>CM039621.1:36382897-37754897 GCA_022457165.1 Juglans mandshurica
GGATATTTCTTGTATATAAACTTTTCAAGTGATCCATTAGGCATAAACTCATAAACGAGTGCTCGTTTGGAACCCTCAAAACAAAAGCCCATAAGAGTGACAATGTTGACATGGGAGGTCCTACTAATGCTTGCAACCTCATTAACGAATTCCTCTCCATTTTCTCTTGATTCTTTCAAAACCTTCACTGCCACAAGACAACCATCTTGTAGCTTACCCTTGTAGACACCACCATAGCCTCCTTGGCCTAATTTTTCTTTGAAAAAGTTGGTCATTTTCTTGATATCTGAATAACTATATCTTCTTATAGCAAGAGGTCCAAAGCTCCTTAGAAAGTCCTCAATATTTTGATGAGACACACTTTCCAAATAAGGGAACTTTCTCCTCAAACAGTAGATTATAACCACGGTCAGAACCCCAATTCCAATAGATAAAATGGCTGCATTCAAATAATAAAGAACACAAGCTTATCGTGTGATGCATAATTTGATTTCCGCATGAAAAACGAAATTAAGTGATTTAGAAGGCATGTTACGGCCTAATGGTATCAGCCATTTCCGTTTCTTTTCCTTTGCGACAAAAGATGCAACAAAGTGGTGTAATTTTACAAAACGAAGATAAACGAGAGGCAAAATTAATGGCATGCTTAATTTGGAATTTTTTTTAGCAAGGTTAGTGACAAAGCAATGATGAAACTACCCGATATCTAAGTTTCTTAGTGAAAAAGTTGCAAGTACTAGAATTATAATAAGCTAGTTATCTTAAGAATAATACTAAGTACAATTTCTAAATAGATAAGTTATATGTAACCTCTTTATAAAGAAGTGGGTTAAATCATAAATAATAGGTTTTTTTTTATAATTTTTTAACATTGATTTACCTTTTTACAAAGACTTACGCGAGACTTATGTATTTAGAATTCGTGCAAATTATTTTTCTTATTGTAAAGGAGTGGATGATGGCATGGAATTGACCGAAATAGTGAAGGCACAAGAAAATAAAATAACTTTAAATGAAAAAACATTATTAAAAAAAATCAACTATGTTTCTTAAAATTAGAAAGAAAATGACAAGAAAGAGTTTTGAAAAGTATTTAAAAAACTGACAAGAATTAGAAACAGAAAAATGAAAAAATAGAAGAGAAATTTAAAAAAGAAAGATGATTGAAGAGGCATCTTACCTATTAATGGTATCACCCATTTCCTTTTCTTCTCTGCAAAGAATTAAGATACAACAACAAAGCAGTACTCATGTTAGTTTACAAAATGAAAATAAACGTACTGATCACGCAGAATTGAATTGGCATCCTTTGAAATTCTTTTTATACAAAGCAATGTCAGAAGCAACTCATGTAAATCATTTCATATTAACAAAATTACAGCTATTCATTCCTCCTTAACCTAAACTTGTAATAATTAAGAAACAGCCAATTAAGCTTGCTGTACATGAATTTGTTATAACTAAAACTTCCAAAAATTAAAGAAATCTACTTTCATTTTCCACACCTGACTCGTGTGCATTCCTCTTTATTACGTCGACGGTCGTACCTTTGACACAATCAACACTACCATTGCGACGCTGACAATAACCACCTCCTCTATGGCAGTCCAAACAATAATCAAACCAACGCACTCGAACTTCGAACTCAAAGGGTTCTAACCAGTCATCATCGCCTATTGGGAGCTGAATAGCTGAACATGATTTAGAAGCATCGGCCGGAAGCCTCTCCTGTGAAGGACTATACCAGATTTCATACTCATTATTGTTGCAGCCAAGACTTTTAAAACTTTCTGGTAGGCGAGAAATATTGCGGTTGCGTTTGCATTTATACAGGGTCCGATTTGGTGTGAGGATTTCAAGAAAGAAGGATGGAAAGCTGGGAAGAGTACTCGAATTGGTTAGGAATTCGCATTTGCCGGGAAGCAGTTGGTCCTTGATAACTATGATGTCTGGCCACGTGAAGCGTACAAATTCATATGATCTTTCACTGCCCCCATCTGCAAGTTGGATCTTCGGAGTATTTGTGTCGCAATCTTTTATGAATAAGCCGCAATCTGCAGGGTTTGAGATATTGGAGAATAATGGGAAGTGGAGCTTGCCCAGTCTTCCACAATCAAACTCCTTCGTACATCCTTCAATAATGTCATCTTTAGCCGAGCAAAGCAGCACGAGGTACGAGAGCAGAAAGAAAACAGACGACTTCGAGCTAGAAGCCATCCCAAAATTCCCAAAATTGCTTTAACACGGTGGTTAACCTTCAAATTGGAAATGGAAGAAGAACACTAGTAAAAGCAGGCCGAGATTTAAAGCAAGGATATATGCATGGCTACCCCAAGTATGTGAAACAATACCACCACAGGTCCACATCCAAAGACTCCACGGAGGTGCTAGAATTTCCTATACATCTTCCCCCATTGACCCGCTTTTGTGCAAGTCTTTGCGGCTAGTATCAATCTTCCACTCATGCTATTGATGAAAACCGACCAAATTAAAGAAATCTCACGAGCCACTTCTTAATTGGCTCTCTACTTTTCGTGTAAACGTCTAGTAAGGGTGGAAGAAGAAGAAGATCACAGCATAGCGGGAATAATTGTATAACGCGTCTTTCTCATAATGAAACAAACAACGTGATACATCATATGGTCCACAAGCTTTAGAAAAGTTTATCCAGATAAAGTAGAAAAGCAATTGGCATCTTTGGAAAACCTGAACGTGGTGGGTACTACAGGGACGTGGACGTACTGGTCATTCGATTTCGTATGACTTTGGTATGAGAAAATAAAGAAAACAGACCGGGAGACAGAAGCCATCCCCAAAATTCCCAATTCGCCAGCAACAGCAGGTAAAAAGAAAGATCCGATCGAGATTACTCTAAAATCATAACAAAGGGTTTGGATACTTTTCTTCAACCTTCCCTACATTTATACTGCAAAATTCTCAGTTTAACACGGTGGTTGACATTGAAATTGGAAATGGAAGAGGAATACTAATAAAAAGCAGGCCGAGATTTAAAGCTGCAAGGATGAATGGCCCATGGGTACCCAAGTATGTGAAACATGGTCTGTGCAGTGGAAAATCCATTCATAACACCACAGCCAAAGACTCCAGCAATTGACCAGTTAAAGCATGCATGGAGAACGTATTGAACAGGCAAAAAGTCCAAGTCCGGTAATAGTACTGGCCATTTCCACATGATTTGGCGTATCCGTCTGGGGGCATTAATTTTCAGTGGGTTGGAGTGTTAATGTATACTAATTAAAGAGTAACGGAGTAAATGGATTTTGATGATGGAAGGTAATCTATTGGCATCCAGCAATTGGCTTTAAATTAAGGTCTATCGTGAAATAATGACTTTTCATGAAACTTATACATCATTCATTGGCGTCTTTTTATCTTTCAATTCAAAGGTTACTGTAACTTTGCTTGGGTTCTGGTCTTTACCAGTTGAGTAATGCTACATACAGTCATGGAGTGTATAAGGGTCATGCAATCTTTTTGAAAAAAATTGGGTAAATATGATATTCACATAAAAAAAATAATTTTTTTTATAGTAGACATCACTTTTTTCAAAAGAATTACACGAAAATTGCACACTTCACAACTGTATATAACATTACTCGTGTCAATAAATAGATTTACGAATAAAATATTTCTATATTTCTTGTTAATGTGTATAGATGTAGAAATTGTCAGTTAATTTTCTAAGGAATGTTGAGGATTATGCTACTTAACAAAAAAATTATACTTGGCTTCCCATTGACACTTAGAATATTTCTGGCACATATGCCCTACCACTTATTGAAGAAATTTATGGGTTTAACACATCTCATAAAACCGGTTCTACAAGAGATGATTGTTCATTACTTATAAACATGCTTAAGACCTTGTCCACAGACAATGTAGGATTAGTCCTCAACACCTTCCCTCATGTGCATACCAGTATTTTTTTCTGGTCCTTGTCACGGGGTAAGTAGTGTGGACCTTTATTCGTCATGTGGCAGGCCTTGATACTATGAAAAAATTCATGGACTTAACTCATCTCATAAAACTGATTTTACAAGAGAGGATTGAATATGAGATTATTCTTCAACACTTATATATGTTTTTTTCTAATATATACGGTCAACTCTGGTCGTCTCTTCTATTCACATTTACTCTAGACAGATGAAAAGTATTTAGTTTACTTAATTGCCATTGTTTTTTTTGGGGGGTGGGGGGGACTATATACAAATTATTCATGGTCAATAAGTTGTGAAAAGGGAACCGTGACAGACTATGTCCAAATGTTTCATGGTCTTTTGTCTTGCTTGATTTTACACCCGGAAGAAATAAAGAAATGTTATGTTAATTGCTAATTTTGTATTTTTAGACTACCAACATATCATTCTATAAGTTGTGAAAAGGATCCATGCAAGGATTATGATGATTGTCCAACATTAAGATTTCATTTTTTAGGAAAGTATTATCCTTCTCTACGAATAATCTGTAGATTCAGTCTATACGAGATTCATTATAGTCAAAGAATCAACTGGCAATCTTGACATAGGTGCCTTGTTAATATGCATAGAAGTGAAAAGGGAACTATGACAGACTATATACAAATGTTTCGTGGTCTTTATTGTCTTAGCTTAATTTTACACTCAAAAGAAAGAAAGAAATGATATGTTAATTGCTAGTAGATTACCAACATATCATTCAATAAGATGTGAAAAGGATCCAAGGATTATGATCATGTAAGTAGACGACATTCAAAATCTCATCATGCAATGGACGACTGCCCTAAATTGAGAATTCAATTTCAAGGAAAGTATCATTCTCTAGGAACATCCTATAGATTCAGACCATAAGGCATCCATTGTCGTGGAAGAATCAAATGGCAATTTTATTTAAGGTGATCTTGACGAGAAGGACAAGAAAGGCTTGGGTGGAATTTCCAAGTACTCAGAACTCCCTTCCAACATGTCCACAACTCTACCCATTGTAGGCCTGTTTGAAGGGTCGATTTGTATGCACCACAAACCCACAATTATCATCTTCTTTGCATTTTCATGTACAAAGTAGAAGTGTAGAACACAAAATTAAGGGGGAAAAAAACAAATTTCTCCATTTTTGGTTCAGAAATTAATGAGAAAATAGAATTCTCGAAGCAAATAAAGTGTTATTATCTATGTATCATGTGGACCACACACACATGGAAAGTGGGATACGAGACCGTATTGACCAGACCAGCCGAAACATGGAGAACGCGTGTATCCAGGCAAAAAACTCATCGGTGAAGTCATTTCCACCTGATGATTTGGCGTGTGCATTAGGGGATTGTGATTCCTATTCAAAGACTAATGATATACATAATATATATTGTACAATATATTATAAAATGAAAATATTTTTATAAAATAATATTATTTTTATAAGATATTTTATAAAAATATCTATTATTTAAAATATAGTTGTATAAAGTATTGTAAAAAATAGTGTGTAAATCATTTTTTCTATTCAAATATTCATGAAAGAATAATGATAGTCCTACTACTCTTCTATTATTCCTTCTAATTTTTTAATTTTTTAAAATTTTTTCTTTTGCTTAATGGTTATGAAAGTGATTATTAATAAAATTGTATATTTTTAAATTTTTTTTAATGATTAAAGATATTAAAAAAATATTTTAAAAAATAAAATATAAATAAATATATTAAAAATTATAAAATAATAGTAAAAGAGTTGTAAGTCAATCATATTACCAAATAATGACTTTTCATGAAACTTATACATCATTCATTGTCGTCTTTTTATCTTTCAATTCAAAGGTTACTGTAGTTTTTCTTGTGTTCTGATCTTTACAAGTCGTGTGGTGGGAACAAGGGACTCGTCCTCGTAATTATTTTTAAAAGAATCACAAAATTCTCAATTAAATAAATTAGATTAGGCCGTGATGTCAATATAATATGATAAATTTATTTACAATTGTGAATTGTATAATCATCGCGTAATTACTTTGAAAAA
This sequence comes from Juglans mandshurica, assembly GCA_022457165.1. Taxonomy (NCBI): domain Eukaryota; kingdom Viridiplantae; phylum Streptophyta; class Magnoliopsida; order Fagales; family Juglandaceae; genus Juglans; species Juglans mandshurica. Next base: position 36,388,901 of record CM039621.1, read on the forward strand.
AGTGAATAAAATATAAGGTCCATATGAAAAAAATTAATTTTTTAATAGTAAACTTCATTCTTTTTCAAAACGATTACGTTGCGTTTACGTATTTCACGGTTGTACGTAGAATTACTCATATAATATTTTTGGAGCAATGCTACGTACAGTCCCCATTTAGAGATTGTAATCCAAGTAGAAACTGCAAATAGAATGTCTCATATTTTCTTGACACCAACTTGTAAACATGATTTTTTACATTACTAATTGATGTGATGATTTAACATTAACAGCGTATTTTGTATGTCAATACATGATAATAGATTTATGAATAAAATCTTTCTCTATGTCTGGTTAATATGTATAAGGGTAGACTTTGGTAGTTGTTTTTCTAAAGAATGTTAAGACCGGATTTATTATTTAACATCCCATTTAAAAATTATATTTGACAACCATCAACAAAAAAAAAAAATTATTTTTTATTTTTCTTCAAATCAATAAAAAGTTGTTTTCATTTAAAGAAAATGTAAAATATTGAAAAACATTAAAAAAAAAATTATAATTACTGATACGATTGTCAGATGAATGATAAGTAACAGTAAACAGTAGAAGAGAAGAAGTCTTTTAGAGAGAGAAAACTGACCAGAAACGCAGTGCCAAGCATGAGGTCTATCAGGGCAGAAGCACTTGAAATGCCACTCTCTGTAATTGAATCCACACCGCCCTTCGCTTTCCTGGCAAATGCTGCACTCGCTGGCCTTCCATTTCACCCAAAATCCATTTCTCAGGGCACTTTCAATTCCATCACGATTCTCACGCTCATAAGGTTCAACGGGTGCTACCACCCGAGTTGTGCACGCTTTCGATACGTTCCTTAGCTTTGGGTCGTTTTCAGGCAGGACCAGAACCGAACTGTTTTTGTTTTCCCCATGATCACAACCAGGATATGCAGAAAACCTTAACGTACTCTCAATTGTCGAGGTGTTGCAACCATAAAGCAGATTCACATGGGTTTGGAACGGTGCTAGCTCGAACGGGGCACCAGGAAGGGATATGTTTTGAATTGAAGGAATACAGGCGCCGGTGGTTGAATTCCAAAAGTCAGAGTTTGAGACGCGAAGGATTTCGGTTTCATAGGAAATGTTGTGGATTATATAGTCGTTACTTTGGATGTTGATGGTGGGTTGGTCATTGTTATTGCAAGAGAGCTCGAATCCAGGATACCCACAAGATCTGTTTTGCTTACTTTGGATGTGGAATGGGTACTTGATGGGTTGCCCATCACCACAGTTTTCAGGCTCAGCACTGCAGACTTGGAAGTAAGGGTCGACTACACCTTGGGATTTTCTTGGTAGAGGAGAAGAGAGGATGAGAAATATGCATAGATTCAACAGAGGAAAAATGGTGGGAAAGAGGTTTTTGGGTTTCATTTGGGGATCAAGAAAGTAGGCGGTGGTAGAGATATGCAGAACTGCAGAAGTGGATCATGATAGGAAGATATAGATCATCGAGGTGTGAAGTGAAATAAATGGATTTGAGTGGGAAGCGTTTGAACTTTGACTTTCTATGGAGGTCCTTTTGCCTCGAAAATATGGAGTAGAAGACGCCAACGTCGGGATTGCCGACATCTGCCTTGTGCCTTGCACCGATGAAAATTCGAAGCAATTTGAAAACTGACTTACCTTCAGCCTTCAAACTTCGAATGAGTGGTCCCTTCGAAGAGTTGGTGGTTGTCGTCCTCGATTCAACAAAGGAAAAAAAGAAAGATAAATGACACCCTCAACTATTTTTTTTATAATTTTTATACAATTTTATTTTAAATACAAATTATTTTTATAAAACAACTTATAAATATAATATTATTTTCTAAAAATGTCTTCAATTTAAAGCATAATTGTATAAAAATTAAAAATGATACTTATATCATTTATCTTCAATAAATTACATAGCAAAGAAAACAACATTATAGATCAAGAAATGACTCCAACCTGCAAAATCAGTCTCTTGTTTTTTTTGCTGTTGTGGGATAATAATGACTCAAAATAGATGAATGTTAGATAAGTAGTGCGTAACCTATCCTGTGATTCTTTTAGAAAATAAAATAAAATATCTCATTAAAAAATTAATTTTTTTACATAAATTTCATATGTACTCATTTTTTTTTCTAAAGAAATAACGCAACGTTTATACACTTTACAATTACAGTAGCAGCTCGTTGCCTACATGCTTACAAGATACATGAGAGGTTAGTCAGACAAAAGAATATCTTAACTCTAAAAACTCTACGGCATGGCGCGTCCCTTATGCTTATGGTGGATTCAAACAACGGTTTCTTCCTCCACACAGAGAAACAAAAATGAAATAACATTTTGAAAATGAACAAAGGCAGATGTTGGCTGGGGTACAAGGAAGAAGTCGGAACTCCTTCCACCATTTTGCAAGACTTTTTATGGGCGGGTCCTTCACAAGTCATGTTTATATCTATTCACTGTACCTTTTAATACCAGAGTTCCTTCTTAAAGATCTTGACACAGAATCCTAAAATCTAGGAGAGTTGGAAGTCTCACTGTAACAGTCTGCAAAAGTACAACCTGCACCTAGGCCTGAACTCAAACTACAAAGTCAAGCTAAAATTCAAGACATAAATTTTTTTTTTTTTTTTTTAGAAAACATTTCATTTCATATCATCTAATCATTATAATTTTCACAACTTCTAATATAAAATAAAATAAACAATTCAACTTTTTCAAATTTCAAAACAAAAATAATATTAAAAAATATATTCTAACAATATTTCATTCAATTTTTTAACTTTAATTTCAACTCATTTCATCTTATCTATAAAAATAATCAGGCTTGAAAACATGCATATAAGTCCATACCTGGGATCATTTTCGGAGGGCTGGAGAAGATCATACAAGTTTTAATTAGTAACTACCATGAAAAATAGATCGATTTGGTTACAAGCTCATCTCAATTTCGACCTACAAAAATAATGTGCTAGACGCAGAGCATGTGCACCCTTCTATAGACAAGACTATAAATCACATTCAGATACAGAAATTGCTAAGTGGAATTCCGAAAACAATTGTATTGTGATTCCTCAAAAAATAAAAATCCTCTACAGCTCCTGTGGACGTAGATAATTTGCTGAACCACGTAAATACTGTGTCGTGTGTGATTGCTTGTTTTTCTCGTGTTTTAAATTTACTTCATTGTTATCATTTTTTACAACAATTGGTATCAAGAGCCAAGGTTCGGGTCTGAGAAAAAACGATGACTGGAGAAGAAGTGAAGGTATCGGGGATCGAGAGGTTTGATGGCACGGATTATGGGTATTGGAGAATGCAGATAGAGAATTATCTCTATGGGAAGAAACTCCATCTTCCATTGTTGGGCAAGAAGTCGGACAGCATGTCAGTTGCTGATTAGACCCTGTTGGATCGACAGGTTCTGGGGGTTATTCGTCTAACCCTGTCGAGATCCGTTGCACGCAACGTCATCAAGGAGAAGACGATTACGAATCTCATAGCAGCTTTGTCAGATATGTATGAAAAGCCGTCAGCAAATAATAAGGTACATCTGATGAAAAAGTTATTTAATTTGAAGATGGCAGATGGTACGTCTATTGCACAACATCTGAATGATTTTAATACTATCACAAATCAATTGTCGTCTGTTGAAATTGAATTTGATAATGAGATACGTGCACTGATATTATTGGCATCACTACCAAATAGTTGGGAAGCCATGAGGATGGTTGTTAGCAATTCTGTTGGTAAGTCAAAATTGAAATATGATAACATCCATGATTTGATTTTGGCTGAAGAGATGCGCAGGAGAGATTCAGGCGAGATCTCAGGTTCGAGTTCAGCACTGAATGTTGACTCTCGGGGGAGAGCACAAGACAGGAACTCAAACAGAGGCAGATCAAAATCAAAAAATAAGGGCAAGAGCAAGTCAAGACTTGGTCAGCAGGCAACTTGCTGGAATTGTGGCAAAGCTAGCCACATAAAAAAGAATTGCAGAAATCCCAAGAAGATAGAGAATGATAGTGCTAATGTGATAACTGAAGAATTACATGATGCACTATTGCTTGCAGTTCATAGTCCAGTTGATGATTGGATACTTGATTCAGGGGCATCCTTCCATACATCTTCCCGTCGGGAGATAATGCAAAACTATGTTGCAGGTGATTTTGAAAATGTGTATTTGGCTGATGGAGAGTCCTTGAATGTAATAGGGATGAGAGACATTGACATTGTACTCCCTAACAAGAACAAATGGACCTTGCAAAAGGTCAGACACATTCCTGAATTGAAGAAGAACCTCATTTCTGTTGGGCAGCTTGATGATCGTGGCCATTCAGTGGTGTTCTCAGATAGTACCTGGAAGGTCACCAAAGGGGCATTGGTACTAGCTCGGGATAAGAAAACTGGTACACTTTATATGACTACTGGTTTGAATAACAATATTGCCACTACCGTTGCAAAGAGCACAACAGATTTGTGGCATTGCAGGCTTGACCATATGAGTCAGAAGGGCATGAAAGAACTTCTGTCTAGAGGCAAGCTACCAGAACTGAAGTCAGTTGATCTCAATATATGTGAGAGTTGCATTATGGGAAAATAGAAGAAGGTCAGTTTCTTGAAGAGTGGCAGAACACTGAAATCAGAGAGACTAGATCTTGTGCACATTGATGTGTGGGGACCTTCCCCAGTGGCATCCCTTGGAGGCTCTCGTTATTATGTTACATTCATTGATGACTACAGCAGGAAGGTATGGGTCTATTTTTTGAAACATAAATCTGATGTATTTAATGTATTCAAAATTTGGAAAGCCATGGTTGAGACTGAGACAGACTTGAAGTTGAAATGTTTGAGGTCTAACAATGGTGATGAGTATATTGATGGTGGATTCAAGGAGTATTGTGCAGCTCAGGGTATCAGAATGGAGAAGACAATTCCTGGGACATCACATCAAAATGGAGTTGCTAAAAGCATTAACAAAACCATAAATGAGCGTGCTAGAAGCATGAGGCTGCACGCTGGGCTACCACCTACTTTCTGGGTAGATGCAATTAGCACTGCAGTATACTTGATAAACAGAGGGCCATCAGTTCCGTTGGATTGTGGATTGCCTGAGGAGGCTTGGAGCGAGAAAGATGTCAAATTTTCTCATCTTAAAGTTTTTAGCTGTCTTTCTTATGTTCTTATTGATTCTGATGCTCGTAGTAAGCTTGAGGCTAAGTCAAGGAAATGTTATTTCATTGGTTATGAAGATGAAGCATTTGGCTATCGTTTCTAGGACGATCAGGGTCAGAAAATTATAAGAAGTAGGAATGTGATCTTCAATGAGAAGATTATGTACAAAGACAAGTCTAGTACAGTTGCTGAAGCAGCTCCTCAGGAGTTTGAGTTTGTGAGTTTGGATGATCTACCAGAGGTCACAGTGCAGCGCAGAGATATGAGTGAGGAGGAGAGTGGGTCCAGCACACCCATTCCCATTATTCCACAGTCAGATCCAGAGCCGTCCACTCCTATAGCCGCAGTTCGCAAGTTAGTTAGGACTATTCGTCCTCCACAACGTTTCTTACATTCTTTGAATTATATTCTGTTGACAGATGGTGGAGAACCACAGAGTTACCAAGAAACCTTGCAAGATGAAAATTCTAGCAAGTGAGAGTTGGTCATGAAGGATGAGATGGATTCATTGCTAGAGAATCAGACATGGGAGTTGACATAACTTCCATCAGGGAATAAGGCATTACATAACAAGTGGGTGTATCGAGTGAAAACTGAGCATGATGGTAGTAAGAGGTACAAGGCCAGGCTTGTTGTAAAGGGCTTTCAGCAGAAACAAGGTATTGATTATTCTGAGATCTTTTCACCTGTGATAAAGATCACAACCATCAGGTTAGTTTTGGCTATGGCTGTCACTGAAGATCTTTTTCTTAAGCAGTTAGATGTGAAGACAGATTTTCTTTATGGAGATCTTTAATAAAACATCTACATGCACCAACCTAAGGGGTTTGTGGTACAGGGAAAGGAAGGCCTGGTTTGCAGACTGAAGAAAAGCTTGGATGATCTAAAACAAGCTCCTAGATAGTGGTACAAAAAATTTGACTGTTCATGTGCAGTGCAGGGTACATTAGATGTCAGGCAGATCACTGCTGCTATGTCAGGCAATTTGATAATTGTTACATTATTTTGTTGTTGTCTGTTGATGACATGCTTATTGCAGGGGCTAGTATTGATGAGATCAATAATCTGAAAAAGCAGATGTCAGAGCACTTTGCTATGAAGGATTTGGGAGCTGCAAAGCAAATCCTTGGCATGAGAATTGTCAAAGACAGAGTCATAGGCACGTTGAGACTCTCATAGGTTGAGTATGTGAAAAATGTACTCAGCAGGTTCAATATGGACAAGGTCAAGCCAATTGGCACACCCTTGGGTAGTCATTTCAGACTCAGCAAGGATCAGGCACCAAAGTCAGAAGAGGAACAAGACTATATGAGTAAGGTTCCTTATGCCTCAGCTATTGGTTCACTTATGTATACTATGGTCTGCACTAGACCGGATATTGCCCATGCAGTAGGAGTTGTGAGCACTGTTTTAAATCCCATACCGTACCGGCCGGTACGGCCGAAATTTTTCATTTCGGCCGTCCAGCCGGTACAGGTACTATATATGTACTGTACCGGCTAAAATACCGGCCGTACCGGCCGGTACCGGCCATACCGGAATAAATTTCGGCCTATACCGGCTTGTACCGGCCTATATTTCGGCCGGTACCGGCTGATATTTCGACCTGTGTGTGTGTGTTTTTTTTTTCGGTTTTTTCAAACTACAAACTTATTTTTAACCCCTAATTCAGATTAGACTATTTATAATTTATATATATATGTATTTATATATAATTTATTTATATATAGACTATTATTTTGGAATATAATTTTTATATATATTTATATATCTAATTTATTTATATATTGACTATCCCGAAACGCTATCCCGAAACGGTACCGGTACCGAAATATTTCGTTCCAGTGCCTTGACCGGTACGATGTCCGGTACGGTATTCAAAACATTGGTTGTGAGTAGATACATGAGTAACTCTGGAAAACAACATTGGGAAGCAGTGAAGTGGATTTTGAGGTACCTAAAAGGCTCCTCAGAAACATGCTTATGTTTCTCAGGAGAGGGCTTAGAGGTATAGGGTTATGTTGATGCTGATTTAGCTGGAGACACTGATAGCAGAAAAAGTACCACAGGATTTGTTTACCCTCTGGGTGGTACTACAATTTCATGGGGTTCTAATTTACAGAAGACAGTTTCTTTGTCTACTACAGAAGCTGAGTATATTACAGTTTCAGAAGCTGCAAAGGAGATGGTTTGGATATAGAGCTTCTTGGAAGAATTGGGTAAAAAGAATCAGAAGGGCACCCTCTACAGTGACAGTCAGAGTGTCATATTCTTTGCCAAGAACCCAGCATTTCATTTCAGAACCAAGCACATTCAGATCAGGTATCACTTTATACGGTCATTGTTAGATGATGGACAGTTGCTACTTGAAAAAATTTGTGGAAGTAAGAATCCTGCTGATACGTTGACAAAGGGTGTTACACTTAAGAAACTGAAGTTGTGCGCAACTTCAGTTGGTCTTCTAGCATGAAGACAGGAGCAGTGAGTTGCAGAGGTGGAGGATATCATGTTTGAGGCAGATGGCGATACTGTGGGTGTACCAGTCTCCAAGTGGGAGAATTGTTGACCATATGGAGCCTGGTTGCATCGCTCGAGCGAAACGTCTAGCCGCTCGAGCGAGCACAAGTCAGAGAGTTCGCTCAAAGATAGCTCGACAGACCGCTCGAGCAAAGACAAGTCCAAGAGTTTGCTCGACACCGCTCGACACATGGCTCGAGCGAAAACAAGTCAGAGAGTTTGCTCGAAAAGCCGCTCGACACATGGCTCGAGCAGTTGCGGGAAACAAGTTCGCTCGATGCGGGCTCGACACGCCGCTCGAGCGAACTTCACTAATTCTGTTTTGATTAGGGTTTCCACCGCATGTCATAAAAGGTTTTGTTTATTCTGGCTTGCACAGTGTAGCGTGAATAGTAGCCGTAAAAAACAATTGTATTGTGATTCCTCAAGAAATAAAAATCTTTTACAGCTCCCGTGGACGTAGGCACTTTGCCGAACCACGTAAAAATTGTGTCGTGTGTGATTGCTTTTTTTTTCGTGTTTTAAATTTACTTTATTGTCATCGTTTTTCACAACAAGGAGAGTGCACCCCACCATCTGTGAAGGCAGAATCCAGTTTTAGGATTCAGATACTGGTTCCAGCCAAGTGAAAAATACCATTTGAAGAGGTGAAATTCAGTACAAAAGCACAAGCAGAAAAGTTATTTGATAGCATAGAGAAAATCAGATTGAAATATTTCAAGCACTTCTACGGCAGCAACAATGTAGAGGTCATGACCTAAATAAATTTTAGAACTGACGCCTGCTTAACTGCAAAAACTCATTTCTACTCTTTGTATGAATACAAAACAAAATTTACAGTCCACTAAAGAATCAATTCCACATCAATATTTTCAACAAGAGCGTTGTCCACATATACACTCCAAGAGCATTGTCAATAAAGTTAGCAATGCAGTAACCAATACTATTTCCTCATCAAGGATATATGTAACTTAACAACACAAGTATCACTGTCATCAAAAAGAGATAATAGAATAAAAGATCCGTCTTTCCCTGTCTCCATCATTCTCCATCCTATTGTTTTTCATATAAGTATTAAAGTGTTCCATATCAAAAAAAGAAATTAGATTGTTGCACATAGATGTCTTCTTTTTCAGACAAAAACCTACATCTGCTCATTATAGCTACAAAGACTTGCCCATTATAGCCATGTAAATCCAAACAAGAGAGAAGCTGCAATAGATGGACTAGAAAAAAGATATTAGCAAGCAGTGCACCATTGTAAGCTTAATAGTTCATTAAAACATCACAACTATCCGAAAAATACTGACCTTTCAGCAAGCATTGCTGAGCCTTCCTCAAACAATTCTTCCACTATACCTATAGCTGATAGCTTCTTTGATAGTTTATTAACAGAATTACGTGACCTCTTCCTGAAAAATAGAGCTTTGAGTTTGTTCTGCTTTATAGGAGGACTTGATGGCTGTACCAAATTATCAGGAGGAATTATGTCAACAATTAAGCAAGTTGTATCATCCTTTAAGCCCCTTGTTCTCAAGACTTCCAAAAAAAGATTCGAACAAATATAATATGGATAAGCATTAGATTGGCATAAGAATAATATTAACCATCGTTTGTGCTAAAATACTGACCAGAAGGACATAGTAATTCAAGCAGGACGTGCCAGAAGATATAGCACAGTGAAGAATTTAATCACCTTCACAACTTGCCTAGCAGCAAGTTCGGCAGGCAACCCGCGACAATTTTTTGTAGCCATTTCCGAAGATAGGGCATCCCAGATGCCATCAGATGCAATTATAAGCCTCCCACATGCATTTGAGAGCTTTTATACAAAATAAGAATATTAGGATTCTTGTCGAAGACTGAAATGATGCATATACAAAATTAAGTAAAAAAAAAAACAATAAACAAATACCTTCACTTGTTTGACGTATGATATCGGTACTATATACTCCCCAACATCCATGTCTCCAATTGACCTAGAAAGGCATAAACCACCTGGCCAACAACGGAGGGAACCAATCTGCAAGAGTTAAAAGGTCATATATCGCCCCATGTTAACATATAACATAAGTTGGGGGAAGAACATCTGTTTAAGACCAACATAATATAGTTCTGCAGTTTTCTAGAAAATATATATATACACACACACACACACACACACACACACATCTTACCTCAGCACCCCCAACAATACCCACTTCACCACCACTCGACGTACCGCGTTCCCGCCTGCAACCATGAAGAACAAATTACAAAGTGTATCCAGGAAAATATGATAATTAAGGGCTTTCAAATAGATACCACTCTTCTACATTCTCCTCAAGTCTATGATCCACAGTTAATGTAGCAACAGTGCCACCTTGAGTATCTAAAATACAACGTGGGTCTCCAACAGATGCAACTGTCACAGTCCATCCATCAACTATTACAAATGTAACCGTGGTTCCAGATGTAAAAATTAGTTGATCATCATGCATAACAAATACACTCGGACTGCAAGTAAAAAAGAAAAACAAAAGCCATCCCAAAATTCGGACATCTTTTACTGTCTTCTATAGTTGAGTAAATCAGTACGATGTATGAGAGAGTTTCCCTCTCATGGTATCTGAAACATGATTTGTGCATTGGAAAATCGGCGCTTCATACTACCAATGCCAAAGACTCTACGTAGATAACATAGAGTTTCCTACTCATCATCTTCGCCATTTACTAGCATGCACGAGAAAGACTTTCAGTCCTTGACTCGAACTTCCACATTTATTTATTGATGCAGTCGTCTTTGAGGACGGTTCCAGTCTTCCACTCTTGAAAATGACAAAAACCAAACCAAACCCATGATAGTGTAGCAAGGGGTGTGATATATAGAAAGTGAACACCAGGTGCTTGATAAAATACCTCAACTGACGTTAGAGTCTTTGAGAGTCTATTTTATTTATATACTAGTCATATTGTATCAATACATGAGTGTTTGTATTGTTGGAGACCTACGGTATATACGGAAATGGAAACTAATAACAAAATAAGGAAGATGGTAGCCGTTGCACAATTTATGGAGATGGGCTGGTTGTTCCATGATTCATGGACGTAGTCTTGCTTGTAGCCGTTGGTTCTATGTATGGAAGGTAGCCGTTGGGTTCTTCACAAGGTAAGTTTGCTGCTGCCTTGTCTTTTATGTTAATATGCCCCCGCAAACTGTGCCGAGGGACGAGGCCAAGTTTGGTCCGAAGATCAATAAGAGCGGATCGGCCAAGTGGTTTGGTAAAAATTTCAGCAATTTGATGAGATGCCGAGACATGTCGTGTATGAAGAAGGCCAAGAGCAACTCGTTCACGAACATAGTGATAATCAATTTCAATATGTTTGCTCTGAGCGTGAAAGATAGGGTTAACAGTCATGTAGAGAGCACTAATATTGTCACAGAGTAGCAACGGAGTGGAGGTGAGGTGAATGCCCAGATCACGTAATAGGAATGATATCCAAGTTAGCTCGACAGTTGTATGGGCCATGGCTCGGTACTCAGCTTCGGAGCTGGATCGAGAGACTGTGTGTTGTTTCTTTGCAGACCAGGAGATACAGTTGCTTCCAAGAAAGACACAGTAGCCAGTGGTGGAGCGCCTGGTAAGAGGACAATCTGCCCAATCTGCATCAGAAAAGGCATAGAGATCAAGTGTAGAATGGGAACTAAAATGAAGACCAAGGTCTACAGTGCCTTTCAAATATCGAAGGATGTGCTTGACCATGTTATAATTTGCTTCAGTAGATGAATGCATAAATTGAGAAACAAAGTTAACACTGTAAGAAAGATCAGGACGAGTAAGTGTAAGGTATTGGAGTGCACCAACAATACTGCGGTAGTGAGCAGGGTCAGAGAACGGTGTCTGAGAGGTAAGGCCTTTAGTCTTTGGCATCATGGGAGTGTTCATAGGTTTACAGTCATGCATTTGGTCTCGTTCTAGAATATCAATGGCATATTTGGTTTGAGAGAGGATAAGGCCGTCACTGGCTGGACTGATTTGGATACCAAGGAAATAGTGAAGAGAACCAAGGTCTTTCATGGCAAATTGACTATGAAGAGTAGAAATAAATTCAAGAAGATACTCAGTAGAGGAGCCAGTTAATAAAATATCATCAACATACACGAGTAAAATAAGAGTACCACGCGGGGAGTGACATACAAATAAGGAAGAATCAGCAGTGCTACACAGAAAGCCATAAGTTAATAAAAAAACTGCTAAATTTGTCAAACCAAGCTCGGGGAGCTTGCTTGAGACCATAAAGAGCTTTATTTAATTTGCAAACATAAGAAGAATGAGTTGGATGAAGAAAACCTGGAGGTTGTTCCATGTAAATAGATTCCTGAAGATTATCGTGAAAAAATGCATTTTTGACGTCCAACTGGCGAATACTCCAGCGGTTAATGAGAGCAAGGGTAATGACAATGCGGATAGTACTGGGTTTGATAACTGGGGAGAATGTCTCATGGTAATTTATGCCATCTTCTTGATGAAAACCTTTGCCAACTAAATGAGCTTTTAATCGATCCAGGGAGCCATCAGCTTTGAGTTTGCTTTTGAAAATCCATTTACAACCTATAATAGACATAGTGGAATCTCGAGGGACAAGAGTCCAAGTGTTATTCACACGTAAGGCTTGTAATTCATCATGCATAGCTTGTAACCAACCAGGATGTTTGAGAGCGGAGCGAATGGATTTAGGCTCAGTTGGAATGGAACCAATGTCATGCAAGAGAGCATATTTGGGGTTAGGCTTACGAATACCAGACTTGGATCGTGTGACAACAGTGGTAGTAGGGTTCATTGAAGAAATGGTGGGAGGGTTAGTGTGTAGCAGGGGCGCAGTGGGGGTAGTATCAGAAGATGATGATGGAGATATAGGTAGCCTACAAGCACTAATGAAGGGTGGAGCAGGTGCAGGAGAAGGGTCAGAAGAAGATAGAGATGGAAGGGGAATATTCACTTCTATGGTGGATGAGGGAGGTTCAGGACCAACATCAGGGAGGGCAGAGTTTGAGAGAGTGGTAGGAGGAGTGATCCACATATCAAAGGTGGAAAGAACCGAGTTGGTAGGTGAAGGTAGGTGAAGGTTACCAGGCAGTTTAAATGGAAATGTGGACTCATTAAACACAACATGTCGTGAGATGAAAGTACGACCAGAGGGAGGGTGATAGCATTTGTAACCTTGATGCTTATCACTGTAACCCATAAAAACACAAGGTAAGGTTTTAGGATCAAATTTATTCTTTTTCGTATCCCATGTGTAAGGAAAGCATTTTGAGCCAAACACACGTAAGAAACTATAGTCAGGATAGGTGCCATGAAGGAGAAAGAAGGGTGACTGTAAGTCAATGGTGGTGGAAGGGAGCCGGTTAATCAGAAAAGTGGCAGTGGCAAAGGCTTCAACCCAGAAGCGTTTTGGAACGCTACTGTGAAAAAGCATGGTCATCCCGAGTTCACGAATGGTACGGTGACGTCGTTCAACCATACCATTTTGTTCAGGAGTATGAGGACACGAATATTGGTGAATAATACCTTGTTTCTGTAAATGGGATGTAAATTGAATATTAGCAAATTCACCACCCCCATCAGTTTGGAAAATTTTAATTTTTTTGCAAAATCGTTGCTCAACATATTTTTCAAAAAGTAAGAAAGCAGGAAAAAAAATCAGATTTTTTTCGTAAAGGAATAAGCCACATAAATTTAGAAAAGGCATCAACTAAGCATGCATAATAATTAAATTTACCAACGGAAACTACAGGAGCTGGACCCCATAAATCACAAAAAATTTTATCAAACGCATTATGAGTAATATTGCTAGAAGGTAAAAAAGGAAGTTTGCAAAGTTTGCCTAATTGGCAACTGTCACAAAAGGAAGAGTTTTTGTTAGAGCTAGAAACTTGAATAAGGCCTTTTGATTTTAAGACTTGTAAAGAAGATGCCTGAGGATGTCCCAAGCGCTGGTGCCAAACATCTTCAGGGACACGTCGGAATTGTGTGGAAAAGTGAGCTTCGTATGGAGGAGAAATGACATAGAGGTTACCCTTCCGTCGTCCGGTCAAGAGGACGCGGTTGGTCTCTCATTCCTTAACAACAAAACCAACACCGTAAAATTCACAGTTATAAGGATAATCAGTGGTAAGTTGCCCAATAGATAAAATATTTTTTGCCAACGCAGGTACTAATAAAACATCACATAATTTAATTTTAGTGGTGCCATTATCAAGATAAGTATCACCAATATGAGTAATAGCATGCGAACTACCATCTCCAATAATAACAGCATCATTACCAAAATAGTGACGTAAATTTTTGAGTATACCTGGGTCGCCAGTCATATGAGCGGATGCACCAGTGTCAGCCGTCCATTCAGCATCATGAGAAAAATTCTCAAGAGTCATCGCAGCAAGGACCTGAGGAATATCGTCAGGTTGGTAGGAGTGATTGAACCGGTTCCAACATTTAAGAGCTACATGGCCTCTTTTTCCACAGATTTGACAACTTTCAATACGGGGAGAGTCATGGCCTTTGTTAATGGGCCGAGCATCAGTATCACGTGGGTTAGGCCCACTGCCATTTGGTGCGAAACGCACGTTTTGAGTGCCATCACCAGAGGTCCTCACCGACTGGTTAGAGGGTTGAAACCCTCGACCTTTCGAAGAGAAGGATCGATTCTGAGATCGATTGTTGTTGCGGTGATCAGACTGAGGTGGGCGACGATAATCTTTGGTGGAATGCGATTGTCTCTGTCCATAGAAAGCAAAATTATTAGTGGAATCATGAAGGGTTGAGCGGATTTCATACCCTTGGAGCAGAGGAAGTAGTTCGGCATAGGAGGGCATGGGAGGTTTCAACATTGCCGTGGTGAAGGGCTCGTACTTGGCTCCAAGACTATTCAACAATGAGAAAACTTTCATTTTGTCTTGCATGGGCCGACCGATTGAAGCAAGGGTATCACACAAGCCTTTGAATGTGCGAAGATGATCACCAAGAGGCGTCGATGGATCCTTGCGCAGATACGTTAATTGCTGTGTAAGGTGGAATTCCCGTTCCTGGGAATCATGAGCATATGCTTCTTTGAGAGCCACCCAAACGTGATGGGCAGAATCAAGGCCTACAACGAGGCCTAGGGCTTCCTCAGATAATGTCCCGATAATCCATCCTCGGAGCAATCGATCCGATTTGCGCCATTGAAGGAAAACGGGATTGGGTTCGGTTTTGCTTGTTGTTTCACTGACAGTGATAAATTATGGAGGAGATGATGACTCGGTGAGATGCTCTACAAGGTCTTGGCTCTCAGCCAAGGCCAAGATTTGTTCTCGCCAAAGAGGATAATTGGTGGTGTTTAATCGCAAGGTAACAAAGTTGCCGACATTGAGGGCGATGGTGCTTGATAAAATACCTCAACTGAAGTTAGAGTCTTTGAGAGTCTATTTTATTTATATACTAGTCATATTGTATCAATACATGAGTGTTTGTATTGTTGGAGACCTACGGTATATACGGAAATGGAAACTAATAACAAAATAAGGAAGATGGTAGCCGTTGCACAATTTATGGAGATGGGCTGGTTGTTCCATGATTCATGGACGTAGTCTTGCTTGTAGCCATTGGTTCTATGTATGGAAGGTAGCCGTTGGGTTCTTCACAAGGTAAGTTTGCTGCTGCCTTGTCTTTTATGCTAATATGATATTGAGATTGTGTTGCCTATAAACACGTTGATTTGGCTCCCATCTACCGGAAACGAACTCATTGGAGTTCCCCAGCAAAACTAGTCCAATGCATGAGAGTTTCATTTTTGTTATTCTCAAGTCTGATTAAATACAAAGCATTAGTTTCTATTTAAAAAAAAAATTGCATAGAGATATATAAGATCATAACATAAATATATTCGTCATAATAAAAATCAAATCTTGATTTGACAAATATCAAAACCAAATCAATTGATTTGATCATTAAAGTTACCCCTGAAAATAGACACAATTGGCCCATATATATCTACGACAAATCGAACTCATTGGAGTTGGTCAACAAAACTAGTCCAATGCACAAGGAGTTTCATACACAGCTTCCCCCCACCAACACTTCCAACAATGTATGCCCTATCATTTATGTTTTTTCTAATAAACGAGTCAACTCCGGTCGACTTTTCTATTCAACTTTAAACAATGTAGTTTGCCTTAGATTAGATGAAAAGTTTTTAATTGACTTAATTGTCATTGTTAGTGGATCTGTCTACATATGTACAAATGTTTCATGGTTTATATATAAACTACGAAAGGGAACCGTGACGGATCATATATAAATATTTCGTTGTCTTTATTGTCTGTCTTAATTTTACACTCGAAAGAAAGAAACAAATGATATATTAATTGCTAGTTTAGTATCAGTAGACTACCAGCACATCATTCTATCAGCTGTGAAAAGGATCCATTGATTATGATTATGTAAGTCAAGACATTCAAAATCTCATCATGTAATGGATGACTACCCTACATTGAGATTTCAGTTTCAAAGAAAATAACATTCTCTAGGAACATCATGTAGATTCAACCTGTAAGACATCCATTGTCGTGGAAGAATCAAATGGCAATTTTGTCTGAGGTGATCTTGATGGAGAGGACAAGAAAGGCTTGGGTGGGATTTGCAAGTACTCATAACTCCCTTCCAACATATCCACAACTCTGCCCATTGCTGGCCGGTTTGAAGGGTCGGTTTGTATGCACCACAAAGCCACAATTATCATCTTCTTTGCACTTTCACGATCCTCTTCGTTCTTCACGAGGCCTTGTAGGCTTAGTTCTTCATCTAGTTCAAGACGCTTGTAAACCCAATGAGGAAAGTATATTTCACTAGTACGATCACCCTCGATATCTATGTTCTTTCTACCCCCAACCATTTCTAAAACCATCATTCCATAACTATAAACATCAGACTTGTGAGAGATCCCTCCAAAATTTCTACTAAATACTTCTGGAGCTATATATCCTACAGTCCCTCTGGTGCCCAACATAGATATAATACTCTCGTCTCTTGAACATATCTTTGCAAGACCAAAATCAGATATTTTTGGATGGTAGTTCTTGTCTAAAAGAATGTTGTGAGGCTTTATATCAAAATGCAAGATTCGTGCATTGCAACCTTTATGCAAGTACTCTAGTCCTCGAGCTATCCCAACTGCAATCTTGTATAATGTTTTCCACTCCAGTTGATGATCAACCTTTGAAGGATATTTCTTATATATAAGCTTTTCAAGTGATCCATTAGGCATAAACTCATAAACGAGTGCTCGTTTGGAACCCTCAAAACAAAAGCCCATAAGAGTGACAATGTTGACATGGGAGGTCCTACTAATGCTTGCAATCTCATTAACGAATTCCTCTCCATTTTCCCTTGATTCTTTCAAAACCTTCACTGCCACAAGACAACCATCTTGTAGCTTACCCTTGTAGACACCACCATAGCCTCCTTGGCCTAATTTTTCTTTGAAAAAGTTGGTTATTTTCTTGATATCTGAATAACTATATCTTCTTATAGCAAGAGGTCCAAAGCTCCTCAGAAAGTCCTCGATATTTTGATGAGACACACTTTCCTTCTTCCAAAAATAAGGGAACTTTCTCCTCAAGCAGTAGATTATAACCACGGTCAGAACCCCAATTCCAATAGATAAAATGGCTGCATTCAAATAATAAAGAACACAAGCTTATCGTGTGATGCATAATTTGATTTCCGCATGAAAAACCAAATTAAGTGATTTAGAAGGCATGTTACGGCCTAATGGTATCAGCCATTTCCGTTTCTTTTCCTTTGCGACAAAAGATGCAACAAAGTGGTGTAATTTTACAAAACGAAGATAAACGAGAGGCAAAATTAATGGCATGCTTAATTTGGAATTTTTTTTAGCAAGGTTAGTGACAAAGCAATGATGAAACTACCCGATATCTAAATTTCTTTGCGAAAAAGTTGCAAGTACTAGAATTATAATAAGCTAGTTATCTTAAGAATAATACTAAGTACAATTTCTAAATAGATAAGTTATATGTAACCTCTTTATAAAGAAGTGGGTTCCAATCATAAATAATAGGTTTTTTTTTTATAATTTTTTAACATTGATTTACCTTTTTACAAAGACTTACGCGAGACTTATGTATTTAGAATTCGTGCAAATTATTTTTCTTATTGTAAAGGAGTGGATGATGGCATGGAATTGACCGAAATAGTAAAGGCACAAGAAAATAAATTAACTTTAAATGAAAAAACATTATTAAAAAAAATCAACTATGTTTCTTAAAATTAGAAAGAAAATGACAAGAATATTGTAAAGAATTAGAAAAGTATTTAAAAAACTGACAAGAATTAGAAACAGAAAAATGAAAAAATAGAAAGAGAAATAAAGTTAGTGCTCTAAATATTTATAACCAGCCATACCAGTGAAGGGAAGGGGGAAAGAACGATGACTTGCAAATGGCAAACTAGATGTCTTGAAAAATTGAGTTTTCGAGGGGAAGAAAAGGAAGAAGCATATTCCATAAGTTTTAAACATTTTTTTTCTTCTATAAAATTTCCTCTTACTCCTAATCGAACTTTTAAACATTCCATAAGTTTTTCCACTTCATTTCCATGGGCTCTCCCCCCATATGACATGTAGTATTCATTTAAAAAAGAAAGATGATTGAAGAGGCATCTTACCTATTAATGGTAGCACCCATTTCCTTTTCTTCTCTGCAAAGAATTAAGATACAACAACAAAGCAGTACTCATGTTAGTTTACAAAATGAAAATAAACGTACTGATCACGCAGAATTGAATTGGCATCCTTTGAAATTCTTTTTATACAAAGCAATGTCAGAAGCAACTCATGTAAATCATTTCATATTAACAAAATTACAGCTATTCATTCCTCCTTAACCTAAACTTGTAATAATTAAGAAACAGCCAATTAAGCTTGCTGTACATGAATTTGTTATAACTAAAACTTCCAAAAATTAAAGAAATCTACTTTCATTTTCCACACCTGACTCGTGTGCATTCCTCTTTATTACGTCGACAGTCGTACCTTTGACACAATCAAAACTACCATTGCGAGGGTGACAATAACCACCTCCTCTATGGCAGTCCAAACAATAATCAGACCAATGTTCAGACCAACGCACTCGAACTTCGAACTCAAAGGGTTCTAACCAGTCATCATCGCCTATTGGGAGCTGAATAGCTGAACATGATTTAGAAGCATCGGCCGGAAGCCTCTCCTGTGAAGGACTATACCAGATTTCATACTCATTATTGTTGCAGCTATGACTTTTAAAACTTTTTGGGAGGCGAGAAATATTATGGACATTGCGGTTGCGTTTGCATTTATACAGGGTCCGATTTGGTGTGAGGATTTCAAGAGAGAAGAATGGAAAGCTGGGAAGACTCAAATTGGTTAGGGATTCGCATTTGCTGGGAAGCAGTTGGTCCTTGATAACTATGACGTCTGGCCGCGAGAATCTTACGAATTCATATGATCTTTCACTGCCCCCATCTACAAGTTGGATCTTCGGAGTATTTGTGTCGCAATCTTTTATGAATAAGCCGCAATCTGCAGGGTTTGAGACATTGGAGAAAAATGGGAAGCCGAGCTTGCCCAGTCTTACACAATCAAACTCCTTCGTAGATTCTTTATTGTCATCTTTAGCCGAGCAAAACAGCACGACGTACGAGAGCAGAAAGAAAACAGACGACTTGGAGACAGAAGCCATCCCAAAATTGCTTTAACACGGTGGTTAACCTTCAAATTGGAAATGGAAGAAGAACACTAGTAAAAGCAGGCCGAGATTTAAAGCAAGGATGCATGGGTACCCC
This sequence comes from Juglans mandshurica, assembly GCA_022457165.1. NCBI lineage: Eukaryota > Viridiplantae > Streptophyta > Magnoliopsida > Fagales > Juglandaceae > Juglans > Juglans mandshurica. The sequence goes on from CM039621.1 coordinate 36,408,462, forward strand.
AAACATGATCTGTGCATTGGAAAATTCATTCATACCACCACAGGTCCACATCCAAAGACTCCACGGAGGTGCTAGAATTTCCCATACATCTTCCCCCATTGACCCGCTTTTGTGCAAGTCTTTGCAGCTAGTTTCAATCTTCCACTCATGCTATTGATGAAAACCAACCAAATTAAAGAAATCTCACGAGCCACGTCTTAATTGGCTCTCTACTTTTCGTGTAAACGTCTAGTAAGGGTGGAAGAAGAAGAAGATCACAGCATAGCGGCAATAATTGTTGGGAATGGGTTTGCATCTTTTTCTTTAAAGTCATTGATTGGTGGCGTGTTTCTTTTCCTTTTCTGTTTTGCGATTTCAAAGCTTGGACTGGGCTTTTAATGGTTGAATGGTGCATTTTCCAAGTAAAATTCCGTTTGTATAGGTTGTGAAAAAGAGGCACTCAGGTCCCAACAAAGCATTCAAAAATCATTTTCACATTTCCCCAACAATATGATGACCTATTTGACCACAGTTTAAGAAACGATAAATTTAGCCGGTAATTTGATACATTGAATATTTAATCAATGTAAGAGATGGATTAGAGATTGGATTACGTTCAACGCCATTTTTATACTTATTAATTCAATAATCAATTCTGCATTTTAGTCAAAATATTCTAACAAGAAAGAAGGCACAGTTAGGGAACATTTCAGCAAGCATGTTTGCCTTGTGTGGCTTACTGGAATAATAGTGGAATTGTGACTGATTATGACAGTACATGGAAATTAATTTGATAAGTAGATATGTTTTATTATGCTAAAGCCATAAAATGGAAAATTTTGATTTCATTGGACATTACCACAAACACTAAAAGTTGACTAACCAGTGAAGTATTAAGAAGTTAAAGCATACAATCCAATACTTTCAAGAAAGTGACACATAAAGGGTGAGTCGGGTTGAATGAAACAAAATTGCTTTAGAATATGAACATTACGGATAAACTCCATTTAAACAAGTAGATGAGAAGATAATGAAACTCCAACGCACTCATCTGCATTGGATATAGTAGGTGTTAAACATAATCTTATCATCTACTCGAAAACTGCACAGGATGGAGAAGAAATTAATTACTGCTAATGGGTGTGGTAGATCTACTAGTCCAGTTATCAGTCACACAATTTGGTGAAGGTGGCAGCTGTTTAGTCTTCAACAATCCAACTTCATCACAATCAGGTGAAGTTTGTGTGTCTATATTCAACATCCCTGCATCTTCATATGCTTTCTCTTGATCCTTCGGCACATCCTTACAACTTTGAATATTATGTAATTCCTTGAGAACCTCATCCATGGAAGGCCTCAGTTCCTTGTCCTGTTGTACACATTGAAAAGCCAAGCTTGCCACTGAAATGGTCATCCTTTTAACTTCATCATCTGAATGGAAGCCAAGATGTGGGTCGATCAACTCGTGGAATGCACACTTTTCAATCTTGTTTATGGCTAGGTTAGCCAAGTTAATTTCATGCCTATGCCTACCTATATCAACAGCTGTCAGAGATGATATGAGTTCGATGAGGACAACACCAAAGCTGTAAACATCACTCTTGCTTGTAAGCTGATAACATTGGTGATATTCTGGGTCAACATAGCCAGGTGTCCCTTGAGGAGCTGTTGAGGCATGGGTGACATCAGAGGGGAACAAGCGAGAAAGGCCAAAATCTGCAACTTTAACGCTAAAATTGTTGTCGAGGAGAATGTTGTTAGTCTTCACATCGCGATGTATGATCTCAGAAGCATGGAGGTAAGCCAATGCATTAGCAGTTTCTATGGCTATGCTCATACGAGTAGGCCATGTGAGTGAACCAGGTGTTGCTCGATCTCCATGAATATGATCTGCAACAGTGCCATTGGGAATATACTCGTAAACGAGGAGAAGTTCACGGCTGTGGCGCGAAGTACACCCATAAAGGGAGACAAGATTTGTGTGGCGCAAACGTGTGAGGATTTTAACTTCATTCATGAACTGTTCTACTCGTTTGTAGTTGTGCTCATATAGGCGCTTGACCGCAACTTCCCGCCCATCACGGAGTTTCCCTAGGTTGAGAAAAATAGCCACTTGTAAGTTTAACTTTATCTCTAACATCTGCTTACAAAGTTCGTACGTGATTTTATAACTGAAGCAATGCATTTTATCATCTTACCGTAGTAGACAGTTCCAAATCCTCCATCTCCAAGTTCTTTTTCAATATCAAAGTTATTGGTGGCTTCTTGAAGTTCACTGTAGGAGAAAAGAGGCACTCCAAAGTAGACACTCCCCCCTTCCAGGTCTGATCTTGAGGATGTGATAGCCCTCGCCAACAAGTTCGAAGAAGCATGCTTTTTCTTGTAATAGCTCCAGATAGTAAAGCCCAAGCAAATCGACAAGAGGACTGAGCATCCAACAGCTAAGGCAAGAAAAAGGAAGGACTTATTTGAGTTTTGTCTGACAGGCAGCAATTGGAGGAAATTGATGAGACCGCGAATAATTTCGTTTGAAGGTCACAAGGGAACTTATGCAAGCCAAAAACTGGAAAATATAACTGAAGTTTTTTATGCATCGTGTTCATATATGTCCATCATCTGGGATTATAGCAGACAGCATTGGAGAAAAGCAGGGGCCATTATTTATTTGCTGTTGCGTGAAAATAATAAAGTTAGTGCTCTAAATATTTATAACCAGCCATACCAGTGAAGGGAAGGGGGAAAGAACGATGACTTGCAAATGGCAAACTAGATGTCTTGAAAAATTCAGTTTTCGAGGGGAAGAAAAGGAAGAAGCATATTCCATAAGTTTTAAACATTTTTTTTCTTCTATAAAATTTCCTCTTACTCCTAATCGAACTTTTAAACATTCCATAAGTTTTTCCACTTCATTTCCATGGGCTCTCCCCCCATATGACATGTAGTATTCATTTAAAAAAGAAAGATGATTGAAGAGGCATCTTACCTATTAATGGTAGCACCCATTTCCTTTTCTTCTCTGCAAAGAATTAAGATACAACAACAAAGCAGTACTCATGTTAGTTTACAAAATGAAAATAAACGTACTGATCACGCATAATTGAATTGGCATCCTTTGAAATTCTTTTTATACAAAGCAATGTCAGAAGCAACTCATGTAAATCATTTCATATTAACAAAATTACAGCTATTCATTCCTCCTTAACCTAAACTTGTAATAATTAAGAAACAGCCAATTAAGCTTGCTGTACATGAATTTGTTATAACTAAAACTTCCAAAAATTAAAGAAATCTACTTTCATTTTCCACACTTGTTTTGTGTGCATTCCTCTTTATTACGTCGACGGTCGTACCTTTGACACAATGAACACTACCATTGCGACGCTGACAATAACCACCTCCTCCATGGCACTTCAAACAATAATCAGACCAACGCACTCGAACTGCGAACTCAAAGGGTTCTAACCAGTCATCATCGCCTATTGGGAGCTGAATAGCTGAACATGATTTAGAAGCATCGGCCGGAAGCCTCTCCTGTGAAGGACTATACCAGATTTCATACTCATTATTGTTGCAGCTATGACTTTTAAAACTTTTTGGGAGGCGAGAAATATTGCGGTTGCGTTTGCATTTATACAGGGTCCGATTTTGTGTGGGGATTTCAAGATGGAAGGATGGAAAGCTGGGAAGAGTACTCGAATTGGTTAGGAATTCGCATTTGCCGGGAAGCAGTTGGTCCTTGATAACTATGATGTCTGGCCACGTGAAGCGTACAAATTCATATGATCTTTCACTGCCCCCAACTACAAGTTGGATCTTCGGAGTATTTGTGTCGCAATCTTTTATGAATAAGCCGCAATCTGGGTTTGAGGTATTGGAGAATAATGGGAAGTGGAGCTTGACTCTTCCACAATCAAACTCCTTCGTACATCCTTCAATAATGTCATCTTTAGCCGAGCAAAGCAGCACGAGGTACGAGAGCAGAAAGAAAACAGACGACTTCGAGCTAGAAGCCATCCCAAAATTCCCAAAATTGCTTTAACACGGTGGTTAACCTTCAAATTGGAAATGGAAGAAGAACACTAGTAAAAGCAGGCCGAGATTTAAAGCAAGGATATATGCATGGCTACCCCAAGTATGTGAAACAATACCACCACAGGTCCACATCCAAAGACTCCACGGAGGTGCTAGAAGTTCCCATACATCTTCCCCCATTGACCCGCTTTTGTGCAAGTCTTTGCAGCTAGTTTCAATCTTCCACTCATGCTTTTAATGAAAACCAACCAATTTAAAGAAATCTCACGAACCACGTCTTAATTGGCTCTCTACTTTTCGTGTAAACGTCTAGCAAGGGTGGAAGAAGAAGAAGATCACAGCATAGCGGCAATAATTGTATAACGCGTCTTTCTCATAATGAAACAAACAACGCGATACATCATATGGTCCACAAGCTTTAGAGAAGTAATTGGCATCTTTGGAAAACCTGAACGTGGTGGGTACTACAGGGACGTGGACGTACTGGTCATTCGATTTCGTATGACTTTGGTATGAGAAAATAAAGAAAACAGACCGGGAGACAGAAACCATCCCCAAAATTCCCAATTCGCCAGCAACAGCAGGTAAAAAGAAAGATCCGATCGAGATTACTCTAAAATCATAAAAAAGGGTTTGGATACTTTTCTTCAACCTTCCCTACATTTATACTGCAAAATTCTCAGTTTAACACGGTGTTTGACGTTGAAATTGGAAATGGAAGAGGAATACTAATAAAAAGCAGGCCGAGATTTAAAGCTGCAGATGAATGGCCATGGGTACCCATGTATGTGAAACATGGTCTGTGCAGTGGAAAATCCATTCATAACACCACAGCCAAAGACTCCAGCAATTGACCAGTTAAGAACATTGACAATGGTCTAGCCATTGTCAAGTCTAAAATTTGACTAAAATTTTAATTTTTAGCTATAATATCAATTTTTGACTAGGTGAGTTTATATTGGACTAATCATTATAAAGTTACAATAATAATATAATATTATTTTTTTTTTTTTTTTGTAAATACAATTTATATATTTCTTAGATATTCATATTTTGTAGAAATAATGTGTCTACTCTATCAATAAATAGAAATAATGTACATGCTATGTATGTTTTACCATTCAAAGAGAGAGGGAAGTGATGAAATAATTAAATATTACTTTCCATTATGAATAGTAGCTAGTCGTATTTGGAGAAGATTTAAGATTTACTATTCATCAAGTCTTAAGCTTTGGATCATTGGCTAGTCCAATATAGAGGTTTTTTCTCACATCTAGCTAAAGTTTAGACTTATATTAACATTTGACTACTTCATTACCAATGCTTTAAAGCATGCACGGAGAACGTATTGAACAGGCAAAAAGTTCAAGTCCGGAAATAGTACTGGCCATTTCCACATTTACTGTAGACAGATGAAAAGTATTTAGTTTACTTAATTGCCATTGTTGGGGGGGGACTATATACAAATTATTCATGGTCTATAAGTTGTGAAAAGGGAACCGTGACAGACTATGTCCAAATGTTTCATGGTCTTTTGTCTTGCTTGATTTTACACCCGGAAGAAACAAAGAAATGTTATGTTAATTGCTAATTTTGTATTTTTAGACTACCAACATATCATTCTATAAGTTGTGAAAAGGATCCATGCAAGGATTATGATGATTGTCCTACATTAAGATTTCATTTTTAAGGAAAGTATTATCCTTCTCTACGAATAATCTATAGATTCAGTCTATACAAGATTCATTATAGTCAAAGAATCAACTGGCGATCTTGATTGAGGCAATCTTGATGGAGGTGCCTTGCTAATATGCATAGAGGTGAAAAGGGAACTGTGACGGACTATATACAAATGTTTCGTGGTCTTTATTGTCTTGGCTTAATTTTACACTCGAAAGAAACAAAGAAATGATATGTTAATTGCTAGTAGATTACCAACATATCATTCAATAAGATGTGAAAAGGATCCAAGGATTATGATCATGTAAGTAGACGACATTCAAAATCTCATCATGCAATAGACGATTGCCCTAAATTGAGAATTCAATTTCAAGGAAAGTATCATTCTCTAGGAACATCCTATAGATTCAGACCATAAGGCATCCATTGTCGTGGAAGAATCAAATGACAATTTTATTTAAGGTGATCTTGACGAGAAGGACAAGAAAGGCTTGGGTGGAATTTCCAAGTACTCAGAACTCCCTTCCAACATGTCCACAACTCTGTCCATTGTAGGCCTGTTTGAAGGGTCGATTTGTATGCACCACAAACCCACAATTATCATCTTCTTTGCATTTTCATGTACAAAGTAGAAGTGTAGAACACAAAATTAAGGGGGAAAAAAACAAATTTCTCCATTTTTGGTTCAGAAATTAATGAGAAAATAGAATTCTCGAAGCAAATAAAGTGTTATTATCTATGTATCATGTGGACCACACACACATGGAAAGTGGGATACGAGACCGTATTGACCAGACCAGCCGAAACATGGAGAACGCGTGTATCCAGGCAAAAAACTCATCGGTGAAGTCATTTCCACCTGATGATTTGGCGTGTGCATTAGGCGATTGTGATTCCTATTCAAAGACTAATGATATACATAATATATATTGTACAATATATTATAAAATGAAAATATTTTTATAAAATAATGTTATTTTTATAAGATATTTTATAAAAATATTCATTATTTAAAATATAGTTGTATAAAGTATTGTAAAAAATAGTGTGTAAATCATTTTTTCTATTCAAATATTCGTGAAAGAATAATGATAGCCCTACTACTCTTCTACTATTCCTTTTAATTTTTTAATTTTTTAAAATCTTTTCTTTTGCTTAATGGTCATGAAAGTGATTATTAATAAAATTGTATATTTTTAAATTTTTTTTAATGATTAAAGATATTAAAAAAATATTTTAAAAAATAAAATATAAATAAATATATTAAAAATTGTAAAATAGTAGTAAAAGAGTTTTAAGTCAATCATTACCAAATAATGACTTTTCATGAAACTTATATATCATTCATTGCCGTCTTTTTATCATTCTTGTGTTCTGATCTTGAGAAATGATACTTGCAGTCATGAGTGCGTAAGCGCCGTGCAGTCGTTTTAAAAAAAATGAATAAATATGAGACCCACATGAAAAAAAATTAATTTTTTAATAGTAGACCCCACTCTTTTTCAAAGCGACTACACGACGTTTGCGCATTCTACGACTGTATGTAGCATTACTCTCTGATCTTTACAAGTCGTGTGTGGTGGAAACAAGGGACTCATCCTGGTAATTATTTTTAAAAGAATCACAAAATTCTCAATTAAATAAATTAGATCAGGCCGTGATGTCAATATAATATGAAAAATATATTTACAATCGTAAATTGTATAATTATTTTGAAAAAAGTGAATAAAATATAAGGTTCATATAAAAAAAATTAATTTTTTAATAATAAATCCTATTCTTTTTCAAAATAATTACGTTGCGTTAACGCATTTTACGATTGTATGTAGAATTACTCATATAATATTTTTGAAACAATGCTACGTACAGTCCCCATTTGGAGACTGCAATGCAAACTTAAATAATTTTATCTTTAAAATTTTTTTAAAATCTCTCTCTTAAAATGATATTTTTTTCATTTAATAAAGGGTCTGCACATACAGTTTCCAAGTAGGAACTACAAATAGAATTTCTCATATTTTCTTGACACCGACTTGTAAACATGATTTTTTACATTACTAATTGATGTGATGATTTAACATTAACAGCGTATTTTGTATGTCAATACATGATAATAGATTTATGAATAAAATCTCTCTCTATGTCTGGTTAATATGTATAAGGGTAGACTTTGTTAGTTGTTTTTCTAAAGAATGTTAAGAACTACAAAAAAAAAAATTGCTTTTTATTTTTCTTCAAATCAATAAAAAGTTTTTTTCATTTAAAGAAAATGTAAAATATTGAAAAACATTAAAAAAAATTTATAACTACTGATACGATTGTCAGATGAATGATAGGTAATGCTTACTTTCTAAACAGTAAACAGTCGAAGAGAAGTAGTCTTTCAGAGAGAGAAAACTGACCAGAAACGCATTGCCAAGCATGAGGTCTATCAGGGCAGAAGCACTTGAAATGCCACTCACTGTAATTGAATCCACACCGCCCTCCGCTTTCCTGGCAAATGCTGCACTCGCTGGCCTTCCATTTCACCCAAAATCCATTTCTCAGGGCCCTTTCAATTCCATCACGATTCTCACGCTCATAAGGTTCAACGGGTGCTACCACCCGAGTTGTGCACGCCTTCGATACGTTCCTTAGCTTTGGGTCGTTTTCAGGCAGGACCAGAACCGAACTGTTTTTGTTTTCCCCATGATCACAACCAGGATATGCCGAAAACCTTAACGTACTCTCAAGTGTCGAAGCGTTGCAACCATAAAGCAGATTCACATGGGTTTGGGACGGTGCTAGCTCGAACCGGGCACCAGGAAGGGATATGTTTTGAATTGAAGGAATACAGGCGCCGGTGGTTGAATTCCAAAAGCCAGAGTTTGAGACGCGAAGGATTTCGGTTTCATAGGAAATGTTGTGGATTATATAGTCGTTACTTTGGATGTTGATGGTGGGTTGGCCATTGTTATTGCAAGAGAGCTCGAATCCAGGATACCCACAAGACCTGTTTTGCTTACTTTGGATGTTGAATGGGTACTTGATGGGTTGCCCATCACCACAGTTTTCAGGCTCAGCACTGCAGACTTCGAAGTAAGGGTCGACTACACCTTGGGATTTTCTTGGTAGAGGAGAAGAGAGGATGAGGAATATGCATAGATTCAACAGAGGAAAAATGGTGGGAAAGAGGTTTTTGGGTTTCATTTGGGGATCAAGAAAGTGGGTGGTGGTAGAGATATGCAGAACTGCAGAAGTGGATCATGATAGGAAGATATAGATCATCGAGGTGTCAAGTGAAATAAATGGATTTGAGTGGGAAGCGTTTGACTTTCTATGGAGGTCCTTTTGCCTCGAAAATATGGAGTAGAAGACGCCAAGGTCGGGATTGCCGACAACTGCCTTGCACCTTGCACCGATGAAAATTCGAAGCAATTTTAAAACTTTGACTTACCTTCAGCCTTCAAACTTCGAATGAGGGGTCCCTTCGAAGAGTTGGTGGTTGTCGTCCTCGATTCAACAAAGGAAAAAAGAAAGAAAAATTAATTTTTTTACATAAATTTCATATGTATTCACTTTTTTTTTTTTTAAAAGAGATAACGCGACGCTTACGCTCTACAATTACAGTAGCAGCTCGATGCCTACATGCTTACGAGAGACATGAGAGGTTAGTCAGACAAATGAATATCTTAACTCTAAAAACTCTTCGGCATGGCGCGTCCTTTATGCTTATGGTGGATTCAAACAACGGTTTCTTCCTCCACACACACAAATAAAAATGAAATAACATTTTGAAAATGAACAAACGCAGATGTTGGCTGGGGGTACAAGGGAGAAGTCGGAACTCCTTCCACCTCTGGTATTTTGACAAGACCTTTTATGGGCGGGTCCTTCACAAGTCATGTTTATATCTATTAACTGTACCTTCTAATACCAGAGTTCCTTCGTAAAGATCTTGACACAGAATCCTAAAATCTAGGAGAGTTGGAAGTCTCACTGCAGTAGTTTGAAAAAATACAACCTCAACTTGGAAGCAAAACAATGACTAGCATTCCAAAAGTCTGCTTAGGCTCGACTAGGAACCCAGACGCAAGTTTGCACTGGTTAGAGTCACGGTTTGGAAGTCGCAAGTGTGCAAACTCAACTCTTTAAGAGCGGCCCCAGACACTCCAAGCCACCCATCCCGCTGATCCCGGGATACATGGGAGAGACCAGCACTGGGTAGTCTGTTAGGCTTAAGTAACTTAAGCATCCAACTACAACCATCGCATTCAGCGCCTTAATTTTAATTTCCAGAAGACACCCCAAACACAGTCCAGTTGCTCCTTAAACCTTCTATTACTTGAATGATGCTAAAACTATCTTACTATTCCCAAATCTGACATATACATTTGATCAACATCATAGCAAGATTCAAACAATTGCTGGCCTACGAAAATGAAGAATTAAAAAAAAAAATGAATTAAAAGGTAAAGAATATGGTAAAACAATGTAGGAGCTACGCCACTTTAACACCACTAGGGCGTTTTCCTTCCATTGCATCCTTCTTATTACGACAATCTGCACAAAGGAAAGGGCCTTGCCAGGGCTTTGTGCTGGTGGAGAAGATGGCACCGGCATGGACAGAGATGCCCTCACTTGGAGCAAGGTCAACTTGACATACAGCACAGACGAAAAGGCCAGATGTTGACTGGCCTGTGGACTCATCATTTCCCAGTCTGAAAAAACATACGACAATAATTTCTCGTGTGACCCAGTAATAAACGAAAAAAATCTCATAAGATGAGTTCATATGATTAGAAACTAAGATACAACTATAAAGCACCCAACTGAAAAGCCAAACAAATTAAAGACTGCTACAGGGAAGCAAACAAGAACACCAGTTTCTCATAATAAGCATATTCTAACATGGAGAGGTAAACTACATCGGGCACTGAACTCAAAACTACAAAGTCAAGCTAAAATTCAAGACATAAAACTAAAAGTTCCCACATGCATACAAGTCCCTACCTGGGATCATTTTGGGAGGGCTGGAGAAGATCATGCAAGTTTTAATTAGTAACTACCATGCAAAATAGATCGATTTGGTTACTCAAGATCATCTCAATTTCGACCTACCAAAATAATGTGCTAGACGCAGAGCATCTGCACCCTTCCATAGACAAGACTACTTAACCCAATTAGATCAAAAGTAAATTTTTAAATACATACATCAGCAGTTCAGCTATACAGTATACTCACTCTGGAATACAAAGTTTCTCTGGGCATATTTTTCTTCTCAAGTACACCTTTAATTCAAATTTAGGGTGCAATTTTATGAGAAGTCGGTTTGGTTCGTCATCAATCCATGACTCAGCTTAACTTTGCTGTTTATTAAACTTCTAACCTAGGACCAAAAAGTAATTAGAATTTGGGTCAGACAGTCATGATGACAGGGTTTAAGTTCACAACAAGCTAGAATGGTCAGAGCAACAACATCCCAACCTTGGAACTGGATGTTTCATGAAAATTTTGATATCATTGTAAGTATTCAGAACCAGGTGAATCTTATATTTTGAACTCAACATAACAGGAACGCAGGTAATTAACCAGTAGATGAATTAATAGGAAATGCAATTTAGGTCTTTAAGCATCTAGATTCGCTAAGATAATGTAGTTGAGGATGCAATATCAGGTAAAGCAATTGTCGATAGAGATAAAATGAAACAAGCTAACTAGCATATATCCATAGAGCATCATGACTTCATGGGTCAAGGACCAGGGCAGACATTAAATCAACTTTCAAATCACATTCAGATACAGAAATTGCTAAGTGGAATTCCGATGCTGTTCATTTGTGCTCCTTAAATCACTAATACTAGACGAATTTAAAAATTCTTGAAGTCTCTCCTAAAAGAGTTCTCTACCACAGCCATGCTCCAAAGGTTATTAAGGCTTATATCAATGCAAACTGGGTTAAGCATGTGATGACCTGAACCTCATAAATAACAAGGGTTTGGGGACTAGAGGAAAGGGAGAGTGCGCCCCACCCTCTGTGAAGGCAGAATCCAATTTTAGGATTCAGATACTGATTCCAGCCAAGTGAAAAATAAAAATACCATTTGAAGAGGTGAAATTAAGTACAAAAGCACAAGCAGAAAAGTTACTTAACAGCACAGAGAAAATCAGATTGAATTTTTTCAAGAACTTCTACAGCAGCAACAATGCAGCAATAAGCAGAGGTCATGACCTAAACAAATTTTAAAACTGACACGTGCTTAACTGCAAAAACTCATTTCTACTCGTAGTATGAATACAAAACAAAATTTACAGTCCACTAAAGAATCAATTCCACATCAATATACACTCCAAGAGCATTGTCAATAAAGCTAGCAATGCAGTAAGCAATACTATTTCCTCATCAAGGATATATGTAACGTAACAACACAAGTATCACTGTCATCAGGAAGAGATAATAGAATAAAAGATCCGTCTTTCCCTGTCTCCATCATTCTCCATCCTATTCTTTTTCATTTAAGATATTAAAGTGTTCCATATCAAAAAAAGAAATTAGATTGTTGCACATAGATGTCTTCTTTTTCAGACAAAAACCTACATCTGCCTATTATAGCTACATAGACTTGCCCATTATAGCCACGTAAATCCAAACAAGAGAGAAGCTGCAATAGATGGACTAGAATCAGCAGGCGGTGCACCATTGTAAGCTTAATAGTTCATTAAAACATCACAACTATCCGAAAAATACTGACCTTTCAGCAAGCATTGCTGAGCCTTCCTCAAACAATTCTTCCACTATACCTACAGCTGATAGCTTCTTTGATAGTTTATTAACAGAACTACGTGACCTCTTCCTGAAAAATAGAGCTTTCAGCTTGTTCTGCTTTTTAGGAGAACTTGATGGCTGTACCGAATTATCAGGAGGAATTATGTCAACAACTATGCAAGTTGTATCATCCTTTAAGCCCCTTGTTCTCAAGGCTTCCTGAAAAAGATTCCATCAAATATAATATGGATAAGCATTAGATTGGCATATGAATAATATTAACCCTCATTTGTGCTAAAATACCGACCAGAAGGATATCGTAATTCAAGCAGGAATTGCCAGAAGATATAGCACAGTGAAGAATTTAATCACCTTCACAACTTGCCTAGCAGCAAGTTCAGCAGGCAACCCGCGACAATTTTTTGCAGCCATTTCCGAAGATAGGGCATCCCAGATGCCATCAGATGCAATTATAAGCCTTCCACCTGCATTTGAGAGCTTTTATACAAAATAAGAATATTAGGATTCATGCCGAAGACAGAAATGATGCATATACAAAATTAAGTAAAAAGAACAATAAACAAATACCTTCACTTGTTTGACGTATGGTATCGGTACTATATACTCCCCAACATCCATGTCTCCAATTGACCTAGAAAGGCATAAACCACCTGGCCAACAACGCAGGGGACCAATCTGCAAGAGTTAAAAGGTCATATATTGCCCCATGTTAACATATATATAACATAACTTGGGGGAAGAACATCTGTTTAAGACCAACAGAATATAGTTCAGCAGTTTTCTAGAAGAAAAAAAAAAATACACACACACACACACACACACATCTTACCTCAGCACCCCCAACAATACTAAGCCTCCCCACTTCACCTCCACTCGCCGTAACACGTTCCCTCCTGCAACCATGAAGAACAAATTACAAAGTGTATCCAGGAAAACATGATAATTAAGGGCTTTCAAATAGATACCCACTCTTCTACATTCTCCTCAAGTCTATGATCCACAGTTAAGGTAGCAACAGTTCCACCCTGAGTATCTAAAATACAACGTGAGTCTCCAACAGATGCAACCGTCACAGTCCATCCATCAACTATTACAAATGTAGCCGTGGTTCCAGATGTTTCTCCTGGAGATAATCGGATGGGGATAAGAAAAAATTAATTGATCATCATGCATAACAAATACACTCGGACTGCAAGTAAAAAGAAAAACAAAAGAAATTAAAGAGGCCAGTTTCCATGCCTCGGCTCTGGAATTCCTTGTCAGTCTTCACAAAGCCAGCAACCAATGCACGAGGTAAAGCTTGGAGCCACTCCTCCCGACCAAGTCCTCGGGGCATAGCACCCAACACATGATTTAATAGATGTTCCCTTGCAAAAATGGCAGCAGCATTTCCGTTGTGCCCATCAAAGATCTGTATATCAGAAGAAAACAATGATCATCCATCTTCACTCTTTCTCATCAGCATCGAAATGCGATTCACCAAAGGCATCGATCTTAGAAGTAAGAAAAATACTCTTCTTCTTTTTTTATATGTAAGAAGTAAGAAAGTTATTCTTAAAGCTTAAGAGAGGAGAGAACTTTAAATTGAAGAGCATTGAATTGTAATATGCAGGCCGAAAAGTAATAAAATCAATGCTAAAATCATGGCTCAACTCTGAACACGGAAGTGCCGGTTTATGTGGCACGGCAAAATAGAATTACAGAGCGAAAGGGCGAGCATTACCGCAAATACAGAGAATGTTGATGAAGAATTTCCGGGGACTCTCTGGCAATCAGTCTTAGTCAGGAAATAATCCTCCCCTTTCTTCGACTGAGCCGCATGACCATATCTCACAGTGGGCTTCTCCATCTTCTCACTCTTCATCTCTCTGCTGATCAACGCAGCAAGAGGCACTAGATTGTGGCGATGGCGCCTCCCTTCGCCTGACGCCATATCTTTCATACAACAAAGTCTTCCCCCAAGGCCTTCAAGCTAGTGTTCTTTGACTCAAGAGCATACTAAACTCTAAAAACTCAAATATGATCAGCCTCAAGATTTCCGACCTGCTGATCTGCATTCATAATTGGCAAAACGCCGAAAGATGTTAATCTAAGATCCAAAAGTAAACAAACCAATCCATATATCTACAACGAAGAAAACTAGACAGAATAAATAAGCAAGTGCAAACGCATAAATAATATAATTTGATCCGTCCAACAACAATAATCTCAAGGCTGAGCCTGGTTACTAATAAGTTTTTCTTTGAAAGTGGAAACTTTCACTCCTAAAATTCAAGAGTTAAGCAAGAGTCCTCAGATTTTCTAAGAAAACAACGAAGCATTCTCTTCTTGTTTTTCTTTTGTAATACTTTCCTAAGTTTTCCCAGCAACCAAACAGCGAATAAGAATGCAACGGACAAGGAGAAGAGAGGGAGAGAGAGAATGTGAAGACAATTACCCGCGAGAATGTCCAAATGTGCGTATAGACCAAACGCAAACTCAGATCTGACTGCGACACAAAGCAACAAGAGCAAAATGAAGAAGAAGATTTAAGAACTTTATATACTTTCAAGAAAATCAACACGGAGAGGCAACGCGTATTGATGACAAGATATGAACTGTAAGACCGCACCGCCCCCAAAATGCTTCAATATAAAAAAAGATAACACTTTTAGAGACGAAGAGAAGAAGAGAATAAAAAAGGCATTGAATTCAAAAGGCCAGCTTCACAACATTTTCCTCCAACGAACACCGCCAACAAGCAAACAATTCTCTCATAAACTTTTCTCGGGTAAAAAAATAAAGAAAGAGAAGTTCTTGGAAAATTGGTGCAGCAAACGATATTTTAGATTCAAGGAAGGAAAGGAAGCAGAGAAAGTGGCCTCCTTGCTGAAAGTCGGTTCCCAACCCCTTTACTTTCGGAGAAAGAGAAAAAAACTACAGATTCTTCAACTTTCCGAGAAAAGAAAATTTACAGTCGCAGAAAGTTTGCTAAAGATTTTAATCCAATATTAACAGCGTTTGTCTGAATTATAGTAATGATTTCATTTCAGTGTATTTTTATTCATTATATATATATATATATATATATATATATATTTTTAAAACAGAGATACGAAAATAAAGTCGGGGCAAGAGTGTGAACAGTAGGATTGTGACATGTAATTTTAATGAATAATTATTATTATCAATTACTATTCACTATACATAATCTATTATTTATAAAAAATAAAAAAAAATTATAATATATGTGTGAGGTACGAAAATAAATAGTAGTTAATACATAATAAAATTTAATTTTAATTAGATAAATATTTTAATTATAAAGATATTTCGTAAAAATAAATCTACAATCCTATATTATTAATATTATGTGAAATTATATCTGTTTATAAGTTTTTTTTATAGAGAAAAATTCTATGTATGATTTTTATATCACAAATATTTTTTTGTTTTTTATTTTTGTTCTTATTAAATATGTGATCTATGAATAATAAATAAAAAATTAAATACAATATATAAGAATGACGATAATGATGAATATTTTACAAAATATCTTTATAACGAACAACTATAACATTAAAGAAAAATGAAGAGATTAATATCGTAGAATTTTCTATCATTATTAATTAGATTATTTTTTTAAAATTCATCTCGGTATGTTATCTTAATTTAGAAATTAAAATAATCCCTTTTAGATAAAAGAAAAATTATTTTTTTAATATAATGATTAGACAGAAAAAGAAAATCATTAAAAAATAGTGTGTCACCAATAATAATTGAGATAAAAGACTTTAAAATTATGAGTAAATTAATCATACGAGAATAATTCCAAAATACAGATGAGTTATGATATGTTATGTGTTAAAAAATGAGTGATTAATAAATAACATAAAAAAATATCACTGTCGTTACAGTACCTATTCTGAAAAAACTGACACGTGGGAGAGGAGTTTGCATATGTTTCTGTGAAGGCAATGATGTGGACACGTTGAGCAATACGCAAGGTACAGTAACTTTCACGCTGTTTGGGGTTCTCAATGTTGAAGAGGAGAGAGAGAGAGAGAGAGAGTTGAATTAGAATCATGACATATGCTCAGTATTAAATGGGGTTCACCTTCGTAATATTTTTATTTTTTCTTTGGGAACTCTCTTCAGATTTAACAGTCCAATGAGAAGGGTAAGATGGATGTCCTTTCTTTCATAAAGAAGGGTAAGGCGGTGGATTAGGTCTTGACCAACTTTCTACATCTTCGAAGACAGAATTTAGACAGATTATCATGGCTGAAGAGGAAGAGCAAGAATAAGTAAAATTTACAGAAGAAGAGACAAGAAGGTCAGATATATGTGGACAGAACTGCTTACCTATACTTATTCTACAAGGAAACTTTCAAATCCAGAAGGATGGTTAATCTTTAACGAGGTGGGCCATATAAGATTTTTAAGATATAGAACGCGTTCTTAATAGAAGACCTTGGTCTTTTGATAAAAACTTGATCTGTATACAAGAATTTGATAGTAATACTCCTCCCAAAGAAATGAATTTTACTCATGAACTTTTTTAGATCCAATTACATGGTATGCCTTTGGTTGCTATGACTTTTGAGGGTGGGGAACGTATTGGGTCCACAGTGGGAAAGGTTATGACAGTTGATGTAGATGGAGAATGAGTTGGATGGAGAAAGTATCTCAGAGTAAGAGTTAGAGTTAAAATAGACATTTCTAAACCTCTAGTTCGAGGTAGGCTGATTAGAATTGAGGGAAAATAAAGATAGATCGCGTTTAAATATGAGAGATTACCTATGTTTTGTTTTCAGTGTGGAGCTATTAAGCATGTAGATAGGGTCTGTGCCATGAAAAAATCTAGAAGGAACACAACAGGAATAGGTACATCTCAATATGGTCAATGGTTGAGGGCTTCACCTACACTTTCAAATAGTACTAGTGATAAAAGATTTGGGGCAAGAAGTAGAACACGGTCTATTTATCATCCACAAATTGGAGAGGAAGAAGAAACTAGGGAAGCAGTTTTTAATCAAGTTGAGAAAACAAATCAGGGGGAAGAATTATATCAACTAGAGCATACACAAAAAACTGGCAACACTGAAGAAGACCAAACCATATCTTTAGAGCAGATGCCTATTGATAAAAATATCAAGGGAGGATTGTT
Organism: Juglans mandshurica; assembly: GCA_022457165.1. Taxonomy (NCBI): domain Eukaryota; kingdom Viridiplantae; phylum Streptophyta; class Magnoliopsida; order Fagales; family Juglandaceae; genus Juglans; species Juglans mandshurica. Next base: position 36,426,068 of record CM039621.1, read on the forward strand.
AGTGGAAACCAATAGACCTTTGAGGACTTGTTATTCCACTCTGATAGATGTAGTTGAAACTGAAAAAAAAAAAAAAAAAAAAGAAGAAAGGAGCAACAGAAGTACCTTTGGAAAAGCTGTTGCTATGACAAATGTGGGAACCTGTATGAATGAAACAAGTAGTAGGAAAAGAGAGAATTCGGATGTAGATAACAATGAATAGCAGGGATTATCCAAAAAATAAAGAGACATGCTCATTCCTGAAAGGAGCTTACTCAGGAACTAATGGTGGAGGCTGCTGAGCAGCCCCACTAGTAGAAATGAGATGCCTAAGTTGGAACTGTTGAGGGCACGTGAACCCTCGAACAGCTTCACTTTATGGTGAAGCAAAAGAGTCCAATTATAATCTTCCTCATTGAAACAAAAAGTAAGCAGGAGAAGATGGAAAGAATCAGGAACAAACTTGATTTTGACAGAAGCTTTATAATAGACAATAGAGGATTCAATGGAGGGCTAGCATTTATGTAGAAATCAATTGTTCACATAGAATTGGAATCCTATACTAATCATCATATATTTGATAATGTAACTAATTCAGAAAATGGAAAGAGATGGCTACTCACAGGTTTCTATGGCAATCCTTGTACAACACTCAAAGAAGGGAGTTGGCAGCTATTAAGAATCTTAAAACTAGTAGATAACAGATATTGGCTTTGTATGGGTGATTTTAATGAAATATTACATCAAAATGAGAAATTTGGAGGAGCTGTAAGGCTTTATGCTCAAATGGAGTGTATTACCCAAGCCTTGTAAGATACTGAACTGAATGATTTGGGATATAGAGGACCAAAATACACTTGGACCAATAACAGAGAAGGTGCTGACATCACAAAAGAAAGGTTAGATCGAGTTCTAGCTAATTCCCAATATATCAATTTGTACCAAGAGATCAATGTCAACACATTAGCAGCATGTACTTCAGATCATCACCCTCTCATCATAGATCTGAATACTCAAATTCAATATGAAAGAAGGAAGACAAGTAAATATGAATATAGCTGGGGACAAAAAAGTAAATGTCAGGGAATAATTTCTACTACACAGAATGGAAATTTCAATACTGAAAAAACAAAAGCAACAGTTTCAAAAAAACTTAACAGATGCAAGGATAAATTATTGATATGGTGCATGGTCCAGGAGAAGGAGACAAAGGGAGCTATTGAGGCAAGAAAGGCAAAACTACAACTTCTTCAGGAGAGGAACACTGGAAGACACATGGAAGAAATAAAACAGATTAAAAAATAAGTGATAATGAGATTAGAGGAAAAGAAATTGAAGTGGAAACAGAGAACAAAACAAAGTTGGCTTCAGAAGGAGGATAGAAATATCAAATACTTTCACACATGCACTTCCGAGAAGAGAAAAACAAATTATATCAGCAGCTTTAGTGATGATGATGGGCACATATACAATTCACCACAAGGGATTAGTCAAGTTTTTCAGACTTTTTTCACCAATTTGCTTACAACTTCAAATCCAACGGGTCCAATAGAATGTCTGGAACCTATTTAACCACAGGTTTCTGAGGAGATGAATTGTAGGCTGCTAAAAGAATTTACCTTCACAGAAGTGGAAGAAGCTGTTTTCAGTATGAACCCTATATGAGTTCTCCAGGACCAGATGGATTTTCAGCTGGTTTTTTCCAACAGCATTGGCAAACAGAAGGTAATGATCTTTGTAAAGCAGTGACACTGGTTTTAAATACAAACAAATGAGACAACACTATATGAAACATTTATAGTTCTTATTCCAAAAAACAAAAATCTCAAACAGGTTACTGAATTTTGACCAACCAGCTTGTGTAATGTCATCTACAAGGTTATTGTCAAGGTCTTAGCCAACAGATTAAAAACAATTTTACCAGAAATCATATCAACAACTCAAAATGCATTTATGCCTAGGAGATTAATTGATGATAATGTAATAGTTGCTTTGGAAGTTTTGCACTCTATGCAATGCAGATTGAGAGGATCAATTGGGTATATGGCACTAAAGTTGGACATGAGCAAGTCATATGACATATTGGAATGTAGTTTCATAGCAGTTGTGATGGAAAGGATGGGGTTTGAAAAAAGGTGGATAGATCTTATTCTAATTGTGTTAAAACAGTTTCATACACTATCTTGATAAATGGGAACCCACAACCATCATTCATACCCTCGAGAGGCATAAGACAAGGTGATCCCTTATCACCCTATCTTTTTATCTTGTGCTCAAAAGCTTCACTCAGTTACTCAACAAGACAGTAAGGTTGAGAGTTATTTCTAGTTTTCCAATGGCAGGAGGACAACTAACAATAAATCATATTTTTTTTGCAAATGATAGTTTGTTATTTTGTCAAGCCTCTTCTTTAGAATGGAGTAGGTTGCTACATTTGATAGGCCAATATGAAACTGCACCAGGCCAAAGGTTGAACAAAGAAAAATCCTCTTTATTTTTCAGCAAAAATACAAGAGCTTGTATAAGAGACAACATACTTAGTATTGCAGGGATAAGAACAACAAATTCTTATGAGAGCTATCTGTGATTACCAGCTTTGGTTGGAAGATCCAGAGCAAAGGCTTTTAACAGTATTCTTGACAAAGTTAGAGGAAGACTTAATAACTGGAAAATGAAGTTCTTATCGAAAGCAGGTAAAGAGATACTGCGCAAATAAGTGATTCAAACTATTCCTACTTATTCTATGAAGTTTTTAAACTACCTAAAGGATTGTTGAAAGACCTTAACAAACTGATGAAAGGATGCTGGTGGGGCCAAATAAATCAGGAGAGAAAGGTTAGTTGGATAAATTGGAAACAAATGGGGAAATCAAAAGCTGAAGGGGGTTTGAGATTTAGAGATTTTGAAAATTTCAATATTGCTTTGTTAGCAAAACAAGGATGGAGAATGATTCAATACCCTAATTCTCTAGCTTCACAAGTGTTACATCACAAATATTTTTTCAATACTAATTTTTTCCATGCTAAGTTGGGTAGCTATCCATCTTATATTTGGAGGAGCGTCTTATATGCTAGATATTTGCTTCAAGAAGGGACTATATAGAGGATTGGGAATGGACAGTCAGTTAGAATATGGTCAGATAAATGGCTGCCACAACCAACTACATTCAAACCTCATAACACACTTGGGGCAGATGCAAAAGTAGAGGTCCTGATCAATGAAGGAACAATGGAATGGAACAAAGATCTGATAAGAGTAGTCTTTTCAAAGGAAGATGCTGAAATAATAAGTCAGATTCCTATTAGCCATTACAATAGGCCAAATAAACTGATGTGGAGAAGCACATCAAATGGAATATTCACTGTTAGGAGTGCTTACTATCTACAAGGGGAACTTCAAAAAAGAAAAACAAGGTCAAAGTTCACAAAACTCCTATAATAGTGAAGAATAGACTAGAATATGGAGACTAGCCATCCTTCCAGCTACAAAGAATTTTATGTGGAGAGCTTGCCTCAACATTTTACCTACCAAGAAGAAGATATTGAAAGATCAAATTTGTCCTCTTTGCTTAAAGGAACCATAAACCACAGAACATATTCTATGGGAATGTACATCTGCAAATGATATTCTGAGACAATGCTCTAGAAAAATTCAAAAAAGCAAGGCCTCATGCAAGAGTAGGAACTAGTAGAAGACATGTTTAGCAAGCTACAAAAGGAAGAGATGGAAGAATTGTTCTTGATCTTTTGGAATTTGTGGTGGAGAATGAATGAATATGTCTTTAAAAACATCCTGGTTGATCCTAAATCAATACTAAACAAGGTTCATCAAATGCTACAAGACATTGCAACAATTGAAACTAGGGTATCCAACCGAGTTAATAGCAATACAGCAGGAATTGGCACATGGCATAATCCACCACCAGGTTTATGCAAGATAAATTGGGATGTGGCAGTTGATAAAAATCAATGCATGATTGGAATTGGGATTGTTGTCAGGGATGAGGAAGGCAACCTACTGGCTACCATGAGGAAGAAGCAAGCTCTATTTCATGATCCAATATTAGCAGAAGCAATGGGAGCACTCAAAGCAGTAAATTTTGGTATGTTTAGAAAGGTATGTTTAGAAGGTGATTCCAAAAGAGTAGTAATGGACATTCAGAAACAAGGGGCAAATGATAGCTATTTTAGGATGATCATTTCAGATATCAAATCAAGAATTATATGTTTTGATGCTTGTAATATTAAACATATCCCTAGAGAAGGCAATGTAGTTGCACATACACTAGGTAAAACTGCTTTGCTTGTATTATAATGTATAGTGGATATGGAGGAAACTCCCCACTATATTCAGGGTCTGTTATGATACAGTTTGGTCAATGAAATGAGGTTTATAAAAAAAAAAAACATAATCCAATAAGATTCTCTTCAAAGCATCAAAAATTCATATTACAAATCCCATGATAACCGAAGCTTCAACATCCTTCTTAGCTTTCCAAATGGCATATCAGCTCCAACAAGATCTAGCAGTGCTAGAAGGGAATGCTCAAACAGTCATAACAACCATTGAAAGTACATATTCCTCTCCAAATTGGCAAATTACTCCTATCATTGAAGATATACAGCAAATCCTTCGACATCACAAGGAATGGAAAATAGCAAAAATTCATCGATCTCAAAATCGATGTGCTTACTCAGTGGCGAAATGGGCAGCAATCAATCTAGTTTTTGGCTACATACCCTTAAATACTCTTCCTAGATGCATTTTGTTTATCGATAGTGGAAATGATCCACCTTGAATCTATATTGTATTTTGAACTTTATTTTATAATACTAAGCATGCTTGATTAGAACCAAAAAAAAAAAAAAACATAATCCAATAAGAAGATTCAAGATGTGAAGAGGTAATGCAACCAAGTTGCTCATTTGATAGCAAAAAATGCATTGTTACGTAGTGACGTAGTTATTGATTTAGAAAGTATTCTTAAATATATTTAGGAGCTGTTTGGATAATAAGATGAGATGAGATGAGATGATTTTAGATAAAAGTTGAAAGTTTAATAAAATATTATTAAAATATTATTTTTTAATATTATTATTGTTTTGAGATTTGAAAAAGTTGAATTATTTATTATATTTTATATGAGAATTTGAAAAAGTTGTAATGATAAAATGAGATGAATTAAGAATACTTCTCAATCTTAATGACTCATTTGTCTGTTGTATTGACTGGATTTGTTCATCATTAATAATATATATGAAGTTCTTTGTTACCAAAAAATAAACATAATCTAGTAATTACTTAATTTTTCGAGTATTGTAAAAAGTAATATTCTGAAATAAATTTGTCACATGACATCCAAAACAAATACCAACAAAGAAAGTCAACATATCATATTTAATTTGTCAGGTAAAATTAAATACAATTTTAAAGTACGAAACTCTTAGGGATCGTTTGTATTCAAAATCCACCTCAACCCACCTCAACTCATCTCAACTTATTTCATCTCATCATTACAACTTTCCCAAATTCTCACACAAAATATAATAAATAATTTAACTTCTATTCTACTATTCATAAACCATCTCAATCCATCTCAACTCATCTCTGAATCCAAACCACTCTAGTCGTTTCATTTGAAACAAAAAATTATTAAAAATAGATATTTTTTCATACAGGCCTCTCAAATTTGTCTTATTTTTTAAATAGAGTATGCGAAATTTACACACATAGATGATACAAATAATTTTCCTAATTTTATACACTTAGGTTGCGGTTGGATAGTGAGGTGATCTCAAATATTCTATAAATAGTAATGAAAAAGTAATGATAGACTATTGGATAAAAGTAAATAATAATAAATAATAGTGAAAAGTATGTAAAAAATAATAATAAATAGTAGTAGAATATTCTCTCGGAATACTCCACTGCCCAAACTAGCCCTCTTTCATGCGACTCCAAATCAAGGGTAAGAGAAAACTTCAAAATGATCATAAATTTTTGTATGATGTTCTTCGGGGTGTATGCAGACTTTAACTCGAATCAGGTTGGTTTCATTTTTTTTTTTTTTTGGAAATTGAGAATTGATCGAAAGGCATGTGGATGTTCGAGATCAACATCATCATCATCATTATTGTGCTAATTGCTAGGTACCTAGAAATAAAAATGCTAAGTGTGTAATTAATAATTTAATTAAAAGTTGAGGTAAAGTAGGCATGTGGATGTCTACTATTATATGTGTAGTTTAGGGTAGTAGCTCTGATAAATCCGAATTAAAAAAAAAAAAATGGATCGATGTCTCATTCATGATAGATCCATGCTGCTTCATCAGAGATAAAACATGATAGTAATTAACAACCTCAAAACAATTTTATTTTTTATTTCTGAACAACCATTAATTCTTCTGTTGATGGTTCACTTCTTTTGTTGCATGAAAAAGCTGCATTGCCTATTTTGATGATTCAGTATCAACTTGCACTCCAGTGAGAATTCCTGACCAGAAAGAAATAGGGGATAGCAACATTTGAAAACCCGACAGCCTTTATAGATAATGCCATTGATTCTGGCATCCAAATCAATTAACCTTGTTTAATACTCTATACTTCAATGCAATTGCAATCCTTGTATCAGATGACACAGAAGTACTGTAACTACAAAAAGATCTCATAAAAAAATAAACTGACATGATTTCATATTATACGTTAAATATGTTTTATAATAAAAATTATTCTGTACTCTAACTTAATACATCAAGTTATGCAGATTGGAAGCTGGGGAGAACATTCAAATTAAGTATCATTTTGGTGGCAGCTAAGGTATAGAGATAATAAATTGCAGCAGATAGAGAAGTTGTAGTTGGGAAGAATTTTAGTGGGTTGAGAGTTTAAGCACCTTTTGACAAAAGACTTGTGACAGCTCTCCAGAAACTACACCATATGGCACCTTAACGTGTTGTTGAGTCCTATTTCAATATCTGGGAGTTTATGCACATTTTGGAGATTTTTTTTTTTTTTAATAAAAGACTGATCTCATTAGTTTCAAAATAACAAAGAGAGAATACATGGAGTAACAACCTCCAGTTGAATGATCTCCTCAGTGAGGAGTAGAGCATTTTTAGTTAATACATGAGCTACATTGTTTGAACTCCTAGGAACATGCATAATTGACCAGTGAAGCACATTTCCTAGTAGCTGTTTTACATCTCTGATCAGCAACCCAGCTGAAGTCCACTTCTCCTGATTGCTTTTAACTGCACTGACCACTGATAAAACATCCTCTTCAAATTGCACTTTTTCTAACCCCAGTTCGATACACAACATTGTGGCTTTAAGGATCTGGAAAAAATTCACGAGCTGATCTTAGTGTAGCAATTACCGTGCCTTCCCAGTTCTGACTATAACTCCTATTCTAACCTTGCAATGGATTTTGTCGATGACAGCATCCCAATTAATCTTGTATGTCTCATGTGGAGGGGCTACCTATTTTCTCATGTCTCATTTACATTTTGGGGATTCTTGATTGCAATACACAGTTTCACTTCTATTGTTTTTCTTTATTTTCTTTCAAATAACACATACTATGATAGAGATAATGCATCGAAAACATTAAAGTGGATCTATGTGCGCCTCTGCCCAGAAATGAGAGAGACAGAGAGAGAGCATGTGCCAAAGTAGTGTAAGAAAGTGTGTAGTGGCTATGAGAGCCCTGATGACTGTAGTGGAAAAGGGTAATGAGGGGCACATACTCCAACTTGAATTCATTTATTATTATCGACTTCCACAGCCTTTACCCCAACCTTTAATATTTTTCATTTTTTTTAAATGTTTTGTCGTTTCCTTTCACCAACCAGAGACTGATTCCTGAGATTTCCCAAGCCAAGTTGGTTGGCTTCTTGAATCAAATCATCTCAGTTGTTCTTCCTTTTTTTTTTTTTTCTTTTTTCTTTTCTTTTCATGCTTGGAATGCACTAGAGATAGTGAAACAGGTAGGAGAATGGACATTTCAGGGGCCCTACATGGCTGGCCTATTTACTGATATCCACACAAACAAGGGGGCAGCCAACCATGCTGATCACCAGCCTGGTCCCTGCATTCAAAGATTATTAGCATAGCATATCTATCCATATGAATATGCTCCATCCCTTCCCTCAGGGAAAGTGAACTGTTCTTGCAGCACTTCTACATACACAGCTGTTGCTGCCTGTTGGTGCATGGTATCAAATATTGATTATAGATTTGGACGTTGGGAGTAGAGATCAGAGAAAGTACAGATCATCAAAGGGCAGGGTTATGAAAAGTAAATTATTTATACAATTAGTCTAAATTGTGTAAATTTTGCGTATTCTTTATACAAGTTAATCTTAACTCACATAAGCTTGAGTCTGAGTACGATTTGGATAGTGAGTTGAGATAAGATAAAAGTTGAAAATTGAATAAAATATTATTTTTTAATATTATTATTCTTTTGATATTTAAAAAAATTGGATTGTTTATTATATTTTATGTAGAAATTTGTAAAAATTATAATGATGAAATGGGTTGAGACTCTCAATCCAAACCGAGCCTAAATGTGTAAGTTGGAACAAAAACATAGATCTATTTAAAAGATCAATCCTACATGTATAAATTAAGCTCAATTCGACTTGTATAAATTCATACAAATTCTTTTTCATTATTATTATAACTTAAAAGTTAACTAAGTAACTTGTGAATAATCTCCAACTTTGATTTTAAAAATAAATGAATTAATCGTGAAAATAGAGAGAAATTAGTTTAAAGATAAGGTTGAATTAAACTCGTGTTCAAAATGATATGAATAAACAAGATTAAAGCATTCAATACTAAAATCTGCACAACTTGATTAAAGTTCCAATCTAGTCTATTAGTAAACACACATGAACAGAAGACGACATGAACAGAAGAGCATGCATATATGCAGGGGACCATTTTCGAAATTAAGACCACTGCAATGCAGGCTGCATGCAGCTAATTTGGAGGACCACCCCACGTTGAATTTATCAAAAGAAAGTCGAATATTGCTACTTTGTAGGTATACACATCCGATCAGGCCGTTTGGGTGCTAAGGTCATCTCTAATAATCTGAAATGGATATACACTCCATCCAAATACATACAATTTATTTTATTTTAAATAACTTCACTTTTTTTTCACCTGATCTCAATAAGACTTTTTTTATTATTCTATTACTAAAATAACAAATCAATATTATTTTTTTTATTTTTTCATAAAAAAATTAAATATATCTCAACTTATTTGTACATCCAAGGGCACTTCATATATACTCTAAGGTCTAGTTTGGTTATGCATTTCAGATGAGATAAAATGAGATGTTTTGTTAAAAGTTAAATAAAATATTGTTACAATATAGTTTTTTAATATAATTTTTTATTTTAGAATTGAAAAAAATTGAATTGTTTATTATATTTAGTGTGTGAATTTAAAAAAATTATAATAATTATATAAAATGAAATGATATATATAATTTAATTTTTTGTAACAAAAACATCCGGGAAAACAATTTGTCATTTCACATGAAACAACATTCGTTTCTTTGGTTTTTTGGCCCTTCTCAAGAAGGAAAACCGTAATCACGACGTCACAACCTCACACGGTCACTGCAAAACGGAAAAGCAGCCTGCGCACGTGAGAGCTTATTGCAAAAAGTTAAAAACTGAAAAAACGATTAACCCAAAAAACAGATTCAATTCCATTTCATTCAATTGCAGTTTTAACATGCGTATGTCTCACTTTAAAGAAAAATCATGCGTATGTCTCACGCATTTATTTTTAAATAAATGGTAAATTTAGAATATACATAAAAAAAAAATTCATGAATTTCTCTATTACGATTTTCTAAAATTATATCTAATGTTACTAATTCAATTTTAATACAGTATTTGGTTTGCCTATGTAACCAAAATTAGTAATTTCAAATCTATTTCAACTCATTCAATACGGTTTTTTTTTTTGTTTTTGAGAAATATTTAGCTACAAAATGTATCCCAATTTATAAATTTATTTTTATAAAATTTATGCAGCCTTAACTTCTAATATTTCTTTTGTATTCAAAGTATTCAAGGAAATTGCTGGTAAACAATAAAGCAGGTTTTTTTCCTTTAGTAAAGCTGGAAAGTGGAAAGGGAATATTTTCAAAGAAGGGAAGGAAAACTAGTATTATTTACATAGTTTAACTCCTCATTTTAATTAATATTAAGGAAATTACTCTCTAACTCTTAAGGTTTTGTTTGGTTGCACAGCGAAGTGAGATGAGATGAAAAATTTATAAATAATAATGAAATTATTTGTGAATAGTAGTAAAATAGTTTGAATTAAAATCTTTATAGAATTTTGAAAAATGAGTGAGAAAAAGTTAAATAAAAAAAATTATAAAATTAAAATAAGATTATAATTTATTTTTTTAATATTATTTTTGTTTTAAATTTTAAAAAAATTTAAAAATATTTATATTTAAATAATATTTGAATGTTGAGAGTAGACTAGATTAGAGGAGAGGAGTGGAGATGAGATGAAATAGAATGAAATTACTTGAAAGGTTCGTTAACCAGGCCTTAGAAATTTTTAGAATTGTTCTTGGTCTTTGTTTTCTTGGTAGGCATTTATGTGGCCGGAAAATACATAGGAAAGCGCAAGTAAAATATGAAACAGCTTATGAATATGGTCGGGTTCCGAAAGCAGAAAGGGTCCAAACCCAAACCCAGCCTAAACCCCTTCAAAGACGATAACTGAATTTCTTCTGTGTTTTCTTCTCCTCTCTCTTTCTGCGTGGGGTTTGGTCAAATGTGACACGGGAATACGGTAACTATAAATACGTAGATCTAACCATGCCAATTTCCTTCACTGTAATTCAATTCTAGGGACCGACCGTAGAGCACCAGACGGGTTTTCAACATGACTGTTCCCAGCGAGTCTTCTCATCGTTGCCGCGATGGTGGTGTTCCAACCATCAGAGATTTAATCTGTCACGCAGGTTCCGGTGCCTCCGCCGGTTAGTTTTTCCTTTTCTCTCTTCCATTTTTGGGCTCGATTCGCTAGGGTTTCAATTTGTTCTGTTCGCTTTCTGGCATTTCTTATGCACGCATCACAAAGTTTGTTGTTTTAATTGTATTGCATTTGGTTCGTTTGCTTTATCCAGGGGCGATTGCGGCGACCTTTATGTGCCCGTTGGATGTGATCAAGACAAGGCTACAGGTCCATGGCCTCCCTCCTGGCCACAGAGGTATGCTACTGCCAGATTACTTCCGTACCTCTTTGACATATTTTGTTAAATTAGCGGTCAGCTGGAGCTTTTAGTTGGACAGTTTATATTCAAGTAGCGAACTAGCAATGTTGTTAGCGTTTCAGGTTGTGTTTCCTATTAAGAAAGATATTTGAACGAATAAACACCCGTTGTCGTGAAATGTATGCTCATAAAAAGTTTCTGGATTTATTACTTTTAAAGGAAAAAATTGTGTTGATACAAATATGCGATGTTCTGAAAATTTTGAATTTTGAAATTTGAAATTGTGAATTTTAATGTTTTAAATTGACATATTTGGGATGATTACATGCAATGTGATGTATTATGGTCCGACGCTTTTGAGCATCAATTTATGCTGCGAACTAGTTGTACTAGCAGCATGACCTTAAAGCAGCTCTCAGAACTTAAAATCAAATGTTCAATGGTTTGAAAACCTTGTACTCTTATGCTATAATCACTTCCTTTTTCCTCTTGGCCCTGCTCCTCAAGTGGTATTCCTCTCAGTGCTGATAAGGTACTTCTCTTTTGGGGTTAAATTATCAATAATAAACTCACAATCTATGTGAAACTCTTATCGATTGATCGTGGGAGCTTCTGACAAATTTCAAACAAAAAACTGGCCTATATGAAGATTGGTAACATTACTATCACTTTGAAGGGATATTTATGCATTTTATCCATTGCTTATTATAGGATGATTTCTAATAGTTTCTATGCTTAGTAACTTGTGACCATTATTCATGCTTTCCTTTTTGGTATACACTCAGGTAGTGTCATTGTCACAAGCCTAAAGGACATATTAAGGACTGAAGGTTTCAGGGGATTGTATCGTGGCCTTTCACCTACAATAGTAGCATTACTTCCAAACTGGGCGGTGAGTACTACTTTCATTGACTTGTATCCAGAAGAAAATTCCTCAGATTCTAATTTACGTATTTAAAGTTTAAGTCTTTGTAATTACCCTATAATGCCCCAATAGAAGGCCCAAACCACATGACCTATACTCCAAAAGGACTAGTCAATGATACAATTGGAGCCCAATTGAAACCTTATAAAGAGCAAGAACTTCTCCTTCTCAAGCAATGTGGGATCTCATACACCACCTACTCTTATCCATATCATATGGGGGGTATCACAATCTACCCCCCTTAAATTCCCGACATCCTCGTCGGGCCTGTCTATTGTAGGTGGCATGGCTCAAGTCCCGCATTTCTGGTTGGGATAGACTCTGATACCATTTGTAATGCCCCAATAGAAGGCCTAAACCACATGGTTTATACGCTAATAGGACTAGTCAATGATACAATTGGAGCCCAATTGAAACCTTATAAAGAGCAAGAACTTCTCCTTCCCAAGCAATGTAGGATCTCATACACTACCTACCCTTATCCATATCATATGGGGTATCACATACCCCGATTGAGGATATGAAGGTGGTGAATGAGACCCCACATTGCCTGGGAGAGAGAAGTTCTTGCCCCTTGTAATGATTTCAAGGAGCTTCAATTGTAACATTGATAGTCATTTTGGAGTATAAACACATATATGTCTTGGGATTTGCTTGGGTTGTTACAGTATTGGACTCTATTTTCGTTTTATGAGATCATTTGTCAAATCTCTTTATGGGCAGCTTTTTAGGATGTATATCATATTATTAATAGAGAGATAAGTGAAAGCAGTATTAAGAAATAAGACTCAAGATGTACTATAAAAATTGTCCTTCACTTGTAAGAAACTTCTAGTTACCCCGTAGAAAAAAATTTGTTTTAAATTTTGTCAGTGGCTGTAAAGTGTGGTTCGATCTTTCATATGTTTCTTTTCTAATATAGTAATCAGATCAGAAAGGGAATGCCATGTAATTAGCTGCCACTTTGGCAGTCATCCTGTTGGTTCCTGCAAGTTGAATCCACATAGGGGGAGTAGATTTTTTATTTTTATTTTTAAAACTGATTAGAATACTCTTGTATGCAGTTCTCTGTATAGCTAGCACATGTAAAGTTTCATCTTATGTAATTCTTATTGCTTTTTCCTAGTGACAAAGTGCTCATTTCATGTGTAGGTCTACTTCGCAGTTTATGAGCATCTAAAAGGCCTACTCCAGTCACATGGTTTGTGTTTTCTGGGGTCATTTACTTGACAAATATGTGTTTGCATTCTCTTGGTTTTTTATGAGACAGATTGTCGATCTAGTCAGTTACAAATGTTTCTAGTTAAGATGATTGATTGTATTCTGTTGGGCTGGCTGTTGTGAACTCTTTTTTGACTTGTTGTTCCCATATTGTAGTGGATAGCACAAATCAACTCACTATTGGAGCAAATGTGATAGCTGCTGCTGGTGCTGGGGCTGCCACTTCTATCACCACAAATCCATTGTGGGTTGTTAAGACCAGGCTGCAAGTAAGTTGGCTATGCTTATGTTTATAAGTTTCTATGAATATATAAACTGCAATATCTGTGTCTGAGTCATATCTTGCTTGGCTAAATGCTTTATTCATGAGCACTTCTCTTAAACTTGTTTTGTTCCCTTTGACTGACATACTTTCAAAAGTTGTCTGGCTTCTTTTCATTTTTGAAATGAGAAGAACAGAAACTCCTCCCAGACGTTAGTGAGAGGATTATTTGCCCACCAGAAAAGCTGATAATTTTGATTATGATGTAATTTCAGAAGAAAGCTGTTTGTAGTGGAGAAAAAGATGTCGATGGGCAGAATCTTTTGTTAGTCAAAACAGCTCAGGCAATAGACAATTTTATCTAAGGATAACAGTTAGATTTTATTAAGTTATTCTTTGCTGTGACATAAATTTTGCATGCATGCAAGAATGTTTGCAGTGGTTTCTGAAATGGGTGTAGTATTGCCGCTGCATGTTATATCACTGTTGATAACATTTCCATACTTGTGAAGCCTCCTTGGAAAACATAAATTTTTTTTGCTTCAAAATTTCACAAACTTTTGTATACTTTTTGAATCCATGCACCTCACATAAAGTTTTAGCTGGAAACATATCACGCATTATTTTTTTGTATCAGTAAAGCAGAAACTTTATTAATGAGAATAGGCAGAGCCCAAGTACACGAGACATATACAAGAGCAACACCTATGTGTGATTATCTAAAGATACTAGGAAATCATGAATGCTCATGCCATCAAAATTTATTATGTATACATTATAAAGGGTAAATGAATTTCTAATATGAGAAGCAAACATCAAAGCTTACATCGGCTGCTTTTAAGTTCTATACTCCTATTTTAGGAGGAAGGCTTCTTCTGAATTTTCCAGGTGGAGATCTCAGAAAGGCCAAGAATGGCATTTACCTTTTTGCCTATATAATGACTTGAGATTGATTAAATGCGATAGTAGCATTGTCCTTGGCCGGTAAGATTTCCACGTACAGCTTATGTTACCATATCCCACCCTTGTACCGCCTAAGCCTAGACATAGGGGCCTCAAAATGGGTGATGGCATTATGCCTTAAGAATATGTTTTTTGTTTAGATCTTTAATTGTAGACATCACCTGATGATTCCGTGCTTGAATAACTGGTTCAGAATATGTTTCTTCTTTGATATGTTTATAATCTGAAATGAGGATATGACAACTAATAACCATGGTTATTTACATCTCTCATTTTGTTGTTACATTTCATGGTGGTGTATGTGTTGTTTTGTATATTCATTTATTTTCATCTTCATACAGACACAGGGAATGAGGCAGGGCATCGTTCCCTACAAAAGTATGCTTTCTGCTTTGACAAGGATTGCACACGAGGAAGGCATTCGAGGGCTGTATAGGTAAATAGTCCTTGATTTAATATTAGTATGTGAGCTTGGACATTTTTTGTATCTGAGATGCGATCTTTTAACCATTTAAAAGTAGCTTTGATAATTCACTCAGATGGCTAGGTCTTTCATTTCAGTTGGTTATATATAAGAATTGGTTAGAATGGTTGGGACCCATTTGCAAATCTTCAAATATTTTTCTAAGTTGTGATGATATTTTTGTGGTTTGTAACAGTGGCATTGTTCCTTCATTGGCTGGGATAAGTCATGTTGCAATTCAATTTCCTGCATATGAAAAGATCAAGTGTTATATGGCAAGAAGGAGTAATAATGATTTCTTGATTTCTTTTAACTGGTTACATATAGTAAATCTTATGCTTTCTTGACATCTGTTTTGATGATCATATAAATTTTTAATTTTCAGGTAACACAACTGTTGATAAGTTGAGTCCTGGAAGTGTTGCTGTTGCTTCATCGGTTGCAAAAGTGATTGCCTCTGTGATGACCTATCCGCATGAGGTATATATGGCTAGAATATTCTTTTTTGTGAACTGCAGTAGATGGCCAATCGTCCTTTTCAGTTCTCTCATGTTTTGCCTTTGTTGTCATGCTTGAAATTTGACTAATCAGGTAGTGCGATCCCGGCTGCAAGAGCAAGGGCTGGCCAGAAACAATGGAGTCCAATATGAAGGGGTTATCGATTGTATTAGGAAGGTGTTCCAAAAGGAAGGCCTTCCTGGTTTTTACCGCGGTTGTGCAACTAATCTGTTGAGAACAACTCCGTCTGCGGTCATTACGTTTACCAGTTATGAGATGATACATCGATTCTTGGAGCAGGTTATACCTCCAGACAAGGAGCATTCATAGGCCCCCCAAAAGTCTGTGACGTGCATGTCAAGCCTCAGTCACGAAAGGATGCAATGGGGGTTAACTTGACATCCAACATCCGGCAATCATAGAACTCAATTTGCTGAGAGTAGCTAACAGCAAGATAGTGATTCACTAAATTTTTGTCCTGTGATCGGATAGGGAAATATTTTTGTGAAAATAAATCTAATTTGTTTGGTTGGGGAAAATATTTTTCTGAATTATTTTTTTTAATGTGTAGGTCAATAGAGGCAATTGCATTTTTTTTATAAAACAATATCATTTGGGTTGTAGTATATAGTTAGGACATCTCTCTCTCTCTCTCTCTCTCTCCCTCTCCCTGGGATTTGGAACTTTTATCATTTGAATTGGGTCTGTCAAGGAAATGAAGCATGTAATAGCACTAGTAGATTGCGATTTTGTAATTTATGAAGTTGGGTAAAGGTAATAAAGTTTGATTGGATGCACAGGAACCATCTCTTTAAGTATTAATCGTGGAAAGAAAGTCTTCTGGGAACCCTTTTAAATTCTTGTTAATCATGTTCTTAGTTTTTGTACCATTCCTGAACGCTTCGAGTGCTCGCACCCACTGGTTCTGCCTTTTATGAAGTGGACGAGACGGTTTCCCTTGTTCCACGGTCTCTGCAAAACCGTCTCAGTCCAAACGCACTTTCAACTTTTCTCATTTTAGATGTTTTTGCTTTTGGCCCCAAACAAAAAGAGGTCGAAGTGGAAGTTGATGGAACATATCAAATAAAGCAAAAAAGAAGGGATTAAAAGCAGCTGTCCATTCAACATGACATGTTCCACAAACAATACTTGTATTACTTTTTTGTTTTCAAATATAAAATAAATCATTTAATTAAATATATGTACAATTTTTGGCTTTCATAAGTTTGAACTTGCATATTCCTAATGTTATCATGACCTCTTTAGGGCTGGATATAGTTGTTATAAAATTGTTAGAATCTAAACATGGATGGTAAAATTGGGGTATTGGGGTATCATTATTCTTTTCAGGCTGATAGATCTTGTTATTTTAATAAAATAAATGGTATGTGTTAACGTCTTGTTTCGTACACCTAGACTTGGTTCTAGCAACCCGATACGAGATCCTCTTATCTGCACACAAAAGAAAGCAAAAGTGGCTCGGTGGGGTTCGAGGAGCCTCTGATGTCAAAGTCAATCGATCGTATTAATAAGTTGTGTGAGAATTCAAGAGTTTAAAGATAAACATTTGTACTTGGAGGACAGCTTTTATACGAGGTTCTGTGGGGGACATCCCATACTCTGTGTCAGGGGGTTCACGTCAATCCCCACCGTAGCCCAATCAAGATCTTTTAATGCGGCATGGAGTTTGGAGTAGCGTCATTAATGCGGCGTGACTTCCCAAATGACATCTTGCCAGTAGATGATTGGTGTTGTTATTCTTCATACCCTTTGCCAGAGAATGGAGGGCTACTCACGTTTCATACCCTTTGTCGATACAGATTTTTTATTGTCAAGTGTTGCAGGAGACGTTAGGGGCGACAAGTTCCGTCTGTCCCTGCCAACCAATTTTCCCGGGCTATGATCCCCTCTTTGGCTGGTATAATTTATGGGTCGGACTCCTTAAATGGCATTTAGGGCCTTTCGGAAGATGAGGCTAAGGCCAGGATGGGCCGGTAGGGAATTCCTCCTTCAAGTGTATTTTGTACACTTCCAAATAGAATTTTTCTATTTGAAAAATAACTTCATATCATATATTTTTCATAATTTTAGGGTCCTTTAATATGGACTTTGTATATGAGGAAAAACAAAGATCACATCAAAGTAACACAATATAATGGATTAACAAAATTCTGTGAAAAATGGTCACGGGACGAAATTCCATTGGAAATGGAGACACCCTTCACTTCACTTCACTTCACTTCACATATCATTTCATTTGTAGGCAATATTCCCCAAATTAATAAATTATTATTACTCAGACTCGGGAATAGAATCAAGCACAGGACGCCAAGCCTTTCTCAACAACGACCTGTACCGAAAACCGGTCCAGGCCGGCCTTGGCGACCCCGGTCCCGCTTTCCAATTATCGAACCCGCTCCCAACTAAACCAACGGTCGTCCCTTCTTTTGTCTCTTCGAGCGGCGAAGACGACACGAACAGGTCCTTCAGAGTGAAACGTCCCTGCGCCTCCCCCAAGTTCTTCTCCTTCTGCTTCCCCGGCAACCGACTCGACGGGATTACTGGTGGTGCCGGTGGGTCTCCCTGGCTTGGAGAGCGGCGGGTGGAGGTCCGGCTGAGGAGCATCCGCAGGGTGGTCTTGCGACGACGGAAGTGGACCACCGGGCTTGTCCTCGGGCTCCGCGTAGGGCTGGGAGCCACGCCGCACTGCGTAGCCAGCAGCTTGAATCTCTGAAGCGTTGCCATTTCTCCAGGTTCTTCCGCTCTTCCCTCACTCCTCTGTTGTCTTGTCTCTCTTTATTAAGCTTACTGAATTCCAGTGGGTTTGAATTTTGAATATGGTCAGTGATTGTAGATAATGAGCGAGGGTTTAGGGTGGTTTGATTGCGTCGGGAGGGATAAAAGGGATCTGTTGGGAATGGGTTTGCATCTTTTTCTTTAAAGTCATTGATTGGTGGCGTGTTTCTTTTCCTTTTCTGTTTTGCGATTTCAAAGCTTGGACTGGGCTTTTAATGGTTGAATGGTGCATTTTCCAAGTAAAATTCCGTTTGTATAGGTTGTGAAAAAGAGGCACTCAGGTCCCAACAAAGCATTCAAAAATCATTTTCACATTTCCCCAACAATATGATGACCTATTTGACCACAGTTTAAGAAACGATAAATTTAGCCGGTAATTTGATACATTGAATATTTAATCAATGTAAGAGATGGATTAGAGATTGGATTACGTTCAACGCCATTTTTATACTTATTAATTCAATAATCAATTCTGCATTTTAGTCAAAATATTCTAACAAGAAAGAAGGCACAGTCAGGGAACATTTCAGCAAGCATGTTTGCCTTGTGTGGCTTACTGGAATAATAGTGGAATTGTGACTGATTATGACAGTACATGGAAATTAATTTGATAAGTAGATATGTTTTATTATGCTAAAGCCATAAAATGGAAAATTTTGATTTCATTGGACATTACCACAAACACTAAAAGTTGACTAACCAGTGAAGTATTAAGAAGTTAAAGCATACAATCCAATACTTCCAAGAAAGTGACACATAAAGGGTGAGTCGGGTTGAATGAAACAAAATTGCTTTAGAATATGAACATTACGGATAAACTCCATTTAAACAAGTAGATGAGAAGATAATGAAACTCCAACGCACTCATCTGCATTGGATATAGTAGGTGTTAAACATAATCTTATCATCTACTCGAAAACTGCACAGGATGGAGAAGAAATTAATTACTGCTAATGGGTGTGGTAGATCTACTAGTCCAGTTATCAGTCACACAATTTGGTGAAGGTGGCAGCTGTTTAGTCTTCAACAATCCAACTTCATCACAATCAGGTGAAGTTTGTGTGTCTATATTCAACATCCCTGCATCTTCATATGCTTTCTCTTGATCCTTCGGCACATCCTTACAACTTTGAATATTATGTAATTCCTTGAGAACCTCATCCATGGAAGGCCTCAGTTCCTTGTCCTGTTGTACACATTGAAAAGCCAAGCTTGCCACTGAAATGGTCATCCTTTTAACTTCATCATCTGAATGGAAGCCAAGATGTGGGTCGATCAACTCGTGGAATGCACACTTTTCAATCTTGTTTATGGCTAGGTTAGCCAAGTTAATTTCATGCCTATGCCTACCTATATCAACAGCTGTCAGAGATGATATGAGTTCGATGAGGACAACACCAAAGCTGTAAACATCACTCTTGCTTGTAAGCTGATAACATTGGTGATATTCTGGGTCAGCATAGCCAGGTGTCCCTTGAGGAGCTGTTGAGGCATGGGTGACATCAGTGGGGAACAAGCGAGAAAGGCCAAAATCTGCAACTTTAACGCTAAAATTGTTGTCGAGGAGAATGTTGTTAGTCTTCACATCGCTATGTATGATCTCAGAAGCATGGAGGTAAGCCAATGCATTAGCAGTTTCTATGGCTATGCTCATACGAGTAGGCCATGTGAGTGAACCAGGTGTTGCTCGATCTCCATGAATATGATCTGCAACAGTGCCATTGGGAATATACTCGTAAACGAGGAGAAGTTCACGGCTGTGGCGCGAAGTACACCCATAAAGGGAGACAAGATTTGTGTGGCGCAAACGTGTGAGGATTTTAACTTCATTCATGAACTGTTCTACTCGTTTGTAGTTGTGCTCATATAGGCGCTTGACCGCAACTTCCCGCCCATCACGGAGTTTCCCTAGGTTGAGAAAAATAGCCACTTGTAAGTTTAACTTTATCTCTAACATCTGCTTACAAAGTTCGTACGTGATTTTAGAACTGAAGCAATGCATTTTATCATCTTACCGTAGTAGACAGTTCCAAATCCTCCATCTCCAAGTTCTTTTTCAATATCAAAGTTATTGGTGGCTTCTTGAAGTTCACTGTAGGAGAAAAGAGGCACTCCAAAGTAGACACTCCCCCCTTCCAGGTCTGATCTTGAGGATGTGATAGCCCTCGCCAACAAGTTCGAAGAAGCATGCTTTTTCTTGTAATAGCTCCAGATAGTAAAGCCCAAGCAAATCGACAAGAGGACTGAGCATCCAACAGCTAAGGCAAGAAAAAGGAAGGACTTATTTGAGTTTTGTCTGACAGGCAGCAATTGGAGGAAATTGATGAGACCGCGAATAATTTCGTTTGAAGGTCACAAGGGAACTTATGCAAGCCAAAAACTGGAAAATATAACTGAAGTTTTTTATGCATCGTGTTCATATATGTCCATCATCTGGGATTATAGCAGACAGCATTGGAGAAAAGCAGGGGCCATTATTTATTTGCTGTTGCGTGAAAATAATAAAGTTAGTGCTCTAAATATTTATAACCAGCCATACCAGTGAAGGGAAGGGGGAAAGAACGATGACTTGCAAATGGCAAACTAGATGTCTTGAAAAATTGAGTTTTCGAGGGGAAGAAAAGGAAGAAGCATATTCCATAAGTTTTAAACATTTTTTTTCTTCTATAAAATTTCCTCTTACTCCTAATCGAACTTTTAAACATTCCATAAGTTTTTCCACTTCATTTCCATGGGCTCTCCCCCCATATGACATGTAGTATTCATTTAAAAAAGAAAGATGATTGAAGAGGCATCTTACCTATTAATGGTAGCACCCATTTCCTTTTCTTCTCTGCAAAGAATTAAGATACAACAACAAAGCAGTACTCATGTTAGTTTACAAAATGAAAATAAACGTACTGATCACGCAGAATTGAATTGGCATCCTTTGAAATTCTTTTTATACAAAGCAATGTCAGAAGCAACTCATGTAAATCATTTCATATTAACAAAATTACAGCTATTCATTCCTCCTTAACCTAAACTTGTAATAATTAAGAAACAGCCAATTAAGCTTGCTGTACATGAATTTGTTATAACTAAAACTTCCAAAAATTAAAGAAATCTACTTTCATTTTCCACACCTGACTCGTGTGCATTCCTCTTTATTACGTCGACAGTCGTACCTTTGACACAATCAAAACTACCATTGCGAGGGTGACAATAACCACCTCCTCTATGGCAGTCCAAACAATAATCAGACCAATGTTCAGACCAACGCACTCGAACTTCGAACTCAAAGGGTTCTAACCAGTCATCATCGCCTATTGGGAGCTGAATAGCTGAACATGATTTAGAAGCATCGGCCGGAAGCCTCTCCTGTGAAGGACTATACCAGATTTCATACTCATTATTGTTGCAGCTATGACTTTTAAAACTTTTTGGGAGGCGAGAAATATTATGGACATTGCGGTTGCGTTTGCATTTATACAGGGTCCGATTTGGTGTGAGGATTTCAAGAGAGAAGAATGGAAAGCTGGGAAGACTCAAATTGGTTAGGGATTCGCATTTGCTGGGAAGCAGTTGGTCCTTGATAACTATGACGTCTGGCCGCGAGAATCTTACGAATTCATATGATCTTTCACTGCCCCCATCTACAAGTTGGATCTTCGGAGTATTTGTGTCGCAATCTTTTATGAATAAGCCGCAATCTGCAGGGTTTGAGACATTGGAGAAAAATGGGAAGCCGAGCTTGCCCAGTCTTACACAATCAAACTCCTTCGTAGATTCTTTATTGTCATCTTTAGCCGAGCAAAACAGCACGACGTACGAGAGCAGAAAGAAAACAGACGACTTGGAGACAGAAGCCATCCCAAAATTGCTTTAACACGGTGGTTAACCTTCAAATTGGAAATGGAAGAAGAACACTAGTAAAAGCAGGCCGAGATTTAAAGCAAGGATGCATGGGTACCCCAAACATGATCTGTGCATTGGAAAATTCATTCATACCACCACAGGTCCACATCCAAAGACTCCACGGAGGTGCTAGAATTTCCCATACATCTTCCCCCATTGACCCGCTTTTGTGCAAGTCTTTGCAGCTAGTTTCAATCTTCCACTCATGCTATTGATGAAAACCAACCAAATTAAAGAAATCTCACGAGCCACGTCTTAATTGGCTCTCTACTTTTCGTGTAAACGTCTAGTAAGGGTGGAAGAAGAAGAAGATCACAGCATAGCGGCAATAATTGTATAACGCGTCTTATCATAATGAAACAAACAACGTGAAACATCATATGGTCCACAAGCTTTAGAAAATTTATCCAGATAAAGTGGAAAAGCAATTGGCATCTTTGGAAAACCTGAACGTGGTGGGTACTACAGGGACGTGGACGTACCGGTCATTCGATTTGGTATGACTTTGATATCAAAGACTGAGTTTTGCAGGAGACTTTTTGAGGGAAGTAGGAGACGGGGTGACGAGAACGTATTGACGGGGGAAAATGATGGTGGCGAAGTCATGGATGTGTGCTTTAATATTGTGATGGACCGACTCCAAGCCACATAGTTATCACCAGAAAAGATTTCAGATACAAGAAGAGCTCCAGGATTATCAGATGGATGCAAATAGTAGTAACTTGAGGAATCATCAGATGGATTCCCTAAAGGAGGAGAAGAATTTCAAGAAGAATTATCAGAGGATTCTGCCATAGAAGCAGAAGAAAGAAAATGAGCTTTGTGTAAGAAAAAAAATCAAGAAGGCAGCGGAATGTTTATGGACTCTGATACCATGTAAAATTCTGTTATTTCAAGAATGAAATGCAGAGAACTTGAAACATAAAGGAATGATTGAAAACAAATTCAATGTGAATCTGCCACTTAGTGGAATTGAATTAATATTTCATTTACATCATTTCTATTTATAGACACGTATGCTAACTAACTTTTGACTGTACAGAAGATATTTACTTGGCATTCTAACTAATTTATCTCATTTTCATTTGGACTTAATTTCACTGTCATTTGGAAATATCTGTTGATCTTTTCTGTTTAGCTTCTCTTGACTTCAACTCCAAAGCTTCAATTTGAGTTTGTATATTCCAACATTTAAGGTCATGATTCAGCATTCGTCTCTGGGCTCTTTCTCTCACAAGCCTTAGATGGAGGAGGGTTGGGTTGCCATTTCATTTCTCTGACCTATGCAAGTTTTGTATTTGACATTTGTCTCCGGAGTAAGTTTCCAAACAAAACAGACAAATGGGTTTAATTATAGTATATTTTCAGATTTCAATCAATCTTTGGCTATGGTTATTTTCTTTTTCATTGGACTTGCTCTATACTAGGTCTAGGTTGTTCATAGTAATATTGTTCCTTGTCACCTTTCTGAAATAGATATGTGAGACATAATATCGAATGCCATAAAAAATTTTAAGTGTGGCTTCGTAATATCATTGAAGTTTAAGTGAATTAGCAACACACTAGGCTACTACAGACCGAAGGTGAAAGGAAAGGAAGAAAGAAAGAAGTAGTAGTCTTTTATCCCAGACACCTTACATATATATGACTAAACAGCATCCATCTTCTAGGATGTATATGAAAATGCTCATTTTTATGATTACAAGATGCAGGAGGAGGCAATCGAAGGTGGTTTTCCTAATTGGACGTGCATGACCATAATAGGACCATAACATACTAAGAACCTGATATAAAGACTTAGATGACTAGAAGTCGTACACATAAAATACATACTAGCTCGTGAAGACTAATGTACTGGAGTCTGGACAGAGGAAAAAAGAATTTGATACAAAGAAGTTGGGAAAAAAATTATGATGCATGACAGTCGTAGTGATTTCTTTTCTTTGTACACAAATGGGTCACAAATAGAGGCTGATGGGGGGAATAAACAGAGTCAGGCCGAAGTCAACATTATTAGCAGGGATTGCTACCCGTTTTTTGGGCCTACCTAAATAAATAAAGATGCAGCCTAAAGGCTTAAACCCATTCAATTAGAGTTCGGGGTGTAAAGTTTATCATCCTTACTGTTCAAGCAATGGGCTCTTGGCAAGTTGTGTTGCAAAACCCAACTTCTGAAGACCAAAGTGGTGTCATGTGCACTCGTACAATAGAAATGTTAGGCTCAATTAGAAGGTCTCCTAAGCTGCTTCTATTCTTCTAACAAGAATCATGTCAAAGCAAAAAATAAAGAAAGCTTACAGCAGAACGATCTGTAGCAGCCTTGCTGCCATGCATGGCAGCTTCAGTGACGGGTTCCATGGGGGCAATGTCATGCACTTTAGATAGTCTAGAAATATAGACATATGCTACTCTTAAACTATCATATCATGTTATGTCATTAAAATTTAATATTAATATAATAATCTTACCGACAGAAAACTAGGCTGCGAAGTTACAAAAGAAGTCAGCATGGTTGCGAGTGAATCCAAGGGAAGACCGGACGACATGGTTGAAGAACAAGATGGAAAGGACCAAGAAACATATAGGAGACACGGCGATGGTCGGGAAGCCGCGTAGGAGCAATACTGCTAGTGGCCTCCACTTGATCACCACTAAAATATTCTCAGTTTTGGCATTTCCATGATCTGGGTGTACGTGTTTGATTGGACTGGGTTGCACTGATGCTTAATTTGAAAACATGGTATATACTTGTCTCGCTCTATCGATCTTATCTAAACCTTCAACTTCCTATGGGAAAACGCCATCAGTAACAAACTATTTTCTTCTTCCTTGCCTCTACCGACATGCACAGATATTATAAAAGCTAATAATTATGGTGAGGGAAGAAACTCAACCTCGGAGGTCAGCTGAAGGGTTAACTTTTTCTTTTTCTTTTACAATGCTAATTCATGAGTCAATATGGCTGAATCACCAATTTGAATCTGTCCGAGGACGAATTATTTCTGTTTTCGATAGAAGAAGGCAGCTAGCAGATCGAGGATAGAAAAAGTTTGTTACTGATGGCCACCCTCTGAGAAGAAGGCAGCCAGTGATTCGATTGAATCTGCCCAATGACGAATCACTACTGTTTACATAATATCTCACCAGAAATAATATTTGCAGTCGTGAGTGTGCAAGTACCGTGTAATCACTTTGAAAAAAGTGAATAAATATAAGACTCACATGAAAATAAATTAATTTTTTAATAGTGAATCTCACTCTTTTTCAAAGCGACTGCACAACATTTACACATTTCACTATTCAAACGCAACCTAATAATTAATCTCCAAATTGGCCGCCCTCATGTGGCTTTAAAATAATGTATTTAGGTTATCACTTGTAATGCAATACAATAATATATAATACAAACCGATCAAACACCGCCATTAAAATTATAAGTCCCTACGTCTCTGTCGTTCTCTCTCCTGCAGATCACTATCAATTTTTGAAATTGCCATCAAAATGGCAGCCGGTAATTGACTTTGAAAGTCTACCATTCAAGCATCAACTAGGGGTTTGTGATTCCTATGCAATCGTAAGAGAAGGACTTTAAAAACTTGCTGCATGATCATTATGGTCCTATATATGACTTTCGAATAAATAAAGGGTGTTATTAAATTTTTGCCTCGTAGAAATAAATACCGTGTACACATGAGAAGTTGTGTATAAAGCAATATCATCTACAATTTGTATTCTCGTAAAATTAAGTACAGTCTACGGGACCACGACCACCCAAGTCAGAAGTCTAATTCAGTACAGTTAATAAAATAAAATAAAAAGCAATTAAGTTATATTCTAGCATTGAAACGTGATAATATTAAATGGCAGCTGGTAGATTGGAATCGAAATTCCAGAGTTTAAGATGAGTCTATTTTGTTTTATATATATATATATATATATATATAATGTGAAGTGCTAGAGAGTATCCACTGTAGTGGTGCACACAATGCATACACTACGTAGATGCTTCTCATCCACTTAATTTTTTTTTCTTCCTTCAAACGCAGTGGCTTCTCTCTCTCATCTCTCTCTCACCAGAGTCTCTCTCCCGTCTCTCTCTCTCATCATCTCTGCTCTCTCTCATCTCGATCTTTCTCTCTCTCTCATCTCTGCTCTCGCTCTCTCTCATCTCCGCTCTCTCTCTCTCTCCTCTCTGTTCATCTCGATCTCTCTCTCATCTCTGCTCTCTCTCTCTCTCCTCGCTCTCTCTCATCTCCACTCTCTCTCTCTCTCCTCTCTATCTCATCTCTGCTCTCTCTCTCATCATCTCTCTCATCCATCTCTAATTTTAAATTTAACAAATGTGTGGTGTAGATTTTGACATATAATGTGTGCAAAAATGGTTGCTATGAATAGTGACTTCTCCCAATAATATTTTATATATAATATATGAGTAATGCTACATACAGTCGTGGAATGCACAAACGCAATATAGTCGTTTTGAAAAATAACGAGTTCTACATTTAAAAATTTAATTTCTTTTTATGTGGATCTCATATTGATTCACATTTTTTAAAACGACTGTACGATACTGACACTCACGATTGTAAATATATTTCTCGTAATATATGGCTCATCATCTAGTGCTGTGAAGTGTGAACTCAAGTCATGGGATCCACCTAAATGAATGATTGTGAAACGTACGCAAAGACTTTCCTTTTTTTGGGGCACTAGAGTATCATCCTCGAGCCACGCACTTCGCAGATAAGTGGAAATCCTTGGCCTAGCATTCAACTCATTTAATTTGCACAGAGAGCCAATCCATCAAACTTGGATTGAATTCATCGTCCTTTCTATGATTGTGGAGGAGAAGAAGTCTTTGAGAGAGAGAAAACTGACCTGAAACGCAGTGCCAAGCATGAGGTCTATCAGGGCAGAAGCACTTGAAATGCCACTCGGTGTAATTGAATCCACACCGCCCTCCACTTTCCTGGCAAATGCTGCAGTCGCTGGCCTTCCATTTCACCCAAAATCCATTTCTCAGGACTCCTTCAATTCCATCACCATTCTCAAGCTCATAAGGTTCAACGGGTGCTATCACCCGAGTTGTGCACGCCTCCGATACGTTCCTTAGCTTTGGGTCGTTTTCAGGCAGGACCAGAACCGAACTGTTTTTGTTTTCCCCATGGTCACAGCCAGGATATGAAAACCTTAACGCACTCTCAAGTGTCGAAGCGTCGCAACCATAAAGCAGATTCACATCATGGGTTTGGGACGGTGCTAGCTCGAACCGGGCACTAGGAAGGGATATGGGTTGAGTTAAAGGAATACAACCGGCGGTTGAATTCCAAAAGTCAGCGTTTGAGACGCGAAGGATTTGGGTTTCGTAGGAAATGTTGTGGATGATATAGTCGTTACTTTGGATGTTGATGGTGGGTTGGCCATTGTTATTGCAAGAGAGCTCGAATCCAGGATACCCACAAGACTTGTTTTGCTTACTTCGGATGTGGAATGGGTACTTGATGGGTTGCTCATCACCACAGTTTTCAGGCTCAGCACTGCAGACTTGGAAGTAAGGGTCGACTACACCTTGGGATTTTCTTGGTAGAGGAGAAGAGAGGATGAGGAATATGCATAGATTCAACAAAGGAAAAATGGGTGACAAAAGGGTGGGAAAGAGGTTTTTTGATTTCATTTGGGGATCAAGAAAACGTGGTGGTAGAGAGAGATGTAGAAATGGATCATAATCTGGAGAGGAAGAGGGAAGAGGGAAGAGGAATTAAGGAGTTGATCAGTAAGACAATTGTTAGGGGGGACGCATTTGACTTTCTAAAATAGAGTCCTTTTTTGCAACTGACGAAATAGATTGATAACAGGCCAGGGATTGTCGAAATCTGCCCCATATCTTAGACTCTTGACAAGTCTTATTCCATTAAGGATGTGTTTGGCAAAGTTTTACCCACTTGACCTACTTCAAACTTCGAACGAATGGTCCTTTTTGCCATTTTTGAAATGGCATATGCTTTGTATACCGACATAATTTTTTTTTATTAAGTGATTAAGGGAGTAATGTTAGAGAGAAGTCACTATAACAGTGCACACTTTGCACACACTGCATAGCTACTTCTAGTTGATTATTCCCAATACTCACTTGGGGAGATGTGTGGTCTAGATGATGCCACATCATGTATGTAAAATGGATGCTTCCAATAGTAACTTCTATCTATATTTATTCTTTGAAATAATAATGTCTAGGTTCCATCTTCAAACTTCCTTTGTTGCTATAATTACTGTTATCAAGATTCTCATTTCTTTTTGAATTTTGAATTCTAGAACAAGAGAAATAATAAATAATAAAATTTTATAATGTTCCTAACTTTTTTATTTAATCCGTTGAATGGATTGCATTTTTCAATTTTTTTATTTCAATTTAAAGTCTCAAGTAAAATAGAGAATAATACATAAAATAGATATTATAATATTTATTAATAATTGAAAAAATTCACACAAATTAGGAGTGGGCAACGGGGCCCATACCCCGCCCATGCCTCACCCCTTCCCGCAGGGAGAAGGACCAGAGGGGGCGAGAGGTAGGATGACCCTAGCAAGGCCCCGCCCCACCCCCTGCTCCACTCTACATATATAATTTTTTTTATATTTATAAATAAATATATATATATTATATATAGATATATACAATTTATTAAAGACTTAAAATTATATTCAATTTATTAGATTGACTTGACCTCCTAGACCAACATTTATATAGGAGGCCAAATCAATACAACAGTCATACTTGAGCAATGTGAGACTTAGTATGACTATTGTATTATTTTGACCTCTTATATAAAAGTTGGCCTATAAGGTCAAGATAATCCAAAATATAACTCTATTGAATTTAAGTTCTTTTTGTTTGTATAAATTTTAATTTATAATTTTAATTATATTATAATTTGGTTTCAAAAAAATATTTTTAAACCTAAAAATAATTTTTTAGACCGAATGAGTTGGCCTTACCACCCCTAACACAAATAGATCATTTTCTTCTTTGAAATAACAACTTTTACAGCACAAATTCTCCTACAATTAATAAGCTTTGACTTGAATATTTTTTATTACAAACACAAACAAACACATAAAATAAACATTACCATATTTATAGCTAAGCCGATCGTTTTGAATTTCTCGTGTAACACCTTTTACGGGCAAATCCTCCAAATAATAATTTAAATGACTTAAAAGTAACGGTCCCGTGAGATTTGAGATTTACCATATGTTTATTTGATATAATATTTAATTTGAAAACAATATTAAGACTTGAAAAACTCTACTTTATATATATATATATATATATATATATATATAGTACTTTAAGAATTAAGGGGAATAAGTCAAAAGCCTAATTGCCTCTTGGCATAAGAACCAGTTTCCCAAATGAAAAATCTGATTTCGAAACCCTCCACCTCTATTGCATTAGAAGAAGAAAAAGAAGAAGGAAGAAACAAAAAAAAAAGAAAAAAAAAAGGAGAATATTGACTTCTTGTTCCTTGGATATTTACGAAGATAAAATTACTTCGAATTACAGAATGAGTATATTTTGCAAATTCGAATAAAGTTTTCAGACTATTAAGGAGTGGTTTGGATTCAGAGATGAGTTGAGATGGTTTATGAATAGTGAATAGAAGTTGAATTATTTATTATATTTTGTGTGGGAATTTGGAAAAGTTATTTTGAGATTTGAAAAAGTTGAATTGTTTATTATATTTTGTATAGAAATTTGAAAAAGTTGTAATGATAAGATGAAATGAGTTGAGGTGGATTTTGAATGCAAACGACCCCAATCTACTTCTTTTCAAAAGTACCACTTCTGTTAGGAAAGTCACTCGCTTTTAATTACTTATGCATTATGTATTTTTTATTTTTAAGAAAAATTGTTGTCATTCATTCATATGAGAAATTTGCAACCATGATTGAATACATTATGGGATATCTCTATATCAAATATGACATCATAAACTAAAATAATGTATTTAGAGTTCCATCAGTACACTATTTTATTTTGTGACTGGTCTAGTCTTCACTGTTGCTGATACTCTCTATAGACAAACGTCCAAGAGACAACAACACTCTCTGCCCTAATAGAGACTTAACCTCACCCTTCATAGAAAGAGAAGACTTAAACTCTACAGGCAAATGTCCGTGAGACAAACTCTTTTTTTTTTTTTAATTAACAATAAGGAAACAAAAAAAAAGTAGTAAGACAGATGTGAAAAAATACAGATTATAGTTTGGACCAATTCCGTTAGACTTCAAAATTTATGACAACCCGTGAAGGCAACACACTTGTCGCTTTTTAGCTACAAAGGTCAAATTTGAAAGGTCTAGTGATGGCAAGTCCAGTGATCTGGTGCGTGTCTCGAGAAGAGATGTCGAAAGGAGTGGCACGTGAGGACCATGCGCAGATGTGAGTGGCGCGTGGTTCTGCGTGGTGATTTTTACAAAACCACCACTTTTCTCCAAACGATTTTCGACCTGAGAATTTGCTTGTACCGCGCGTGTCCTTTGAAGTTACTAGAGATTTTTCTTTTTCGGTCTTGAAGAAAGCAAAATAAAATTAAACAAAAGAAACCTTGATAGCCAAAATGTGGATGAATAGAGGAATGAGGGAAGAAGAGGGAGGAGGAGGAAGCCGCTGCCTCCTCTCCCTCCGGCAAAAATTAGATTTGGAGTATGCATTATATATTTAGACTTATTGAAATAATATTAAATACTCAATAAATAGCATAGAAATGTGTTAAGAATGTAATATTCATAATATCATATTTGAGATATTGAGTTAGAATCCTGATTTTACATGTTGTCACATTTAATTAAATATTTTATAAGTTGAGCCTACACATTAAGGGAGATTCTACATTTTATTCTATGTAATTAAATATTTCACGTGTTGGTCCTACATATTAAGAGAAAGTTTGATTCACACGTAACAAAATATTAAGAATATAATTTGAATAATTAAATATATCTCTTTTTATTATTAGTTTAAGTAGGGGTGTAACCGGTCCGGTTTTGAATAAAATCTAGGATCGAACCGATATGTACCAGTTTTGTATTTTTCAAAACCGATTATGTCCCGGTTACCCTCCTAAACCAGTACCTCCGATTTTACCCGTTTCCGGTCCAGTTTTCTAGTTTTTTTTAAATGTAAAAAATATATAATAAAGTGTTACTTCTTATGATAAAATGTTATTAATAATTTAATATATATTTATATATTACGTTTAAAGCATGTGATCAATTAAATTTTCATCTTTAAGATTAAACTTTTATTTTATAAATTATAATAACATTATCTTATATATAATTATATTAATAATATATGATCAAACAAATTACAAATGTTTATATTTAAGATTTACATTTTATGTTATAATTTATAAATTATAATATGAAATTATTTCATATATGATATATAATTATATATATTATATATAAAAACTTAATATATAATTATATATTATATATAAAACTTATATGTATAAAAATATTTTGTATAATATATAAAATTAATTTATATATATATATATATATATTTCCAACCGGTCCGGTATCAAAAACTACGGAACCGAAACCGGATCAGATCCGGCCGGTTTTCATAATATAGGAACCGGTTCCAGACCAACCAGTCTGGTCCGGACCGGTTTTCCAGTTTAAATTTACACCCTTAAGTTTAAGTTTTAAAACTAATGGTTTTATGGATAAAAGTTTGAGAAATAGCTACAAATAAGGCAAGTCGGAAAGATTGAATACCCAAAATCGAAAGCAAGGTGGTCCAGATTGAAAAGGATGATGTTTGGACTTCTTGTCTTGGCTACTTCATGCAACTTGCCGACTGTGACCGCAAAAAACTGCCAAACCTTACGACATAGATACCAGAGAATCGATAAACACCAAGTCAAACTTCCCCAGAATGGTGTGAATTTCCATTACAGACCAATAGAAAGAAGTGAAACAGAGGAAGTAGACGTCCAGCAAAGAAGAAGAAGATGATGATACTCGGCAATTGATCGAGCACCGCTCAAAGCTCCGGTTGTTGGTGATCGGACAAAGATGGGAACTTTTTGGATGATTGTTAGTAAAAGTTGAAAAGAAAAAAAAAATGAATTTTCATTTTTGAAAGGATAAGTAAATAAAATCTTATACACTTTCCAAGAATTTGGAGTTCTGTGTTATTCCTCTGTATTTTAGCTTTATTTTATCATAAATGCTACTGACAACTGCCCTGCGTCTCCATCGCGAAACCGGCTAACATCAGTAGATAATATTGAAAAAAAAAGAGGAGAGAAACACTATGCGGAGAAAGGGAAATCAAAACAAAAAACAAATGGCTGGGCAACTCACGCATAAGAGAAAAAAAGAGCTGGGCGAATTGAGAGCTGGAATACACGAAGACAAAGCACTTTTGACTGGAAGACACGGAATGAATAAAGAGCTGGGCAACTCACGCAGAAGAAAAATAAGAACCCAACAAGAAACACACTCATGCCGAAGGAAAGGAAAATAAAAGAGACGGAAGCCAAATGCACGCTGGAGGGAAGAGAGAGAGAGAGAGAGAGCATTCACTGCGGAAGATACAAAATGAAGACAAGTTTGGATGCACACTGGAGGGACTTTCGACTGGATGCAAGATTTGGAAGGTTGACATGCAACACGGAAAAGGAATAAAAACTCACGCAAGCCAGCTGCGGAAGATACAAAACGAAGACAAAGTTCGGAGAAGAAATAAAAAAAGGGAAGAATGGAATTGCAGTGCTGGACTTGCAACGCTAAAGGAAAAGAAAGGAATAAAATCGGAAAACAAGGAAAAGAAAAGTTGGCTTGCCTTAAAGACATTTTTACTTGCACGCGGACGAAGCCTCATGCTTTCGGTTCTATAGAAAGGGCCAGCAGAGTTAAGAGTTCGATATGAGTTCGAGAATTTTATTCGAAGTTTTTAATAGTTTGGTTTTAGAGAGTTTTTAGCAATTTTATTCCAACACTCAATTCGTCCAGTTGTTTATATTTCTTCTGCACGAGTTGCCCAACTCTTTTTTTTTTCCGCTCTTTCCGCATATAGGATGTTCCCGCATACAAGATGTCAGTCGGTTATGCAACGGGGACGCAGGGGCGGTTGTCCCTAACATTTTTTGTTATTTTATTGAGGCATCCTGCTTAGTGCTTACCCAAAAAAGAGAGGTAACGAGAAAAAGCCAAGTCAAACCGACCACTTTGTAGACTGAACAGCCACTCAATTACATTACCCATTCCTGATCTGTTCCTTCAGAACTCTCATCTAAACATTGTTAGTTTTCAGTCTTTGTTTGTTCTTAAAGTCTAAAAAGGGAGTCTGAACTCCGAAGTCCTAATATCTTTTGTCCAATAAGTTGAAAAGGATAGCCAAGTGGATTCTCAAAAGGGAGACAACTCTTTCGACCTAGAAATTTATCAGAAATCCCACCAGTTGTTTTAGAAAAACTCATTCATCTTAATCATTATATTTTCATGGCATGTCTTCAACATCATCTACCACATAATTTAATTTTTAAAATTTCTCGTATATATCAAATCATGTTTCATTAGTGATGTGAAATGTGTATACTAACAAATAATTTTTTTAAAAAAAATTATAAATAATATATAACTTTTTGCTAATTTTATCTCTTCAAACATAAAAAAATAATAATTAAATGCATGATAAATATCATTACTCGTTATTTTAATATCTCTATTGTCTTGTCAAATTCAATCCAAGTTGCAGAGGATGTGTCCGACCATTGGTCGTGATTGCTCACCAGCAAATCTTTGAATGGGCGGCACGGTATGTTTGTGACATCTCCAATACTTAAGTCAGTAATAAGAAATAATAATTCAAGAATGCATAAAATTAGAGAGGACAAAGGTTACTTATTGCTCATATATATAGTCATGGAGAATCTAGGATGAACATCATAACTGATTAACCTTACACTATTCTCGATCATTATAAGAATTATCCCTAATGTATCGAACCATCTTAATCACATGTGGTCTATAGTCATAACGTGAGATTAGATTTATCACCTCCTAATAGATCATTGGCTAGGTGTCGTCGCACGACTCCTTAAGCCCTTTATGGATGATGGGCTTTATGGGTGATGGGCTTTGGCTCCAATTCGAGTTACACCAATATTAACTCCTCCACGAGTTATTATCAACTTTTTTTGGTTTAACGGTGTCAATACCTGCAGCGATGGTCTGTGCACTTTGAATCCATGTTTCAAGCAATGATAACAAAAATGAATTGGAAATTTTGTCACGTGGCAGAGAAAACTGCTTTGACTCGTTTCATTATTATAAGCACTATTATTCATAGATAATTTGAAATATTCTTATAGAATGCTTGAAGAATGAGATGAGATAATAATTTTATAAATAGTAATGAAATAATTTATGAATAGTAATAAAATGATTTGAATTAAGATATTTTATTGAGTTTTGAAAAACAATAATGAAAAAGTTGAATAAAAAATATTATAAAGTTAAAATATTATTATAATATAATTTTTATTTTGAAATCTAAAAAATTAGTATTATTTTTTGTGTTTTGTTTAAAAATTTAAAAAAATATAATGATTAAGTAATGATTAGATGAAAATATTAAAAATTTGAAATTAAAAATTAGTATTTATATTTAAGTGATATTTGAAAAAAATTTATGAAAAATTTTGTGATGAAATGAAACTAATTTATCAAGCATGCCCTTAGTATCCAAACGAGCCATAAAAGGTTCCGGTGAACTACGTTATATATATATATATATATGTTCTCTTATTATATTTCTCCAAGTATGGTGTCACATGCCAACCACTTTCGCTTTCTTTCGATTTGTCTAAACATCCTCGATCAACTTGCTTCACCAACTCTAGTAGTCATGTTTACGGATATTCTTTTTTCAACTTTTCAGCCCCCTTTGCCGGAGGTAGAAGATCTTAATGATCTATTGATGTTGTCCAACCACCCATGCATGATTGCCATGCTCTCCCCTTTGTTGGTCTGAGCGAGTCGTCGACTGACCACCCACACCAATAGATAGATCATAGACATTTAGACCAGCAGTAGTACTTGTGGCCCATGCTAATGGCAACATTCATTTTTGTTGGACCCTTAGATAAGCAGTCAAGTGCGGGGCCATCAGTATATATATTCTAGAGCAATGCTACATACAATCATGAAATGCGCAAACGTTGTGCAGTCGCTTTGAAAAAGAGTGGGGTCCACTATTAAAAAATTAATTTCTTTTCATGTGGGTCTCATATTTATTCACTTTTTTTAAAACGACTGCACGGTACTTGCATACTCACGACTGCAAGTATCATTTCTCATATATTCTGTAGCCCTCGTGTTGTGAAATACTATGCAAAGTACACACACCAACGATGACAAATAAAGTAAAAACAACACAGTCAAGAACACGACACAATATTTACGTAGTTCGGCAAATTGCCTACATCCACAGGAGCTACAGAAATCTTATTAACCAGAGGAGATTACAATCACTCAATCTCAACTCACACTCTCTAGGACTTTTTGTTCTCTCACACAATATGCACTCACAAGACAATTGTTCTCTCTCAAAATATGCTTCTAGTCGTACAACACAACTCTAATATGACATATATATAATGAGTGGCGCTGGAAACCCTAATTGGCAAAAACTGCGTACTTCGCTCGAGCAGACTGTCGAGCACGACTCGAGCGAACATCCAAATGAACATTGGCTCAAGTGGAGTGTCAACCGAACACTAGGGTTTGTGTCTCGCTCGAGCGGAGTGTCGAGCGAGACTCGAGCGAACCTCTCTGACTTGCCTTTGCTTGAGCGGTCCGTCGAGCGATGTCGAGCGAACCCTCAGACTTGACTTTCGCTCGAGCGGTATGTCGAGCAAAGTCGAGCGAACTTGGCTCGAGCCAACTGTCGAGCTAACTTTCAGCAAACACTTTTTCAACTCCAAAACTAGTCTCCACATATACTTCAACACCTCGGCCATGTATAGACCACATGAATCTCTCAGATGGATTTCATCCGACCGAGTTTCATGGTTGTTTCATCCTCATGAGTTCGATATCTATTGCCATTTTCTGATATAATTTGGATAAGTAGTATTTGTTATAATTTATAATAATTAAATAGAACAGGTACGTAACAGCTAAGCTTCTTGTGTTGATCACCAAGTATATGTAATATATGTGACCCTAATATTCATTGAACGAACTTAGATTGAGATCTCCCGCAACATTTTTTGTATAAACTCATTAAGTGGACTCCACTACAATATTCGGCCCGTGGACAATGTAGACTGCAACATTTAATGCATTGAAGTTCACGCACGTGTCTAGCTCTCCAAATTGTAAAAAGTATTTGGATAAGAAAATTGTAAAATTCCAGCTTGGAATTATATTTATCAAGCAGCCGTGCTACTGCTGGAATGCTTTTGGTGGCAAAAAGCATCATTTTTGTGGAAAATATTTTATACTAGCCATTTTTATTTGTGGAAGGTTGGTAAGATATAAGTCGCCACAAAAATTATTTGCTCTCACGAAAAATTGAAGCGTAGAAAATATCAAGCTATGCCCACGACAAATCTCATGACGGCAATACCATACTAAGTTCGCTGCAAAAACATGTTTACATTCATTCATTATTGCTTGTGGGAATGGGACAAATTACCGAGGGTTACTTGTGGGTATTAGTATTATCTACTAGAATATTTGGTGACAAAACTTCTTAGGTAAAAAAAATATATATATATATATATATATATATTTGCCGCAAGATGTATTTGCGGAAAATGCTAAAAGAATTCAAAAATAATAATTGTAAAAACAAAAAAATGAGATTGAGCCAAAATTAATCATAAAAATTTGTCTAATATAAGCTTAAAATAATATATACAAATCTTGGAGATTCAAATCGACACTAATAACATTGTGCTAACATTCAAATTTAAAAAAAACAAAAACAAAAATTGTGCTAACATGTTTACAAGAAAAACTCATAATGAAAATCCAAGAACAAGAAAGAGTTTAGTGCTTTGGCACTAATTAGAACATTCAAGTGAAAATGAAATATGCTCTAACCAACCTAATTAAAAATAAGAGACACGTGTCTTGAGAGATAACAGAAAAGAAAAAAAAAATGATATTCATCACTTAAATTGAGAATAGCTAGAAAATATTGAGCAATTTCCCTTTCTCCTACTAAGCAATCTCTAATTGATCCTACATTTGGTAATAAGCAATTCGAGTAATGCTATATACAGTCGTGGAGTGCACAAGTGCCGTGCAGTCGCTTTGAAAAAGAGTAGGATCCACTATTAAAAAATTAATTTCTTTTCATGTGGTCTCATATTTATTTACTTTTTTTCAAAACAACTATATGACGCTTGCACACTCACGACTACAAGTATCATTCTTCTTTTTAATAACCATTCCATGCATCCAACAAGCTGCACTACAGTGCATGTGATAGTTACTTCGGTTTCAGACCAAAATAACTAACCAAGTTAGACTAGCTCCAGGACTCGTCCAAATCTATGGAAGAGAAAAACATAGCAAGAATATTGCCCCTAAGAACTACAGTCATGTATAAAAACAAACTTTAAACATATTAATCATGAGGTCTTAGTTTTTGTACCATTCCTGAACGCTTCGAGTGCTCGCACCCACTGGTTCTGCCTTTTATGAAGTGGACGAGACGGTTTCCCTTGTTCCACGGTCTCTGCAAAACCATCTCAGTCCAAACGCACTCTCAACTTTTCTCATTTTAGATGTTTTTGCTTTTGGCCCCAAACAAAAAGAGGTCGAAGTGGAAGTTGATGGAACATATCAAATAAAGCAAAAAAGAAGGGATTAAAAGCAGCTGTCCATTCAACATGACATGTTCCACAAACAATACTTGTATTACTTTTTTGTTTTCAAATATAAAATAAATCATTTAATTAAATATATGTACAATTTTTGGCTTTCATAAGTTTGAACTTGCATATTCCTAATGTTATCATGACCTCTTTAGGGCTGGATATAGTTGTTATAAAATTGTTAGAATCTAAACATGGATGGTAAAATTGGGGTATTGGGATATCATTATTCTTTTCAGGCTGATAGATCTTGTTATTTTAATAAAATAAATGGTATGTGTTAACGTCTTGTTTCGTACACCTAGACTTGGTTCTAGCAACCCGATACGAGATCCTCTTATCTGCACACAAAAGAAAGCAAAAGTGGCTCGGTGGGGTTCAAGGAGCCTCTGATGTCAAAGTCAATCGATCGTATTAATAAGTTGTGTGAGAATTCAAGAGTTCAAAGATAGACATTTGTACTTGGAGGACAGCTTTTATACGAGGTTCTGTGGGGGACATCCCATATTCTGTGTCAGGGGGTTCACGTCAATCCCCACCGTAGCCCAATCAAGATCTTTTAATGCGGCATGGAGTTTGGAGTAGCGTTATTAATGCGGCGTGACTTCCCGAGTGGCATCTTGCCAGTAGATGATTGGTGTTGTTATTCTTCATACCCTTTGCCAGAGAATGGAGGGCTACTCACGTTTCATACCCTTTGTCGATACAGATTTTTTATTGTCAAGTGTTGCAGGAGACGTTAGGGGCGACAAGTTCCGTCTGTCCCTGTCAACCAATTTTCCCGGGCTATGATCCCCTCTTTGGCTGGTATAATTTATGGGTCGGACTCCTTAAATGGCATTTAGGGCCTTTCGGAAGATGAGGCTAAGGCCAGGATGGGCCGGTAGGGAATTCCTCCTTCAAGTGTATTTTGTACACTTCCAAATAGAATTTTTCTATTTGAAAAATAACATCATATAATATATTTTTCATAATTTTAGGGTCCTTTAATATGGACTTTGTATATGAGGAAAAACAAAGATCACATCAAAGTAACACAATATAATGGATTAACAAAATTCTGTGAAAAATGGTCACGGGACGAAATTCCATTGGAAATGGAGACACCCTTCACTTCACTTCACATATCATTTCATTTGTAGGCAATATTCCCCAAATTATTAAATTATTATTACTCAGACTCGGGAATAGAATCAAGCACAGGACGCCCAGCCTTTCTCAACAACGACCTGTACCGAAAACCGGTCCAGGCCGGCCTTGGCGACCCCGGTCCCGCTTTCCAATTATCGAACCCGCTCCCAACTAAACCAACGGTCGTCCCTTCTTTTGTCTCTTCGAGCGGCGAAGACGACACGAACAGGTCCTTCAGAGTGAAACGTCCCTGCGCCTCCCCCAAGTTCTTCTCCTTCTGCTTCCCCGGCAACCGACTCGACGGGATTACTGGTGGTGCCGGTGGGTCTCCCTGGCTTGGAGAGCGGCGGGTGGAGGTCCGGCTGAGGAGCATCCGCAGGGTGGTCTTGCGACGACGGAAGTGGACCACCGGGCTTGTCCTCGGGCTCCGCGTAGGGCTGGGAGCCACGCCGCACTGCGTAGCCAGCAGCTTGAATCTCTGAAGCGTTGCCATTTCTCCAGGTTCTTCCGCTCTTCCCTCACTCCTCTGTTGTCTTGTCTCTCTTTATTAAGCTTACTGAATTCCAGTGGGTTTGAATTTTGAATATGGTCAGTGATTGTAGATAATGAGCGAGGGTTTAGGGTGGTTTGATTGCGTCGGGAGGGATAAAAGGGATCTGTTGGGAATGGGTTTGCATCTTTTTCTTTAAAGTCATTGATTGGTGGCGTGTTTCTTTTCCTTTTCTGTTTTGCGATTTCAAAGCTTGGACTGGGCTTTTAATGGTTGAATGGTGCATTTTCCAAGTAAAATTCCGTTTGTATAGGTTGTGAAAAAGAGGCACTCAGGTCCCAACAAAGCATTCAAAAATCATTTTCACATTTCCCCAACAATATGATGACCTATTTGACCACAGTTTAAGAAACGATAAATTTAGCCGGTAATTTGATACATTGAATATTTAATCAATGTAAGAGATGGATTAGAGATTGGATTACGTTCAACGCCATTTTTATACTTATTAATTCAATAATCAATTCTGCATTTTAGTCAAAATATTCTAACAAGAAAGAAGGCACAGTTGGGGAACATTTCAGCAAGCATGTTTGCCTTGTGTGGCTTACTGGAATAATAGTG
This sequence comes from Juglans mandshurica, assembly GCA_022457165.1. NCBI lineage: Eukaryota > Viridiplantae > Streptophyta > Magnoliopsida > Fagales > Juglandaceae > Juglans > Juglans mandshurica. The sequence continues at coordinate 36,466,487 of CM039621.1, forward strand.
GAATTGTGACTGATTATGACAGTACATGGAAATTAATTTGATAAGTAGATATGTTTTATTATGCTAAAGCCATAAAATGGAAAATTTTGATTTCATTGGACATTACCACAAACACTAAAAGTTGACTAACCAGTGAAGTATTAAGAAGTTAAAGCATACAATCCAATACTTTCAAGAAAGTGACACATAAAGGGTGAGTCGGGTTGAATGAAGCAAAATTGCTTTAGAATATGAACATTACGGATAAACTCCATTTAAACAAGTAGATGAGAAGATAATGAAACTCCAACGCACTCATCTGCATTGGATATAGTAGGTGTTAAACATAATCTTATCATCTACTCGAAAACTGCACAGGATGGAGAAGAAATTAATTACTGCTAATGGGTGTGGTAGATCTACTAGTCCAGTTATCAGTCACACAATTTGGTGAAGGTGGCAGCTGTTTAGTCTTCAACAATCCAACTTCATCACAATCAGGTGAAGTTTGTGTGTCTATATTCAACATCCCTGCATCTTCATATGCTTTCTCTTGATCCTTCGGCACATCCTTACAACTTTGAATATTATGTAATTCCTTGAGAACCTCATCCATGGAAGGCCTCAGTTCCTTGTCCTGTTGTACACATTGAAAAGCCAAGCTTGCCACTGAAATGGTCATCCTTTTAACTTCATCATCTGAATGGAAGCCAAGATGTGGGTCGATCAACTCGTGGAATGCACACTTTTCAATCTTGTTTATGGCTAGGTTAGCCAAGTTAATTTCATGCCTATGCCTACCTATATCAACAGCTGTCAGAGATGATATGAGTTCAATGAGGACAACACCAAAGCTGTAAACATCACTCTTGCTTGTAAGCTGATAACATTGGTGATATTCTGGGTCAACATAGCCAGGTGTCCCTTGAGGAGCTGTTGAGACATGGGTGACATCAGAGGGGAACAAGCGAGAAAGGCCAAAATCTGCAACTTTAACGCTAAAATTGTTGTCGAGGAGAATGTTGTTAGTCTTCACATCGCGATGTATGATCTCAGAAGCATGGAGGTAAGCCAATGCATTAGCAGTTTCTATGGCTATGCTCATACGAGTAGGCCATGTGAGTGAACCAGGTGTTGCTCGATCTCCATGAATATGATCTGCAACAGTGCCATTGGGAATATACTCGTAAACGAGGAGAAGTTCACGGCTGTGGCGCGAAGTACACCCATAAAGGGAGACAAGATTTGTGTGGCGCAAACGTGTGAGGATTTTAACTTCATTCATGAACTGTTCTACTCGTTTGTAGTTGTGCTCATATAGGCGCTTGACCGCAACTTCCCGCCCATCACGGAGTTTCCCTAGGTTGAGAAAAATAGCCACTTGTAAGTTTAACTTTATCTCTAACATCTGCTTACAAAGTTCGTACGTGATTTTAGAACTGAAGCAATGCATTTTATCATCTTACCGTAGTAGACAGTTCCAAATCCTCCATCTCCAAGTTCTTTTTCAATATCAAAGTTATTGGTGGCTTCTTGAAGTTCACTGTAGGAGAAAAGAGGCACTCCAAAGTAGACACTCCCCCCTTCCAGGTCTGATCTTGAGGATGTGATAGCCCTCGCCAACAAGTTCGAAGAAGCATGCTTTTTCTTGTAATAGCTCCAGATAGTAAAGCCCAAGCAAATCGACAAGAGGACTGAGCATCCAACAGCTAAGGCAAGAAAAAGGAAGGACTTATTTGAGTTTTGTCTGACAGGCAGCAATTGGAGGAAATTGATGAGACCGCGAATAATTTCGTTTGAAGGTCACAAGGGAACTTATGCAAGCCAAAAACTGGAAAATATAACTGAAGTTTTTTATGCATCGTGTTCATATATGTCCATCATCTGGGATTATAGCAGACAGCATTGGAGAAAAGCAGGGGCCATTATTTATTTGCTGTTGCGTGAAAATAATAAAGTTAGTGCTCTAAATATTTATAACCAGCCATACCAGTGAAGGGAAGGGGGAAAGAACGATGACTTGCAAATGGCAAACTAGATGTCTTGAAAAATTGAGTTTTCGAGGGGAAGAAAAGGAAGAAGCATATTCCATAAGTTTTAAACATTTTTTTTCTTCTATAAAATTTCCTCTTACTCCTAATCGAACTTTTAAACATTCCATAAGTTTTTCCACTTCATTTCCATGGGCTCTCCCCCCATATGACATGTAGTATTCATTTAAAAAAGAAAGATGATTGAAGAGGCATCTTACCTATTAATGGTAGCACCCATTTCCTTTTCTTCTCTGCAAAGAATTAAGATACAACAACAAAGCAGTACTCATGTTAGTTTACAAAATGAAAATAAACGTACTGATCACGCAGAATTGAATTGGCATCCTTTGAAATTCTTTTTATACAAAGCAATGTCAGAAGCAACTCATGTAAATCATTTCATATTAACAAAATTACAGCTATTCATTCCTCCTTAACCTAAACTTGTAATAATTAAGAAACAGCCAATTAAGCTTGCTGTACATGAATTTGTTATAACTAAAACTTCCAAAAATTAAAGAAATCTACTTTCATTTTCCACACCTGACTCGTGTGCATTCCTCTTTATTACGTCGACAGTCGTACCTTTGACACAATCAAAACTACCATTGCGAGGGTGACAATAACCACCTCCTCTATGGCAGTCCAAACAATAATCAGACCAATGTTCAGACCAACGCACTCGAACTTCGAACTCAAAGGGTTCTAACCAGTCATCATCGCCTATTGGGAGCTGAATAGCTGAACATGATTTAGAAGCATCGGCCGGAAGCCTCTCCTGTGAAGGACTATACCAGATTTCATACTCATTATTGTTGCAGCTATGACTTTTAAAACTTTTTGGGAGGCGAGAAATATTATGGACATTGCGGTTGCGTTTGCATTTATACAGGGTCCGATTTGGTGTGAGGATTTCAAGAGAGAAGAATGGAAAGCTGGGAAGACTCAAATTGGTTAGGGATTCGCATTTGCTGGGAAGCAGTTGGTCCTTGATAACTATGACGTCTGGCCGCGAGAATCTTACGAATTCATATGATCTTTCACTGCCCCCATCTACAAGTTGGATCTTCGGAGTATTTGTGTCGCAATCTTTTATGAATAAGCCGCAATCTGCAGGGTTTGAGACATTGGAGAAAAATGGGAAGCCGAGCTTGCCCAGTCTTACACAATCAAACTCCTTCGTAGATTCTTTATTGTCATCTTTAGCCGAGCAAAACAGCACGACGTACGAGAGCAGAAAGAAAACAGACGACTTGGAGACAGAAGCCATCCCAAAATTGCTTTAACACGGTGGTTAACCTTCAAATTGGAAATGGAAGAAGAACACTAGTAAAAGCAGGCCGAGATTTAAAGCAAGGATGCATGGGTACCCCAAACATGATCTGTGCATTGGAAAATTCATTCATACCACCACAGGTCCACATCCAAAGACTCCACGGAGGTGCTAGAATTTCCCATACATCTTCCCCCATTGACCCGCTTTTGTGCAAGTCTTTGCAGCTAGTTTCAATCTTCCACTCATGCTATTGATGAAAACCAACCAAATTAAAGAAATCTCACGAGCCACGTCTTAATTGGCTCTCTACTTTTCGTGTAAACGTCTAGTAAGGGTGGAAGAAGAAGAAGATCACAGCATAGCGGCAATAATTGTATAACGCGTCTTATCATAATGAAACAAACAACGTGAAACATCATATGGTCCACAAGCTTTAGAAAATTTATCCAGATAAAGTGGAAAAGCAATTGGCATCTTTGGAAAACCTGAACGTGGTGGGTACTACAGGGACGTGGACGTACCGGTCATTCGATTTGGTATGACTTTGATATCAAAGACTGAGTTTTGCAGGAGACTTTTTGAGGGAAGTAGGAGACGGGGTGACGAGAACGTATTGACGGGGGAAAATGATGGTGGCGAAGTCATGGATGTGTGCTTTAAGGTCATGATTCAGCATTCGTCTCTGGGCTCTTTCTCTCACAAGCCTTAGATGGAGGAGGGTTGGGTTGCCATTTCATTTCTCTGACCTATGCAAGTTTTGTATTTGACCTTCTTGTATTTGACATTTGTCTCCGGAGTAAGTTTCCAAACAAAACAGACAAATGGGTTTAATTATAGTATATTTTCAGATTTCAATCAATCTTTGGCTATGGTTATTTTCTTTTTCATTGGACTTGCTCTATACTAGGTCTAGGTTGTTCGTAGTAATATTGTTCCTTGTCACCTTTCTGAAAATAGATATGTGAGACATAATATCGAATGCCATAAAAAATTTTAAGTGTGGCTTCGTAATATCATTGAAGTTTAAGTGAATTAGCAACACACTAGGCTACTACAGACCGAAGGTGAAAGGAAAGGAAGAAAGAAAGAAGTAGTAGTCTTTTATCCCAGACACCTTACATATATATGACTAAACAGCATCCATCTTCCAGGATGTATATGAAAATGCTCATTTTTATGATTACAAGATGCAGGAGGGGGCAATCGAAGGTGGTTTTCCTAATTGGACGTACATGACCATAATAGCACCATAACATACTAAGAACCTGATATAAAGACTTGGATGACTAGAAGTCGTACACATAAAATACATACTAGCTCGTGAAGACTACTGTACTGGAGTCTGGACAGAGGAAAAAGGAATTTGATACAAAGAAGTTGGGAAAAAAATTATGATGCATGACAGTCGTAGTGATTTCTTTTCTTCGTACACAAATGGGTCACAAATAGAGGCTGATGGGGAGAATAAACAGAGTCAGGCCGAAGTCAACAATATTAGCAGGGATTGCTACCCGTTTTTTGGGCCTACCTAAATAAATAAAGATGCAGCCTAAAGGCTTAAACCCATTCAATTAGAGTTCGGGGTGTAAAGTTTATCATCCTTACTGTTCAAGCAATGGGCTCTTGGCAAGTTGTGTTGCAAAACCCAACTTCTGAAGACCAAAGTGGTGTCATGTGCACTCGTACAATAGAAATGTTAGGCTCAATTAGAAGGTCTCCTAAGCTGCTTCTATTCTTCTAACAAGAATCATGTCAAAGCAAAAAATAAAGAAAGCTTACAGCAGAACGATCTGTAGCAGCCTTGCTGCCATGCATGGCAGCTTCAGTGACGGGTTCCATGGGGGCAATGTCATGCACTTTAGATAGTCTAGAAATATAGACATATGCTACTCTTAAACTATCATATCATGTTATGTCATTAAAATTTAATATTAATATAATAATCTTACCGACAGAAAACTAGGCTGCGAAGTTACAAAAGAAGTCAGCATGGTTGCGAGTGAATCCAAGGGAAGACCGGACGACATGGTTGAAGAACAAGATGGAAAGGACCAAGAAACATATAGGAGACACGGCGATGGTCGGGAAGCCGCGTAGGAGCAATACTGCTAGTGGCCTCCACTTGATCACCACTAAAATATTCTCAGTTTTGGCATTTCCATGATCTGGGTGTACGTGTTTGATTGGACTGGGTTGCACTGATGCTTAATTTGAAAACATGGTATATACTTGTCTCGCTCTATCGATCTTATCTAAACCTTCAACTTCCTATGGGAAAACGCCATCAGTAACAAACTATTTTCTTCTTCCTTGCCTCTACCGACATGCACAGATATTATAAAAGCTAATAATTATGGTGAGGGAAGAAACTCAACCTCGGAGGTCAGCTGAAGGGTTAACTTTTTCTTTTTCTTTTACAATGCTAATTCATGAGTCAATATGGCTGAATCACCAATTTGAATCTGTCCGAGGACGAATTATTTCTGTTTTCGATAGAAGAAGGCAGCTAGCAGATCGAGGATAGAAAAAGTTTGTTACTGATGGCCACCCTCTGAGAAGAAGGCAGCCAGTGATTCGATTGAATCTGCCCAATGACGAATCACTACTGTTTACATAATATCTCACCAGAAATAATATTTGCAGTCGTGAGTGTGCAAGTACCGTGTAATCACTTTGAAAAAAGTGAATAAATATAAGACTCACATGAAAATAAATTAATTTTTTAATAGTGAATCTCACTCTTTTTCAAAGCGACTGCACAACATTTACACATTTCACTATTCAAACGCAACCTAATAATTAATCTCCAAATTGGCCGCCCTCATGTGGCTTTAAAATAATGTATTTAGGTTATCACTTGTAATGCAATACAATAATATATAATACAAACCGATCAAACACCGCCATTAAAATTATAAGTCCCTACGTCTCTGTCGTTCTCTCTCCTGCAGATCACTATCAATTTTTGAAATTGCCATCAAAATGGCAGCCGGTAATTGACTTTGAAAGTCTACCATTCAAGCATCAACTAGGGGTTTGTGATCATTATGGTCCTATATATGACTTTCGAATAAATAAAGGGTGTTATTAAATTTTTGCCTCGTAGAAAGAAATACCGTGTACACATGAGAAGTTGTGTATAAAGCAATATCATCTACAATTTGTATTCTCGTAAAATTAAGTACAGTCTACGGGACCACGACCACCCAAGTCAGAAGTCTAATTCAGTACAGTTAATAAAATAAAATAAAAAGCAATTAAGTTATATTCTAGCATTGAAACGTGATAATATTAAATGGCAGCTGGTAGATTGGAATCGAAATTCCAGAGTTTAAGATGAGTCTATTTTGTTTTATATATATATATATATATATATATATATAATGTGAAGTGCTAGAGAGTATCCACTGTAGTGGTGCACACAATGCATACACTACATAGATGCTTCTCATCCACTTGATTTTTTTTTCTTCCTTCAAACGCAGTGGCTTCTCTCTCTCATCTCTCTCTCACCAGAGTCTCTCTCCCGTCTCTCTCTCTCATCATCTCTGCTCTCTCTCATCTCGATCTTTCTCTCTCTCTCATCTCTGCTCTCTCTCTCTCATCTCGCTCTCTCTCATCTCCACTCTCTCTCTCTCCTCTCTATCTCATCTCTGCTCTCTCTCTCATCCATCTCTAATTTTAAATTTAACAAATGTGTGGTGTAGATTTTGACATATAATGTGTGCAAAAATGGTTGCTATGAATAGTGACTTCTCCCAATAATATTTTATATATAATATATGAGTAATGCTACATACAGTCGTGGAATGCGTAAACGCAATACAGTCGCTTTGAAAAATAACGAGTTCCACATTTAAAAATTTAATTTCTTTTTATGTGAATCTCATATTTATTCACTTTTTTTAAAACGACTGTAAGATACTTGTAAATATATTTCTCGTAATATATGGCTCATCATCTAGTGCTGTGAAGCGTGAACTCAAGTCATGGGATCCACCTAAATGAATGATTGTGAAACGTACGCAAAGACTTTCCTTTTTTTGGGGCACTAGAGTATCATCCTCGAGCCACGCACTTCGCAGATAAGTGGAAATCCTTGGCCTAGCATTCAACTCATTTAATTTGCACAGAGAGCCAATCCATCAAACTTGGATTGAATTCATCGTCCTTTCTATGATTGTGGAGGAGAAGAAGTCTTTGAGAGAGAGAAAACTGACCTGAAACGCAGTGCCAAGCATGAGGTCTATCAGGGCAGAAGCACTTGAAATGCCACTCGGTGTAATTGAATCCACACCGCCCTCCACTTTCCTGGCAAATGCTGCAGTCGCTGGCCTTCCATTTCACCCAAAATCCATTTCTCAGGACCCCTTCAATTCCATCACCATTCTCAAGCTCATACGGTTCAACGGGTGCTACCACCCGAGTTGTGCACGCCTCCGATACGTTCCTTAGCTTTGGGTCGTTTTCAGGCAGGACCAGAACCGAACTGTTTTTGTTTTCCCCATGGTCACAGCCAGGATATGAAAACCTTAACGCACTCTCAAGTGTCGAAGCGTCGCAACCATAAAGCAGATTCACATCATGGGTTTGGGACGGTGCTAGCTCGAACCGGGCATTAGGAAGGGATATGGGATGAGTTAAAGGAATACAACCGGCGGTTGAATTCCAAAAGTCAGCGTTTGAGACGCGAAGGATTTGGGTTTCGTAGGAAATGTTGTGGATGATATAGTCGTTACTTTGGATGTTGATGGTGGGTTGGCCATTGTTATTGCAAGAGAGCTCGAATCCAGGATACCCACAAGACTTGTTTTGCTTACTTCGGATGTGGAATGGGTACTTGATGGGTTGCTCATCACCACAGTTTTCAGGCTCAGCACTGCAGACTTGGAAGTAAGGGTCGACTACACCTTGGGATTTTCTTGGTAGAGGAGAAGAGAGGATGAGGAATATGCATAGATTCAACAAAGGAAAAATGGGTGACAAAAGGGTGGGAATGAGGTTTTTTGATTTCATTTGGGGATCAAGAAAACGTGGTGGTAGAGAGAGATGTAGAAATGGATCATAATCTGGAGAGGAAGAGGGAAGAGGAATTAAGGAGTTGATCAGTAAGACAATTGTTAGGGGGGACGCATTTGACTTTCTAAAATAGAGTCCTTTTTTGCAACTGACGAAATAGATTGATAACAGGCCAGGGATTGTCGAAATCTGCCCCATATCTTAGACTCTTGACAAGTCTTATTCCATTAAGGATGTGTTTGGCAAAGTTTTACCCACTTGACCTACTTCAAACTTCGAACGAATGGTCCTTTTTGCCATTTTTGAAATGGCATATGCTTTGTATACCGACATAATTTTTTTTTATTAAGTGATTAAGAGAGTAATGTTAGAGAGAAGTCACTATAACAGTGCACACTTTGCACACACTGCATAGCTACTTCTAGTTGATTATTCCCAATACTCACTTGGGGAGATGTGTGGTCTAGATGATGCCACATCATATGTGTAAAATGGATGCTTCCAATAGTAACTTCTATCTATATTTATTCTTTGAAATAATAATGTCTAGGTTCCATCTTCAAACTTCCTTTGTTGCTATAATTACTGTTATCAAGATTCTCATTTCTTTTTGAATTTTGAATTCTAGAACAAGAGAAATAATAAATAATAAAATTTTATAATGTTCCTAACTTTTTTATTTAATCCGTTGAATGGATTGCATTTTTTCAATTTTTTTATTTCAATTTAAAGTCTCAAGTAAAATAGAGAATAATACATAAAATAGATATTACAATATTTATTAATAATTGAAAAAATTCACACAAATTAGGAGTGGGCAACGGGGCCCGTACCCCGCCCATGCCTCACCCCTTCCCGCAGGGAGAAGGACCAGAGGGGGCGAGAGGCAGGATGACCCTAGCAAGGCCCCGCCCCACCCCCTGCTCCACTCTACATATATAATTTTTTTTATATTTATAAATAAATAAATATATATTATATATAGATATATACAATTTATTAAAGACTTAAAATTATATTCAATTTATTATATTGGCTTGACCTCCTAGACCAACTTTTATATAGGAGGCCAAATCAATACAACAGTCATACTTGAGCAATGTGGGACTTAGTATGACTATCGTATTATTTTGGCCTCTTATATAAAAGTTGGCCTAGAAGGTCAAGATAATCCAAAATATAACTCTATTGAATTTAAGTTCTTTTTGTATGTATAAATTTTAATTTATAATTTTAATTATATTATAATTTGGTTTCAAAAAAATATTTTTAAACCTAAAAATAATTTTTTAGACCGAATGAGTTGGCCTTACCACCCCTAACACAAATAGATCATTTTCTTCTTTGAAATAACAGCTTTTACAGCACAAATTCTCCTACAATTAATAAGCTTTGACTTGAATATTTTTTATTACAAACACAAACACATAAAATAAACATTACCATATTTATAGCTAAGCCGATCGTTTTGAATTTCTCGTGTAACACCTTTTACGGGCAAATCCTCCAAATAATAATTTAAATGACTTAAAAGTAACGGTCCCGTGAGATTTGAGATTTACCATATGTTTATTTGATATAATATTTAATTTGAAAACAATATTAAGACTTGAAAAACTCTACTTATATATATATATATATATATATATATATATATATAGTACTTTAAGAATTAAGGGGAATAAGTCAAAAGCCTAATTGCCTCTTGGCATACGAACCAGTTTCCCAAATGAAAAATCTGATTTCGAAACCCTCCACCTCCATTGCATTAGAAGAAGAAAAAGAAGAAGGAAGAAACAAAAAAAAAGAAAAAAAAAAAAAGGAGAATATTGACTTCTTGTTCCTTGGATATTTACGTAAAATTACTTCGAATTACAGAATGAGTATATTTTGCAAATTCGAATAAAGTTTTCAGACTATTAAGGAGTGGTTTAGATTCAGAGATGAGTTGAGATGGTTTATGAATAGTGAATAGAAGTTGAATTATTTATTATATTTTGTGTGGGAATTTGGAAAAGTTATTTTGAGATTTGAAAAAGTTGAATTGTTTATTATATTTTGTATAGAAATTTGAAAAAGTTGTAATGATAAGATGAAATGAGTTGAGGTGGGTTTTGAATGCAAACGACCCCAATCTACTTCTTTTCAAAAGTACCACTTCTGTTAGGAAAGTCACTCGCTTTTAATTACTTATGCATTATGTATTTTTTATTTTTAAGAAAAATTGTTGTCATTCATTCATATGAGAAATTTGCAACCATGATTGAATACATTATGGGATATCTCTATATCAAATATGACATCATAAACTAAAATAATATATTTAGAGTTCCATCAGTACACTATTTTATTTTGTGACTGGTCTAGTCTTCACTGTTGCTGATACTCTCTATAGACAAACGTCCAAGAGACAACACTCTCTGCCCTAATAGAGACTTAACCTCACCCTTCATAGAAAGAGAAGACTTAAACTCTACAGGCAAATGTCTGTGAGACAAACTCTTTTTTTTTTTTTAATTAACAATAAGGAAACAAAAAAAAAGTAGTAAGACAGATGTGAAAAAATACAGATTATAGTTTGGACCAATTCCGTTAGACTTCAAAATTTATGACAACCCGTGAAGGCAACACACTTGTCGCTTTTTAGCTACAAAGGTCAAATTTGAAAGGTCTAGTGATGGCAAGTCCAGTGATCTGGTGCGTGTCTCGAGAAGAGATGTCAAAAGGAGTGGCACGTGAGGACCATGCGCAGATGTGAGTGGCGCGTGGTTCTGCGTGGTGATTTTTACAAAACCACCACTTTTCTCCAAACGATTTTCGGCCTGAGAATTTGCTTGTACCGCGCGTGTCCTTTGAAGTTACTAGAGATTTTTCTTTTTCGATCTTGAAGAAAGCAAAATAAAATTAAACAAAAGAAACCTTGATAGCCAAAATGTGGATGAATAGAGGAATGAGGGAAGAAGAGGGAGGAGGAGGAGGAGGAGGAAGCCGCTGCCTCCTCTCCCTCCAGCAAAAATTAGATTTGGAGTATGCATTATATATTTAGACTTATTGAAATAATATTAAATACTCAATAAATAGCATAGAAATGTGTTAAGAATGTAATATTCATAATATCATATTTGAGATATTGAGTTAGAATCCTGATTTTACATGTTGTCACATTTAATTAAATATTTTATAAGTTGAGCCTACACATTAAGGGAGATTCTACATTTTATTCAATGTAATTAAATATTTCACGTGTTGGGCCTACATATTAAGAGAAAGTTTGATTCACACGTAACAAAATATTAAGAATATAATTTGAATAATTAAATATATCTCTTTTTATTATTAGTTTAAGTAGGGGTGTAACCGGTCCGGTTTTGAATAAAATCTAGGATCGAACCGATATGTACCGGTTTTGTATTTTTCAAAACCGATTATGTCCCGGTTACCCTCCTAAACCAGTACCTCCGATTTTACCCGTTTCCGGTCCAGTTTTCTAGTTTTTTTTAAATGTAAAAAATATATAATAAAGTGTTACTTCTTATGATAAAATGTTATTAATAATTTAATATATATTTATATATTACGTTTAAAGCATGTGATCAATTAAATTTTCATCTTTAAGATTAAACTTTTATTTTATAAATTATAATAACATTATCTTATATATAATTATATTAATAATATATGATCAAACAAATTACAAATGTTTATATTTAAGATTAACATTTTATGTTATAATTTATAAATTATAATATGAAATTATTTCATATATGATATATAATTATATATATTATATATAAAAACTTAATATATAATTATATATTATATATAAAACTTATATGTATAAAAATATTTTGTATAATATATAAAATTAATTTATATATATATATATTTCCAACCGGTCCGGTATCAAAAACTACGGAACCGAAACCGGATCAGATCCGGCCGGTTTTCATAATATAGGAACCGGTTCCGGACCAACCAGTCTGGTCCGGACCGGTTTTCCAGTTTAAATTTACACCCTTAAGTTTAAGTTTTAAAACTAGTGGTTTTATGGATAAAAGTTTGAGAAATAGCTACAAATAAGGCAAGTTGGAAAGATTGAATACCCAAAATCGAAAGCAGGGTGGTCCAGATTGAAAAGGATGATGTTTGGACTTCTTGTCTTGGCTACTTCATGCAACTTGCCGACTGTGACCGCAAAAAACTGCCAAACCTTACGACATAGATACCAGAGAATCGATAAACACCAAGTCAAACTTCCCCAGAATGGTGTGAATTTCCATTACAGACCAATAGAAAGAAGTGAAACAGAGGAAGTAGACGTCCAGCAAAGAAGAAGAAGATGATGATACTCGGCAATTGATCGAGCACCGCTCAAAGCTCCGGTTGTTGGTGATCGGACGAAGATGGTAACTTTTTGGATGATTGTTAGTAAAAGTTGAAAAGAAAAAAAAAATGAATTTTCATTTTTGAAAGGATAAGTAAATAAAATCTTATACACTTTCCAAGAATTTGGAGTTCTGTGTTATTCCTCTGTATTTTAGCTTTATTTTATCATAAATGCTACTGACAACTGCCCTGCGTCTCCACCGCGAAACCGGCTAACATCAGCAGATAATATTGAAAAAAAAAAAAGGAGAGAAACACTATGCGGAGAAAGGGAAATCAAAACAAAAAACAAATGGCTGGGCAACTCACGCATAAGAGAAAAAAAGAGCTGGGTGAATTGAGAGCTGGAATACACGAAGACAAAGCACTTTCGACTGGAAGACACGGAATGAATAAAGAGCTGGGCAACTCACGCAGAAGAAAAATAAGAACCCAACAAGAAACACACTCATGCCGAAGGAAAGGAAAATAAAAGAGACGGAAGCCAAATGCACGCTGGAGGGAAGAGAGAGAGAGAGAGAGAGAGAGAGAGAGCATTCACTGCGGAAGATACAAAACGAAGACAAGTTTGGATGCACACTGGAGGGACTTTCGACTGGATGCAAGATTTGGAAGGTTGACATGCAACATGGAAAAGGAATAAAAACTCACGCAAGCCAGCTGCGGAAGATACAAAACGAAGACAAAGTTCAGAGAAGAAATAAAAAAAGGGAAGAATGGAATTGCAGTGCTGGACTTGCAACGCTAAAGGAAAAGAAAGGAATAAAATCGGAAAACAAGGAAAAGAAAAGTTGGCTTGCCTTAAAGACATTTTTACTTGCACGCGGACGAAGCCTCATGCTTTCGGTTCTATAGAAAGGGCCAGCAGAGTTAAGAGTTCGATATGAGTTCGAGAATTTTATTCGAAGTTTTTAGTAGTTTGGTTTTAGAGAGTTTTTAGCAATTTTATTCCAACACTCAATTCGTCCAGTTGTTTATATTTCTTCTGCACGAGTTGCCCAACTCTTTTTTTTTTCCGCTCTTTCCGCATATAGGATGTTCCCGCATACAAGATGTCAGTCGGTTATGCAACGGGGACGCAGGGGCGGTTGTCCCTAACGTTTTTTGTTATTTTATTGAGGCATCCTGCTTAGTGCTTACCCAAAAAAGAGAGGTAACGAGAAAAAGCCAAGTCAAACCGACCACTTTGTAGACTGAACAGCCACTCAATTACATTACCCATTCCTGATCTGTTCCTTCAGAACTCTCATCTAAACATTGTTAGTTTTCAGTCTTTGTTTGTTCTTAAAGTCTAAAAAGGGAGTCTGAACTCCGAAGTCCTAATATCTTTTGTCCAATAAGTTGAAAAGGATAGCCAAGTGGATTCTCAAAAGGGAGACAACTCTTTCGACCTAGAAATTTATCAGAAATCCCACCAGTTGTTTTAGAAAAACTCATTCATCTTAATCATTATATTTTCATGGCATGTCTTCAACATCATCTACCACATAATTTAATTTTTAAAATTTCTCGTATATATCAAATCATGTTTCATTAGTGATGTGAAATGTGTATACTAACAAATAATTTTTTAAAAAAAAATTATAAATAATATATAACTTTTTGCTAATTTTATCTCTTCAAACATAAAAAAATAATAATTAAATGCATGATAAATATCATTACTCGTTATTTTAATATCTCTATTGTCTTGCCAAATTCAATCCAAGTTGCAGAGGATGTGTCCGACCATTGGTCGTGATTGCTCACCAGCAAATCTTTGAATGGGCGGCACGGTATGTTTGTGACATCTCCAATACTTAAGTCAGTAATAAGAAATAATAATTCAAGAATGCATAAAATTAGAGAGGACAAAGGTTACTTATTGCTCATATATATAGTCATGGAGAATCTAGGATGAACATCATAACTGATTAACCTTACACTATTCTCGATCATTATAAGAATTATCCCTAATGTATCGAACCATCTTAATCACATGTGGTCTATAGTCATAACGTGAGATTAGATTTATCACCTCCTAATAGATCATTGGCTAGGTGTCGTCGCACGACTCCTTAAGCCCTTTATGGATGATGGGCTTTATGGGTGATGGGCTTTGGCTCCAATTCGAGTTACACCAATATTAACTCCTCCACGAGTTATTATCAACTTTTTTTGGTTTAACGGTGTCAATACCTGCAGCGATGGTCTGTGCACTTTGAATCCATGTTTCAAGCAATGATAACAAAAATGAATTGGAAATTTTGTCACGTGGCAGAGAAAACTGCTTTGACTCGTTTCATTATTATAAGCACTATTATTCATAGATAATTTGAAATATTCTTATAGAATGCTTGAAGAATGAGATGAGATAATAATTTTATAAATAGTAATGAAATAATTTATGAATAGTAATAAAATGATTTGAATTAAGATATTTTATTGAGTTTTGAAAAACAATAATGAAAAAGTTGAATAAAAAATATTATAAAGTTAAAATATTATTATAATATAATTTTTATTTTGAAATCTAAAAAATTAGTATTATTTTTTGTGTTTTGTTTAAAAATTTAAAAAAATATAATGATTAAGTAATGATTAGATGAAAATATTAAAAATTTGAAATTAAAAATTAGTATTTATATTTAAGTGATATTTGAAAAAAAATTATGAAAAATTTTGTGATGAAATGAAACTAATTTATCAAGCATGCCCTTAGTATCCAAACGAGCCATAAAAGGTTCCGGTGAACTACGTTATATATATATATATATGTTCTCTTATTATATTTCTCCAAGTATGGTGTCACATGCCAACCACTTTCGCTTTCTTTCGATTTGTCTAAACATCCTCGATCAACTTGCTTCACCAACTCTAGTAGTCATGTTTATGGATATTCTTTTTTCAACTTTTCAGCCCCCTTTGCCGGAGGTAGAAGATCTTAATGATCTATTGATGTTGTCCAACCACCCATGCATGATTGCCATGCTCTCCCCTTTGTTGGTCTGAGCGAGTCGTCGACTGACCACCCACACCAATAGATAGATCATAGACATTTAGACCAGCAGTAGTACTTGTGGCCCATGCTAATGGCAACATTCATTTTTGTTGGACCCTTAGATAAGCAGTCAAGTGCGGGGCCATCAGTATATATATTCTAGAGCAATGCTACATACAATCATGAAATGCGCAAACGCTGTGCAGTCGCTTTGAAAAAGAGTGGGGTCCACTATTAAAAAATTAATTTCTTTTCATGTGGGTCTTATATTTATTCACTTTTTTTAAAACGACTGCACGGTACTTGCATACTCACGACTGCAAGTATCATTTCTCATATATTCTGTAGCCCTCGTGTTGTGAAATACTATGCAAAGTACACACACCAACGATGATAAATAAAGTAAAAACAACACAGTCAAGAACACGACACAATATTTACGTAGTTCGGCAAATTGCCTACATCTACAGGAGCTGCAGAAATCTTATTAACCAGAGGAGATTACAATCACTCAATCTCAACTCACACTCTCTAGGACTTTTTGTTCTCTCACACAATATGCACTCACAAGACAATTGTTCTCTCTCAAAATATGCTTCTAGTCGTACAACACAACTCTAATATGACATATATATAATGAGTGGCGCTGGAAACCCTAATTGGCAAAAACTGCGTACTTCGCTCGAGCAGACTGTCGAGCACGACTCGAGCGAACATCCAAATGAACATTGGCTCAAGTGGAGTGTCAACCGAACACTAGGGTTTGTGTCTCGCTCGAGCGGAGTGTCGAGCGAGACTCGAGCGAACCTCTCTGACTTGCCTTTGCTTGAGCAGTCCGTCGAGCGATGTCGAGCGAACCCTCAGACTTGACTTTCGCTCGAGCGGTATGTCGAGCAAAGTCGAGCGAACTTGGCTCGAGCCAACTGTCGAGCTAACTTTCAGCAAACACTTTTTCAACTCCAAAACTAGTCTCCACATATACTTCAACACCTCGGCCATGTATAGACCACATGAATCTCTCAGATGGATTTCATCCGACCGAGTTTCATGGTTGTTTCATCCTCATGAGTTCGATATCTATTGCCATTTTCTGATATAATTTGGATAAGTAGTATTTGTTATAATTTATAATAATTAAATAGAACAGGTACGTAACAGCTAAGCTTCTTGTGTTGATCACCAAGTATATGTAATATATGTGACCCTAATATTCATTGAACGAACTTAGATTGAGATCTCCCGCAACATTTTTTGTATAAACTCATTAAGTGGACTCCACTACAATATTCGGCCCGTGGACAATGTAGACTGCAACATTTAATGCATTGAAGTTCACGCACGTGTCTAGCTCTCCAAATTGTAAAAAGTATTTGGATAAGAAAATTGTAAAATTCCAGCTTGGAATTATATTTATCAAGCAGCCGTGCTACTGCTGGAATGCTTTTGGTGGCAAAAAGCATCATTTTTGTGGAAAATATTTTATACTAGCCATTTTTATTTGTGGAAGGTTGGTAAGATATAAGTCGCCACAAAAATTATTTGCTCTCACGAAAAATTGAAGCGTAGAAAATATCAAGCTATGCCCACGACAAATCTCATGACGGCAATACCATACTAAGTTCGCTGCAAAAACATGTTTACATTCATTCATTATTGCTTGTGGGAATGGGACAAATTACCGAGGGTTACTTGTGGGTATTAGTATTATCTACTAGAATATTTGGTGACAAAACTTCTTAGGTAAAAAAAATATATATATATATATATATATATATTTGCCGCAAGATGTATTTGCGGAAAATGCTAAAAGAATTCAAAAATAATAATTGTAAAAACAAAAAAATGAGATTGAGCCAAAATTAATCATAAAAATTTGTCTAATATAAGCTTAAAATAATATATACAAATCTTGGAGATTCAAATCGACACTAATAACATTGTGCTAACATTCAAATTTAAAAAAAACAAAAACAAAAATTGTGCTAACATGTTTACAAGAAAAACTCATAATGAAAATCCAAGAACAAGAAAGAGTTTAGTGCTTTGGCACTAATTAGAACATTCAAGTGAAAATGAAATATGCTCTAACCAACCTAATTAAAAATAAGAGACACGTGTCTTGAGAGATAACAGAAAAGAAAAAAAAAATGATATTCATCACTTAAATTGAGAATAGCTAGAAAATATTGAGCAATTTCCCTTTCTCCTACTAAGCAATCTCTAATTGATCCTACATTTGGTAATAAGCAATTCGAGTAATGCTATATACAGTCGTGGAGTGCACAAGTGCCGTGCAGTCGCTTTGAAAAAGAGTAGGATCCACTATTAAAAAATTAATTTCTTTTCATGTGGTCTCATATTTATTTACTTTTTTTCAAAACAACTATATGACGCTTGCACACTCACGACTACAAGTATCATTCTTCTTTTTAATAACCATTCCATGCATCCAACAAGCTGCACTACAGTGCATGTGATAGTTACTTCGGTTTCAGACCAAAATAACTAACCAAGTTAGACTAGCTCCAGGACTCGTCCAAATCTATGGAAGAGAAAAACATAGCAAGAATATTGCCCCTAAGAACTACAGTCATGTATAAAAACAAACTTTAAACATATTAATCATGAGGTCTTATGATTGGATTGATGATAGAGATACCTTATCCAGTCAATTAAGAGGCATTCTTCGCATAGACATAATTGATTTTTCTTATTTGAGGTTATCAAAGTGAGGTACTTGGTTTTTGGTTCTCGTCTCTTTGTTATTTTCTTATACGTGCAATTTCTTGCAAGTTAGTTTCTTAGGGTTATTCTTTTTATTTGGTTTGTAATTTGTTGGCTTTCTTAGTTTGTGGTTCATGGGTCTTTTGATTTTTGAGACCTGAGTTTTGGTCTTTATGCTTATTTGTAACTTCAGGTGTCTGATTGTAATCACAGTTTTCTTTTGCTAAAAGTGAGGATTATCAATAAAATCGAAATACCATCATCTTCTTAAAGAAAAAATGGTTTTATAATTGGAGGTATATGTTATATATAATATAAACATGAGTAAAAGTATCAAGGAATGAAAGCAGGTCGGCTATGTGGATTTTTTCCATCATATACCGATAGAAATTAGAGATACGTACGTACTAAGGTTAGCTATCTCCAAACATTTCTCCGTCGACATGTTTAACTAGATGGTACGTACAAACTACAAATTAGTCTTGGAATGTTCAAAGAGAAATTCAGTATATATAATTACTTACGTTGTCTAGCTAGCTATACTAATCTGATCTAACTTACGTACGTGGATTTATATGATTTGTCTCATCAAGGATTTCTGATCTTCATGTATTGTAAAATTATTGCTGGTCACTAGTCAGCATCAGAAAACAAGGTAGCTTGACGTATATATGCTTCTTGAAACCTAATTAAAATGATTCTAGGATGCATGGTTGAGTATTAGTAACTATTTTGTTATTAAGTATAACCTTCTTGATGCATTTTTCTAATCACGGTTGAATGCCAGCCACATGAGTATGTCTGGATGACCCTCTCCTCTCACGCGGTGGCGATGTGTTTGGAACTCTCATTTATAGCTTGCTTAATCAAGAATGACTGGAAATAAAGCAGGCACTGAGACATACATGATCTACGAATATGAGGTGTAAGTGTTAAGATAATGTAAATGATTAAAACACGTATTCCTATCAATTTAGGCTTGACAAATAATAATTTCATATGATATGAGACTAGAGATCATAAGTTTGAACCATAATTCTATACTTACCATATTTAATTAAATATTCTACGTATTGGCCTCACTTATTGTGAGAGAGCTAGACCACACGTGAGGGAGAATACTAAAATAAATATAAATGATTAATTTTACATTTTTTTAATAACTTAACTTTTTAAGACAATTGCTGATTTCACAGCATATCCATTAATTATAAGAGTAATTCTACATACAACCGTGAAGTGCGTAAACGTCGCGTAATCGCTTTGAAAAAGAGTGAGATTCACTATTAAAAAATTAATTTTTTTCATGTGGGTCTCATGTTTTATTCACTTTTTTCAAAATAATTACACGACGGTTACACAATTCATAGTTGTAAAAATATTTTCTCTAATTATAATCTAGTTTGATACAAGTTCTACATCCTCGCTAAACTCTCTACAATTGTTCCAATGTAATTCTCTCTAGCCCCTCGTCTTGGAGCTCTCATGCCTCCTGCCGAAGTAGGTCTCCCCTAAAGGCCATCAAGCTAATCAGTGTTTCTTTGCTTTATGTCCCATCTTCCCTTCTTTATATCTTGTCCTCAGGTTTTATGTCTCATTATTGATTTATGTCCGGTCAAGTCTTGGTTGATAACTCTCTCTTCCTCCAAGCTTTCTCTTTACACCCTTTCATACCGGGCCATAGGTTTTTTTTTTATAGAATTTACTCTTGCACTCATTTTACCTCCAACAAACCTTATTACCATTAATGAAGTTTTAAATGTATTGTGTAATATTGGAAGGAGCTTCACGATTGACGAGAATGCAAGTAGTATCACTGACCATTTTCTAGCTCAAAAGCAAACTTTCTGGACACCGGAAAATATGACCTAAATTATTATTAGAATCTATTAAAATATTTTTTGCACTCACAATTTTGACTGAAAAAGAGATGGGCATATGAAGTTTGTGGTAGAAAATATATTGTAAGTCAAGTAATTGGATAATATTAAATAACTCAATAAATATTGTACAACAATATTGGAAGGGATAATCCCCTCTCGGCCCACTGGGTTGGGCCTGGGCCAGAAACTAAAGTTCCGCTCGGACTAGATCCTCCCCTCCCATGGCTCAAGAATCATCAAAAGGACCTAGCCCACAAACTATGTTAACAAAAAGGGAGTGCATAGTGCGGGAAACAAATCAAAGGGGACAGACGGGACGTGCCAACCCTAACACTCACCTGTGATGCCCAATATTAAAGGATCTATGTCGGCAAGTGAACGAAAAGAACGGGCAACCCTCTATTCTCTGACAATGGAGACAATAAGTGATTGCACCGATCACCAACCACCGAGATGCCACTCGGGAAGCTACACCGTATTAATGGCATCACCTTAAAAGCCACATCACATAAAAGGCCATGACCAGGGCAACTGTGGGCGTAACACATACCCCTGACACAAGGTGCGGAAATGTCCTCTCGAAATCCCATATAAAAATCATGCTCCAAGTAAAAATGAAGCTCTCTGAACTCTATTATTCTCCTAGACGAAGTATTGACTTTAGCATTGGAGGTTTCCCGGACCACCACCGAGCCCACATTTGTCTTTGTGATTGCAGGTAGAAACATCCCAGCCTAAGTTGCATAAACTTAGTCTAAGTGTACGAAACACGAACTAACAAATATATTTATTTATTTTACTATAAACCTTAAAATTTATACAATTAACACTTATAAATCTTGACCAGAAGTAAAGCATTCGATCAACCTCACTCAATTTCTGACCGTAATTTCTACAATATGGTTTCCACATAAAGCACAAAAACGCAGTCTTGTATGTTTGCTTTTGCTCAAGGGGATGGCAAAATATTTTTGCTTTCTGAAAGTAAAACAAATATTATAAACTCTATCCGCACATTTTTTTTCTCAATCTTTTTTTAATTTTTAAAAGACTTTTAAAGATGCCTTTTTGGAATTTTATAAAAGAGGTGATGATGCCCATTAAAATATGTTTGTATTGCAATTATTCTTGAGACGTGTCTTAATTTATTGAAGTTTGAAAAAATAGTTGAGTTTATGAAGCATGAAGAGAATAAAATTAGAAATTTTACTCATCATCCCACACATCATACTTTTTTTTTGTTTTTTAAATTTAAAAAAAAATTAAATTTTAAATTTTAAATTTTATTATTCTTAAACATATTGAATTCTTGTATTCATCATCCATACACCACACATTTAATAAGAGAAAAAAATTAAAAAAATAAAAATAGTGTAGTGTATGGAGATGATGAGTAGCAAAACTCATAAAATTATTATGAAATATATAAGTTTTTACTATTTTGGAAAATTTGTTTTGATTCTTGTTTATTACCAAATTGACGTAAGATATATTCGCTGGTTGATATTATTTTAGTATTTAAATTTTGGATTAAAACAGAGAAGATTTTGAGATGATTTTGGAAAACAGATTAAGATTTTTCATAATTTTGATGCATTTTATTTTTCAACTACTCGATTGCTGCATTTTCAAAATTATTTATTAATACTCTCCCTAGGGTATACGTGCTACACGCATCCTATGAGATGAGGTTGTCCCCTTCTTGCACCACGCCCCAGTCGGAGGGTGCGGCTTGCCCCCTAGGATTTGCTTCCGCACACCTGGGACGGGGCCCCTCATCTTGGTGTTAGGGGGCTGGGCGAATAATTAGACCGTCTGCCCCTCGTCCACTACGACACCACCCACCCACGATTATGGAAAAAAAAGATCACAAATTCACAAAAAAGTGTCAAAATCCATGACAAATTTAAACCAAAATACAATTCACATTCCACAGCAAAATACACAAAAAAAAATCCTAAACTACTAAAAAAAATTTAAAATCCTTCCTTCCTTAAAAAAAAAAAATGGGTCCATCAGAAAGATGAGAGATAGAGAAAGAAGAAGAGGTGGAGGACAGTGCCGTGGCGAGAAAGAGAGAGGCTCTGAGTCCTGAGGGAAGAACCACGAGAAAGGAAAGAGAGAGAAAGAGAGGAGAGGGGAAGAGAAGACTGTCGGTGGGTTAAGTTTAACTTCTTAACCCCCACCCAAAACGACTTATTAAAAAATTTTGAATTCCATACAAAACAACAACATTTCGTCGTATGTTTTTTTTAAAAAATAAAATTTTTACCAAAACGGTGTTGTTTTGGTATCGAATATAATTTATATATATAATTGGGATGGGCTTAAAGCCCAGCTCGGGATTCAGAGGGAGGCAGACTTGGGCCCAGACTGCCCGCAACCCTCGCTGGGATTTCTTTATGTAGGTAGGGTTGCCCGTGCCACCAAGGCGGGGCCAGGGCTATGGTGGCATGGGGCGTTACTCTCCCGCCCACCCCTAATTCTCCCTACTTAACTAAAATTTTTTGCAAAGTCATGTTTTTTTATTCTAGAAAATGATTTGTACATTATTAGAGTGTGCAAGCTTGCGTAGTGAATTTGAAAAAAAAAAAGAACACATTTAGAATCTATATAAAAAAAATCTATATTTTATATAATAAGGCCCACTTTAAAAAAAAAAAAAAAGAATTACACGGTGGCTTGCATATCCAAAATTATAATTTTTCAAGTTTTTTTTAAAAAATTTACAAACCATCCTATTTATAAAAATTAGAATGCTCCGTCTTTTTTATAAAAGGAAATATAATTGCAAACTCATAATATTCAATGTTATGATCCATACTATCTGTTGACATGAGATGATATGAAATGAATTGAGATTAAAGTTAAAAAATTGAATAAAATATTATTAAAATATATTTTTTAATATTATTTTTGTTTTAAAATTTGAAAAAATTAAATTATTTATTTTATTTTATATTAAAGATTAAAAAAATTATAATAATTAAATAAAATATTTTCTAAAAACAAATAAGTGTTAGGAAAATTCCTGCTGAGTCCCAACGTGGGGCTGATCAATATAATTCACTTTACAAACCGACCTCACGTGTCCATTGTCTGCGGTTGGATGAGGAGAAGAAAAATATTAAGGAAATACTTTTTAACGTTTCCCAATCAAACGCGTACAGTTTGGATTTAGAGATGGGTTGAGATCGATTGAGATGATTTATAAATAATAGAATAAAAATTAAATTATTTATTATATTTTATATGAAAATTTAAAAAAATTATTTAGATATTTAAAAAGTTGAATTGTTTATTATATTTTATATAAAAATTAAAAAAATTGTAGATATAAAATAAAATGAGTTCATATGAATTTGGAATGCAAAGTGCAAACGAGAGTCCATGACTTCCACGTGGGCGCCTTCCTTTGGCGCGTCTCCTCATGCTCCTCAAAAGCCCGTGTGGCTTTGCGAGTACTACTATTTTCTTCTTTCTTTTTTGGGGGCCTCTTCTGAGAAGATCGTACCGGGACAGCCCTCCGCGTCACCCTTCTGAATCCCACCATACACGTGTATTCTTTTCTTCTTCCACTCACACGTGTCCCCAACCCGTGTACGACCTTGATTACTAATCCTGAAGCCCAAAAAACTCCCACCAATCGCCGCCTGATTTATAAATCTCTTCAAATAGATAACGATCTTAATCATATATGATATACCTACCAATTTCCACAAACTACCCCTACTCCCTCCTCTTACAGATACTTACTCATCGAGGATAAACTCGGCTTTTCTGAAAATCTCTTCTTCTCCTGCCTCCGTCCATTTAAATTCTGAGCTTCCATACTTTTTCTTCTTCCCCTGCATAGCTATTCTCTGCAGAATAATCATTTTACTATTTTGCCCTTACTCCATACCTACCCTCATCACCACCAGATCTATCGTAGCTCTCAACTTTCATTAGGGTTTTCTTTCCGACAGTTTCCAATCGCTTTCTCCTGATCGGATTCAGCAAAATCCTTACGCATTCATCAACCTCTGATTTCGCGAGCCCTAGACCCTCAGATCCTCTACTTAGATATCGGAATAGCTCATCTCCAATTGCATTCGCATACAATCGAATTAATTACCTCGTCCGGCGATATATTCCAAGCCGTTGACTTAATTCGAGGTTTATTGGGGGTGAAGCGGATTTGACTGTGTTTTTAGTATTTGGACATGTTGGGAACCGGGTTGAAGTTCGAGCGAGCCCGCGGAGAGGACCGGTTTTACAATCCGGCGAAAGCGCGTAGGGCACACCAGAACCAGCGCAGGGAGCAACTTCGGAGAGCCCAGAGTGACGTCACGGCCAGTCAATCGCTGGCTGTTACGGTAAAACCGGTTGCTTCGTTGGCGAACAGGGAGCCGGAGAACCGGGCCGGGTCCGACGAGCCTCCCAAGCCAGTCGCCGTGCCAGCATTCGAGCCCGTGGTGGTTCCGCAGCTGAGTAACCTCGAGCGGTTCTTGCAAGCGATCACGCCCTCCGTGCCGGCTCAGTATCTCTCTAAGGTTCGTTGATTTTGTGTTTGGCTGCTGAGGAAATCTAAGGATCTAGGAGAGGGGAGGACTTTTGATTGATTTTTGAAAAGATGAAGCAACTAACTTACTAACCGATGAATAGAATTATTTGACCAAGTGAAGTTTGAAAATTTTTTGGTGGATCTGATATAAGAAGTAAATGCCGGAAACTTAAAATATTGGTTAATGTAAGAAATTATATTATTAACCGTATGGAGCTTGTATACAAATTTTTTTTATGAGTTAATAGCAGTGTTAAATTCAATTTGGTTGCAGAGAACAATGAGGGGCTTCAGGACTTGTGATATAGAGTTTCGGCCTTATTTTGTGCTCGGTGATTTATGGGAGTCTTTTAGGGAGTGGAGTGCTTACGGTGCCGGAGTGCCTTTAATATTGAATGACAGCGACTGTGTTATTCAGTACTATGTTCCGTATTTGTCCGGCATACAGATATACGGCAAGCCCACGAAGTCATCTACAAAGTCCAGGTATTGATGTTATTGATATTACTGTCATTGAGTTCTGTTTAGATTATTATCAATGCGATGCTACGAACATAGGTAGTTTGGACGTATGATTCGGACTTGTACTCTAAATATACGAGGAAATGTCCTTGAATTTTTTGTTTTTCGGGAGCAAGTTCCACTTGGAACAATGGGTGGTTTGGAAGTTTGAACGATGGCTTCAGAGAACAGATTGCGGATTTAGAACTAGTGGCAAGCTGGTACTTGAGCTTTATGTTTCAATGGATGGGGCAATATTCAATGCATACACACACACGCTTTTTTTGTTTTTTTGTAAGTAATCAATAAACACACACACACACACACACACATATATATCCTACCAATATGACAATCATAAAACCCGTGCCTTATGTCCCTTGCAATCATCAAACCTTATGCCTCTTAATAAAGTTGATCTTCATCTCATTTTTTTCTGGTTTTGTTATTACTTTTTGTAGGTTAGATGTCACTTTAGCTGTTGGACATGTTAGATCTCAATGTATCCACTGATGTAGTTATATGATGTTGTAATTCGCCAGTTGTTATTTTGAGGATGGCAATCGATGGGGCAAAATTTTCTTTAATTGAGGATCTGTTGAAATAGTCCATTAATTGCATGATGCTGCTCTTGTTTGTGTTATATTGTTTGTCACCTTATTGTTTTCTTTGCTAGTTACACAGCGTTTGTGCAACCGCATGGTTGTCTTAAACAAATTTTCTGGTTCCTTTGTACAATAGGCGACCAGGTGAGCATAGTGATAGTGAGTCCAGAGATTCAAGTAGTGATGGTTGCAGTGATTGTGAGCCTGAAAGAGGATTAAAATATGTACAGGAGCAACGGAGTCATCATCATCTATCTAGTGAGATTGCTCTTAGGATGGATAGATTGTTTTTGAGGGACCAACATACTGAACTTCAGGAAGACTTTTCTAGTGATGAGGGGGAATCTGTGAATTCTCAAGGTTCCCTGCTTTTTGAATATTATGAACGGGACTTGCCTTATAGCCGTGAACCCTTAGCTGACAAGGTTAGTTCCCCCTTTTCTTCTTCCTTCACTTAAACTAAAATAAGAAATTGGGAAATACTCATATGTATATGATTTTATGCTTTCCCTTTTCATAAGCCTTCTCTTGATAATTTCTGTTGCAACAGATATCAGATCTTGCCTGCCGTTTTCCTGAGCTGAAAACACTAAGAAGTTGTGATCTGTCTTCCAGCTGGATTTCTGTGGCATGGTATTTGCCCTTTAACAATGCCTTTGCTTTGTGTGGTTATGTATGCAGTTATTGCAGATGTGACCAATTTGTCCTTGTTATTTAACTTTTGTAGGTATCCGATTTACAGAATACCCACAGGGCCAACATTAAAAGATCTGGATGCTTGCTTTCTGACGTATCATTTTCTTCATACACCTGTGGAAGGTAAGGAAAAAATTTACCAGTAATCCTATTCGCAAGTGAGGATGTGATTTGGTTGTTTGCTGCTGTAATGTGAACATTTAGCATGTCCGGAATATGAATATGGTCTCTCTCATTCAGTCTTCATGAATTCGACATGGGGGATTTTTCTTGTGAACACATAACTTATAAAAAAAAAAATTCTTGTGATCACATATCTTTCTGTGATTTTGATGATTGTGGTTAATTGAATTATTGGTGTAATGTGCATTTCATTTAATTTTAGTACCCAGGAGAAAGAGTATTGTCATATTCTCTACACGCTCATGCACACACTTAATGTGTTATATCTGATGATTCATGGAGCTGAATAAAGGAAGATGCTGAATTTATTTGTTCTTTTTTATGCTGAATGTGTTCATGTGGCTTGTGGGAGGAATGTGTATGTGCCGTGAAACAAGTGTGCTTTTTAATTTTCTAGTATTCCCAATTAAGTCAAGATTTATTAGTTTAGTTGTGTAAATGTGACTCATGATGTATTTCTTTCAGGTGCACCCGGTGGACAGGCTCCAATGGTGACATATCCCAGTGAGGTCGATGGTGCCTCTAAGATGACCTTACCAGTTTTTGGTTTGGCCTCATACAAGTTCAAAGGATCCTTGTGGACGCCTAATGGGGGACTTGAGCGCCAATTGGCAAACTCCCTTTTGCAGGCAGCTGACGACTGGTTAAGAGGGCTTCAGGTCAATCATCCAGATTTCCTGTTTTTCTGCCGCCGGTAGTAAGTTTTGACATAACTGTTATCCTCCTGTCTCGACCAACTAATATATTCTGCCATCCATGCGTGGGCCGGCTGTGGAAAACCCCTTTATGTGGATCTCAAGATTGGAAGTTTAGTTAATTATCCTCTGGTTTGGTTTATGTATTTTCTATAAGAAGGAAAAATGATATATAGAAAGAAAGCATAAAACAGTAAAGGCTGTGGAATTTGGAGCACCAGTAATAAGGCTAAAGCTACTGGAGAGAGAAGTATAGAGCAAGGTTCAGTTGCAGAAGAGGCCTAGTTCCAAACTTCCGATCGAGGTTACTGGTGGTTTGGTTTGCTATTTACATCATCAGTATAAGCAAGCCCCATTCTACATGTACTTTTGAACGTCAATCCAGCCAAGGCTAAATTATGAGATCCCAGGCTCTTTTTGTTGTCCTGATGATTAGTCCTAGAATGTACTTTTATTTATTTGGGGATTTTGATAGGTTATGTATGTGTTATTGTCAGGCTGCCCGAGTTGTTTATTTGAATGCTAATCAGCCCAAGATGTGTATTTGAATGCTAATTGTTATGTTCTTCAACTGCTTCGACTGAAGAACTTTGTAATTTCTTTTATATATATTCATGTTTTGGGAGCTCTCTTCATTCTTGATAGCTCAATCGTCTGTTATATTGTCTTTTACATACCAATCAACATGAAAATCATTTTCAAACGATCTCCAACATCCCAAAGTACTGAAAAAAGAAAAAAAAAAATGATCCCAAAGATCAACACATCAAGGAGATGGATGAGTTGTCTCTGGTGCGAGGGTTTTAACAAGTACATCGAAATTCAATCTTCTTCTATCATCAGGTCTTGAACCTTTTTCTCTAAAGCCTCTGAACATATTTGGCGCATGAGGCGGTAGATGGACATTAACTCTGATAACTGTGCTATTGACATCCTCTCCATTATGGTCCTTGCAACTCTTTCCCTTTCAGCGTTGAACTTTAATCTCTGCGCGTACAACGATGCGTTCCTCACTGTTGCGCCCATCTGCTTCAAGCTCAATGCTGTAATTTCCTGCAGAAACACAACATAACTATCTCAAATTCCCTGGACTTGAGAAATTGAAATGCACAAGATGAGACCCAAGATATATAAAGGATGAAAATGAAGTTCGGCCTCGTTCTCAATGTTAGACAACTTCTGGTTATTATTACCTCTAAAAACTCGGCTCCAACTTCCAGTTCGGATTTGTGGGCCCAAACCATTCCAGTACCTGAGATGCACAAGCTTTCTGCAGTCGAAAAACTTTTTAGAATCATGTTTCTCTTGGTTTCCTGTTCTTGATTAAGCTTTGGACCCTTTGGCACAGATACTGAGCAATTAAGTTTCTTCTCGTAAGCAATTACTGCCTTCACAAATTCCTACACGTACGAGAACCAGTGCTGAATATCGATTTAATTCTAATTAGAGTAATGGTAGATACACTTTTAGTTGAGCAAGTCTCGTGCGTTTATAGTTAAAAAAATGATTTTTTTTTTCTTTTTACGTAGGTTTTAGATTTATTCACTTTTTTTTTAAGGAACGTGCAGACTAATATTATATCATTTCTCTTTTTATTAATATTCTTTTTTATTTGTCATAATTAAGCTTCTTCAAAAGCATATATATATATATATATTAGTATACACACACACACCTGGTATGCAGAAGGACATCCACGATAATCAAAGTTATTAGAATCTGGGTGACGCATTCTCTCTGGATGAAATTGAAGTCCCATTATGAACTTTCCTTCTACGGGACTATAAGCATCAGGATCGTAAAACCCTTCGACCAAACCATCTGCAGCGAAAGCCATGGGAACGAATCTCTGAGCTAATCGCTTAACACCTTGATGATGATAACTATTCACCATGAGTTCCATTTTTTCATCTTCCAAAGAATCCTGAAACCAGTGATGCAAAGGGGTATTCAGCACCACCTTTACTGGGTGGCGATGCCCATCATAATCTTCATAATTTAAATGAGTCACTCTTTGAAGCTCAGGGAATTGCTTTGAGAGTTCTTTCTCTACGTCTTGATAAAGAGTACCCCCACATGCAACGTTGAGTACTTGTGATCCCCTGCAAATTCCCAAGTACGGTATGTTTCTTTCGAGGCAAAGCTTTGCGAGCCTTAGTTCAATGGAGTCTTTCTCTTTGTCAATGGCGGTATCACTTGCATGCAGTTCCCTAACTTCTTCAAGTTCTTCCGGGGAAAAACCAGACAGTTCTGCATCGTAAAGGGATGGATCGATATCTTCTCCTTCGCAGAGAAGAACTCCATGGATGGGCCCAAAGCTTTCCAGCAGCATGTGGACTCCACTAACTCTTGGGACGATCACAGGCACTGCTCCATAGCTAACGATGAGATCTAGATGATATTCTCCTGTGTTCATATATATATATATATATCGCCAAAAATGCTTATAGACGTACGTGATATAAAAATTAATGAAGATTCTTAATTATTTACAATAAAAATTAAGTGACATATTGAAATCGTATGTTCGAAGCGAGAACCATGCATGAACATTTGGCGATCATAAGACACTGCACGTTTTGATCTCCATGGCTCAGGGAAGGAAAATACACTAAAAAAAAACTGGAGAACCCAAGAAAAAGCATGCTTAAAATTTATTTGTGCCATAAACAGAATCAAATGGTGTGTTAGTGTGTGTGTGTGTGAGAGAGAGAGATCAGAACGAACCCACAAAATCAACAAACTTGTTCTTGCGGACAGTTCGTCGAGAGACGATAAGAACCCTGGGCAGAATCATTGAGCTAGCTAGCTAGAGATCTGAATTAGCCTTGCATGGACTGAACAAGAGCTGAAACTTTAATGCTGTTTTGAAACTAGAAGCTTTCAAAGTGAGAGAAGAGGATGAGGATGAGGATGAGGGAAACGGCCATGATTAATGCTGTTTTGAAAGATTAACCTTAATTTAATTGCTCTGTACGCGGGTAATAATGCAGCAATCTGTAAGGATCACATCTTTATTTTCTCTCCTATCTGATATTCATAGCCAGAGTACGTACTACAAAAACAAATGTACCCGTCTATTCTCCGCATACGTATTTCACACTTACTTACTCCGCAAAGGTTCTCGATCTGGCCTTTTACCTTAATTACAGACTGACCCTCATGTTAACTTTATGATCTTGAGATTACGCCAATTCAAAGCCAAGCTTTAATTGATCGTGCGGATGCTGATCACATCCATCATGCAGTACATGCAAGTTTATCCAAAAACATAATTATATATATATATATATATATATATATATATGTATATTTGTCAAGAGTACTCTCAAGATATGAATCATGTACCTTATTTTAAACCAGCAAAATCTTACAAAATATGGAGTAGTACTATTTGATATGAAGGCAAGCATATACCTGATCAGCTTGCTTATACTGAGCCCTATACGAATTAGAATATGCGAGGAATAAAAAGAACTTTAATTGAAGGAATAAAAATCGTAATATCCATTAATATTGTTGATCAAGATACCATTAATCATTAATTAATATAGTAGTCCTTAATTAATTTGTTGGGCTGGCCTTATCCAAGTAGAGCTCCATGATTGGTTACACATGGTCGCGACATCCTTGCTAGAGTTGATTCAACTAATAATTAATTAATTGAATCATGGTATGTTATTTATAAGGAGAAGGATTAATTAACAAGAAATCGATCATTAGTTTAGTCATTTTATTTAAAAGTGGTTGGCTACATTCAATGTACTTGTGAATAACAAGCATCATACTTGGCCATTAATGTTAGCATAATTAAGAAGCATCATATATATATATATATATATATATATATATATATGACCAAACTTACATTTCAAATTATTAATAACTAAAATTTTATTCGTAAGCTAGAATATGAATGACACACATTATTCTGTACTATTTGCATATCGGATTAAAAAAATTAATATTCAGAATTTTAAACTTCACTTATAAATTGACGATGTATCGGTTAATCGGTTAATTTAAGTAGAAAGATTATAAAAAATCTTAGTATAAGTATATAATATTGACTTAGGATATGTTTTGATAAATGAGATAAGATGATAAGTTCTCAAAAGTTCTCTCAATTTCTTTTCCAAACATCACTCAAATATAAAAATACACTTTTCAATTTTAAATTTTAACTTTTTTATCTAATCATTATAACTTTTACCAACTTCAAAACATAATACAATACTCAATACAATTTTTAATTTCAAACTTTAAAACAACAATAATATTAAAATATTTTATTTAAACAATATTTTAATTTTATAATATTTTTATCTAACATTTTTTCTCTTATTTCTAAAATTTAATAATTTAATTTAATTTAAATCATTTTATTACTATTTACAAATAATTAAATTAATATTCATACAATTATGAGATAGTCAAAATTTCCAAAGGATCTTTTAGAAATCTTTGATAGGTATTAGGTAATGGTGACAGAAGAGAATACATGTCATCAATGAAGTGAAAAAGCCTGTAAAAATCTCGAATGCTTTGCACCTGGGCTAGGCTGGACAACCTTCTTATTTCTCCTAACACGTCTTAGCTACATTTTAAAATTAAATTCAACTCAACTTCTCTTAACTTATCATTATAATTTTTTTAAATTTTAACATAAAATATAATAAACAATTCAATTTTTTTAAATCTCAAAATAATAATAATAATAATAATATTTTAATAATATTTTATCAACTCAATTCAACTCAACTCAAAACTTACCATTACTTAAAATATGCAGTGCAAAACCCGCACTAATGGATGGGGGGGCCTACACCCATGAACCCAATCCATCCTTTGCTGAGTTGGATTACATTCTCTACGTATAATTATAGGCTACACGTTTTGATTGCAAGACAACAGGGGTCGTTGCGACCAAAACAGCCGTGTTCCAGCTATATGCCCACGACACTCAAACGTA
Source organism: Juglans mandshurica (assembly GCA_022457165.1). Taxonomy (NCBI): domain Eukaryota; kingdom Viridiplantae; phylum Streptophyta; class Magnoliopsida; order Fagales; family Juglandaceae; genus Juglans; species Juglans mandshurica. Next base: position 36,498,965 of record CM039621.1, read on the forward strand.
GTCAAATCCAAGGTCCCACCACACTCACCCATAATTAATCTGGCCGTTTACATACATGAACGATTTCATTTCTTTTTATTATTATAATTTTTTTTAAAATTTTTACCTAAAATATAATAAATAATATAACTTTTTTAATTTTTAAAATAATAATAATATTAACAAATAATATTACAATAATATTTTATTTAACTTTTAATTTTTATTTAAAATCATCTCTCTCGTCTCAATATCCCAACTGCACCTTAAACTGCGTTAGGACGTTTACGTGATTCAACTATTTGAATTGATATATAAATACTATATAACATATATTTCTTTTATAAAATATGAGAGTATTTTTTTATGGAGTATAGAGTATAGAATAATGAATAGTAAGAGCACTCTCAATAATTTTTATAAAATACACATTTCTTTAAAATATAAAAAAAAAATGGCCAAAAGTCCATTCTATTAGATCATCTATTTTATTTTGAGCGGTGCTATTCAGGCGAAAAATATACATTTCTTTAAAATATAAAGAAAGATGGCCAAAAGTCTATTTTATTGGATCATCTATTCTATTTTGAACGATGCTACTCTGCCGCCTGAGTAGCACCGCTCCATTTGACCATTAGGCCAAATTGGTCTATTTGTTTTTTTTCAATTTTTTTTTATCATTTTAAAACATTTTTAAAAAATATAAAAAAAATATCAATACACTAATAGTCACTTCCTTAACTATTAAGTAAGAAAAAAAATTAAAAATAAAATAAAATACATTAAGTGTCAACATGAGGGAAAAAATTGAGTGGGCAAAGTAGTATTTTTCTTCTGTTTTACATTCAAGCTACAGTAAATCATCTACATTTAGATGTAACTGTTCATTCCTCTAAATAATTTTTTATTATTTCTCTCTCATTTCTTCCTCATTCTTTTTTATCTTATTTTCATTTTAATCCTTTTATCACTTTTGCATAGACCCCACTATCATATATCTCATATACTCTCTAGCACTTCCTTTATAATCTCTTTGACTTTTATACATGTATAAGTTTTGATATTATTAATAATAAAGGTAAGTATTTTTTATCGTTTTACTCTCTTTTTTAAGTAATTTAAAATATTACATTATACGTAAAAATATATTACAAATATAATATGTATAGAGAAATATTTGAAATATATGATGGGTAGAGAATATAATATTTAAAATAAATAAATTAATTAAAAATTATAATATTTAAATGATAGAAAAAAAAATAAGTTAATGTATGATTTATTGTAAAAATTAATATGTAAAATAGAAAAAATGAATTTTAATAATATATTTTAAAAGATAGGATAAAGAAGTGAGTGAGAAGAATTTTGAATAGGAAAATGATTTACACACAACATCATTTATAATATTTTACATAATCATATTTTAAATGATGAATATTTTTATAAAATTCTTCAAATACTATAGTATAATTTATTGTGAAAATATATTGTCTGTACATGATTACTCTTTATAATAACCAGGACACGATACAACTCTTCGGTGGTCGTAAGACCGTGTGATCCGCGAGGCGCGACAAAAAGGGTGGGGTCCCATATCACAAGCATCCAAAAAAGCATCCCCCGAAAAACAGGTCCAGTGCCAGCAAAAGCAAATTATGGCGCGTTCTCTTTGGGAGAGATTATTGAGTCCAAACAAAAAGTATCAAAAGCGGCAGCATCACATTTCAACGGCAGGAAGATAATAAGTGAGAGAAAACTCCGAAACTGCTGAAATTAGAGACTTGAGTGAGTGAGTGAGTGAGTGAGTGAGTGAGGCAGACGTAGCGATAATGGCGGTCTCGGTGTCCATCTTGGCCATCATCATCTCCCTGCATCTCATCGCTTTCGTCCTCGCCATCGGCGCCGAACGACGTCGTAGCTCTGTAACTCTCTTTTTTTCTCTCTCTCTCTCTGGATCTGTGTTTTTCAAGCTCAGCTAAGTCTCTCCGTCTGTCTCTATTTCTATTTCCCTAGGCTGTGGTAGTGCCTGATGAGTACGACGAGAGGACGTACTGCGTGTACAAATCGGACGCGTCGACGGTGTACGGCTTGGCGGCGTTCGGGCTGTTGCTGGTAAGCCAAACTGTGGTTAACGGCGTCACCAGGTGTCTATGCTTTGGCAAAGGCCTTGTCACTGGCATCTCCACCACTTGCGCCGTCTTCTTCTTCATCCTCTCCTGGTAAATTCTCTCTCTACTTTTACCATCCTTTTGCCCTTTTATTGGCTTCATCGGACGGTCGAGATCATTTCATCATGTGCGAACATAAGTCGGGTCCCCATCCTATGATTGCTCTCACCGACGAGAGTACTTGCCAAAGTTGGGAACTTTACTAAGTAAGAAACCTTAATTTACGTTTCAAATTATGGCCAGAAAGGGTAAAAGGAAAAATTTTGTCCAATTTCTTAAGGTGCTCGGTGAGTTTTAGCGTAACTGAACTCAGCAATGGTATCATCTCAATTTCTTCTTCAAATTTCTCTGGTCTAAACTAGAAGAGAAATATGCATTAAGTGAGCTCAATAATATTATAAGCACACTCATCTGAACAACATCCTTTTTCCAGAAATGGAGCAACGTGTCCTGCTAACATCTTTGCATATACCCAAACAAGATCGAATAATGCCACTCTCTACTGTACTCTTTCTCTCGTAGAAAGTAAATCAAATAGGATAGTGGTTTGGTTTGGTTTTGGATGCATGCTTGAATTAGATGTATATCAATTTATTCTATTGTCTTTTTCACTAGCATTTTGGACTTCTCAAATTCTTAGACAACTTATATCTACTTCTCAATTCCTTCTATCCCTTGGGCTTCATTTAGAACGCGTGCTTTCTTGCTTCGATATATACAGTGAAAATTGGAAGCTTGATCTAAGCTGTTGTGTTTTTGGCCGAGCCCACTAACAACAGGTGAAGAGAGCAATACGGGTATAGGAAATCATATAATTCGAAGAGTTAAGACTAGTTGGTTTTCAAACCACAAGGATTTAAGTGTAGGTTGCACCTGATGTTAGGGAGATTTTTTCTTAATCCTCCTTTTTTATTGCTATCTGATTGTGGACTTGGGCATATCAATGATGGTACAAAATCTAATGTTTTTGCTTACATTTGTGTTGAACAATTAAATTAGGATTAGCTTTTTGGGTGCTGAGGCATGCTTATTGGCTGGGTCCGCAAGGAATGCATACCACACCAAGTATCGAGGATATTTTAAAGCAAACGACTTGTCATGCGCCACCCTCCGCAAAGGCGTTTTTGCTGCCGGAGCAGCACTAACATTGTTGTCTCTGCTGGGTTCAATCCTTTACTACTGGTCTCACTCAAGAGCTGATACCGGTGGATGGGAGAAGCATCAGAACGATGGCCTTGGCATGACCCATACTAGTTACCCACCTCAGCAGCAGCAACAAAACAGTGAATATCCGAAGGTCTAATTGTTTGCTTAGTGCGTCATTTTCCACAATTTTGATGACTTTTTGTTGAGGAACAAAATGGGTCATAGATAAAATTTCAAATGCTACCTTAACGAGCTAAAGACAGATATATGTTTGTAATAGAGAAGTTAGAATCTGGTGTTGTGTTTGTTAATAGTTGGAATTGTATTTTCAGACCTTTTCTTTGAAGTATGAATCATACCTGTTCTTGTTTTTATTATCCCCCTCTTCTAGTGTTTCTTGCTCTCTGGCCTTGCTGTGGCATGGTATCGTATATTGCTAACAGCATTGGCATGAACATTTGTTGAAGGAAAAATAATCATGGTGTCAATTGGAGGCATAATTTTTATGAAATGACTATTTTTTACAGCACTGCCCTTGGAGGCATAATTTTTATTTTAGTCATGGAATAATTTTAGGAAAGTTCAAGCTATTTCTGGATTTATAGTCCCAAAAACTCATCAATGTTACAACTAAAGCTTATATGGGATCCCATTCACCAAACTTTTATTCACCACCCTCCCATAGATGTGGGGTGTTACAGTCTCACTCATTCTGCCCGGGTAATGTTACATACAGTCGTAGAATGTACAAATGTTATGTAGTCGTTTTGAAAAAAAGTAAATAAATATGAGATTCACATGAAAATAAATTAATTTTTTAATAGTACTCTACTTTTTTTTAAAGCGACTGTACGGCGTTTGCGCATTTTACAACTGTATGTAGCATTACCCATCTGGATCTTAATTTATATTCCAAATGACTGAATAGAGGTTATAATTGCAGCTTTCTTAGAAAACATCGTCGCTTTCTATGGCTCTCTAAATTTGGTTCTCCAAAATGATCAGACTCCATCCTTTTTATAGACTTTACAGGATGGTTCTTACCCAGAACTTCCCGACTTCTACCCATAATTTTCAACTATTTAGTAATTAGCGACTTCTAACTATCACCTCTACTAATAACCGAAATCTCTATCAACTTCAAAGATATTTTAGATTGCAGATATTACAATAGATTTCTAGACAAAATATTAAAACTGTAATAGGCCATAATAGAATATTATACATAAGCCAACTTCCAATAGGTCGAACTACTGATATCGAAATATGTGCTGCTTTTGTAGTCGATCAGCAACTCATCCTCATAGCTAATAGCATGTCTATCTTTTATATTTATCTTCGGTCTTTTGTTATTGGCTTAACAAGTTCTGATATCAGAAATTAAGAAAATGAAGCATTTCAATGAAAAAAAAAAAAAAAAAACTACAACAACAACAACCCAATGGCATAACTTGGATCACTCTTCAGACATGGTCTGGTCTCTCCTTTCTATGCCTCAAGTGATTGTGAGAGTGACCTGAAGCATGAAAGTGACATTCTACTAGTACTAGGAAAGTCCAATCTGGGTTCCAACTACAAGGAGAAAACAAACATAGCCTTAGCCTTAGTTATACTAAAATTCCACTAAAGACACAAAATACAGAAAGCTCCATATAAAACGAGACATACAAGACAAAAACCATTTCAACGATTACCATGACTTTTTCAGTACTAACAAGAACCCCTTCTATTGTACCGAAGGCACACCAACTGACCCACTTAATGCCAAGGAAGCTCAGCCAAAAAGACCTTAATTCTTTTGTTGGGAAAAATAGATAACAGTTTTCCAGAACAATGACAAGGAAGCCTAGCATCTGGGGAATGGAGTGCCACAAATGTTACCCACATTCCTGGCATTGGGAGAGTTGACAAGTTTTTGGAGGTTTGGGTCCTTCACATACTGGCAAAGGCAAGACCTTTGTTCCTTTAATTTATTGCAGCACGTAGCTGAGGGTGCAGTCGAGGATGTGATGGCACCTGCACATGCACTCAACTCAAGTGGGTCGCAGGTAATGGCTGTAGACACTTGAGTCATCCCAGGGAGCAGAAGAACAAGCAGTACACAGAATGCAACACATATCATCTCCATCTTCGTCTCCATCTTCACCCACTCACTGTGAAAGAAAGGGAGGAAGAATTTAAGATATGGCTGCAGTTGGGTGTGGCTATCTTCATGATTTATAGGTGAAGAGTTGCAGTAAAGTAACTAAAAAAAAAAACACAACAAGAGATGGTGTTCCATGAAAAATGTAAGATTATGATGGTGAAATCTTTCATGGATGCCAATAGCCAGCACTAAAGTAGGTGCGCCTTATCATGGATTTGTGAATGTATGGTGCGCCTAATTATGAAATTTGCCAAAGTAAATGGGCATATACCACGCCACTTTCATTAACAATTGATTGTACTTAGTTTAGAATAGGGACCATAGGTTAGCAGCTGTGATTTAAAATATCCTTATGGTGTGAGTGATCCGTTCTTTAAGTACTGAATGCATTTTTAAGAAACTTTACCATATAACCGTCATTTAAAATCCAAGTGATCTCGAATATGACACTACAACAGTTTGTATCTTTTGAAACGAAAATTTTCATCCCAAAAAAGATATTGTTTCATCCCAAAAGAGTTTTTGGGATGAAAAAAAGCGTCACAAATTCATCCCAATATCATTGATCCAAAAGGTAATTTTTTGGGATGAAAATGGAGAGAACCGTTCGGTAACGTTCGAACAAACTTTTTTTTTGGACAATTCTATTTCATCCCAAATAGTCAGTTGAACGGTAAAATTTACACGTTCAAACGGATTAGATTATTTGTTCAATGGAATAAATTATGTTCGAATGTCAAGATTTAAATTCCAACATCATATATTGTTTGAACGTTTATAGTTGAATGTTCAAATGTATGTAGTTGACAGTTCGAACATCAATTTTACGTGCGAATAGTTTACTATTCAAATTCATTCGAACGCTTAGTGTATTCTTCGAACAATTATGTAACGTTCAATTTGTCCGATGGTTGTTTTATGCATTATGTTCGAATGTGTTGATTATACCGCTTGAATGGTTGGTGCTTATTTGCTATTCAAACGGTTTTTTTGCGTTCAAAAAAACCGTTCGAACAGTATAATATTTTTTTCAACCCATTAATAGAAAACAAAATACACATAAATAATATCTTAAAATACATTAGTACACATGTTCAGCAAACATAAAAGTAGTCTCATAAATGCTAACCAACTAAATAAAACAGCAGTTATCATAATACAAAAGCTGACAATTGAAAATCTGATCTATAAATTAAATTAGTTGCTTGGAGGCCTGAGTTATTGCTTTAGCATCAGCATTTGGAGTTGCATTTCTCTCCTGAACTCTGCTTGTTGCTCTTCTTGTTGTTTCATTCGCATCTCCAAGTCAACTTGTTGGGCCACTAATTCATGTTGGTTTGTTCTCAATTCATCGATCTCTGACCTCGCTTCCTCTAATGCTCTAGAAGTGTTGGCATTACTGGACGATGAGCATGAGCTAGAAGGCTTGACACAGCGACCCAAACTCCTCAAATAGCCCAAACGTGAACCCAGAACCTTCATAAAAATTTCCACATTACTTCTTGTGGAATTTTGATCAGTTGCAGATTCAGCATGCAGGACAATTATTTTTCCTATACATAAGAGAAATAATTAATATTGCCACAAAATATAAATAACGACTGGTTCCCTCGAAATGGTGCGAGGTGGCAGGGTGTGCCTTGTCGGCTGTTTTTGGGCAATCTAGGTAGTGCTCGACATTCCTGTCGGCTCTATTTGTGTTGTTTTCCTACAAGGAGAGAGTCGATTTGCTGTGAGTCGATTTCCTTAGAATTTTTATTTGTTTTCAACGTGGGGGGCTTGCTATGATAATGAGTTTGGCCACAAGGGTGCTGCTGATTTGATGAAGGGAATATTGTGAGGAAAATAGAGAATTTATGGGAGGCTTTTGGAGCGTAAATTGGTTACTAAATAGGAACCTATTCAAATTTGGAAAATCAAACAGAGGGATATACGGGGTGTAGAGAGTGGAAGAAACCTAATAAAATAAAATCATTATCTCAAAACAGATTCTAAAAAAAGAATAAAAATACTACTAATAATAATAATAATAAATAACAATTCTAAGCCCTAATTTAGGACCTGTATGTTACAGTCTGCACAGTGAGCACTACAACAATTGTAAGGCCAACGTAGTGGTAGACGCACTTAGCAGGAAATCCTTTGGTGCTACAACTGCTTTCGTGACCACCTTGAGGCAAATCATGTTGGATTTAAAGAGGTATGAGATTGAGGTTTTAGTGGAGGATTCTTAATCTTGCCTAGCTAGATTAAATGTACAACCAACTCTGATTGAAAAAATTAAAGAGAGTGAAGGCAATGATGCAAAATTGCTAAAGATTCATGGAAGAAGTACGAAATGGAAAGATGTTTGAATTCAACATGTTAGTTGATGGTATTTTGAGATTTAGAGATAGACTATGTGTGCCAAATGATCCAGAAATAAAAAGATAAATTATAGAAGAGGCCCATAATTCTCGTTATACCATAAACCCTGTGAGTACTAAAATGTACAAAGATATTCAAGGTACTTATTGGTGGAATAACATGAAACGAGACATAGCCATATTTGTAGAACAATGTTTAACGTGTCAACAGGTGAAAGTGGAACACCAACCTTCGAGTTTATTGCAACCACTTCCTATTTCAGAATGGATGGAATAGGAAGTGGGAGCATATAACTATGAATTTTGTGTCAGAGTTACTGAGGTCAAATAAATGACAAGATGCAATTTGAATAATGGTGGATAGACTAACCAAATCAATACATTTTCTTCCAATTAAGGTGAATTATCCTCTAGACAAATTTGCCCAAATTTATATAGGAGAGATCGTAAGGTTACATAGTGTGCTAGTAACCATCGTTTTAGATAGAGATCAACGTTTTACCTCACAATTTCGAAGTAAATTGCAACGTGCCTTAGGTATGAAATTAATTTTTAATACAACATTCCACTCACATATGGATGGATAGTCTGAGAGAACTATCCAAATCTTAGAATATATGTTAAGAGCTTGTGTGATATATTTTAAAGGGAGTTGGATTGACCATCTACCGTTAGTGGAGTTTTCTTATAATAATAGTTACCAAATGAGCATTGGTATGGCGCCTTATGAGGCTCTTTACGGGAAGAAATATAGAAAAATTGAGTTCCCGTTATGTAGGATGGTTTGAGATTTTGGAAAAGGTCGGTCTAATTGCTTATCGAGTTGCATTACCTCCTGCACTTTTTAAAATACATAATGTTTTTCACGTCTCCATACTACGAGAATATGTATTTGATCCTTCGTACATATTACATTATGAACAATTGCAAGTCCAAGAAGACTTATCATATGAAGAGACCCCAATTCAAATTGTGGATTCCAAAGAGCAAGTGTTATGCTCCAAAATAATAAGATTTGTAAAAGTCTTTTTAGAAGAATCAAACTTTACGAGAAGCATCATGGGAACGGATGAAATGCAAGCGAAATACCCTCAATTATTTTCTATGGATAATATATCAAATTTCGGGAGCAAAATTTCTTGAATGAATGAAGATTTTAATAACCCAAAAGGCCCAGCCCACTCATAAAGGCCCAGCCCCCTCCCTTTTTCCTTTTCTTCCCACCCCAACCCCAACCCCAACCCCAACCCCAACCCCACCCCCACCTCTTCCCTTCCCTTCCCTTCCCGTAAGTTCTTCCCCCCGTCTCTGATTCTCTCTCTCACAACAAACCCCCCCTCTCAACTCTCGCACACTCCCCTCACCTTGTCTCTCTCTACCCCTCAACTCACTCTCTCACATCCCTCCCTTTTTCTTCGATTCTCTCTTAATTTCCTGTATATCTCTCTCAATTCCCCCCCCCCCTCCAGCCATGAATATATATCTTTACTCTCTCTCTCACTCTCTCTCTATGTAATCTCCACCCACAATCATTGCTCCTTTTTGTATTATCACCACCCATGATAATATTAGGTAAATTCTTCTCCCTCATAAATAGTATATTTAATGAATATTGAATATGAAATTTGTTAAGATTTGGTGTTGTGAATTGTTTAGAATATACTTAATGGATTATGTTGTTGGGATGCATTGAAGACAAATTTAATATTTAAGTTTTAGTGGTGGATATTAATTAGAATTAATCCAAATTTATGTCACTGTTATATAGTTGAGTGTAGATATTATTTATGTTGAAGTAATAAGGAAATAGAGTCCGTTATGCGTGCTTGTCCAGCAGCATGTTTCAAATCTAGAAATCTGAAATTTGTCAATTTTAGAGGATAATCTTTTAAAACAGGTCTAAATTCATGTTGTTAAGGATTGTATGAAATTTTAGAGTTAAGTGAGATCATTTTTAATATAGAATTTGATGGATTATAACGGCTATGAAATAGGTTTCGAGTATTGTTTGACAAAGGAATATCATGACTATTTTGACTAAAAATTGAAGTAAACGGCTCTTTAATAAGTTTTTTTAATAAAAGAACAGATGATTTTGTTTGGAATGATGCACTTAGATATTATACTTTGAATTTATGTAAATTTTAGATTTATGCACATTCTTATACTATTTTGGCTCTGCTTGGAATTTGTGTAAATTTTATAATTGTTGGAATGTTTGAAAAAAAATATGTGGCTTATTAAATTTGAAAGTTAAATGTCATGCTATATATTCTTGAGTTCATGATATGAATATCGTTGTGACATATTTGACGTCCCTCGTGGCATTGTCTTTGTGGCATGATATCTTTGTGATATATTGATGATTTTCTTATTATCATATAGCTTTGATTATGATATTTAACTAAATATATTGAATGAGATAAAATTGTATTACTCACATTATTTTATTAAAAGTTTATTCTCTTATAGTCAAGAAAATTACCAACCCCCGCATCCACATTAAATTGCTACTTACTAAACACGTAATAGCTCACCACTTTATTTCACATCTTTTTTAAAGTTATAAAAAGTCCATTTTTTTGAAGTGATAACTTTTGAGCTCAAAATTTCAAAATAAACTTAGGTTAGTCATATCAAGTTAGAAATTTTAGAGCTTGATTGTTTTGTTTCTTGAAGATAGTTTTGGTTATACAAAGAATTTTTTTATGGTCATATTTTAGAGCTTGATTGTTTTATAATTTTTGTAAGTTCAACACGGAAAGAAATAAATTTTTTTGTAAATTTTTCTTGATTACAATTAAAATCTCTATATATTAATATATATAAGGCCCAAATCGATCGAATTGTGATGTCCAATAAAATGCGCATCGGAGACACACGTACACGAACAAGAAACACAGCTAATCAAATTTGCCATGGCCCATAGATGTAGCTAATCGGTCAATGTAGATGTAAACTTTTTGACACTGCAAGGAAAATCAAACAAATACTCTTTGGTGCTTCATTTTGGTTGTCTCAACTTACATGAAATCGACTTTTTGCCTTTGGATCAATAGCTTCTTTTATTATGGGGGACTTGTTTCATGCACTTTTCATCGAGATTGATTTCTGTAATGCCATAATGCACTGGGTGGGCAAAAGACGAACAATGCTTTTTTATTTTTTGGCCAAAATCAGACAACATTCACCGAATAATAATACACATTAATCACCATAATCAGACACGGTATAATAATAAATGAAAAATCAAATGCTGATGGTGGTAGAAAATTTGTACTGCACAATATATAGTAGCTAGATCCTTACCTTTATACATGAAGGCCATGTAAGCACATGGCCCAACTTTGTAACTCAAATTTGAGTCTTCGAGAGTGTAGGCGTCAACTTCATACGAATATCGCTGAAAGGTTCTTCTTGTTGAACATCAACAAGTCCGTAACTCTTCAAAACCTAAGACATGGAAAATTACATTTTATTCACGGTACTTGATTGGTAGACTATTCATCATGTCGACTATATGCGGCCAGAAAGTTCTGATCACTAACTTCTCACTTTGACATGCATGAAGAATGGACAGCAGGATAAGTGAATTAACCAAACTGAACTCAGTTTCACAAACTCAAGAAAAGGGAATGAAGATGGACAAAAGATCAATGACTGTCACATTTGCATCACATGAAACTAACCAGATGCAAACAAGTTGATTCACAATCCCGTGATTTTTCAATATTCAAGAGAGTGAAATTTCTATGGATGCAACTTTCAATAAAATAAGCTGGTTATACATATCCAAAGAAATGTGTATCATTAAATAACATATAAAAACATTGATTCATGCTGCTGCTACGCAAAATGATAACCTGCCTCATCCTTAATTATGTCCAAGTGGTAACACCAGCCCTATACAGGTATCTTCCAAAAATATGGCACAATGGAAATGTTTCAGAAACTTACAAGCATCTCAAAAAACATGCGGGCACATAGCTTTCTTGTCCTTCCTTCTAAAGTCTTGTTCAAAATGAGATCTCCAGATAGGCCTTCTGAGCTTGCGTTGAAAGGAGAATGTCTTTTTAAATATTGAGCAACAGCCCTGAATGTCAAAGACATAAAACATATTAATTGTTCACCAAAATGAGGTTCACATAATATAACTAACAAAATATTCTTTAATTACCTGGTTCTTGCAGACAATGAATCTATTCTTCCTGTTCCTTGCGATTGCGATCCTGCTATAAGCAAAGACATGTTATCCATATATTGCTTATGAAAACTGGAGTTCATATAAATTTCCCATGTACATCAATTAAGATTTCTTACCGGGTAACTGAGAAGGGAACACCCTACAATTTATAGAACCACCCAAATCAAACATCAACATAAATCTTTACTTGGCTTACCTGTTGGGGTATTGTTATCTTCTTCCAAAAAGTAAAGGTCCTATAATGAAACAATTCAATGAGTCAAAATACCGCTTAACTTAAAGTTTAAATGCAAGTAGTTCTCAAGGGAGGGGATGAAGAGGAACAAAAAGATGTCCAATAACAAGAAGTAAAAATATTAAACATCTCATATATTTAAAATGCTATCATAATCTTAAAGAAGCTGGATCTGTAACAAATGTAGTTCATACAATAAGACATAGAAGACAGGTGATTTAGCCATCATGTAAAAACCCTTTAACAGTTATTTTTTTAATACAAAAAGGGCTATTTTTTTTTAATACAAAAAGGGATGAGCCGTCTACTTCATGTAAATGGAAAAACCTTTGTCGCAATCTCTTAATAATACCTAACACAAAGGCAATTCTCAGCGTTCTTGAAGTACAAGGACTTACATCTGCTTCGGCGGAATTCATCAAACCAGGAATATCTGAGAGACCAGTGTTCTTTAGACTTGGATGCTCCTCTGAAAACGTCATTCTTCTCATCTCAGACCCACCAGTTCCGGTAGATGCTGCTAGATGGGGTGTAGATAACACCCTGGTCTCAATGGTTGTTGCAGGAGTAAAGTCACATCTTCTAAGAGGAGAAGGCGTGAATCTAGCTTGGGATGGCACAAACTCAGGTAAGAAGCTGTCGCCATCAAATGCTTCGATATTTCGAGGACGTTCAATTTCCATGTCAAGGTCATGCACAAGAGCAGGAGATTGAGCATCCCTAGACTCTGGGACAGCTACGATTGTGGCAGCAGGAGATTGTGAAACTCTCGGCTCTAGGAAAGCTTCATTTGTTGAAGCAGGAGATACTGCAATTTTAGGATCCGTAAAAGTTTCCTCAGAGAAAATGAGATGGGGTTTTGTAGATATGAGGTCCTTGAAAATATCACAAAGATCCAAACACAACCCTGCATGTAGAAGCCCCAGTTCTTAGCAAAAAGAATACTTAAAATGGATGGCCAGCAGCAATAAAAAGATCGGCAAAGGGAAAGGCCCACTCACCGGTCAATGAAGACTGGTGAAAAACTTGTTCCTTTCGTAAAGTGTTGTTTAACTTCCAGATACCCAAAGCAGAGCAAGGGGCATCCCTTTTCTTCCGCAATAAATCATTAGAATCTTCAAGAGACTTCTTCATAAGTCTACAAAATTTACATACTTACGTCAGTAAACTAGTACCAGAGAAAAAATCATTCTAAGGATTACATGACCAGCCATACTTGTTAGTCAACACTGTGGACTCATCAAAGAACTGTTTCCTCTTCCTCTTTCTTGCTTTTGGCTGCTTAACAGGTGGAGTTGATAGAATAATCCCTAGCCCAGGAGAAATATCCATTGGCACACCTAAAAAGACAAATGCTCAGACTTGAAACAATCAGAGTCCTCATCCCATCAATACATCCAACAATGAGAAAAATGCACTCACTTAATGAAACGTGTGCATCAAAAATCTCGGTAGCCCGTTGGGAAGTTGCAGAAGGTGGTGATTCTGAATGTTGCTGAAATGGCAAAGACCGCCCTCCAGACAATAAATTTTCATCCATGATTGGAGGGAAGGTTTCCTTCTCATTCATTGTTTGGTCTAAGGATATTTTCTTTCCGCCTAGGTCATCCCCATGATCTGGAAATATGGGAGGAAGGTTTTCTAAGCCAAAACCATGAACAGAATCACGTAGTATTTCCCTCTCTGGAAGATCTAGGGGGATATTGGCATCGTTATCAAGCATCTCTGTCTGATTACTTGGACTCTCATCTCGAGATTCCACATCATGTGAATAACTTTGAGGGTTCTTGTCATTGCTAAGCCTCAAGTTAAGTTCTTCCCTCTGATTACTTGGATCGGGATGTTGAAATCCATCATTACCATTAACCAGAGGTGAAGGGAGAATGCTGTAAATTAGCAAAGAACAGTAATTATTACTTTAGCATTCCATCACTAAAAAGAAAAGGCAGTGAAAGTACTTAAACACACTCAGAAACATACTCCTCCATCAGTCTGACATCGGAGTCAGGAAACACTTCTGGATGTGAGGAATCCATCATCATGAAATCCTAAACAGATCAGAAAACTACTGGTGGTGAAAATATGCAATTGAAATACCACAGAATTTGGCCAACGCAAGATGAAAGCAATGATAGTAAACATTGATGTAACAGAATAAAGGACTCTAACCTCATCAAAAGAAATAGCAACATAAAGGTCTCTTCCAATAGGAATTTGATCTGTCGCACAAAAATTTACACTCGTTTAGGCATTTATGAGTCGAGAGAACACAATTAATAAGAAAAAGTGAAGCACGTTTATGACCTGTTAACGTAATCTCCTCTCGACTCTTGAGATTATTGTCTGGGGACCTGAGAACAAAAATTCAAAAGCTTGTTATATGGAGGTTTTACAGGTGGAGAAAAACGGTGAAAGAAATAAGTTTCAAGAAATTTACCCCTCATCGTAAATGTCATGGTCCAAATCCAACGTATCGAGGTCAAACGCGTCTGGCAAAGTGATAGATTGAACCGGTGCCTGTCTAGCATCCTCCGGCAAATTGAGATCTATAGACGCAAAGGCCTTTCTTAAGCCACTCAAAACAGCATTACAGTCCTGGAACAAATAATCCACTTTCTTCGAATATATCCGAACAACACCTAATAAAAGGTGGCCAGACATTCTGAGGGCAATGGGAACATCCGGAAACATGATTCGATCTATAAAGAGACATTTGGATCACAAAAGAGTTAACCAAATTTATTAAAAACGGCGTCTACCATGTAACATTTTTAAGCAGGCCAGGCATACTGTTGAAGTTAATAATTAACATATCCAATACACAATCATTAGAAATTAAAGCAAAAAATAGAATTTATCAAATCATTTTATTACCAAATAACAATAAAAACTACACCTTTAACCCATTTGGAAGAAGTTACGAAGCGATGAAGATGAAGTTTAGCACGGAGTTAAAATTAAATAAACTTTGATTTGCCGGGTGTGTAAAAAGTGAAAATGAAGAGTTGGGTTTCTTTTTTTGTTGGAGGGAGAGGGTGTACCGACGGTGGAGGGGATATCGGTGGAACTATAGTGAGACTTTTTGAGGCGATGTTGAAGATGAGCAGCACACCACACCGTTCCCAGTGGCCCTTTTCGCGCCAAAAAAGTTTGAGAGTAAAACATTGTTATTGTTGTGGTCACACCCTGGACCCGAGGTTCAACTCTTCAGCCTGAAATTCACGATAATAAGAACGTAAATACAAACATCTTCTAAAATCAAATGTCTTTAGAAATCAAAATAAACTAAACACTTCCAAAATTTCCCTTAACTTGGACTAATCCACTTATGCCACTTAACAGTTATCTTACCTTTCTCATCTAATCCTGTCACGTGTCGTCTATTTCAAATTAGAGAGAACACAAAGCACTTCAGACCCAACGAAGGGAAAAATATAAACACCCACAGTACCCACACAGAAATGACTACCATTACTACAAATCTGATTTGGGGATCGCAGAAGAGAAGAGAGAGAGAGAGAACGCACCATAGGTTTTTATCTCAGGCCACGCCGAGTAAAGATCTTGGAGGGGAGGTCGAGGAGAGAGAGAGAGAGATGGTGAGAGTTGAAACAGTCGGGATACAAAAAGTGAAGTGAAGTGCTCCTGCTTGGTTACGGTTTTTAGCCCGATAATCATCGGGTTGTTTTCTTGGACGGTGGGGAGTGGGAGTGGTGCTCGACGCAAGGGGTCTCGTTGCGGGCGTCGTGTTGTGGAGACGATTGGACGGTAACGGCGAAGCAAAAGCGACGGGCGACGGTAGACGAACTGGAGAAATGGAGATATGCACACTCTCTCGAGAAGCTCAGCTTTTTGGTTTTCTTCGAGATAGAGATTCAGAGAAGAGTGAGAGGTAAACAAATGGGGGCAGGGGATATGGCGCAAAAACAAAATTGAAAGCTAATTTTGGGGGTAGTGGCCGCGGGAAACTCAAAGTGGCGCTAAACAAAATTGCGGCGTGACGTGCGTGGGCGAGTTTTAGGGAGATTTGGAGCCGAATTCGGTGGTATTTTTGGGCCTCTTTTGAGCCCAATTATAAGAGAGGCCTGCCCATTACTGCTCTCTCTCTTTCCCGCCATCCACCAATGACCAATGTGACTAACTTGTCTAGAACCGAGATAAGAAAATGAACATAAAAAACGAATTTTGAATAGTATAATTAGATCATCTGTGTGTATATATATATATATAGTTATTCTTTTCAACGTTGAAGTAGTATAATTAGATCATCTGTATATAAATTCAAAAGTTCCATTGTACTTTCTTACGCCTTATCTTGGCAGTTGCTCTCTATCTACTTTAATTGAGTCGGAAGTGAGCGTATGCTAGAATGTATAACTCTTAACTCACATCTATCTATTTGGACCATTTTTCATTCTATTAGAAACAGATTGTTTGGCATGGCTCTTTTTCTAATCTCTAATAAATCAGAGACATAACAAAGATATGAAAGATCTCGGATAACCTCCTTTATTGGTAGATTAGCTATACTAGCAATGTGGTACTGTGGTATGATTTTGAGATCGTAGTACGTACTTTGGCTTTAATTTGTCTATTAGATTTTTTTTGTGCAGCATCTTTTTTTATCCAAAATTCAGATACAAACCCTTAAGGCTTTGTTTGGATGGCAAAAGTATCTTATCTCATGCCCATCTCATGTCAATATCCAAACATCACAAATAAAAATATTTTTCAATTTCAGTTTTTGTTTTTTTTTATTTTTTCATCTAATCATTATCTAATTATTACAATTTTTTCAAACTTTCAAACAAAACACTAAGATTGTTCATCCGGGTTTTGGTCCAAGAATCCGGGTATACCCGGACCGAAACCTGGGAGACCGGGTTAGTCTGGGTCAGACCCGGGTCGAAACCCAGATGAATCCGAATCTTTTTGAATTCCAGATTTATTTTTTATTTTTATTGCGTGTGCTTGATGTAATTTTCTTTCAGAGCTTCGTTGAATATTTTTTAAGAAAGGCAGGGTGTTTTTTAAGGATAGATTCAAGAAATAGCCCAGAACTTCTTGTCAAATCATGAGGTCTATAATGGTGAAAGCTGTGAAGCAGTGAGTGCCCATGATCTCTGTCTTTCTGCCATGGCTTGTTATCCTAATAACCCATATATGCCTATATTGGACAGTAACAGTACTGCTTCGACCTTGATCCAGCCCTTCTCAGATGAAATCCAAGATCATAAGAGGCTGAACATAATGCTATGAGCCAATGCTTTGGTCTTCGGCTCTTCCTTTCAGCGTGTGGCTTCTTGCTTTGTGCAAGTCTTGGTAGAGCAGACAGGCTTGCTCTGGTTCAACCCCTCGGCGCTGTTGGCTTTGCTTCGCCCATGATGAGCATAATGGACGTTACTACCGATAAACAGGAAGAAGCTTTAAGCCTTATTTATGAACGAATAATCTACTCAACCTTTGATTTCCTAACCGCACGCCACACTCCTGATCTGACCACCAAACTTGATTCTTTTCCATGTCATGGTTTATTCTATATCTTTTCCCTCAAACATCTCACTCGACCTATCTCCCTCAGTCCTCTCGCCCTCGTTGTTAATATTGGATTAAAATCTTTAGCAAACTTTCTACGACTCTAAATTTTATTTCTTTGATAAGTTCAAGAATCTGTGGTTTTTTCTATTCTCCGAAAGTAAAGGCGTTGGGAACCGACTTTCAGCAAGGAGGCCACTTTCTCTGCTTCCTTTCCTTCCTTGAATTTAAAATATCCGATAAACAATTTTCAAATCAAGGAGAGAGGGACAAGCCGACAATGCCCCCACAAAAAAAGAAAAAAAAATATCAAAACATTAAAATTAAAAAAAAAAAAAAAAAAAAAAAAAAAAAAAAAAAAAACGAGTACAGGTTGGAGCTTTCCCAAACTTTCAAACAAAACACAAAAAATAATTTAATTTTTTTAAATCTCAAAATAAAAATTATATTAAAAAATTATATTTTAATAATATTTTAACTGTATAATATTTTTATTCAACTAATTTTCTCTTATTTTTCAAAATCTCATAAAACATCTCAATTCAAACAATTTCACTACTATTCACATCTCATCTTATCTCATTATTTGCGCTCTAGCAGCTTCTCTATCCCTACTCTAAACAAACCATAAGCTACATTACCTCCATGACTACAGCTTCGGCTGTGTTTGTTTAGTGAGATCACTTCACTACTATTCAATATTTTATCATTATTTTTTATTACTTTTCACTACTATTCACATATCATTTGAAATTATTTCACTATCAAAACTTCCCATGTTTGGGCTGCTTTGGCTGGTGAATATTATTTACTAGGTTGTCCAGGATATAATGTCAACATTTCACATTAATAAAGACCATGTAAGTTTCTACAAATTTGACAAAACCAAGAAAGATGGGGGATTAATAGTGATCACTCGGATGATTGCCTCGAAGTTTCCAATTAAGATGCTTACAAAATAAAGACACGAATGTCAAAAGTTGATACTCGGAAATTCTAGCCCCCAGGGAGGAAGAATGAAGAATATCATGATGGATGATCACACCAAGAATCTCCCAGGGTTGTGAACGGGCACCATTTCGCACCATTACGTCTATTAAAAAAAAGAATGCAATGCTTCTATAGATTAATTAAACAAGTTTTTTGACATTTCATTCATTTCTTTCAAAATTACTATTACTTTCTCCCATGCACGAGATCATCAAGACTCTCAACAGATTGAGAATCACTATATATATTAAGATCCAACAGCTAGTGTCTTTGTTTGTTGATTGACTTTCAACTAAAAAGATGCAAAAGAAGACGGGGCTTTGCATGTATTTGATCACTAAGCATATATATATATATATATAATCGGCAATTACTACACGTACTTGTGCTTCATTTGTGATAATGACTCCTGCATTTGACAAGTTTATGGCAAATTTTATTCAAGGAAGAAGACAATAACTTATGTCAAGTTCATGTACATGATAGGATGATTGTTTGCCGATGGCTATGGATGTAATGTTAAGGCGACAAGTTCGGGGGCACCTGCTCCAAACTCGGCTACCTTTGAAGTTCAGCCTTAAAACGTCAATAACTTGGCTTAAAATACTTTAATTTAAGGTTGTTGGGGAACAGGTAAGTTTCAAGATTTGAGTTCAATTAATTGAATCTTTCGATGGACAACAAAGTCAAGGTTCTTCAACCTATAAAATATTAACACCTCATCTACTAAATCATAGCAGAATACAAGTAACAATATATGCAATATTATCATCTACTGTATATGCAATATACAGGAAAAAAAATAATGAAGTTTTTCTTTAGCACCAAAAACAGTAAAATGCCAAGTCCTAGTCCTAAAATTTGTTAATGAAACAATTTGAATGCAACCACCTAATTAATTAGCGAGCTTCAGCGTTGGTTAATGTCACCTCATTTATAGAACAAGATCCTTCTGCAACTGATTTGAAATCATTAGAAGCTGTTCTGAAAATGAAAGCAGGTTGTTTGGGAGAAGGAAGAGTGGTTGCATCAGTACCTAGCATAAGCAGAACTTCCAACATATCTGGTCGATCTCTAACATCTTCTTGCACACATAACAATCCAATTTGAATGCTTCTCAAGACTTCTTGGGGAACATATGACTCATTTATCGATGAATCAACTATGTCCAAGGCTCTATCTTCTCTCCATAGTTCCCAGACCTGTGTGGTTCGTAGCATTATGAATAAAAGGTTGTATTATAAATGATTTAGATCCCCTATAAACTCTAGGATCAAGAGTGTGAGAGAGATAAATCCAAAGTAGACCCTACAACATTTATTGAGTATATAATATTGTCCAAAAAATTCACTCGGACAATAATAAATGTTGTAAGACTTATTTTACGCATATATCTCTCCCATGATTGAAGACTTTGAGTTTGAATAAGAATGCTAAGGGATTTAAATCTGAGGATATAAGTGATAGATATTGTTATTTTTAGTTACTTACATGCCCTATCAAAGTTAGGGAAGGGTGCTCCATATAAGAACCACTATTCTTCTTGCCACTTACGATCTCTAATAATATTACACCAAAACTAAAGACATCTGATTTTGTCGAAAATTTTCCAAATACTGCATACTCTGGTGACATATAACCACTGCACAAGAATTGTGTCAAAGTTAATCTTAACGTCAATGCATGTGAACAGTATAAAAAGGCAATCTTAAAATTTTCTTAGAGCATAAAAATTGGTGTAGTTTAAGTGTGGGAATATGTTTGCATATGATACTCACTATGTTCCAACAACTTTGTTTGTCCTGTCTTGAATTTGGTCCCCCTTGAATATGCGAGCTACACCGAAATCTGAAATTTTGGGGTTCATCTCATCATTAAGTAGAATATTGCTTGTTTTAAGATCCCTATGGATAATTCTCAACCTCGAGTCGTGATGAAGATACAAAATCCCACGAGCGATCCCAATGATTATTTCAAAGCGTTTGCTCCAATTCAGGGATGAACTTCTTGTAGAATCTATAACAATTTTGTTGCATGAACACTCAAAATGGTGATTTCAATAGTGATTTGTATGTGGTTCTATGTATATAGACAACAAAAGAACATATATACGTGTGTGTGAAGGGAATAAATTTTTAGAAACAAGACATACCAAAAATAAAGAAGTTCAAGCTTTTGTTGGACATGTACTCGTAAATCAGCATTTTTTCTTCCCCCTGAATGCAACAGCCTATCATTTTGACAAGATTTCTGTGTTGAAGTTTCCCAATCAACTTAACTTCATTTTTTAATTCTTCTATTCCTTGTCCTGAACTCTTGGATAGCCTTTTTACAGCTATGTGTTGTCCATTAGGTAATTGTCCCTGACATGATTAGTCAATCTACTCCTTCAGTTCCATTTAACCCCTTCACACCCTCATTGTTATAGAATATTAAGGAACTTGAAATACAAAAAAACTTGCAAAATAGCAATCATGAGATGTCACCATATATACCTTAAAAACAGAGCCAAAACCACCTTGCCCAAGTTTATTGGATGGAGAGAAATTGTCTGTGGCAGCAACTATGCAGTTTAGATCGAAAATGGGTTGATCAGGGTTTGTATTATTGTCCTTGAGCTCATTTCCCTCCAAAAAGCCTTTGGTACCAGTAAAATTTATTGACTGATTGTGCAATTTTCTCTTCGCTGTCCTAAAACGTATTGGGAGAGATTTTTAAATACAAATTGGAATTAATAGAGCATTTAAGGAACTTTCATCATGTGGAAAACTAATCTAAATGACTCCTGACATATGAGAACTTTTGTCTCAACTTATTGGAACACACACACACATATATATGTATGTGTGTGTGAACAAATACCATGCAACTGACTTTATTTACCTTTCGTTTTCTTCTTCTTCCTTAGCCATATATGGGCTAGTAAAATTACTGGCAATAATGGCACAACAATGGACATTACTACTAAAGCCAGCCTCCCCTTATTCCCAAGAAAACCTCCGGACTTCTTTGTATTCTTGGCTGAAAGGAAAAAGAATGAAATAAGAAAAGTAATGCTGCTTTTTTCCATCTTGATTTTATCATCCTTAATTATACTAGTTAATATGACAAATCTTAAATGGTTCCATAGGTCAACCACTTAGATGAAGATTTGCTTAAATTATAACAAAATTAAGGATGAAAAACAATATTTCTCTTGCAAAAGAAAGAAGCATACCTAAATCTGCCGCATCCACACGAACATTTACACTTTGGTACCCTTCATCATCATGCACTTCAATATCCATCATCTCTCCATACCATTGCAAGCAATTAGTTTCTTTCCCATCATTCAAGCTCGTAAAAGCTGTGCAAGAACAATTCCTCAAACAAGCTTGCTTGCACGCTTCATAGCTCATCATACTCAAATACATCTGACTTGCGACAGGCGAAAACGGAGCCTTCACACGCTCCATCTTCACAAACCCTTCTCCATTCCCACACATAGACAAACCCGACTTCTTTCTTACACAACCCTCAGAACCTTCTCTAAGATACCATTGTCTCGGAGACTTTGGCTCATACCCTGGGAGACATGAACACTCAAAATCAATATCATCTGGGTTACAAATACTGTACGCGCCACACTGTCCATACTTGTCACATCGATATATGGGTGCAGACCAAAACACCTTCCATCGATGTTCACCATCATTCCATACAAATTGCTGGAGCAATCCGGAGTTGTCTACCACTAATCTTGTGATGATTGCAGAGTCATCGAAGAAGTATTTGAAAGATATCTCATCTCCATTATTGATGTGATTGACCTTATAATTGGATTTTATTGCAGAGGACCTCCATGGCCACAGTCCAGTTCGCCAATATGGGATCGAACCTTTGTATAAGAAGAATTGTGGCGCCTCAATAAGATTTAGCTTATAGATACAATCTCCAGTTCCGGGATCATCTCGGGACTTCCAAGATGTTAAGAATCTGTTGAGCCCAGTTCTCCGATTCAAACCAAGCGACATGTTTGGCAGCAAAGTGTCTGTCGGATAGTCAAAGCTTTGCCATAACACATTTTTGTTGTTTTCCTGGACCAGTACTAGGTTTCCTGAATCCAGTAGCTGAGCTGTAGTGGAGGCTTGCCCTTGAACTGAAACATTTGTAGACCAGAGAGAACGGTTAAAGCTGTCATGGAGAACAAGGTTTCCATCCTGGTTGATTGAGAGAACTCCTGAGGAATCATTGAAAGGATCATTCCTATTTGCAACCCACACCAGAGTTTGTTCTGTTACTTTGGCGAACCAAATACCAAGATAACGATAGCTGGAGTTGGTTGGGCTGAAGAAGCCAATGGAGAAGTTCTTTTCTTTGGATATCAAAGTTTGGCCGTCTTTGATAGATTGGTTTTGTGTTAAGGTTTCAATGGAAGAACTGCAAAATGGGAATAATAATAGAAAGACTAAAATCAAAATCTTCAACATTTTGTAAGAGTTCATGTTCGAGCCAATGGTCCTTCTATTGGAATGCTTGTGGGAAAATATATATACATTTATTTTGATCATGGGGAAAACAAAATTGACAGTTGGTTTTGGTGACAATTATATATACATATGATGTCTTATCTGTTGCTTTCGCTTTCTTTTCTTTCAAAAAACAAGACGTTTGATCAACCCAGAAATAAACATGTTTATTCTGCACACTACTCTTATAATATATATATATATATATATATATATATATATATATATATATATATATATATATTTACAAGTTGAAGAGAAACCAATAATTCCATTAAAGTCAACCTTTGCTGCTTTAGTTTATAGCCTAGTCCTATTTTTAGGTAGACTATCCTCCGTTGAAAAGTCTGTAATTATTGCAACAAAAAATACGTCATCAAGTTGCTGATAGGCATGGCCATTCGTGTTCGCGAGGTCCAATTTTAACCAGGGATTTACAAGGAAAAGAAGTCTCTTGTTGGAATTATTAAGATGAATAATGTTATGTACAGTCGATTATACTGCACAAACATCACGTAATCATTTTTTAAAAAAATAGTAAAATCCACAAAAAAAGATTTCCACTCCCGATCACTATTCTCAGTTTGACAAACCAGTTACTAGGATACGTATTACTGTGTGGTTATAACTTTAAAAGCCTACAATTTGGAGGGGGTTTGGTATGTTTTTGTCATATGTGATTTCCCCTATAAAAAAAAATGCAAAAGATATCAACGAGATCCTTACCTGCTTTCTTTTACTTCACGTGGTTAATACTTTATAGTTTCCCATATTCGTGCTAGATTTTGTTTTTTTTTTAAAAAAAAAATTAACTTATAAACGTAGAGAAGCATACCACACGCCTTACTAGTTTCCATCACCATCTCCAAAGTCCAAACATGTTTTAGAACTGTTCTATGTCAACGTTGGCTTCTTTGAGAACTCAAGAATATGCAAAGCATCCAATGGTCACTTTTCTTACTCAATTCCTTGCAAATTCTACCCAATATACGTATAATCTAAAAGGAGTGCAAGACCCTTATCTTGATGTGCTAAGTCTATATAGAAATCTTACAAAAATAAGTTTACACACTGACGTGGTTTAAAACGATACGTTAAATCTACTTTACAACAAAATGTATTTTATAATTCAATGTACCATATCAAATCACATTAATTTATTAAAAAAAATTATAAGACAAAACCAAGCATTTCTCTTAATTGATACCAATTAAAAAGAAAAAGGTATTTATTGATACTTTTCTTTTTCCTCCAGAGCAAGGTATAATTGATGTTTTTATTTTCCTAAGCAAGGTAGCAAGTGATATTTCTTAATTTTCTGAGCAAGTTAATGATCGATGTTTCTATTTCCTAGGGTAAGCTATTAATTGATATTTGGGTTATCATCCTTATCCTAGTGGTATTGTATTCACCCAACACTACACTCAAGAAGTAAATTACCTCGGTTAGATTATAATTGCAGTCAGACATTGTCTGGATCAGTAGATCAATCAGTAGCGGACAAGATATGTAAGCTTGTTTTCTCTGTATATAAGTAAATCATTAGGAATTGCACCATTCACATGATAATAATCATTTTCAACAGTAAAGATTATTCGTCGTGCCTGAAGGTTGCAGTCAGAATAAGAGAAATTAGATTCCAAGACTTTTCCTTATCTCACTGGAAGATATATCCATGCGGAACCTCTCTTCTGGTATTGATATAAACATGTCTCGTAACTCTTCTGGAATGTCCAAGTCTTCGAAAACCTGCAGAAGGTTTATACATCGGCATTCATGAAAATGATATCTTGACCAGAAATAAGATCGATGAGAAACTAGTGTGCAGACATGTGCAGACATACCTTGAAAGTACCATCGACATTACGACCACCCACAAGGAAAGTGCATCCAGTGTTCTTACATCCGAGGAGTATCTCTAGCATCTTCTTGTAGTTTCCATCATAGTATTTGGGCTGAAAAGACAATATATATGTTTTGGTAACAATATGCTAAATCATCATGCAATGTGATGCTTCAACCTTCACAATATCTATTATCTAATCCCATGAAACAACAGACAAAAACAAAAAAAACTAGACATAAACAAAAAAAAAATCTAAATATTAAAGGTTCTATTTTTTACTGCTTTTCTATATCGCTTTCACTGTATGTTCTGGGGATTTAAGTGCAAGTTTAGTTAAAGAAGCTTCCCCTGGTCTTAAATTTATCAGGCTGTGAAAGTGTTTCTTCCTTCTTATAAATGAGATTTTGCAGGTTTTATTAATTGTTTTACTAATTACTTTATGTAACTAAAAACATTTGTTTCAAATTAATAAAGCAGTAACTATTCTCTAAAGTTCATACGTGATTGGATTTATAAATTTCTTGTACGAACCTTTTTCTTTTATCGATCTTGCCTGAACTTATTTTAACAATTTTCTGCAAATTTTATGTGGATTGTTTACATGTAACTAAGTCGTTAAAAGTTGGGTGCCCATTAAATCAAATTCAGGGGATTGTTTGAAATTTCTCTGAAATCTTATTTCTTCCTATTTTTTGCACCAATGATCGTCCAGATTCCATATAAGTTGTTTTATTGGTCTTCCCGAACTCAATACTACAGTCTACCTCTAAATGCTAGCAAAAATAGATTGAGAACACAATGTATACAAGAAGATAACATAATTTTGCCCAGTCGTCACAGCCCCATCTGGAGCACAGAAGATTTAGAGATTTTCCTAGGAGCAAAATATATGAAAGTAATTGCATTCTTCTCAAAAACCAGATACCAGAAATTGATTTCAAGGAAAAGAGGTTCAAACAAATGAAAATCTTAGCTAGATGGATATAACAGAGAATGTGATTTTTTTTTTTTGTAGCTAATAAGAGATTTTATTCCAAGTAAATAGGCATAGCCCAAGTAGACATGATATATACAAGTGAGTACACCTAAATACAAGCTAAAGCAAAAACAGTACTAACATAAAACATGACAAATGTTCCCATCCCTTACAAGATTCTTCACCCAAAAACTTAAAGTGCTAAAGAAAAAATCCCTAAACTCCCCCATAGAACGTTCGCAAGTAAGCTTAAACAGAGAATGTGATTTAATAACATCTGCTTTACTTCCATTGAAATAGAAAACAATGATGATGATAATGATATAAATGAACCATATGTCAGGCAAATAAGCTTAAAATTACCGTACATTAATTAACCTTGCTGCAGTGTCAGCACCAATTACAAAAGCAGAGCCTGGAAATAGCTCAGCTTTCTTATAAAAAAAGGGCTGATTGGATATAATTACTGTCTTCCCTGCCATTCAAAGAGAGAAATCATTAGGAAGCTGGGAAATATATTAGATATAGAGCTGCTATCTTGAACAACAATCAGTTTAATGAAAATTTGAGAATAAAGAAAAAGGTGCAAATTGTTTTCCAATAAGAAAAATATATTGTTAGACCATGGATTCCCAACACCATATGAATCATAGGCCGATCACCAACATGTAGTCATTTTGACAGAAATACCAGTTTTCTGATAAATGAGGCCTTTCCACAGTCGTATCAATCCTAGATCAGCATAAATATGTATGTATATGAAAACAGTGAAACTATATATAGAATCTCTCACCAAATTTTTCAAACTGCTTGACACGATCTTTTATTTGGGATACTGATAGTGGAGGTTTGTCGGCATTAACTGCAGATATTTCAAAACACGGATATCCGTCACCACAAATGCTGCACAAAAGATAAGTAAAACAGATGATAAGTGTTTCATATATATTTTCATTAGCATTGGGATACATAGTCTGTGAGTTGTATGTAAATGTATAAACTAGAAAACAATTTCTTGAAGGTTTCCTCAAGGAGAAAACCCAACATCCTTCAAAATAAATGTACATCCCACATTCCCATTTTGATTTGCACTGAGATCATTCATAAAATTTTTTGAAATGTTTCATATATTCCATATCTGGTATTTAATCACTTGACCAAAGTAAAAGTTCAGGAAAAAGGAAAAATTAGTCATTAGCCAATTGACGTAAGAGACATAAGCTCTTTTCCAGTTGCTATTTTTCTAGGATTCAATGGTTGTCTTTTTTATTTTATCTTAAAAGCAGATTAAAGATGTGATTATAATTGCTAACCAGACCTAGGCCAACCAAAACACCATAACGAAGTCTCAAGGACCATGCAGGCCACATAATCAGCGAGACCCCTGAAGAAACACAAAAGTTACAGCAATTTTTTTTTTTTTATTGGCACCAGGTGTTCCGGGGGTGCATAGGCCCTTGGCAAGGTGTTTCTCGCAAGTGCACCTCGGGTAATTCAAAGGGAAGTTCCCCCCAATCCGATGGCCCCTAGAAACTTTTTGCATCCAATAGGATTCAAACCTTAGACCTGGAGGGAGCATACCACCAAGACTAAGGCCTTTACCACTTGAGCCAACCCCTAGTGGGTTACAAAAACAGACAACTTGTATGAAAGAGAGTTGTCAGTTAAGGCTTTGTTGAGCTCAAATGGTCCAAAAAAGGAAGAAAAAGGTAAAACCAATACTACCCCTCCCAAAACAAAGCTCACAGTCTCCGAAAAGAGAAATCATAGTCTCTACTAGTTTCTAGCAACATGAGAATCCTCCCGATACCAAAGGATAGCACAATTAAGGTGAAGAATTGCTAGCACATGCAACTTTCTGGAAACCAGCCGTCTAAAACGTGACAGCTTCTAGAATATAATTAATATACCTAGCAGCAACTTCCAAGAGCTTGAGGTGGCCATCATGTAACGGATTGAAAGAACCAGATAGAATTATCTTCCTTTCACTTCTTGATGTATTTGTGTCTGCAAAACAGTTCCTAGATGATTGACAGAAAACAAAAACCAAAATTCACTATACTAATCGAGATTGATACGAGCCAAAGGTCAATACCGCTTGAAAATGGAAAGATCTTAAAGCATATTTGCCCATTTATAAGTTGCTCCAATTGTTGATCGTCATCGAAATACTTTTCACATTCATCAGATACATCAGATTCTGTCAATCCGGTATCAAATGTCGCTGTAGCTCTGCATGCATTTGCCATTGCCTGTAACCCAAAAAATAAGAGTCTAATTAAAATGCAAGTGTATTTTAGTGAAAACATAATAAACAAATTGACGAGCTAGATCAAGCATGTCATGTTTAGCAAAACCGGTTGCAACGAAACAAAGGGAATGCATTCTGTTGCCAAAAAATCCTTTTCTCAAAAATAAGCAGAGAAACACATTATTGGCAAAGGAGATAGAAACAATTAGCTCCTCAAATATCATATATTTGAATGATTAGACTTGATTATCATCTTTACATTCAACACATACCTTAAGTAAAATATGACTTGAAACCTTGTCTTCTTGCTCTCTAGTTCGCAAACCCTACATTAGTCAAGTAACAGGACATAAATACATGTCACAATAATTACAATTAGATGAGAACCTAAATTATACCATAAATACCTTTGACAGTGTAACTGTAGATACCCAAAGCCGGTCAGCTGTCCTCGTTGACAAGCAAAACCTGTATATGATGAAACAAAAAGCTAAGTAGGGATGAGTCAAAAATAAATAAAAAATCTCATATCAGAAGGAACCTCGCAAAAAAAAAAAATTTACATACTACAAGATCAGGAATTTTCAACAAAGGAATATTAGAGAAGTAACTTAAAAATAAACTTGCAAGACCAATAGTAATATTCTAAATATGATTTAATTCCAATCTCTAGCTGAGATTATCTTTGTCAATGCCTAAACATTGAGCTGACAAGCAGAAATGGAGAAATATATTATTAATAGCTGCAAGACCAAAAAAAGGTGCAAAAAACTGAAAGCCTTCTATTAAGTTCAGACTATCCTCTATACAGATAGATATGTCCCCATGAGTGACTACGCCGATCTTTATATGTATTTGCTAAGCCTGAATCTGCTCCGAAGAGAAAGGTTTAGATCTTTCAATCTTATGTCGTGAGGGATGTGACCCATGTTAGGTCCATAAGATACCACAGCTTTTGGTGTTCTATGATTCACCTCCAAATAGCGAGTAGGTAGTTCAATCCTTTTTATTATTCTCTTAACACCAACTATATCGATCTGACTATTTAGTAAATAAAAAGCGGAGAAGTGTGCTAATGGAAGGCATAATTTGTACCGAATAGTTAGATAAAGATGCCTAAGTTAGTTAAATAATGTTATGTTCATAAAACCCATGAATCCATTAAAGTTACCAATTTTCTTGAGAACAAGAAATGCAATTCACTACTCTAAAAAAAGGCTTATTCACAAGAGAAAATGAGTTCCTCTGTCCGTTCATCCATGATCTTTCTTCTTGATACTAAAAATTAGATAGAACATACCGATGATCCCCAAGTTTTGGGCTCGTGCTAGCCAAAGAACCGGTAAAACCCAAACCAACAACTGGATAACCTATTGATTTCACAAATAAAGGCCACATAAGCATATGATTAGCAAGGTTGTTAAACATTTAATCCTTAAACTGATAATGCCAATGTAAAGCTCTGGAGGGAGTCTGGGGGCAGTCATAGTTCTAAACCCAGTTTAGAAAGGTGGGGAAGGAGTGGAATAAATAAGAGACCGAAATATGTGGAAAAGAAACATGTAAGCTCAGCTTCTGAAACTACAACAGTCAAATCATGTGCAAATGTCAAATCATGGAAATCTCGTGATTAAAACTACAACAGCTTGAAACAAAATAAAAAATCCAAGAGTTTCAAAATTTTGCAAAACAAGGATCATCAATTAAGAAATATTTTTTTATATAACTAAGAAGTTTATTAAATCACATAATTAGGCATAGCCCAAATACACAGGAAGAGAAAGACACCTAATTACAAGCTAAAAGACACCTAATTACAAGTTAACCCTGAAAAACAGTACAAAAAAAATTAAGGTGCGATTTGAACAGTGAGTTGAGATGAGATGAGTTGAAATGAAAGTTGAATAAAATATTGTTAGAATATTATTTTTTAATATCATTATTGTTTTGGGAACTGAAAAAGTTGAATTGTTTATTATATTTTGTGTGAGAATTTAGTAAAGTTGTAATGATGAGATAAGATAAAAAATTTCTTGTATCCAAACAGGACCTAAGACTATTCCCATCCATTACAATAACCGAAGCCCAAAGCAGCAAAGTACGAAAAAGAAAGCTCTAATCCCTTCCACCAATCGTTCTCTATACTCAAAACAGAGCTCATTTCTTTCATTCCATATGCACCACATAAGACAAAGAGGTACCATCTTCCAAGCTGTTGCTATTTGACGATTTCCTAGAATCCCTCTCCAACATGCCAAAAAGTTCACCACCATCTTGGGCATCACCCAAGCAATTCCCACCTTAGTAAAGACCTCGTCCCATAAAGCCTTCGACACATCACAATGAAGGAGAAGATGATCCGCCGATTCGCCACATCGTTTGCACATAAAGCACCAATCCATTGCAATGATACCTTGCTTTCTCAACTTATTGATGGTAAGAATTTTCCTGTGAGAAGCCAACCACCCAAAGAAAGCCACCTTAAGAGACACCTTGCATCTCCAAATATTTTTCCAAGGAAAAACGTCAGTAGAAGAATGTGACGCGAAGACCTTGTACAAAGATCTAACCGAGAATTTCTTATTACCAAACTAATTCCAAAGTAATCTATCCTCCCCTCCAGATTTTATGTTTAAAGCATAAAGCAAGCTGTAAAAATCAGTAATGTCCCCCACTTCCCAATCCTAGACGTCTCTAATAAAGCTTACTATCCACGGAATAAATCCAGCAGTGTTATCCAAGTAATCAGCCATGGAAGCACCTTTATTCAAAGCAATTATGAAGAGAGAGGGGAAAACATTCTTCAAGGCCCCATCCCCACACCATAAGTCATGGCAAAAACTGATCTGGTTTCCCCTACCCACCTCAAATCTGAAATTTCTGAAGAACTCCCCCCATCCATTATGAATGAATTTCCACACTCCCACACCATATGCCCCTCTTACTGTTAACCGAGATAATTTAGGCTATAAATACGTTGGAGATACTTACCTTGTATATCACTTCGGTGCTGGAAATATGGCAACACTGATGTAAAATCTCTTCTCTATAATGAAAGGAAACCAAAAGGGCATTGAGACCATTTTGTCACTTATTTCGTTGAAGCACCAACCACCCCAAGTACTACCATACTTGGCATCAATAACAATTGGTCCATCATTTTCCCGGACCGGACTGGTAGTTATCGGTCCGGTCAGTCCATTCGGTCCGGCCTTCTTTTTTTTTTAAAATCAATTAATAAAAAAATTTTATTTAAAATATTAAATTAAATTAAGTGACTTATTAATGTGGATTATGTAACAAACTCAATAAAAAAATATTTTATAAGGTCAATGATAATAAATTAGATGAAAATTATATTATTAATTTATATAATTACTATATAATTAACTATTTGATATTATATATTAATTAATTCATAGAATATTAACAAGTGTTAATAACATATTTAAAATTTTATATTGTTAATAGTGATAGGTTAGATGAAGATATATATAAAATATTGTTAATTTATAAAATATTAACAAGTATTAATAACATATTTAAAATTTTATATTGTTAATTGTACAATTATTATATAAATAATATATATATAATATATTTTTTTAATTTTTAATTTTTATTCGGTCGGTCCGGTCCGAGAAATCTCCACCCCGGGACCAGACCGAAGACCGAAATTCTCTTAATTACTGGACCGAAACTGACCATGCCTTTTTCGGTCCGGACCGAACCGGTCGGTTTCTTCGGTCCGGATCGACCGGTTTACACCCCTAATCACCACCAATGACCATCATCCATAGAATTAGAAGTGAAATTGTTAGTGGAACGCCAATCAATAAAGGTAGATAAAATTTGATCGTCAGGGGAGGGAAGATGGAGGTTTCCAAGTTGTTTATAAGGAAATGAGGACTCGTAAAAAATAACATGTCGAGAAATGAAGATTCGATGAGATGTAGGGTGATAGCATTTATAACCTTGATGTTTATCACTATAACTCATAAAAATACAATGAAGGGTTTTGCGTTCAAACTTGTTTTGTTTAGTATCCCAAGTATAGGGAAAGCATTTTGAGCCAAAAATCCCTAGTGAGATATAGTCCAAGTGGTGACCATAAATAAGAAAAAAAGGAGATTGAAGTTTTAAAGTAGTAAAAGGGAGATGGTTTATTAAAAAAAAAGAGTTGAAAAAGCTTTAACCCAAAAACGTTTAGGAACTCCACTTTGAAAAAGTCATACCGAGTTCACGAATTGTACGATGATGTCGTTCTACCAAGCCATTTTGTTCGGGAGTGTGAGGTCATGAATATTGATGGAAAATTCGAATGCGTTAAAACAAGGAAAATTCGGGAGTGAGTTCACGAATTTAGTTGATGGTTAGTGAATTAGCCACCGCCATTGGTTTGAAAAAACTTAAATTTTTTTGTTGAATTGTCTTTCAACTAATTTTTCAAATAAGAGAAATGCGTTAAAAAAAATCAGATTTCTTTCGTAAAGGAATAAACCACATATATTTGGTGAAGGCGTCAACAAAACAAGCATAATATTGAAACCCTCCCTATACTGAACCTAAGCTTTAATGGCCTGATCATTTTGAGCTCTGTTTTCATCTACCAGAACAGAGCATTTAGAGCCAACCACTGTGCAAGCGTTGAAACACGAAGTCTTCCCAGCCTCTACCTTTAGAGAACCCCTCTTATTCTCATTCCCATATTCGTTCAAAAGCAAGAAACGGTCCCTCGAATTGGCATGTCGCTGTATAATAAGGACACCATGGCCATCCCGCAACTTTCTAACAAAACCATCCCGCCAAGGGTGAGCCAAGCAATCCTCCAACACCGTAACCACCCATGACACCGTCGACACACTAAGGGCTCGTTTGGATAGTGAGATGAGATGAGATGGTTTTAGATAAGTTGAATAAAATATTATTAGAATATTATTTTTTAATATTATTATTGTTTTAGGATTTAAAAATGTTGAATTGTTTATTATATTTCGTATGTGAATTTGATAAAGTTGTAATAATAAGATGAGATGAGACGGGTTGAGAGTGTTTCTGTATCCAAACAGGGCCTAAGAGAAGACCACCCTTCTGCTCCTCTCAGTAATGAGAATGAAACTTCCACCCTCATTCAGGAAAAAAAAAATCTTCGATTCCACCTTCATTCAAACATATGGAGCTCAACATCAATCCCACCTCTCAAAAGAAAAGAAAAAGACCAACAAAAATAAATGATTTCCCAATTAGGCAGAGAAGAGAAAGGACAAGATTAATTCCGGCGAGAAGCGCCGGAATTAGTCATAGTTGACCGTCAAAGAGAGAGTCAGAGAGAAGGACAAATCCCCATAAAATTTAAGAAGTATTTTTGCAATAATAATCGACTGATTTCTGGTTGCAGCATCTTGCATTGAAGATTAATGAGAAACTTTTTACTTGCTCCTTCTTAATCCACATCCACAAATGAATAAACTAATCAAGTTTGCAAAACTTGAGAATATCAGTCATAATAGTAGTCCAGAGTAAAAATTCTTCAAAAGTCAAATCATTGAAATCTCTTAATTAAAACTACAACAGCTTGAAACAAAATCAAAATTCCAAGAGTTTCACAGTTTTGCAAGACAGGGATTGTTGATTAAGAAATATTTTTGCAATAATAATTGACTGATTTCTGGTTGCAGCATCTTGCAGTGTAGATCTATTTTTACTTTCTTAATCCACATCCACACATGCCTAAACTAATCAGAGTTGGACACAATCTGAATGTTTTAACTTTTAATTAAATGTTGTAAGCCTATCAAAATTGGAAGGCTACACTGATTATCGGTCATGCCTAAAAATGTTGTAACAAGTTCCGACTCAGTAACTGCTTTTTGCATTAAAATTTTGAACAATACCATCCTCTCGAAAAGACATATTACTACGGAGAACTTTTAATTATTGGAACAGTACTTTTATCACTTAAAAGGCATAAAATGACCAATAAATTAAGCACGCTATAAGCTGGAAAACAATATATGAATACCAATTACTACAACTATTATGTCATTTCAGGAAGTGAACATATTCTCAGGACCATTACTGACCCGGCCTAGAGAGCTTGAGTGCGCGGTTATAAGCCGACAAAGCCATTTCTTCTGCCGTTTGTTGGCTACAAAACTTAGCAGGAATCTACAACAAAATTTGCAAACAAAAATAAATCCAATGAACTACAAAATTCAATTGACAATTGGATAAAAGACGGAAACCACGAAGAATTTTACAACCTTGCCAAGTAATTGGTTCATGGACATTCGGGAATAAGGTATCACGGCTTCAAGGACTGTATTTGAAGCTCCAGGCACCGACAGCAACCACCCTATAACCTGAGCATATGTTCTATTATCGATTAATGAAAAACCCATTCATTCATTCATGTTTATGTAGCATAGACACATATTATGGAGAGTGAGAGAGAGAGAGAGAGACCAGAGAGGCTCCGCCGGCGAGATAGAGAACAGCCTGATTGGAACTCGAGTGGACAGATTCAACGACGGCGCGGATGCAAGCGTCCGTCATTGTCGTCACGTCCCTACTCTGAGATCAAATCTTTGTTCATCCGGGCATCCTGCGATGGATTATGTAGGACCACTCAACATCGTCCTTCGATTCCTCTGTACTTGTTTTAGACAACCAACGAGAGCGTAACTTGAACGCAGCCTGCAGGGTGTCCCAGCGGATTAGCCAGATGGCTTGCACTGCACGCAGCGGATTCCTTCGTTTATGAATGATCCCTTTATTTTCCTCCAAAGTTGGGCCGCTCCTTCGCCCACAGAGTGTACGTAATGCTAAACACTTCAAATGCTTCAGCCCATGTTTTGTAGGCCACATGGGCCTGGCCATGCGGAGATTACCCTCGTTCCGAATATGGGGCGGGGGCATCTTATTATCCTTATGTTCACAAGGGCTAACCTAAAACAGCATGCTTTACGTATCAGAAAATATACTTATAATTGTGAATTGTGTAACTATCGCGTACTCGCTTTGAAAAAAATGAATAAAACATGGGACCCACATGAAAAAAATTAATTTTTTAATAATGGACTCCACTCTTTTTCAAAGCGATTACGCTGCGGTTACGCACTTCATGGTTGTATATAGAATTACTCTGTACGTATTGTATCAGATTTAATTCACTAAAAACAAACAAAAGTTAAGGTCTCATTTGTATAGTGAAAGTGTTTTATCTCATTTTATTTCATCTCGTTATTAAAAAGTTTTTAAATTTTCACATAAAATATAATAAACAATTTAATTTTTTCAAATCTCAAAGCAATAATAATATTAAAAAATAATATTCTAACAATATTTTATTCAACTTACATCTCATCTTAACTCATTATCCAAACGGCACCTAAGACAGCATGTTTAGATTGAGCAATATCCTTCTTGAATATGATGTTATGAGTTGCATACTATAATTGGAGCTCTCCTAAATTCTCTCTCGCGCTATAAGCTTGCCGATAACATTCATTGAAATACTTGAGTTGGTCGCCATAATAATATCATATTGAACGTATATATATATGTGTGAGATATGTGAAGTGAGTCCTATAGTATTTATTGATATAGACAGATCTCTTGGTTAAAAGTTTGCAAGCCAACCCAAGAAGGTGGACGGGATTAAAAAAAAAAAAAAGGTCTTCCTAAAGTGGTACAAGCTCTCCAAGTCAACTATCATGGAGACTATTGGAAGAGATAGAGAAACGATGCAAAATAAATGTTGGAGCATGAGTGCGAAACAAATTAAATTAAAGGAAAGTGCATGTTAAGAGCACAAATGATGTATTGGCATCATGTTCTAATGATCAGCAAACTTGATCCTATTTGGGTTTTAATTAAGTATATACAGTTAAGTTGAGGTAGAGTTTGGTTAGAGATCCATCACAAAAAAGGTTCAAAAACTAGCTAAACCTAAAGTTAGCTTGATATTGGGCGGGTTGATGTTGGCTCAAACTAAACTGTATAAGGCTGCATTTGGATGTTGAGCTGAGTTGAGTTCTCTATGAATAATAGTGAGTTGAGATGGTGGAGTGAGTTATGTGGGGCTCACCTAAGATGAATTTAGATGTATTTATAGGAAGTTGAAAAATATTATGAGTCTCACGTGTAAAGAAGTGTTGAGTTGGAAAATATTGTGGGTCCCTCGTACAAAAAAATTTTGAGTTGAGATGAGTTAGTGATTTGAGAGTTGGGTGTTTGGATATTAAAAAATGTCTAAATATGAACTGAACTCAACTGAAGTACTGAGTGCAGTTAAGGAACCAAACAAGCCCGAAACACTTGGCATTTGCTCGAGCGAGAATGTGGTAGAAATCATGCTCAAAGTGCAATCAACTCCAGCTTAAACAAGATTGAAATATTGCAATTCTAATAGATTTTGGAGTTTCTATATGTGACATGATTAAACCAATAACCTATATAAACAATATTATACACGATTAAAAAAAATCATCCATCTTGTCTTACCTGAGAGAAAACATTGTTGGCAGAGATTGCCTATAGTATATATTGCTTCGTTTTTTTTTTTTTTTTTTCCTAAGAGTGAGGAGGGGAGGTTAGTGTACCTTTCCTTCTATGCGAGACCATAAGGGTTTCCACTCGCTGTGGCATATTCGGATTGGTATAACTATTGAGTCGTGGGAAGGGGAGTCCGTCGTTGCAATCCCACCAAAGTGCCAGCGTGCAAAGCTCCTAAAACTTTAGTTTATAGTAAGTTTACTAAGACAAACCATTTTGAACTGGTGACAGAAAAAAAAAATGATCCCAAAATTTTGCTACTGGACTAGCCTTGGTGGTTAAATATTGCTTGGATAATTGTTTTAAATTCCATTATATTTTGTTAAGAGCATGATCCAGATCATCCATTCTACTAATTATGTGGCCACCGCGCGCTAGAAAGCAGCACACAGCAGCTTGTTTCCAAAACCTGCCTAGACTCATAGGCCTCGCATGAGTAGACTGGTGTCTTTGTCCGCGCGATGTGCGGAGGAGCTATACTCCAATGTCCATTCATTATGATGATAATGGCTCCTCTTTACCTATCAAAGCCGCCTCTCGTCATTAATCATTAAACAACCTACAATTACGCTGTCTCTTCTTTTTCAGTTGAAATTGGACTTTTAACCTTTTGAACACTGTTTTTTTCCTCTCATATATACTCAGCCCGGACCCAACCACCCTCCTCAAGTCTCTGCAACTTTCAGTATCTGCATCCATTTTAAAAGCTTGGAAGGAAGACGTAGAGACAACACTTCTGGACATTTTTTCTCTCGCGTGGCTAGCTGCATGCCATTAATAAATATATTAAAAGAAAAAAACAATCAACACCACCAAAATTAGAAGAAATATTGCTTTTATCGAATTATATTGTTTAATCTCAAATTAAGCTGAGAGATTATATATCCAATGCAATGATCAACAGCTAGGAAAAAAAAAACAATGTGCCAATGGCCGAGTTGTGTGTGGAATAAAATGATCGGCAATATATAAAAATCCCAAACAAAGTACCCAAATGCACATATAATAACGAAGAAAACAGAAGATAATGATCGTAGCCAGAAATAGAGAGGAAAAATGGCTTGGGAAATGGCAAACGCCAGAAAGATAGGGGAGAATTAATTAAAGAGATGCTCCGCTCCCTAATAAAAACCGTCAGCTACCAACAAATATTCTGTGGAACAGGTGTCAACCCGTGCACTTATGAGTGATAGTAATCACTGTTCAGAAACACAGACAGATCACAAAAAGGTGTCTGTCTTTGTTGAAGGGAAGTATCGTATATTTAACTCTTATTTTTCTGCTGTAAAGCATGCATGCAGTAGCCCTGCCTTTGTTTTGTTATATATGACAAGGGCAAGGGCCAGGCTCGATGCATGCATCATTAATCTCACGCAGCGCTTGCCCTAGTCCTGTCCTGTCCACGCAAAAGTTCTGTATATAATAATATATCTACCAGGGGCGCTCCACCTCTAACAGAGACTATATATGCAAGTGGAACTAATTTGTACTGTTTACATGGATCATGAAGATTTCTTATAATTTTGTAGTGAAACGAATATCATCAATTTGAAAATATATAAATATTATAGGTGAATGTCACTCTATTTGATGATAAGATCTTTAACGATTACAAGTAATATTTAATATTGTGAGGTACGGTATAGATAATATTGTATCTAAAAATATATATTCTTCGAATCTTCTATTTAGTTTATAGGATAGAAGATGAGGATTGGGGTATAGTGCAACGGTCTTGTAATTATGATAGAAGTAATGATAAATATAGTATTGTGGTATATAAGTGTCGTGCACTCTTTTATGAGCTTGCATTCAAAAATGAGTTTGAATGAGTTTTTTTTCAAATGGAACTCAAATTTGTCCATTTTTTTAAAGAACTGCTTAGAGTTTGCATAACTTAATATTGCATCTCTATACTCATTATGATAGTAATTCATATATGTTCGGCGAAGATAAAGTGAAGTACATTAAGGTTGTGTTTGGTTATTGAACCAAATTCAACTCATCTCAAATCAATTATTGATTGGGCCTACTACTTTTTTACTTTCCATGAAAAAGTTAAATTCATCTTAACCAACTTCGTACATTTCAATCTAAAAAATTAAACTCATCTTAACTTAAGAAAGTTAAACTCATCTCAATGAAACCTACAAAATACTATTATTCATAATTTATCTCAACTCATCTCAACATCTAAGCGTAACCTAAAGTAAACTTAGTTATGGCATAAGAAACGAATTAAATATAGCGTCATTGTACAAAAGAACATTAATGTAATTTCTTCTTATAGAAGCTCGTGTTTAAGTGAAAGGATATTAATTAATAAGGAATTTGGGTTCATAAATAGAGATTTTTTTTTTTTCTTTTCGAAAAAAACTATATATATATAAAATAAAATAAAAAGAATTCTTACGCCATTTCTAATTTATAGGTTGAATTTGACCAAAACGAAACGAAGTTACAAAAGGGAATCACCAAATGGAATAATTAGGGGTGTAACCAGTCTGATTGAATCTGATTTTGCAACCGAACCGGTATATACCGGTTTTGGAAATTTAAGAACAAATACATATCGATTCATTACCAAAATCGAAACTTTCGATTTTTCTGGTTTCGATCTGATCTGATTCAATTTTCTAGATTACCATTTATACGTATGACACTATATATGTTTAATATTCTAATTTTTTTAATATTAATTGTGAGAATTTAGTATTTATTGTTAACAATTACTGATTCTTTAATGTTCTATTATAGTAGTATAATATAAATAGTATCTAACTTATTAGTGAGATTAATAAACTTGAATAACAAGATTAAAATATATAATAGTATGATTACTGTCTAGTTATACTAGTATAGTAATTTTATGTTATAAAATTAGACTTGAATAATAAGATTAAAATTTTATATTATATTAATTATAAATGTAGCATATAATATATATATATAATAATAATATAAAAATTATATATAATATAAAAAATTAAAAATATATATCATGTACCGTTCCGATTCGATTTAAATAAGTTTTCAAAATATGAAAACCGGTACCGCACCAGTTTAGGATCGATTTTCATTTTTAAGAACCGATACCATTTGGTCTGATTCAACCCATTTTTCGATTTTTTCTTACACCCATAGTAATAATGTATAGTCTGTTTCTAATTACGAGATTGAAAGTGGGTCATCTAACTCTTGATTGTTTAAACCTAAACTATTTATAGATCAAAGTGGAATAAAGCTAGCTATGATGGGACCATAAGTACTCATCCAATCCTTCAAATAATTGCATGAACACAACCATTCAATTTGTATGTTTATCCTTACAATTTTTGTTTATAAAATTAGATCCAAATTAACCGGAATAAAAAGTTATGATGGATTCACGTGATGCACTGAATTCAGAGTAGTTCATTCAATCCTTAAGTGGTTGAACCTTTAATTTCTCAATTTTTTATACTCAATCATAATTTATACACTTAAATTAATGAATCAATGTGTTTAGTTCATAAATTATCGAACGTAATGAAATGGCTTAAGTGGTAAAGGCATTGGATATTAGTGGTATACATGTTTCCTCTATTAAGATCTAAGGTTCAAATTTTCTTGGGTGCAAATAATTTATAGGGACTATCGGATTAAGAGATTTTTTTCTTGAATTATTCGATATGTACTTGCGAAAAACTCATTGTCTAGAACTTGTATACTTTCAAGATTAGTCGAGATGTTGTTCTTGGACACTCGGTACCGATCAAAAAGAAAAATTCTCAAAGCATCTAAAATTCTAAGGTGATAAAAATAAGTAATAATCTAATAATTTTTATTTTAAATGGATGCTGATCGAGTACGTAAAATTTTAAATAAAAAATCTTCAATATTTTGAATGAAATGATAGTACTATCATGCACATTAATTAAGTACGAAAAACATTTCCCAAAGGTTGTATGAATATTATTGTATGATAAATATATATCATTCTAACGAGATTAGTTAAACAATGAAATATATAATCATTCTCTTTCTAATGATGCTATATAAAGAAAAAAAAAATCAAATCCAAAATAAACATGACTAGATGTGAAACATAAATTATTTATCTATCTCAGCTTTTGTTATTAATTTTCCATCACCAAAAAATTACTCAGACAATGATGATAAAAAAATTTAATATAATTACAAGTATGAGTTTTCTCGATTTTTAAATTTATCGATTTTTAAATTAATTAAAAATAATTAAGAGTGAAAAAAAGGATAAATATAATGGATTTTGTAATATTAAATATATCAAGAGATCCAAATCCTAATTTACCATCTCTATAGTATGCATGGATTGCCTTTGATGGTTTATTGAGTAGCAAGCAAAAGAGAACACTCAGAAATATTTTCTAAATTTTTTTAAACGTTAAAGTACTATTTATCTAAAAAATTTAAGTTGATTATAATATATAGATTTAATTATTCTTAAGATATTTTTAATACTCATCCTCATATATGAGTCAAATCTCTTTCGGTGAGTGGACTCAACATATAAAATATTTAATTAAATAAGATGAAGTGTAAAATCAATATTCAAATTCAGAACCTCTATTCTGATATCATGTGAAATAATAAATTATTTTAAAATATTAAACTAATAAAAATATATAAATTTATTTATTTATATCATATTTTTAACAATAATCAATATATTTTTTACAATTTAGAGAGGTAATATAGACAAAATGTGGAACCCATTGTAATTAATGTTGTGATTATTCATAGAGTAAAAATATTTCATTAGAAACCAACAAGAGCAGAGAACCACAATAAAGTGAGGGCCCTGTTACACTTTCAGGGCACCCGACTTCCCGAAACACTCCTTGAGTCCCTTTTAACTTACATTTATGTATGCATGTTTTTATAAATTAATTGAGTTGAGAAAAAAATTAAAAATAAAATGAAATATTATTAAAATATAATTTTTAATATTATATTTAATTTAAAATTTAAAAAATTAAATGAAATTTTATTTTATATCATAATTTAAAAAAACTATAATAATTAAATTAAATAAAATGAGAATAATAATGAAATGACGATGCGACAACTAGGAGCTGGGAGCTCCTGCAGAGCAATAGCATGTGTTTTCATACATTTTTATGTGTTTTTTTTAAGTAATTTTTTATATAGATTTTTTTAATATTTTTAAAAAATAAAATAAATTTAGAACATCGTTAAAAACACTACCTTAATTAGAAAGTAAAAAAAAATCATTAAAAAATATTTTATTAAAAAAAATCATTAAAAAATATTTTATTAATTACGAAGTAAAATAAAAAATATTTTTTGTGATTTTTTATTTTACTTCGTGATTAAGAAAATATTTTTTAATAATATTCTAAATATTTTTTATTTTTAAAAAATATTTAAAATTATTAAAAAAATTTATATAAAAAATAACTTAAAAAAACACATTGTAATTTCCAACGGAAGCTCCGCTCCCAGCGGTTGATATAGCATTTTCCATAATGAAAACAAACGAATCTCAACTAAAAAAAATACAATTCCTTTTATATCCCCTGAGGCCTTTTATCATTTATGTGGGCCTGGGGGTTGAGCACCACTGGCAAAAACGGCTACTTCGAGAGGTTCACGTGTCAATTTAGCGCCAATTTATCGCCCCATTATCAATAGTCCATATCACGACATTTTCCAATCAACTGGTTTGTAACAGTACACTGGCGTGGTCAAGAGCGCAGTGGTCTTTACACGTGGCACATCATTAAGGTATCGTACTGTGGACCCACTAGGCAAGGAAAGATCTGGACCATTAATATATTGTGTAGTCTTCGATTTTTACGGGCAACCCAAGTGACCACAATCATGCCACTGTCTCCCTAACGGTTGTTAAAAAGCAACAGAGCTTAATCGTGGCTGTCCAACGATTATAAATATAGCTTAATCCAGGGAAGAAATTTCATTCCACTCATTTATAAATATAAAAAATATTTTATTAAGTATGTGACAAGAGTATATTTTTTAAAAATAAAAGTTAAAAAATTTTAATTTATTAAAAATCATTTTTTGTCGCTTTCTTAAAGAGCATATATTAGTTTTAAAGTGGATTTGATAAAATTTAAGTCGGGTGAAACTTCCTCCAATCCAATTTAAAAAAAATAATATTCATTAAAAAATATTCTAGTCACAAAAAAATTACACAAAAGTAATTTCATAAATTGATGTGGTTTATTAGA
Source organism: Juglans mandshurica (assembly GCA_022457165.1). Lineage (NCBI taxonomy): Eukaryota > Viridiplantae > Streptophyta > Magnoliopsida > Fagales > Juglandaceae > Juglans > Juglans mandshurica. Next base: position 36,542,110 of record CM039621.1, read on the forward strand.
TTGTAAAGTTACTTTTATAATAAAACAGATCTAACGGATCACATAAAGTCACATCAGTTTATAAGATTATTTTTGTATAATCCATTTATGACTGTAACACTCCTCATTCATTTAGGATTAGGTTTTGGAGAATTAGTCATTTATTTGGAGCTATTTGCATATTCAGCAGCAAATTCGTATATATATTTTTCAGAAAAAAAACCGCAATTCCATCCCATTAAAGTAGTTAAAGAATTATTATTTTTTTCATGTTTCTATCTATTTATTTAATTTTTAATCGAGATATGAGTTAAATCATAAAAGTGTTATGATTGAAGAGTTTGAGATATGAGTTAGTATAATCACTACTAATCTATCCGAAGTCATGTTTTTATACAAAAAGTTATGGTATATTAGCCGAAAGCAGAAAAGACTTGAAAATAAAATAAAATAGTTCACATGATATATGATTTGGCAAAAGTCCACATTGACAGCAAACTTCCAACAAAATATCGCGCGAAATTGCTTGAACTTGATATTAGAGCAACTTTTTCTCTTTACAATTTTGTTTAATTTTCTATCTTCCCGAGGTATTGCTTGCCGAGCCTTTACTATTCTTCAACACTCACTCTTTTCCATCACCGTCAAAGCTCTCACTCTCTCTCTCTCTCTCTCTGTCCGTCTCTCTCTCACAGAGAGACACACCTCCATTCTCTCTTACCAACCTTTCTCAACGCTTGGTTCTCTGCTACAGAAAGGTAAGCCTGTGAAATTGTGAATCCCATCATTTAGGTTTCCTCCAACGGTCATTTTTTCTATTTCTGGTTATGTTTCCTTTGGTTATATTTGTTCTTCTATTCTGCAACTCTCATTGTCTAGTGGGTTCTTTGAATGATGAGGGCTATGCCCTTTTGTCATTCAAACAGTGCATTACAGTAGACCCGGAAGGGTCTCTGAGCAACTGGAACTCTTCTGACGAGAGCCCTTGTTCATGGAATGGGATTACTTGCAAAGAACAAAGAGTCGTGTCTATTAGCATCCCAAAAACGAAACTTTATGGGTTTCTTCCTTCTACTCTTGGAGTGCTCCCTCAGCTCCGCCATGTAAATTTGAGGAACAATAAGTTATTTGGAAGCTTGCCTGTTGAGCTCTTTGAAGCTCAGGGGTTACAAAGTTTGGTATTGTATGGGAATTCCTTATCTGGGTCTGTGCCAAGTGAGATTGGGAAGCTCAGGTACCTCCAAATCTTAGATTTATCTCAGAATTTCTTCAATGGGTCTTTACCCAGTTCAATTATTCAATGCAAGAGACTCAAAACCCTTGATCTCAGTCAAAATAATCTCACTGGTTCTCTGCCAGAAGGATTTGGAACTGGTTTGGTTTTTCTGGAAAAACTTGATCTTTCTTTCAATAAATTCAATGGTTCCATTCCTAGTGACTTGGGAAATTTGTCCAGCTTGCAAGGCACCGTTGATTTGTCTCACAATCTTTTCTCTGCTTCGATCCCAGCCAGCCTTGGAAACCTTCCCGAGAAGGTTTATATTGATCTTACATATAACAATTTGAGTGGGCCTATACCCCAAAATGGTGCTCTAATGAATAGAGGGCCAACAGCTTTTATTGGGAATCCTGGGCTTTGTGGCCCTCCATTGAAGAATCCTTGTTCTTCAGATACACCTGGTGCGAGTTCCCCTTCCTCCATTCCATTTTTGCCGGATAACGTACCTGAGAATCCTGATGATAGTTCTGGAAAGAGCCAGAAAGCAAGAGGGTTAAGTAAGAGTGCTGTAATTGCGATTGTGGTGAGTGATGTAATTGGCATTTGCCTCGTGGGGTTGCTGTTCTCGTATTGTTATACGAGGGTTTGTGCATGTGGTAAGGGTAAGGAAGAAATTGGTTATGGTTTTGAGAAGGGTGGCAAAGGAAGGAAGGAGTGTTTGTGCTTTAGGAAGGATGAATCAGAGACGTTATCAGAAAATGTTGAGCAGTATGACCTTGTGCCATTGGATACACAGGTGGCTTTTGATTTGGATGAGCTTCTTAAGGCATCGGCTTTTGTTCTAGGAAAGAGTGGAATTGGAATTGTGTACAAAGTTGTGCTTGAAGATGGGCTTACCTTAGCTGTGAGAAGATTAGGTGAAGGAGGTTCTCAAAGGTTTAAGGAATTTCAGACAGAAGTAGAAGCAATTGGAAAGCTAAGGCATCCTAATCTTGTAACCCTCAGAGCCTATTATTGGTCTGTTGATGAGAAACTGCTCATCTATGATTACATACCCAATGGAAACCTTGCCACTGCAATTCATGGTATGTTTTACCTGGCCCTCTTGCTTGAAGTAGGTTTTTCTTTTAATATATTCTCTTTATGGTAGTTACTTAACCTTGTTTTGATTTATGAAAAGTTTTTAGTATTGTCTTTTGTTTTTAATTGATTGCATTGGTACTTCAGGGAAACCTGGAATGGTATCATTTACACCACTATCTTGGTCTATTCGGCTGAAAATTATGAAAGGAATTGCAAAAGGCTTGGTGTATCTGCATGAGTTTAGCCCCAAAAAATATGTACATGGAGACCTGAAGCCAAGCAATATATTGCTTGGACAGACCATGGAACCACACATTTCTGATTTTGGACTCGGGCGTCTTGCTAATATTGCTGGAGGGTCCCCAACCCTGCAATCTAACCGAATGGCCGCGGAGAAACTGCAAGATCAAAGACAAACAAAGAGTGCAACCTCAGAAGTTACTACGATTAGTTCAGGTACTAGTATGGGATCTAATTATCAAGCCCCTGAGGCACTTAAAGTGGTCAAACCCTCCCAGAAGTGGGATGTTTATTCGTATGGGGTGATCCTACTAGAAATGATTACCGGAAGATTGCCCATAGTTCAATTGGGTACCTCAGATATGGATATTGTTCAATGGATTCAGCTTTGCATTGAAGAAAAAAAGCCACTTTCAGATGTTTTGGACCCATATTTGGCTCCAGATGCAGCAGATAAGGAAGAGCAGATTATTGCAGTTCTCAAGATCGCAATGGCTTGTGTTCATAGCAGCCCGGAAAGGAGACCGGCAATGAGGCATGTGTATGATGCTTTAGACAGGCTTGCCATGTCTACTGATTGAGAAGTCCAATAAACTATGAATCTGGTCTTTGATGAAGCTTGCCGTGTAGTTAACGGAGATAGACAGGGTTAGCTGGATTTTCCTAAAGATAAAATGAAAAAGAAGAAGAAGGAAACCATATCGGAATGGAAGTGGTGGAAGTGAGAATGATCAATTTCTGTAAGATTCGCTTTGTCAATTGTCATTGCATAGGTGCTAGGTGAAGATAGGTCTGCTAGAAGGGCATTTCATGAAGGTTGTAATTTAGGTTGTATGAGATGGCTGTTTGGTATATTTCTGAAAGAACGTCTTTTTCTTCTTGGTCTTACTGCAGACCTCTTACGTTTTCCTCTCCTTTTTTAAATGAGCAACTATTGTGTCTTGTTTCTAGGTCCACGAAGTTAATTAGTTTGTTATTTCTTTCGCTCTACTCATTTACTATTCTAAAGTCTCTTTGAAACTTTTATTATTGTTATTATTTTCTTTTAAGTATTTTTTTAACATTTTTAATCATTAAGAAAAAATTAAAAAAATATACAATTTTATTAATAGTCACTTCCTTAACTATTAAATAAAAATAAAAATAAAGAGAGTAGTAAATGAGTGGTAGAAGGTAGTAAGCCTATCATTATCCGTAATTGAGTACACAAAAAAAAACTATATAACACATTTGTTCAATTTCCGGATTGATGGACTGCCTCATCTTATCATCGAATTTTCCCACAGAAGATGTACTTCAATGCAGGATTATCTGGGAGCTAGTCCATGTCCTTTCACTTGTAAAGCAAGAGAACATAGATAATGGATCAATATTAATGAAAGCGTAAAGGGAACATGGTATAACATTCTAAGACCAACTTTAACATGGTTTTGCCTTTTTTGTTTTTGTTTTTCTGGCATTGTTTCCGGTAGTCAAAGGACATGGTTTAGACACAATCTGGTGCTTATTCTGTAATCTTTCTATTTAGTACTGATTCTACCCATACTTCATGTCTGAATTGGCATGTAGTTCTTTCCGACTTCGTGCGATCTCCATACACGTCAACTTCATGCGATCTTCGCGTATCTTTTGTTACTCTTATCTTTATTCTCAATCTTATTTTTTACTTTCTTCCACTTCTCTGTTTCAATGTTGAGTGCTTTCTTCTCCTCATGTCAAAGATAAAAAAGCACTTAACAATGAGTTGATTTTCTTCTTACCCAACAACATGGCGCGAATATAGGTAGTGGACCCCAATCATTAAATCAATCTGCCAGAAGACTCTTGGCTGTCCTTTGGATTTATCTGTTAATCAATCTTCATGTTTTTTTGACTTTGACAGAGCTTCTTGCCAGCATGTATTTGGTCAATGAACCATGAAGTCCACCCAACTTTTCAAAACCCTCTCTGCGGAACCTCAAGTTTCCTCCAAAAGTACTCCACGGAGCACGAGAATTTCTATAGCTGTATATCTTTTGTCGAAATATTAATTCTAGAGAAGAACAAATTAATTCAACCGAGGGAGCTTAAAGACACTTAACATAAAAGTTTCAACACATAATATATAATGAGACTTCGTAGGATAACTATAAGGATTTTAATACCATCATGAGGGCTCGCGGGGTGACATCCTCGACCTGAGCCTTTAAAGCCCAACAAGACACTTAAGGCCTAAATATCCATTGACCCCACATGTTCAGATTGAATCATTAAAGAAAATGTCCACCCACTTATATTAAAATCGTTAAGATATTCATTCATTTAAAATAGATGGATAACTCAAATAAACCGGGATTCAAGTTTTAGATAGTGGGTGAGGCCGTTAATCCGGGTGATCCCAAGAAGACAAATCCTCTATTTAAAGAGGTCAGGTACGCTAATGAAGGTCTGAAATATTTTGGTTCTGAAATTATACATATCATTACTGACTCAAACATCGGAGATTCCCCCTTCAACTTCCCAAGTCCTCTTACTCTTTGGTTGCAGGAGGCCGAGAGTGTGTAGCGGTGAAACACGTCCTCAACAAATTCAATATTAAATTCAACTCATCTCTTCTTGGTTTGACTGTTCTTGATCTATAATATTAAACTCATCTCTTATTGATCAAGAAGAAGAACTCAATATCTCTTGTCGGTTTAAGTTTTCAGTACAATGGGAGATGAAATATGGAATTAAAATATGAAAGAGTTTGATCCATTCGAGAGAGTGCTGGAATATCAAATCAATGATTAGCATTATCATGTATACGAGAAGAAACTTATATGTAATTTTGAGAAGAAACTCACCATGTCTAAGGGGTTGTTTGGATGTTGAGATGGTCTCATTTCATCACATCTCAACATCTAAACAACACTCAAACATACACCACTCAAACATACATTTTGCAATTTCAAATTTTTAATTTTTTTATCTAATCATTACAACTTTTCTAAACAAAACACAAAATACAAAAAATAATTCATTTTTTTCAAATCCCAAAATAAAAATAATATTATAACAATATTTCAATTTTATAATATTTTTATTCAACTTTTTCTTTCTCTTTTTCCAAAACCCGATAAAATATCATAACTCAAACCATTTTACTACAATTTAAAGATTTTTTTATCTCATCTCTAAGCATCCCTGTAAGGGCCAAAATGAGAATGGGTGGACACTCGACATTACTAGCTAAATAGTTTTTGTTTGGGAAGTTGAGAATGATATGTTTGTTGATCTGTCTAGTTCTAGTTATCAGTTGCCCGCCCATATGCATTGATTGGAAGCTTTTCCATGTAATTCCAGAGTATAGCAACATTGGTTTCTCACCTCCCTTATATGCAGAATTGCTTAATTCCAAAACATGCATGGATAAAAAAAGGTTAATATTTGAGCATGTTTTGTGAACATTTATGTTTTCGTGGTTTGCAATGGATTACAAGGCTTGGCTTGTTTAGCAGACAAGCATTTGCGCGACAGATAGTAAGGCTTTGAAGTAATGTTTTTTCTTCCTTCCTTCCTTCCTTCTTGGAGGGGGCAAGTCCATTATAGTCACACTTAGAGAAATTTCTTCATGATATGTGGAGGCTAAGGTTTTTTCTGTACTGATTTTATGGACTCTGTAAAACGCGTGAGAGAGACTTTCTGATGCGTTTCTCTTTTTTTGTAGTCAAGCCATCCCTTACATTTTTTTTGGATAATAAGCAAGTCATTCCCTAATCAACGCCCATGTCTTCCGGTTAGTTTTATGACTTTATCTACATCCACATTATCAGTTTGTAAAATGGTGCAAAATGACTGCATGTGTTATCGATGTGAAGCCCTCATTGCTTTTTTATTGTACATATACACGTTTTCAGCAATTTCTCACAGTCTTTGCTTTTATGGAATTCTATTTAGAGGTATCATTTCTTTAAACCTAATTCTGTGTTTACTTTTTCAAACGCATTTGAAGTACCTTGAACACTTGCGCCATGAAAGTCACTTTTAAGTTGCCCTGATGTTTGCAGTACATGTGCAGCCAAGTACAAAATTTACCTGTTTATATACATATACACATATACATACATACATACATATATATATATATATATATATATATATATATATTACTGCCTCTTCCAACATTACCACGCTAGAAGGAACTTGAGCTGAAAATTTCTCAAGTAATGGAAAGTCTGATCCCAAAAACAACTTTACCTGAAAGTTAGATTTTCAACGGCGTTTTCTTACAAAGTTGCCACCTTGACTTTACTTCTAAGTCAGAAATGCTTCAAAAACATGAGGGAGAGGGGGGGAGGGGGGGAGGGGGATAGGGGGTAAAGAAAATTTAGGCAAATTTTGATGAACCAGGAACAAGAATTGCATTCTTTCGTGCTATCCTCAGCCGCTTCACATACTCCACAAACTCCCTGTTGCAAGTGAAAAGAATCCGATCAACACAATGGTTCCAATACTTTTGTGCACTTTATTTTCTGGTCCAAGAAAGAACAAGAAAAATGCCAATTCTAAAAGTATAAGATTACAGCTTTAAAGAACCTACTTCCATGGCACATCGCCAACAGCCCTCCAATTCTCTCCTCTGTCTTTATAAAGCAGTGTGAATTCTGATCCATCCTCGAACAACCTTAACCCAGATACCAATTGTGTACCTGAAATATTGAACGAATTATTCAATGGTTATTTCCTAAATGCATCATGCTCAATCTTCTAAGAATATTGCTGTTACCTACCAAACATGTCATCCAGCTGATGTGCGAGGCTAGAGTAGCCACCATGATTAAGAATGCACACTTTCCGGCCGACAATAACACCATCCATGTTAACCTTCACATAAGCCCACTTCTCTTTGCTTTGGACTCCCTCCGACTCTTCGTCGCAATCTTCTGGGGTACTTCTTGAGTAGATGGTGTTTGAGTTTTTCAAGTTCAGGTTGGCCTGAGGCCAATCTATGAGCTCATCATATGCCTCAAGGTTTAACACTGATCCATTCGACTATAGTTAGTACATTGCAACTGATGTTACTAAACAGACACTCAAAAACAATTTTGCCTCTCAAGTATTATTTGAAAGCATAACTTTACCAATAATATCACAAATGTTTTGAGAATACCAGATCTACAAAGAGAATTACGAAAAACTACCTTACAAACTGATATAGTTTGATTTGTTATATCAAATGTACTTTACAGTAAAAAAAACTTCAAAATCTATCCTACAACATTGAGCTTTATGTGTGTGTGTGTGTGTGTGTGTGTGTGTGTGTTTGTTTGTGTGTGTGTGTGTGTGTTGTGAATCAAACATTTCTCAATGATTTATTAGCACATTACAACGTCCCATGTGAGCCTATTTGTTCTTGTTTCAAATTAGTACCATGGTTAGCAATAGTGGTATTTTCTGCACATGGTTAATCAATTGAGTGGAATAGTCTTATTCTAAACTAGAAATGGTTTAAAGCTAGTGATAACCATATAAACAACAAGAAGAAAAACCCAATCACAAAGGAAGGGCATACATTGTCCGGAGGGATGATAAGCTTCAGGTTGCAGAGTTCTCAGACTTAGACCCAGATCAATAATATCATTATCCTTCTTGGCATGGAAATGAACTGAGTGAAGATTTGAAGAGTTGAGAAGAAAGCCTGATGTGTTTGAATCCATTGGAATATTGGACAGGACAACTTAGGCAGTGTCGATTGCTATGGTGTGCGGATTTGCAGTCAATTGAGGTGCCTATTTATAGAATGTTAGGGCCAAAACCAACTGAACATTGAAGCAGAAAAGCAACTGCCAGTGGGGGCCGATGAAGTGCATACTGAAGACAAGAAATTGTCCTCCATTATGTATTATTGAATGATGCTTATCTTCTTCTGCTACTATCAACTTGCAAAAACATAAGGGAGTCCAAAACACCACAAGAAGTCAAGAACAAGGGATGGCCAAATTGATCCCATTAAAAGTAGTTTCAGATTCTGCTACCCAACATTGCTACAAAGCTTCAGACTTCTCAGGTTGGTCTCCCAGGGTGACCGGGGGCAAGTAAGTAGTAACCAATGCTGGATAACGACCGACTATGAATGTGATACCCCGTACTGATTGGCTAAAACTCCCATCAATTTCTGTAAATGATGCTTCATGTCTGCGGTGGAAGTACAATATCAGCAATGTTAGCACCAGTACTGGTGGTCTGGTTTAGGATAAGGCACATGTATTTTAAGGGCTAAGTACATATCATCATGGAAAGACGATTGTTGATTACCGATGTGGGATTGGGAGCTCCATTTTTACTCACTATTGCAAATATTTACTGATCTAGACAAAAGGCTGGCAATACCGTTCTGCTACATATTTGTTTATAGTCATTCTAAATGATTTCTTTTTCTTGGTTAACAGTACTGCCACTTGTGGAGGAACAGAGATCTGGTCGAAACCCCACTTCCCACTACGCCCCCCCACCTTCCCCCCAGAGCTTAGGCGAGGATGCTATTATTACTATCGCTATTAATGAAACTTCAGAAGACACATTGTTCTTTCTAATTTGCCTTCTTCCTGGCACCAGTAACACGACCCATGGATTAATCCTACAAACCACACTCCAATCTCACGGTATAAAATGTAACACTTTTTATCAACCTTTGATCATTCTTTATATTTTTAAAAGAAAAACTCAAAAACTGATGTGCCATATATATCACCTCATCATAGTAAGATAAAAATAAGATGAGAGTACAGTTTATAGAATTTTCTTCCTACAATTAGTAGAAATGTGTGATGTAAATTAATAAAAGCGGAGAATCCGAGTTGTCCTCTCGTAGGTCTCGTTTGGATACAGAAACACTTTCGACCCATCTCATGATCTCATCTCATCACATCATTACAATTTTCTCAAATTCTCATCTAAAATATAATAAACAATTCAACTTTTTTGAATCCCAAAACAATAATAATATTTTATTCAACTCATCTAAAATCATTTCATCTCACTATCCAAACCAGCACTAAGTCTTGCTATTTATTATCTTTAATCCATTATAAATTCTTTTCAATAAATTACAATAGTTTTTTTTTTTTTTTTGAAATTTATGAATTTCATTTGATCATGAAGATACGTATATAATTGTGCATATATGTATCTCCATGATCGATAATACGAGCACATATAGATCTGCAACCTTAGTATTGAAGCAGACTAATTGATTGCCACCTCAGCCTTACATTTTATAATTTTTTATCTATGGCCTTGCCCTATTATTTATTTTTCGCAAACAATACATATCCTTAAAAGAACTTTGGAATCATCCTAATTGAGAGATTCCGATCCACATTACTAAAATCAACCAACTTGCAATATTGATATTGGAGGGAGCTGCAACCTTACTACTTTCAGAAATAGAATATGATTTCAGGCCTGCATTTTAGGCCCAGCCCAGTCTATGCATATACTGCTTGACCTCCTAGAACTGGGCCACTCGGCCCACTTCTACAACCGTCTCCTTCTTCTCTCTCTTTACTTCACCCCGAGCGGAGTGGCCTTCAGAATTCACAGTTGGCCGCCTTCTGATAAAACCTCTCTCTCTCTCTCTCTCTCTCTCTCTCTCATTTCAACATGTCAATGAATGAGGGGGTTGAGGTGAAGAGAGTGTTCATAGGAGCAGGATGCAACAGAATAGTGAACAACGTGTCGTGGGGCGCCTGTGATTTGGTGGCCTTTGGTGCCCAAAATGCCGTAGCTATATTCTGCCCCAAGGTTTCCCCCTAAGCATCTAAGATTTATCTTTATTGCGTTTAAGTCGCACGCTTGGCTCATCATATATGTTATCAAACTGAGCTATTTCTTCTTCTTCTTCTTCTTTGTTATTTTTCGTTTTTGCAGACTGCTCAAATCTTGACCACGCTTCCGGGTCACAAGGCCTCTGTGAACTGCACGCAGTGGCTTCCAAGTAATAAATTTTCATTTAAAGGTAATTTCTTATATTGGGTGCAATTAGATGTGCCTGTTTTAGCTTTTTTCCTAGTCTAGTATGACCTTGATGCAGATTGAGATGGCATAATATAATTTCTGAACCTTAACAGTTGACATTAGTGGTTTTATGGGTGGTTAAGAAACAATAGAGAAATAAAAGAAAGTAAAGTTCTGAATTTTTTTCCCTTTTTGATCGTGGACAAAACCCCCTACTCCGGTGTTCTCAACAGAAGATAGCGTTGCGGACGGAAGGATATTTTTAGAAGTATTTCGGACGGGATGATTAATACCTTAGGAATAAGTATTAATTGTTGATATCTCTCTCGGTTGGGAATGACCTTTATCGTTTATCTGCAGCTAAACAGTTAGAGAGGCACTATCTGCTCTCTGGGGATGCTGATGGTGTCATTATCTTATGGGAACTATGTCTCCTTGACAGAAAGGTAATCACTTGTGCAACTGAGTAATTAGTGAACTCTTCTTGGACTTGGTTTCTTGCCAGGATCACTCATTCATTTGATGTCCTATTAAATGTATTATATTTTTCCTTGTTTTAACTGAACATTAATTAATTAATAATGAATATTTAACAGTGGAGGCATGTGTTACAAGTACCACAATCACACAAGAAGGGCGTCACATGCATTACTGGAATTATGGTTTCTGAAACCGAGGCAGTCTTTGCCTCTACTTCTTCAGACTGTACAATCGATGTATGGGAAGTGTTGTTTCCATCTAGTACTGGAGGTTAGTTATAAATTACTGGAATAAACTATAGCATTGTTACTATCAGGCTTATATGATGGTACCCTAGTACACAGTAAGCATCCTGCCATGTGCTAGAGGATAATATGAACACCGTTGTGCTTTGTATTCTTTATTTATTGGAATGGTGATCTCTCTTTTCCAAAAACTTCTTTCAGTTTTTGGTTTGGGACTAGAGGTCATTTGGCTTCTTATTTAGTCCTATACTTGAAATGAATCTGATGGGCGGAGCTTTGAAAATTGCAAGAAGACAATGGATGAGCTTAGATCCATAATGCTAAAAACTCTTTATGCCCGGATGTTGGCTCATAATGGTCTGGGCCACTGTTAGAGTTGTATTTTATAGCTTATGGTTATGTTATCATGGTATGTTTATAGTAATATATGCGTATGCTTTCTGGTGAAGGGACTGTAGTAAACAGCCCTAAACCATTTCTAAATATTATCTTCCTTCTCTTCTTCTTCATCCTCTTTACAATTCAACTTGGTATCAGCAACAGATAAATAAATAAATAAATAAAAAACCTTAACACTGATTATGTTCAAAGTGGCTTAACCCCTAGGGGTTGGCTCAAGAGGTAAGAGCCTTGGTCTTGGTAGTATGCTCCCTCCAGGTTTAAGTTCGAACCTTTGGGTGCAAACAATTTCCAGGGACCATCGTACTAGAGGAGTTTTCCCTTGAATTACCCAAAGTGCACTTGGGGGAAGCTCCTTGCCAAGGGCCTGTGCACCCCCAGGTTAGTTGGGGCTTTGTTCCCGGACACCTGGTGTCACTAAAAAAATGTTTAAGATGGCTTTCAAACATGTCTTATTTGAAGATAATTTTCATATTTAATTATCTGGATTGTTTAATTCTAAGCAGCTTGTTTGCTTTCACTTCATTCTGAAGCAACTAAATTCTGTTTCGAAATTTTGATAAACAAATGCTTGGGTTTTTAGGTGATTGCAAATTGCTTTGTCTGGAATCTCTCTTTGTTGGTTTGAAACCTATGGTAGCACTTTCATTGGCAAAATTGCCTGGAGATACTGGGCATTTAGTTCTAGCAATGGGAGGATTAGATAACAAGATTCATCTATACTGTGGGGAGAGGACTGGAAAGGTATGGAAACACTAACTTATGAATCTACACCTTAAAGTTCCCATGTAGTCCTTATTGTGGCTGTCACTTATCTTGGGTCCTTTTCTTTGGTACATACCCCCAGTTTCTTCATGCATGTGAATTAAAAGGACATACGGATTGGATCCGAAGTCTGGACTTCTCATTACCTATATGCACCAAGGATGAAGCAAAAAGTATTCTACTTGTGAGTTCGTCTCAGGACAAAGGCATACGCATATGGAAACTGACTCTACGGAGTTCTCTTGGCAGCACTCAGGGTGCATACAGGAGAGAAGAAATAAGCCTAGCATCTTATATTGAAGGCCCTATGTTTGTAGCTGGCTTATCCTCTTATCAAATATCTTTGGAATCTCTTCTAATCGGACATGAAGATTGGGTATATTCAGTGGAGTGGCAACCCCCTTTAACTGCATCTGTAGAAGGAATTGACTACTATCAACCTCAAAGTATCTTGTCTGCATCTATGGACAAGACAATGATGGTCTGGCAACCTGAAAGAACTTCTGGTATCTGGATGAATGTTGTTACTGTTGGTGAATTAAGTCATTGTGCTTTAGGGTTTTATGGTGGCCATTGGAGCCCAAATGGAGATTCCATTTTAGCACATGGATATGGTGGATCCTTCCACCTCTGGAAAAATGTTGGGGTGAACCTAGATAATTGGCAACCGCAAAAGGTTCCGTCTGGACATTTTGCAGCTGTGGCAGATGTAGCATGGGCAAGATCTGGTGAATACATACTGTCAGTCAGCCATGACCAGGTAATATATTAAGGTAGTACAGAAAAAATTTCATGAGCTTGTCATTCTTCTTGAATATGTCAAATGTTTTTAATACATGGTGCACTTTCGGCCTTTTTAAAGAATTTACAACAAGCTGTGTCGTTGTGTTCTTCTACAATTCTTGCCTGAAAGTTGTAAATCTCTTTTAGACGTAACAAGAGCTTGGAAAGTGATCCTATGCTCTTAAGAGAAAAATATGATTGACACCCCTGTGGTTTCAGTGTGGAAAAGTGTACTATGGCGTTAACAAGGTGTTTAGCAAGCATTTGATTGCATCATGAGGTGAAAATGTCTTCAAGTGGTCTATGACTAATGATGTAAATGACGCAAGGTAGGTGGGCAATGCATATCAGTGATTTTAAAATTGCTGTTTAAATTTGTAGCATTTAAAAGTCTCAGGCTGCCAAGCACAGGTTAGAGTCTTGAGAGCAGTTACTTCATACAAAAAATGCTGAAGGCTAAGACCATATCCAAACCACCTCTCCTAGTTACATAGGGCAAATGCTTAGTAGTGATCCTTTTATTTAGCAATTTTAGATTTAACCAATTGTAAAATTTTTAGGGTGTGCCATGGTTAGGGGTGGCAATATGTGACACGATCCGTTAACTCAACATGAATATAACACGAAATTAGCGGGTTTGAGTTTGATGTTAACGGGTTCAGGTCAAAATGGGTTGACCCGTTAAGACACAATTCATTAACAGGTCAACCCGCTTAATCTGTTAGTGACCCGTTTAGACCCGTTAACTTTTTTTTACTCAAAATTACAATTATATCCTTTTCAACATAAAAACAAAAATACCCTAACCCTATTTCGTATTTCCTAACTTTCTCTTAGACCCTCACTCTTTCAGTTCTCAATTGAGTCAGTTCTCACGAGTCACGACTGTCTCCCACATTTCCTCTGGATTGTAATTTTGGTGTTTTTATTATTTGGATTGTAATTTTGGACTTATGTAGTTAGTTTTATATTTTTTGGAGATATTGTGATTTTAACTTTTATGTAAAATTATGTTAATCAGGTCAAATGAATTATTTGGGTCAATTCAACCCATTTACATAAACGGATTGTGTCGTGTCGATATATTTTTAATTAAATCATAACGGGTCAAAATGGGTTGTGTTGTGTCAATTTGTTATTTTAATGGGTCGTGTTTGGGTTGACCCATATCATATAATATACACGACCTGACATGACACGAACACGACCCGTTAACACGATTTGCCACCCCTAGCCATGGTCCTTGATTGTTCCCTTTTAGCATCTAGAGTTTTGGGTTGAGCTGCTAGAGTGTGTTTAACTTTGGGAGAAATTACATGGGAAGTTTGTTGACACTTGTTTTGAAGGGACCCATGAGTATGCTGTAATATAGTTTTTAGAGAACAATTTATCGTAGCTTTTGAGAATGGAGTTCAAATTCTAGGTAGGTGATAGGCCTTATAAAACAAGCTAGATAATTGTTTTCTTACTATCAAGTTGACAAGTCAGAGGAACAAAGAAAGTCTTAATGTTTAGTTTGAAAGCAGGACTTTTGTTACCTTAAGATGTATTTTGGAAAAAAAAAAGGTTTGGGATTTGTGATGCGGTTGATAGAGGAAAATAAATCCGACTATAACACTGTTTTCCCTCACAAATTTTGGATGAATAGGCAGATGCCTTAAATTGTTAAGATTGTTTGTTTCATGCAGACAACTCGAATATTTGCTTCATGGAAAAATGAGGCTTCTCTTAGAGATGGGGACTCTTGGCATGAAATTGCTCGCCCTCAGGTTCACGGTCATGATATTAATTGCGTGACCATTATCAGAGGAAAGGGGAACCATCGTTTTGTCAGTGGAGCTGATGAGAAAGTTGCCAGAGTATTTGAAGCTCCATTGTCTTTTTTGAAGACCTTGAACCATGCTACTTCACAAAGTTCTAGTTTCTCTGAAGATATCCAGGTAGATGTTCAGATTTTGGGTGCAAATATGTCTGCTCTTGGGCTATCACAAAAACCTATTTATCTTCAGGGTGAGTCTCTCTCTCTCTGATTTGATATTTTTATGGATTCCATATTTGTAGTGTTATGAATGTTGCTTCTTCCCATTTTTAAGTAAAATAAAGTTTTATTGAAACAAAGTACTTCTCAAAACAAAAGTTGTACTAAAACAAGTAAATAGGCATAGCCCAAGTACACAAGAATATACAAAAGACAACACCTAGTTACAAGTGAGGAGCTAGTAATGGATACAAAGAAAGTCATGGAAATTGGCCCCATTAAACACAATAGCGGAAGCCCATAGGAATAGATATGGAAAAGAAACATCTAAGCTGTTCCAAATAGCACTTGTGGTCTTCAAAGCTTCTGCCATTCCTTTCAACCCAAATGCACCACATGAGACCTAAAGGAATCATTCTCCACACGGCAGCAACATGAGAGTTACCCTGAAAGTAAGGCGGGGGGGAGGGGGGCCTCGGCCCCGGCCCTGTTCGAATGGCGGGGGGTGGATTAGCAGTGCAAACCGGCCGGAATCTGCCAAACAACCCAAATATTCACCAAATCCACAAATCTATCCCTAAAATCCACATATCCATCATCCAACAACAAATATACAAACACAAATCCAAAAAATATCATCTTAAACCCATGGCCACGCCGTGGCTCATGGGTGTCTCATGACCTTGAAGAAGAAAAAGTGGAGGAGGAGGAGAAGAGAATAGAAGAGGAAGAAGGAGAAGACGACTTCTGCTTGCTGCGGGGTTGGGGCGGCGACGGAGGAGGTGAAGAACAGAAGAAGAGAGAAGGGGAGGTAGAAATCAAACCGTGGAGGGAGGGAGAGAAGAGAAGAGAAGAGAATGTGATTTAGGGTTTTGTGATTTTCCCTTATATACTAAAGTAAAACACCAAAATGGCATCGTTTTATTAAATTTTTTCTTTTAATATATATATATATGTAGGGCAAAGCCGGACATGGGAAACCTTGGGCGGGCTTGCGCCCCTTCCCACCGGCAGCCCCAAGCGTGCTGGCATCCACCCGCATGCCGTCCGTTTGTGGATGGAAGCCCTTGCCTCGGCCAGGCTGGGGCAGGGCAGGGGTGGCAAACGGGACAGATCTGGTGGCCCGCCACCCACCCCTAGGGCTAAGTAAATGAAATAAATTCTCTTGCTTTTCTTGTTCTAGCTTTCTTGCCATTGAAAGGTTAACAGGTTGTTCTCATCATTGCAAATCCTTTTTCCTCATATTGAAAGCTCTCGTGATTCATGTTTCATGTCAAAATCTAAGTTTTAAGGTAAATGAATCACTTTCATACAAGTTAGGAATGATCTAATAGGCCATTTTATATGCAGCCACACATGAGACCCCATATAGAAGTGGGAATGATGGCCTTGACACCCTTGAAACTATTCCCGATGCGGTTCCGGCTGTGTTGACCGAACCCCCAATTGAGGATCAACTGGCATGGCATACACTCTGGCCAGAATCACACAAACTTTATGGTCATGGAAATGAGTTGTTTTCTTTGTGCTGTGACCATGAGGGGAAACTTGTTGCTTCATCATGCAAGGTAAGGTATATTGTGTCCTGGTAACTCTCTTGCTATTACATATGTGAGTTTTAGAAATACATTTCAAAACTTACTTGGGTATATGATTGTTCTAGTGTTGTATTTTCATATAGTACATATTGCTTGTACGTCATTTCTCTGCAGGCCCAATCCGCAATGGTAGCAGAAATATGGTTGTGGCAAGTGGGTTCATGGAAGGCTGTTGGTCATATGCAGTCACACAGTTTAACTGTGACACAGATGGAATTCTCACATGACGACAACATGCTTTTGGCTGTGTCAAGGGATCGCCAGTTTTCTGTTTTCACTATCAAAAGAACAGGTACCTGAATCCTCACTTTGTCCCTTAGAGTATGCTCGCTGCTTCTAAGGTTTGCATTTTCACATTTGGAATACTCCGGATTGAGTATAGAAGGTGGAAGATGGGATTCCACGTTCTTGGAAGGGAAAAATATTGCCCTTTATAATGATTCCAAGGAACTTCAAGTGTAAATTTTACTAGTCCTTTTGGGGGTAAGCCCAGATATGGCGTTGTTGTATCACTAGTAAGACTTTCTGAAATAAACAACGAAATTGTCTGAAGTAGACAATGAAGTTGTCTTCTACTTTTTTTCACCATATTAAGGGAAAAAATATTGCCCTTCATAATGATTCAAGGAACTCAAAATATAACCTTGACTAGTCCTTTTGGGGGATAAGCCTAGATGTGGCTTGGGCTTTGCTTAGTTTCTTACTGCAGTAGTAACACTTTATAAAGTAAACAACGAAGTTGTTGTTAGGCCCCAAGGAAGGCCTAGGCCACATCTGGGCCTATACTCCAAAAGAACTAGTCAATGATGGTCCCATTGGAACCATTATAAATAGGAAGAACTCCTACTTCCCAAGTAATGTGGGATTTCATACACTACTTACCCTTATCACTTATCAGTCAATATGGAGTATCACAGTTGTGTTTTCTAATTTTCACCATGTTAAGATAAGATTCCCAAAAGGCTTTAGTCTGTTTGTGGATGTTATTCATTGTAAGATTATGCATAAGGGTTTCTGTGTTTAATTTTCAGTGTTACCAGAGATATAGGGAAAAGTGCAAAAGATAATGAGAATTTCTGTACAATCTTCAATTTTTGGTTTTTTGCTTCTAATACACTGTCATGAAGGTGGAGAATCTAATAACCACTTCAGGAAGCACAACCATGACCGTCACTGCCTTTTTTCTTTTGGCATTCATATGCATTGCTGCCACTTCTCATTGTTCTCATCCTCTTGGCACACATACAATTTTCTGTCTTTTCCACTGTAGCTTTACCATCACCTCCTTTGGTTCTCCTGGCTCCCAATGTTTTAATGTAATTTTTTTTTTTCTGTCATCATTGAGCAATAAACAAAAAACGAAAAATGATTTATTCTTTGGAAGTGGAAGTGAAAAGGAATTATTGATATTTGCTGGAATTTTACAGCAATTCATAATCACTTGGTTTATTTGATGTCTCTGGTTAGGCAACAACGAAGTTAGTTATCAACTTGTAGCAAGGCAGGAGGCACACAAAAGAATCATCTGGTCGTGTTCATGGAATCCACATGGTCACGAATTTGCAACGGGTTCACGGGACAAGACAGTGAAGATTTGGGCTGTTGATAAGGGATCTTCTGTTAGGCAGCTTCTGACTTTGCCGCAATTCAATAGTAGTGTCACAGCATTATCTTGGCTTGGTTTTGGTCATCAGGGAAACGATGGCGATGGGTTCCTAGCAGTGGGAATGGAAAGTGGACTGATTGAACTGTGGAGTCTCTCTGTTAAAAGAACCGATGATGGCAGCATTGCTGCAGCAGGTGTAGCTGCTGCTGCTGTTGTGCAACTCGATCCGTTCATGTGCCATGTCTCTGCAGTAAACCGTCTAGCATGGAAAAATACCAAGAGTGAAGATTCCAGGAACATGCAGCTTGCTTCTTGTGGTGCTGATCATTCTGTGAGAGTGTTTGAGATAAATGTTGTTTAATAACAACTGTTTTTTTAATCTTTAGACATTATTTTCCCATCCCCAATTTTGATGGCCAATCTTCAATTTTCATATTTTCCTCATCCCCAATTTGATGGCTAATCCTCAAGTTCAGAAGACACGCATGCACATACTGTTTAGTCCATATTTTCTCAAACACTAACAAAGTGTATTCCTGTTCAAGCATGTTATGAGCTTTGGTGGGCCCTTGTATATACGCTCCGGTGCATTTGCTGATATGGTTGTCGTCCGGGATGCCTATATGCTGTGGTCCTCATTAGGGATGGCTACGTCCATGACCCGGTCGCTGTATAGGCTGCCTAGCTGGTCAAAGTAGCACAGCCTCTCTCCCTCCAGCTAAAATGTAGGTTTTTCAGACGTGGGTCCAATACCATCACCAAGCAACGAACCCTCAAAATCCATCTTAAAAAGGACACAAATATATAGAAGCCGACAACTTTTTTATTTTCAACAAACTAGCGTTGAAATTAAAAAAGCAAATACAAGAGGTGACGTGGGAGGATCTCTATAAAAATTCCTTCACAAAAATTACAATGCATACAATTGGAAGTAAAAATAAATGAACAGGGATTCGGGCCCTTATTCATTGACTTGGCTAAGAAGGGAACCGCTACAATAGTGGTGGGATTTAGCATTTATGAAATCCAACCAGTAGATTTGTCGAATGTTGTTGTGATCCGCATCCGTAAAAGCCGCACTGCAATCATTTGTTCTCGAGTAATGATACTTACAATCGTGAGTATGTAAGTGTTGTGCAGTTGTTTTAAAAAAAGTGAATAAATATGAGACTCATATGAAAAAAAATTAATTTTTTAATAATGAATCAAACTCCTTTTCAAAACGACTGTACGGCATATACGTATTCTACGAGAGTATGTAACATTACTTTTTGTTCTGAAGTCGTTGGCGGCAATTTGAAAGAACATGCAACAGAATTGGCTTTTGAGTAAGCCAACAATAACTTAGTTTGAATATAACAAAGAAGAGGGGATGGATGATGCACTTTTGTGTATGAGTTTGAGCCACATGCAATGCAAGTGTTAAATTATCAAGTGGTAAAAATAACGAGCTACCTCCAAAATTAATTAAAAAAAAAAGTGTTGATTAATTGGTCCAAGTGGATTTTCTGTCAAAAATAGTGACCTGTCCTCCCTAAGGCTAAAAGTGAGCCAGCAGTGACGTGGATCAGAGTCAAGATGATTAAAAAAGGGTCCTTCTAAGAAAAAAAACAACAGAAATACACTATCGGTGCATTCTATCAGTGCAACCCATCCTCCTTTAAGCATTTTCTGATTAAAAAACTATGAATATCAAGATGAGCAGCCACCCTGAATGCTTAGCTGCAAATAAAAAATGCTGAACCACGTGTTGTGGAAACACAATTCACAAACACACCCTCAGTTTCTCCCGTTCCGAAAACTAAAGACAAACCTCGTACACTTTATGCAGAGATAAAAATCTGATTAAATGCAAACTTAGGATAGTAGACCACAGAATCTAAGTACTGTCAAATGAACACTAAGGTGCGTTTGGATAGTTAGTTGATATGAAAGTTGAATAAAATATTATTTTTTAATATTATTATTATTTTAAAATTTAAGAAAATTGAATTATTTATTATATTTTGTGTAAAAATTTAAGAAAATTGATGAGATGAGATGAGATGAAATACTTTTATTATTTAAACGGGACCTAAGTGACGAGAAGTATGAGTGAGCCGATATGGTGCTTTCAATATTGTACTAATCTGTTACTTTTCTTTGCAGCAAAGAACTTATGACTGTGTTCCCGAAAAGAATCTTCATTGCACCATCTAAAGACAGACTCTTGACTGGATATCTGCATCAGATGTGCTTTTGCGAACGACAAATTATGGACCACAACTTAAATATTTTCTCAAAAATTATCAGGATAGTCGTATGAGGTACAGTGACAAGGCAAATTGGAAAGAAAAAATGACAAAGATGGTGAAAGTTGAACTCAAAACCTGTGTTGGGGATGACGGGTACTTGAAGACGTGAGATGCTTGATGTAAAAGGTGTAAGAAAAATACAGAACCACAGATAAGGCATCAGAATCAGCATTTTTTTTTTTTTTTTTTTTTTTTTCTGAAGGGTGTTTCACAAAAATATGAAGTTCGAATGACCAAGAATGGAAAGAGAATTTTTTTTTTTTTTTTATTGGCACCGAGTGTCTCAGAATAGCGTCCCAACTAATCCCAACTAATCCGGGATGCACGTCCTCGAGAATGAGTAAAGAGAGAATAATGTTAGGGAGAAATACACAAACCATATCAAATTATTACCCAAATTACAATCATTCCCTAAAAGCTAAACTATCAATTTTAGCACTCTCTCCCAAATCACAATGTATTTTCTCCAAAATTTAAAAAAAAAAAAAAAAAAAAAAAAGTACAAAAAAATAGAATGCAGTACCTGGAAAAACAAGAAGCATTGGAGCAAGAACAAAGAAGTTCACGTATTCATTCATGAGAATTTAGTTGGGGACATTTTCGTTTGGTAACACTGCATTACCAATGCAAAGCAAACCAAACAATTAGCAATCGAATCTGATGTCAATTGAGGTGGAAACAAAGAGTATGCCCCGAGTCAAAATGATCGTGTTTACTGAATCTATAAGAAGAATGTCAATCTTGTGCAGACCAAGAAGTAATGGAATCGAGTTGTGGTCTTTGATAGATCAGATGGCAACAGGAAATAATGTGGCCAAACAAATTAAAATTACATAAGAAAATATACACCCACCGACAGATTATTCTACCATCATTAATCCTGAATCACAGACCCGAAATAGACATATAGCCATAAACTCTTTGTGACCTATATACCATTTATTTTCTTAACCAATATATGAACTGCACAAGCACACAATACACGAGTTCGAGCTTTTACAGTATAGCCTCAGACCACTTTCATTTCCTATGACAGTAACAACAATATGACATATAAGAAGATAAAAATACAGTTCAATACTCATTATTATCTATCACAAAATACATATCACAAACCAAACAAAACAGACGCTAAAACAGAAACTTAAGAGACAAACCAAACCCGTTCCTTCAAAATTGTTTCTTCTTCCAGAAATGATTTATAATGGCTGCGAAGTTCTGATCTGCTGCTTGCTGTTGTCGGTGGGAAGCTGACCAGAAGTTTCTGGCAACACAACAGCAGTGGCTGGTGTCATGGTCTGGTATTGAGAATGCATTGTTGGTGCCAGCGGCTGAGTATAGTATATCTGGCCATGAGCAGGATCAGCAGCAAAGTCATAAGCATAATTAGCCGCAGCAGCTGAAGTAGGGGCCATTGATTGGGATGGGTGATGAATTTGAGAGTAACCAAGATATTGTTGCTGATGCTGATTAGAAGGAACTTGAACTAGTTGGGGAGCACCTGTGGTTGCTGTTCTGTAAGCACCCGCAGCCATTTCAGGTTTTGTCATAGTGGCATTCCTTGTGGGATTGTAAACTGCAGGAGGAGGGGCCATTGCAGCAGTGGGAGGTGTTTGAGGGCGGGTAGAAGGGACACCAGTGGCAGCTTCACTGATGTTAGGTTGCTGCACAGACAAGTTGTACGCTTGGGCCTGCCTTGAGGGCACATAGTATACCGAGTACTGCTGATCAAGTGGATTATGCTGGTGATGATGGTGCTGTTGTTGGGAAGGATAGACAGGGTAGTATGCCGAGATTGGCATAACCCCAGTGGGGGAATGGTGGACATAATGTGTGCCCTGCATGAATTGCTGCTGTTGGTGTTGGTGCTGTGTTTGCTGTAATAACATCTGTTGTTGATCAAATTGGGATTGCAATACATAAGCAGAATCTGGAACCTGTGGTTGCATCTGGACTCGAGTGTTGGGGTCAGAGATATTAAACTTTGGATCCACAGGGTTCGCAGGAACCCTCAAGGTTCCAGAGGGGATTTGAACCACTGGGTCTTGATAAACAGGTTTTAGGCGAGACAACGGATTGGTCATGCTACTATCACTGTAGAATTAAAACAGACAAGTAAACCTAATTCAGGATTTGATCATTCCTCCATAAGAAACAAAACAGTCTAATCAAATTGATATTCTCATAATCGATTGGCTTTGTGATTTAATGAGCTTGTGCGATCCATTGCATAGTAGTTACAAATAACTTTATATATTCATGCAAAATCGACAATTTCTTTTGAAGACTATAGTAGTAACATGAACTGGATGGATCAAGATGGTACGATAAATCATAACTTTACCGTCGGTTAATCCAGCCGCTAATTTATATTTCACGGGATTATCATTTTTGCCATTCATATATATATTTGGAACGAGATTTTTAAGTATAATTAGTCGAAAAGGTACCTTGAAACTGAATCGGGGGAAGGTAAATCAAGGCCACCACTTGACTTCGGCTGGGATTGTGGGGGCAGAGTGTGAGGCTGTGACTGAGGGTGAGCAGCGGGCACTCTCCGATACCCAACCGGCACACCGTGGTCCGATCTTTCGTCATCCGAAATAACCCGATTTGGGTACTCACCGACGACCATCCCAGAACTCACTGACATAGCAGGTGCAACCGCTATATTCACCGGCATAGGAGGCGGGGAGGAAATAACGGAAAACCCCTCATCTTGCTTGGGCCCTGAAGAGACACTAATCTGAGCAAACTGCTCCTCTATCCCTACCTTCTGATCCAGTACCCTCCCCCCACCACCAACACTACCACCTCCATCCTCCACGTGGACCCGAATCGGCGGCAAGTTCGCGAGCGAAGGCGACGAAGAAGTGGACCCGAAAGACGATGTCGTTTCAAGCATGGGTGAATCCGGCACAGAGTGAACATCCTGGCCCTGCTTCGCACTCTTACCGTTCCCAAACGATCCGGGCTGAGCAGCCTCCAAATCTCTAGCACCGCCGGAGTCCAGGTTATTGCCACCAACGCTATCATCGTCCAGACCCAGCAAGCAATTGACCGAGGCGGGGTCGGAAAACCCTCGATTAAGCAAGCCGGCCGCGTTCAGAGCGTTCAAGAACCAGTCCTCGGACTTGGCGGAGTTTTCGAGAATCGGGCCAATAGATTGCGAGGAATCGGGCTTGAGTGGGAAGAGGAAGAGGCGGAGGCGAGAGGGTTTGATAGAATTGGAGGAAATGCGATCGTACTCGTCGATCATGTTATCAAGGTCTTCATCGGTGGTGACAGAGATGAGGGAGTCGAGGTCCTCGTTCGGGAGCTGGTATTTGAGGGTGAAGGGGCGGTTATTGAGGAGGGTCTTGGAGAGGCGAGACGAGAGGTCCGAGAGGGAGGTGTGGCGGTCGACGACGACGATGCGGGTGTCACCGCCGACGTAACAGAGCGACTTATCATGCGGGCGAGGGACGATGTGGCCGCCGTAGCTACACATGAGGCGGAGCTTGGCGGAGGTGGGGGCGTTGTTAGTGGGAAGAGTATCATCCCAAGAATCCGTGTTGCGGGAGCGAGGGGAGGAGTCTAGGGAATCTGGGTAGGCGAGGTGAGGAGATACGGTATTGGTGGCGGCGTTAGACAGAGACAGAGCCGGTTGTGGTGGTTCCATTGATGGACTTTGGAGGGTGGTGAGGTTTGGTGGTGGATGAGAGAGAGGGAGAGAGGTAAAAGGAGGGGTTAGGGCGTGTGAGTTGATGCTCTTATAGTTACTAACTTACTACTACTCCACAACCTGGTATCTCTTCCAGCTGTGCCCTTTTCAATTTAAAATATAAATTAAATAAATGAAAATCATTTAATAGTTTAGTGGTAATTAATTGGGTTTATTTATAAATAGTACAAGTATTTAATTTAATTTTCCCTTACTTTAAAACAAACAAGGACTATATAGAGAGAGAGAGGGTTACAGCGTAGAGGAAGAAAATCGTGTACAGTCTGATATGGCTTTTACAGCTCGTTTACTGATTGGCTCCAGCTGGGACTGTGTATGACCAGTCAGCATGCCAATTATATACTTTAAAAAAATAAAAAGTAAAGTTACATATAAAAATAATTATAGTGTACGTAAGTGATATATGTAATCACTTTAAAAAATAATAAAATTTATTATTAAAAAATTATTATTTTTATGTAAATTTTATATTTATTTATTTGTTTTAAAATAATTATGTGGCCCTTGCACTATCATTTAAAAAAAAAAAAAACATAAAAATATTTCCAATTATATTGCCATGTTCAGCGGCTCTCCTTTTATGGTTTTTTTATTTTTTATTTATATTTTTATAATCTAGTTCATTGTATACTCTATGATCCCCTCCCCATCATTTTATGTTGGACATTTCGAGCTTTTTATTTTCATGGGTGAATTATTGTAGGCTTTTCATACATGCCGTCCAGATCGATTTGAAATCAGAATATCGATCAAGATTGATCGATCGATTTTTAATCAATTTTATCAATAAAAACATAAAAATTTACTATAAATATTGTTATAAGATAACCTAGAGTTTTGACATATTATGGTATGAGAATTATACTATTCGAGTTGAGTTCGATCTTATTCCCATGAACAAAGACTAAATTGGTATTTAGGATTTTTGAAGATTCTTAAATCAATAATTGAAAGAATCGACCAATAGCAAATCTTAAAAATGAATATTTTTCACATTAAATTAATGAGTTATTCTATCTCAAATTTATGTGTAAAATACATAATTTAAATTTGATTTATAAGATTCAAATTTTAATATTTATTTTTAAATTAAATTATGTTACGTAAGCACTTTATTAAATATATTATCCACATTGACTTATTAAGAAAGATATTTTGAATGCAATATATATAATCAAGGACAGTTATAAATTCTTTTTATTTTTTATTTAGAAAATAAAAAGAAAATAAAGAAATAAACTTTTTCCAAATCGCGTTTGGAATACGGATTAAACAAATACACCACCTTTGCTTGGGGGAAAAAAAATAATAAAAAAATCCCTACCTTTGCCTTTACCTTTACCGCTTTACGGCCTGGCTTTCCCCTCACAATTTGCCAAACGGTGTCTTAGCCGCAATTCACCCACGGGTGACGCAGTCATTCTGCACTTTCAGGGCACGCCATACCTAGATGCCACGCTCCTCATAGCTCATTTCCATTCGCTGCTGATGCGGCAAGTCCACCAATCATTGGCGCGTGTGTTAGAGGAGCGTGGAGCCACAAAGGGCTGCGCCCATCTCCACTTTGACAAATTAGGGGTGTAAGAACAATTACTTATTCTCATTCTCCGTAAAATTACTTATAATTTAGTTAAAAAATGCACATCTTTTAAAAATTTCCAACCTCTAATTCTCTATACTTTCTCAATTATGTTAAAATAATATTTCTCTATTACTTTTTTCTATCATTTCTATTTACAAACTTAACTACTCAATATTTTTTCGTATATTTTGAATTATTACTCTAATGAATTTTTGTTTATTTAAATTATTTTTTTGTAAATATGATAATATTTTTAAAATTAATTTTTTTATATTTTCGTAATTAATTAAATTATTTTTAAAATTATTATTTAAAACTATAACAAATATGAATATGAGAGAAAGTGTAGATGATTAGAAGAAGAATTTATTTTATGTATTAGAATAAAATATTGATAAAAAATAGTTTAGAGGATGAACAATGGTTCTTATATTTGGGGAACCACTGTTCATCCCTAAACCTTTTCCCTAAAATAGGGATTGAGATGTATGGAGTATTTTGATCAAAACCCTAAAATAAACCTCAAATTATAAGGAAAGTAGTGTTTTAGAGTATGGGATGTGAATGCTCTAAATAGTTTCGTCTAACCTGCAAAACCGACCGGATTGAAATTTTTTTCCCGAATCGAATTCTGGATCAATCGGTCTTGGTTAAAAAATATATAGATCGATGACATTTAGTCCGATCCCGAGATCTATAAATTTTAGACCGGATCGGACCGAACCCCTATATATATTTTTAAAAATATTTTTAATAATTTAATATATTATTTTTATATAATAATTATATAAGTTAATGATGTCAATTTTATCTAATATATTATCATTGACCATATAAAATAGAAAATAATATATGCTATCAATTAATAATAAATCATAAATCATGTCATAATTTATGTCATTATATGTAAATAACTAGTTAATACATCATACATTCTGTATACATATTCTACTATTTACACTTAATTAAAATAATTAGGTGATTTTTTTAAATATCTAAGTTGCAAACAAGTATGAATAATCTATATACAATGAAATTATTTTATATTAACCATATATAAAATGCATGACATTATTAATAATTATGCATACTAAAGAGTAAAGTCTAAGTCAGTAAGTAGTAACTATCAACATCATAAATATAATTATAGTCAAATATTTTTTTAATGACTTAGTTACATAATCTAAATTAATAATTCACTTAATTTTAATTTAATAATTTAAATATTTTTTTATTAATTTATTTGAAAAAAAGATAAAATAAAATAAAATAATTAGGTCGAGCCGAACGGACCAATCCTTATGGATGTTCGGTCCGGTCCGGTCTGGGGAAAATGATGGACATAAAACTTCGGTCCATCACCAGACCAAACCGATTTACAGCTCTACTGACAACATTTTACAGTTTTACCCGTCAGGAAAATAAAATCACGATGCTAGAGTTGTTTTGAAAAATGAGAAAGGCTAGTTATCATTCTCACATCACATATCAATATGTAATTTTTTTTTTAATTTTTTAATTTAAATATACATATTTACACATTAATATATGTGAATTTAAATAGAAAGATAAAAATAACAAATCACATGTTAATATATGGTATAGAGAATGATAAGTAGATTTTTTTAAAATAATATAGATATATAATAATTGTTTAATTTATATAATTTTATTGAGAAAATCCACATCCGAAAATTAATTAATTAATAATGATAGATATTCATTTTAAATATTTATTTTAATCCCAACATTTAGCAGAAGCATGTCGAATTTGGGTCTAGTTTTAAAGTGGTGAAGGTAGAGTGCAATGTGCAACCCTTTTAATTTGAATGTTGAATTGAGTTGATATGAGTTGAATTTTTTATAAATAGTAGTAAGTTGAGATGGTAGAATGATTTTTGTGGATCTAATTTAAGATTAGTTTATATGTGTTTAGATATTAAGATGAGTTTGTATTTATAAGAAGTTGAAAAATATTGTACGTCTCGGGTGTAAGTAGGTGTTGAGTTGAAAAAGGTTGTGGATCCTACGTGTAAAGAGGTTTTGAGTTGAGATAAGTTTAGTAATTTGAGAGTTAAGTGTTTGGATGTTAGACTCAGTTTAAAATTAAACTGAACTACTCAGTTCAAGTTCCATACGAGGCTTTAAAATAATTAAAGGGAGAATTTTATTTTCTACATGCAAAAAGTGTGAGGGAGTGATAAGAGGTAGTTTTCTTAATTTGGCATGATCATAACAACGTTATATCTTAAAGAAACCGAACAGAAAGAGTTTAGATGGTGAGAAGTCGTAGACGCTTTCTCAAATCAAGTTTAAGCCATAATTAAGACTATAACCTCACAAAAAGTTGATGAGATATGACTGGGGTATAGAAATAATTTAAGGTTGGTTATTCTCCACATTTTAAACGACAAAATTAGCATCATAATGAATTTTTGAGGACCGGATGGATATTTGTGGGTGTAATAGGATAAAACTAAGGTTAATTACATTTTACTTTCTTGAACTTTTATTCAATTTACAATATACTTTTAAAACTAATAATTGCATCAAAGTGGACTCTCGAACTTTCAAAACTTCGCAATCTCTCATTCCGTCTACTAGCAGCGTCAAATCTAACAGAAATTCACTGTAAAAATGTAATTCTTGTCTAATTATTATCATTGACCATCTAAAATTTAAAATAATATATGCCATCAATTAAAAATAAATCATTATATTTGAAAGTTCGATGGTCTACTTTGATGCAATTATTAGTTTCGGAAGCACATTATGAATTGAGTGAAAATTCATGGGACAAAATGTAATTAACCCGTAAAATTAATTCAAGTCGTATTTGGTATTACCGCAATTATTTCATTTCCTTTCTAAAAAAGGCATCCAGAATACCATTAAAATCTCCTTTTATTGAAATCTAATTAAGGACTTCAAGTTGGAAAGATTATATATACATGAAGTGGTTTTATAACACTTTGTTAATGTCTGTGTAGAGTTTTAGGATACGTTAAATGCTCGAGAAATACTATAAGACCATTTCATGTGTTTGCATCTACGGGTGTAAAAAAAAACGAAGACCGGTTGAACTGGACCGGGCTGGTGGGTTCGGTCTGGTTTGTAAAGCGGCCTGGTGCAATATCGATTTTTAAAAATCAAAATCGGTAATAAACCAGTGCGATACCGATTTTCATTTTTTGTATTATATTATATATATTATATGTTAAATTACTAATTAATATAATATAAAATTCTAATCTTATTATTCAAGTAAATTAATCTTAAAACATAAAATTAATATAACATGTGATATAACGTAAAATCTTAATCTTAAACATAAATAGTAATATTAAGTTACGTATAAAAAAAATATTAATATTAAGTTATTAATATAAACTTACTTTTGATATATATATATATATATATATATAATGTACTTGTACTATAATATAAATAGACTAATAATTTAGTATATATAAACATCATATTATTACTAACATAGATAATTCGTAAAACTGAAAAAATCGAATCGAAATCAGGGTAACTGGAAGTTTTGGTTTCGATAGTAAATCGGTCCTGTATCCGTTCTTAAATTTTCAAAACTAGTGTATACTTATTCGGTTCTAAAAAATATACAAAACCGGAATGAATTGGATCGATTATACCCCTATTTGCATCTCCTATTTGAAACTTTCAAATTAGAGAAAATGAAATAAGTTTTTTCTATTAATACTAATTTGAAAAAGTATAAAAATAGTGGCATCTTTATGATTTTGTTAGCACTATTCTCCGCCCTTGTCTAGTAATTAATTAATTTTTTTTAAATCTACAGTAAAGTATTGGTGTTTGGAAAGATGGTTGAAAATTGGAAAGGTTTAATTTCTCAGATACACGTTATTTAAGGAACAAAAACTTTTTGAGGCAAGTATGCACATGAACTCTAGGAAACATCAAGATAAAAAACATATATATATATATAACAATTACTATATTTGTCTTCATTTACAAATGAAAAATGCTATCCATAGTTATAACTTTATTTACGTAATCATAAGGGGATATTTGACGAATGAGATGAGATGATTAGAATTTTATGAATGATAGTAAGATGGTTTGTGAATAGTAGTGAGATAGTTTAAATTAAATATGTTTTAGATTTTGAGAAATGAGAGAGAAAAAACTGAATAAAAATATAATAAAATTAATATAGTTTTAGAATATATATATTTTTTTAGATTTGAAAAAATTGAATTATTTTTTGTTTGAAAAGTTTGGAAAAACAATAATAATCAGTTTGAAAATATTTATGTTTGAGTACTGATATTTCGGAAAAAAATAAAATAAAATGAGAATTATTTCCAAACAACCCGTAAGTGTTGATGCGTCAACTTTTGAGAATAGTAAAAATGTTAACATTCGAAATTTGAAATTCTTTTGATCATAGGATTTTGATATGCTTATATATTATGAATTAATTTGAAGTTTGATAGAATTAATGGATCTTTTCATGAATTTTTCTCTTGCATGATATACCATCTAATAATAATCTTAATTTAGAACCACATATCATATATAGGTGAGATTGATGAATCATCATGTTCTTAATTTTTATAAGGCATTATTGAGGACTTTAGTCAAATTATAATTATTTTGGTGATATCATCCTTTGTAGGGTGAGAGGTATTAATGGACAAAGTTGTCTAATTCAAACAAGTTGACTCTCTTTTTGGCTTTTGTTTTTTTGGGTGGGCAGCTAGAAATTGTCTGCTACAAGGGAATGACAGAGTCATGATCAGTCCCAGCTCGCACATATATACAGAAGAGAAGAGTAAATTAGGGGTTAATTAAACACGTACAGATTAAAGTAATGCTGAATTAATATTTGTGTGCAGCCACTTTCATTGCATGCAGACTGAATTATTCCTGTTGATGATCCCAGTAGTACTTCAGCTTAAGATCATCAGATGACAGAGAGTAATGTGGCGCATCGCAACTCAATCCGGCGAGCCCACCCTACATTAACGTCGTGACATTAATATTAATAATCTTAAAAAATTCTACTTATCATCTTCACATACTACACATCATATATTATTTTTATTTGTTTTCTCTTATTAAATATGTAGTGTATGGCATGTGTGTACTCATAATCCTAAGTTGTAAATTAATAAAGTCAGAGGTCAAGCTTAATTAATATACAATACAGGCCAGCCAGGCGTACGTTGTCAATATCGATCGAGGTTGTAATCCCAGAACCAATAAAAAAAATCATTAAAAGTCACGAAACTAAAGAATACTTATTATATTATCCCTAATGTCGCTTTAATTTCGTAATTTGTTTGAAATGATCAAGGGATATATATATATATATATATATATATATATATATTTAATTTCCTTTATAAAAAACTAAAGCAAATAGTTGGAGATAACATTTTATAGGATGATCAATAATTCATTAATAATCTATAGGATGTCTCAAATTGTCTAAAAAAAATTATATAATTAGTTAGAGACAAGAAATTAAGATTATCCTCGTCGGATAATCCAACCATGATTTAATTAATTAATTAGTTAATTATAAATATATATAAAATGGAGTTGATGATGATGATGATGATGAGAGGATTGGATTAAAAACCTAATCTCATGATTTAAAAGGGCAAAAAGTAAGTAGAAGATGCAAAAAGTTGAGATGCTCCAAATATTAGAAGACAAAGATAAGTTAGGCCTACAAAATCTTACACGGGAAGAAGGTATGCGATTCTGAGTCTTATCACCCACCAAATCAATACGTTTGCCTTTTCGTTTTCTTCGTTGATAATGGCCTCGAGACAGACTGCTTATTATTCACCTATTGACGCTAATGTCGTTCCGACGCCTTTGCTAGCTGACACAAAAGGTGCATGCTTGCTTGCTTAATTCCTCCCCCACCATTAACTCCCTGATTACTCTCAATGAAAACGATATATAGATCTCGATTTATCGTGAATATATATATATATATATATCTACGTGTAAATATTGAAAGTACTAGCTAGGATTGTGGTCGGTCATTCATCATGATTACATGGTGGTAATCTGGTTTTACACGTGTAGTCATCATATATAACCAGAAATTAAGAAAAACGATGTACGTACTACGACTGTTTTCTATATAGCTAGGTTTGTGCCTTGTGGGTAAATAAATATAGATCAATTAATAATCCAACAATTTGAGAAAAAGTTGGGTGCGTGCATGTGATGCATGGTAATTAATTTCAGTACTGACGAATGATGATGATGATGATCACGATCGATCAGGCTAGGGGTTAATCCTTATAATTTACACTTCAAATAGATATAATTACGTTAAAGAAAGAGTAATTTTGTGATGAGGAATCCAACGGTTGTTCTATCAACGTCAGGCCGTACGTAATAAAATAAAAAGAGTGACTAAGAGATCAGAATATATATATACAAGCGAACGGTTCGGTATTCAATGTTTGATTTGGATGAATATTATTTGGTACAGTAATTAATTAGGGTTTATAAAGGTAAGGAATATATATATGTACTATATATAAACAAATTATATTATAATATAAAGTTTTATAAAATAGGGTAAATATATATTATATATAGAATATTGCTGTGACTGTGAGTGGACCATGGTTTTGTGTAAAACAAGGGTCCACGCTAACAAATTAATGCTCTTACTCACACGATATTATTAACTACATACATGCGTGCTTCCTGATCAACTTGGATTCCCATGCCATTAAATTTCAGAGTACTCACGGGGATGCTGCATGCATGCAATTTAATAGATTTTAACTAAGGAAGGTTGGATTCCCTTTGCAAATTACCATTCTATCATTGATCTCTTCTACATATATATGCACAAAGGTAATAGGACGTGATGACTGTCCATTAAAAAACACCACTTCACGATCAATCTCGCCTAGTAGTACTATTCTCCGAATATTTAAGGACAAACATCCTCATCTCCATTTCAAATAAAATGGATTTATAGTATTTTATGATCTCTTAGGCATTTAATTACATTAAAGTAAGAGTAATACTACATACAGTCGCGGAGTGTACAAGCACCGTGCAATCGCTTTGAAAAAGAGTGAGGTTCACTATTAAAAAATTAATTTATTTTCATGTGGATCCAATATTTATTTATTTTTTTCAAAGCGACTACACGACGCTTGCACACTCACGACTGCAAATATCATTTTTCTTAAAATAATTAATTATCGGGATATATATATATATATATATATATATATATATATATAATAATGATCTGTACATGTTTCAAGCATATAAGCCTGGCGCAGGTAGTTTGTAAAATTTTTTCTCATGAGGCCTATTTTTTTATAAATACTCTACAATTGTAACGTGTAGCATTACACTCTCTCTCTCTATATATATATATATAAATTATATATACTGATCACGGCCGGTTGGGGTTGGAAAGTTTCTTATTCATTCACTACAATTTAACATATTTTTTTTTATCAGTTACGTACATTAAACATACGAGAGAAATTACTGAAAGGCCAGCCACCTGAAGACTGATCACACGATAATAAGGACGAGAAGAGCCGTATAAAGCTTTGAACTATCGGGCAAGTTACATGCGGCTTTAGCGGAATTCCGGGGTTAGATCGAATAAATTATATATAAACTGAATTAGGGAATATTCAAAATAACATGTTGCAATCATGTGTATCAACATGCATACGTACGTAGTTTGGAGTTTAATATCCCAAAATCGATTATTTATAGGTTTAAATAAATCATCTGAACCTGACCCACTACATAAACGTACGTGACACTTAACTGACACAAGCATTGATACCAGCTAGATTTGGATGTTGAGATGAGTTGAATTAAGTTGTGAATAATAATATTTTATGAGTTTTATTGAGATGATGTTAACTTTTTTAGGTTGAGATGAGTTTAACTTTTTAGATTGAAATGTATAAAATATGTTGATATAAGTTTAATTTTTTTATGAAAAATTAAAAAAATAATATGTCTCATCAATAATTAATTTGAGATAAGTTGATTTTGATTCAACATCCAAACACAATATTAAGCCTCAAAAGATGCTTGTATTTAATTATTATGACATCAAAGGAGGAGCCCTTAAAGGAAAAATAATTGAAAACTCATTTAATTACATGTTGAAGCTGAGTTGCTTATTTTTTGGCAAGCCTCTTGCTGTTTAACGAGAGGAGGCGCCCTAGAAGCTAAGAGCACTCCCAATAGCTCTTGTAAAATAGAATTTTTTTTTAAAATATAAAGAAATATTGTTAAAAGAGGACTCCATCAGATTTTGTATTTTACAAATATTTTACATTTTGATACAGTGATCTCTCTACATTTATAGAATCCTATTCATGCATGTAAACTTTTTTAATTAATTTATTTTCCCTCTTTGTCTTTGTTTTCACATTCTTCTATATTTATTTTATTTTCTTTTCAAACCCTCTCTCTCTAAACATATAATATTTAAATTATATGAAGAAAAAATAGATAAACTGATGTATGGTATATTGTAAAAGTTAGTATGTAAAATAGAAAAAGTGAGTTTTGATGATGTATTTTAAAGGATAAGATGAATAAGCTATTGGGAGTGCTCTAACAAGTCAGTCTTGTTTCCTTGTTCAAACATGCAGAATGAGGTGCTCCATTCTCCCTGAATATATCTAAAAAAGAGAAATGATACTTGCAGTTGTGAGTGTGCAAGCGACGTGCAGTCATTTTAAAAAAAATGAATAAATATAAGACCCACATGAAAAGAAATTAATTTTTTAATAGTGAACCCTACTCTTTTCAAAGCGACTGTACGACGTTTGTACATTTTACGACTGCATGTAGTATTACTCATCTGAAAAATCAGTAGTGCAGATGCTAAATATACTCAGAAGGGGTGAATAGGTGTTTTTTTAAATTTACTAGACTATTTAAAATTTATAATCAATCAATCAGATCACAACAAATCTAAAACGCATTTGAAGTGAAAACGCATTTGAAAACGCATTTGAAGAACACTTTCAAAATCTAAAACCACTCTGGAGTAAGTCACTACCTAAAATCTACTATAGAAATTTAGTTCGTTACAACCAATTTAGAAACACCACGAGTATCCCACTCAATCTTTGCACCCTAGTAATTTCAAACCACATATCTTTCTATAGTTTTACCATGCGCACCAACTCAATCAATGCACCCTAGCAGCTCGGGAAATCCTTCTGGCCAACGAACATGTCCACACCAATGAAATCAACAATACTCGAATATGAGCACAATATGATGAATGTTTGTTTATTAAGAGAGAATCGATCTTTAATGCTTATTGAATCTTCTTAGGGTTTTCGCTCAATAATACAATGAAAACGGTAGCTCTGGCCTCTCTCCATGACCTAGGAGTCGTGCGTGTTAATTTATATATTCTTAGGGTTTGAATAGATCACTTAGAAAATCCATGTCTTAATGAAAAAGTGAATCTCAAAATTTTTGCTCAAGTGAAGTGTCGAGCGAACTTTTTGTCCAGTTAAGTTTTCTGTTGTGATGTTAATGTTGGTCTCTTTTGACTCCATAAACGTTGGAATTTGAAGATCCTTATGAAACACGAGTTTATAGATAATTGAGTTAGCTTTTCAATGACATCAATATCACTTCAATCCGATATATATGAGAATAAAAAGCAATGACTGATTTACTCTGGATAGGTCATTCTCATCAGTTATTGTGAGTTTGCAATCTTTGCACTTTTTGTTCCAATTGCAAACTAGACTCCACTCAACATATTTACAATTCAATTGGACTAAGTTTCCAACATATTATTTTTATGCTAACAATATATATTTTATGAATGTGGCAAGTGGCCTTGAAAGTTGTAGCCCTTCAGAACCATCATTTAAGGAAACTAATTAGGAGGAGTACCTTTGTAATTAGAAACAAAAGGAAAGACTCTAATAGGGAGCTGTGCAGGTCCTGCATGCTGAACGGTCCTCCGAGAAAGAGAGAGTGGGGGGAGAAATGACAAAAACGAGGGCCGAGGGGGCATGGATCCCATATGAGTGTGTGGCCTTTTAGGAACATCTACTCACAATTTGTGGAGTTTGGGGGCACTTTAAGAAGCAGCTAAGCAAAAACAGCCCGATGCAAAGGGAGGCAATGATCTGTTTTTATTTTTAAAGCCCCGAGGTGTCGACGTCGATCGAAGACTCGAATAGAGTTTGTAAAAGAAAGAAAGAAAGGCATCCATTCCTAGCCTCCATTCAACCTGTTTCATATTTTTCAAGTTTCAGCCACGACCAGGCAGCTTTTGCAGCCAACTCAATTCATTTTTTGGGATTAATTATATATTGGTATTTGTGTTGTTTCCTCCTCTTCGTCTGAGTGCTGCTACTTACATTTGGTTTTTTAATGTCCCCCAACATAATATAATCAACATATATATATATAGTTATTATACATACATGTACATGACCAGGCCGTTTTGTTTTGGTTGGGTACGTGACTAAATATGGCGATCAGGTCCAACATTTTTGGGTTCATGGTTGGATGCTCTCAGTTATAATTTATATATATATATATATACACATATGCTCTCAGTTCTACTCATCACCAGCTTTACGTCACACACTTGTCTTTATTTTTTATATTTTATCCTCAATAGACATGATGTAGGGCTGCTGAGTAAAAGAATAAATAAAAATAAGTTTTGATTCGTTTCAATCTATTTTCTTTGACTGATCTTTTCTTGATGGTGCACTTTTTCATACCATTTGTTTCAGATAAACGAGAATAATGCCAGCTTGATCAATCTCTTTCTTTTGCTGAACATTTGATTGAAATCATTAGCGGTTGAACATTTCAAATTTGTGCGGCAAATTCAAGCAGAAGCTGGATGTGACCCAACTGATGAAAATCCCCATTAATTGACATGGATAGCTAGCTTGGAATTCTTCAAAGCAAATAGTCGCCAAAACCCATTTCACCGTCATATATATATATATATATATTCAATCCTGAGTGGAGGACAAATTAAAGGTACTGGAAATATATATTCTTAGTATAAAACATGCTTATTGCTAATTCGTTCCTATATATGCTCACAAGATACTACTGCTAATGAAGATGTTATATTTAGCAGATATTCACGTACGTCTAATAATCCCAACAAGCACATTTCATTTAAATATGATCAAGGCTATCAAGACAAAGTATACTATAAGAGAGGGTACGCTAAATTATAAATTTACTTTTATTATAAAGTATTATAGAGTAGATCTAATAGATTTCATAAAATCACATTAATTTTAAATTAAAAAAAAACAGAGAGAAAGAGAAAGTTGGGGGGGGGGGGGGGGGGGGGGGGGGGGGGGGGGACCGAGCGTGTACATGGGTTTAATGAAAGGGATGTGATTAATACCATTTCTTCACTTTGTGGTCCTTTTAATTTCTTGGCCCAGGAGTACTGAATCAAGAAGGAAACTTATGACCATGTGTTATGCAGGTAATTGGTTACTACTGTGTAATATCATTGTGCTTGTTTAAGTTAATGAGAAAATGTAGATTTTTATATTTATTTTATATTTGAATATTACCCCTCACATGTAGGTCGGACTTCTACATAACTTAATATGTGAAATATTTAATTAAATATTTAAAATATAAAATTAATGTTCGAATTCAAAATATTTGTTTTGATTTCCGTGAAATTATTACTTATTCAAAAAAGTTAAAACTAATGAAAAGAGGTATATTTTTATTCTTCATTGTATATGTAGCATATAAAATATATCTCTTTTATTTATATTTTAACATATAGACTTATAAAAAATATTTTAACATATATACTATCTTCCATATGCATGCAAAAAAAAAAATCCTCTCAAATAAAATTCAAGCTGTTTGAATATCTCAAGAACTGAGGGAAATATAGACATATAAATTGATTATTGATAGGTTATATAATATTTTTTGTTATACGTGTAAATATTTTAGACAATATTAATTAATGAGCAATATATGATATATGATCTATTTTAAATATTTATCTTTAAAGTGGCTTTTAAATATTTAAAAGGACCTCCACGGGCTCCAGACTCCACCCGGCCCTTCCATAGGGACTAAGCTCATCAGGGTAGTTAATTGTTACTGACTAATTGATCTAAAAGTTTAAACTAACGAAAAACTATAAACTATTGAATCTATTATTTATGTTACTATTTTCTCTCGGAGAGCTCGTGTCTATAGAATTATCATTTGTCTCAAAAATTTAAATTGATAAAAAAATATATTTTATTTATTTTATATTTTAGCATTGTCTCCATATGAGCCAGATTTTTCTTCAATGAGTATGATCGATACATTGAATATTTAATTAAATGTAATAGAGTGTAGAGTCATGATTCGAACTTAAAATCTCTTATCTGATACTATATAAAATCTTCACTTATCCTAAAAATCTAAGCTAATAAAATAAGAAGATTTTATTTATTTTATAACTTAATAGCGTCCAAGTAAGAAGATTATAATAGAAATTGAGAAAGTTTCGAGTCTAACATGTAAAAGTTACTGTTATTTCGCGAGGACGTGTACCTTGTTATCTTTTTAACCATCCGACTTCTTAGTACTTCTTACTCTTCAACAATCCAATCCAAAAAAGGGATTTCAATCTTCTGACATTTTTGTTTAAATTCATTGGCACAATCCGAAGAGTAATGATATTTTAAAACCATACCATCTACATGATATAATTTAATTTGTCACAACTTACAAATCTATAACTCAATATTATTGATGTTAAAGACGTGTCCCACCATCGGTCGTAATCGTTCACCTGCAAATCGTTGAGTAGGCAGCACGGTGTGCCTGTGACTTCTTCGGTGCTTACGTAAGCAATAAATATAGGCAGAGAGAATATAAGATGAGTATCACAAATTGATTAATTTTGCACTGTGCTCAACCATTATGAGACTTATTCCTGATGTATCGAAATTACCCAATTACACGTGGCCCATATATATAACATGAGATTTATCACTTCCTAATAGATCGGCGGCAACTAGGGTCTCCGTTAAGTCACACAACTCCTTTGAACCCTTTCATGGATGATGGGACTTGGGGCCTCCAATTTCGGCCATACCAATATTAACTCCTCCAATTGAAATAAAGTCAGAGATATTTTTTTTTTAATATTTGATTAAAAAGATCAAATGAAGGCTAATTCATATACATCCTAGTCAAATTCAACGCGATCATAGCATTAGTAACACGAATTATCAATCTTATGATCGCTTAACCAAGCAGTATATGCATGATTTTCTTAATTTATATATTTTTAATTTGTTTATTGGCTACCAAGTATCAACCACTACACATGAGAATGTTTGGTATCCTAACTAAGCCCCAATATTATTTGTTATTAATGCGGCTGGGCCAACATATTGGTGGCTCTAGGCGCATGGAATTCATGTTTTATATGCAATATTACTACGGCCACCACGAGGCAGAGAAAATTGTAACCCGGGGATTATGCATGCAATGTTTTTCTCAATGCATGTAATGGAGAAAGACAAATAAGAAAGTGACACAAAGAATGCTCCATTTTACTATTGATACTCTTGTAAAAAAATTCTATAAATTAATATCATAAAAGAAATAATGATATAATTAACATATAAATATAAAATGAGAGTACCACGCGTCAATTTTTATGTTGTCAAAGAGTTCAACAATGAAAATAGATGGCGAGTGCCTGATTGAATTCATAATTAGATAATGAAGAAACAAGGTTTAAGTCTACTGGTCGGTTAGGATGCATCAACTGCATATATTACTCCACATTTAGAACATTTTGTTGATAAGTAATGAGAGTAATTTTGGTTTTGAATGTTATTAATATTGTTGATTGGAAATTGATTTGTTGATTAGGATGGTAAAATGACACTTGTATGCATGTAAAAGTGCCATACAAAAATGTGAATCATGCTCAAATAACTATGTAATTGTTGATGACTTTATTAGTAAGTTGGCTAAAAGGGTTCAATCATAACGCGTTGGATATGGATTTACATGCATCAGCACTGTCGTTTCAGATGACTAATTTGGTTTCCAATTCCAATGGTAGGCCCCCACCTGCCCGCCCCAATGGACACTTAAAGCTAGAAGAAGACAACATGTGTCATGTTACATGTATTACACCTCTGGTCAGGTCACCAAACCGTCCAACTCTATCACCGCCTGAGCATTACACAAATATTTTTGACTTATGTGTCCTTTTCCATTGATCTAAAAGTAATACATCACATTATTATTTTATTTTTATTTTATTATATATGATGTGATATATTTATCATCATTCAATGATTAATTATTAAATAATTTTTTATTATTTAATAGTGATAAATATACCATATCTTATATAATATGATGAAAATAAGATAGTGATATGGTGTATAGCATTACAATTATTTTGTGCGAATTTTGAAAAACATTTAGTCTACACAAAACTTTTATAAAAGAAAATTTACATGCAGACATAATATAATATAATTTATTAGATTAAAAATATTATTTTTATTATAAAATAAATATCACATATCACGTCAAGTCAGTTCAGCGGATAAATTTTCTTCCATAAGTTTGTGTAAAGATCTATATTTGCATATATTAAACAAATTAAATTGAAACCCTCTTCAATCTATGTGCCGTTGTTCATTGGTCAGTGACATTCTTGCCAAACTATTGAGTATGAGCCGTCTTGTTTTCTTCTTGTTGCAAATATTGTACCCTCCATGTCGTCCTCTCACTCAGCACAAGATTTTCAATTGGGCATTCCCTTTCATAAACAGCCTTCTGGACCCTAATAAGAGTGTAAATCGGTCCGGTCCGATCTAGTCCGAAGGTGATGGATTGAAATTTTTGGTATATTATTTTTTTCCGAACCGAACATTCCTAAGGACCGGACCGGTAGCTATCGGTCTGTTCAATTATTGATTTTTAATTTTTTTCTTCTTCTTTTTTTAAATAAATTAATAAAAAAATTATTTAAAATACTAGATTAAAATTAAGTGAATTATTAATGTTGATTATGTAATTAACTCAATAAAAAATTATTAATTGATATAATTACTATATAATTAGTTAATTGATATTATACATTAGTTAATTAATAGAATATTAATTTGTTAATAACATATTTAAAATTTTATATTTTTAATAGTGATAGGTTAAATAAAAATTAGATAATTAACTATACAATTATTATATAAATAATATATATAAAAATATATATTTTTTTTTAAATTCAATCGGTTTGGTCCGGTTCAAGTTTGGAAAAAGTCTTGATCCTCTATTTTCCGAGACGTCTTGGTCCCGGGTCGGTCCACCACACCAACTTTCAGTCTTTCACCCCTACTCCTAACTCTATGTAAAATGGACAACTCCTTCAAAGATGCATTTAAGCAAAACCACATTTTTTCCATAATGACAACTACCCGTTCAACTTCCTCTCAATTTATCAGCCAATTCCATAGTCTTCTGCAACACAAGGGACCATTTTCTGTAATGGACCATTTCGTATCAGCCTCACACTTAATTCGAGTTCGTCTACCAATCTAGACCTTTATATGTCTATCTTTTCTTCTCTTAAATGATCTATATTTGCATATATTAAACAAAATTAAAACCCTCTTAAGCCCTCTATTCAAATTGAATTGTCTAAGTAGAGAATTTTTGTTTTTGAATACTCAGCATGGAATTCATACATCTCGAAAATTCTACACAAGTATTATCATTCTAAAAAATTAGATCATCCAATTCAATCAAACAATTTGAGAAGATCTCTGTTTATAAAAAGTAACATTAGTCTCCCATCTTAACATTTTAGAACATGTGTGGATAATGAGATGAAATGATCTGATTTTATGAACAATAATGAAATAGTTTTAGTTAAGATATTTTATTGAATTTTGAGAAATAAGAGAGAAAAATTTAATACAAATATTATAAAGTTAAAAAATTGTTTAAATATTATTTGTTAATATTGTTTTTATTTTGAAATTTGAAAAAGTAATATTATTTTTTATATTTTGTTTAGAAGTTTGGAAAAATTATAATCATTAAGTAATGATCAGATGAAAAAATCAAATATTTAAAATTGAAAAGTATTTTGTATTTGAGTAATATTTGAGAAGAAAATTATGAGATGAGATGAGATGATCTAACTTCCCCAAACAACCCCTTAATCTCTAGAAAATAAAAACTTACATATTTGTATTTTTCTAGTAATAATATTCTTTATTTTAGATTTTATAAATATAAAATTTAGGATTAATATATAACTTGTCTTCCTTACTTTTGTTTTGTTTTTTTTTTTTGTTCGCAATCACAAAGAAGTCGTTAACTCGTTACTAACGCTTATTTGACTAATCCGATAACAGCGGCGATCCAAGCAATGAAACCGTCCGGCGGCAAATCGTATAATTTCAAACGGTCTTCTCATCCTCTCTGATAACTGTTGTGTTCTGTGATAGTTACCATTCTAATCTCTTCAGGGAACAGAGCAACTTTCAGCACTGCCTCATCTTATCTGTGCAATCACTCATTTTCTTCTGGTCAATTTAAGATCATACAATATTTATTGTTAGACTTTCCACCGCTGTGGCCTGTAAATTCTTGCGTTTGTTCGTCCATGGCGTGGAGGGCTGTAGCATCGCTTTGTTCCTTTGGGAATTTCCGCAGTATCTTTCAGGTTTGCAAGTTACTTT
Organism: Juglans mandshurica; assembly: GCA_022457165.1. Lineage (NCBI taxonomy): Eukaryota > Viridiplantae > Streptophyta > Magnoliopsida > Fagales > Juglandaceae > Juglans > Juglans mandshurica. The sequence goes on from CM039621.1 coordinate 36,584,840, forward strand.
TGTTAAGTTATGGTTGTCATCTAATCAAAGATTAATCTAATCTCTCTAATTCTGAATAACCAGAGGTGCATAAAACAGGTTATCTAGTTCTGAGCGTAAATTAACTTGATCTACAGTTTGATGCTAATATTGCTTGCAGAAAGCTATAAATGGACCTTTTCCGGCAAACCATAGTTTGTTTCATGTGATCTTCTGATCATTTTAGTTAATTTCTTACACCCGGAAGATGAGATGAAACACGTGTTTCGATGGAAATTTGTGCTTTCTTTAATTTTAGAGCAGTGAATCATGATGCAAAAGAAATTATCACCGGCTAGTTTGGTGTTTTGTGTATGTTGCAGCAGCGAAGAACAGAAGAGGTGGAGCTTGGGGCGCACACCATCAAATCTCATGGTGCGGTACTTGCTAGGAATCACAGGCATGATTGGCTTATATTGCTGCTTCTTGCTGGGATAGAAGTAGTTTTATTTGTCATTCATCCGTTTTATCGCTTTGTGGGAAAGGATATGATGACAGACCTCAAATATCCCATGAAAGACAGCACAGTTCCCGTATGGGCTGTTCCTGTAAGTACTTCTCATTGTTCTTCTTCCTTTTATTTTTCGGATCAAATGTTAGTTTAATTTTCATTTACTGCCTTAGAGCATTTCGACAATTGTACTCTGTTTTCATTTACTCTGCGATAAATGTTTATGCAATCTTAATATCTTATTGAAGGATTCTTCATTGGTGACAGTATGCTGTCTGGAAAGGGACGGTTTCTATTGTAATTTTTTTTGGAAAATCTAAATTTTGGCCTTAAGGTGGTACTACTACAAAATGGAACGTTCTAACTTAGGTGTGTTAGTTTGCTGGAACCTAACATAGATAACGGATTCTTTTTCTTTCTATGATCAGATGTATGCTGTTTTGTTGCCTATCGCCATTTTCCTTTTCTTTTACTTTCGTAGGAGAAATGTCTACGATCTGCACCACAGCATTCTTGGTAATCTTATTTTGCAGTCGGTATTAACTATAACTTCTTTTTTTCAGTATACATGTTAAAGGAATGACTAACATATCTGTTGAAGTGCAGGTCTTTTATTTGCTGTGCTGATTACTGGGGTTATTACGGATGCAATAAAGAATGCAGTTGGTAGGCCTCGACCAGACTTCTTTTATCGCTGCTTTCCTGATGGAAATGAAGTATGCTCCCAGTTTCCATTTTCCTCCAAATTCTTCGCATCTTTGTTGTTATTATATGTGTAAGGGTTTTCCTCAACTCGGTTACTGTTCTGTGTCACTCTCAAAAATCAGTTTAATCAAACTTTCTCAAGGAATTGAACAAGGCACACTCTAATTGTTTGGGCAGGAAGAAAAAAAGATGTTTTTTGGGGGGGGGGATTTAAATGGCTAAGTAAATTTAACTATTTTTCTGTTAGTCGTCGTTTACAACTCTGAGTAGTTGCGAAACTCTTGCATTTACCTGGGTCGTTGCTGGACTTCAAACATTTCATTGTTTAGATTTTTTTTCTTGACCGAATATCCATGATGTCATTCATGGAAGTATGAGAATCTGCTCCAAAGCTCTCTTCGTTGATGATCTGATCTGTATGCTTTTTCCTTTTTCTAGCTCTACGATCAATTGGGAGACGTGGTGTGTCATGGTAAAGATGGTGACATCAAGGAAGGACACAAGAGTTTCCCAAGCGGTCATACTTCATGTAAGCAACACTTCCTACTACAGGCTTTTAAGGGTTTTGGTGAATTGATATGAAAAATTAAGGGAATCCAGAATATTTTGCACCTGAAAGAACAAACAATATAATTATTAAACCAAGTTGGCTTAAGAAGGCTAGAAAGTGTTCTTGAAATACTAGTCAATAAAACCTTCGATGATCTTCTCATGCTTGTAAATTTAGCTCTACCTTTTCCATATTTCTATTTTGAACCAAGCAGACAGTTTCTGAAGAGACTCGAATTATGAAGGTTGAAAAATATATTAAGTTGTCAAAGTTAAACGAAATCTTTAAAAGCAGTGCATGGATCTACTGATCTGATATAGTTTATGATTTTGCTCCCTAGGGTCCTTTGCAGGTTTAGGTTTTCTGTCATTATACCTGTCTGGAAAAATTCAAGTATTTGATCGCAGAGGGCATGTGGCAAAACTATGCATTGTTATTCTTCCACTGCTCGTTGCATCCCTTGTTGGCATCTCACGGGTTGATGACTACTGGCACCATTGGCAAGACGTATTTGCTGGAGGTGTTCTAGGTAATATTACTTGTGGAGAAAATAAAATTGGAATTGCATTTTCCGCATGATTCAGCAGCTTTATATATATGTCTCATCTCTTGCAGGTCTAGTTGTGGCAGCGTTTTGCTATCGGCAGTTTTTCCCACCCCCTTATGATAACGATGGTATTCATCCTTCTCTCTTTTGTTCTTTGAAGAACTCAATGGATTTTCAAATGCTCTATATAATGTTGTTACCTTTGTCCTGTGGACTAGGAACTGATATTTTCAGCTAAGATCAACTCCCTGCACATTTCAAAAGTTAGAGAAATACATGATGCTTGTATAAATATTTTACCGAGTCCACTTCTCATATATGGATCAGTGATTATGAATTCATCACTAACCTTGCAACAAGTAAACCATTCTTTGAAGTTTCCGAGTCTGCTTTTAAAATAGACTTTGGCAAATGCCAAATTTCACTCGGGAGCTTAACCATCATATGAAGAGTTTCCTTCTTTATTTACAACAAAAAAACAACAGTTTCAATGGTTCGGCTCTTGCTTTCAGACTGCCATTAGTTAGTTTTCTGCCTTACTATTTTGAGCTAATATTTTGGTTTCAGGATGGGGCCCTTATGCATATTTCCGAGCATTGGAGGAATCACGTACCAATACAAACACTGTGTATCATATGGATGCGCTTAATGTGCAGGCTACGGGGATTCAGGTCGTGAATCAACAGGCAGGACAAAATGGAAATGAGGCATTTTCTTTGAATAGACATCTGAGCTCACCGCTGGATGAAATGGAATCAGGGAGGAGGTGATAATCGCATAGATTTTTCATATCTTGTGCCTTTTGAAGTTTAACCCACGTCCCTTGATTTGTGTATTTGTTAAGGAAAATCATGTTCTTCGGAATTATGTCTCATTAGTTACACTAGGTGATGTGAGATATATAAAGTAATAATACTCAGACATAGGTATTGAACAGAATTAATGTCAAATTGTTAGAACATACACAGACCATTGTTTTGCATACAATGAAAGGTCCATAGCAATGGTTATACAATCCATTCACAATAAATTATAAACAATATCATTTGCTGTATTTATAGATGATGAATATTTTCTTTATTTTAGTTTAATTTTTGTAAACAGCAGTATTATTATTTTTTATTGATAAAATAAATTCAACACATTGAAAAAAAATAGAAAAACGATAGTTATAGTCGTGAGTGTGCAAGTGTCGTACAATTACTTTAAAAAAAGTGAATAAATATGGGATTTATATGAAAAAAATTAATTTTTTAATAATAAATCTCACTCTTTTTTAAAGTAACTGTACGACACTTACGCACTCCACAATTATACGTAGCGTTAGTCAAAAAAATATATAATGGCTGAGATTAGAATATCCTAATGGACCCTCTAACAAATTGTGATGTGTTCAGGGATAAGACTTTCTTCTTTGGGAGGTGACAATCTGTAATCATAATGAGCCACTTGGATAATCTTTGCTGTCATGCTTAGTAGGCTCCCTTGGTTAGGCTTTTTTTTTTTTTTTTAATTGTATATATATTATTCATTTTATTTTAGTTGTTTTCTCAGTCCACGCCTCCACAATCCATTCTTTACGGAGAAAATTGTAAAATATTCCTGAACATGTCAATTTCATCTGTTTGATTGCTAGAAGTCATCATGAAAAACGTAACGAGGAAAAAGAAGCTTAAAATTAATAATAAGTTTCCCAGCTCTCAAACAAAACTTAGAAGACACCTGCCCAGATAATGATTTTTATTTCTATTCGGTTTATATGATGGAAATTTCCTGTTTCATGTCATGCATGAATGATGATTGATGATTGCATATCACGCTATCACTCTCTTGCATTATGGTTTCTGCGTACGCGGATCCCAATGGAAGAAATTATAGAAATTTCTGATTTTTCTTTCTCTTTTAATTCCTCGTTAAATAGCCAATTAATATATTTAGAGAAGGATTTCTAATTTTCTAAAGACTATGATGATCATTCGAATGCTTGAGTTGATAAAATCTGATTCAATTTATTAAAATTGTTGTTTATATTTCAAGGATTTATATCTCCCAATAAATTATAAGCAATTAAGGTTTGGGAACTTGTCTTTTAATCTAAATCTGTTTTTCTCCTAATAATCCAGATGTAAATATTCCGCCACCCTCACCTTTTCTTAAAGGCACTGAATAGGAAGGTAAGGATAAATGCAAAATACGAAGAACAAGCAAAGAATTTGATAAATGTATGTCATCATCATGGAATAAGAATTTCTTTGATTTTAAATATATACCCATTAAGCAAAACTTAATATAGTGGAGGCAAATGGTATTTTAGCTCCATATTGATGTGAAAATAAAGGAATAAAGTTATAAAATAAAGCTCCATTTGAAAACGACGTGTAGCTTTTGGAAGTTTGAATCATGATCTTCATATTCTTTTTTAGTCAGATAAAAGAAAAATCTAAGATGTTTTAGAAGAATGGATGAAATATGATCCCCAACACGCTTGCTTTGACTATATATATCACCTAATTAAAAATTATGGATAGGGAAATAGAATTGAATAAAATATTATTTTTTAATATTATTATTGTTTTATGATTTGAAAAAATTAAATTGTTTATTATATTTTGTATAAGAATTTAGGACAATTGCAATGATGACATAAGATGGATTGAAAGTGTTTCTGTATCTGAATGGGCCTAAAAGAGAAAAAAAGAAAAGAAAAGAAAGATATGAAGAACTTGTTCTCTTAAAAAAAAAAAAAAAAAAAAACCCTTAGCTCTGTATCCTAATCAATTTGGAAAAAATAGAAAAGGAAAATATTATTCTTTATTAAGGAATTCAAAACTTTACTTTGTTGGCACTTAATTGCATTATTGTGGACCGTTAATGGTGGCAGATGAAGTATGAAAATGTACGATATAAGCACAACAATAAATCAGATAGGAAAATTGGATTTGATTTGATTAAAAAATTCAATTATCTCATAAGAATTGGAACGAATATAAAGTTTACATTTATTCCTCGAAATAATATAAGATTATATGTAAATAGTAATAAAATAGTTTGTAAATAATAGTGAAATATTAAGTTAATATGTTTATAGGGTTTTGAAAAATAAGAGAGAAAAAGTTGAATTAAAATATTATAAAGTTAAAGTATTATTATAATATTATTTTTATTTTGAAATTAAAAAAATTGAATTATTTTTTATATTTTATTTTAGAAGTTTGAAAAAGTTGTAATTATTAAATAATTATTAAATTAAAAATTAAAAAATATTTATATTTATTATATTTAAATATTAAAATGAGATGAAATGATTAACGAGTTAGTTTCCAAATTTACCGTCAATACCAGGCCTACGTAACAGTCATATTTTATAGAGTTTTTTTTGTTTTTTTAAAGAATTATTTTGTTTTTTAGTTTTTTTTAATCACAAAAATTAGTGTAAATGATAACTAAAAATTATTTTTGAGAAATTTGTCGTCACCAAAAACCACCTCCTTTGAATTTGAAAACAAGAAAAACTAAAGACACTCTCATAAACCGCGTCTTTTCTTTCTTCTTCTTCTTCTTCCTTTTTTGGGTATCTCTTTGTTCGTGCTGTAATGTGAAAGCCAAATACATATTTCCCTTTTATATCTCTCAGAATCTCGCATTTACTCACTCATTCCCCTCAGTTTCTTTCCGCGAGACAATCTGCACATACTCTCTCTTGATCTCTGGAAACGCCCCCAGTCTCCCTTTCATTTTCCTGTATTTTCAGGTAATATCGGAATCTCAATTGCGTCTGTGAATCTGTGTTTTTGTTTGTGTGAATCCATTCCTTTTTTGATCTATACTCACATTGTGCTCTCTTTCTCTAACTTGTTCCTATTGTTCTTCGTGCACATTTGTTTCGGAGATTTTTTTTTACATGTCAACCTGAGTGTGGAATTCCCTGGTTGCCTTTTCCGTTTCGTTATCCGGAAAAGGAAGGGAATGCGAAGAAATCAGATTTCTTAGTAATTCAATTATTTTTTTCGTCTAAAGAGAATAAGAAATGGAATTTAATGACGTTTTGAAGTTTATGCATAGTTGACTTGAGTTTCTTTTTCGTTTATTTTGCTCTTTCCGTATAGTATCTAGAAGTTGGACTTCTATTCTATTCCTGTTCTTCAATTTCTTAGCTTCCAAACAGGGTTTATATAAGAAAACATGCTTCAACAGACCCTAGCCTTTTGCCTTTGCTTAGTTTGAGTCGTTCAATCTGTTTAGGATTAGTAATCTTAGAAATAAAAAAAAGTACAACAATTCACTCCCTTTTCTGATCCTCTCCGAATTTATACTCGAAGTATGTTATATCACGTTCACTTTTAGGCAGTTTGGTTGTAAGATTTATTCACATATATAGCTTCTTTAAGGTACGTTGAATGTTTCAAATAGCCAGTATCAGTTTTCTTCTCGTATTTGGGTTTTTATTATAGTTAGGGCTCGTTTAGTTAACGTACGATCGGATAAGATGAGATATTTTATTGGGAGTTAAATAAAATATTATTTTTATTTTGAGATTTAAAAAAGTTGAATTGTTTATTATATTTTATTTAAAAATTTTAAAAAATTATAATGATTATATGAGATAAGATAAGATAAGATAAGATGATATATCTACTCTCTTCACTGCAAAAAAAGAAAAAAAAAAAAAAAATGAATATCTCCCGAGCAATGGTGGAATTTGTTGCATTTAAAAATTGTAGGCAGAACTTCTGGTTTCCTCATCCCAATGTTTTTTATATGCTACAGTGCTGTAAAGGCCCCATCTGATCATTTTATAAAATTTAAATGTTAGTCATGCAACAGCTGTTTGGTTAATGATTGTATTACAACCGATAAGGAAAAAAAAACGATTGTATTCCAATGAAATATCGAAAGTGGATTGCCCGTCTAGACCTCCTAGCTTTCTGCTGGAGTGTGGCAACCCAGATTATCATTCAACTCTCTGTTTAGACAATCTTCTTTGTCACATGGTAGTACTTGATTCCTATTTTGATGAACAACTGCCTCTCTCTTATTTTTGTGCTTTTTCATAGTCCGTGGTCTTTTGTGTGTCACGGTGGGGATCCAAAACTTTTTTACAACTGCATATTATATTATTCAAACTGAAACTTGGAGGGGAAATCTGAAAACTTTCCACTTGACATTCGCTCAAGCTGGAGAATTGTTTTGCTCCTATTATGTCATGTCTCCATTGGGCCGCTCATTCCACTAGCACGCATTTGTATGTTTGTCATTTTTCTTTTTGCTTTCCATATTTATAAATATTTCAATTTTGTAGTTGAAAGTTTCTTTCCACTTTCCTTTGCCAGCTAAACTGCACTGTTCGGATGCTAAGATTTTATCTGTTCTCCACTAATAAATACTCTGTTAGGTTGTTAGACTCACGAAATTTTGTCTACTAGTATCATAATAAATGGTTCGATTCACTAGTAACACATTCATACAGACATGTTTTCCTGATTAAAGTGAGCAATAAATCTTCACGTTGACTAAGTTAGGCAGTTTGCACCTCTACAAATGAGGAATTGCCCTAATTGTTTTGGTCTTTTTCTTCCCACTACTTACAGTCAGACCCACATAAATGACCAAATTGAACGAGGTTCACATTCAAAGGTTAAGCTATCAAATTTCCCTTTGAGTAATGCATTGTTTTTTGGACTTATGCAGGACCTCATGATCCTACCTAATCTTGACCATGATTTAGGTCAGCCATGCTGTGTGTGGATCTATACTTGATATTGGGCTTCCTATGGTTCGTACAACCTATGGTTTGGGTCTTGTTGTCTGTGGTTAGATGCTAATTGAGACTGCTTAGGCAGCAGTCCCAGTTCATATAGAACCTTTAAAATACCCTTTTACTTTTATGCTTGCTTGTGGATCTATACCACCTTAGAATCCATTTGAAGACCTTTTTGTACCATTGAGTTATGGTTTCAGAGTTACTGTACTCATTTGCTTCTTTGCTATGTTGGAAACAATTGTCGCAAGAAAAGTACACCTTTTGCATTCTGGAGAAGATTATGTTCGGAACAGAGTGTTTTTTTTTTTTTTTTTAGTTTACTTCTGAACAGATATTAGCGTAGTTGTTCTTATCATATTTTGTTCATGGATTTGAAGGTGTTAAATAACCAATGTTTCAAAAATTTAAGTAGATGGGGAAGGGACGATTCTAATCATTTAAGTAATATTCACACACTGCCCCTCACTTATAGCTCCAAACTCTCCCTCAACAAGCAAGATTGGACACGTAGAATATTTAACTAAACTGAAGAGTAGAGACAGTTTGAACTTAAAACTGTTGGAAATGAGTGAATGTTATCATTTGAGTAGTAGTCTAACAATGGAAATAATTTTCTTACTTTCCTTTTTTGTTCCTTCCCTTTTCAAAAGCTTGAAGATTTAGGGCAGGTTTGGAGGGTGAGATGAGAATTTTGTGTTTTGTTTTAGTGTTTAAAATATTATGTTTTAGTATTATTATTGTATTGGGATTTGAAAAAGTTGAATTGAGATTTGAAAAAGTTAAATTGTTTATTATATTTTGTATGGAGATTTGAAAAAGGTGTAATGATGAGATGAGAATTTTATGTCTCATCCCACCCCCCAAACCTGCCCTTAGTATAATTAGCATTTATACTCAGTTGAAGTGCATTAAATTTTTAATTTCATTAAATAACGTATTAATTTGCCCTCAGATCAGTGAAAAATGCCAGAAGTTCAATTGGGTGCTCACACTATAAGATCACATGGTGTTGCAGTGGCAAGACTACATATGCGTGATTGGCTAAGTCTTGTGCTTCTTGTGGTGATAGACCTCATTTTAAACTTTATAGAACCATTTCATCGCTTTGTCGGAGAGGGAATGATGATCGACCTCAGATACCCATTGAAAGGCAATACTGTTCCCTTTTGGGCTGTTCCAGTAAGTTTGGCCCTTCGAAATAGTAAATCCGAAACAATTTTTCATGCATGAGGTGATTGGGTGTTACTTTACTCGCATGAAACATCAAAAACAATCTCTGTGTCCCTTTTTGACAGATTCTTGGGATATTGTTGCCTTTTATTGTCATTTTAATCTACTATTTCATCAGAAGGGATGTTTACGATCTGCATCAAGCTGTATTGGGTAGCTCTTCCTTCCTTTTGAAACTTTTGTTGCATGTTTTTGTTTGCATGTTCTTTAAGTATAATGATAACATTAGATTGATATTGCATGCATGTCCAGGTCTTCTATTTTCTGTACTTATAACTGCAGTTATAACCGATGCAATCAAAGATGGTGTTGGTCGTCCACGTCCAGACTTCTTTTGGCGCTGTTTCCCTGATGGCAAAGCGGTTGGTTTTCAAGTTCACCTACTCTTTTGGTTTTTCTTTTTTCAATGATGCTTACTTTAATATTTTATGATAAAGTCTTTGCTCTTCCTCAGTTCTTTTCAGTCAACATACACAGCTCGTGCATGACTGCAGGTCTTTGATCCTGTCACAAGGAAAGTTCTGTGTACTGGGATTAAGAATGTCATTAAGGAAGGACACAAAAGTTTCCCAAGTGGGCATACATCTTGTAAGCAGTCTGATCTCTTGCAGGAAAGGGTTTATGTTGCTAGCGTAGTGGTCATGCTCTTCATTTTACCTTTCGTTCGATGCATTGTTTACATCCCTGGAGACTGTAATTACACACGCACACGCTCATGCTGGAAACAACGATTGAGTAATTGAGTAATAATGATTGAGGTGCTAGCAGTAATAATTTCTTTTCACACATGCGCACACTGCAAAGAAGAGAGGGTTGAGAGAGGGATTTGGTTACACTTGGAGTTAATAGCAGTTCATTTTCAGTTTTATATCTTGAGCTCCTTGTACGACAAGAACCTAGCTTAAACAAATTCTGGCTATTGGTTTCAGGGTCCTTTGCAGGTCTTGGCTTTCTTGCTTGGTATTTGTCAGGGAAATTCAGGGCATTTGATCATAGGGGCCATGTTACAAAACTTTGTATTGTTTTCATGCCAATACTGCTTGCAGTTCTAGTGGGGGTTTCTCGAGTTGATGACTATTGGCATCACTGGCAAGACGTATTTGCTGGAGGTCTTCTAGGTCTGGTTATCAAGGACTTATTTTGTTGTTTTTCCTTCTCTTTTTCGTTTTGTGCTATGCTGTTTGTTTAGACATCCTTCCCATTGCTCCCTTGAATGAAATCTTTTGTGCTTTTTCTTATTTAAATTTTCTATGCAGGGATGACAATTGCTTCATTTTGTTATTTGCAATTCTTTCCACCCCCATATGACGTAGATGGTAAAGATCTCATCTTGTTAATCAATGGTTATGTACAATATATTATTATTATTATTTTGTCTATGTTGGTGCTATGATCCAATCATTTGGTGATCAACATCTTAGTAAGTCTTATCTGAAAGGCCTAGAACATGTAGCAAACGATAGTTGTTCAACAAAGTCCATTATGCTATGTCTATTGCTGGTTTTAACTGAATGAATGTCTAATGCTGCTTTTTAACTTGATAAGAAATCTGTGGATAGCAGAATTTGTTGCTGGGGCTGTTTTTTTTTTTTTTGGTTTCCTGTAAAATGAAGAAAGATATTAGAAGGTTGTAATGAACATTTTGTACCACACAAAACTTTAGACCACATAGATTGCTCGGCATAGTTCATACTAAACAAAGAGCATTTGATGGGGTACCTGATTAACAATTTTGAGAATGTTTTTACTTCATTGTATCGTTAAAATTAATTAGAATAGAGACAATATGGTGGTAAAGTACTCTCTTCTTCCGTGACGAAACTGCAAATATCACACTACGTGTAATGGAGGATGGTTCTCACTCATTCCATTTCAGCTGTTCAGCATGGATTTAGCATCTATGCCCCGGCTCCTCCCGTATAAGTTCTTAACACTCATCATTTCATATTATTTAGCCTAGACAACGAAGATGCCAGGTGTTCACTGCCGTACATTTTTTTCCATTCCAGTTTAAAAAGGCGTAACGTTCTGGATGTTAATTCAGGCGTGTCTGATGTCTTTTTGTAACATGTGCAGGTTGGGGACCTCATGCGTATTTCCAGACATTAAGAGAGTCTCCAAATGGGATTCAGTCCTCGACAACAAATGCGAATAGTCTTAACGTGCTGCAATCAGAACTTACAAGTGCATACATGCGACCTCAGCACGGCCTTGGAATATCAGAAATCGGTACTAGGGACTCAAGCCCTATGCTGGATGCATTAGAAAATGGGAGGAGACTGGAGATCCTGAATTAAAAAGGTTTGGACTGCAAACAACTCGACATACAGAAGTAAATACTGTTTTCGTCTTTCTAATTTTCATGTACAGATGATTAATTGCTTGCAAAATTTCCGGGCATCGGGGAATAATGGCGTTTTTGCGCCTATAGGGTTTTGAGTTGGTTCTGTCAACTGGATTTAGAGCATTGGCATTGGATTAGTCAAATGCCTTTTCATCTTTAAATTTAACAAATATCATTCATATTTGCACCACATTGAATTAACTAAATTGTTTTCATCTAAGTTATAAGCTACAGTAAATTCATTATTCTTTTCAAATATGAAAAGAACTATAGTAAGTCTAAAAGTATATTTTGAGATTATTATATTATAGATATGAGATTTTTATTCATATGAGATTTTACCATCTATATATATATGAGATTATTATATTATAGATTGTTAGATTGTGAAAATAAAAATGAATATGATTTATTTATGAATGTTTGAGAGAAGTTATATTATAGAATGAATGAATATGAGTTATATTATAGATTGAAATGATGCTTGAGAGAGAAGTTTGTATGAATGTTTATTTAGAGATGAGAAAAAAAAAAAAACTTTAATTTGGTGTGTAGAAGATGTCGGTAATTCTTTTCCTACTATCTGAAATCGGTGGAATATTGTTTGTAAAACTGCTAATTTAACACGGTTTCTCAACAATGTTTGTAGGATTTGTCAATTAAATGAACATATGATGAGAATACAAGAGGCTGTGGGAGGAGCATTATAAAGTAGTACAAAATGTGAAAAATTATTCCCGGATTTGACTCCGTCCCTCCCTGGCTAATGTTCTCTGTTATTATTTTATATTGTTTTTGACTGACCACGTAATGACTCATAAGAATAAGCAAGTGTATTTGCAAAGGAGGGACACTTTCTTTCATGTTAGTGACAAAATGCCTTTCTAGAGTTTCGCGCTTGTTGGAACAAATCAATCCCAGATATTCATTGGTCAACACGACGAAGCTAAATATTTCTTCAGATATTTACCAGTTTTTGTAGGGCCCTGTGATAGAAAGTGAACTCTAGAAAGATTGGACTGCATTTTAGAGCTAGTTTGGATTCAGAGAAGATATAAGATAATATAATTTTAGATGAAAGATAAAAGTTGAAAATTAAAAAAAATATTATTTTTTAATATTATTATTATTTTAATATTTAAAAAAATTAAATTATTTATTATATTTTGTATAAAAATTTGATAAAATTGTAATATACTTTCGGAATTCATACTCAACAGAAGATTAATGCAGCTGGATTGATGTTGGTCAATGAAGTACTAGGTTGTAATAAGTTATTATCCTATTACTACTCATCTACTGCTCAAGTGCATTTCAAGTTTTTTTATTTTTTTATTATTTTCTTTTAAGTATTTTTTTAACATCTTTAATCATTAAGAAAAAATTTAAAAAATATATAATTTTACTAATACTCACTTTCTTAATCATTAAGTAAAATAAAAAAATTAAAAAAAAATCAAATAAAAAAGAGTAGTAGATGGGTAGTAATAATCTAAGTTGTTAAGATTAAAAAAAAAAAAACTATTTTTCATCTTGTTAACTATCATTTTTTCAGTGTTTTTTAATACAATATCAAACATCTTATTCGTATATTCGATCCATCAATTCGTACAAATTCGTTAATTTGACTATTTCAGCAGTTAGTTTTTGAGAGCTGACTATTGACCAAACTCCATCCGTTATATATATATATATATATATATATATTATAAAAGGTTACATCAAGGTCAATTAATTATGAGTATTATCCATTTAATTGGACGGATTATATTGACCAAATAAGCAATTACTTTCTACTTTCCCGGAATATCGATAACAACAATTCCTTATTCAAAGTTTCAAACGGCCCATTAGAATCCCTTCTATATAAAAGCCTCTCTCACTTTGCTCTGTTTCCACATCTCTCAGATAAACATAGTTAACATCTCTCTCTCTCTCTCTCTCTCTCTCTCTCTCTCTCTCTCACACACACACACACATCAATATAAGTAATAAATGGAGATCGTTAATCCTTCTGCATATTATGAAAACTTGAAGAGGTATTGGAGAAGGAGAAGATACCAAAGGCTAAATGGTGAAAATTATAGCAATAAAAGGAAGCTCAAGATTACAAGGCTTGGGGGTTCTGGTCGCCGGCGGCAATGGAGGATAAGATCCACCCCAAAGCTGAGGTTGAGCTTTATTGTTTCACCCATTAAGCTTTTGGCGAAATTCCACGATTCCTATGTTAACATGATGCTTCGCTTGGCTGGCAATGTTGGGAAGTCAAACAATGTTGATTTGTTTGGAGGAAAGAGGGTTCCCAAAGGCCGACAGATTTCCATGGTCTCTGGGGGTGAGGAAGTTGACGGCAGGTTGGTGATGGAAATCTATAAAAGGATAGCGTCTACTCGGGAAATTGCTGCCTTTTAATGCAACCTAGGACGTTCATTTATTTTTTGTCGTGTTTTTTGGATTTCTTTGAAAGTTATGTTGAAGCTGTTCCTCTTGCAATCCTCCTGGAATTAGCGGGAAATTTGTGAAAAAACTCAACTGTGTACTCGAAGTTTACAATTGTATATGTTTCTTTAGATTTTATGGCATGCTTTCAAGTGAAGTACTGATTCAGGTTATGATCTGCCATGCATGCGTGCATGATTTTCTTCATTTTTACATGATACGTACGTTCCTCTTTAAGATGAAACTAGAGAGAGAAAGAACGCATGTATATATATAGGTTAATTTTCTTGGTTCCTTTTATCATTAATTAAGTACCAAAGCATTCAAATCTAGTTATCAAATTAAGAAGGAAGCAGATGTGAGTGCACTGAAAATTTAGATGGTGATCAAATATATATCTAACGAACGTATATACGCACAGCTTGCATGCACATGCTGAGTGAAGGAAGGCAACTAGAGAATTGAATCAATATTACATTATTTTGAACATTTTGTATATAGTTTGTGATGATTTGCTGAATAACGATCGACCTCTGATCTCCTTGTGTCAAAGATCATAGCTCTTTGCATATATCAAGCCTGGGTTAAGGTTTCTATCTCCTCCATCTCTCAGTACGTACGCCTCCATATCTAACCACGCATGATCCTTCACTGGCCCAAGCTAGGCCAGTAGTACTCCTCCCCACCAAGATCGACCTCGATCGATATTACTCATTTCTCCGGCTAGCTGGAAAATGTGTCAACTAAGCTTGCTAGCTTGAGAAGTCAGACCTCATTATTCTCATCATCACTTACCTTCAGAGAAAAGCCGGCCCAATGATTAGGAAAAACGACTTCATCTCTGAGTACTTTTCTCATATTCTTTTTTCTTTGATAAATATTAGATACAGACGCCGTGCACGTTTTCATGTTTGAAAACAAACATGACAAAGAAAAAGTCATGCATGCATGAGTCATACGGGTGACTTCACAGTGAGTTCACACAATATATAATAAGAGCAATTCTATACATCAGTCATTATTCATTTTCATACTCTACACTTATAGTTCTCTTTTTTATAGGATGGGAAGTATGTGATAGTAAATAGTAACTGATGAAAAGAATTTTTCATATAATTATAATTCCATCTTTGCAGCTAAGCAGCGATATATAATTTGTTTGAGCAGATAACTCTCTTTATAGAGACTAGTACTAATACTAACTCCTAGCTCCATTTTAAGTTGTACGTTTCGTTTGTTTGAAACAAATTAATAAAAACTCTAAAATTTTAAGAGAAATGATTTATACAGTTTTGGGTGGATAAATATATAGTCTAATATAAATTTTTTCTAGACTCTACTTTTTTTTTTAAATGAAGTGCAAGAGATTTACGCTCTTAAGACTGTATGATCTACCATTAGTTAAATTTTGAAGTAGATATCTAACAGCTTGTACTAGCTAGCTAGCATTTCGTGTGACCACCGAATGACTGACGTACGACGTACTAATATTTCATAGGAATTAAAAACATGGATATTAGCGGCGGAGAACGGGGTCGTTTAATTTGTTCTAATGACTGATTCGTAAATCCATATAAATAATTAAAAGAGATAGACATAAATTAAATGTTTCGTGTATTCTGTGAAATAAATAAATTAATAAGAAATAATTTATTTAGTAGTAGTTTGGAATATTATTATCTAGAGGATCACCATGGCTAGCTATTTAAAGCCATGCATGTCTTATATATATAACACTACGAGAAAAAGTGTTATTTCCGGCTATGTTTATTTCCGGCGACATAAATATTGCCGCTAATAGCCTATTAATTTAATGTTATGGTAAATCCTTTGTGTCCATTAGGAAAATCACCGGAATACATCATTATTGCCGGTGATTTATTGTCGCCACTAATAAGGTTGTCTCCAATACGCTTATGTATAGCAACCCAGCCGTTATCATTAAAAAAAAGTCGCCGCTACAAATTATTATTTCTGACGATTTTATGTCGCCGCTAATAATATTGTCGCAAAAACCTAAAATCCTATCCATCTTGCTTATTACGGCGACATCTAGGTCGCCGTAATAAGTCCTACACAGTAACGAAAACCTAAATTTACCTCACCGCGCCTAATTTCCCTATTATTCCCCCCTCCCCTGCGAGTTTTGCCCCTCTGTCTCTCTCTCTCTGACTCGAGGCTTCGCACGGTTGTTTCCGGTTGCTATTGTCGCCTTTTCGCCGCCTCGCCGCCTAGCCGACGCCGGTGAGTTTCTCTTTCATTATTTTTGGTTCCACCGATCTCTCTCTCTCTCTCTCTTTCTCTCTGACTCGAGGCTTCACACGGTTGTTTCCGGTTGCTGTCTTGCCACCTTGCCGCCTTCTCGCCGCCTAGCCGACGCCAGTGAGTTTCTCTTTCACTATTTTAGGCTCCACCGATCTCTCTCTCTCTCTCTCTCTCTAATGCTACTGCTGATCAGTTTCCTGGCCGGGTATAATATTGTTTTCATAGAACCAAATGACTACTGCATTTTATCTTGAAGTACTTACCAGTCCATAGTCCAAATGACTGCATTTCATATGAAGTTCTTATCTCTGTACTTGAGCCCCAAACAAGAAAAAGAAAAAAGAAGTCATTAAAATCTCTATCATTGTGTGGCTTTTATTTTCAGCACATAAGCCTTTGTTTGACATTGAAACTGCTGTGATATTTGTCATCTGCATGCTCAACCACTACCAGACTTAGTTCAGAGAGTTCATCACATTGACAAAAGTTTACTGCAAGTTTATTAATATTGTAGTTGGAGATTATCTTTCATCTAACGCTTTCTAGCTAGATGATCATGATCAGCCATTTTTAATGCAGTGCATGCTTGCCGCCACCATAAAAATATCTTCTATATATTTACCTGGATGGACTAGTACTATATATATATATATATATATATATATATATATATAGGTGAGAATCTATTCATATGGGTGTGTATATATATATATATATATATATATATATATATATATATATATATATATATATATCCTACTAATTAGCACGACTAAGGCTAACTTGCAACTCAAAATTCATGCCCGTATCAATCCTCCATGTTACAATTCAAACTCACACGCACACAAATGAATTATTAGATAATTTCAAAGATCAATCGACATGCATGCAGTAAAATTAATATTTATATTAACAATTATATATAATAATGCAACATTTTGTGATAGTACTATGGTAGCTAGGATGGAAATTAACAAGCTGGCTATTCAGTTTGCTTGTAGCACACTGAGTGATTTTATTATATTTATTCACTTATATATACATGTATATTGTAAGTGATTTTATAGGTCAACTAATAATATAAAATGCAGTGCACGCTTGTTCCCACCATGAAAATATCTTCTATATATTTACCTGGAAGGACTAGTACTCTAGCTATATATATATATATAATTGATCATGTCACATATAATTAATGGTGGTCGATCTAGAATCACATGGCAACAGTCTCAACTATTGTTTAGCTTAATCAAGTGGTTCTCATCTCACTCTAGTAATCATTGTCTATTTTGCCTTAATTTGTACCTTCGCCCTTTGCCTCCAAGGGCCTTCAGTTTCTCCAAATTCCCTCTCCATGCATTTACTTCCTCTCTTCTTCTTCTTCTTCTTCTTCTTAATATGAAGGTTTGTTCTTTCCTCCAATATTAATTTTTCTCAAACTGACCATTTTAGTTTTTGCAACAATATTCCAATATGTACTCGTTTTTATAATGAACTCCAGCTTTATGCTAATTTATAATTTCATGGAAATGATATATATCAGACCAGTCTTCTTAATTAATTAGTTATTTTAATTTTGAAACCAGACCTACGTACGTATGTACCTTAATTCTCATAAGCATTAAAGGATGAAAATTAATTGAAAAAACATATATATATATATATATATATGCTATATAACCTACCTAGTAATTAGATAAAACTAAATTTTTTGGGTGGGTTTGAGGCTTATCATGAATTAATGACCTATTTTTCTTTCTATTTGTTAATTATTGATTATTCAGTCATATATATCTAAATGGCTGGAGTTAGCTACAGAAATTAATGTCTTTGATGTTGATGTTGAAACATTATATATATTGATTATATCAGTGATCTAGAATTGTGGGTTCACATGCAGCATGAGAAGATCGATTGAAAAAACGCATGCATTTCTTGTCTTTCACCAGGTAGTTGAGGATGTTCTGCATGAATTGCCAGTTTAATTTTTGTATATATACATAGAAAATGCTATTGAAGTAGCTAGATTATAATGTGGTTGAGAACAAAACATCTTGCCAAAAAAAATGTTTCTAATTCAACTGCACATGGAAGAATAATAGGGGGAAATTAAAAAGGCATTGAAGTTAATTAAAAAGATAAGAGGAAGAAGAAGAAGAAGAAGAAGAAGATTGATAAGTAGCATTACAATGGAAGAATGGATATATATCTGCAGTGCTAGAAACAAAATCATATATATATACATATATATATATATATATGATTGGAGTTACCAACTTTACTACATACATACATACATATTTAATAATTAGTCATTTAAATGTTAATGATCCATTCCTCTCCAATACATCATGAGCAGCATAGATCTAATTGCAACTATAAAAAGATGAGTTGATCAGTAGTTACAACCATGATCATTAATAATGGATAGCTAAAAGTCCCACAACTTTTATATATGTTAATAATTACCAACTTCATGGACAATTAAAAGTACATGAATTTCATTAGTTGGGTTAATCCTTTTGGTTCCTTTTAATTTTTGACTAAAAAGTACAGAATAAACTTTTTTTCACATTAATCAAGATTTTCATGCATGATCAAATAAGCTAGAATCTTTGCCAAGCTTCTGATTAAACCTTTTTATTGTGAAATCTCATGAATTGCGTGACACTACGAATTAGCCAAAAGCCACTTTTTTTCATGATTCAACAATATCATCTTTGTGATTTTAAAGTTTCCTTATGCTAGTATTCTATATATTTCGATTGTTTGCAATGATATAATGGACAAAGGGTTAACGGTGGTTTATTGTTTGGAATTTGGTTTTTAGTCCAACAAAAATAATCCAAAATGAATACCCGACATAGGCCTACTTGTGCTCTACCTTCTTCGTCCTTGGTAAGGATGGCGATGAGGATCTCCAGAGCAAGGTGATTCTCTTTCTTAAGAAGAGTATTCCACTACCAGAATGGATCAAGATCTGATCTTAGCTCGAATCCTTTCAATTCAAGCACATGGATGCTGATGGAATTTATAGTTTTGGTGATTCAAATAAACATCACAACGTTTATTATAGTTATTTCCAAGGAGAAGCCTGTTTGGCCAATGAGAATGTGGATTGTTGGTTATAATATTGGATGTGTTCTGATTAAACCTTTTTATTGTGAAATCTCATGAATTGCATGACACTACGAATTAGCCAAAAGCCACTTTTTTCATGATTCAACAATATCATCTTTGTGATTTTGAAGTTTCCTTATGCTAGTATTCTATATATTTCGATTGTTTGCAATGATATAATGGGCAAAGGGTTAACGGTAGTTTATTGTTTGGAAATGTTTGGAATTTGGTTTTTAGTCCAACAAAAATCATCCAAAATGAATACCCGACATAGGCCTACTCGTGCTCTACCTTCTTCGTCCTTGGTAAGGATGGCGATGAGGATCTCCAGAGCAAGGTGGTTCTCTTTCTTAAGAAGAGTATTCCACTACCAGAATGGATCAAGATCTGATCTTAGCTCGAATCCTTTCAATTCAAGCACATGGATGCTGATGGAATTTATAGTTTTGGTGATTCAAATAAGCATCACAACATTTATTATAGTTATTTCCAAGGAGAAGCCTGTTTGGCCAATGAGAATATGGATTGTCGGTTATAATATTGGATGTGTTCTGATTAAAACTTTTTATTGTGAAATCTCATGAATTGCATGACACTACGAATTAGCCAAAAGCCACTTTTTTTCATGATTCAACAATATCATCTTTGTGATTTTGAAGTTTCCTTATGCTAGTATTCTATATATTTTGATTGTTTGCAATGATATAATGGGCAAAGGGTTAACGGTAGTTTATTGTTTGGAAATGTTTGGAATTTGGTTTTTAGTCCAACAAAAATCATCCAAAATGAATACCCGACATAGGCCTACTCGTGCTCTACCTTCTTCGTCCTTGGTAAGGATGGCGATGAGGATCTCCAGAGCAAGGTGGTTCTCTTTCTTAAGAAGAGTATTCCACTACCAGAATGGATCAAGATCTGATCTTAGCTCGAATCCTTTCAATTCAAGCACTTGGATACTGATGAAATTTATAGTTTTGGTGATTCAAATAAGCATCACAACATTTATTATAGCCATTTTCAAGGAGAAGCCTATTTGGCCAATGAGAATATGGATTGTTTGTTATAATATTGGATGTGTTCTTAGTCTGTTGCTACTCTACGGCTACTACCGGCATCATCTCAATCATGGAGATGGTTTTGGCCTTTCTGATGTGGAACAACAGAGGGGCAGTGAAGAATCTAGTTATGCTAGCTTTACATACAGTTCGCCCATTCACCTTCTATGATTCATTTATATTTTTCTCTTAAACAAAATCATTGGTTTCCATGCATTGTACTAATAGTGACAACTCGTCTATTGGGATCATTACAAAGATTTGTGAGCTAGTTATAAAACATCATGCAACTAGTTATTGAGGATAAGTCTTTGATTTTGTTCTTTGGGTGGAATTATGCAAACATCTTAGTAGTGATGAACCCTTAGTGATATGATAAAAGCCTCGATTTATAACAAATAACTTCAAATCAATTCGATAATGGTTGGTGGTCACTATATTTTGTACTAGGCCACCTTAGAGTTTTAATCGTATTGGCAGCAATATTTAAATGATGAAAAACAAGATACAAACTCCTGAATTGCCTGCTTTTAATTTTTTTCACACACAAACAAGTTTCCATAAATTTAGTGGAAGTGTTACAGAGAGTTTTTGACAACTCAAGAGCTTTTCGAAGCCTTCTAATTGATTGCTACAATGGATACAGGATCTCACATCTAATGAACAAATGCCGAACTTCACTAGAATTGTTCTTTGCATTATGGTTTGTGATGGGTAATGTTTGGGTATTTGACTCTCGATTTGGGTCCTTCCATCAAGCCCCAAAACTGCACGTGCTATGCATCTCCATGCTAGCTTGGAATGCAATTTGCTATTCATTTACATTCCTGCTATTTTTGCTACTATGATGTTGCGTGCCAATGATTAGCAACCTTGTCGGATACAACATGAATGCGGGGTCAATTGATAGAGGAGCATCTTACGAGGAAATTTCTCAGCTTCCCAGCATCCGACCTTGCAAATGATGATCCAGTAAGTCTCATTTCTTTCAACTTACACTTACAGATAAGCTAATATCTTTCATAGGACAGAACAAATTTAGTAGATTCTAAGTCAAAAGAATATATTGGCGTGTTGAAAGTTGAAGTGCTGATGAGATTGTCGTGTTTTCTTTGTGTTTGTGGTGGGAATGACAGGAATGCTGCATTTGCATAACCAATTACTTGGACAGGGAAGAATTAAGGAGGTTGTCATGTTCCCATGTCTTCCACCTCAAGTGCATAGATCAATGGCTCCAAATTACATCTTCTTATCCTCTTTGTAAACAAGAACTGGGGAGGTAGTACACTATATATATATATTGGGAAACACGTTTTTTGTGGGGTAATACATATGTTTTGAAGAGTTTCCATTGATTTGGAGTTGCTCACAAGATGGCCTTCACCTGTTGCTTTCACTTTTGTCATGTTAAGTTTATGTGGTGTCAAGGATTTTGCTCTGGAAGGCCTTAACAAACTCTTCCCATTGTGTTCCTTCTTCTACCTCAAGATGCTTGGTATGGTGTTAAGGTCAGAAAAATGCATAAATGGATTATATTTATTTGTCATTTATGCTTTACAAAGGGATTGTATTAACATAGATGATGTGGACAGATATTGCCTGGTGTTCCATGGTACAAATAACGCATCCTTCATCAGAAATCTCTTGGTTCCCTGATGGTCATTATTCTCATAAAGACTGTGCAATATAATTTCTCTAAGCTGAGGGTATGTAAACTCACCAATCCATATTGCTAATTTGCTTATGTTCTATATTTGTGATGAATTTGATACAATTGCTAGACATGAATTGCTTTAACTTAATTGTTTTAACCTGTTTATTTTTATCTATATGCTGCACCTGGAGGCTGAGATGGGATGTGTTATATTTTCTTTTGGTGATTAGATGATTTACCCAATTAACTGCATTATAGGTGGTTATATTAAAAAATTAATGTATACATGCACCTATGCTTACACATTGTAGATAAAAGACATGAAAAATAACCTAGTAGACAAGTTAATTGAAAACTCGAGATCTCACAACATTAGTTCAAAATTTGTTTCACTTAATGTTTTCCTTTATGCATTTTACATTAAAAAAAAACATGCTTGTGTTAATCTTATTTGCTTAGGAATCATATATATTTAATGTTGTTTCACTTAATGTAATCAACTTGCCAGCTGCCTTCATTTAATGCAGCCATTATAGCATTAATAAAGTGAATGTACATTGTGGAAATGATGAATGTACATGGAAATAAAGAAAATGATGAATGTACATTGTGGTTGACTTTGAGAACTAAAGAAGAATGTATATGTTTGCAGCAGTTAACATCAATGAAGAATGCATCAAGTTTTGAGAAGAAAAGTTGAAGAATGAAGTTTTGAGATTAAGGCAATTTTGAGATCATGACGAAGGCCAGCAGCTTCCAAGGGATGATCAAGGCTTGCTTAGGAAACTCTAGTTACCCTATATTGAAGAGAGGATGACACCTATAAAACAATATTGATATATTGTGGGGTGTTAAGTAGTATTTTAGACTAAACTATCATCAATTTCAATTTGAGCAATTTTCATTAATGTATGATGTTGGGGATGTTTAAACCATCTATATATATATATATATTTCAATGATGATTAATTCATGATATTGTATGCTTATTAGGAAATATAATTGATCAGATGGTTTAATGGATTAAACTGATGTTGAAAGCAGGCTGGATTGTATACAGAAAAAATATTTCAATTCATTCCGGCGAGTTAAAGCTAAAATATTATAGATGAATTGATTCATTTCCGGCTATTATATCTCGGCGAAATTACTAAGTATCGACAATAATATTTAATGGGAAATACTTTTTTTCGGCTACACTATCTCGTGGCAATAGCTCCATTTCGGCTTGTTTTTTTCTAATTAGATATATATATCTAAGGGCAATGCAAAAGAGCTTAATATATAATTATGAAGGACCTTCGTGATTTACATATATAGTATTTCAATTAAGAACATTATATTGAAGGCCGACTAGATAATCAGTTTGCTTACCCATCTTAAGTTTTAAATTATGAACTACACTTTATATATATATATATATATATATATATATATATATATATAGTCTCCTATTTAAACTTATAATGACTAACTTATAAGGTGGTTCTAAGAACCTGGATTTGATATCAATTAAAGTCATAGCTCATAATTGTAAATACAATATATATTCCTCCATCATAAGTAAGCTGCATCTTATCAATAAAATTTACAAATTAAGTAACGCCCTATTCTTAAAAAATTACATCTTTAATTTGATGATTCCATGATTTTTTTTTTAATGTTGTACGATTATTTTGGGATATTGAGAGTACTTTGCCGTGTTCTTAATTAATTATGTTGTAGTCATTGATGTTCTTGTAGAAAAATGTATACGTTTGATTTGAACAACTGAGTTTAATGTGATAGAGTCTTTGGAGTTTATACTTCATGTATAGTTTGGATGTGATTTTAAATGACATGAACTAATTTCCTAACCCTCTAGATACAGGGTGTTACAGATTATACTTAAATTTTATGGCAAATTCTTTTGGAAGGCTTCTGCAGTAAAGCTTGAGTCGTAGATGACAAGTTTCAAGACAAAATGTTAAAAAAAATTTGTTGACTTTCCAGTAGAGGCCGAGAACTCAATGAACATTTATTCTTGAAGGAAAGGTGAGAGATCTAGCGGAAAAGATAAAATTGGTTCCGATGGCTTAGAGTGTTTCCCACACGACCGTCTCTCTTTGTTCTACTTCCCTCTATTTTATTTCTCTGCAGTCTTCATACAAGGGATATGGCCGAGTTATCTCAAAATATATGCGAGAGGTGGTCGCTTGACTCTCTAAAATAATAAAATTCATTCAATAACCCTATAGAAGATGCGAAACTTAACTTTCATTGAAACGAAGATGTCCTATCTATGAGGATTGTATAGGGCTTTGTAGTTACATATTCAAATATATAACGTTATCAAAATATTCAAAAGTTGAAGTTATAAAATATAATTAAGTATATTATAAATCGATCTACACCAATTAAAACATCTATCCATGATCACCCAAAGGCTTGCAAAGAAATTTTATATGCAATCAGAGAAGAATATCTATTATCTGCTGGCTGGAGAGCAACAAAGATTTATTTATGAGAAATTTTATTTATCATCTTTTTTATTATAATCATTACAAGAAATATAGGTGCTAAACGCATTTCCTCCGCCATAGATGAGGACAATTAATAAAATTGGAATTCTGTCATGTTTAAAAAAAAAACGCACCGTTTTCCTCCCAAAACCAAAATCCCCCAAAAACCCTTATTTCCTTCACCTTCTCCTTCCCCCCAAAATCCCCCCGCGTCCCACCCCCAAAAACTTAAAAGCTCCACTTTCTCTCTCTCCCCCATCCTCGTCTCACTGATTCTCCCTCTCCGTGGTTAGGTCGCCGCTCTACACGCTGTGCAGCTCCTTCGCTACTCACGAAACCCCGGTAAGCCTCTAAATCCTCTTCTATCTGTCTCGGTCTCTATCTGTGTATTCGGTTCCGACTCTCCCTCTCAATAACTATCTCTTCGTACCAAGCCAGTCACCATGACTAGTGGAGGCCACCGCAACCTGTCCAGCCACGTTGCCTCGCTCTGTCGAATCCTCGCTGCAGCGCCACCTCGCCCACGAAAATCCAGCCCACCACCACTCCTAGTTGGGTAAGATACTCTCTTGCTTTATCCATGGAACCTAATGTCGTCCATGATTGTGTCTTTGTTTTGGAGTCGAGTGACTTTGACGGGAAAGTCAAAGGGAGTGAAACGCTACCTTGTTTACTACAAGGGTTACTTGGTTGGTCAAGCACCATGTAGACTTGAGTCATGCTAGCTGGCACGATGTACCAGCTAATGAGAATGAAGAATTAATTACACACATTCAAGTAAAAGTAGGAGAATGCAATACATGTTCAAATAGAGTAGATGAAAGCCTAACATTGGTAATGTAAAACTCGGGGCTGGGAGATTATAATCAATACTCTTGATGTTTGTCTGTAGGCTGACTTCATCCTCGACTTGACCAAGAAGAACCATCGTGATACGGTTACGAAGACACTACGCAAGCGGTTTAATCATATTCGCTATGATTTACATAGAACCTACAAGCAATATGAGAGCAATGAAGAAGCACTTGCGAATGTGCCACCGTCGGTGACACCAGCCACTTGGGTAAAGTTATATGCTCGATATTCAAGCGATGACTTTAAGGTAAGTTGGCAGTCGTATACTTAATTAACATGCTGTGGAATTTTTTGGTAAAATAGTCACCTGTATTAAATGTTAGTTAGAACGGTTAGTTTTTGTTAAAATAGTCAACTATATCTACTTATGTTTTTAGTCATATAATCCTCTTGACACCTCTACATTCAATAGATGTATATCATGTCCTATGTGATTGCAGCGGATGTCTGAACGAAATAAAAGTAATAGGGAGAAGCAACAAAACAATCACACGGCTGGACGAAGGTCATTTGTGTGGCTAATGGAGATGAGGGTAAGTCTCCATTTTGGTTGCAAGATGCACACTGACTATATGTAACATTATTATTTTTTTGTGCTACGTGATATGTTAGGCTTCTTCAAAGTTGTGTATTTCTTTTGTGTTCTCTATATATCAATGACTAATATAATTACTTGCACATTTAGTTATGAAAAAACAGAAAAAAAACACTCAACAATCGTTATTGTTTGTACTTCGTAAGTCTAATCCCAACAATTAATTTGATAGCTTGAATGAGAGTTTTATCTTGCAGATTTGAGTTCCATTGTGAATGCTAGCTACTTGTACTCTTTTAAGTTGTACTCCATAATGGTGTTCATATATTCAATCTAAGTTAGTGTGTAATTTATTTTATTTGCAGTCTGGGAATGAGGAAAACTTGGTTGATTTCTTTAAAGAAGTCAAGTGGTCAAAGAAGAATGACAAATTTGTGACTCCCATGACGGAAGAGAAATATGTGAGTGTTAATTAAGTAAAATCCCATGATGTTATAGATAAACTGATGTCTATATTTTTAGTGCTAAGTACATATTATGAGCAATTAACCTGTGTGATGTTTTCCAATGGTTGATAGAATGAGATGGCAGCAAAGATGGCAGAGCTGGAGCCTGAGAAGCAAACTAAGGAGGCTGCAACAACAATATTTAAGGAAGTTTTGGGCCACAAGCCAGGGTATGTACGGGGTCTCGGCGAGATGGTTATTCCCGATTCATCTAGACAATCAACTAATGCCCGAATAGTATAATTAACTGAACGTGCAGAAAGAAGTGAGAAAGAAGCTGCACATTATAAGGCTTTACATGATGATTTACGAGCGAATGTCATGTTATTAATGGAGAAACAAGACAAGTGCGACAAATTTATGGAGAGATATGAGTTACAGAGGCAGACCCAGAGAGAGTCTCATAGAGAGACTCAGGGACCTGCATAGCCAGTTACTAAATTTGAGGGTAACAATTTTTTGTCAATTTTGGTAAGGAGATGAAAGTTAAAATAATATAACAACAAAATGTCTCTCATATCTCCAGAACCTCCTCTTTTGTACATCAGTTACTGGTGTGGGGTAGGTAGTATATTTTTTGGTTAAGGATATTTTGTAGCTTTTGTCTGGCGATGTACGTTGCTTTTGCCACCAACATGCACATTGGAAGTTCTTGATATCAATGTACAATGAAATTGCTACAACAAGGTAAGTTATCAGTACATACGTAGCCTTTTAATAATATTATTAGTACCTGACTGACTTGCAGATTTTCATTTATTCTTGTTCTGACATTGTTACTTTTTATGTATCTTTCAACATCTATATGACTAAGAATAAATAACTTGTTTCATCATTATTCTGAAAAAAATTTTTGTTAGGTCAATGAAGTTGCTGAATGCGAGATATCATAGAGGAAATCACCTTGGGTGAGTATAGCGGACTTGGTATTTACTAGTTCCAATAAGCGCAAATTATGCGTACTTCTCATATAAAAAATCATAAGTGCATATGGTTTTTCACCTATATAATTTGTTCTTTTTGGTGCGTACTTTGTTTGGTAGGATCAAATTGCCAAGTGTTGGATTTTTCTCACATTGGGTACTGTGATTTTGGAAGCTAGCTTTATACCAGACTAAAGAGCTATCGTATGTAGAGACTTTCTGAAATGGACTCGTTAGTCTTTTGAATCATGTAAAAGGTAGCTCCAATTTCAGGTGAGACCCTTGTATTAATTGTCAGAGAGTTTCTACGTGTTCTATATATCTATACTATTATATAAGTGGCTATAAAACGGCACTAAACGGGAATTCTTGTTTTCCGTTATCTTCCCGTTAAATCAACGTTAACTCTACCGTAGCTTGAAAATGGTAATCTTCTGTTCTCCTTTTACAATTTTATTTCTTTATTTTGTTTGTTTACCGTTTTTATCCTTCAACTTCTTTTGTTTTATTCGTTTTTGACCTTTTTAACCCTTACTTTTATCAAACAATCCATCCATCTCTGACATAATATCTAAAAAGAAGATAAAAAACCCATCCATCTCTGACATAATACCTAAAAAGAATGAAAAGATTAAAGACAAGAAAGACAAATATGAGAGAAGAGAAAAGTTGAGGAAAAGACCTTTAAAAAACTTTTCTTTCGTGGGTCATCAGTGCATAGCTTTGAGAATGGTGATGTTATGCATTTTTACAATTTTATCTCTTTATTTTATTCGTTTACCGTGTTATCCCTCAATTTATTTTATTTTATTCCTATTTTTATATTTTTATCCTTCACTTTTATCGATCAATCCATCAATCTCTGACCTAATATCTAACAAGAATGAAAGAGAAAAAAAAAAAAAAAACTAAAGACGAAGGAAGAAAAAAGCTAAAGGAAAAGACTATCAAAAGATTTCTTTCGTGTGTCAGTGCATAGGGAAGAGATAATTTTATTTATATCAGTATTTTGTGTCTTCTTGTGTAAGTGAAAAAGTTTTAGAAGAGATAATTTTACTCGTGTCAGTGAGTTTGTGTCTACTTGTGTAAGTGAAAATTTTATTTATTTATTACTATATCTCTTCGTTTCATTATTTGAGTGCAAATCTCTCTTTTTCTCATTCCCGATTCCCTTTCTACTCTTGAGTTTTCTCTCAACCTTGAACCTAACATCCTTTCTTCTCTTTCTCCACCTCACGGCCCTTGTCGCCGTCATTAGCCACGGAGCACGGCAGCCCTAGCGACGCCGTTCGTCGGCTCTAGCCACCAGATGCAACCTCCCTTATCCCATAGAGATCTGGGTTTCAAATTTCAAAACTCTTAATTTTTTTTCTCAGCAGCCAAACACGGCGTCAAGATGGGGATTATTAGCATGATTTTATTGTACGTCCGTGTTTTCAGTTTGATGTTCATGCTTGTCTGATGTGCATGTTTTCATCTTTAGGTTTGTGGTGTTCGATTTGTATTGATCGACTGCATCTTCAGCTTCGTGGGCGTCCAGATCTGATTGGTTTTGACAACCTAGAGTTTTTTTTGGTGTCGCGTGTTGCTAAGCACTGGTCCAATGGTGCTGTGCGAAGGTCTTGTGCCGTGAGATGGTGCGATTTGTGCCATGTACGGTGCGATGTCGTGCGAAGGTGCATCTGTGCCGTGTGAAGGTGTGAGGATGCCGTGCGTTCATGCTCGTGCGATGGTTGGTTGATTTTGTCTGACGGGTGCTTGTATGGGTTTTATTTGTGTGATGGGTGGGTGAAGTCGGGGCTGGGTGAGAGGGACAGTGGAGGAAGCTATTTTCGAAGCCTAGGTGGAGGTTGTCGAAGCTCACACGGAGGATGTGTGGCAGAAGAAGATCGGGCGACGGAGGAAGAGTTTTGCACGGAGGATGGGCGGTCCAAGCTCGACGGTGACATGTTAATCGCCACCGTCGATATCCATATCGGCTAACCCCATCACAGCCCAATTCAGACCGTTGTCGCATCGTCGTTCCTACTTCAATCAGCCCACACTTGCAGTAATCTTTCCAGTTCCCTGCGATTGATTTTTTGTGGAGTGTTTTGATATGGGCTTGCTTATGAAGAGAAAAATTCTGATGGGAAATGATATCTCTATTTGTTGGAATTAAATTTTGCTTAAACTGTGCATTCACATTCATTGCCAGGAGAAAATGTTCTTAACGCCCTGTATTCACATTCATTACCAGGGGAAAATGTTGGTATTTTCCCCCGTTCATGTTGCTTTTATGTGAATAGTGATTTTCGTTTCTAATGTTTTTTCGTATTGTTTTGCCATGTTAATCTTTCCTCGTAGTTAATAACATTTTTTATAAATGTTTGTTCCCTTGAAAATTTTATTGTTGAGGCAGATTTTAGATTTTGAGAGATATCATACTGCAAAATGATAAAAAATGAGACAAGACTTCGTTATTGTCGGAGGTATGCCTAATGACGATATTCTTCTTTTATGATTTGGAAATTAGTTGACTCATAATTGACAATTTTTCATATTTATTTGCAGGTATGCCCAATTGAGGATTCCCTCTAATCACCGACTCCTAATCCCAAATCCAAAAATTCGATTCAGGTGCTTTTCCTTCCTACCCCTCTTATAGATATTCGCGATCCGGTCTTATTTTCTAGCACTGTTTACTGTTTAAGCCTTCAAAATTATAAAAGATTTCTGATTAGATTATTATTTATTTTTTCTTCGTGCTCCGTGTCTAAATTTATGCAAATTTTTTGTTATGATTTATTTTGATTTACAATTAATCGGCTATTCAATTAACTCTTTTTGTTTTTATGCTTGACTTGGGAAACAATTTTATTTGAGTAAGATTTTGGCCAAGTATGCGACTTGTGATATGTTCTTTTGGTATTACCCTTTGGACGAATTTCTGTTTGGAGTTAACGTCAACAACTTTATTGTATCTGCGTTGCTTGATTTTCGTAGTTTTCTATCGATACGCTTGCCTGTCGGGATGTGTTTATTGCTGGGTGTTTAATGATTAGTAGAGCTATTTAGGGAATTCGAGGATTAGTTACATGAATTTTCCCCACTGTCCCTTTGTGATGGGGCTCATTGGGTACACATAAGGCTGTAAATTCTAAGGATTTCTTACCTATAAAAAAATAGTTTCTAGGGAGTACTTAAGGCCAGGGTCTTTTTTTTTTTTTTTTGGCACATAATCCTATTTGGGGAGAAGGAATGTAGTAATCAAATGATATCCTATATAATCATTGAAGGTGTGTCTACAGTCCATTATGTGTTGCTGATAAAGTTGATGGCATGTGTATATCTTAT
This sequence comes from Juglans mandshurica, assembly GCA_022457165.1. NCBI lineage: Eukaryota > Viridiplantae > Streptophyta > Magnoliopsida > Fagales > Juglandaceae > Juglans > Juglans mandshurica. The sequence goes on from CM039621.1 coordinate 36,615,635, forward strand.
TTTATGGAGTTGGGTGCATAACATGATTACTATGGAGTACAGTGTTTACAGAATAAAGAAGGTTGTATATTATATTTATGCGTTGAGACTTCTTTATCGCTTTATAATCCAGGTTTGAGGATTGCAGTTGTTTGGACGTGCTATTTTAATCAAAGAAGTTTCATGTCTGAACTAGACGCCCAAATTCCTACTACCTTTGGTATGTTTGTTTCTGTCTGGGCTTGATTTGTGCACATCATATGACGCCCAATTTTTCATCTTCAGGTTTGTGTAGTTTGATTTGTGTCTACATCTTCAATTTCGTGGAGATCCAGATTTGACTGGTTTTGACAACCTCAGCGCTATGATTGAGGCCGAGGCTCTGACTGGTTTTGACACCCGCAGCAAATGAAAGGAGATTTGTGCACATCATATGACGCCCAATTTTTCATCTTCAGGTTTGTGTAGTTTGATTTGTGTCTACATCTTCAATTTCGTGGAGATCCAGATTTGACTGGTTTTGACAACCTCAGCGCTATGATTGAGGCCGAGGCTCTGACTGGTTTTGACACCCGCAGCAAATGAAAGGAGTTTTGTTATGCGTTTGCTGTTTTAGGCGGCTCAGATTAGGGGTATTTTTACCTATATTATGACCAATTTGGTGGAATTGATTTTAACATCTCTCATATGTATATCCATATGGTTGTTATATATGAAAGTTTGGTAATTTAGTCAAAACTCTGATCCCATAGGGGTGGTCAACCACCACCTATAGACTCCAAAGGTAGTGTTAAATTACACTTAAATTGCCGAATGATAATATTTTAAATTATGATCGTTTTGTTTTATAATGGATGAACAAATTGATGGGTACAATTATTCAAGATAAGAATTAAGACTGGTAGATTTGTGATGTGGTAGATTTGTGATGTGAATAGCTTCTTAAAAGAAAACATTTGTGAAATTTAATTCTTCTTTATGGGTCTTTCTTATAAGATAAACGGAATAGGAATACCCAGGGAAGAATCAAGCCGTACGTTTTCTTCCTTTTTTTCATGTGGGTCCACGTGCATTTATTTTTCTTTATTTCATTTTAGTCATCCCAAAGATATCGCCGAGCATGAGTTTAGCCAAGCTCTGCAATATTGGATGTTGTCATAATTTGAGATCTTCAATTACAGACATTAAAAATGGTAAAATTTAGTGGGAGGGAAAGAGAGGGGTTGTACTTTGTCTGTAGTTCCGTGCAAGAGAGAACCCATTAATAATAATAAATAAAAAAGATATATTATTGAGAGGGAAAGGAAAATGGAAAGGGAGTTCTAATAGAACGTGAATATCACTATCATGCACTAATATTTTCTACCTTTTAAGCACTTGAATAATGAAAAGAATGACGGTACAAAGCATGGGGCATGGAGCCGAACCGCTGGGGCCACAATATTGATATGTGATGTCATTATCTTATATTACATAATTAAACTTATTTTATTAGTGGATGTAATTTGCACGGTAGTACTATGTTTGGATGTTAGGTGATATCAAATGATTTTTGATATGTGAACAATATTGTTTTATAAATTTTATATTATTCCAATTCCCATGTATTGCAGTGATCACTAACTCTGAAATTAAATTCAATATATATAATTATATATAAAAAAAATCTATCCATTGTCAATTTTACATTAAATGATAGATTTATAAATAAAATATAATAAATGATTTACATATAATCATAAAATATCACATCATAAGATGATGAAATGATTATGATATTTGAGGATTATAATATTTGTTGATCATTATCCAATTTTAAAAAATATCTAATATGATTTAATTAATAGACTCATCCAGATAACCTACAATAAACAATATCACATATGTATATATATGACCTATGAGCAGCATTGATCAGTACTGATCTACTGATCCATTCTCTCTAATTATTATACTTTTCATTTCTATATTTACTAAAATTTATTTTTTTTCAATCATTAAATTATTCATTAATTCTTTTTTTTAAACCATATTACTTTTATAAAAAAAAAAAAAAAAAATTGTTTCACTAACTAGACAACGTGCAAAGCACGTTGCTCCTTAGCTAGTGTACATAATATATACATAGTTAGTTATTTTATTTAGAGATGCAAAGGAAAAAGAAGAGATGCTATCTTTTATTAATTGAATGCCTTGTAACTTGGGCCTTGAATATTATGTTTTTGCATAAATATATTGCATTTCTTTACAGTTGTGTTGAAGCACATGAAGTAAAATCGTTGAACCAAATTCAGCTCTTCCCATACTTGTTGGAATATGGTGATTAGAAAGAAAAACACTTGCAATGAAGAAGTTGGTGCATTCATGAAGGCAACTTGTTGTTAGACATTTATAATTTGAACGAAAAACACTTGTAAATTTATATTTCATTATGATATGTTGGATGGTATTATGTAAAACGTACACTTAAATCTTGGTGAATTTTAAATATGTACGTCAAGGTTATTTGAATGATGTTGACATATAATATATATATATGTGCAATCAGATATAAATTTATCCAAATCTAGTATTTATAATTTATTAGCAAGCAATTATCTGTTATGAAATTACAAATATCAGGACACCACGACAAAATACAAGCAAATAGAATGGGTTTTGAAAAAAAAAAAACCATTTCCGGCGACTATATCATCGCCGCAATAATCGACTTCGTGTTTCTGGCAAATGTCAATTATCGCCAGTAATGGAACTTTTCCGGCGACTTAAATTCGCCCCAACAATTATATTTCCGGCGATTTGTAGTCGTCGGAATAGATTTGAGCAACTATGCTAAAAATCTTTACTGGCGATATAGATGATATTTCCGGCGATATATACTCGCCGGAAATGTACAGCATTTCTGTCCGTTTTCGAACATCGGCACAAAATGTCTTACTTGGCTGTTTAAAAGCAGCGACATTGGGGCAAACTTATTTAGCCGGAATAACATTTTTGCGGCGAAGGTTGGTAGTATTTGCGAGATTTTCTTTGCCGGAAATAAGTTTATTTCTTGTAATCATAATTAAAAAAGAACTTTTGGCGTTTCCCTCTGGACTTTTTGCTATTGGGAGACAAATCCCAGAATTTCCTTGGTCAACACATGACAACGTTTATGAACTACTAAATTAATTGTGATTTGGGTTTACCAGTTCTTACTTAATTATTTGCTGGTAATTATTGGAAGAGTTGACCACTTTGATCGATCATGAAATTCGATATATTAATCCAGCTAGCACGTAATTATCTCCAATTAGATCTAGATCCCCATCCAAGTTTGATGAAAGATATACTGATCAAGAAGACCAGTCTGTCCAGTCTTGCTAGCTAATTGATTGTAGTACTTGTACGTATAGAAGCTTGATATAAATATAGATCAGGACTCTCATTCTCACACAAATACCATCTTTTTCTAATTTGAAAATTGATTTGTCTAAGTTCTAAATAGACAAGTCATGTACATACGTGCAGTCCCTACGTAATTATTTGAGGTTTTTACTTAGTATTACTCTTGTTATTTTCTGCTTAATTTATACGTAGCAATTCCGTACCGTATGACCCAGACCACCTGTGTAAGGGTCATCACTCTGCATCAGATAACTACATAAGATGGATTATGTTGGTAAATTGATGAAACAACTAGCTAGGGGTACTGCATGATCAGGCTAGATATTTTTTTAAAATGCTCAAAATGGGGGCAGGGCGATCGAATGCAAGACGTTCCAATATTCAGTTCAAAATTACGAGCACTAGAATATTTACATAGACTCTTGACTTGGACTTGTTAATCACACCATGCATGCATATATATATAGAATATAAAATCGTTTTAACTTATTCGACTCATAATTATTAACGCTTACTTGGTCATGAGAAAGGCAATACTACTGAACAAATACATACAGCTTTCTTGTTGTCTCTTACATCCACATGATTGATGTTCTTTCCAGGAATTGTCGATAACAACAATCCCATATTCAAACCTCGCACCAAGTCTTCGCTTCCCAATCTATATAAAGCCTCTGTCCTTTGCCCTCTTCCCACATCAAACTTCTGCAGGTAATTAATAGTAACATATCAGTACTCGCTCTCTCTCTCTGGTCTGATCTCTGTCTCTCTCTGATCATATAGTAGTAAATGGAGATCGTTAATCCTTCTGCATATTATGAAAGCTTGAAGAGGTATTGGAGGAGGAGGAGATACCAAAGGTTGATTAATGGTACTGCAAATAACAATAAAAGGAAGCTCAAGATTATAAGGCTCGGAATCCGGAGTACTGCTGTTCGCCGGGGGTTTTGGAGGGTAAGAAGATCAAGCCAAAAACTGATCAGGTTTAACAATTTCTGTATTAATGCTGTTTCACCGATTAAGCTTCTGGCAAAGTTCCATGATTCATATGTTGACATGATGATTCGTTTGGTTGGCAACGTTGGGAACTTGAACAACGTTGATTTGTTTGGAGGAAAGAGGGTTCCCAAAGGCCGACAGATTTCCATGGTCTCTAATGGTGAGGAAGTTGACGGCAGGTTTGTTTTGGAAATGTATAAGAGGATGGCGTCTACTCGCGAAATTGATGCAACCTCCAGCGGATTGTATATGTAATTTGAAAGTTGATTTCTTTTTTGGGTTTAGTTGTTGTTTTTGCTGTAATTTGCAAGTTGTGGAAGTTAATTTGAGACGTCTATGACTTGCATGGCCTCCCTGATGATCTGTAGAAAAGCGTTGTAACGCAAATTGCATGTATTCTTATATACAATGATCCTTTCGAGTACAGTGATTCAAGTCTGCTATGGCGCTTCTTCCTCTTGTCAATTGGAAGAAGAAGAACTAAACCCAATTATATATATACCTTTTCTTTGAAACCACTATCTATTTTAATGCATGTGAAAGTTTTTTAACAACACTAATTTGAAATTCAAAAAAAAAAAAAAAAAAAAGAGTGATGGAGAGAAATTAGTAATAATGTTAGAGAAATTATTTGTACAAAGCTCATCAAGCCTTTGTAAAAAATGTGGACCCCACATTAAAAAAAATATAAAAAACAATCATTTTTTTTAACAGGATTCACTTTTTTACAAAGGGTCTATGCGAGACTTGTCTCTTTTGGGCTTCTACTTATTACTCATAAAATTATAGAAGGACCGATTCAAATAAATAGCACAAGTAGTCGGACTCTATTCATTTTACTTTTATTCAAACACGAATCTAGTTCAAACTTATCATTGAGTTATATATATTCATGGTTATAAACAATTGATTTATTTATTGAATAAGTTCAAACTTAATTCACAATTTTAATTGTAACAAAACATATAATCATCATGTGTATCGTGTATTATATCTTGTCAATTTATCTACAAATTTTAACAAGCCTACTTTGATTTTTTTTAGATATCTTTATCTAGTTTTATATAATTGTGTATATATATATATATATATCAATGGTTAGATCATAAGGAATTGGGTAATGCTATATACAGTCGTGGAATGCGCAAACGCTGCGCAGTCGCTTTGAAAAAGAGTGGGGTCCACTATTAAAAAATTAATTTCTTTTCATGTGGGTCCTATATTTATTTACTTTTTTCAAAGAGACTGCACGGTGCTTGCATACTCACGACTGCAAGTATCATTTCTCTTCATTTATCTAAGGAATTACATAATATTTATCAATGATCGATTTAAATACCTAAGATATTCTCAAGTTTAAAATGATATAGTAAAAACTAAACGAATACGTAGTTATAAGAGTTTATAGTACAAACTTTTACCAATTTGATTCAGATTTTATACAAGTTATATCGTCTAATAATGATTATTAAAAACTTTGGATAAATCCCCTAGATAAGAAAATTAAAAATTAATAAAATAATTTAATTCTCTTTCAAGTTAAATTCTAATGCATCGGTAATATTATATATATATATATATACTAGGTAAAAACAACGTGCAATGCACATTTACTTAGTTTATATTTAAATTTTTTTTATTAAGAACTAATTTTTTATTAATAAAGACGTAATATTTTCGGTTAATTAAATAATAATATAATATTTATGTAATTTATAAATAATTACACGCTATGATACCAGTGTTACATTTCAAAATTAGTTATATGATTTTGAAGTATTGAAAGCGATATGTTTAATTAGTTTTTATCTGAATTTAAGAAACTCATGAACAAAGGATTTATAGGCACGACTTTAGTTAATTAGATTGATCTACATAATTTATTGAACATTTATATCATAATCCGTGAGCATCGAAAGCAATGGATGACCATAGATTAGATGTACAACAAGATTCAAGTTTTATAATCACAAAATATTGCAGCTTTATGAAGGAAAATTTGTTGAGTGATACTTTTAAGTCGCGCATGCCAGTAAAAGAAGGGAAATCACGTTGTAATAAGTTATTATAGCGGAATTTGGTACAGAACTTATGGATAAATATAGCTATATATTCTTGCATTAATTCTATATGTTCGTGTATTGAAAACGGTGCAATATTTCAAGTACGTGCAACATTTCTTCTAGGTTAGATAGATAGAATTTAATTGGACACGAAATTCATCATGATCATATACATACATACATGTACATAATTGTGATGAGTTGCAGTTTTATCTTTTTGAGGCACTAATTAATTACTGCACTTTTCTTGATCTCTGCAGCCCACTTTTCTTGACCTGTATAATTAATTACTGCACTTTAATAATATACCAATAGACAAACGGTGTTAATTTTAACAGAAAAATAATAAAAAAACCGTTAAAACAAGATTTTCTGTTAGATAGCTACTTTATATATATAATAGATAGATATTTATATGCAAGTCGATGCGTTCTCCACATCATTAACTCATAAATAGACTCATAAATAGAAAAACTTGAATAAAAAATGATCATGTATTAGTATTAGATGTCAGTTTTAATTGAAGAAGAAAATTAAGCCGACCTACTTCTCCCCAAGCTAATTAAATGAAGGAATGACAACTCACGTAACAATTAATGTGCAGTCTGTTTTATTATTATACATTTATTATTATTTATAAATAATTTATTACTATTTATAATTTAATCATTATTTTTTATTAATATTTATACATCATCTGAAATTACCTAATCATCCAAACGCAAAACTAAATTTTTACAACCACTCTATCAAACTAATGCATGCGGGTGTTAATGTGGAAGGACAATAATGGCCTCAATAATTGCATTAATGCCGGGTACATGTGGCGAACAAATGCCCATCTACTTCTTCCCTAGTCTACCTTATTACTAATTAACAAACATACTGCGCGTACGTCTCACCTCCCTCACTCATTCAATACCGAAGTTGGAGGCCAACCTTTTCGGCGTTCACCATCTTGTCAAAACCTTTCTCCCTCCACTCCTTTTTATATCTTTCGTTAATTTCTTTTTTTCTTTTAGAGTATGAACTTAGACTGTTAGATTTGACTTCTGTTGCCCCCAACAAACTCTTCATACTTTAGAATCACTTATATATAAATTAAAATCGACTTCTGTTGCCCCCAGAAAAGATACGATCTTTCTTTCCGAGGGAATTCGAAAGGAAAAAAAATGGAAGGTAACATTCGAATTAGTGAAGACGGAGGCTCTTGCTATCACCCTCTTCCAGACTCTGCAGACTCCATTGTTTCCGATGATGTTCGCTTGCAGCAGCTCGGTTACAAGCGTCAACTCACCCGGGGCCTCTCGTACGCTTCTCTTTCTTCTTCCCTCTGTTTTTTCTCCTTAATTTCTGTATTTTTTGTTTTGGAATCTCGATTCAGCTTTTCAATTCAAAACCCAGTGTTGTTTTATTTGTTTCTGCATGATTATATATCTCTTGCATGTTCTTCTTTTTTCCCATGTTTGATTGGCGTAATTAAGCTTTTGAATTTTTCAATGATTATAATTATGAGAGTATAACTTTGAGGTTTCCAAAAACAATAACAGCTTGGGAAATGAAAGTGAATTGGAATCTTTTATTTGGAATGGAGATTGATGGTTTTAGATGACAATAAATCATATCATTTTACTTGAAGTGGACATCAATTTTGTATTTCATCCCACTTGCCAAACATATCTTAATAACTTTTGTACTTATCAATTCAAGATCGACATCCAAATCCATCTTGAAGTTGGAACAACTGCATTCAATGCCTCGCCTCTTTTCTTTTTTCTAATCATACTTGCTTTTGTGCAGGGCAATAGCAAATTTCTCGGTGACCTTCTCCATAATATCAGTGCTAACGGGTCTGACGACGACGTTCGGTACGGGACTCACGTACGGTGGGACGGTTACAATGGTATACGGGTGGCCAATGGTGGGGATGCTGACTATGGTTGTGGGTGCGTCCATGGCTGAGATTTGCTCTGCTTTCCCTACTTCTGGTGGACTCTACTTTTGGAGCGCCAAGCTCTGCGGCAATGACTGGGGCCCCTTTGCCTCTTGGCTCACTGGCTGGTACGCACTGGTACTTGTACCATTATTTTTTCTTCTTTTTTAAAAGCAAATGATTTCAATATATTGATCAAAGTACAAAAATAGATCAAAGTACAAAAATATTCTCGGACACTCGTACAATCGTCTCAAAATTATTAAACTAAGGCGCGTTAAAAGATTCAGTTAAAATTAATTTAATTCAATCTAATTTTAACTTTTAACTTAAACTAACATTCAAACATTCAATTATTAAATTATTAAACTCATCTCAACTCAAAATCTCCTCACACATAGCATCCACAATTTTTTTTTAACTCAACACATCTTTATACGTGAGATTCACAACTTTTTCAATTTATCATAAATAGTACTAAACTCATTTTAACATCCAAACACTTCTAAACTCATTTTAGATGGGCTCCACATAACTTATTTCACCTACTCAACTCATTATTATTTATAAAAAACTCAATTTAACTCAACTCAACTCAACATTTAAACGTAACATAAGTGTTATACAATTAAATAAGTGTATAACAATATATAGAGATAGAAATTAGTATTAACAGAGTAGCACAAATCCCATAATCTCTTGGCCAACTACAATATAGCTTAAGACAAAATCAATCATGAAGGTGGTTTATAGACAGTTCTCAAATTGTTGCAATTGGTTTGTTTTCACATATGAGATAAGTTGAAATTAAAGTTAAAAAATTAAATAAAGTATTGTTAGAATATATTTTTTAATTTTTTTATTATTTAAAAAAATTGAATTATTTATTTTATTTTATAGTAAAAATTAAAAAAATTATAATGATGAGATGAGATTTTCTAAAAACAAACGAAGTGTTTAAGAAAGTCTGTCTTCTACTCCACAGACTTGATAGATAGAAGAGTACGTGTACTCTAGATTTTAGAGAAAGCAATGAGATAGGCGAGAATAGAGAATCAATCCGATCAATGCTTCGTAGGTGTCTGAGAAGCACGTAGATCTGTACCCACATACTGACTGTGAGGATCTTAGACTCAAGAATCTAATGGAGCAGCACATGCGGCATTTGGAGCTCTGGTGGTGGACAGTGCGTGAGGCCCACATGCTATTTTGGACGATGCATGTAAGACATGTAAAGTATAGATGCTCTATGTCGATTTGCAAAAAGAAAATTTCAATTCCTTGAGGACGTTCCATGCCAATTCTTATCTATATTTAATGAGTGGAGGTATTCTTGTTTGTTTTCCAAAAATATCTCATATCATCTCATATCATCTCATCATTACAATTTTTTCAAATCTCCACACAAAATAAAATAAACAATTCAACTTTTTCAAATCTCAAAACAACAATAATATTAAAAAATATATTCTAACAATATTTTATTCAACTTTTTAACTTTAATTTAAATTCATCTCATCTCATCTCTGAAAACAAACGAACCTGCCAAAAACTCATCATCCTTTTATGCTTGTAAACATCAAAATACTATCTTCCTCATATCAAAGAGTAATTTTTAGACCTTTCTAGATTAGTTAACATGAATTTGGTTTAACAATAGATCATCATCGTGGTACGACGTTTATGAGTGTTCAAGACAGGTATGGTATGTCTTGCTAACGATGTATGTAAGTTTGAAATATATTAGGGTCAGCTTTAGGGATGTAAGAAAAAAACTAAAAAACCGATCGAACACCTAAACTGATTACAAATCGGCTCGATCCGTTCCCATTTTCATGACATGAAAATTGAATTGAATACCGAACCGAAATATATTATTTTTTATATTATATATTATATATTTTATAAAATTAATATAACATGAGATTTTAATTTTATTATTTATGTTTTCTTGATATAACCTTACTCTTAAAAATGAATATTAATATTAAGTTATTAACATGTTATTATTTATCTGTACATATTAAGTTACATACTTACATATATAATATAGTGTTATTAAATGCATGGTATAATTAGACTAATTATTGTATTTTGGTTAATTATTTTTAACATTTATTTGGTTAATTGGTTATATGCATCGTATTTGGGCTAAAAAATTATTCAGTTGGGTAAATAAAGCTAGCCATCTCATAAAGTCCAAAACTAAATCACACCTGTAAATTGGACCAAAATTGAAAGTTTTGATTCTTTGGATTAACCGGTTGGTTACGAGTATCAGAATTTCAAAACCAATTTAGACCGGTTCGATTTCAAAATATATATCTAAAATCAGATTGAACCGAACCGATTGATTACGCCCCTAATCGGGTCAATGACTAGGCAAGTTAGACAATTGCCTATGACCCCCGCTACTAGGCCTCTTGAGGAAAAAAAATATATTAATGGCCTCTATCAAGAATTAAGTCATCAAGAGATGCTTAATTCTTAATTAGAAGGCTCCTAAGAAAGAAATTCTCTGAAAAAGAAATTAAGAAAGACTATTTGAAAATAAAAAAAGTTCTAAGAAAACTATTTATGATAATTAATGATTATAAATAATGACGAACCAGCTTATTAGTTCATATAAGAGAAAAAATTGTTACTGTAATTAAGAAAAAAAATTAAATGAAGACAAACAGAAGCAACTACAATAGAACTAGTGGCTAATTATAAAATTTAAAAAAAAAAAAAAAAAAGTAAAAATTTGTAGTATTTTTTTCAACATGAAGGTTTAATACGTTATTATATCGAAACTACAAAGCATTTTAAGATTTTTGCCTTGAGCCTCAATTTAAATTCGGTATTATATATATTTAGATGCATTGCGTGACGTTTATGAATCCTCGAGAACAAAATTTTGGCGTGATATTCTAAATTTCTAATGTGAATATCACTTCATCAAATGGTCAAAGAAGAAGAAAGAGTGCGTGTTTTATTTTATACAACACACGTCATCTTCTTCTTATCTTATTTTTCCAAAGTACTCCATGATCTGTAATTTGGGTCTTAGATTCCTTCCTCAAAAGTCAAATTAAAAACAGAAAGTAAGAAAATTCCAATCTAATTAATCATGCAAACCAATTTATAATTAGATGTCAATATCTTGTTTTAATATTCCTTTAAAATGAGATTCGTTAAGGATTCGAATCTTCTCATGATCTTCATGTGCAGAATCTGATTTTTAAAGCTTTTCATGTGGAGCCAGCCTTACTCCAAACTTTAGGATCATAGAGAAAGATATTCATTAGATAGCGGATTTCTATCTAATGGATTTCTTGCCATATATATTAATAATGTTATTATATTAAAATTAAGATATCTAGAGTTTTTTATTTTTTTTTTAATAGTGAAGAGATAGATAGACACAAGAAATATATCGCTTAATATTTATTAAGAATTTGTTGTCGGGCTTGTGGATCTCTTATATGTTGAAAAATAATCTCATATTGCCTGTGAATAAAGTTTTAGGCATCTATATAAGAAATGAGTAATTATCACTTGTAGAATCGGTTTTAGGAGATGAGTTAGGCCTATAAATTTCTTCATGACATCAAAGCCTAGCACAGGATGAATGAGAGCTCACACTACTTATCCCGTGACAAGGACCAAGAAAAATACTAGTCTATATGTAGGAGGGTGTTGAGGAATAATCATACATTACCTGTGGACAAGATTATTAACAATCATACATTATTTGTGGACAAGATAGTATTAACTTTTTTATATATAAATATAGTAATATCTAATTTATACATGTATTTATCTTATTCTATATCTTAAAATTTGAAAAAAGAAATTTGATTCTACCTATGGTGGGAAGATTAATTAATACTATTCTTAGGATACTTAGATCCAGCTTTTGCGTTACAGCACAGTGCCCAAGAAAACAAATTAGATATTTTTGAAAAATCTTCCCAATTTGTTGAAAAATCCAATTTATTGTATGCATATTGAAAGGTGGAAGTCAAAATTAGATATTTTGACTTGCTTTCATTTTTGAAATTTCCATGCAACTAGCTGTACTTAATACATATCCATCTTTGAGAAACGTGGTAATTAATTCTCTGCTTGCCCACTTCGAGAGGTGGGGTTCCATTCTTCATAAATGAAATGACAATCAATAGATATTTTAAAAGGCAACATGTTCATGCACGATTGCGGGTCACGTTTGATTTCTAATTGGTTCCCATTTGGTCACAAAATGTAAACAACATCAATAAATTATATTTAATCTTAACCTTTATGAATTTTTCCTTTTTTTTTTTATGAATTTAAAAGTCTTTACCATATCTATTCAACATTTAATAATGTCCAAAAAATTTACACCCGCAGTTATAAATATTATGAATAAATATAGACAGAAGTCACTATTAGGAATATCCATTTTACACACATGATGTGGCATCATCTAGACCACACATCTCCCAAGTGAGTGTTGGAAACAATCAACAAGAAGCAGTCACGCAATGAGTGCAAAGTGTGCACTGCTATAGTGGCTTCTCTCTAACATTACTCAAATATTAATCTTAATGCTACAAACTACATATCCATTTTAAAATTTAAGTTATAATTTACACATATTCTTAAGTTTCGAATTAAAATATTATGTATAAAAAATAGAGGTCTCGAAATCCCATTTGAATCTTAAAATGAAAGATTAAATTGATTTGAATGAACAATAAGATTGAATCGATAATGTTATTATATAAATTAAAGATGAGGTTAATTGAATCGAAGTGGATGAATGAATAAATAAAAATTTGATGTAAGATCTAACTTTTAGGTCTTGTTTGTTTTCACAATTCATTTTAACTATTCTCATCTCATCTAATTATTACATTTTTTTCTAAATTTTTATAGAAAATAAAATAAACAATTCAACTTTTTCAAATCTCAAAATAAAAATAATATTAAAAAATATATTTTAATAATATTTTATTTAATTTTTAACTTTCATCTCAGCTAATCTTATTTGTGAAAACAAACGATTCAATGTTTTACGACTAGTCTCGTTTGTTTTTAGAGATGAGATTTGATTAAAGTTAAAAAGTTGAATAAAATATTGTTAGAATATATTTTTTAATATTATTTTTACTTTAAGATTTGAAAATTTTGAATTGTTTATTTTATTTTATGTAAAAATTTTAAAAAATTGTACTGAGATGATTTTTAAAATTTTCAAGATTTTAAATTTTAGTCTTAAAAAGTAAACCAGACTTAGGAGAGGTTTGGATTGAGAAATTAGTTGAGAGAGTTTGTAAATAGTAAAATAAAAATTGAATTATTTATTATATTTTGTGTAGAAATTTGAAAAAATTGTTTTGAGATTTAAAAAAGTTGAATTGTTTATTATATTTTGTGTAAAAATTTGAAAAAGTTGTAATGATGATATGATATGACTTGAGATGAGTTGAGGTGGGTTTTGAATCCAAACCTCTCTCATGTTTTTAGGTATGTATTTTTTTATTTTTTTAGTAATGCTAGATATAAATTCTATGTAGATAAGTTTTATATAAGCATTTTGTAAAAAAATTGATCCCACTAATAAAGAATAATTTTTTTATACTTTTTTAAGATATGATCTATATTTATATAAGAACTTGTATGAGACTTGTCTATTTAGTACGAGATAAAATCATTTCTTCTGAACAGTTTACAAGACAAATTAATTATATAAAAGAAAAAAGCATGTTGCTTACCTCAGCCTATTATTGGAACATAAAAGTCATCCATGTTTGGTCACTCAAGTGTTCTTTGTGATTGGGCAACTCAAGCAGTTCCAAAAGTTATTTATTGTATTGCTACATCTACGGACAATGTTAAAAGGAAAATAAATGAAAAAGAAAGCAAAAATGGGAATTAGGAATTCGACAGTCGAGTGACAGTCCTAGCCAAGAATGGTTGGGAAGTCCAAAGCACGTTGTCGGCACCTTCTGCTTCTGCCATCAAAGTTGCGTATTCACGCTATCGGCGGATTTGTTTGACCACGGAAGGGAGCGAACCTACGGTCCAACACTCGCCATTTCTTTAGCACACAGAGATTATTTTCCAATAATATTTCATGTGATGGGACTGCTTCTCTGAACAGAGAAGGAGACCATCAGTTTCAGAGAGGAATCTCCGAGAAAGAAGGGAAAGAGATTGGCTTTTAGTTTTTGGTTGAAAAAACAAAAACCAATCTCTCTGTTGCGGTATTCTGTCTACCTGTCTGTCTCCTACTGTGAGAGATGGGTTTGGATCATGAAAATGGAAACGTCTTGATTGATTCAGGGCATACCCGTCTCCATGAGCTCGGTTACAAACAAGAGCTCAAGCGTGATCTCTCGTAAATATTCTCGACTGCACCCTTCTCTATATTCTTTTGCTTTGTTATGCCGTTTGATCCCCAATTCATAGCGGAATATGAACTGGGTCAATCGGGTTGACATGTTTTAGTTGTGGTTTTTTGGTTTAAGGGTTTTGTTGGGAATTGCAGGGTGATTTCGAACTTTGCGTTTTCATTTTCTATCATCTCTGTGCTTACTGGTGTAACCACCCTTTACAACACTGGGTTAAAGTTTGGTGGGCCAGTGTCTTTGGCTTATGGCTGGTTAATAGCCGGGACTTTCACCATGTTTGTTGGGTTTTCCATGGCTGAGATCTGTTCCTCTTTCCCAACCTCTGGTGGTCTCTACTATTGGAGCGCTAAGCTTGCTGGCCCAGGCTGGGCACCTTTTGCCTCATGGATAACTGGCTGGTAATCTTTTTATTAGGTAGTTTCCTCGGGAAGTTCAATTTTCAATTACTTCGATAGTTTGACCTAAAAACATTGATTTCAAGTAATGGGTTAACTCTAAAATAAGTTCAGCACTGGTTGCTTGCTACTGTCTCCTTTTTTCATAATCGGTAATTAGGTTCTTGTTACAGTGTTCACTGTCTGTCATAAGCAAAATTGCTATAAATCGCTGTTTCTGAGGATGTGTAATCAGATTTAGGAATACAAAGTCCAAACTTTGCAACTTCTCGTTTCTTTTCTTTTTGTTTCTCTTTTTATTTTTCTTTTTCTAGAGGATGTGGAGGGTATGTTCTGGTTTTATTTTTCCTTATAAAATTAGACTACAATTGGGAAAACCCACCAATATAGAAGTTGTTAGCGGGAAACGTTGATGGAAGAAGTTCTTTGACGTGTAAGATTTTGTGGAATGAATTGCAATGCAGAACATTTTGTGTTTTTTCCAGCTCATATTAGATTGAGTTCTATTGTTCTCAGAACCAATGAGTGTAGTGTCCAGTTTCGTTTTCTTGTTGTCACTGAGCCTAAAACTTTAGATATATTGCTTAAGCAGCATCTCAAATTAATCATAAAATATGGATAAGTTTCTTGCTGCAACATCTGATGCACGGTACATGATTTTTATGTTTATGCAGGTTCAACATTGTTGGTCAGGTATTACTCAGCCTCATGTATCCTGGAGTTTCATGTCCTTCAAAATGTACAGGGAGATCAAGCTTGTTTTGGATGTCATTAACCACTTTGGATACTTTTTCATTTGCAGTGGGCTGTTACAACGAGTGTAGATTTTTCACTTGCACAGCTGATTCAAGTGATCATTCTACTTAGCACAGGTGGGACGAATGGAGGTGGATATGAGGCATCTAAATATCTTGTTATAGGTTTCCACGGGGGAATTTTACTCCTTCATGCTATCATTAACAGTCTTCCAATCTCTTGGTTATCTTTATTTGGACAGTTAGCTGCAGGATGGAACATTGTAGGTATGAAGTGTTTACCAGAATTTTTCTTTTCTTTTTCTAGTTTTTCACCATGTTATTATTTGGGGCAATCTCTTTCTTGGACCTCTGATGTTTCTTGGTATATTTAGGTGTATTTGTTCTTATGATTCTCATTCCCTGTGTTGCAACGGAAAGGGCTAGTGCCAAGTTCGTTTTCACTCACTTCAACACCGATAATGGTGATGGAATCAATAATAAATTGTACATATTCATTCTGGGCCTTCTAATGAGTCAGTACACGCTTACTGGGTATGATGCCTCTGCTCATATGGTGAGTTTCTTCTTGTCATTTTTTCCTCTATTATCCCCTTTCATTTTCTCAATTAATATAAATAAAATGCACTGCTTTGTTCACACTATATCAAGGGAACTCCAGATATTATTTAACTTTACCATGGATGTTTTGTTTTGTTATGTTAATATGCAAATCACCTTTGTAGTAACTAAATCTTTCCTTTGACTTTCTATTTCTAGACAGAGGAAACTAAGAATGCTGATAAGAATGGACCAAGAGGAATAATAAGCTCCATTGGGATATCTATTATTGTTGGATGGGGTTACATACTTGGAATCACCTTTGCAGTAACTAACATTTCCTACCTTCTAGATGAAAACAATGATGCCGGTGGTTATGCCATTGCTGAAATATTCTACCTAGCATTTAAGAATAGATATGGCAATGGAGTTGGGGGAATTATTTGCTTGGGAGTGGTTGCCGTTGCCATATTTTTCTGTGGTATGAGTTCAGTTACTAGCAACTCAAGGTAGGCTATTTTCTGACCTATTTCATTTGATAGGATTCAACGAGAGTTTTGAACCCTTAGGTACTTACTGTTTAATATTCATTTGTAGGATGGCCTATGCTTTCTCTAGAGATGGAGCCATGCCATTTTCATCAGTTTGGCATAAAGTGAACAAGCACGAGGTCCCCATAAATGCAGTGTGGCTCTCTGCCTTTATATCATTTTGCATGGCACTGACGGTATGCACACATTTTTTTTATTAAAATAAGAAACAAGATGTGCTGATCTTGCAATCATCATGGCCAATATAACATTATGAACAAATATTTGTTGCTTATTGTATGCACTAGAGTTGCTGATTTAGTGCAGGCAATTTTGTACTGTTTTGTTTGATACCAATGAGAATTGATGGTATATATCTGGATACACCTACAGGGGAGTCATATTCATATCATACCAATAGCGAAGATGATACTATTAAAATCTCTCCTAACATTTATCCAATAAACATATTAATTTTGAAAATATATCTGAAAATTTAAACATATTCTAGGATAAGAATTGGATACTCCTTGAATGATAGTATATAGTCTTTTTAGGTAAAAGAACAGCTATAGAGAAGTCGTTGGTACTGAATAACAAATTTGACATACATTGAAGAGTTATATTTGTTCAATAATGTATTCTCACTTTTCTGAATCCTTCAAGACTTCAGTATTGGCGTATCCATGCCACAATGTAGATGTACCCCTTGTCTGGATCCATATTATTGGGAATAAGCTTGACTATATTTGTTTTCCCTGAACCCGCCCGCATGCATATTGGCACCGAAGGTATGTGACCACAAAGAAAGAAAGAAAGATGATTTTAATTAATAATTGGGTCTATGCAATTGCTTAGAAAAAATAAGGTCTATCTAGTTAACAGCAAACAAAAGAAACCCTGGCATTATTTGCATGTGTCAAGAGTTGTGAAAAACACAAGAAAGCTTTAGATTTAGGCGTACTGCATTATTGGTGACGACTCACGACTGCATCTTTTTTTCATCATTGGTTACAGGATGACAGTTCGAAAGATAGATTAGTCCTTAAGAGGTAGACAAAATGCTATATTAGAGATGTGATGTAAACTTGATTGGGTTGGGTCTGCATGAATTTGCTTATTTCTGCTATTCCTTGAAGTTGTCAATTGTATAATTATTCATTCTAACCAATTTTTTTGCAGTCTCTTGGGAGCTTAGTGGCATTTCAGGCTATGGTATCCATAGCAACTATAGGACTGTACATTGCTTATGCCCTGCCCATCTTCTTCAGAGTGACTTTAGCACGCAAGTCCTTCATCCCGGGACCCTTCAATTTGGGTCGCTATGGAATCATTGTTGGATGGATTGCCGTTCTTTGGGTGGTAACCATCTCAGTTCTCTTCTCCTTGCCTGTAGCCTATCCCATTACCAATGAGACTCTAAACTATACTCCTGTAGCAGTTGGCTGTTTGTTTGTCCTTACTGTTTCTTCTTGGATCTTCAGTGCTCGTCACTGGTTTAGAGGTCCTATAACCAATGTAGATACCTGAACTCGAATGTACATTGATTTTCATATCCAAGCAATATTATTTTGGGTGGTGGTTCATGGCCACTCTTGGTTGGAGGAGGAGCAATTTGTCTATTTTTTCATATCTTAGAAACATGGTAGAACATGGAGATTTTCTTAACCCACTCTTATATTTTCTCCTCTCATGACTCGCAACTATATTCTGTATTTATCCAAGTTTTGGTACTATTCCTTATTGCAGTGATGGGGGCATATTGCCTTTCCAGTAAGGGAAATACTCTAGTCACAAAAGGATTATACAAAAATGATTTCACAAACTGATATAGCTTGATATGGTTTGTTAGATTATAAAGTTACTTTTATTGTAAAGCATATCTAACTGATCAAATGAAGCAACATCAGTTTGTGGGATTACTTTTGTGTAATTCATTCGTGGACGTAGCAGTACTCTTCCAGTAAAGAACACCGCAGAATACAGTCCATTGAAAATTTATTGATAAACTCTATCATCTAAATATAAGGGTTTGGAAATAAATTGAGCTTGATTGCTCTCTCCCCAGGCTTTAACACCACATCAGAGATAAATTGGTATTGATAAAGAAGTTTATGAAGAATATATAATACATGAAGTTTTTGAAATATGAGACAAGCTATTTATCATCATTTTAACCGTTATCCTTTCAACATTTTTTGATATGGTATAACTTGTAGACAAGTAAAATATAACAAATAGTTTATCAATTATATAATATCAAATTATAGGATGATGCGAAGATGATGAATGAAATAATGATGAATAGTATTACTATTGAAACATAGTCATGTATGTTATGAAGATTTAAACACTCGTTCTCATCCCATATCAACTTAATATCCAAACATCAGAAACACTTTTCAATTTCAAATTTTCAACTTTTTTATCTAATCATTACTTAATTATTAAAATTTTTCCAAAATTTCAAACAAAACATAAAAACAATTAAACTTTTTTCAAACCTCCAAACAAAACTAATATTAAAAAATTATATTCTATCAATATTTTAACTTTATATTATTTTTATTCAATATTTTCTCTTATTTCTCAAAATCTCACAAAACATTTTAACTCAAATAATTTTATCACTATTTTCAAACTACCTCACTATTATTCATAAATCATCTCAACTCATGACAATATCGATGCATTTTAAATTGTTGTCCTTTTTTTATTTTTTTACTTTTTTTTTGGTTGAATACCCAATTTAAAATTTGTTAATTGGGTAGTGATTCTAGTGAATATGATTTCTATATGGGCTTTTGTACAGGTTTCATTTTTGTTTTCCTGCGGTGATGGGCTTAATATGAAAAGCCCATGTCTCGGATAAGCATCACGATTCGACTCCTACTTTTACACATCGTTATCGTAACAAATCTTCGTGTTTGGGCGGGACACTCGAAAGTCATCGACCGTAAGAGAGCAAGCGCGGAGTAAAATGGTGAGGCTCCCTTTCTTCAAGTCGCTTTCAATTCGTGATCTTTCTCTCCCATGTTCTGACTCTGAGTTTGGGTTTCAGGCAGATTCCACCGAAGAACTCGAGCCCCTGTTCGATTACAGCCGCGTTCAGCCTCTCAATTTCGTGTGCCTCGACGGTGAATTTCGATTCCTTTTAGAATGTCTTCACGCATCCTTTTCGGCTCTCTATCACTCTTCGCTTTTGCTTCGTCTCCAATGAGATGGAGGAATTGGCGGGATCATTAAAGTTTCGTACTTTAGGTGTTTCGTTTGTTCTATACCTCTCGGGGAAATGAAAATTTCATCTCGTCTGAGCCTTATTCGACTGCGTTTTATAGATATTGAAACAATTGAACCGTGATATTTGAAGTTTTATTCTTTTCTTTCACCTTTTTTTTCCTAGGTAACCAGTTTGCATTTTCTCCCCTTTTTTCCGGCAGATGATGATGATGCGAATGCGTCTCCAGCTTTATCCTCTAAACGGAGGAAGATTTCCAAACCTATTGTAAGATTTTCTTCAATTCCATACATGTATACGTGCAGTACCTCCTGTGTGGTATATTGTGTGAGAATTGAATTTGATTATTATTATTTTTTGGTTGGGGGGGGGTGGGGTTTATCAATTGGGGTTTAGGTTGTCGAGGATGTGGAGGAAAATCCGAAGGTAATACAAATTGTGGACTGTGACGAAAAGGAAGAGTTGGATTGGCTAACTCCTCCACCAAAGGTTTCAACCGATATTCAGAAGATGATTCAGGAGGATCCTACCATAATGAATCTAAGGTATTTTTCTCCTTTCTTTTCATATTCTTCCTAAAGTAGAAACTTCAAAAATCTTCTAAAAGGCTACTTTATTTAAACATTGCATCCGTACAATATATACCCAGTATCTATGCCAATTAAATCCATACCTCGTAAGAGCAAATGGCAACTCTTGCTATCTTATATGACATAAGTCAAAAATCGTTAGTGCTGTGCGTCGACAGTTTGTTCTTTGCACCTGTATTTCATTTATTTGGCATTTAGATGCATATGTTGAGACGTTAATGTTTACTTCTACATGTAATTTCCCTGCTATTGGGATGATGTCATGCAACATGTAGTTGATAACTATTGTTATACTGGCCATATGTGGACATTTAAGTTGTTATTATCAATCAAACAACCTTGTATGTATTATCTGGTGACAATTTTTTTATTTTTTATGCCTCCAAATTTCACCGAGGCAGGGCCATTAGGACTCATCCCTTGGTAATAATCCCTTAGGATGCCATCATCTATCAGGTAATCCGGGTGAACTTTTTAGTGTAGAATCAAACCTGGGATGTCTAAGTATACAGCTTGTTCTAAGTCCCCTTTGACCACTAGGCTGCACCCTTATGCGTATCTGGTGGAAACTTTTAGAAATTTCTTGACTTTTTTAATCATGAGCAGTTTGCCAAGAGTTATAAAATCACGAGCACTTTTTTTCTTGTTTATTAACACCTCTCCCTTCCCATGTTTTCCTATCAAAATTTATCCTCACATATAGGTTGAAGAAGCAAGAGCTCGTGTCATTTGCACAATCAGCTGAAGCTGTGTTGCAAGCTGTGGAGGAGTCTGCAAAAAGAGAACTTGGCAATTCAATTCAATCTTCTTTGAAGACTGTTGCTGACCAACCATCAAAGCCTTTCGGTAAAAGAGTTAAGATAGTTATTTCAATTCAAGACAAGAACGGGCTGAAGCAATTTCGCATGTACATGGTATATCTTCGTGCAAGAACTTTGGAATTATTTACTCAGTACAATCTTAATGTTCATTTTTTTATTTATAATTATTGGAAAATACTTTAGCCACAAAAAAATTACACAAAAATAAACACACAAACTGATGTGGCTTGATATGGTACGTCAGATTGTAAAGTTATTTTTATTATAAAGTAGATCTAACAGATTCTATGAAACCACATCAATTTGTGGGTTTATTTTGTGTAATCTCATTGTGTCTGTACCAGTTCTCACAATTATTCCCTCATTTATTGTCAACAGAATTGTGGGATGAATGTTTAGCTAAATTCTATGCACTTATACTCTCTGCTATTCTCCTGGATCATTGCATAATTCTGTCAATCAGTTTCTGATGAGAAAAATGATATATATATTTCAATGTAATTATGGTGAAAGTTCTGTACTGTTCATAATGCATTGCAATACTTTTTTTTTATAAGTAAAAAAGAGGGAAGAATGTTGAGATGTACCAGGAGACAGGTAGCACAATACTTACTGCTGGATAGAGTAATTTGTTGATGAATCATAGGGCTGAAATCAGTATAGTGCATGAACTTCTTTGTGAATGTCAACAGTATATCGAATGTTCTTAAAAGGTTTGATGATCATTTCTGACGGGAAGCTTAATTCTGATCTTTTATTCAACCATATGGTGGTTTAAGATCAATATTATTTTGTTTTAATTGAGCTATTACCATCTTTTTTAATTCATTTTTCAGTATCTATTAAAAATCTTTCTAATTATTTTTATCTCTGGATGTTTCTGGCTATTCATACAAGAATATATGTATTTCTTATGTGTTTAAATCTTATCTTTTTTCCATTCCTTTTTTGGCTTTATGTTTTCTGTATTGTGGTGGTACTGAATTCAGCAATTTCAAATATGTAAGTCGATTTCCTTTAATCTCATAGGATGACTACTTTGAGCGGCTCTTCAAAATGTATGCAGATAAAGTTCAGCTTGACATACAGAGCTTAGTATTTTGTTTTGATGGGGATAAAATAAGTCCAGCAGCAACCCCTGATGACCTTGGTATGGAGGACAATGACATTATTGAGGTACATGTAAAGCCGAGCTGATTGAGGTAAGATGTTTAGTATAGTTTGTATTCTCCTCTTTGATCCTTTTATTTTAACAAAAACTCTATGTGCAGTCACTATTGTGTACTCCTTGCGCAGTCTACTAATGTGATTGGCTGCATCACTTTTTTTAATATAAAATAACTGATTTGGCCAATCACATCAGTGGAGTGCGCAAGGAGTACGCAAAAGTAACTGTATATAGCAGAACTCAATCTTTTAATTGCCATTTTAATTTCAAATATTATGGCCATTTCATTCCCTAGATCGGCATTAAAATTTTCCATATAAAAATCTTAGGAAAATTGGCATTTGAAAAGTTATAAAACTGCGGGATCGATATGGGGAGCACGCAAATTGTTGTTTCAAGATTCAGCTCATTAACATTTTCAATGTTATTCTTAGCAACATGTTTACCGACTTTTCAGAAGCATATGAGGAGGTTTGTGCGACCAACCTCCTGCTGCAGTAAGCCTTCATAAAGTGGTTGGTTTTGAGCTTTGATTTCTACAGAAATAATCTATGTATGCTTTTTATTAAAACAAATTGATAAGCATTGAGGTTGGTAATTTATAGTTTGAGATATCATTTTGAGATAAGGTGCCTTGGGTATATAGCATTGTTGGATGTCACTAAAAGAGGGATCAAATAGAAAACTAACACTTATTGTTTGGATTGAGAGAACCTCTCAACTCATTTCATCTAATCATTACAACTTTTCCAAACTCCCACACAAAATACAATAAATAATTCAACTTTTTCAAATCTCAAAACAAAAATAATATTAAAAAATAATATTCTAACAATATTTTATTTAACTTTAACTTTCATCTCATCTTATCTCATTTCAATTCACTATCCAAACCTCCCGCTCTGTTAGGAGGAAAGCCTTTGAGTGTTCAAGTAGTCCATGAACATGCAAAATAAATTTATAAGATGCAGTTTTGATGAGATACATTCAATGCATTGGCATTTGCTGGTTGAAGTGGAGTTCTTTGGTATGTTTTGTGACTGGCACTTCTTTTGTTTTTGTAAGTGATCGGCACAATTTTGAAAATAGAGAATCAGCCATCATACTGTATTGTTGGTTCACGAAAAAATAACCTGTTACAATGGTAGTGGAGCACAGTTAGAATCTTGTTGAAGGGGAAGGTTTTGAAGATATGGGTTGGTTTGGGGGTGGGGTAATGGCCTCCAGCAGCCCTGAATGTCTATTTATTCTGGTTTTAACTTGGGTTATTACTTAACCATGGAATTTAGTATATGTGGGTTTATTTTATGCATTAACCTTCTGAATTTCGAACTGCATTGCTTTGTTTCAGGTTCATACTTCAGTCACGGCAATCGTCTTTGTGCCACTGGGAGATAAATGTTCCTGGTAGTGATACAGATTAAAAAAAAAAAAAAAAGAATTGGGCCTGGTGGTGGGGTTACTCTTCAGGTTCTTTTGTACAACTATAGTTCTTTTCTGTTTTTTGGTTGTGTGATATCTAGCCTTCAATTGTACAGTGTCCTGGATATTACTGAAATCCTTTAGGAACAACAGTTATTGCTACAAGCTGAAGCAGCTCGGTCGTGAACAACTAATTGAGAAAAGAAGAGTGCCAATTGTAATGTCTACCCTTGTATTTATGGGAACTTTTTTCTTCATGACTAGCTCAAGCTTTATGGCAATAGAATGCAACGAATGTTTATGCAGATGCTTTAGGATATTGCGAATGTCCATATTGTGTCTTACATGTCTAAAGTACAGAATTTAAATTGGAAGGGGACCTCAACCGAACTGTAGTTGATTTTAAAGCATATTTGAGTATACAATATAAATTGTGTCTGTGTCTAAAATGGATATGGTTGAGTACATTTAATAGGGTCTTTTTAGTGGGGTATGCATTCTCTATATTCTGGATCTCATTAAATAATATGATCATGATGTTCCGGTGATTTCTCATCTTTTTGTTTAGTTCTGTCAGCCGATGTGAAATGTGTTTGGCCAAAGCTGGGGTTCCTAATCCTTACAACTAAAAGGCTATAGATTGATTATACTGATGACTCCGACCATTTAAGTCTGCACCAGTTAAAAATCATCGAGTATGTCTGTGGCCAATATGGCATTCTGGTGAGCGCAGCTCTGTTGTCATGACGTGTATTTCCTTAGCGAGTGTCCTTTCTCATAGGACTTTACCCTGAAGTCAATTCATAAGGATGTTTCGTGTGGGTTGCAACCAGCCATGGTAGGGGGTGGTGGTGGCCGAAGTGGCCTAATTGCTTTTACCCAACCCATTCTTTTAGAAAAAGTGACGGGCAAGGGAAAGTGTTCTGCTTTTTGTTTTCGACAATTCAGATAACATGTTTTAATTTTGTTATGGAGGGTTTGAAGAATTATGCAAAACATAATCTGACATTTCTTGAACCTACATCTTGTAAAGTGCTATGGTTCTTCTAAACCAATTAGCGTCATGGTTATGTAGTCAGGAGTAGTAACATTCTTCATCTTAGATTCTTAAGTTAGTTAAATCAGTTAAAAGATGTTGCATTACAGATGAAGTACACCGTTCATTCATTTTGAGGCTATTTATCCCCTGAGAAAAAAAAAAAGAGAGAGAGAGAAGAAAATGAAATGGTTAAGCAGCAAGCAATCATCCTAAGAATGACAAGGATGTCGATCCGTATAACAAATGTTATATTGAGTTAGCTGGTTTGAATTGAATACTCTGCACCTACTGGGTGGTTGGGGCTCCCCCATTAAATTTATTGCAAAGACAGCACGCTACCTTCACCCATACAAGTCTTCGGAGCTGAGTAGAGTTGAGCTGATATCCTTTTTGTCTGTTGGTCACAACCTTGTGGAACAAAGGGAAGCTTCATTGGATGGAGAAAAAGGCTGCCTTCTAATCTCGTTGATGTCGATGGAAGGAGGACTCTGTTTTTGTATGACCAAAACAGGGCAAGAAGAGATTTTTAGAAAGTTGACACTCCCTTTCTGTGCTTTGTACCTTTTCAAAATTCAAACCACCTAAATTACGAGAGGTTTTAGACAATTACTGGTGTACGGTCGCCGAGCTTCGTCAATTAGATCGAGTCATGGTTTGGTTCCAATTCCGTACAAAATATATAGTGGAAAAAAGCCTATCAATTTGATCCAAATCCGTACCTTTCTTATAATAATAATGTTAAATACAATTGTAGAGAATTCAAACTTTGCGTAATTATTTTTAAAAAAATAAAATTTTATTATTAAGAAATTAATTTTTTTAATATGAATCACATATTTGCTCATTTAAAAAAAAAAAATAACTTGAATTTACACACTAATACAGATATCATCTCTCTTACAATTAGACCCAAAACCATCTCTCTCTTTTTAGGGCAAACCCATCACTTTCAATTCGCCAAATCGTACAAGAATACGCTTTAACACTAGGGCAGGTTTGGAGGGTGGGATGAGACACAAAATTCTCATCTCATCTCATCATTACACCTTTTTCAAATCCTCATACAAAATATAATAAATAATTCAATTTTTTCAAATCTCAATTCAATTTTTTTAAATCTCAATTCAACTTTTTCAAATTCCAAAACAATAATAATACTAAAACATAATATTTTAAACACTAAAACAAAATATAAAGTTTTCATCTCACTCCCCAAACCTGCCCTTAAATGCTACCAAGGTCAGAGATAATTGGTAGATAAAAGAAACGTTGGCCATTCAGATTCTACTAGATTTATCTACCTCATTCAAGTTAGATTACAAGTTAAATAGTAATATTCGTTCTCACTCTAAATTTAATATTTATATTTTCTAGAATTATTTGACCGAATTGTATAATTCAATAGAAATAGAGTCATAGACGGCAATATTAAATGTTTAAAAAAATACTATAAGAAAGTCTTACAAAACATACATTTATTTAATCAATATATAATTTGTCATTTTTGTCATTCTATTTAAATATACACATATTTAAGTATTAAGATAGAAAAAGAAATGACAAATCACATATTGATTAGGTATATGTATATACTGTAAAGCTTCCATGTATAAAAATTTTCATAAAATTAAAGTATCTAATTTAGTGACGTAACAAAATATTTTATTTTTAAATTTATTAATCTCAACTATATAACACTAGTTTTTTAAGCCTAGTTTGGTTTCACAAACTTTTCAAACTATCTTATCACATCTTAACATCTAAATATCATTCAAACACAAATATTTTTCAATTTAAAATGTTCAAATTTTTAACTTTTTCATCTAATCATTACAATTCTTCCAAACTTTCAAACAAAACACAAAAAATAATTCAATTTTTTCAAATCTCAAAATAAAAATAATAAAAATTATATTCTAACTCTCTGTTAACTTTATAATTTCCTATTCAATTTTTTTCTCTCATTTCTCAAAACTCTACAAAAATTATAACTCAAATTATTTCGATATTATTAAAAAATTATCTTTTCATTATTATTTATAAATTTCTTATCATCTCTATAATTAGAAAAAATTCTTATCATTAGCTACTATTCATTACTCCATATCTTATAAAAAATATTCTCATATTTTATAAAAAAAATTATAAATATAAAATATGAAAATAAATAATTGTTGATGTTTTCCTAAACTAAAGTAGCGTATAAACAACTACGTTACCACAGTTTCCATAAATTTTGAAGCAACAACATGGTGAAATGACTATTGAAACCCCGCGTGTGGGTCCCCACCCAACGCGATACTCCCGTAGCCGCAATGCAAACAACGTGAAGTCGTGGCGGATTACCATTGGTGGAAGCAGGTAGACTTCTGGATCACATGACCCAACTCGCACCGCCCACCACTTTCGCTCGTTCACATGCAAAACTCACGGATAACGTCGGCGGGCCCCACCTTACCCCACGCCACGTGCCCACTTCCACGCTGGAAAGTTCACGCTCAATAACGCACACGTCAGACCAAAAAGAGCCTAAAGATAGATAGAGAACAATAAAAAAAAAGAGTGAAAGAAAGATAGAGGGAAGCTCCAAGATTCCGACCGGAAAGTTTCCATGGATTCCGAAGAAGATAAAGCCTGAACTCTTTGTCTTTGCCTCGAATCTCTTGTACAAGACACAGGTATTCTTCTTTCTTTTTTTATCCGTTTCTGAAGCTCCTGTGATCCTTGAAATTTCAATGCGTTTTACTAATTTGATCCGTGAAGCGAAGTTGGGACAACTTTTGGGTCAATCCGTGAAGCGAGAAGGGATTTGGACTAGATTTGGCGTTATTTTACAGTTTTTTAAAATCAGAGATCGGCTTTTAGCTCAATTCAGAACAATTTAAGTGGTAAAACTCGCTATTTTCCATGAACAATTGGTAGTTATTATTCTATGAGTACAGTGGTCCTATACTAGAACTCTAACTTCATTCCAATGCCTAAGAACCTTGGAAATGAAAAAAATACAATTGATAGTTTATTTTGAAGTCTATATCTGACTTTCACAAGTCTTTGATTGTGAAATTCAGATATAGGCCCCTATTATATGTGGGGATCCTCAGAACCACCCATCCTTGAAGAAGTGTATAAGACCTAGGAAAAGTTGAAAATAAATAAAAGACTTGTTAAAAGGGACACCCTAATTGTTTGAAATTTAGGGCGAAAAAAAACCTAGTAAAAAATCTGTTTAAAACCACAGCCTTAATTTTTTGACTGTTGAGGTTTTAGATGTGGAATTTAATGATTTTATTTTTGCAAGGTGTATGATGTAGTTGTTGACTATTTTTACAGAAAAAAATGCATTGATATTAACTTTGTCAGGTTGGTACTGTTTTTAACTTTTGAGGTTGTAGGGGAATACATCTTCTTTAAAGTTGAGTCTCGGAGCTTACAAAAGATCAGTGAATTGACTGCCATATTCATTGAAACTCGACCAGGAAACGTCAACTCGTGAGAGTTTGGAGTTCGGTAGTTCTTTATGATGGAGAAAATCTGTGAATTCTGCACAGAATCGAGGCCAGTCGTTTACTGTAACGCTGATGCAGCACATCTTTGCCTTTCCTGCGATGCCAAAGTTCATTCAGCCAATGCACTTTCCAACCGGCATCTGCGAAGCGTCCTATGTGATTTGTGCGGATACCGCCCAGCTTATGTTCGGTGTACAGTACACAGAATGTCCATGTGCTGCAGCTGTGACCAAAGCCTGCATGATAGCTCTTCCCAGCATCAGAAACAGGCAGTCAGCAGTTACACAGGATGCCCTTCGGCTAAGGATTTTGCAGCATTGTGGGGTTTTCAACTGAATGAAGAAGACAATAGTACTCCTCGAGATCAGCCTGTGTCCATTTCTCCTGGTTCTGGGGATTCCAGTGTTGTAAACTTGGACATTCCAAGACAATCTTGCTCACAATTCGGTGGCCCTTCAGTGTCATCCAGAGAGAATTGTGCTACTCTTGTCTCCAATGTAGGAACAGAATTAGGATCGACCAGTCAACAAAGTAAGGTAGGCAGGAATTATGCTTCAGTGTGTGTGTGTGTATCTTTCCTTTCCGATTCTAATTATAACAGGCCATTGTTATGTCTAGATTCTATTATTCTTCCATAATTTAAGATGTTCATTCCCAAGTAAGAGGTCATACTGTTGGCAAATTGGGAGGAAGTTTATGCAAATTACAATTGGGTGAATCCTTGATATTGGACAGAGTGCTAGATTTCAGGAGGTTCCTAACTATTTTACCCTGTCCATGTCTTGGTGTGGTTATTACACATGAGTTGAACTTACGCATGAGTTGTAATATAAATAGGAGGATAAAGTTGCTTGTGCATCTGATGGTGATGTGCTGTTTTTAGCCACTTAAAATAGAAAACCACTTACCTTAGCTACTTAAATTAGAAAACCACTTACCCCAAGAGAAAATTTTACTTAAAAGAGTTTAGTTTGAGGTGCATTACAATTTTATGTAAAAGAACTCTATGATTCTTCTTAGTATTTTGCCTCACTTGCAGGTATATAAATGTCAACAGCAGCACACTAGCTCTATTCTGCAACAGATTCTTGACCTGAAAAGGCTTCAGCTCACTGATGGTTCTGACCTTTCACCTTTGATATCTGGTCAAGAACAAATGGAAATAAATTCTTCAATAGAATATCCTCCAGTAAAGTTTGATGGAAATCTTGATCAGCATTTACAACATTCCCGGGATCTTAGTACCAATCAACAAAGGGGCAGTTCACTGCAGGACCTGAACGTGGACACTTTGCCATTCAAATTTTCTCAACAGGAACATATACCTTCATCTTCAAATGTTGGGCTTCCTATGCAGGGAGAATCTTTCTGGCAATGCAAAAGTCCTGTTCAAAGTAGTCAGGTTTGTTCAGTATTATCACTTCATTAAATCAGATCATTGTGTCATGAACCACTTGTAGATTTGCCACACTGATGATTCATTCTTGCTTACAGTGCCAAAGCACTATAATTTTCTTTTGCATTTAGCATAATATAAGCATATGCATGTAGAATAACTGAAACTACATCTCACTAGAGGGGCACTGGCTTGATAATTTGACTGCAGAAGTCAGGCATCCCATGTGATTAATGGACACTTTTTGTAATTCAAATCAATATCATGCAAGTGGAATTTTCAATTGGGACAAGTATGCCCTCAATTAACGTAGAATATATCATTGCTTAGAACTTTGGTAGGCTAGCTTCATATCTTTAGGATGTTTTGGAAGTGGAAAGGAAAAGAAAAGGACACATTTTTCATACAAGTGCCTCATATATTTTGAAATATTAAACTGCAATGCACAGTTAATAGTTCCTTTTCACATGCAACAAGACTTGTTGCAAGAGAAGTGTTTAATGGTATATTAGGGTCTTTGTACTAACTCCAGTATCTGGAACAAAGTTTTGTTGAGTCGATTTTACCTAACTCGAGTTTAAAACCCCATGTCCTGAAGTTCAGTGTGTATTTCATATTCAACGCTCCTGTCTCCACTTACTAATTCAACAATATCATGACAACAGTGAGATTATCTCCTGCTTGCTTTCTGACTTAATCAGCTTCTGCGAGCGACCATATGTATGACTGCAATGAGGTCCTGATCCCAATCAATGAGCATTAATCTACTTGACAACGAGAGAGTATTGTACATAACTGATTATTGTTGATTGAACTTTGCAGCTATGGTCTCAAAATATGCAAGACCTTGGGGTTTGTGAAGAACTTGTTTGTGACGATGATTTCAACATACCTGATGTTGATTTAACGTTCCAAAATTTCGAAGAACTATTTGCAGGTGATCAAGATCCAATCAGAGCTCTGCTTGATGATAAAGATGTTTCATGCTCTTCCATTGAAAAGGATTTGTCCCGTAATACATCAGATAATAGCCATGCAAGAGCTATGGAGGTCTGAGTCATGACTCTTTATTTGTTTTTTCTTTTCTCTTTTAACTTCTGTAAGCTGAATCTTTTTTTTTTTCCCAAAAACCTCGCCATTAAATAAAAACATCATCATTGAGGTTAAACTGTAGCTCTGGAAAACATACAGTTTCAACGCGTGGAGCACCAAGTATCATGGAACGTAAACATGTATGAATGGGTTTGCTCTGCATATGTTTTCACTTCCCATGCAGAATGAAAATATTTGGTGACATCAAAGATATCCTAATTAGAATAACTAGTACTGGAATCAATATTACATGGATCTTTCAGGTTTCTGGAATTGCTATCGCTATCTTGCCTTAGAGGGCCACATCATTGCTTAAACAGTTGGTACTACACTGTTGCTAAACTGGAGCATGGAACATATTCATATTTTTGCTAGTTGATTTCTGATCATAAATATTGATAATATTAGTATTTTTTTATGATTGACTCTTCAAATACCCTGTAAATCTACTTCTATTGTATTTTCAAATTGTCTAATAATATGTGAATATATCGATCTAATACTAATGTAACCTTCCAAGTAAGCACGAAGGAGAGCTATTCTCTTTTCTCGACTTACGAGGGAAGTTTTTGATGTTAAAAAAATGGGGCAAAGTTATGCTGGGACTCACTCAAGTTTGGGTGGCACAGTGAAACAAAGCTGGCAATTCCCTGAGCTCTTACTCATCATGATAACTTTGACACGAGCACATGAGTTACTGTAGTTTTTGGCCATCAATTGTGTTACATGTATTCATGGACCATTTGTCTAAGTAGATGACGAGTTTAGCATTGATCAGACATTCAGAATATTTTAAGGTAACATGAGATATGTCTCTAGTTCAATATAAAATATTTTTTTTCTTCTACTCCTTTTGTGTCATGACAGGATGGCTCAGTGGCTTCTTCTCTTTATATCACCCGGTCACCTCACATGGACAATGACATAGGTCCTTCTAACCAACTTCACAGGCTTCCGGGAAGTGAAGATTGTCCCCGTCCGACTCGAACATCTTATTCAACTTTGTCATTCTCTATTTCAAGGTTTAGTGCCGATAGCAGTGGCACTGATTGTCTTGATAGCGGACTTTCTCCCTACATTATAGGAAAATCTACAGGCAATTCACCTGAGCTTGACAGTGCACATTTGAAGGCTAGAGAAATTGCCAAGAAGAGGTACAAGGAGAAGAAGAAGTCTCGAATGTGAGTATTATATTTCTTTCTTTTATCAAGTTTTGGAATGAAGACCCGCAACCTTAAACGCCAACCTTTTCTCAAATTACATGTTGATAGTTTATCATTTCAGCTTATCATTTTTTAAAATGTTCTTGACTTTTCTGTAATATATTGAGGTGGTAAAATTTGAAAATTGTAAAAACTTTACCATGGAATTACCCCCCAAAACTTCAGAGGGTAGTGATCCCAAGTACAATGAATACCATAAATTGATGCGAGATCAGTCAATGACTCAATGCTATGAGATCTTGGTTGTCATTTCCCAGCCATATGTATCCACTTCTTAAGTAGGCTTATTTTATAGTCCTAGTAACTTCAAAACCTCAATGCACAGTCACACCCTTGTCAATAGAATAAGATTCTGTTTCGGCCTCAGGATTATTTAGCTGAAGTTCCAACAAACAAAAAATAACAGGAGATCTCACTGGAACTGTATGAATGAAGGTATAGATTACTACTACAATAAAACTTCCTGCTATGACCAATGCCCATGAAATACCCTAGCTCAAAGATCGGAACACAGCATGATGATTGTAAAATTAAATAAGAGCTAGTAGACCCAATACAATCTCCAAGCAAAAGTAACTTAACTTTGACTATACTTAGAGCATGATCTATTATTTCTAAACTTTGTAATTTGACTTTTAACTTATCTCTGTTGAGTAGATGCAGCTCAAGGTTGTGGTAATAAATGTGAATTTTGTTTCTTTCAGCTGTGCTATTTTGTGGTAAAGTTAGTTCTTTTTTCAGGCATGAAAAACAAATTCGATACCCATCTCGGAAAGCTAGAGCTGATATTCGGAAGCGGGTAAAAGGAAGATTTGTAAAGACAGAGAGCTATGACTCTGATACAGTAGACGTGACACGAAGCTATTAGCATTGCGTCTTGATCTTGTACATATGACAGTTCTGGAGTGAATTAGCGTATTGGTACTCTCATGTTTATTGAGCTGAAATGTAGCCAAATAATGGCACTCTCATTTGTATGGCTTCAATTAATTACATTTCCAATCCCCCTAGTCTCTGTTGAAGCTCTTACTGAGGTAAAATTTAAATTTGAAGGCTTTGTATTGAGGAAAGTTATTTATGCGACTTGGTGAAGAGACAGATCTGACAGATTAATTGCTGGTTTAAAAAGATCCATGATGGTGGTGGTGGTGGTGTAATGGATTCACTCCATGATGGTTTATGTGACATTTGAAACGAGTCCAATTTGCCTGTTGTTCGCTTGTGTTACAACAAATATAAATCTACATCTTTCTATTAGTTTAAACTTTTGGGATAAGTGATGATTTTCGGCATCAAATAATTAAAAATATTATTATTATTTTATATTTTTTTATAAAGACGACTAGTCGAGTGTAAGTGTTAACGAAAATGAAAGAGAAACAAAGCATATTCATTATAATAGGTTACACTTACAGAAAACTTGTGCCTGGCTTAACAACCATCCCATCTGGGGGAGGAAAAAAGTGTATGATATAGACAGGGAACATGAGCATCATGGGATTATTAAGCACCAAACATTTGATAATAGATATTGATAGCAGAACGATTGGGAAAATGGAAAGAGGTGGTTGTAGTTGTGACAAAGAAGCAAACCCCCAGCAGCAAGAAAATTAAAATAAAAAAAAAAAAACAAAAACAAAAACGAAAACATATGATGGCACTTTCTTCCTAAATGGTCTATGTCTTAATCTCTGCTTCATGACAAGAAGACATGAAACCCCAAAACCACCCTTAAAAGCTTCTAAACAAAGCAACGCCATAATCAAATGCCTCTCTAACCGCAACGGGACCTTGCGGCCTGTGTCGCGGTGTCTGTCACCACCTTCTCTTAAGATGTTATGATTGTCCAATACTAAGATAATATGATTTAATAAATGGGTCCCTCTCTTTGGGATTATCATGCTACTTAGTTTTCGCCTCTACGAAAGGGTTTGGATACAAAAAAAATTATTTTATTTAATCATTATAATTTTTTTAAATTTTTATTTAAAATATAATACATAATTCAACTTTTTTTAAATTTTAAAATAATAATATTATTAAAAATAATATTTTATTTAAATTTTTAATTTTCATCTCAACTCTCTATCCAAATCTCATCTCATTTTATCTATCTCATCTCAACTTATTCTTTTTCTTTAATTTTTTGGCTATTTATTTGGTAAATGTACGTGTCGAGATATTAGATAATTTTGAAATATAAATAAGCTATCTCAATCTATCGGATTATTAAAAATTAAAAATTATAATTTCTTGAATAATTACTGTTTTTAGTGACGCGATGTTTCTGATAGGATGAGAAATATATAAGAAAAATTATATATACTGTATATATTATCAATATATATCATCATTGGATAATTTGAGTTTACTCTATATTTAAATAACAAGAAATCATTTTGGTTAACAACTCCGTTCTCCTCGTTTCATTGATTATTTTTTATGGAAATCGACGGATGCTTTGATGTTTTGGGTAACTAATCTACCACCAACTATTGATGGACCTCGTCGGCTCGTCCTAAAAAGAGAAAATAATAAGTTATATGATGGGTCCTGCTTGACCTTGATGTGACTAACAGAATTGAGACGATGAAATGAGATGAAATGAATTAAGATGATTTATAAATAATAATAAAATTATTAATTAAAATTAAATTACCATGTATCCAAACGAGACTTTAATAAATTTTGTGTTATATATAATTGTCATATTTCTTTTTCCCTTTAAGAGATACACCTATTGTGTGGGTTTTTTTTTTTTTTTTTTCCAAATAAAGTACACACTGCATACATAAGCGAAAATGGGTATAAGAAGAGGAGACTGCTGCAAGATTTCAAGCACTCCTCAAGGTGCGACCATCCAATTTAGCAAACATCTAATAATTCTATTTGAAATCCCTTTATACTATATATCATCCACGTCACATAATTAAGATCAATTTCAAATTTTAAATTTTATAAATCAAATTATGTCATATAAATAGTATGTACTGTATAGTGTAAACTGTCTTCAAGAAATGTGTAGAGGGACCAAGATCTTTTAGAGTTTGTATCTAAATTTAAAATCTTAAAATGAGAAAAAGGTGCGTACATGAATTAGATTTCATAAGATTTATTAAATAAATATTTCCAAAAGATATATAAATATAGTTATAAAATATATCTTTATGCTGTTTAACTCGTTATAATTATAAAAAAAATATCAAATATAAATATTTTTTATATGAAAATGATTGATTTTATAAAGAAATCTTACAAAAATAATAAAGTTTATAAATTAATCTAGCTAGATGCGGTAAATTAATTTTTTTATAGTAAAAAAAAAAAAAGTTTATAAATTTATGAGTTTTGATTTTGCGAAGAAAGTGGTATGTTTTTGCAAACCAAAGAATGAGTTGTTTGTCATCCTTTCCCTTTGGCCTTTGTTACCATCGCAAAAGAGAAAGTAGAGCTCCCTTCAAATGCAACGGGATTACTGAAATGTCCCTGGTAATACACGAAGAAGCTCGTACCTTGGAAGTAGAAACGGCACCTCGCGGGACTGTTATCATTGTCTCCCAATTCCCAAACGGTTTCAGATTCGTTGTTTCTTCTCCTCTCTTTCCCTCCAAACCCTCTCATATAAAACCAGGCCTACCCTCCCCTCCCTCAAAATCCCTCTCTCTCTCTCTCTCTCTCTCAAACCAGAGACAAGAGGCACTCTCTCTTTCTGCTCTTGGCTTCTCCGGGTGAGCTTTTTGTTTCTCTAATTTCAATTATATTTGTTTCATTATAAAATTCTGTATTTTTTTATATTATATGTTTCCGTTCGTGAATCCAGAGACGAACTGCTGCTTCAATCTCTGTTGCTTATTTTGGTTCGGTTTATAGACATATTAGTTATTTCGAATCTCTGCTTTTCCTCCTTCCAATTACTCTCTACATTTTATGTTTGTGTCGATCTGTTTCAAACAACGTATAATCAGTTATCCGTAATTAGTTTTCACCTCTCTGATCAATTGGAAATTTCTGTGTCTTCGCCATTTTTTGAGAAATTGATGTATATCCGAAAATTGAATGCAACAGAAACGCTGAGAGTCCTCTGTAACATTCGAGGAAAAAGAAGAAAAAAACACAAAGGAAGCAAATAATAATCGCAAAAGCTGTGTTGATTATATCATTGGCTTAACTATCATTTTCCTCCGATTATTTGTGCAGGAATACTCCAAGAGCTCAAAATGCAAAAGGACCCCTCCTCTGCCCATGGCGGACCTACCGCCACAGCTACAACCAATATATCCTCCCCATTCAAGTCTCTATTCCATCCAGATGGCGATGTATACAGCTCCCCTTACTCCTCAATCTTCCCTACCAAAGCTTCCATCTCCGTGAACTCCTACTCGGACTCAGGCTTCTCCGACTCAACCTCAACCGTCGTCTCCAATCACCTCTGCCACTCCCATACGGTACAGGAACACCAGGAGATCGTGAACCGCCATTCTCTCTGCCTCACTCACCTCCGCGAGGCCAACAGAGAAGCCGAGGCCCTCCGCCTCGAAAACACGCACCTCCGTGCAGTGAACCGCGAGCTCAACAAGCACCTCAGCCTCCTCATCCACGCCTCGGTCCGGAACCAGCTCGGTTCGTCCTCCACCGACTACATGGCGTCGCTTGAGGCTCTGGACGCCTTTCGCGGTTTGAGTATCGGAGATGAGGGGAGTGCTTGGGATGACGTGGCGGATGGGAGCCCAACGAGCGTGATCGAGAACAGAAGGATCCAGAATGTTGACGTGGAGCGGTTCTCGTTGCCGAAAAGTATCTCTGTGCGGTCAAACGGTTACTTGAAGACGGCGACTCAGGCCAATACCGCTGGTGGCGGTCGGACTCGGAGCGCGAATCGGCTTCGCACCACAAACCCGCTCAATGCTACGGTACTCTAACACAAACACTTTTCTCCTTCTTGAGATCGAGAGTGAGTTTCCGTTTTTGCATTGAAATTTTTCGCAGCAGAATCGTTTCGCTTCTTTCGTTCCACGAGATTTACTTTGTTTTGCTCCCTAACGTTGATATATGGGTGTTGACGTACCGCATGCTTAATCAAGGAAAAGGAGACCTCATGTTAGTTAGTAACAAGAGATGCGAGCCAGAACTAACAGTTTTATACGGTCCCACTTTTTATTATTACGAAATAGCCGTGCCTTTTTTGTTGGTTTTTATTTTTTATTTTTTCAATTATACTGTGTGCAGTATATAAAGAAGTGAAAATGATATTTGCCGCGGTGCCATTTAACAAAACTAAATGAACAAATTAATATAGTTTTATGTGATAAGTTAAATATATTTTATAATAAAAATAATTTACACCAAATCACATTAATTTATAGTTCTATTTTTATAAAATTCCTTTAACTAAAGTATTTTCTCATAAGAAATTATCTTTTATACTATTCTTATCTTACTGTATTATTATTAGTATTGTTCATCAATCATTAGATTAGTTTTTGTTTTTAAGAATTAATAAATAATATCCTATCAACAACACAATACGATAGAAGTGGGAGGAAGGCGCACTATATAACATTTTCATCTGAATAAAAAAAATAGCACAACATTAAATACTCATATGAGGTTTATACTGTTTTAAAGTCTTCATATTCACAACATTAAATTACTCACATTATGTATTAACTTATTATAAAATTAGATCATTTAACTCGATCAGGTAATTAAAAAATATATCTATTCTTTCTCCACCGTACGTGTCTCTCATGAGTGTTGAGTAAGCTACAATAAAAAAGTGTCAGAGCTCTAAAAGAAACGGTTACAATCATGAAGGGTTTTTAGATTTGTTTTTAAATTTAAAAGATGAAACAAGTTATATATTGCATGATAATTATAACATGTACATTTTTATAAAATCTGAAGGACAACCCTTAACTGTACGTTGGACATTTTATACTTTCCATTCTAAGCAATCAAAACTTACTCGTTGCATCTTTTAAAAACTAAAAACGATAAATAAAATTGTTGTAATAATAAGAAAAGGCATGTGATGCTATATATATATATATAATCTTTATGGTTGTATTTTAATGCATGATGCACATATAGTTTTTTTAATAATTTGAAGATATAATGTGTAAATTTTGATAATTCGGTATGTAAAGTACTATAAAATACCATTTAGTTTGAATGCAAAGCTTTAATTACACGAAAAAGAATGAATTCATAGCCTACAGACAACAATAAAACCTAATGTCTGAATCTTTGATCTTCTTCTAATTTTGATCACAGTTGGTAGGTTCGCACCCAGCATGGTTAGCTATCTGCTTTAATAAATGGAAACAATTCATGTTGGGATACATGTAAGTTGGATTCCGGGTCACGAGGGCCCAAACCAGCTTAGTGTAAGACACAGTTGCACAGACACTAGTAGGATGCCCCTATAGGCCCACTAATACCTACCCTCACCAGTTCCCAGCAACATCTACTACTTGGAAAGAATTCAGATGATTCAAATGTCATGATAATGACTTTTACTCACGGAGATGATTGTCTTTTTTTTTCTTCTGCTGATTGTACAAGTTTTGTACAGCAAAAGGTGTACGTGCCAGGAGGGAAGCAAGAAGAGGAGCCACTTGAACTAGAGGTGTACAACCAAGGCATGTTCAAGACGGAGCTGTGTAACAAATGGCAAGATACAGGTGCCTGCCCTTACGGAGACAACTGCCAGTTCGCCCACGGTGTTGAGGAGCTCCGCCCGGTCCTCCGTCACCCCCGCTACAAGACCGAGGTCTGCAGGATGGTCCTTGCTGGTGTTGCTTGCCCATACGGTCATAGGTGCCACTTCCGTCATGCACTCACTGAGCAGGAGAGAGCCATATATGGATCCAGCTATGCTCAAGGCAATAAAGCTTGATAGGTAAAGTAGCATTATCACTCAAAAATAATGACAAATCAGGGAAATTGTGGTACTTGATCAGTAAAGCTGAGATGAGAAGAATGGTACAGTACATAATAATACTCATTGATGTTTACCAGTAATTGCACAGTCATACAAAAGATTCAGAATATAATAGTGTGGTAAGGCCGCAGCGGAAAAAGAAAAAAATACGGGAAGGTGTGAGTTTGGAAGGGGGGCTATGAAGAGAGATGGTGCTCTTTTGATATATGTGTGCCACGTTTAAAATGACATCACTGTAACACTATGCTTACATGCAAACCTATGCCATTAGGAGGTGATTTTGAATTTTTGTGTACTGCATAATCGCGTCATCGTGGCCGATTTTATGATGAATTCTTGATTCTGATCAGTCCGGGGCAGGGGAAGGAGTTACAGTCACAGGCCCAAGTAGATGTAATGAGCTTTGTGGGGAACAGTGATCCGAGTTGATGATGGTGTTGCCCCAACCCAAGTTACCCAACCAAGGTTGGAGAGCCCAGAGATGCTATTAGAAGCCCGATAAAAACCACAATTACCTCTTTAATGGGCCTGAACCTCCCTAACTTAACGGATCCTCCAGAGCTGGCCTTGTGATTTACCCAAGAATAAAAAATAAAAATAAAAAAGAGTAAAACAGCATTCTCATGGGGCTCTTTAAATTATCTTTCTAACCAAAGTTTTTGGCAAAATATTACAAAAAACCTCACATCCGTCAAAATGTAGAGCTCATTTAAAATTTTTTTTTATCTATTTTTTAATTTCAAGTAATGTTCTTATTATTCCAATTATCATTTTAGGATTTTTCCGTATGGAATTTTCTTTTCAGATTTTTTTTTGTCGTGCCACATTTTCATTCCAAATTATTTTTCATACGGCCCTTTTTTACCGTATTTCAGACGATCAAACATTTTTTTTTATGTCGGATAACTCTCCAAGGCACAGAGCTTTTTATAACATTGAAAATAAGACTTGTAAAAACATGTAGCATTCTTTTTTATTCCCAGCACTTATTTCCTAAAGCATAACACTGGAAATTGGGAAAAAAAAAATAGAACACGGTTGCTGATTTTTTTGTCTTATAATTAAAAAATAAATAAATATGAGCCTCGCATTAAAAAATTAGGACTAGTTTGGTTACACAAAACTAAATTATCTCATATAATCATTATAATTTTTCCAAACTCTCACAAAATATAATAAACAATTCGATTTTTTCAAATCTCAAAATAAAAATAATATTAATAAATTATATTATAACAATATTTTATTTGATTTTCAACAAAACATCTCATATTATCTCATCTGAACTACGTAACTAAACAAAGCTTAATTTTTTAATAATTCTGCTACGTATAGTCATTTTTACATATTCTTTACACACGCTACTGATGTGACGGAAGTCAATATTTATTTTATATTAAAAAATATGAGGCAATCAATCACATCAACGAATGCGAGTACACAAAAATAATTTACATAGAGTTTTTAATTTTTTTTTAATAATGATCATACTTTTTAAAGTATAAAAAGCAACAAACAGATAGGAAGAGAGAATATTTGAAATGCGTCCGTTGGGAATGGGCGGATTTTGGAAAATAATAGATAGCTGGATTATGGATACATGATATTTTGATTAATAAA
This sequence comes from Juglans mandshurica, assembly GCA_022457165.1. Lineage (NCBI taxonomy): Eukaryota > Viridiplantae > Streptophyta > Magnoliopsida > Fagales > Juglandaceae > Juglans > Juglans mandshurica. The sequence goes on from CM039621.1 coordinate 36,656,654, forward strand.
AAATTAAAAAAAAAAATTCTACACAACCTCTTACTATTTACACAACCTCCACATATCACACTTTTTTAATTTTTTTTATTTTTTTCTTTTATCAAATATTTATGAATAAATCTTCACAATCCATATTCTACATTTTTTTAATTTTTATTATTTTTTTCTTTTGTCAAATATTTATTATATGAATAATGAATAGAAATTTTGAAATAATTTAAAAAGAATAAACTAAAAAAATATTAAAAAATTTAAAAGTTTAAAAAAATATAGAGTGTGGAGTGTAGTGGAAGTTGTGTAGTAAAACTTAATATTTAATATATGAATAATGAATAGAAGAATTGAATTAGTTTAAAAAAAATAAACTTAAAAATAAATTTAAATAATATTAATAAATTTAAAAATTTAGAAAAATATGTTGTGTGAAAGTTTGAGTGGTTGTGTAGCTAAAAAAATAAAAAGAGAGAGAGAGAAAATAAATTTTTTAAGAGGCGCGTGAAGGTTTTTTAATTTTTATTCGTCAATCACATGTGCTGGTTAGTCGAACGGTAGCCGTCCTCTTTTCTTTTTTACTTTTGTTTTTTAATAAAATTGAGCTGCAACTTGCAATTACGGCAGCTTTTCCCACTTGGTGCTTCGCCCACTTTATTCCAAAAAGATATCATAAAGAAATAAAGAACGGCAGAGCTGCCATGTGCTACTGCTTTGCAGTCTGCCTTCTTCGAGGAAAGATCGACTTTTTGCCTTTTAAATGATTTCTTTTTTCTAATTCGAATCTAAGGAGCGGTTTGATTCATAGATGAGTACGGATAAATTGAGAAGGTTTACGAATGATAAAATAAATATTGAATTATTTATTATATTTTATATAAAAATTTAAAAAATTGTAATAATGAGATGAAATGAGATGAGTTGAAATGGATTGAGATAGGTTTTAAATACAAACGAGGCCTTAAGAGTAATGAGATATATAATATATTATACAACATATTATACAATTATCTAGGAAAATCTCGATGATATATAATAACGCGTAAATGTTGTATACTTTTTTTTAAAAGAAATTAATAAATATAAAATTTAAATAAAAGAAATTTTTCTTAAATATAATTTTTCTTTTTTAATAATAAATTATACTCTTTTTTAAAATAATTGTAGAACATTTGTGCACCAAAATAATTATTCTTAAATATAAGATGGTTGGTTGAAATATAAAACCTGTGTACCAAAATAATACAATAAACTTATTTTAATGGATTAGAAATCAGTTTGGATGTCTAGAATGTAGTGTATAGTCAAATATGGTGAAGGTGAAATTTGACCCAAATTTTAAATAAGAAATTAAAGAATCAAAAGTAGAGCATTTTCGTTGGATTAACTAAAAGTTAAATTCATTGAAGATTTACTTATTAAATCATAAAATGTTATCACATTGGAATAGCTAAATGGAATTTAGCTAGACACTTCTAAAATTACTTTTAAATTTGAAAGGAATTATTCATTCATCAAATATATTTTATATTAATTATTTATGTCTCTTTTTTATATCAATTATTTCTCTCTCCCTTTTAAATGATAATTAAAAAAATATAATTAGAATATGATTACTAATTAATATATAATATTATGAATAGTAAAATATGATAAATAAAATAAATTCATAATTAAAAAAATTAAAATATTTTTGAAATTATTAATTATTCATTGTTATATAATAAATAAATGGATAATCTAATGTGGAGATTTGATGTGAATAGCTAAACTCAAATTTATCTTGTATTATTTTATTGTCATATAATGAAAAAATGGTTATTTCAATGAAGAGATTTATGTGAATGGAATAGCTAAAAGTTAAATTCATCTTATATTCATAAAAAATATATTTTAACTTTAGTTAATCCAATGAGAGTGCTCTAATAGAGAGTATATTCATGCCAGAAATTTATGAATATGTTAAAAATAATAATTGGCTTAATAAAATTTGAGTATTTAATTATTAGTAATAATAGCATTTTAGATTTCGTAGAGGGTGTAGCACGAGACGGGCAGATAAGGGTAAGAAAGATTATTTTTTTATTTTTTAGTTATATTCTTAAATATTTTAAAAATATTATAATATTATTAAAAATCACTTTATTAATTATTAAGTTAAAAAATAAAATTGTCGGTATCCAATCGTGACTGACTGTCGGTTAGAGTAAATTTTTATTTTGAAAATAATGTTACATGTAGTCGTGAAGTATCTAAGTATCATATAATTATTTTGAAAAAAAAGTAAGATTCATCATTAAAAAATTCTTATTTTTTTTATGTGAGTCTCATTTTTATTTATTTTTTTAAAAATAATTACATAATCTTTACATATCTATAACTGTAAATATTATTTTTTTTAAAAAAGGACGAATAAAGAAAAGAGAGGTGAGTACGTAACCTATTTTCTCCGACTTATAATATTTTATACAATTATATTGATCCTTACGTGTTTATAATTGTAAATAGGAAAAATTTAATTGCAAGTGATTCTGCGCACTAATACGCGCACCCATTTAATATAATTGGTTAGAAAGTAAATTTTATTGAAAACAGTGCTAATTTAAATTTAGAATATGAAGGCAACAACATTAGTACGTAAATGAGTACACAAATTTGTTTGTATAAAACTCTTGTAAATATTATTTCTCTTTCGCGAATAAAGAAAAGAGGGATGAGTACGTAACCTATTTTCTCCCACTTATAATATTTTATACAATTATACTTTAAATAAGAAATATTTCTATAAAATATGTTTTAAAAGAAACATTATTTTACAAAAATACGCCATGAATGTTACCGTTCAAGACATGAGTGCAAAATTTTTCAGACAGGCTCCTTCATTACCTCATCGTGAGCTGTGCCCCCCTCTTTTTTCCTTGGCCTTTTTTGTCCCTTTACAAAATTCAAGGAGCATAGCCTCGTAGGATGATTCCAGAATTCCAAATTTCTTCCTATATTACTGTCCAACGACTCACTGTCATCATACCACAAATCACAAAGAAGCGCATCTCCCGTTCTAACAAGGAAGCCAAGAGAGAGAGAAGGGGGAAAGAGCGATTGAGTTGGAGGAAGTTTTTGGACATGGGTGAATTGGTAAGGAAAAGATATATGCTCACTCCCTTGCCAATTCCACCCATTCCAAGGATTTCCTTTGGTTCCTCTCTTTCCCCTTTGCTCCCCACTGAAAGTAATCTTGCAAGATTTGTTTGTTCTTACTGTTCTCCTCTCCTTTCCTTTCCTTTTCAAGATTTGTTTCTTTTTTTATAGTTTGGTATCACTGTTTTGTCTCTCCGAATCCCAGCTTGTGGCAATCAAGTGATTGAAATCTAAATCAGATTTCAGACAGTATTTTCGACTTCTATTTTGTTGAAGAAGAAGAAGAAGAAGAATTACCTCGTTTTGTAAGATCTATTTCACCATGTTATTGTTTTAGCAAAGCTATGCATTTTAGGATCGAATAAAGGTTTGTCAGGATTATAATATGATTTTAGATCAATATTTTTTTTAATATTATTATTATTTTATTATTTTTAAAAAATAAATTAAAATTAAAAAAAATTAAATTATTTATTATAATTTTTATAAAAATTTGAAAAAGTTGTAATAATAAGATAAAATGATATAAGATAAAATATTTTTTGAATTAAGATATTAAAAAGTTAATTTATTTGTTATATTTTGGATGAAAATTTATAAAAATTATGATAATGAGACGAGATAAGATGGAATTAAATGAAATATTTTTCGAATCCGAATAGACCTGATTGCTTGAGTTCGAATTTGTGAGTTTGGAAGCGTTTCAACCATATAACACTTATCCATGTCCATCCAAGAAAACCCTAGTTTTCCACAAATCAACTATATCACAATTCAAACTATTAAAATATTTTTATTTTTATTTTTATTTTAATTCAAATATAATTATTTTTTCTTCAAAAATCCCTCTTTGTAGTATATTTTCTTTTTATATGCTAGAAAAAGAATATTTTCTCGTAGATTTATAAAATATCAGGACGACCGACGATGCTACTAGACCGATATCTCTACCAACGATCCAACGGATAAAATATATATTTATTATTTTTTAATATTTTTTTTATAAAAAATTCATAAATTTAATAATATTGACTTAATTAGAATTTTACAAAAAATGGATCAATCATCTATCGATTCAATCAGCATTATTCAAAATATCAAGAAAAGTTAAATCGTGCACCAATCTTAAATATAAGATATTTATTTAATAAAATAATACAAATTAAAAACAAAAATGATTTTCGTGAGAATAGAAAAACTTGTTATTCTCTCAGAAAAAAAAGTTTCTTTTATTTATTTTTTGAGTACTGCTGGAGCTGGTGGCCCTAGCTCTTTAAAATATTCTCTCAAAAAAAAAATATCTTGAGTACTGCCATGTTATTCAAAAAAAAAATATTCTCTCAAAAATATTTTTTGAGTACCGCTGTTGGAGCAACCGTTGGTGATACCATGCGTTTTTCATGTGTTTTTTCAGTTATTTTTTTATAGAGATTTGTTTAATACTTTTAAATATTTAAAAAAAATAAAATAAATTTAGAATATTATTAAAAAAATACTTAAACAATGCTTCCATTTCCATTTCCATTAAAAAACATTAATTCTATTAAAAGATTCACAGGCCAAGATTCATAATTTGTACTTATACTTCAAATCCCTTTAATTGATAGCCTACTTCGTTTGTTTGCTTACAAAATGAATGAAGAACTTAATGATATCTCGAGATCTCTTAATTACGAAAATTAAACCTATGGTGATACTTTTAGCGTAATAAAGAAACTTGGTATTAGTATGTGCAATGATAAAAAAATACTTCATAAACAAATGAAAAATAATAAGAAAACCAAATATGAAATGAGAACTTTTTGTAAATAATTTAATCTTCCTTCAATTACTCCATCTAAAAAAAAGCATAAGTCTTTTATTTTTTTTTTCTAATCAGTCTTTTGTTTTGTATTATAGCTTGTTTTCTAAACCTCATGGCGGTACAAGAAAAAAACTCCATGTTAATTTTTATAAGAAAATTTTTAAAAAAATATTTTCTTAAGAAAAAGAGTTTTAAAAAACCTTTTAAAGGAAAATGCTTCAATTGTGGCAAGACTGGACATTTTGCTGATAAATGTCCCAAGAAGCCTAATAAATTGAAAAAAAAGTTTAATCAGTTGAATATAAATATCAATAATCAAGAAAAACTGTTTCGACTCCTAGAAACTCATTATTCTTCATTTGATATCCAAGAATTTAGTAATAGTGATTTGAAATATCACTCAGAAACTGAATATCTTAGTTCTCCAGAAATAACACTCGGTTGCAATTGTAATAATTATTGTTGCAAAACTTTGAGTAAAACTGTCAATGTTTTAACCAAAGTTGAAAAATAATAAAACATTTTATTAACTTTAATTTCTCAAATTACAAATCCTGAGTTTAAAGAATAATTTCTTCTTAAACTCAATAAGACGATGGTTCGTCAAGAACCAGAAACTTCTAAGTAAAGGATTATTTTTCAAGACACTTTGTAGAGATTTCAATAGAAAAAATCCAAAAATGTCTCTACTTCTAATTTACAATACGAAATTAATTCTGTTAAAAAAGAAATCGTTGAACTCATATTCGAGATTAACAATCTCAAATCTGAAAATGAGATTTTGAAACAATAATTTTTGTGTTTTAAAATTGAAAAAAAAAAAAAAACTTGATCAATATATTCCTTCTGACAATGAGCAGGCAAATGAATCTAATTCTAGCCAAAATAATAAGGCTTGTGACAATCATATATGTTTGATCCGTCATACTATTCCTCCTAAATGGTTTTCACGATTTATTATTATTGTTTCTCAAGATTTTCAATTATCTGTTGTTACTATGATTGATTCTGGATCAAACTTGAATTGCATTCAATAAATATTAATCCCTAGCAAATATTTTAAAAAATCTACTGAAATATTATCTTCGGCAAATGGATCTCAGATGAAGATCATTATGAGCTTAACAATGCTCATGTTTTCCAAGATAATGTATGTTTTAAAATCCCTTATGTTTTAGTCAGAAACATGTTTGACAAAGTGATTTTAGGGATTTTTTTATTTCGTCCTTATATCATTTTTTGATTGAAAAAGATGGTATCGCTACTGATCCTTTTTGGTCAAAAAGTTAAATTCAAATTTGTTTATCGTTCTGAAATTGATATGAATAAAGGTTTGAAATCTTTGCTTTCTGCAAAAATAAAACATTTGAATTTCATTCAAAAAGAAATCAGATATAAAAAGATTTCTGAACAATTATCCAATGCTTTGCTTCAATAAAAAATTAAAGATTTTAACAAACGTTTGATTTTTTATGTCTGTTCTGATTTACCCAATGCTTTTTGGTACAAGAAAAAACATATTGTTTATCTTCCTTATACCAAAAATTTTGTTGAAAAAAATATTCTCACTAAAGTTCGACCTATTCAAATGAATAGTCAGACTTTAGAATTTTGCCTACTTGAAATTGCTGATATTCTTAAAAAATGGATAATTAGACATAGCAAATCCCCTTGGTCTTGTGTTGCCTTCTATGTCCAAAAAAATGTTGAACTAGAAATAGGAACACCTCGCCTAGTTATCAATTACAAACCTCTGATCAAAGTCTTTGTGGATTTGGTATCCTATTCCCAATAAAAATGACTTAATTCATAGGTTGAGTGATGTTGTAGTCTTCTACAGATCCCTCCCCCTTGGTCAGAAATTCATACTACTCTAGTAAGGAAAATTAAAGCACATGTAAAACTCTTCCGTGTCTTGGTATCCCTACTTCTAGTTCCTTTAAAATTGTTAAAACAGATGCCTCTAACATTGATTATGGCGGAATTCCATGCATAGGAAAATTATAATACTATTAAAAAAGAAATATTATCTATAGTACAATGCATTTCCAAATTTCAAAGTGATTTACTCAATAAGAAATTCATATTAAGAATTGATTGGAAAAGTGCTATGTATGTATTAGAAAAAGATTTTGAAAACATTGCATCAAAACATATTTTTGCACGCTAGCAAGTTATTTTAAGTGTTTTTGATTTTGACATAACTTTGTAAACTTTGCTTTTCATACGATTGGGCAATAGTTGGATATGATTGAAGAAAATGTTGAAAAACCTATTTTTACTTCAAATTCTGTTTTCAAAATTGAAAATCCTTGAGTTCCTCCCAAAGATCAACCAAAGAACAATTTGAAAACTATTAAAAAACCTTTGATTATTTTACTAGACAATTGGCCTAAAATTGATTTTAAAAATTCACAGGCCAAGACTTTAGATAAAATAGATCATGGTCTACCTCGTTTGTACTTCCTTAATCAGGAAATATTTTTTAATAATATAATGATTTTTTTATTTTTTTAAATATTTAAAATTGTTAAAAAGATTTATATAAAAGAAATTAATAAAAACACACAAAAAAAACACATGTTAGAGCTAACGGTAGATCCTAGCGGGAGCCACCAGTGGTGGCTCTAGCATTAATTGTTTTTTAGGGAGGTGTTACTCCCACTGCTGGGAGCTTCCGCTAGGGCTCCCGTTAGTTTTTTTTGTATTTATTTATTTATTAATATATTTTTTTGCACTTTTAAATATTTAAAAAAAAATCATAATACTATTAAAAAATACTTACGTAATCATTAAGTAAATAAAAATAAAAAAATCACAACGGTGACTTCGAAGGAGAAAAACTAGTGGGATGACTAGAATTTCCTTTTTTTTTTTAATAAAAAAAAGAATAATGCTAGAACTCCCTCTTGGTCTCCCGCTGGAAGCTCCTGGGCTCTAATATGTGTTTTATTATGTGTTTTTAATTTATTTATTTTATATAGATTTTTTTAATAATTTTAAATATTTAAAAAAACGAAAAAAAAAAGATATTATTAAAACAAATTTTTTAATTACGATTTTTGATTTTATTTCGTGATTAAAAAAATATTTTTTAATAATTTTTTTTATTTGGAAATGTTGTTAATGATATTTTAAATTTATTTTATTTTTTAAAAATATTAAAAAAATTTATATAAAAATGACTTTAAAAAATACATGGTAGCGGGACCCCGGCGGGGGCTGTAGGATTGTCCAATAAAAAAAGCTAAGCAATCTGCAAATATTAATACGTTGTCGGTAAAAGTAAGATGTGTCAGCGTCAGTACATTAATGGATTTGCAGATCACATGATGGAATCTTTCGAGCTAGCGTGAAGCCTACGTTTATATTTATTTATTGTCCTCCTTGGCGTGAATACTACGTGGCTTGTCTCCTCGTCCTTGTCCTCATATTCACGCCGTGACCCACTTTCCCAATTGGCACAGTCATTGAGGATCTTTTCCTTTTTTTTTTCTTTTTTACTTTTCTTTCTTTTCATCAATCAATGCGATGGTTGTTTCATCTTCCCCATTTCCACAAGTCTGACGTCAACGCGTCTTTGATTCTTTATTAATTTCCAAACTCTGAGAGGGAGTGAGACTGAGAGAGCTGGCTGCACGAAGTTCATGGATATGGGGAGGTGGGGAAGGAAATTACCAGGCGTTTTCGGTACACCTTCTTTCTTTCTTTCTCGAACCACCCATTCCGCAAATTTCCTTGTGGTTCCTCTCTACTCTCATATGAATGGATGTCCAAAAAACAGCAATATCTTTATTCCTTTCTCTATGTATATATAGGGGGTGATTGTTGAGAGAGGTGAAGGAGGAAGAGTGAAGGGGAAAGTGAGTTATGGAATTTCTTCGGAATGGGATGGCAGGAAAGAAAATAAATCTGTTCGTCAGAAACATTTTTCTTTCCTAGTCCTCCCATTCCATTGGTTTCCTGCTATTCCTCCCTTTCGCTTACTTTTCCTGCTTGGGTTGATTGGTTCAGTCTGGTAAGTATATGCTCTCTCTCTCTCTCTCTCTCTATTACTTTCCATTCTCACTTGGCTAATTTTTGTCACTTCATCAAGTTCAAAGTTTGTTTTTTTTTGGCTGGGATAATGATGCATTTTGCAATGATAATCAAGAAGTGTGTAAGAATATCATTTTCTTCATAAATTTTTTCAATTATCCATGGCTTTAATTTGATGGGATAAAGCTCATAACGCAAGTCAGTCAAGCTTATTTTCTGCATCATCTGGTTGTCTGTTTGAGAATTTTCAGTATATTAGCGAGAAAAACTCAGCTCCGGCTACTTACCCCCAAAAATAAATCCAGATCCGGTGGACAAAATGATCAGTTGAGTTAAAATTAAATAAAATATTGTTAAATATAATATTTTAGTATTATTTTTATTTTAAACTTTAAAAAAATTAAATTATTTATTATATTTTTATTTTAAAATTTGAAAAAATTAAATTATTTATTATATTTTTATATAAAAATTTTAAAAAATTGTATTAAATGAAGATTAGATGTTTTGTGTATCTAAATTCACACTCAAGAGAGAGAGAGGTGAAGAGGGAAGGGAAGAGGAAAGTGCAGGGAGTTTTTGGTTTGGGAAGCTAGGAAAGAATGACGGCCATTAGAAAGTTCTTTCCTAGACCTTCCATTCCAACGATTTCTTGACATACTTTCCTTTCCCTACTTTTTCCTGCTAGCCATTGGTTGATAAGATTATCTTGTTTCTCCCTAGAAAAATGGTCGCATATGATACTTTTCCCAGTATATTTTATAATTATGTTTTAAGATAAAGTGATATTATTGTAAAGAAAATGTCTTTTTACAAGTGATTATGGATATCAAATCCCGCATTGATGTTGATATGGAAGACATCCGTTTTATTAAACGGTATGAATTGAAGACAGAAATAATTTTTGGTAGAAGATTTTATTCTTCTTTCAAAATTTTTCTTATTTTCAATAAAAGAAAATCATGTTAGCATCAGTATGCTATTTGGTGTGCTAAATTGTTTGTACGCTCGATTGTAAAATATAATATAAAAGTGATATTATTTTACAAAAATATTTTTATTTTATATCATATATTGTGAAAAGTGTTGGGTATTATTATTATTTTTTAAAAATTTTATTTTTAAGTATTTCTTATATAGCTTTAATCATTTTTAAAAAATTAAAAATTTATTTAAAAATACTTCCTTAATTATTAAGTAAAAAAATTGATAGTTTTTGTGTATCATTTTTCTCAATGAAATGATATTTCTACTATAATTTTTTTTTACTTATTGATTAAGGAAGTGTTTTTCAATAAATTTATAATTTTTTTTAAATGTTTAAAGAGTTAAAAATAAGTTTAAAAAATAAATAAATAAATTTTGCACTGCCTGTGGAAACTATGGATGGGTTTCTTTTCTTGGTGGACTTGGCAGGATACTTCTCTTTATTTGTCTCCTTCATTATATTTTTATTTGCACCGATTATCCTTCATTTGCTACGAACTTTGAATTTAAAACCTCAAATCTAATTTGCATTCTTTTTATGTCAGTTTCGATTTCGGGGTATATCAAGAATGTTGTTTTAGGATTTGATTCAAGTTGGAAACCAAGATCTTAAAATCAAGGAGAGGAAATCCAGAGTTGTATGATCTAATTACTCAACTTTTGAGCATTAATTCTTACTAGCTTTGAAGTGTGATAGAGGTGGCTTCTTTTTCTTTGCTTTTTCTATGAGAGGACCGCAATAATTGATAGAGATTGGCTGGTTGTAAATATTAAAAATATAATATAAATAATAAAATTTACTTTTCTATTTATTTAGAAATAAATGATATTATAGTAGAGATTTTGAGTTTAAATTTTAATTATATATTTATTAATTAAATATTCTACGTGTTGTGCCTACTCATTGAAGAAGAGACTAGCCCACACGTGAGGTAGTGTTTTAAGAATATAATATAAATAATAAAATTTTAATCAGTTTAACTTTTTAAAACAAGTGATAAATTTACGGTAAATACCTTTAATATATTATACGTGTAAAGGATGTAATTGAAGTGATAAATCAAGGCTAATTTGTATAGTTTATTTAGGCACACTCATAGCATAAGGAAGGAAGGCCATATGTTAGGTCTAGAGAAGATAAAACTTTGAACGTGATTCTCATGTTGACAAGCATCCAATTTCACGACAACAAGAGGGAGAGTGGATTACCATGACGTACGGCATGCAGGATCGATGGGAACCAGATAATGATATTTATATAACTATATATTTTAAGATTTAGTTTATAATTAACTAATCTAATAGAAATTATATATATTCAAATTGTTCATAAGTAATGTGATATTATTTCTCAATACCATCTTCTTTCATGTGCGCGTATGTCAGTATTTTTTTTGGTACTTATCACGGGATAAGTAGTGTGGATACCTTTTATCTTGTGATAAGTTCTGATATCTTGAAAATTTTTTGGTCTAACTCATCTCAGTATACAATATAAACATGTTCAAGGTAAATATTGTCTATAGGTAATATGAGATTATTTCTTAACAAAAATAGGAGATATAATAGCATTATTCAAAGATAAATGGAAGACATGATTGAATCCGAATGATCTTTTGTTATCTTGCAATGGTTGAAGCGAATCCATGCCTATGAGTTAGCTAGCTAGCATTTGTGTAACGAACGGCAAGCAAACTTATAAAGTTAGAGCACTACTAGTGGGTTTAACAAAGTTAAATTTTGATCAAAGAATAGTTAAGGTGCAAAATAAAGTGCAACAATAGAATCAACAAATAAACAGTGATTTTAGTCACAAATTATATCATTGGCCAAATTTATTGAGCTCAAGGGACTGTCTAAATATTAATCTTAGATTAAAAAATTAACTTCCCGCTTGCTTCTCTCCTGCACAAGAAGAAAAAGTGAAAGAAAAACACACGCACAAAACCCGCCTGCCTTTCCTCTATTTCACTTGAACAAAACCCACGCACCGAATGTCATCAACTCCTACAGTTGCAACCGCGTAACGCCATCAACTCCTACAGTTAGAAAATCTTTTATACAACAATGAACTTTAATACAATTCATATATCAGTTGAAAAAATATGACCGTCGTAATAAAAAAAGATTATTAAAAAATTTTATCTGTTGGAATAATATGAACGTTAGAAAATTAATGTATAATTTTTTTATAACGAATAAATATTTAAGTTATAATTAGAATTAAAATAAATGAAAAGTTTAAAATTAATATTTTAATAGAATAGTGATAGATTTGTTGAGCTTGTTATTTAATATTGTTGAAAAGTGACTAGTTAAATTTATAAAAGTAAATTTTTTAATTAAATTTTAATCAAAGTTTGTTGATGATACTCTTACAAGGCAGTAAGAGCTGCTGGCCACAGGGAAAATGAAACTTAAACCCTCCCTTTCGGCTGAGAAAAGCATTTCACAAAATCTCAAAACTAAAGCCCGTGAAAATGAAATGATCGATAGCCGATGGAATAAGCTATACTAATTATAAGTAAGAAATAACAAAATAATTCCAGGAAAAACAAATTAGAAAACAAATAAAAAGGCATGCCGCCAATAAGATTAATAAAGTGGAGCTGGAGCTACTGCATGTCTGAAGTTGGGGGAAGCCTGCCCGAATACTTTCAAGGTGGCTGAGATTTCTTGTTGAGCCAGTTTGCAATACTGAGTTTCAAAGTTAGCAATCGATGATCAGGTGTATCATTTAAGGCACACCCTTATAGAAAATCAATATTAATTCTGGTCTTCTTGTTATAAATTACAATACGTACAGTGTTCACCTAACTTATGTAGCCTTATTGATTTGTCGCAAAATGTACATTTATAATATAATAAATTGTCGATTTAAGAAATACTTACAACAAATTCCTGATTCCGTCACTGTATTTACTGAATAGTGTCATGTATCAATCACTTGTAAAGGAGAATGCAAGGTATATATAGTACGTAATTAATTAATTAGCATTTTTTTTAATTCATGTTTTATAATTTTCTTACCTTAAATTATTTTAATTATTGTGGTTGCATACAAGAAAATAGACACATGCACTCAATCTTTGGAGTCCAATGTCAACTGAAGTGCGAGCAACGGTACAGAGCTTTTGCTGAATTTCAATGATTTCTTGGCTGGCCAGCATGCTAATTTTGAATATTGGTTTTTGCAAAGATCATTTTTTCATTTTATTTTAATTCCCCACAAATTACAATTGGACCGCACAAAAGATTCGTTGGTCAATATGCACAGCTACGGGTACTGGTGAGAGTTCACAATCACAACTTGGATCTTTTGTAAATCATGACTTATTTTCCCGAATTTTCATGGAAAAATATCCTCAACTTGCTGTCCAATCTTAAGATTATCGAATGGGAAAACAAACACATAAAGACTTTAATTTGAGAAACTTGACGTAAAGACGGGCATAAAGACTAGACATAAAGACTAGACTAGACATAAAGAAAGTAGCTAGGTATGTATAGAAAGATTGTTTCAAACTTAGAAAGATTGATTTGGGAAACTTAGAAATAAAAGACATAGCTTTCAAATCATCTCATTTAATTAATATTTTTTTTAAGTTTTTACATAAAATATAATAAATAATTTAAATTTTTAAATAATAATAATATTAAAAAATAATATTATAATAATATTTAATTCAACTTTTAACTTTTATTTTAATTCATCTCATCTCAACTCATTAAATTTCAGACTTCATTTGGATACCCAGGTGATCTTATGATATATTTTCGGCCGACACAATATGTTAATACTTACTTTGTTTCCTCACTTTTTGGCCCAGTACTCCACCATGGACGGTCCCATGTTATGCCAAGCCGAATCTCATCCCTTACCAATTTCCCAGCAATGAACAATAATCGGAAGCTCTAAAAATGGGGCTACTCAACCTTAACATGATGCAATAATATCAACGTCCATCGCAAACTTTCCAAACATGAAAGAAGGAAAAAACACCCATGGGTTCCAAACTTTATCCCTAAAGTCAAAACCCAAATTCAATTCTCCGAGGGAAACTATATATACATAGGAGAAATGCTTTAGTCATAAATCTTTTGGAGCCTTTAGTTAGTTATAGAAAGTTGTTTGAAAGTGTTCCAATTCATACTGACGTATTTTGAACACCTACTTGTGCTTTAAAGTTTTCTTTTTTGTATTATTCATATTAAATATGCAATAGCTTATGATTATTAATTTTTGATACCATGGAGTTATTCTACCAATCCTCACACATTATCTACTGATGGCCAAATACATTAGGTTTGAAGTCATTAAATTTTTTTTTTTTTTTTTTTTTTTTTTTTTTTTTTTTTTTTTTTTTAATTTTGTATTCCGTTTGATTCTTGGCGATTGGAAATGAATCCATTTAAGATGAACATGCTGGATATTTTATTTGTTTAAAAATAGTTGACATGCAGATAATTCTTTTATATTTCTTTATCTACCATGATACTGATTTTTAATGCAGTCAACTTATTAGAATTCTTTGATGATATCTGTTTATAAATTTGGTAAGGTCAGGAATTATGATACAAGGCTCTGTAAAAAGAAAGGAAGTGTTTCAGCTAGTGGGGGGAAAATTGGCTTTGAAATCCTGTATGTTATTAGGGACATTCCTGATTTTTCCATCTAGAGCTATTTTCTATTTATTAATAATAAATAATTAGATATTTTTTCAACATATATTATTTTTTTGTCATGCTCTATCATTCGATGTTGGCTACAGATAGATGCTTTAACAAGATATAGGTAGAGGATGCCACTTATTGTGGGGGTATAGGAAGTGATGAGAATGAACAAGGACAAACAAATGATTTCGGTCTTCTATAGAAAAGAGATGAAAATATGATACAGTAGTGTTTTCATATCCTCAGACTTCAATTAATCTCGTACTACTAAATAATTGCAAAAAATAACAAATTTTATGCACTTTAATGTCTTGTGAAAGAAAGGCTCAAAAAGATAATTTAAAAATTACATTTTGGGGTCAAGCTAGCTTCTTTATCAGAAAGAGATATATAGATATATAGCATCTGCATTGCACAATATGAGTCTTAATATTAGTATAGCTGCTGATAATTTGTTTATGATTTTTTTGTATATATTATTTTTTTTGTAGTGAATTTATAATGATTTTATTAAAATTTTTTTTTCTTCATGTTCTCTTTCTCTCTGGCCCGTTCATCCCCACGGCCATTTCTTCTTCAGCCCAGTCCGGCACCGCCGTGCGCCGGCCAGTCTCACCGCCACCACCGGGGAATCCCTTTTACGCCGACGACCACCCGAGACACCATGGATGTCCCCCACGCGCAGCCGTAGGTCTCCCCCCAGGAAACCCATCCGAAATGGGTTTTTCCCATTTCTCTCAACCGGCGCCGCCGTACGCGGCCAACTACTGTCACGACAACCACAGCCGACTTGTTAGACCCCCACGTCGAGCGGGCCCTAGGGGAGCCGCACATGTCTTAGCCTTGGCGGGGGAAGAGACCTTGGCTAGCTTTCAGCCATGCCTTGGCTCGTGGGGAACCACCCACGGGGCGCCCAGCATGCAGGCTAGCGAGGTTAGTGAGGGGCAGCCCGCGCGCAAAGCCATGCGCGCGGCACAGGCCACACGCACAAGGCAGCCCGCGCGCACAGCCATGCGCGCGGCACAAGCCGCACGCGCAAATCAGCCCGCGCGCGCAGCTAGCGAGGTTAGTGGGCATCAGCCCGCGCGCATAGCCATGCGCGCTGCGCAGGCCGCGCGCGCAAGACCAACCGCGCGCCGCACGCCCACGCACATGCCAGTGCGCAGGCCCATGCGCACGCTGATGGGCCGCGGGGCCTTGCGATCGCCCATGCGCCGCACAGCCAGACCAACCAGCCCAGCCAGCGCGCACGCGCACGCACAAGTGAGCACCTGCCGCACGCCAGCGAGGTTAGTGGCATGCCTCCAGGCATGCCATCCAGCGCACGGCCCCAGCCCGTGCCTTGCAGAGTAGGCTAGTGGCATGCCCACCAGGCATGCCAACCAGCGCATGGCTCCAGCCCATGCCGTGCAGCCAGCACCTAAGCCACACGGCCAGACCATGACTGCACCACACCAGACCATGGCTCACCATCAGCAAGCCATGACCGCACCACACCTGACCATGGCTCACCATCAGCGAGCCATGACCGAACCACTTGACCATGGACCAGTCCGAGACCACCATGCACCATCTTAGCCCACCATGGGCCATGCATGCAACGACTAGAAGGGGTCCATGGCCATTATCTATTTGTTATTTTATTTATTTAATTTAATTACTTTCAAGGGACCTATTGGGGGTTTCCAAATTGTTTTGTTTATAAATAGAACATTATGCACTTGCTTAGGAATCTTTTGGCAAAACTCTAAGTGAGAGAACACTTGTTGAGAGATCATATTTTCGGTGCTTATGCACTTGGGCAATTTGGGTGCAATCCGTGAATCCCAAATTGATTTATCAATCTATGTGGTTTATTCATCTCTTGTGCAATTCGTGAATCAAGATTTGAATGTGTGTTTGATTACTTTATTGTTCATTCAATTGCATTGGTGTTTACACATTGTTCTTGAGTGTTCATCTTTGTTCTTGAGGTTCTTCATCAAAATTGTTCTTCCAATCCATTTGACACAAGATTTCGACCAACACAAGTGTTAGTCAAACTTTCCATAGTTTGATTGTTTCCTTGTGAGGCCATAGCCGAAATTTCCATTAGCACTTCCAATCTAATTCGGCAACACTTGCCTTACTTAGATTTGACCTAGCCGCCCCTCCTACCTTCCATAATTAGAGTTCCTACCATCTAGGAACCCTAATTGACCCAATCACTACCATATTCGGCCATAACCACTTTCCATTTGAATTCCCTAGAATTTAGGAAACTTTCCTAAATTCAAGTCCATTAGCCAATTCGGCTAACCCTAGCCGCCAACCACTCTATCCTTCTCCAAACCCTAGCTAACCTTCATACTTTCCTAAACCCTAATTCTAAGTGGCGCCAACCCTAGCATACCATAGTGCCGTGCATCCTAGCCACTCTTAGCCATACAATCCTTGATCCAAGTTCTTGCCCCATTGTCTCTTTAGCCTAAAACACATAACCTCACCTTACCCAATTGGCCGGTGGATCATTTTGGGTTGAGAACCAAGCAAGAGAGGAACCAAGGTTCGGTCAACTCGAGACTTCATTGGCGTGGTGAACCTAGTGTTTAGGGACTTGACCGAGGTCCCTAACATTAATTGGTGCTTTCATTGAGAGGATTCTTGTTTGGTGAAAATTGAGAAGTTCTCACTTCTCCACGAGGTAAACGACGCGTTAACTCAAACTTTGTGAATTGGTTGGGGGAGACCCTCGTTGGATCCCATATATTATTGTTGTTTGTGAAAATTGGCGTTTGGGGGTTGAGGTAGAGGACGGAGTAGAGTTCTTGAGGGGATCGACCACCCTTGAAGGTGGAGGATCCAAGGTTGGACCGTGATTGTGCAAGAGGGGTTGCCCATCCTTGAAGGTGGACAACTCAAGGTTGGACTTGGTGAATCATCCTATCGACCAAGAGGAGTGCACAAGCTGTCCAAGCTACACCAACCAGAATTTTTCAGTTTGCAAGCACATTCGACGGAATAGTTTGCAAGCAACATGACTACAAGCCATCAAGAGGCCGAGGGGCTCACTAGTTCCAACCGGGAACGTATTGAGAAGCTTGAAGATCAAAGCAATAGAGTCTTGGACATCTTAAGTGAGGTCAACACCAATATGGCCGAACTTAGGATGGCCTTGAATGTCACCTCACGTGACAACGAGGAACATAGAAGAACCATGGAAGCCTTGAGGAGAGAAACACACGAGAACGTTGAAAGAATCGAAAGAAGAATTGTTGAAGGTCAAGCCCCACGTCATGAGATGAATGGACAAAGGCGTGATGCTTTTGTAGACGGAATGGAGACAAGTGTGACCGAGTCTATGCATGAGCCTATGCATGAATTACCAAGAGTGGAAGTAAGAAGAGGAGGACGGGTAGAACATGGTAATGTGGCCATTGAAAGATGGATTCACGATGGAAGCCACCATGGAAGTCCAAGTTTGAGGGGAAGAACACAAGATGTGAGGTATGAACTACCTAGATATGAAGAGGGCCATGAGGCCGAACATGAGTATGAAGGAGAGAGGCTATTTGGCCTTGACCGTCGTGAGAATAGAAGACATGATCATTATGCGAGACATGGAGGAAGGCATGGAAGAAGAAATGATGATGATTTCCATGAGGAAAGGAGGGGAAACCGGAACAATGACCGGGGACCCAAGAGGCCAAAAGTGGATTTTCCAAAGTTCAATGGGGGTGACCCTTACGAATGGCTTGACAAAGTCGACCATTATTTCCACACTTACGAAGTTCCAAGAAGAGAGAGAGTGTCCACGGCATGCTTCTACTTGGAGGGCAAAGCAAGCAAATGGTGGAGATGGATAAGGGATCAATATGAGAAAGATGAGAAAAGATTGGGATGGACCATGTTTGAGAAAGAATTCCTATTGCAATTTGGCCCGTCACCCACAATTAATCACCATGGTCAATTGGCCAAATTAAGACAAGAGGGAAGGGTTCATCACTACATAGAAGAATTTCGGCAACTACAAACACTAGTAAGGGGGTGGTCCGAAGAGGCACTTATTGGCACCTTTGTCGATGGGTTGAAACCTTGGTTAGCCAAGGAGATCAAATTGAAGCAACCTACACGGATTCAAGAAGCAATGAGGATGGCCGAAATCCTTGAAGAGAGTGGTAACATGGAGAGAAGATTCTCCAAGGATGTGGGGAGCAAAGCCTCAAAAACTTTGCAAACCAAATCACCTTGGAAACCGAAGAGGGAGATGGAGACTTCTAAACCTAAGCCCTATGAGGTTAAGAAGCTCTCTAGAGAAGAAGTCCAAGAAAGGATTAAGAAGGGACTATGCTTAAAATGTGGGGATAAATGGAGCAAAGAGCATGCTTGTAAATCGGGAAAGGCCTATTTGATGATTGAAGAAGAAGAGAGTGAAGAATCCTTGAGTAATGAATCCGAGCAAGGTGAAGCCGAACATAGTGAAGAGGAAGAGGATGCCGAATTGTCACTCAATGCTATGTCCGGAGTACAAAGACCCACTTCAATGAGGGTCATGGCATGGATTGGGAAATTTGAAGTCACATTGTTGGTTGATAGTGGCTCAACACACAACTTCATCAATTCCAATATCGTCACCAAGGTGGGATTGAAACCAAGCACCATTGAGCCATTTGATGTAAAGGTGGCTAATGGAGACAAGTTGAGGTGTGAGAGCCTTGTGAGAGAAGTTAAAATGAATGTCCAAGGAGTAAGAATTGTAGCGGACTTGCATGTGTTGTCACTAGTTGGACTTGATGTTGTCTTGGGCAATGCATGGCTCAAGGGTATTGGTAAAGTTGTCAATGACTATGAGAAGATGACCATGGAATTCCGGATTGGGAATAAGAAGAAACTTTGGACCGCTTTGACCACGAAGGAAGTGAAGTCTTGTGAGGCGATGATGTTTGAGAAATTGTGTAAAGGTGGAGCTAGTTGCTTTGCCATCATTCTAGCAACACAAGGGGCCGAAGTTGAGGGTGAGAAAAGTGAGGAAGGAAGCAAGATTGGTGACTTGTCCTTGCTGCCCGTGGAGGTCCAAGAAGTCTTGAAGGGTCACATGAAGGTTCTAGAGGTGCCAACTACCTTGCCACCTTCTAGAGTGTTCGATCATGCCATTGCCTTGGGTGATGAGAGCAAACCGGTAAATGTCCCACCATACCGGTATGCTCATTTCCAAAAAGAAGAAATAGAAAGGCAAGTGGAAGAAATGTTGAGGGGAGGCTTGATAAGGCCTAGCAATAGTCCTTTTTCTTCACCGGTCTTATTGGTGAGAAAGAAGGATGGCACATGGAGATTTTGTACGGACTATAGGGCCTTGAATGAAGCCACTATTAAGGATAGGTTTCCAATACCTACGGTGGATGAAATGTTAGATGAGTTGCATGGAGCAACTATCTTTTCAAAACTTGATTTGAGAGCGGGCTACCATCAAATCCGAATGAAGGAGGGAGATGTACACAAGACGGCCTTTAGAACCCATAATGGGCATTATGAATATCTTGTGATGCCATTCGGGTTATGCAATGCCCCTTCAACATTCCAAGCCGCCATGAACACCATATTCAAGCCCTTGTTGAGAAGATTTGTGTTGGTTTTCTTTGATGACATTTTGGTTTACTCTAAAACCATGGAAGACCACAAACTACATTTGGGGATAGTGATGAAGATCCTTGAAGACCACCACTTTTTCATTAAAGCCTCAAAATGTGCTTTCATGGAAAAGGAGCTTGAATATTTGGGGCACTTCATTTCGGGAGAAGGAGTGAAGGTGGACCAAAGAAAGATTGAAGCCATGATTGATTGGCCATTGCCAAGTGATGTTTCGGCTTTGAGAGGCTTCTTGGGATTAACCGGCTATTATAGGCGGTTTGTGAAGAATTATGGGCTTATTGCTAAGCCACTTACATCCTTGTTGAAGAAGGATAATTTTGAGTGGACCCAAGAAGCAAGGGACGCTTTTGAAGAATTGAAGAGAGCAATGACCACCACACCCGTGCTTGCACTACCCAACTTTGAGATGAAGTTTGAAGTTTATACCGATGCTAGTGGGGAAGGAATAGGGGCTGTTTTGGTCCAAGAAAAAAGACCAATTGCTTTCATTTCCAAAGCACTAGGGCCTATGAAGAAAGCTTGGAGTACCTATGCACGGGAAATGCTTGCGGTTATTCATGCCGTGAAGGTGTGGAGGCCATATTTGTTGGGAAGGAAATTCACCATAGTCACGGATCAACAAGCATTAAAACACTTGTTGCAACAAAAGATAGTGACTCCGGAACAACAAAAGTTCCTTGTTAAACTCTTGGGCTTTGAGTATGACATTCTCTATCAACCCGGGAAAGAGAATAAAGTGGCGGATGCACTTAGTAGGAAAGAGGGAAGCTCCTTGTTGTGGCAAGTGCATGAGGAAGATGAAAGTTGTTTGAAAGCCTTGAGTGGGGCCGAATGGAGAATATGGGACAAGATAAGGGAAGCAACAAGGCTAGATGCAAGAGCAATCGAGATCAAAGAGCTTTTAGAAGCTCAAGGGGATGGAGTAATCGGCTTCAAGGTCAAAGATGACCTTATCTACTACAAGGAGTATGTTTATGTTCCTAATGTACCCAACTTGAGAAAAGAGATCCTTGAACACTTCCACCATAGCAAAGAAGGTGGACATTCGGGGTGGTTGAGGACATATATCCGTGTCAAGCATTTCTTTTATTGGGAAGGCATAAAGAAGGCGGTGAAGAAGCTAGTAGCCGAATGTGATGTGTGCCAAAAGTCAAAGTATGAGACAAGACCTCCATCCGGGTTGTTGCAACCATTACCCATTCCCAATTTGATTTGGGAGGAGTTGAGTATGGATTTTGTTGAAGGACTTCCGATTAGTGGGGGTTATGAAGTCATTTTTGTGGTTGTGGATAGGTTGAGCAAATATGCACACTTCATCCCACTTATTCACCCCTACACGGCCAAGAGTGTGGCCAAAGCTTTTGTTGATCATGTAGTCAAGCTTCATGGGTTCCCAAAGAGCATCATCACGGATCGTGATAGAATGTTCATGAGTTCTTTTTGGAAGGAATTATTTGAACTTCAAGGAAGCAAGTTGAAAGCAAGCTCATCATACCACCCACAAACCGATGGCCAAACCGAAGTGGTCAATAGGACACTTGAGCAATACTTGAGGTGCTTTTGCCATGAGGAGCAAAGAAGATGGGGTGGTTATTTATCTTGGGCCGAGTATTGGTACAACACTTCCTTTCATGCCTCAATTCAAAGAAGTCCATTTGAGGTGGTTTATGGGAGGTCACCACCCATATTGGTAAATTATGAAAGGGGAACGGCAAAAAATGAAGAAGTGGAACAAGAGTTGATTAATAGGGATGAAGTTTTGGCAAAGGTAAAGAAAGAGCTTGCGAAGGCACAACAAAGGATGAAGAGATACTACGATGAGGGAAGGAGGATGGTTGCATTTGAAGTGGGAGATTATGTGTACTTGAAGTTGCAACCATTCGGCCAACTTACATTGAGGAAGAAACTTAACCTCAAATTGGCTAAGAAATATTATGGGCCATTCAAAGTACTAGAAAGAGTGGGAGAAGTGGCCTATAGGTTGAAACTTCCCCCAACTTCAAGGTTGCACCCGGTTTTCCATGTAACCGTACTCAAGAAGAGAGTTGGGGATCCCAACCTCATTGTGGAGGAACTACCCAAGTTCGATGATGAGGGACGCATGCTTTTGCAACCCAAAGAGGCCCTTAACTATAGGGTCATTTCAAGAGGAAGGAAAAGGCAAAGTGTTTGGCAAGTGCTAATCAAGTGGAGTAAGGCTCCAAGGGAAGAGGCCACGTGGGAAGATTATGATGACATAAGGACAAGATTTCCGGATTTTATCCTTGAGGGCAAGGATACTCTTGAAGAGAGGGGGATTGTTAGACCCCCACGTCGAGCGGGCCCTAGGGGAGCCGCACATGTCTTAGCCTTGGCGGGGGAAGAGACCTTGGCTAGCTTTCAGCCATGCCTTGGCTCGTGGGGAACCACCCACGGGGCGCCCAGCATGCAGGCTAGCGAG
Organism: Juglans mandshurica; assembly: GCA_022457165.1. NCBI lineage: Eukaryota > Viridiplantae > Streptophyta > Magnoliopsida > Fagales > Juglandaceae > Juglans > Juglans mandshurica. Next base: position 36,679,345 of record CM039621.1, read on the forward strand.
GTTAGTGAGGGGCAGCCCGCGCGCAAAGCCATGCGCGCGGCACAGGCCACACGCACAAGGCAGCCCGCGCGCACAGCCATGCGCGCGGCACAAGCCGCACGCGCAAATCAGCCCGCGCGCGCAGCTAGCGAGGTTAGTGGGCATCAGCCCGCGCGCATAGCCATGCGCGCTGCGCAGGCCGCGCGCGCAAGACCAACCGCGCGCCGCACGCCCACGCACATGCCAGTGCGCAGGCCCATGCGCACGCTGATGGGCCGCGGGGCCTTGCGATCGCCCATGCGCCGCACAGCCAGACCAACCAGCCCAGCCAGCGCGCACGCGCACGCACAAGTGAGCACCTGCCGCACGCCAGCGAGGTTAGTGGCATGCCTCCAGGCATGCCATCCAGCGCACGGCCCCAGCCCGTGCCTTGCAGAGCAGGCTAGTGGCATGCCCACCAGGCATGCCAACCAGCGCATGGCTCCAGCCCATGCCGTGCAGCCAGCACCTAAGCCACACGGCCAGACCATGACTGCACCACACCAGACCATGGCTCACCATCAGCAAGCCATGACCGCACCACACCTGACCATGGCTCACCATCAGCGAGCCATGACCGAACCACTTGACCATGGACCAGTCCGAGACCACCATGCACCATCTTAGCCCACCATGGGCCATGCATTCAACGACTAGAAGGGGTCCATGGCCATTATCTATTTGTTATTTTATTTATTTAATTTAATTACTTTCAAGGGACCTATTGGGGGTTTCCAAATTGTTTTGTTTATAAATAGAACATTATGCACTTGCTTAGGAATCTTTTGGCAAAACTCTAAGTGAGGGAACACTTGTTGAGAGATCATATTTTCGGTGCTTATGCACTTGGGCAATTTGGGTGCAATCCGTGAATCCCAAATTGATTTATCAATCTATGTGGTTTATTCATCTCTTGTGCAATTCGTGAATCAAGATTTGAATGTGTGTTTGATTACTTTATTGTTCATTCAATTGCATTGGTGTTTACACATTGTTCTTGAGTGTTCATCTTTGTTCTTGAGGTTCTTCATCAAAATTGTTCTTCCAATCCATTTGACACAAGATTTCGACCAACACAAGTGTTAGTCAAACTTTCCATAGTTTGATTGTTTCCTTGTGAGGCCATAGCCGAAATTTCCATTAGCACTTCCAATCTAATTCGGCAACACTTGCCTTACTTAGATTTGACCTAGCCGCCCCTCCTACCTTCCATAATTAGAGTTCCTACCATCTAGGAACCCTAATTGACCCAATCACTACCATATTCGGCCATAACCACTTTCCATTTGAATTCCCTAGAATTTAGGAAACTTTCCTAAATTCAAGTCCATTAGCCAATTCGGCTAACCCTAGCCGCCAACCACTCTATCCTTCTCCAAACCCTAGCTAACCTTCATACTTTCCTAAACCCTAATTCTAAGTGGCGCCAACCCTAGCATACCATAGTGCCGTGCATCCTAGCCACTCTTAGCCATACAATCCTTGATCCAAGTTCTTGCCCCATTGTCTCTTTAGCCTAAAACACATAACCTCACCTTACCCAATTGGCCGGTGGATCATTTTGGGTTGAGAACCAAGCAAGAGAGGAACCAAGGTTCGGTCAACTCGAGACTTCATTGGCGTGGTGAACCTAGTGTTTAGGGACTTGACCGAGGTCCCTAACACGACTCCCCCTCACGCCGGCGACCAACCCACCAACGATGTCCCCCACGCGCAGCCCTAGGTCTCCCCCGCGGAAACACATCCGAAATGGGTTTCTCTCATTTCTCTCAACCAGAGCCGCCGTAGGCTGCCACCCAGGCCACTAGACCTCGACCACCTCACACCGGCGACAATCTCTACCAGACCCGGCGACCACGAACTTCCCTTTCCCTCTCCGTCGCACACTACCATTAACACGCAGACGGCAACTCTCTCTTCCTCTCGTCAAACCAAAAACAAACACAGAGGAAACAAATATGCTAGAAAGATGAAAAACAACATGCAGAAGTGAAATTAGGAATTTTTGCATACCAAACGGTGAGAAGAAAACTTTCAAACAGCACCGTAAGAGATATTTCTTCCTCAACTCGAAACGTCTGCAGATTGTAGAAAGTATCTTGCATTCCATCTCTTTTACGAAGGCTAGATATTTTGGACTGTCGAAGAAAAGCTAACCAGACGTTTAACATTCAATTAAGATGTAAAAATGTGACTGAAATGAAAGGAAATGAACGATAGAAGAGGACGATGCTGGTGAATTCATTGAACCACTATTCATTACTGTAGATCTTATAGGCACTTTTAAGATATAAGGGGATATATTTTTAGATTTAGTTTATAATTAACTAATCTAATAGAAATTATATATATTCAAATTGTCCATAAGTAATGTGATATTATTTCTCAATACCACCCTCTTTCACGTGCGTGTATGTCAGTATTTTTTTTTGTCTTTATCACGGGATAAGTAGTGTGGATACCTTTCATCTTGTGATAAGTTTTGATATCTTGAAAATTTTTTTAGTCTAACTCATCTCAGTATACAATATAAACATGTTCAAGGTAGATATTGTCTATAAGTAATATTGAGATTATTTCTCAACAAAAATAGGAGATATAATAGCATTATTTAAAGGTAAATGGAAGACATGATTGAATCCGAATGATCTTTTGTTATCTTGCAATGGTTGAAGCGAACCCATGCCTATGAGTTAGCTAGCTAGCATTTGTGTAACGAACGGCAAGCAAACTTACAAAGTTAGAGCACTACTAGTGGGTTTAACAAAGTTAAATTTTGATCAAAGAATAGTTAAGGTGCAAAATAAAGTGTAACAATAGAATCAACAAATGAATAGTAATTTTAGTCACAAATTATATCATTGGCCAAATTTATTGAGCTCAAGGGACTGTCCAAATATTAATCTTAGATTAAGAAATTAACTTCCCGCTTGCTTATCTCCTGCACAAGAAGAAAAAGTGAAAGAAAAAACACGCACAAAACCCGCCTGCCTTTCCTCTATTTCACTTGAACAAAACCTACGCACCGAACGCCATTAACTCCCACAGTTGCAACCGCGGAACGCCATCAACTCCTACAGTTAGAAAATCTTTTATATAACAATGAACTTTAATACAATCCATATATCAGTTGAAAAAATATGACCGTCGTAATAAAAAAAGACTGTTAGAAAATTTTATCTGTTGGAATAATATGAACGTTAGAAAATTAATGTATAATTTTTTTATAACGAATAAATATTTAAGTTATAATTAGAATTAAAATAAATGAAAAGTTTAAAATTAATATTTTAATAGAATAGTGATAGATTTGTTGAGCTTGTTATTGAATATTGTTGAAAAATGACTAGTTAAATTTATAAAAGTAAATTTTTTAATTAAATTTTAATCAAAGTTTGTTAAGTCCACATACTCTTACAAGGCAGTAAGAGCTGCTGGCCGCAGGGAAAATGAAACTTAAACCCTCCCTTTCGGCTGAGAAAAGCATTTCACAAAATCTCAAAACTAAAGCCCGTGAAAATGAAATGATCGATAGCCGATGGAATGAGCTTATACTAATTATAAGTAAGAAATAACAAAATAATTCCAGGAAAAACAAATAAAAAGGCATGGCTGCCAATAAGATTAATAAAGTGGAGCTGGAGCTACTGCATGTCTGAAGTTGGGGGAAGCCTGCCCGAATACTTTCAAGGTGGCTGAGATTTCTTGTTGAGCCAGTTTGCAATACTGGGTTTCAAAGTTAGCAATCGATGATCAGGTGTATCATTTAAGGCACACCCTTATAGAAAATCAATATTATTAATTCTGGTCTTCTTGTTATAAATTACAATACGTACGGTGTTCACCTAACTTATGTAGCCTTATTGATTTGTCGCAAAATGTACATTTATAATATAATAAATTGTCAATTTAAGAAATACCTTTCGACTTAAAAAAAAAAAAAAATCTTGACGTGATGTGGTGTAAATTGATGTTATAATTTGACGAAGAAACAGCCAAGATTTATGATTATGGATCTTCAATTCGTCTCAGCATCTTTGTTATTTTAGATTCGTCGAAACAACTTCAAATACATACTAAATCGAGATATCATTCTTAAAAAATAAATATGTTTTAATATTATTTATAAAAATCATAATATGAAATACATGTACTCAACGGCGGATCTATGAAGGGGCAGGGGTGGCCATGGCCGCCTCCAAAGTTTGAAAAAAAAAATTATATATTAATTTTTTATGATTTAATATGATTATATTAATTTCATATTGTGTTGGCCTCCTATCTAAAAAATTATTTTAGCCTCTCTTTACAAAATTATTTTGATCTTATAAATTATTTTGACTCAGAAATAATATAAAAAAATATTTTATTATAATTTTAGTTTTGCTCAGCCCTAAACCCCACAACAAATTCCTGATTCCTTCACTGTATTTACTGAATAGTGTCATGTATCAATCACATGTAAAGGTGAATGCAAGGTATATATAGTACGTAATCAATTAATTAGCATTTTTTTTAATTCATGTTTTATAATTTTCTTACCTTAAATTATTTTAATTATTGTGGTTGCATACAAGAAAATAGACACATGCACTCAATCTTTGGAGTCCAATGTGAACTGAAGTGCGAGCAACGGTACAGAGCTTTCGCTGAATTTCAATGATTTCTTGGCTGGCCAGCATGCTAATTTTGAATATTGTTTTTTGCAAAGATCATTTTTTCATTTTATTTTAATTCCCCACAAATTACAATCGGACCGCACAAAAGATTCGTTGGTCAATATGCACAGCTACGGGTACTGGTGAGAGTTCACAACTTGGATCTTTCGTAAATCATGACTTATTTTCCCGAATTTTCATGGAAAAATATCCTCAACTTGCTGTCCAATCTTAGAGCACTCCCAATAAATTTTTTATCCTATCCTTCAAAATATATCATCAAAACTTATTTTTTCTATTTTACATAATGATTTTTACAATATATCATACATCAGCTTATCTATTTTTTCTTCATATCATTTTAATATTATATTTTTTAATATTTTTTATTCATTTCAAATATTTTCTCTAATTACTAATGATATATTCATATCTTTTGATATTTACAATATCTTTTCATATACAATGTCATATAATTATGTTTTATTTTAAATTAATTCAAATTTATAAACTAAACTAAACTATAAATTAATTCAATAAAATAGAGCATGGTATATACCTACAACTACGCGCACCACCAATGAACATTTTGGTTTGCCATTGCACCCCAGTTTATGCAATGAAAGAAAAGAACTTGGGGCTGAAATGGAAATGAAATTTACTTTCTAGTTTCTGCAGTGAGAGAAAAGAGTAGAAGGTAAGAGAGAGAAATGAATAAAAAATTTATACATTTGTGAACAGTGTCTGCTAAATGTAGAGGTGATACTGTAGCAAACTGTATTTTAAAGATGAAATACATAACCCATTGGAGGTATATTTTGAACTTTTTTCTTTAAATTTTACAAAAAGTTTGGTTTTAGAAGAACTATTGGGAGTGCTCTTAAGATTATCGAATGGGAAAACAAACACATAAAGAATTTAATTTGAGAAACTTGACGTAAAGACGGGCATAAAGACTAGACATAAAGACTAGACTAGACATAAAGAAAGTAGCTAGGTATGTACAGAAAGATTGTTTCAAACTTAGAAAGATTGATTTGGGAAACTTAGAAATAAAAGACATAGCTTTCAAATCATCTCATTTAATTAATATTTTTTTTAAATTTTTACATAAAATATAATAAATAATTTAAATTTTTAAATAATAATAATATTAAAAAATAATATTCTAATAATATTTAATTCAACTTTTAACTTTTATTTTAATTCATCTCATCTCAACTCATTAAATTTCAGACTTCATTTGGATACCCAGGTGATCTTATGATATATTTTCGGCCGACACAATATGTTAATACTTACTTTGTTTCCTCACTTTTTGGCCCAGTACTCCACCATGGACGGTCCCATGTTATGCCAAGCCGAATCTCATCCCTTACCAATTTCCCAGCAATGAACAATAATCGGAAGCTCTAAAAATGGGGCTACTCAACCTTAACATGATGCAATAATATCAACGTCCATCGCAAACTTTCCAAACATGAAAGAAGGAAAAAACACCCATGGGTTGCAAACTTTATCCCTAAAGTCAAAACCCAAATTCAATTCTCCGAGGGAAACTATATATTTAGTCATAAATAAATTTTATAAAAATAAATTTACAAATTAACGTATTTTATATATTATAGTATATCAGATTACAAAATTACTCTTATAATATAGTAGATTTAACATATCATGTGAAATCATGTCAGATAGTCCTCAATTTCTTTCCACTTTACACGTTCTCGCCATGTCATGTAAAATTTCTAAAATTAAGGATTTAGGTCAACTCCACTTTAGAAGTGCATTACACGCAAGAGAGATTATTTTTTATTTTTTTTGGGATTTTGTGGATGCTTTTATATATTTTGAGCATACTACCAAATAATGGATCGAATACGTTGTTTTGGCATTGTATAAATACGGTAGCTGTGGCAAGAGGAATTGAAAGGGTATTTCACGTTCCTTTAAGAATTATGGCGCGTTCCCGTTCCTTTAACGCCCGTGCTTGCATTCTACTAATCTTTATTGCCACCGTCTGTATCGTGTTTATGCAAATGGCCGTCGTTGCAGGTAATTACTTTACTATTTCAAGAATTGGTCCGTCCTTCTTTCATCGTACTTTACATGAAGAAGAGAAGTGTTAACAATTATAAATAGATTTGATAAAAATAAATCTATAAACTGACATGATTAATCATCGATCACCCGAGCTTCACTAATTTCAATTTGTGATCGAATTCATTTGATCAGATCATTTCAACCTCATGAGTTTTGTTTTTCCAAAGAAAATAAAGCTCTGTTTATGCACACAATTGGACCATTCACTCATCAAACAAACTACGATTATATATATATATATATATGAGAGTACAAGTGTATTTTTTCCCTCTCATTTTTCTGTTATTGCGTCGGAAATAAGTTTTAGTGATTTGAGGCATTAATTAGCTGACTCTTTGATGGTGAATATAATTCTTTAGTACTACATTTATTTAATGAGATTTGTTTTAGCATCGTCATTTACAGGGTTTGGTAATTTCCTCTTTCGGTATTTATAGGAAGACCAATCGAAGATGGCAACTCTCGTCCCTCTCCAACGGCAGCACCAAGACAAGGATTCACTCACGGGTGAATGGATAAGGAAGGATTCCCTCGGCCACTCGGGGGTAATAATGCACTAATTATTATTTAATAGTTCCTAAATAAGCCATTTATGCGTAATTGGCCATTAATTTGATAGTTATCCTTTTTATATATTAGTGTAATTTCTTTTGACAATCGTCTGGATAATGTTTGGGAATTTAAATAAAACTAGTTGATTTCCTGTCAAATGTACCTACTAATGCAGCTTGCTGTATCCATTAATAAAAAATTTTGTGTAATTATTTTTGTGTGTTTTTTATGTACTTTATTAATATGATTAGTTGTGTCATTTTTTTTAGAGTTTTGCTATGTACAAGTAAGTTTGCGTAACCAATCTGCGTACTAATGTTATTGCCTTCATATTCTAAATTCAGACTAACACTGTTTTCAATAAAATTTATTTTCTGACCAATCATATTGAATTTGTACGTGTATCAGTATGCATAATCGCTTACAATTAGATTTTTTTTTAATATAAAATAATTGATTGGGCCAATCATATTAGTGAAGTGCATAAAAAATACGTAAAGTACATTAATCACATTCGCTTTGTTCACAACTAATCTGAAACTTATTATAGCCTCCGATCAGATCGTAATTGTTTGATGTCACTTCAAACTATAAATTAAATCAGATCATAATATTGCTATGAACTTGGCGATGGCGGATAGGAGGCAGGGCCGGCCTCAATGTCAAATGAGGCCTTAGGTAAAAATTTGAAGAAGTAATAATTAATTACTTATCGGAAAAATTCATGACAACAATTAAATATTCTTTTATAATTATTTATCAACTTTTTGTATTGATAAGTTATTTTTTCAATTTCTCTTTTTCTTAAATTCTTATACTTTCTTAATTTAAGATTCAAATACATTTTCTGATTTTCTTTGACTTTATAAGTCTATCTTCATTTTTTTTATTAGATTTAGACAAACAAATAAACTTTCAATGAACATCCACTTAGATGAATAGTAAATAAACAGTATTTCATCTTTTAAGTTAAAACTATCTAATCTTATTTCACTATCCAAACATACATTTTTTTACAAACTATCTCATCTCATCTTAACTCAAAAAATCACTATTATTCAAAACATCTCGTTTGAACCGTCAATCTAAACCCACCAAAATCCATCTATGGAATTCTTCCTTTGCCTTTTTTGTTTTTCCCTTAATTTCTTATTTGAGGGGCCATATATAGATGGGGTGGGGATCTTGGCAGCTACCTGCTCCAGTCCCCTTTGAGCCGCCCCTGATCCCTCATCGGACGTGCATGGTGACTCGAGATGCATGGCTGGAAATGCCCTAATCTGCGAAACAAGAAGAAGAAAACCAAGGCTAGCTCATTATAACACAAGTGAGTCAAAGCTTATTTTCCGCATCATCTGGGTATCTATTTGAGAATTGATAACGTTAATAAATCTCCAATTTGCGTTATAAGAAAGAGAAGTGCTAGTAAACAAATTATATGTTGTATCTGGTTTCTCTAGCTTGTCTAGCTTGCCTATCCGGCCTTCTTCTGGCAAAAAGGCAGCCTCATGAGTCCATGACATCATAATTATCTCAATTAGACAGTATTCTCGTACGTACGTACGTCCAGGCCATATCATTTTGTTCAACTACGTACGGTGCCCCAATATTGTTTTCTTTTCAGGGTGTTTGCCCCGTGGCATCCTATTCATGTTAATGTCGATGACTGGTTAGGCCGGTTTACTTCAATCATGATCTCCAATGTTCAGATCTATCTTGGGCTCGCTCTAATATTAATTAATTAATTCCCATGCATACGCCCATGCATTTACGAGGTCTCAGCTTATTATTCCGTCCATTCCATCTACCCTACTGTATACGATCGATCATCTACTGAATTTCGGAAGTGGGCGATTGGATAAGGCCCAAGCTGATAGCTAGAGTGGCGTAGGCATTAATTCTGAAGGCAATATTAATGTTTTAACCATTACGGTACGTCTTGATCATCCCATCATGTTTTACAGACTTGGATTTGACCAAATTGTAGCCCTCGATGATCTTGATGATCATTTGTCCCATAATCATGTATATTTAAAAGTGTACGTACGTTGTCCATATATAGTTTATATTAATATACATAACGCATTGCTCATGAGCATATCATGCCAACTGTATATATATATGATCTAGTACTTAATTTTCAGAAATACGAAATAGCATGAAAAAAAAACATGATCATTTTTTTGTTCTTAACATGATCATGATGTAGCTTAAATTAAAGTTCTTCGAAAAAAATAGTAACCAATATTATATATGATGATGAATATTCCTCAGTACCGAAACAACTAATTTAAAGACATATAATATATATACTCATTCCGAGGTATCGATACTTCATTATATAAGAAATTTTTCGAGAACACAATTCGTTATTTACTACAAGAAAATTGCTTATTTGTGAACAATTAATTCCAGCGAAATGATTATTTGTAACTAAAATTGGTTGCGAAAAGTCTTTTAGTCGTAATAAATTGATCGCAAAAGCCCGTTTTTCTTATAGTGATTTTCACGAGTTTATAGCATATATAACGATCAAAATATGTCACATATATATAGACTCATGAACAGGATCCTAGCTAGCTATATGCAAATTAATGTGAATGCATGTCACATACGTACGTAATAGGAAATTTCCTTTTTTTTTAAAAAAAAAAAAAACATATATGTTGGATAAATTTCTTACCTGAAAATTATTTTAATTATTCTATATATATACCTAAAAATAGAGGAACTCGCTCTTTGGAGTCCAATGTCAACTAAACTTTCATGATCAGCATTGCAGTTTTGTCGAATCTCAACCATTTGATCTTGGCGTGCAGATCATATATTTTGTGGTACTGATCAAGAGAACACGTCGTAATTAAAAACTAGTTTTCTGCGAGGATCGTGTTGAATGCTGTACGTTGTAGGTACTTAACACCTTATATTGATTCCCAACAAATTAGAATTGGACCGTGCACACAAAAGTTTGTGTTTGATATTCGTTGCAGTGCGAGTTTAGCAATATGCGAGCTAGGCCGGAATTATGTTTTGAGAGTTCATTGGGTGTATTGAGGCTTTTGAAATTGATTCGTGATATGTGATTTGATCTCTATTATACTCCATCTTTGTGATAGTGAATTCCTTGATATCGACTCTGCTAGTACTAGACGTAGGCTAGCTGTTGTTCAAGTCATATCACTTAAATTTTGGTGTTCTTTGTCTGATTGTCAAATTTTTGTTATTTACTTACGCTAATCTATTTCGTAGGTGTCTCGAGTTAACGCCTCGTTTGTTTTGGGAAAACATCTCATCTCATCTCATCTAATCCTTACAATTTTCCCAACTTCCAATACAATACAAAATAAACAATTCAACTTTTTCAAATCCCAAAACAAAAATAATATTAAAAAATATACTCTAACAATATTTTATTCAATTTTTTAATTTTAATCTCATCTCATCTCATTTCCCAACTACCAATATGCATGGTTATCTTTTTGCATTTGGAAAATAATATGGTACTGTTTTGGTGCACAACCCGAATGGCACGCCAAACAAAATTTATAAAGAGAAAATATATTTACAACTGTGAATTGTGCAACCGTCACGTAATCGTTTTGAAAAAAGTGAATAAAACATGGGATACACATAAAAAAATTAATTTTTTAATAGTGAACCCCATTTTTTTTCAAAGCAGTTACGCGGCATTTACGCACTTCACGATTACATATAGAATTACTCATTAATAAATATCCCAACATGTATTGATCAGTTAATGCAGAGAGAGGCCGCTGGTCTTTCATTTACCCCAAGGCCGGAATCATTGAACCAATTAGTCAGGTTTTGAGGAAAGTGTGGGCGTATATCAGGCGGCACCCATGCAAGAAATTAGGTGGGCTTCTGTTCGTTTAACCAGCTTAACTTGTTCGATCCAATCTATATTTTTCAAATGGTTGCTGCAGGTTAGTTTACGATCTCTAGATTCGTTCTATCTTTCACTGATCATTCTTACATGATAAACTGATCAATCCCATGCAACTGGATGGTTACTATTGGGCTCGATCTTTTTAATTAATGGGTCCTGCAATTTCCCATTATCAAAATTATAATAAATCAAATAAGGCCATGCATCATCAATTTATTGCAATATGACTAATTAATTGGCCAGCTTAATGTTACTGGTTGGTGTAATTTCTTGACCATTTGCAAAAAAGAGCGCTAGAAGGAGGGCTCGAACCTCCGACCTTGTGGTTAACAGCCACACGCTCTAGCCAACTGAGCTATTCCAGCTTTGTGTTGTTTAACGAGTAAATAACATTAAAACTATTAACTTCTACTCTATTAAATTGCAATTTATTAACAACAACCAAAAAGACACAATTTGTTTGTAACGTGCATGCACGCTGCATGCATATAATCTGGATTGCGTGCACCCAAGGGCGGAACTAAGATTTGGTGTCTGGGGGGCGATCGGCAAAGTGTGCGGTATGTGTCAGCATAAGTAATATGTGCTTTTTGCACATAACTATATAAAAAAAATAATCATACGTCAGAAAATTATACAATTTTTATTGATTTACTCATATTTATCTAAGTTTTGAGAAAAATTTATAAATTAAGAATAAACCTGAAAAAGTATTTAAAAATATAAAAGTCGTTAGATTTTTTATTGTATAATCGTATTACTATTAATAAGTGAATAAAAAAAAGCATGTGAATAACTAATAAATTCTTTACAAAAGAAAATAAATTCTTCACATACTCTCTATCTCTCTAGAAACGTCTCATCAATCATTTAGCTAGATAAATTTGTTACCTCTCATTTGCCAGATTCATTTTAACTATTAGATAAACTCTCTTGAAACTTCTAGCTAGTTAACTAATTAATATGTGGTTAAAAACATCTCAAAGGTTGTAAAGGAAGATTATGTACAAGTGATACGTAAATAATTTAATGAAGTCAAGAATGACCCAAATGAAAATAAAAAATAAAAATATCGTGTAACTATATATGTAAGTTCAGAAAAACAAGAAAAACTTATATGATATTATTGATATGAAACTAAACAAACCGCACATTAATGCACACTAAAGGCAAATAAAGAGAGATAGAGATGTCAAATCAAGACTATTATGTTAATAGACTTAAAGATATTTGAGTGATATATTTTATGTTTGAGTGTTGGGGGCAATCTTAAATATTTTAAAAATATTTACACTTCAAATAATAATTATATAATATATAAGACTAGTTTTTAAAATTTTTGGGAGGGCGGTAGCCCCCAACCTACAACATAGTTCCGCCCATGCGTGCACCCTTTTCTGCTCTCTCTCTCATTTTATTATATATGTATTTTCCTTTCGATCAGTTTCTTTATTTATTTCTAATTTAAAGAGCGCGGGATGATGAGTATATATGTTTAAATTATATTGCATTGTAAAACTTGTAATTAACTTGAACATTGCCCACATGGCCGAAGGTACGTACCACGTGTGATATATATATATATATATATGGTTCTTGCAAATCGTGAGAATTATAATACTTTTTTTATCTTAATTAAATTAGTATGCGTTCAGTTATAAAAAAGTATATATTTGGATAAATCAACCAAAAATCAATTTAAATTTATAGGGTTCATGATCGAACCGAGTTTAATTAATACGAATATAATTAGTTCACATAAACAATTATCAAAGAAATAAAACATATATACTTTGACAACTTTAATTAGATTAGAGCAAATATGACCTATAAATATACGAAAATATACTGGATCATATATAGTTAGCATAGATTCTACATTTTATTTCTAGACCCGACTTCACATGATTAGAAAAAATGTCACATACATGTAATATTTATTATACTTTCGCCTACATTGTTGTACACTTGTACTGGATATTGCTATTATTACTATATATATATTTAAGAAAATGTTTAGAGTATCAATGCATACTATTGATAGTATGTTTTTTTTAAGGAAAATGCTTGTCCTACCGAAAATATCTGTCGAGAATGGGTATTGGTACCGTAGCACTCCCCATATATTTATTTGTATGGAATAGGGAGAAAATAAGATATATATATTGAGCACAAAGAAAGTGGTAGCCCAGTAAGCCATGCTTTGTGTTAATGCGCGCCAAAAATTGTACAGACAGAAGAGAGGAAAAAATTATCTCCGACCAACGACGATGATTTGAGATTCGATAATATGCTTTTCAAGTTCATCCATAAAACAAGTAAACAAATAAAAATAAATAAATAGAGATACAAGGATTTACGTAGTTCAACATAACGCCTATATCCATGAACTGTTTGGAGGTGAAATTCACTAAAGTGGACGATTTTATAATTTCTCATGGTCTCACATATATCACAATACAATTGAGAAATTTAGGAAAGATTCTTTGGAGTCGCTATGTGTGGTAGAGTTTGGACGTAGGGAGCTTCTTTGGATCTCTTGTCAGATTTGTGAGGATCTCCGCCTTATAAAAATGTATATTTCTTTAGAGTGATTGAGTCCAATTTGTCTTGTAAACCTCATTCCTTTTATAATTCTGAGGTCTCGTTTATTTTCGTAGATGAGATGAGTTGATATTAAAGTTAAAAAATTAAATAAAATATTGTTAAAATATATATTTTTTAATTTCTTTTTAGGATTTAAAATAGTTGAATTGTTTATTTTATTTTGTATAAAAATTTTAAAAATTATAATAATTAAATAAGATGAATTAAGTTGAGATAAAGTCTACAAGTAACTTATTCTATCACCTCTTAAACTAAATTCTTGATTTTATATCTTTACTTAGTTTTAGCAATGGGCTCGATCCAATCAATTCAATTCCAACACTCTGAAACCGACAACCTAGCTATAGCATGCAGTACTATCAACGTATGGTATATCCCTCAACCATGATGCGCCAAATCAAAGATGACAAATCACTCAAAGTCTAAAGACAAGAAAAGAAGCAACCGGGACCCACGAAAAGCAAACTAGTAGAGCACACATTCACATATATATATTTTTTTTCTAAGCAATCACATTCACATATTTTAAAGCAACCATTGTAAGTTTATTCGGTGCAAATTCATCATGTATATATGCCAATAATGTGGAGTTTATTGTACCAAATCGAGAAATACCAAAACTTTATTCAGAAAAATGAAAATCATTAAAATGATTCAAGACCAATCAGTATTATACTATATTACTTTTTTCAAGTTTTTAATATAAAAATTAAGAATTAAGAATTTAAATTTTACATATCATTTATCATCGTTCATCTTATGTTCAACTTAAGAAACAAAATTGGTAATGCAAATCCAAAATTGTCAATTCTCTTTAATAATTAGTAATATTTTTAATTGGAAAATGATTTCTACAAGTCCTAAATAGATAAGTCTCATGCAAGCACTTGTAAAAAAATAGACCTCACCTTAAAAAGTGTAAAAAAAACTATTCTTTATTAGTGTGACCTATTTTTTTATAAAAGACTTGTATGAGACTTGTCTATTTGAAACTTGTATCTAGCATTACTCAATCACAAATAAATGACATAAAAATAATCTCACAAATTGATGTAGTTTGATGTGACTCGTCAAATTATAAAGTTAATTTTATCGTAAAATAGATTTAACAGATAGGATGAGTTCACATCAATTTATAAAATTATTTTATATATTTATTTTATAAATGTAATAGTATTCGAAAAATAAATAAATAAATTGACAAAAGTATAGAATTTCACCCAACAAAAGTGTAGTTTCACCCAAAAAGTGAAAATGAAGACCCGGACGGGATCCAATGCAAAGGCGTGGGTGTGGGTCGCCGTATGTGGCCGGGCTGAAAGGAAGGGGTCCTCCAATCGAAACGGCTCAAACGAAACGGGGCCTGATCTGCATTGGGTCCCACCCCCTTACTTTGTTGTTAGATGAGACACACTTTCGAGGCCTCACGCGCCGCTCTCTGTCTGGCTGTCACGGGACACATTCCACTTTCTAGGATTTCCAACACGAGACAACATTGGCGCTGGCGTTGGGCGTACATACATGAGTGCCCGTCGATTGTCCAATCATTCCATTATTTTTGAAGATGTGAAAGCGCTATGTAGTGATTTTAAAAAAATTAAATAAATATGAGATTCTGAAAAAAAAAATAATAATAATTTTTTAATAATAGATTTTACTTTTTTTTTAAAGTGACTATACGACATTTACGTATGCTATTCTATGACTGTATGGGGTATTTACGTACGGCTTTTGGTTTTAGCTAAAAATTAGTTATAATTTCTTTTAATTACCGTTAATCATGTTTTCTTACGCGGAAATGGCGTAGTACTGACGTGACAGATGGAGGGCCCTAGGTGTCAATCAAGTATAACTGTTGATACAATTGGACGGCTGAGATTGTACTGATTGGTAAGTGGAGCACTAGATAGATATGGATGTAACTGCTGCGACGTGTGCAAAGGCTTAAACTTATTGGGCTTCGTGGGGTGGGTCCCGGGATATGTTATTGCAGTATGATGTGGAGGATGGGAAGTCAACTCTGAACAGGGAAATTAGTGATAATGTGAGACACGAGCAGCGACGGTGGTGTCCAAGTTGTACGTAGTTGCCGCACCATAAGACTGTACGAGGTTCTACAGGATGATACGATGATACGAAATAAGATCAGAAGAAATATTTTACTATTCAAATGGGGCAGAATATGTCATCCTACTATGTGAACAACAGTTAAGTAATTTATGAATAATAACAGAATATATAATATGAAGATAATATAAAAATAATAGTAAAATAGTTTAAAAATGTTTTAAAATAATTCTATTCTTAAACGTAATCTAAAATGACTGATACACCAACCATTAGTTTACAATTACTTGACAATTACCTAATAATTGAGATCGAGTCTGTCGTTACACGTACTGTAAAGATATTGTTGCATGTTAATATTTTAGGTAGTGTTTGAGGTATTTTCTTGCATGTTTTTGTCAAACTCATGTACAGATCTCTCTTTCGTTCGGTGCCCAACAAAGATTAGACGATGCGTTCAAGGCTTGCTAATTACAAACGGTTTGGTGTGCTAAATAGTATATTAATACTCACATAATTTTTTTTATAGAAAATAAATAAAAAAAAAAAATTTTGAGAGAAGAAGAATGTCATCTATCTTACAAAAAATATTTTTATCTTCAATTCGCACTGTTTCATTAACATTATGTCTTGCATTTAATATCGGTGCGCGAAATCGCTTATAAGAAAACTTTTCTAAATTATAATAACAAGCTAATTACATGCCTAAGATCTTTCGGCGGTGATCAGCTCAAACTACTCCTTGTTACTCATAGGTAAAGTAAAATCCGAGAGATTCTATACTACTTCAAATCATGAAAAATTCTACCAATTACATGATCATCATCCTCTACAATGAAATGGTATTATCCAGCAACCTTTAAATTTTTCTTTTTATTTTTTTAAAATAAAGGATGCATGACTCAAGACTAGGGTAGGTTTGGGAGGTGAGATGAGAATTTTGTATTTTGTTTTAATGTTTAAAATATTATGTTTTAGTATTATTATTGTATTGAGATTTGAAAAAGTTGAATTGAGATTTGAAAAAGTTAAATTGTTTATTATATTTTATATGAGGATTTGAAAAATGTGTAATGATAAGATGAGAATTTTGTGTTTTGTTTTGGTTACCAAACCTGCCCAAAAGTATAATATTTTACCTAATAAGATGAGAGTGTGACTTGTAACATTATTCTAAGATCATGTTTGAACTATCAATTACCGCTTCTATCGGTTAACAACCAAAAGAAAAAGGTATAAACCCGTCTAAACCTAAAGTAATTAAACAAATAAGTGAAAAGAAAAAAGAGAAAGGAAGATCAAAAGAAAAGAAATAGAGGGTGACTTGAACAGCAAAAGAAAAAGCGGATTTAATCGCTGACTTATGCATAGGCTAGCTTTTATTTTATGCCTTTGCTTTCTTTTGATCTCTAGCGAATGGACAAATCCAGGGTAAAGTGATTTAGCAGATCCATTTACATGATCTGTTTGTTTATTTATATACCCAGGCCATTAGCTAGCTTCTTCCATGGCCGGCCTCTATCAAACCTAAAAGGATGTTTCTGTGTCTCTCCGGATAATGACTTTTGCACAATTATTTCTTCAAATTCAAGGCTGTCTACCCCACCCATTTTGACAAACCAAGCAGGCATAACTTTGTTAACAAGTTATTTTAATTTCAAAGATCAGATAAAGGAGATTTGAATCTCTATATATGATCTTTACTTCATCACCAAATTTTGCTATTATTTAGACAAAATGAAACATCTTTCCATTTTTCTCTTCCAATAATTTAGAGAAACTAAAGTTCAAAGTACAATAAATCGGATGAGAGATCCTAACAAATACCTCAAAACAAAACATTACTACGTATAAAATTTAGATTTGAAGGAACTACTTATATATTCTAAAATGCATATATATTGGAAAAGTATCTTATATATCTGAGTATCGATCTCACTAACGTATCGATCTAATTGATCATCTAAAAGATATTTTTTACTGAATATCATTCTTTATAATTAATGATAATTTTAGAAAATTTGACGGTGTTTATTATAGTTTTGATTATATATATATACACATATACTTGATAGCTAGGTTATCTAGTATTATAGATAATAATATAAAACAAAACACAATATTTATTATTAGCATATGATGTATGTATATGTATATATATAGGCTAGTTCTTTTTGCCAATACATCCGACTTGCATGTGTTAAGCATATAGCTAGCGTTTCTTCTAAGTCAGATAAAACTCTTCTTTTGAATATGGCCGGTCTATTAATCAAACCGATTATATATATATATATATATATATATATATATATAACATCAATAAAATGCAAAACATAATTAATTAGCTCGCACTTTGTTAACATATATATGATGTATGGGATAGTTTCTTTTTGCCAACATATGGTCTATGAAATGACATATGATTAGCTACATAATTAAGCAAATATATGAATTAAAGTAATAATAATTGTGCCATTAATTGAAAGTGCCGTACGTTTATGTGTTTTGTAAAAAGCGAAATTATATATACCAATTAATTACCTACCTTTGATTTAGAAGAAGTGACATTTGATCCGCTTGAGATTTGATAAAAGAGACATTTTACTTACCCATATTCATGTTTTTGTTAATTCTATTAGATTGGAAGTCGCTTTCTAATTAAATTAGCTACCATACTCGCAAAGGACAAAGGACAAAGGACAAAAGCATTTAATATAATATAATATAATATAATATAATGTTTCCAACAAAGATAATAAGGATAGATCCAATTCTATATATTTAAATTATTGTTGCATATTTTCACCAAAAATAAAGCTGATGTGAGGCGGTTAGATGATCGATCATGCATGCATGTTTGGATTCCGGTGCATTACTGAAGCTATTTTTTTCTTCTTCTTTTTTCTGTGTTTTCTTTGAGAGTAGAGATACGTATACAAGAGGCATGCTTAGCCTAGTGGTCACGCACTTTCCTCAAGGGTGGGAGAGCAATTTCGACAAGTTTCTTTTCAATTAAATTGATTTTTACCGATCAAAGAGAGTAGAGATACGTGTATAATAATATGCATGAGAATTATATATATATTAATAGTCAAGAAAATGATTATTAGTGAAATTATATATTTTTTAAAATTTTTCTTAATGATTAAGGATGTTAAAAAAATACTTAAAAGAAAATAATAAAAAATTTCAAATACACTATAGAGTAGTAAAAAGATGGTAGAAGTGTTGTGAAAAAACCAATGACAAGCAAAAGTAAATTCAAAATAAAGGGAAAGATAAACAATCACACACGACACAGTATTTACGTAGTTCGACAAATTGCTTACGTCCACAGGAGCTGCAGAGGATTTTATTATTGCTTGAGGAATCACAATACAAATTCTTCTTGGGGTGGCTACTGGTCACGCACAGTACAAGCCAAACACCAAAATCACACCTAATGTCATGCGGCGGAAACCCTAATTAAAAACAGAATTAGTCAAGTTCGCTCGAGCGGCGTGTCGAGCCCGCATCGAGCGAAACTGTTTCCCGCAACTGCTCGAGCCATGTGTCGAGCGGACTTTTAAGCGAACTCTCTAACTTGTATTCGCTCGAGCCATGTGGCGAGTGGTGTCGAGCGAACT
Source organism: Juglans mandshurica (assembly GCA_022457165.1). Taxonomy (NCBI): domain Eukaryota; kingdom Viridiplantae; phylum Streptophyta; class Magnoliopsida; order Fagales; family Juglandaceae; genus Juglans; species Juglans mandshurica. The sequence goes on from CM039621.1 coordinate 36,698,883, forward strand.
CTCGGACTTGTGTTTGCTCGAGCAGCTAGACATTTCGTTCGAACGATGCAACCAGGCTCCAAATTCTCAACAAGAAGAATAGTAAGCCTATTATTATTATTATTATTATTATTATTATTATTATTATATATATATATATATATATGATATTTAACAGGCTGATCATGACTGCAACTCTTATAATTTTTCTTTCATATCCAAACAAATATAAGTGATCATTTTTGGCGTATTCTCCTTGAGTTTTTCCCCATTTTTAAACTCTTTTTTCATTGCTATTTATTTGGGTAATAATAGATGTTGATTACTCAATCATCAATGCATACTGAACAGATATAGGCAGGCAGGGCCATGAGCTGAAACTTGGTCCAATATTGGTTTGCTTTCTAAAATGCACACCCTCCTAGGCAAATGCCCCCACCATATCCTACAGATATTACATCTTTTCCGACTCCGAGCCTCAATAATAGGGTAATAAAATCTAAAAGGTTGGCCATGAAAACTTCTCATCATTTCCTGCGCCCAGTGAAAATTTTCTCACCCCACCCACCCCCCTCCTTTCTTGGCTGCAAGCAATCCTCGTTCACATATACTGACAAATCAAAGCCACCAAGAGCAACTCTACTGTGTGAACTCTCTCATGCTAATAGTGATGGACTATCTCTCTCTCTCTCTCTCTCTCTCTCTCTCTCTCTCTGTGATGTCGACTATCCCTTTTATCCTTCATTTACATATATTATATTTTTGTGAGATTAATTAATTAAAATTTGATTGGAAGTTCCAAGAGTTCATCACAACTATGATGAGAGTGCTCTCATTGTAGCCATCCCCATGCACCTCCCTCCTCTTTTTTCTCCCTCGGTGCTATCTTTTTCACCTCAATGAGAATAATATGAAAACTCCAAGATCCTTGAAAACCGAGTTAGTGGAGTTGTTTACATTCCCCACAAACATGCCCCTAACGAGAGCTTGGACCAAGAATTTCAACCTCACTTTATCATATGCACATTAAATATTTACCAAATTAGAAAAGTAGAGAAAAAAAAAATCCCACTCAAGTTGAACCAAAAGCTACAACTTCGCCTTTATATACGACCCATGCATAATGTCCCCTCAGCCCTATACTCAAAACACTCTTTCCCACTCTCTCTTTCTTTGTTAGTTAGCTATAGTAGCTGATGCACTACTTCCTTATATACTCTGAGATCAGCTCATGATCTTAGCTTTAGGACTATCATTATTTCTTTTTCTAACTAAGCAAACAGCAAAGATGAGTGGTGGCCATTGGCAGGAGTTTGTAGAGTTGGGTGGTGGGGTTGAAGGAAGCGGCAGTCGGGGTCGGGGGCTGTGGCGGCACTGCAGAGAATGGTTCTTTTGTAAATATGGTTGAAAGCTGATAGCAAAAGAACTCCTAAACAAGGCTTTGCAATTGCGCTCTCCTGAGTTTCTAGCCTATTGATGATCAAATGGGCAGAATCGGGAGAGCGTCTCATTATTGCATTGCGGGGAATTGAGGGTAATGGTCCGAATTTACCTTTAACTTTAGGTCTAATTATTGTCTTTTTCTTCTCTTTTTCCCCTTGTTTAACCATGTGTTATTGTACTTTTCAAGTCTTTGCCTGCTCTGTTTTTTTTTTCCCTTAATGTTCGAAACATGGGATGTAAGAGATGCATACGAAGCAGCTAGCTAGCTAGCTGTGGTTTGGTAAGGTAGTGTTTGGAAGGGAGAGTTTGATCTTCCATTTGTGTTAAGTTTTGGAGGAATGCAATAGTCTGTAATGCTGCTGGGCATGCATCCCTTACACCTTTCATGTATTTGCTTTGTTTATGAAGTGAAGTTAAGATAAGTTAATGACTTCATGAGTTTCCTTTCTTTGCATGAATCTCTCTTTTCTTCTCTCTTGGATCAGATTTAGCTAGTGAATTCTTAATGGTTGGTCGAAATGCTGAGCAATTTTAGAGATCCTCACGATCCCACTTGGTCAACGAAAAAATTGCAATCTAGCTAATTTGGTAAAGTTTGGAAGCATGGAAAATTCCACTTTCTTTTCTCACTTTTGGACTTTCTTCCCCCTTTGATTTTCAATATTGAAAAAGTTAAAAGAGAGAGAGAATAAAAGGTGCAATGTGAGTACCAACCAAAACATGTTTGACAAATTGGGGAGGGGAGAGGGGTGTGAACTGTGAAGAAAGCTTATATTAGTACTAAACTGCTGCAGCAATGATTTCAGAGCACATGAGGATCAGCATATGTGGCAAAAGATCGAATGTAAATGAATGATTATCCATTATGGCGAACCGAGCTAGCTATAAAAGTGAAAGATTTCTCTTCTCCAAGAGCAGGAAAAGGTTGCTTTTTTCCGTTATATGAACGGCACGCACTAACATCAGACACCGCTCATGACCTTCCTAAATTTCATAACGATACTTAATCATCACCCTATCATAAATAACCAATCAATGAAGCTCTTTTTTTGTTGGAAGGAAGGTAGTGCTTAAGATTCATGGAATATACATGTTGAGAGGTAGAATCAATATGATCTTCTTCTACTGATCTCTACTTTCAGATTTTTTAAGTGAGAGAGATAAGTATATTTATTGAGAATTTAATATTATTTAAGAAATTTACTTAAATATTATATAACTCACTTTCCCTCACATATTATTCACTTGTTGCATCATATTGTGAAAGAAAAAAGGGACCGGTTTGCAGAGAAAACTGTCATGCATACTGATGCAATGCCCACAAGCTTTTTGGTCCATCAGCTACTCATTTTATGATTCACTTTTTAAATTTGTATGCACTTTAGCATCACTTTATCAACTGACTGCTGATCAGAAAAATTATGAAAGGAATATACGAATGTACCATAAACTCTGGAATCAGTAATTACGGGTGTGATTTTTAATAGGTCAAATATTTTTGCAGTACTGTCAGTTTCTTCCTGATAAAGAGAGAGAAGTTAGAATCCATAGGAAACGAAACTCACATTCACGGAAATTATCCTATAAAATTTAACTCAATATACAGGAGTTCAGTCCAGCGAAAAAAATTTATAACAAAGAATTATTTGTAAGTCTAGTATTTATCGACACTTATAACATATGAGTTTTTCTACTTAGCAGCTTTACACCACACACCTGTTGAGGAAAAAATAAAAAATATATATATAAAAAAAAAGCAAGTGTGTGGTGTAGAGCTGCTAGAACTTTTCATAACATATTATCATGTGAAAACGTTCTATATCAGCGAGCATAAAAATCTTCCCTTAGATGATCAAAACCTAAGGCCTCTCCTTAGATGTGGAAAGGTACTATGTTGCCATTTTGCTGCAAGAAGGCAGGAGCCAATGAAGTGCTCTTTACTTCACAAAAAAGTTGTTTGTTCGGCTTGTATTTGAAATTGTTGGTCACCAATCGAATTACAAATAGCCAAAGCTCAGTCTTATTGTTGAGATTCTGTACCTAATGCTTGAGACCGTACTGGTCCATCTCCTCCGCCCATGGCCGTAAGCGTTTTTGCTCAAGTCCGGGCACACAGAGCGTGCAATGCACTATCAAAAAAGACCCCCAAAAAATAGACATGCAATGTGTATTTAAGTGCTATATTATTTATTTCTTATTGGCCATATCTATCTATTTATACATATATATTTCAATCAGTTATTTCAGGCTACTGTTAAGAACTTCGAAGTTTGAAATGCATCTCATTTCATGCTTCCAACTTTTCTATGCATAGTTATGAAAATTATTCAAAGTGCCGTTTAACCATACATTATATTCATCCAACCACAAAGTTCGACAACACGATCTGGGACTTCAACAAACACTCTCAAATCTCAATAAATAGCAGTCTTTTCATTTTTTTCATAGTCATCGTATATCTTTGAAGGACTCATGCAAAACACAGCACTTGGTATATGTAGACAAATGTGGATGATCTAGCATCCAAAACTAACAAAATTTACCATGACATGTAAATGGCAATCTGACAAACTCTATTATTAAACGAAATAAAGCAATAGCACTCGTATCAATCTGTGGAGGGAAATGCCGAAGGATCTTATCTCTATTTCAGTTTTCCAAATACTGAGAATCCCTTTTCTTTAGATGGAACGAACTGAAACACTCACATGAAATCATCATCATCCAGAGCATCATAGGCAGTAACAACTAAATCATCGTCTGGCTTTTCAACATGGATCTGCCTTTTTTTGGAACCTGCAAGCAAGGAAAATCAGTTGAGCACCGATTGATAAATTGTTCATAAATAAATTCCTCATGAAAGAACAATCTAGGACATTAACTGAAGCAATGGTGTTGCCAAAATAAAAGGCTCAAAACAAAAAACAGAAACAATGGCGAGACCAATCCAATAAGTGCTCCCAAGCATCCAGCCCAGGTTTGAGTATACAAAAATACCTGTCTTTTTTTTACCAGCATTCACTTCCTTCTCTGCTTTTAGCTTTTCATTCGTAATTGCCGTGACAGAAGATGAAACTTCTTTTGCATCTGCGGCTTTCATAGCAGTCATCGATAGTCTCATTACAGCTTTGAGTAAACCAATATAATGATAACTTTTCTGCATCAAGGAAGCATATATATATATATTTATATTAGCAAAGTTAGAAATTCCCTTGACCTTTGGTCGAAACAGAGGAGAAAAATTTAACACACCTCATGTGCACGCAGCTTATGTGAAATAAGCTCTGCATATTCCAAGAAATCACTTTCTGATTTGGGAATAAAATTATCAAGGGTCTTCTCATCACCTGTCTTACCAAACAGTTCCTTAGTGGAGCTATAATCTGCTTCTTCCACCAGCCTGTACGGGGAGAAAAGCCAAATATTGCATGCTATTAAGTTTTTCGAAGCCTCCATATTAAATTGTCTATTGAAATCAGCACATAAGCTCTTAGCAAGATGGGATTAGAGCATGCTGAAAAGCTGTATTTGGTTTTTTTTTTTTTTTCAAACTTATTTTGCTCCAATTAAGAAATAACTTCAATTTTTTTGGTAAATAAGTTGATTTTATTAAAAGTGCAACTCAAGTACACAAGGTTTACACAAGAGAAGGCACAGGACTACGAAGACAAAGGAAAACTTCAATAGGAAAATAAACAATCATGCAAGTCCGCGACTTGAAACAGAACATTGTGCTTGCTATAAACACAAGGCAAAAACAGATTGAGTCAACCATTTAGATCTATCGGCAAAATCCAACTTCAACCATGCACCCTGATCAGGATTAGGGGGAGACAAACAAGGTTGCCCAACAAGTTCAGAATGCCAAAAACTGCATTAGGTTTTTGTGGTTTCATTTTGTTAAGAGTTATCTAAGAAACTCTTCAGGCATAGAGATGGAAGGTAGCTGTAATGGGTTTTACATTTTAGTTATAGGTCCAAAGAAGCAAAGAAGGAACAAGTAACTTGATCATACAGAGTCTTTTAAAGTGAATGCCAAGTACCCAACAATAACTGTAAAAATGGTCACCTTATCATAGTTTATCCCATAGATAGCTTAGCCATGTCCAAGTCTAACATGTGGACATGTCAAACATCAACACCTTTGATGCTATTTGCACACATGAAGATCTAGAAAAGCTTCAATCCAGCTAGGGTGATCACAGCTCAAATAAGGGTCAGTTCGGTTGAAAACTTCGCCTGAAACTATTAAAACTCAGTTGATACAATTTCATATAAATTGCATTCTGAATGTTCTTGGTTTTGTCATGCATAGGAGATGAGTTTGAACCTCTTTGGTTTATAAGACAGGCAGAATACAGAGAGAAACGAAATTGCATCAACAGTTACAATCTGGGTTAAGCCTGAGCTCCTAAGAACCAGATAGAAGTATTAGAGAAAACCCTAATCCAAAACAATGTGATATATATCTGACAGGTTCACAATCTATACGCTCGCAAAAAAGCAATTTAAAATTAAAGGATGACACTGCTTAAGGCACATGATGTAGCAAATAATATACATCGCCCTGCTCCATAACTTCATATTGTTTTTGCGGATCACATTGACAATCATCAGATAAGCAATATTTTATGTACAATTAATTTACTACCCCCCAAAAAGAAAAATCCATTATAGTAGAAAGAAGTATTTGAACTTTTAACCTTTACCTTTGTTGGCGAAGTTTCTCGGCTACAGGATCTAGTGGCTCTTCCTTTACTGCTACAACTGTTTTTCCTTTCTTTTCAGTAGCTTTCACTGTGGGTTTCTTTGGGGCCTTTTCAGCAGGAGGTTTTGATTCAGGTGCCTGATCCCATCACATATAGCACAACAGAATTTGCGTTAAAATGAAAAAGCAAAACGTCATAAACAGGCATTTTACATTGCTCTAACACCATGACCGCACAATAGCATATTCTGATCCGTTGTCTGATAAAACATATGCATACAACAAATTCAAAGTAGAAGACATTGGGAGAAAACAATGCACGTATACGCAACCCTAATATTTTCTAATTTTTAATAATTAGGCAACCCGGATATTATCATGTTCAAGAATTGAGCACATGGCAGCAGTCCCTAATTCAAAATTGGATCTCTTTCAAACAGCCTAGTGACAAACAAAATATTTTTCTAATCTGGAAAGTGAATATGCATCATACTCGCAGATGTGACAAGAAAATGAGGAATAGTTTACAGCTAACAAACACACTCTAATGCCCTCGCACCCTCAAGTATTATAAGTTTCAAGAACTTCGGAAATGAGAGCCAGTGCTCCACCTACCTTGGCTCTCTTTACACTGGTGGTTTTAATTGGGCCGAACAATAAAGACAACCAGTTACCCCTCATGATCTGGTAGTCTGACCTAGTCCTAGTTTAAATATAAGAACACAAAACAAGTATCGACAGTCCTGCAAGTAACCCATATCAGGAATATCCTGTTTCATATAATCCAACAATTGTGCACTAAGATTCTTCAGATTCGACACTCGCACTTCGTCATGTGGGATGGAGCCTTTAGAACCTAATTGCTGACATAAAGTCTTAGCCAATGTAGCCAGACTACTAGGGAGCAGAGTGTATGAATCTCTTAGACGGAACACCTGTTTCTTTCCCCGATACACTGCTAACTCGTAAAGCCTAAGGTTCCTCATAAGAGGTTTTATGGTGTACTTATCCCCATGAGAAGCATAATATTTCATTAATAGAATACCATCAAGTCTTTATTTAATGAAACTAGGCAAAACCCATGTACACAAGAAGCATACAAAAGAAGCACCTAATTATATTCTAGAAACTTGAAAAGAAAACAAAAACTCATGAGCATTTCCTCCCTTGAGGACAATAGCCGAGAACCACTACAGCAAAGAAGACAAACAATTTCCAGATATCCTCAACAGTTTGCTCTTTGTCGTTAAAGCACCGCTCGTTCCTTTCTATCCATAAACAATACATAATACACAACGGAATCATCCTCCACGCCGCTGCCAACTAAGAGCTTTTGTGCTGCCTATTCCAGCATGCTAGTAAGTCCACCACTCTCATTGGCATAACCCAACTCAACCCACCTCTACTAAGAACCCCAACCCATAACTCCCTAGCCACCTCACCATGTAAGAGTAAATGATCAATCGATTCACCATTTTTCTTACAAATGAAACACCACTCCACAACAACCATGCCATGTTTCCTCAAATTGTCAATCGTCAAAATCTTCCCAAGTGAAAAAAACAACTTTAGACGGCACAAACGCCCTCCAAATACTCTTCCACGGAAAAGGGAATTGCTGCTGGCCATACAACACCTTATAATAAGATTTAACAGAAAAATTTTGGCTCCCCGTGTGTTTCCACAACATTCGATCCCTCTCATTTCCTCTTAAATTCAGAGAATACAAGAAACTGAAAAAATCTGCAATCTCATTAAGTTCCCAATCCTGTACATTTCTGATGAAAGTAACATTCCACTGCACAGACCCATTAGCACGGTTCAACATCTCTGAAACAGCGGCTTGCTGATTTCCAGCCAAGCTGAAAACAATCGGGAAGATAGAATGAAGGGCTCTCTCACCACACCATTCATCAAACCAAAAACGAATTCCTGCACCCTCTCCAACCTCAAACTTAGTATGTTTGGAAAAACTATCCCACCCCTTTCTAATATATTTCCATAAGAGAAATGATACTTGGAGTCGTGAGTGTGCAAGCGTCGTGCAGTCGTTTTGAAAAAAGTAAATAAATATGGGACCCACATGAAAAGAAGTTAATTTTTTAATAGTGGACTCCACTCTTTTTTCAAAGCGATTGCACGGCGTTTGCGTATTCCACGACTGTATGTAGCATTGTTGATTTCCATAAACACACACCATAAGATCCCCTACCCTCCTTAGAGCACCATCCCCCCCAATCACCTCCGTACTTTCGATCAATAAACTCTCTCCACAATGAGTCCCCTTCCATTTGATACCTCCATAGCCACTTCCCTAACAGTGCCTTATTAAAATTACTCAAGTTTCGCACCCCCAGGCCTCCATTCGCAATCAGGCAACACACTCTATGCCAACTCACAAGGTGCAATTTATTCTCCTCTCCCATGCCACCCCATAAAAATGCTCTAAACAACCTCTCAATCCGGTTTGCCACTCCAACCGGTAAAGGGAATAAGGAAAGATAATAAATGGGAAGGTTGGAAATGGTGCTTTTAATGAGTCTTCCCCCTTTTGATAAATATAGACACTTCCAACCTGATAGTCTTTTCTCAACCTTTTCTACAACAGCATCCCATATGTTCTTTACTTTGAACGACGCCCCCAACAAAAGCCCAAGATATTTCAATGGAAGAGAAACAACTTAGCAGCCCAACAAATCCACTAAAAGGTTAATATTCCTCACATCTCCCACCGGTACCAATTCTGACTTGCCCCAATTCACCTTGAGGCCCAAGACAGCTTCAAAGCACAATAAGATAGCCCTTAAAGCTTGAACCTGTCCATTATCAGCATCACCAAAAATGAGAGTATCATCCGCAAATAATAAATGGGAGATTGAAGTAGTACCCTTGTTAATATTACCCACCGAAAAACCAGAGAGAAAACCCCGCTACAGCAGCCTCTACCATACGACTCAATACTTCCATCACTAAAACAAAAAGAAAAGGAGATAACGGATCCCCTTGTCTCAGACCCCTCAAACTCTGAAAAAAACCACAAGAGTTGCCATTAACTAAAGCAGAGAACCGAGCGGTCAAAACGCAATGTCTAACCCATCCACACCACCTATCCCCAAAGCCGCATCTTCTTAGCATATAAAAGAGGAAATCCCAACACGTGGTTGTATGCCTTTTCCATATTAAGCTTGCAAAGAAGCCCCGGAATACCAATCCTCATACGGCTGTCCAGACACTCATTAGCAATCAAAACCAAGTCTAAAATTTGACGTCCCTTAACAAAAGCGTTTTGATGTTTAGAAATGATTTTATCCATCGCCGTACTCATACGATTAGCTAACACCTTCGATATAATTTTATAGATCCCACCTATCAAACTAATAGGATGGAAATCCTTCAACTCATGAGCACTGGCTATCTTAGGGATGAGTGCAATGAATGTAGCATTTAGGGACTTCTCCAACTTCTAACAAGAATGGAAATCTTGAAATACCCGCATAACTTCTACTTTCACTATATCCCAACACTCTTGAAAAAAAGCCATTGAGAAGCCATCCAGGCCCGGAGCTTTATCTTTACACATTCCATTCACCACCTGATGCACCTCGTTTTCTTCAAAAGGTCTCTCCAACCAGCTGACTGCACAAGAATCCAACTGGTCAAAATTCAGACCATCCAACTTAGGATGCCACTCCTCTGTCTCGGTTAGAAGATCCTCATAATACTGCACTATGTGATCTTGAATGTCATCAGGGGTGTGAAGCACATTGGTACCAAAATGAAGTACCTCAATAGCATTATTACGCCTATGTGAATTAGCCATCTTGTGAAAATACTTAGTACAACTATTCCCCTCTTTCAACTGAAGCACCCTTGATTTTTGTCTCCAAGAAACTTCTTCCATCAACAAAACCTTTTCAATTTCAGTCACTACCTCCTTCTTCTTTGACAATGACTCCTCATTTACCTCCCCCTCCTCCAAAGCATGCAACTCATCCCAAAGCTGATTTTTCCACACTTCAGTATGCCTAAAGTCTTCATTATTCCACTTCTTTAAATCAAACTTTAGAGCTTTAAGTTTACCTACCAAATAAAGCTAAGAGTTTCAGAAAAGGAGTAAGATACCCACCAATTCCTAACCTTCTCCACAAATCCATCAACTGCAAGCCACATATTCTCGAATTTAAAATAACGCCTACCCCCAAGTATGCCACCGCAATCAAGCAAAATAGCATAATGATCAGAACAAACATTGGGCAACCTCTTCTGATATAAATCCGGATAGTGAGTCTCCCAAGAATGAGAGACTAGAAATCTATCCAACATTGACCCCCCTCTACTGTTAGACCAAGTATAAACACCCTGCCAATGGAAGATCCACAAGATTCAGATCAAACATTAGCTCTAAAACTCTTCCATAGCCACAGATAAAGTAGTTGGACCCGCCTTCTCACTGGGAAACCGAACAATATTAAAGTCCCCACACAAACACCAAGGCACATCCCACAAGTGAAACAAACCTGCCTACTCCTCCCACAAAAACCTTCTCTCCCTATCCACATTAGGCCCATACACACTAGAAAAATCCCATCGCCACCCATCCTCAATGGTTTTAGAAGAACCAGCCACAAAATAATTCCCAATGCAATCCTCTACTAACTCTACCACCCTCTTATCACACATCAACAACACACCTCCTGAAGCACCCAATGATGCAAGATAACGCCACCCCACAAACTACGAATGATGCTTCTATCAATAAAATTCAGCTTTGCTTCTTGAAGACATACAATATCAATTTTCCTGCTACGGAAGAGGGATCGAATACGGAGACACTTGTTGACATCATTAATTCTCCCTTACATTCCAAGAGAGGATTTTAGGTTTCATTTGATGACCAAGATCCCCTCCCTTTCAACCTGTCCCTCCCCACACTTCCCTCTTTTTTTATCATAATTATGGAGCATTTTAAACGTTTCAACTCTCTATCCTTTTTTGCTGCCGACTTCAAAGCCATAGGTCTTCCTGCTTCAGTGGCAACAAGAAGAGCCTTAAACTGCTTCTCAAACCCTTCACAAGATATCCCCGTACATGCTTGTAAATCTTCAACCTTTTTTAAAACCCAATCTAAGGCATTTTTGGTTGAAGCAAGAGACGGGAGGGAGAGTGCATATAGGGATCGGGCTACCTGCATCCTCATCAAAGGTTTCCCCCTCATATACTTCCAACTGTAAAGTGGCCTCCAACACATCCCCTCCAGAAGAAGCCTCCTGTTGTAAATCTCCAGAAAGCAGAAACAGGGCAAATGTTCATCTCGGGGTGCAGAAGCCCAACTGGATGAAGGGGTTTGAATAACAGAGAAACTGGGTCCAACGAATGCACTTCATTAGCTAGAGGAGCCACAGACACAAACGGATTACAAACCACTTCACTCACCTTTCCCATATCGGCTTCGCGATCAACGATTTCTCCCTCTTCCACCTCCAGCAATAGCAATGTTTCCAATGCACCACCAAATGAGTCACCGATGACTTGCGAGCGTTTATGTGCAACCTCCGAGTCAAGTGGTGGCACCATCGAGCTAGACTCACCCAAGCCTCCCGATACGCCAAAATTCCCGAAATCTGCTGCTCGGGCCTTAGCCTTCCATACCCGTTTCGGGCTTTTCACCAAGCCCAGCCCACTCACTGGATCAGACATACATAACCCTTCAAAAATTCCCTAGCCCAACTTTCCCCTATGAATCCCTCCGTTGAGCCCATCCCCCTGACCCAAGCCCATCCCCAGCCCCTTGACTTCCTCAACGCACCGTATCGACCCCACCCCTATATCCTCCTCAATGCACCGTATCATACCTTGAATATTACTCAGCAACTCATCTATTTGAGATTGCATCTCTAACAGAGCCCGAAGCAAACTTTTCTTATTAAGGCCAACAGCTCCCCTGCCAACATCCCCACTACACTGAGCCCCTGTAGAGACGGTGACACCACCTTGCAGGCCAGAGGTAGCAACCAGCCTAACAGGTCCTTGAGCATAGTCTAAACTTGATTTCTACAGAGCCTCCATGTACGACGGGGCTGATACGGGGCTATCATCGTTGCTGGTGGTGTCGACCCAACAAAACGGCCTTCTCTGCCAGCCTCCCTCAAAACCTCCACCAGTTTTCTCCATCCCCTACCATCTCTGTCTTCAGGAATGAGAATACAGTTTCGGCAACCACCCTGTTTGTATTCCACCAAAGCCATGAACGCCCCTTGGGAGTTGGAACACCTTTGTGCTATGAAGCCCTTGTCTCCTTCCCGATGTGCTGTATAAAACTCCCTTCTCCCCACCTTCAGGCAATCCTCCAATGTTTTGGTGAACCAACATACCACGGCTAACTCCAAGCGAAGATTTTTCACAAACTTCCACCCTCTTTCAATAATGTGCACCCATCATCCATCTCTTACTACCTCAAATACCTTAAGTTCGATAATAACAGCATTCGACATACCCATTTCCCTTCCCATACGTGCAAGAAACACTCAATCAAATGCGTGGTGTGTTCTGAGAAGCATACAATTCTGATTTCATTTTAATGTTCTTGAGAAGTTATGGAAATAATCCGTTCGAATCTCAGTTCACATGACCAGTGAACTCAACTCTACCAGCTCTATATCATTTGTTGTACATTGTCCAACATAAATATTCATTTCTAAACCCCCTCGTTCCCCTCCTCTGGCCCCAGAAAAACACAATCATCACTTGTACAAGTACAACTCTTCCAGTAATGATTCCCTCCCAAATATAACCACAGCCAAATCTTGGACAGTTTAACAATTAAAAAACCTTTGTGCCTGCTGTTTTTTTTATGGGTATGTGATACCCCATATGATAAGGATAAGGGTAGGTGATGTGTATGGGATCCCATATTGCTTGGGAAGAAGAAGTTATTGCTCTTTATAGGGTTCCAATGAGGCTTTAATTGTATAATTGACTAGTCCTTTTAGAGTATATGTCATGTGGTTTGGGTCTTCCATTTGAGTGTCACAAATAATATCAGAGTCTATCCCAACCAGAAATGTTTTGAGCCGTGTCACCTACAATGTATTATCCCGACAAGGACATCCGAAATTTAAGGAGGGGAGATTGTGATACCCAATATGAGAAGGATAAAGGTAGGTGATGTATAGAATCTCACATTGCTTGGGAAGGAGAAGTTATTACTCTTTATAAGATTCCAATAGAGCTCCAATTGTATCACTAACTAGTACTTTTGGACTATAGGTCATGTGGTTTGGGCCTTCCATTAGGGCGTTACAGGGTATTGTGCCTGCTAAAATTCTAGAGATACATGTCATGTACCCAAACCTCTCAGTGATACTCAAGTCCCTTGTCACATAAATGTTCTAAACAAAATACCAACATTGCCTGGGAAGATTATAGTATTAAGTTTTTTTAAATAGAAGATAGTTTATTTCAATTTCAAATGTTTCAGTCATGATAAAGGAAATGCCAACTCACAGACATAACACTCAAAAGATCTATAGACTATAACCCTTAGAACAAGACAATCGCACATTACGGAGCCTTCTCTATCCCTTAAAACAACAATCCCCCGTTACACATATAATAGAAATATACAAGAAAAAATAAAATTTGTGTATCCATTTCCAAATACGAACCATATGTTACACCAAATGCCAAACTCTAAAATAGCTAGCAATTCAAGAAATGTTTTTATTCTTTCAACTAAACTGATCAAATAGAAATGGCTAAAAGAAACTATATCTTTCATACAAATGATGTGATGTCCATGGTTCCACAAATTGTTCAATTAATAACACATATTCAACATTCCCTCAATATCCAGCAAATGAATCATTTAAGACATATAATTAATCAACCAATACTCAGTCTTGTATTCCAATCGACAATTCTGACAAGTGAAAACAATGCCAAGAAACCACAGTCCAGTTATAAATCATACCAGTGTAGGTTCATCATCATCTTCCCATGAATCCTTCACATCATTATCATCCGCATCTTCATCATCCCATTTGTTTTTAGGTTGCTCCTTTCCAAGAACAGGTGGAATTTGCTCATCCTCTGTAATTAAGCCATATGCCTTGGTAAAACTAGATAGCAGACTCCAACCGAAAAACAAATGATAAACTTCATGACAAAATTACCATGGGAATAAATTAGGATTAATCTGAACTAATTACATAATGGCACTATGTTTCTATAAAATAACACTACCCAACTATAGCAACTTCTTTAAATCCCATCCATACCAATCAGCCAATATGAACCATCAATTAACAAAGAGTTAAATGTAGATTTACATGTCAATAATACGAGACAATTCCATGTTATAACATATGAAGTTAAAAGGAAGCAAAGGTAAGTTAGGTCCCATCTAAACCTTGAAGTAACTTTTAGTGAGGATTTACAGTGACTACATAAGAGAAATCTACAGTCAACCTGTTTGACTAGTATTAATCATGGATTCAATCCAAATGCTCTGTTTAATGCAGGTCTAGTGACAATGGCAGAATTCAAATGCAGTACAGGATCTTTTTTTTTATGTCGGGGAACCTCTCCAAGGCAGGGCCTTTCGGACTCACCCCTGCAGAGTAAACTCCGGTCCCATGCACCGCACCCTCGGAGGTTTCCCTACACGGAACTGGTTAAATGGCTGACTTTTCACCAGGAGGTGTGACCCCTAGAGATTGTTTGCACCCAAGAAGATTTGAACCTTGGACCTGGGGGGGAGCATACCCCCAAGGCCAAGGCATTTATTACTTGAGCCAACCTCGAGGGGTTAGTGCATGCTCCCTCCAGGTCTAAGATACGAACCCTTGGGTACAACAATTTCTAGGGGCCAAGTCTTATTGGTGAAAAGCCAACAATTTACTTGATTCGTGTGATGTGGCGCACTACATAGATCCAGGGTCTCAACGGGTAAAAGACATGTTGCATTTGCATATCTACAAGTTCCTCATCATAAAAAATATTACAAAAGTAAAACACACATTAGCCACACCACAGCCAAACCCACATCCACAACTAGGAGCATATAGACAGCAAGCCTCAAGAAAGCTTCATTTCCCAAACATATAAAAATTGGCATTAAGGCATTCAACAAGCTCTATAAAGTATGCAACGAATCTGGCTATACTACAGCATCCTCAATCGCAATATTCGAGCACGTATGCGACCTTCTGTTCATGTATTTGATGACGTGGAACCTCACCAAGCAGGGCCTTTGTATTCACACCATTGAGGAGTAACCCCCACTATGACCTAACAAAGCAGTCTCCCCAACCCTAAAGAAAAAGGGATAATTTAAAGTGACCGTGAGGAAGTCGCATGAAAAGTGGAATAGTGACCTTGAGTTTCTTGACCCTTTGACTTAAAATAGTCAGTTCTATTTCTTGATGGGGCAAGGGGGAAGGAATATAAAGCAGCAGTAGTAACCAACCATGATTACATCTTTACTTAGCCTAGTAAGCAAAAGAATCAGAAAGAAATCCTACTCTTGCATGACATAGAGACCATTGAATTGATGGGGGGTTGGGAACTGCTCATACCACATCAATTCAACAGAAAAAGAAAACGCTATGATGCTGACAAAGTGAATAATCATTCTAACTCGTAAAAAAGGTACCATTACTAAATATATGTATTTTTTTTTTATAAGTAGAATATATATATAAGTAAAATGTATCTTACTATTTTACAGTTCCAATGAATCCCAAAGTAAGATTCTCTGATCCTCAAATTGTAAAAAACTACCAAGATCTATTAATTGCAAAGGTATAGCAAATTGATGGCATGCACATTCGGTAATTAGGGCAGAAAAAATTACCCCAGTCCTCCATCTAGTTGTGTCACCCAGTTGTTAGGAGAAAAATAGTTTCTACGTAGCAAAGCGTGGTACTGCATAAAAAAGATGTAAACATTAAGGAAATAATTAAAAATAACAATAATACAATTGATAAATTTTTTGATAAGTAATAATACAATTGATAAATATCAGGTCTTTACAATAGTAAAACGCCACGATCCCTATTCCCTATAGAGGCATATTCTCATCCCCGGCATAACCAGCCCTTTTAAAGGTCTTAAATCAGATTTCTCCCCCATAAAATAACTCCAAATACTCTCATTCACATCATAACTCAGCCTCTACCATCCACCTTTCATAAAATGAACATCCAGAATTTATATCAGGAAAATTTAGAATCGACAAAATCCTTGGTACTTAAACCCTTCGAAAGCCCTAAAATCCCAAATGTTGAGTCCTCCCTCCAATCATCCCAACCGGTCATACCCATCCCCAAAGCCAATCTAAAGACTATAGTGATCTCATAAAAAATAAGTCCAAGATATAAACAATAAATTTACATCAATACATCAAGCAAACTTCATGGAATTAGGGAGTAGGTGATAGAATTTACCTTGAATTCTCTCGATGGTCCAAAAATATACGAGGGAGTAGCTATCCGAAATCCGGTGTGCGATCAACCAAGTTGGTTGTGGCCAGAGGTTGCGTGTTCGGCTGAGGAAAAGAGAAAGGGAAGGGGCAGCCAGCCGAAGAGAGATAATGTGTCGGGTTCGGGTTTTGACAAAACCAACGCCGTTTTCCAGCAACGGAGCCGTGTGAGCTGGTCGGCTGTGGAGAGGGAGAGAGACAGAGGGGAAACGGCGGCAGACCAAAGGACGCGGAGAGAAAGTAAGCGACGGCTGGGAAAGCTGAAAGAACATAATAAGAAAGGAACGAGGGGTAGCTGCTCGGCCCGTTTTTATCAGATTGACCTTTGGTAAGTGGGCTGGGCCTTTGTTTCGGCGCATTCATTATAACTTGCACCCACCTATATTTCTTCTTTTTAATTCAAATAATTATTAAAAAATGTCAAATATGATGATCAAGATATTTCATGTCTTGTATTAAAAGTGGTCCACTATTAAAAAAATGGACCCACTTTTTATCATGTGGGTCTACTATTAAAAAATTAATTTTTTTTTCATGTGGGTCTCGTATTTACTCATTTTTTAAAAATGATTGCACGATTCTTGCACATTTCACAATTGCAAATATCATTTCTCAATAAATAATACCATTTTTCAAGTGAAATTGAGAGAAACTTCCTCATACGCTCTATGATTGGCTTTCACTATATAATATATGAGTTCTTCTACTCAACAGTTTTACACCATGCACTTACTTTTATTTCTTATCTTTTAATTTTTTATCTTTCAACAGGTATGTGGTATAGGACGGTTGAGTATAATTTTTCGTAATATATACACCTCTAATTTATTGTAATTAACGGGAAGAAAAAGTGTAATCATGAAAGGTATAGTTACGAGTAATTTTATTGTATTCAAGATTTCAAAATATTCCATCAAACCTGTATATTTATGTTCAGGTATTTTAGGCTGCAGTTGATTTAGCAATCTATTAATTGTCTTGTAATCTAAAGGTATTTGACATCTTTCTTATGACAAATGTTCAGAATTCTTATGTCCTCAATTACTTATCTATATATATAAAATAAGAAATTTCTATTTATTAGACAACATTATTTGAATTTGACTTCTAAAATAAGTCAATTTCGTTAATACTGATATTATTGTTTAAGAGTTGAATTTTACCATCTCTATTATCATTAATAGTATACACTTACAATATATATATATATATATATATATATCATTAATAGTATAACATCTTCTCCCCAGCTTCCTCGAAAAGGTATTTATTTATTTCTTTTTTGCTAGTTTATATTTTTAAAGACATCATCCCTAGTAGTTTGGAGAAAGGGAATTTTGAATCCTCAACCATGGATCTAATAGTCTTTAAGAACCATGAATCATGCCATTGGGCCAGAAGGCCATTGAATGCACTTTTTACAAAAACTTTAAAAATTGTCATATAAATAATCTTTAGAACTTTATGCTTAGTTTGGATAATAAGATACGTTCATCTCATATCATCTCCTCTCAATATTCAAACATCATAAATATAAATGTTTTTCAATTTTAAATTTTTAAATTTCTTATCTAATCATTACACATTTCCAAAACTTTTAAACAAGATGCAAAAAATAATTCAACTTTTTCAAAACAAAAATTATATTATAATAAAGAGTAATGCTAGATACAAGAATCAAATAGACAAGGCCCATATAATCCTTTTGTAAAACAATGGGTTTCATTAATAAATAATAATTTTTTTTACAATTTTTTAAGGTAGGGTCTACTTTTTTACAAAGGCTTGTATGAAACTTGTCTATTTGGGGCTTGTACAAATCATTTTTCTATAATAATATTTTAATTTTATAATATTTTTATTCAAGTTTTTTTCTCTTTTTCCAAAATCTTATAAATATTTTAACTCAAACTATTTAACTATTATTCATAAATTATTTTACTAATATTTATAGATCATCTCATATCATCTTATCTCACTATTAAAATCATGCCTAAAATTGTGTTTAGATAGTGAATTATTATTTAATATTTTACCATTATATTTTTATCACTTTTTATTACTGCTCATAAATTTTCTCAAATCACGTCACTATCCAAACGTATAAGAGTAAAGATGAAAATGGATGAAAAAAGAGAGGGAGATGCTTTTAATTTATGGAGGACCCAATTAAAGGGGGCCCATGTGCTGTACAGATCATGCATGTAACACCGACTTATATAGCAACTACTTTGACGGAGGTTTTCATATGGTGATGAATGACTATCAAAAGTTCCCAAATCCAGTCTCGCTGCTACTCGCCAGATCAATCAACCAATTAATTGAAACTTCCCTTTTTTTCTATTTTTAATTTTACTAAATAGTTGACAAATCTATATTTGTAGTAAGTATGGTTATTCACTTTTTTACCTTATCCTCTTGAATAAGTACGCATATATTCCTTAAATTCTCACCTCTTATACAATATGATTTCCAAACTTATTTACTTCCTCCAATTTAGAGGGCTGATTACAATTTATATCAAGTTCTCGTTTGAATTCAAAAACTATTTCAATTCATCTCATCTTATTATTAAAATTTTTTTAAATTTTTACACAAAATATAATAAATAATTTAACTTTTTTAAATCTCAAAACAACTTTAATAAATTTCTACACAAAATATAATAAATAATTCAACTTTAATTCTACTATTCAAAAACCATCTCAATTCAAATCTAATCCACTCCTAAGATCTAAAAAAAATATAGATTAATTTACACCCATAATCCAAGACGATGTTTGCTTTTAGCCCATCTGAATTTTGACCCAATCTCATCTCATCTTCTCATTATAATTTTTTTAAATTCTCATACAAAATATAATAAACTAATCAAATCTTGGACTAAAAAGATCATAAATTGTGAAGGTTTGGTATATTTGCCAACCAATCATCATCGCCTAAACAAATGATTGTTGCTAGACTGAATGCAAATCGAGTGAGAGAGAGAGAGAGAAAGAGAGAGAGCCATCTTCCTTTATTATATAAGGACTACAAAAGATGGGAGAATTTACAGCGGTTAAAAAAGAAGCCCAGCTAAACGGGTTCTTCAAAAAAACAGGAACGAAAAAAAAAAAAAAAAAAAAAAAAAAGGTTCCACGTTCAAAACTGCCAGTGCCACCAACCCTCAAAAATAATAAAAGCAAGGTTAAAACTGTAAATTTGAAAAGAAAAAAACCACCGACGGGTGGGATGACGACCATATCATGATCCTTCGTTGTGCATAATCACCGCACGGAGAACCATGCGAGGAGGTCTCCACCAACGCGACGGTCGGTGAGTGACACGCGCTCGTCACACACCTGCGGCGACCGACAAATAGGGCATGTGAACTTGAGGTGGTTGAGCCAGCCATCGAAGCACTCCTTGTGGAAGACGTGGAGGCACGCTAGCCGTCGCACCTGGTCCCCATCCCTCAACGCGGAGAGGCACACGACGCAATCGGGCCGACCGACGAGGTCCGACTCCTCGCTGTCGACGTACTCGTAGGAAAACACCCGGTTGAGGTTGAGCTGATCGGCCAAGACGATTAGGCCCGCAAGGCCCGACCCAACGGCGGCCACGAAACCATCGTCTACGGCGCTGTCTGGGTTGAATCGGGAGAGACCGAGAGAGTGGAATAGGCCGGAGACGACAGAACGGAGGTAGCTGACGCACTTGGCGAAGAGCGCCAGAAGTAGAAGTGGGATCGAATCCGATGACACGTCGTTCAGCTGGCTCTGCAATCCCATCTCACTAATTTTTCACTTATTTATAGTTTTTTGTTTTTTTTTTTTTTGCTTTTGGAGGATAAAAGAGAGAACAGAGATGTAAGGACTAGTAGAGACTATAGATAGACGGACGATGGGAAGGAGAGGGAAGGCTGTTTGGGGTTATATATAAGAGAGAGAGAGAGAGAGAGAGGTAAATGAAATGAATGCAAGGCAGCAAGAGGTGGGGCTGGAGGGGTGGGGAGGTGTGGGCCCCGGGGTTTACGTGGGGATAGGGAAAAGGGTACAGATACTGTGTGAATGGTGAATATATATCTTCACACATCATATATTATTTTTATTTTTATTTTTATTTAATTTTTTTAATTCTATTATTCTTGATTCTATTTATTATTCATATATTATATATTTAATAAAAATAAAAATAAAAAATTATATATAATATAAAAATGATGAATATAATTTTTTCCAATAATAATAAAGAGCAAACAGTGCCAGAGTTCGGGTTCGATTGAGGCCTGCGCCATGTGTGCTGGGGTCCGGCTGTCCTTTCCTCTTTCTTCGTTTCGTTTCTACAGCTCTTTTCTTTTTATAAAAGAATTTATGCATATTTATTTTTTTAATGATAATAAATAAAAATTAATATATAAAAATTTTATATAAATAATATAAAAATTTCTTATAATTAAACAAGTACTGTGGGAATATGAACATGGTAAATGTGACCACACGGTTCTGTATGTAGACTTGGAGCATTTTTCTAAATTACGTGTCCTTTCGTTAACATTAGGAGGATCGATCGATGGACATTTTGTAATCTTCTGGGGGATGAAGCTGAAAAGGACAATTAACCATTTCTCCTTATACTAAGGGAGAGGGACCATTGCTATGTGGTTTAAAGTTCTTGGATGCTTATGAAAACAAAAAACAAAAGAAACACAAGAGATGACAATGATTTACGATATTAAGAGTTAATGTTAATGTGTTTCAAAAAAAAAAAAAGTGTTAATGGGTAAAGTTTGTTAGTTTTGTAAAATGAGAAATTTTCTATGAGTTTTCACTCTTTGTTCAAGTCATGAATAACTACTATTTTTTAGGCTAAAAAACCGGTCACGACTAGAATAAATAAAATTATACTGATTCTGATTGAGTTATAGTGTTAAGAAATATCTCCTGCCTCTTTAACTTTGGATAAAAGAACACACGATGTAAACAAAATGAACCCGTTGAAATATTAAGATTTGAGATCATAGTATCCAGCACGCGAAGAACTTTTACATTCTTCTAAAACAACTCATGTGACGATCTTATGCCAAAAGTTAAATTGTAAGCAAAGTAAGGTTGATGAAATTTGGTGAGTAAAAAAATATAAAGGGTAATAAGATCGGTAGTGATTTTTGTGTGGCAATATCAGCTCCACAATTGTAAGACAATGAAATATATATTAAGAAAGCTGATGAAACTACACGCATGGTAGTAGAAGCCATGGAGATAAATAGGGGTGCGTAGAGTGCCATTTAGAAGGGTGTGTGAGGCGCACAAAGCCATCGAATTAAGACGCAACTTTTTTAATTATGTAAAGGAAGTCTTGTTGCGAGATACATTTGGTTTGAAGATAACCAAAATGTGATAGATTAATCCTTATATAGTAGTGGGAAAAAAATACTATATAAAAATCCTTATATAGTATATAAAAATGGGTTTGAGTATTGATGATCAGAGGAGAAGGGGGAGTACTGGGAGAGAGGAATCTCCTCTCATATCAGCATGCCATGTGCGGAAGGTGTTTGCGTTAGAGACAAAAGGGGTAGAGATCGAAGTGCGTGGTTGTCGAAGAGATTTTCTACTTGCATTTCAATTTAGATTGCTACCCCCAACCACCACCCTTAAAAAAAAAGTGAATATAATTTAGTACTTAATATTGTTTTTGCAAGATAATCGTGTATCTGATCTTCGGGATGAATATAGTTCTGTTGGATTTGTAGAGTTTGGTTTATTGTTGTATCGGTCCAATTTTATTATCTGATCTGATAAAGATGCATTATAGTTTTTTGGCTGATAGAGAGTTTGCAAGAGATGCGCTCGAGCGAATAATATAGAAAAATAAAAATTAGAGTTTTCGGCGTTTGATACTATAAATATGTACTTAATGAACAATATAGGTGTTCTGAGAGTTTTAAATAGTGAGATTTTGTTCCAAAATGTATTTTTGTAATTCTTCAATATAATAAAATCTTTTATAGTTTTGTAGACATAGACACGTTATCTAATTACGTTAATTTTGTATCATATAATTGATTTTTTGTATTTATTTTTACTTTGTTCGTTTTTGACAAGTTCTAATCATATGCCACTTGATTGAAGTGGTACTACAAGTGATGATGAGTCGTCACATGGAACCTCCTTCAATATTAAAAACAAAAACTGGAGGGACAGGACTAAACCCCACGCCATATGGTGTGTTCAGTGAAAGCAAGCAAATAGAAGGGGGTAAGAGGAATATTTGAAGGATTTCATAAGAGCTGAAAAGGCAGCCCGCTGCATACATGTGCATAAATACAGTACACAAAATTATCAGAGTCCTGGAGAGCCATAGACATCGCTTTCAAGTTTCACCCATATATTGCAAAGAGAAATATACTTGTAATCGTGGGTGTGGAAGTACCGTGTAGTCGGTTTGAAAAAAAATGAATAAATATAGAATCCACATGAAAAGAAATTAATTTTTTAATAATAGACTCCACTCTTTTTCAAAGCGACTGTACAACATTTACACATTCCACGACTGTAACATTACTCATTACCAAATTGCAAATCGCCAAATATTTCACATTTTAAATTTGATTCATTTACTCATCCATTCCCCTTTTTTGCTTTTTTGCTTTTTTTTTTTTTTTTTGTTCTTTATGCTGCTCATCTATAGATGATATATTGTCCTTTTCTTCACTGCTCTGATCTCTCTCTCTCTCTCTCCCAAAAAAATACTCCAATATTAAAAAAGTGAAAATTAAGCATGCATATATATATTAGAACATGAGTATATAAGAAAACTAATTAAAAAGGAATTAATGTGGCATAAACAGCACCACATGATCATGAAGATGAAAAACTGGGAATGATCATAAGTGGCACGCTTCATGAATAATGAGCAAATTATCATATATCAAAGTTGCATCACTCATGATGAATGATTTCCTAAGTTGGAATTAGTTTTATGACTTTTAATTAACATCATGATGATCATAAGCTGCATGCATGGGGCTGGGTTTTTTTCATCAGTTTTTGGACGGTTTCTTAGGTCAAAGTCTTAACTTGCACGAATTTCCATCCCTATTTTGTTCTCACTCTAATTATCTTGACGTCCATTACTTAATCTCTTTAATTTATATCCGGGTAAAATCACAAGTGGTGTACTTCATCTATCGATCCACTTGCAATATCATTAATTACTACATCCAGATGCCAATATATATATATATATATATATATATATATATATATTCCAACGGAGATTTCTCCACCGATTTGTTTTTTTTAACTTAGTATTTTTTAATGAGTTTATGATTTTTTTTAAAAAGAATTTAAAAAAATAAAGAATGTGTAGCAGCACATGCACATATATACATACATATATACTATATATGCTGATTCTGATCCTGATCATGAAATTCATTATCTCCCTAGCTAGCTAGCTAGCCAGCTAGCCAGCTGCCTGTTTCCTTAATTTCCACCGTTTTTTTAGGTGAAACCACTTGGTGTTTTATGCTTATAATATATATAATATAAATCAACTTGAAACAAATAATTAATTAGTACATCTTTGTAAGAATGCTGCCTGATGGGTGGTAGTGAATATTAAATCAACCAGACATGAGGCATACATAAGCAGTACTTGCATTGCATGTGCACATTAGCTAGCTATAGAGATGCCAACGTACGTACATTAAAAAAAAACAAAAAAATAAATAAAAATTCTAAAATTAATTCGACTACAAATAGATTGATTTGGGCACTCCACTCCAATTATAATTCTCAGAGATCAATATATATATATATATGTTATATAATCTAGCTAGTTATGGTTTTGGGAAGGGATAAGATAATGAGAATGACTTTGATGAGATTGGTGGAGGTAGCCTAGCTATTTTGCATGTATCTGTGCGTTACAGAGATCAGGTTATAAATATAATTATTATTGAAGCAGTATTAATAATTAATATTGAGCAATTTCATGTGGATCATGTTCTTGTTGATGATCATGCTTATATAGCTAGTACTCCTGTTTGATCAAGACATTAAGAACGTGACGTTTTTTGTATATGTGGGAGATCAAAGGCCGAAGGCGGCCAGAGGCTTGGTTTGTGCCGACGGACTGCTAGCTAGCTACAACCCAAATTAGAATTTGATTAATTCGTGACAGCAATTTTTAAGGTCTACGTCTGGCCTATTTTAAAGTTAGGATTGCATTCTGGATAAATATAAGATATATGTAAAAAAAATTAATTTTTTTAATGATAGATTTTATTTTTTTTTCAAAAATAGTGTACTGCACTTCCATAATTCATGATTATATATACTCATGTATTATTATATATTGAGTTATCAAAATTTTAATACCCTTTTTGTTTACTTTTGCCTTAATTAATGGTTGGGAAATAAAATAAAATAAAAAGAGCTATTCTATTTCAAAATTTAAAAAATTGAAATCCGGTTTCATATTCATAACAATTTTGAAGCTTTTATTTTAATATTAATAACAAAATATTAAAAAAATTTATAAAAAGAATGGATCGAATTTAAAAAAAGAATAATGTTACTTTGTCCTCTCACTTTGCTAACTCATTTTGACCGTTCATGTATTTATTTATTTTTATTTACTGATTAAGGAACTGACTATTAATGTATTGATATTTTATTTTATTTTTAAAAAATGTTAAAAAAATGTGAAATGAAAAAGATAAAACAGATGAGTTTTACCTAACGTGCCACGTCCATCAATCACTGTTGAGCGGCGGCCTAGCATCCCTCTTAAGAAAATAAAGCAAAGAATTAACCTATACATTAGTTGATGATTTGGAAAGGTGGGGGAGGTGGCAAAATCAATAAGCAAAAGAGACTCATGTCAAGAAGATTTCCAACAAGCATATATCATACACAATGTGATTAATAAATTACAAATTAGAAAAAGACAGAGCTAAGGGGTTGGGCGGTGGAGGATTAAGACAATATAATTAATTAAGACAGGAACCAACTCTGGCACAAAGATTTCTCCGTGATCTCAGGTGATTTATCTTCTAAATTACAGGATTAAACCAAACCAAACCAAATAATTATGCTTCAGACTTGAAAAGGACATGTCTCCTCAATCATTCAATCTCTACCGTCCAAGAAGATCCGCGTATCTGCCGACCAAATGCTTGGTGCCATTAAAAATCCCCTATATTTTTATATCTATATTTAAGAAACTACAACTTGTTATATATATATATATATAATTTACTTGGAAATTTCCAATTTCCCATTGAGGGAGGGCCGGGGCCAGGGGGGCTCACTTGCCACCTTTGCATTGCATGGGTTTTGATTGGAATGTCATAATCAATTATCTTCCCCTTTTTCATAATAATTATGTGTGTTTTTGCAAGTTGAGGTTCATTGTATCGATAGTGTAAAATACTTTTTATTTTTATTTTTTTTAAATTCCTTTAAATATTTTGTAAAAAAAAGTTCATAAACATATTAAAAAAATATTTACTTAATCATTAAATAAAAAGAAAAGAAAAGAAATCGGTGGATTCTCTCAATACTCACTCTCGATGGGACTTATAATATTTTTCAACGAAAAAAGATATTTACAATCGTGAATTGTGTAATCGCCGCGTAATCGTTTTGAAAAAAGTGAATAAAATATGGGACCCTAATGAAAAAAATATTTTTATAATAGTGGACTCCATTATTTTTCAAAGCGATTATGCGGCTGTTGCACACTTTACGATTGTATGTAGAATTACTCTTTTCAAAGCTTAGGCAATGTTTTGACGTCAACTTCAATTTTTGAGAATTCTAATTAATCGATGATCATTTTAGTACAATAAAGAAAATATAAAACATAAAGAATACCACGCTCATGGAGGAGAGAAGATCTCTTTCACACATTGTGGATCGCTTGCCCCGCCTTGCCTCACCCCGCATTGCATGGTAATGGAAGGATGTCGAGTGGAGATCGATTTCCCGACCCATCTCTAGGTTAAGAGATCTCATGACCCCACTAAATGAATCGATCATTACCATATTGCTCGATGTAAGAGATAATCCCTTATCTTTAATTGCACCAACCATGCATGCAATATCACCCCCTAGGGTGGAGGTGGGCAATATATATATCCTCCAATATGCAAGATGATCTCCTCCACCCTTTTCATTTTTCAGAATTTCTCAGCTCAAGAATGATCAATTAATCCCAAAATTATTCTCATATCGGTCAGCTTCAAACCACCTTTTCTTTTAAAAAAGATTAAAGATCGATGTATATATATAATTATTTGGATTACTGATCATCAAGAGGAGAAAAATCCATATGGGGGGGAGTGATCTATATATTCAATAGAAATTAACTTTAATAGTTCAGATTAATATATTAATATTAATATTTTTTTTAAACCCAAAACTTTAAGTAACTTGTTAATTAAATAGTCGAAATTATTAATACTTGATCATGACTTGCTTCATACATGAACCTAAATTCATGCCGAAAATAATGAGCACTCATGATGATCACATGAATTAAGTGCGACCAGCACAAGCAACGCAACATGATATTAATGCTCCATCCACTTGCCAAAACGTACGACGTGATCTCCTCATCATGCATGCCACCTTCTACTCATATTAATTTTAGAGCAGTCAGCTGGCCGTGCGGTCTAGTATAAATTTATTTTTTTATTTATATTTTTTATTATTTTAAAATATTTTTTAAAAAATATAAATAAAATCAATACATTAATAACTACTCCTTTAACTATTAAATAAAAAAAATTAAAATATATAAGATATCAAAATAGTAATATTTTTTTATATAATTTTACAACATCGAGATTGCACATTAATAATTGAGTTTTGCTATATACAAGTAAGTTTGCATACTAATTTATGTATTAATATTCTTGTTTTTATATTCTAAATTTAAATTAGTATTATTTTTAATAAAATTTATTTTCTGATTAATCATATTTAATAGATGTACGTATTAATACTCAGAATCGCTTGTAATTATATTTTTCCTTAATTAATTTGCACTTGAACAACACCGCCCCCCGGGCCGGTCACTTGACCCCCAATGTCGGTCGACTGATCAATACCACACTTTCATCATGTGGTCACCATCCTGCATTCCTGCCTGCCTGCAAGTATGCAACTCTGATATTATTATTATTATTATTATTTGAATATGCAACTCTGACATTATTAGTTAATTATTGGGAGTTTTTTTTGCTTTAACTCTTCAGAAAGTATAAAATAAATCATGATCATGGTTAATTTAACCAGAAAAAAAAAATAGCTCTTATTAAGGCTGGCCTAGCTAGCTAGCTAGCTGCACTATTGCAGTTTGCGAAAGTACTCCATCATGAATATCTGTTATAAAATTAATTAGTTTTTTTTCTAATATAAATTAATTAAATTTTTTTAAAAAATTAAATAAATATAAAATTTACATAAAAAAATTAATTTTTTTAATAACAAATCTCACTCTTTTTTAAAAAAATATATAACATTTACATAACTCATTATTATATCTAACTGATATATCTAACTAATATATATATATATATATATATATATATATATATATATTCTCGGATCATGATAAGGATGCATGCATGGATATTTTATATAATAATATCACGCACAAGATAATATATATATATATATATATATAAAAGATAACACCTAAAAAGCACTTTAATTAGGAACAACACATTAATCATGCTTATAAGAAGTATTAATATTAATTAATAATTATTTTTGGTCTGTAGAAGCTTGGACCTGCATATAGGTACCGTAAGTCTTAAGCTGGGGAGATTATAAAATTACAAAGATGCTGAAAATGGCAAACTCCTCATCCCATTGTAGAAAGAATATGAGAATGTCTCGGGAAAACGTTTTCCTGGGTCTGCTTCTTCTTTACCCTTCTTCAACAAATTCAACGCGTTCTTCGTTCTTATTGGTCATGACCAAGCACTAATAAAAGTGCCTATATATATATATACTAATTTGTATAAAAAAATTCCAAAGGTTCTTAGAAGGGTCGAGATGAGTTTTGATTGGTGTGATCACGACAGCTCATGTTAATAAATAATGACAAATTAAAGAACACTAATTAATTATAAAAAAAATTTACAATATGAGAATTGTTATTAAATAATTTATATAAAAATAACATCACTTTACATAAATAATTCAGTTTTAAAATTATCATTCTTAAATATATATATATGAGTCCCGCTAGGCTACCGAAAGTGACCTCGGGATTTCTATTGAGAAGTGCAAAATGTACTTTTTTATTTTCTATTTTTTTAAGCATATTTTAAATCCTTACATTCAAAAAAAATTTACAAACTCATTTAAAAACCCTTCCTTAATAAATAAGTAAAAAAAAAAATCAGTAATTTTTGTCGGGATGCATCCTCATTTCCGTGGACCCTAATTAAATACATGTGTGTAAAAATTAATATCACTCAATAGACACGTAATAGAATGAAATGTGAGAAATATATGACTAATTTAATAGAGATTAAATAATAAAAAGGGATAGAAGAGTGTAGCGTATAACTATGAAAAGCCTCTTCGAAATATTAAAAATTAGAATTACAAAGTCTAGAAGACTTTCAAAAATTAGGAAATCGAGACTAATTAACTATAGGTCATGCATTCATTGAATTTGGGGGAGGCCACAGAGGGGAAAGGATATTATTATATATATAGATTAAAGAATAATTAAAGAGCATAAAAAAGAAGAAGTTAATTATAATTAAGAAATGATACTTACAGTCATGAGTGTACAAGCGTCGTGCAGTCGCTTTGAAAAAAATAAATAACTATAAGACCTACATGACAAGAAATTAATTTTTTAATAGTAAACTCTATTCTTTTTCAAAACGATTACACTTCGTTTACGCATTTCACGACTGTATAAATTATACTTGATCAAAGGCTCCTCTAAAGTGACGAATTAAACTGTTTTGGTCTGAGAGACTAATTTAGATTTATACAGACACAGGTCATGAGGAAAGATCATGATCATGGCAGGTCACATACATCCACCTAATAAGGTAGTACTTTGATTATTTATTTGCATCCATGCTGAATAGGGTTCCCCTACATAAAGGGTACTTACTAGATTAGGATTATGTTTTAAGTAAAAGAGAAAGAATGCATTAAGTAGATCTCACAATATTTATTATTATCCGTACGAATAAATAAAAATTAACTTTATAAATTAGAAAGTTTGAGAGTTCCATAATTTTGTGAGATGAGTGTAAGGGACTCTTAAAATTTCTTAAATTTGTATGAAGCTTAATAGTAATCAAGCTATGCATCTCTATTTTTTGTTTTTTTAGTTGGAGGAGGGAGTTTCGAACTCTAGACCTCTATTTTAGAGGCTGGAGGTTATGTCAATCAGACAATAGACTTTTAACTGCATCTCTATTGATTTTAAATAAAAAAGAAAGTTGTTCTTCATTTTAAATTATACCCTTTTTATTTGCACATATTATGTGATATATATTAATTAAATGATTATCATCTTAATATATAAAATTATTTAAAAAATACCAAATGAGTAAGCTGTATGATTAAAGATGACAAAAAAAAAAAAAAAAAAAAAAAGAAGACAAGATTTAAGAGTGTGTGAAGGAATATGTGTGAAGGAATTAATGTCATTGATTCATCATGTGTTAGTAGGACTAAATTTTCGAGTCTTCCAAAGGGGCTTGAAGTTGGAACACTATCTATGCTGCCAGAAGTGTGGCGTGAAAAGGTTCCCCACGATGTTGTCAGGACCGGCTCAATGCGATTTAGGCCATTGCCTAAGGGATAAGGTCTCTAAAAATAAATATGAGATATTTTTTTATAAATTTTTTAAACAAATAAAACCATTTCATTAAATAAAATTTTAAATAATTTTATATTTTTTAATATGTGCAAGGTCCCATAATACTAAATCTAATATTTAATACAATGAATTATTTATATTTTAAATAATTTTTTAAGATCTTGTTAAATTGAGGTACAAACTTTGTATTGAAATCTCATTTTATGTTTATGTATTAATAAATTCAAAAAAAACTTTATTTAAATATTTTAAATACAATCTTGTTTTATTGAAAATTTTGAAAATCATTTCATATAATAATTTATATTTTATTATATTATAATTAAGAATGACTCATTTAAATTTTACCTCAGTTTGTATTGAGCTGTTCCTGTTGTTGTTGATATTGATACAAGTCAGCTGTCAGGACATGGGTTTTGTGTTTCGACGTGGCCACATTTGATCATTGTAATTACGGCAGCCTTAAGGGTCGTGTGCAAATGGACGAGGAGTTGATGGCTTGATGCGTCAATATTTATTTGGTTTTGGCTCTGGAAAAAGTTCAATTTGGGTGGGGGGGAGGATTGAGAAGATTCGAGGAGGAAGACAACAATTAAAATTGACAGGTTCATGCACTGCCACCACCTAAACCCTTGAGATGTGGCTTTGCATAAATAATAACAACAACATGTCTTTCTTTAAGCGTTTGGGTTTGCTCTTTAGATAGAGCATTAGTCAATTCCTGAATTCAATTCAATGTGCCCTTGCATATGCATTTAAAAAAAAGAGTAATGGATATTCTTTTCAATTCTTTTTCAAATTTGATTAGTTTAACTTTTTTTTTTAAATAAATTATATAACATTAAATATTCCTAATGCTCAAAAGTCCGATGCAATTAAAATTAAATATTATGGAATTCTACATATAAAAATTCAGAAATAGTAGTTTTGGTGCTAGGTGAGAAATTAGGAGCAAGCCGAGGGTTCCATGCCCCCCCATCAGGCACCAGTTGGGTGTCTGAATTTCCTAGGAACAGTTATATATAAAAAAAAAAAAAATTGAATAAAATGAAAAGCATGTGATTTATACTCTCGAAATCAGTTTCAAGAACCATTAATGGGAGATGGATTTCTACCATCAAAAAGAAAATCAGAAGTGGTTTACAACCTGTAGATTAGTTTACTGTTTATTTTTACAAAAATTTTCATCTCATTTCATTATTACAATTTTTTCACATTTTTACATAAAATAAAATAAACAATTTCATTTTTTCAAGTTTTAAAATAAAATAATATTAGAAAAATATATTATAATGGGATTTCTAGGAAGGAACTTCCAAATCCCAGCAAGGAACTTCCAAATCTATCTCTCAACAATCCCAGCTGAACTAATGGGATTTCTCCACGTTTTAATATAGTCGCAATACAAGTTAGAAACATCAATGTGTTATGGAACAGGTAGTTTATTTTCCAAATACGACGTTTTCCCAACCTCCCAGCCAAAATGATATTTAACTTCTGAGATTGAGAGTTAAATAAAATATTATTATAATATTATTTTTATTTTAAAATTTTAAAAAATTGAATTATTTATTATATTTTACTTATAAATTTAAAAAATTATAATGATTAGATGAGATGAATTGAGATAGTGTCACTATTCAAACCAGGTCTAAGAGCACTAACATCGGTCTCATCAAAAGGGAGGTTTCATCAAAATTTGATGATTTGAGAGTAAATGCGCATTGGATTCAGTATACCATCAAAGCTCAAGCTTTGAGTTACAGTATCTTCACTTTCATCTCTATATTTGAAGACCCTCTATTCATTCTCTATTTCTATTATTTTATTATAAAATGTATTTCTTACATTTCCTATAATTCATGCAATGACCCTCTAGTTAGTATTAATAATTCAAGTATCATATTAAATTATTAATGTATATATGGTTAGTGTAATTGTAAAATATGAAAAAAAAAAATTAAAAATATTATTATTAAAACATAATATTATATTATTATTTTGATGCTAATCCAATGTGGGGTTATGAATAAGGAGGTTTTGAATTTATGTAAAACATGTATTTTTCATCAAATTTTAAAGATGAATTTGATGAAACCAATACTAATGCTCTTCCCAGCTAACTTACACAATGAACAAGATGGGCAGCATATGTTTAAAACTACAAGATGCAGCAAAGCTAAAATAGGAGACTGACTAGGAACACGAAATATTTCTTTCTTCTAAAATAGAATGCCTGTATGCCTATCTATCTTTCGAATCTATTATTTTATAACACCCTGGCTAATTACACCATCGATCTGCCCGACCAGTTTTTGACTGCATAACCACCCACAGATCCATGCACTTGATAACTCATCGGCACATTTTCAGGACTGACCATCATATCCCTGGGGTTCAGTTGCTGTGACTCATTGGAGGCTGGTCATCAGATCTTTGCAAGGTGACTTGGCTCGTGGGCAAACCCACATTCTCAACTAAACTAGTCAGTGCTGGAGGCTGGAGCAGTGATTTCATATCCTCCCGAGACTGCAGCACATGTAGGTGCTCCTGCAATTGTAGCTGTGGCTGCCACTGGTTGTTGAAGTTATATGCCATGCTTTGAGGATTCAATGCATCCATTGGCATCCCACTGCCATTTCTCTGTAGTGGAACTACACCGATTGAGGCTCTCCCCTGGGTTTCTGCTGTCCTCATCTTTGCTGTATCTACTGCTGCATGATTAATCAAACCAAGAAGCTGTTTACTTTCACTTGAACCTGATATATTGCTGCAAATATTGCTAGATTGACTCCCACTACCAATCCAAGTCCTAAATCCTCCCATTAGCATAGGTGATGAGCCACCCACACCCATGAGATTACTGAAAGAACCGATATTAACATCTCCAAGCCCCTGGATTCCACAATTCGGTTGGACTGTACCAAGTCCACCTGCAGCCGCTCCCAATCCTACCGCTAATAAGTTTCCTTGCATAAGTTCCTGTTTTCTTTCTCGTTGCTGCATCTGCATCTGCATCTGCAACTGTAAACGGGCACGATTACTCAATATCATCTGCCATTGTGGGGCACTGACTGGTGCAGCAATGTCAAGTTGTGATTTGGATATCCAACCGCCGGGGAGCCGTATAGTTGACCAAATGTTTTCAGGGGGGAGCAAGTTGGCTCTAGAGAGAATGTTCTGTGAGGGTAATCGTGTGGCATTATGGGCTGATAAGCTGGCAGTCATAGGATGGTGCATTAGAGGTGATAATCCAGAAATCAGAGCTGGGGCAGGCAACTCAGCAGTTCCAGTTGCTGGAGTAGCATTGTTTATAACTCTTGAGTGACTGCTTGAGTCACCCCCAGTGTTGAGAGCTGTAGGTTCCACACGATCACTAGCAATGCGGTATCCTTCATCCAGCATCTATAGAAGAAAAGTGGGAAAAATACAAGAAAAAATGTATCATAAATCTGTTCAAGAACCAAAAAGCTATCACACATCAAAACGAATAGAATGACCTACCAATGAAGTGAACTGAGAAGCAAAAATATCCATTGAATGCTGCCAAATGCAAGAACCAAAATTATCAGAACGATCAATTCAATCAAGCAGTTCATGTAGTGGATTTGCATGGGAAGCATTGAGAGGAAGAGGAGGCTAACAATCTCGCAATATATTATAAAAAATACCCCTCTAACAAACTCCTCATTTACAGATTCTTTTAACCCCAACAAACTCTTAATAATTCAGATCATAGGCTGTATTATTTGTGAAACAGGAAGTGTAATTTTGTTGATATTGCACGCCCTATAAAATTCCACATGCATGCCACACACGTTGCATACGTTGCATTCCACATGAAAGTGGGATGGACAGGGTGGTTGTGGGTTTAAAATCCCTTGGGTGTATGTGTAACTTCAGTAATTATAATAGAAAAAGGTTAACGTGAAGGTGTAAATGCCGCATTGAACATCATTTACACCACCTTTTCCTGCATTCTTTTATGTTGATATATACCTATATATGCATAAATGTCTGTCTGTTTCCTAGCATCATAGCGAATGATAGATTGTTCAATTGAAAAATCCATAATAAAGAAAAGAAGAGTGGCAATGATCTCAAATATGATTTATGATAGATAATATATACAAAAGTGAAGTACCGAGAAAACTTGTCCAAAAAAAAAAAACAAGCAGCTCATCACTAATCCACAGCATATGTTAATAATCAGTCAAATTATAGAGACTAGAAAATAATATACATATTTTAGGTGGTTAATAGAAGGGGTTTAGACATTACAAAATCTATTGGGATGCCAAAGAATCATTTGTCAGAAAACGAAAGTTTTTCAATGATGGTAAATGGGGACTCACAGTGCTAGAGAAAAAGAGAGGGATAACAAAAGAACCAATCTCTCCTTCGTCTCCATAATAAAGACTTGCTTCCAATATTCCCTCATTAAGCTTCTCTGATATGAACAGTCTGATCTGAGCCCCTCTATCAACCATGGGAGTCACATTTCCTGGGAATTACTCAGTAAGAGAAGGATTGTAAGACCGGAGAAGGGGAAAAAGAGGAAAATAAAAGAAAACAGATGAAAAGGAAATTAAAAACTCTTCCTTACTGTCATTGACATGGCATTGACGTACAAATGTCAATGTTCTGCTCTTACAGACGTTAAATTTCCTTTCAATAGAGCACTTTGATGGAGGAACTTTATTTATAGCATCATCCTTTGGCTTTCTATTGTCCTCAGAACTTGAAAGGTGGAAAGCAACCAGAGGATTTGTATGAAAAGAAGGTTTTCTTCGCAAAAATGGGTCCAATTTGTGTTTCTTGTAATTCAGTCCATACCTAAATGAAAGTATAATGCGGGGCATCATAACACAGTTAGGTCACAAAGATGCATTTTGTTTAAAACTAGATATCATAATAATTGTGATTGTACCTTTGAATAATCCCTTCAATCTTCAATAACCTCTCAATAACAGGGTCAACTTTAGTTTCTGATGGCTTGAATGAAGGAAGATTTCCAGCTGGAAGAATGTTTCCATTGACTGCATTCAAATTGCGGGTGCAAGCAAGAGAACCAACTACTTTCATATTTGAGCCTATATTCTGATAACTCGGTTTCCCTTTTGCAGGTATAGATGCCTCTCTTGCCCAAGAATCGTCATGTTGAGAACTTAGAGTTGCACTTCTGATACCAGCTGAAAACTGTGGATTTTGCAAAGCTTTTCTCTTCTGAGTAGCACTTTCGTTCCTCAAACTTTTGTTAACCGGCTGAGTAACGCGATTACACGATGAGTGGGTAGAAGGGGTATTGGCTCTTAACAGTGCTGATAGTTGTTGCTGTTCTAATTGCTGAAGATTAGATTGAGTAATTCTCTTATCCATCTGAAAGCAGTTATTGTTTATCTTCCTAACATCTGAACTGAAGAAACTACTTTCTGCAGGCTCTTGTTTCACAGTACAATTGGGCATTCCAGCAAGCAGCCTTGGAATACCTTCAAGAAAGGGTTGGCCACTGTTTATTAACAGAGAAGGATGTGATTTGTGCTGATTTTTTTCGTCTTGAAGTTTTTCAGCCATAATTTGCTGATGCAAGAGTGTGTTCTCCCGCAGTAGTTCAGGTGCAAGAATGCTTTTGGCTTGGCCTCCAGGAAGCTGTTGTTGAGAGAAGTCTACAGGCTCTTGCTTGAGCTTTATTGGAATATACTCTTGAAGTGCTTCCGTTTCACATCTACCCTTCTCGCCAGATATGGATGAGATGGCTTTTGTTGAATTACTTCTGGTGTTACTACAATCTTGATAGGGTACACGAACAAAACTGGATTTTTTCTGAGCTATCGACACAGATTGATTACAACTATCTGCTAATTGATTGTCTACCATCAAAAGATTTGACTGTGACGTAGTCTCTGGAAGAACATTGTTTTCCTGTAAACATGTAACTCTATCTTGATACGTGAAGCCAGATTGAGAGATGGAATTCTGGATATCACAACTACTTGAAATTTGGGTCACATTATTTGGATTCCTGGATGATGTATGAATTGCTATTGTGTCACCAAGCCTTCTCTTTTTCCAGCTCCAAGCAATTCCCAAGTTCAGCTGCCAGAAGTCAACAATCTCATGAATATAATTAGACGTGAGAATGCATTCTCATGAGACCACAATGCAAAGGATGGGGATTACTAACTGAAAAAGATATAACTCTAGACTCTGAGAATGAATTCTCAAACATCAACAGCAAATCTGAAAAAACCATTTTGCATGAAAAAAGAAGTATAAACAGATATTATCAATCTGGAATCATTCCACAGTTCCCTTCGCTCAGAGATTTAAACACACACTTTTTGTATAGTTCGACACAATCACAGATTATGAACCATGTGCAATAAAATTAGGTAATTGACTCATGCTAAGTCTCATCCAAATTCAGAACCTCTAGAAGTTGTGAGATACTATCACAACTACTACCTTCTTTGCCAGGAGTTCTCCACGATGCCTGTCCCGCAGTGGGTCTGGGTTCAGATGAAGATCAGGTTGCAAAGCCTTAAGAATGCGGGACTCAATTTCCTGAACCGATAACAAGGGACTATATATAAGATTAGGGCAATATGCCAGAGATGAAAACCAAGAAGCCAACCAAAGCTCACTTGTAAAGCTTACTCACCAATATATCTTCATAGGTCCAAGAATCATCTGCAATCAAGGAGATGTCCTTGACCACATTTTCCATACAAATATGCAGGAGCACTTTATGAACAATTGAAGATTTCTCCACAGAAGCAGCAGGACCTCCTTTCTGGGGCCATAAATTACGATAATCCCGAATCTGCAAAGAAACGTGTCTACTGGTTGAAGCATATTTTTAAAAGTGAAATAATCCTCAATAAGGGTTTGCAAATCTTGGTGTACGTACTATTATTTCACTGCAATGCATCTCATGCAAAATGAGTTCATTCACGTTAAACGAAAAACAAGATGTATCACTTCTTATCCAGTAATGGATCATGTACATAATTTCCAGGAAAAAAATCCTTCAGAGTTTGTATCAATCAATATAATTTTCTGTAATGAAGGCGCTTTTATTTGGTAGATAATGGAGGCAATATTTACATGCCATTAGACAGTTAGAGATGCTTTAATTGTGTATTTTTTATAGGTAAAAATAACTTTTTTATGAGCATGATATAGGCATTGCCCAAGTCCACCAGGAGTACACAAAACAAAACACCTAATTCCATTCTACAAACCGGAAAAAGAGACAACAAAATCATGAGCAATAGTTCCATTGAGTACAATAGCAGAAAACCAAAGCAATAAAGTGTGCACAAAAAGATTTTGAAGTTCCTCCAAAATGTGCTCCCTATCTTTAAAGAATGTGTCATTATTTTCAAGCCAAAACTACGACATAAGACAAAGGAATTCTCTTTTTCTCTAAAACCCAAGACATTAAGCTGATACAGCTGAACTGTATCCTTTTCCTCTTTAAAACCAAGCAGAGGCTTCAGGTTTAAGAATACTTTCAGATATGTGTTAGCATGGATGGGAGACGGAAAATAATCCCAATTTTGAGAACTCGAAGCCTTATATATAATTAAAATTTGTGGGTACCCATGTATATCCTTGTAGAAACCTCCTAAATCTAAGCAGTAAAGAATGCAATTTTTGAGCATATAAACATTTTTATGGCTTTGCCTCACCTCACACAGAAGTGCTCCGTTGACATATTTGCAGGGTATATCATCCAAAAGATCTCCAGGTAAGCAACCGTACTCAATAGCCTAATACAAATAATGCAAGGAAAAGGACAGCAGATTACCAAAATAGACCATCAAGAATCACTCATTCCAGCATTCAAATTTCCAATTCCAGCAATCTGTATATAGATTAATTTACAACTAACATACAAGTTTGGGATGAGAATATGTTTGTCACATATAAGAAGAGAACATAGGACAGCCATCCTCTAAACTAATAGCTTAATTATTGAACTTGACCTTCCTTCTTCCAAATGTTTTTTTGCCAAAGTACCTTTGATGCATTATGCTGCTTCATACAAAGAAATAAATTCATGAATGCTAGATGAAATTTAAGCAACTTTACGAGCAAGAAGATTGAAAACACAGGAACATCACAAAATGGCTCTGCATATATGTGAATTTATTTTTTTGAACATATGTGATGATTGTGAGGGAAAAAGGGAAAAAGAGAATGAGGGACGGAAAAGGAAAATAGAAATAAAAAAGAGTGGAACATAACTCGATTCCCTCTCAGCTTTACAAATTACGGAGATAGGTAAGTATAATTGAGAAAGCCACGAGGTTTTCTTCAACCAAAGAAGTTTGTCTTGAAGTGTGTACAAGCGGTGGTGCAATCTTTCTTCAACCAAGGAGCTTTTCTTGAATCAGTTTTCCGAATTGGTTTTCCTTTTTTCTCTCTCTTATATGTCAGTGGTGTACACGAGTAAGAGATGAATGGAGGAGCCTTTTTTTCACTTGCATCAGGGTTTCTTATAGCCTGCTAAAATAAAATGTCTAAATGGAAATGAGAAGCGGTGCTGCACAGGTTAGGCTGTTCAATACTGTTCTTTTGGTCATGAGCTCCTAAAATCTAAAAAGGCTTATGTTTTTTTACCAATTCTAGTCTATTGAAGTATAAGATTCCAAAGGTTTAACCCACCAACAAATGCATATACTATATAGACATAATATCTATTATATATGAGAAAAGTATATATAAGTCATGATAATTTTTAAAGCATAGAATATTTGTGATGTTTATGTACAAAGACATTGTCTGTTCCAACAAAGGAGAAGTGTTTCCTGTCTATCTTCTTGTCAGTGTAAAAATCATGACAAAATAAATCCACACACTACAAAAACAAGAAAGATAACAGTTCTACGGGACACAACAGCTGGACCAAAAATGACTGCTACATCATCATTGCTGCTGATCAATAATGATTAGTAAACTAATTAAGTGAATAAAGTCATTTTCACCACCAATTGTTGGGGGTTTATCTTGAAACTATAACTTATTTCAGTTTTTTTAGTAAGGTATTTATTTAAACAGAACTACATAAGCATTATTTAAAAATAGATATAAAATACAACACTTCAAGATGCATATGATATCACAATTCCGAGAAAACTTACATTTGAATCATACTAATTTTGCTCGTTGGCAATTACTTAATGACTAGCGGCAATGTAATCACTGCTCAGCAAAGTGAACCAATATGGGGATTTCTATTAACAACTACATATTAGATTAATCATCACATATGTGATCGTATCGATTTGCATCCAAAGAGAAAAATATGGTGAATCACTTGCTTTAACAAATTGCAGCCAACCAACATAATCAGCTTACAGAGAAAAGTGTCTTCGATGCCCTGTCATAAGGGTGCAATTGCTTTGGCTCATCATTGAACACCTGCAACAACATTAGCAATCATGTTAATAGTCACTTGAAGCAATATATCGTTCAATGGGTGATGAGAGATAGAACTTATGGAACTTTAAATTTTGATAGCTAACCTCAGTGGCATTTCCGAAAGAAAACCCATTTGGGAATAAATTCAGTGAAAAGGACACTTCAAGATCTACACAAACACATACAATCAAAGATAAAAAGCTTCTTTGCACATCATTGTTACACAATTTAAGTGTTTTACATTACCTTCTGAAACTGAGTGCACTGCAGGTTTGGTAAATGAATTTGAATACTCAGCAGCCTTAGCTCCTTTCTCAGTTATATTACCCTACACCAAAACCGCTGAGCTAAACATAAACTTTTAATACCACATATGGTATGCGGTATGCACAGATATATTACCGTACGAAAAACTTTGTCCAGGGTATACAATTATACAACAAATTGGAACAGTAACTGGTAATAAAGTATGCTCTGCAAAAACTTTGTTCAGGGTATACCACTACAAACATATTCCAGTGTGAAAGTTCTTAGGGCATTCGGCTCAGTGAAAGAAAGGGACTTCAATAAAAGTCGTTAAAGCTACTGACATAGTTTAGTTTTATATAGGGTGCAGTGCATCTGCGCTCCCCCTCCCTCCCTCTATTTAACATAGAATTCATTTGTCAGCAGAATATTATTCAATACTTACAAATAATCCTCTTCCAATTTTAATCTCTAAGTCTACAACGCCAAAACTTTAGATCTTCAAAAGTGAGATTTCAGAACAAATGCACGCAAGTCTTGAGTGGCATGTTTGGTTTTGGACAAATTCCATTATTAATAAAAAAAACATTAAAAACCCCACATCTTTTTATCATAAGTCTCTGTTTGGACTTTGGAATGAGGAAAGGAAAAGAAAATTAATCGTCAAATTGCTTAAATCAAATGGTAGTTTCCTTCCCTAAAACTTGAGAAGTTTTTCTTTCCTTCCCCTCATTATTCCATGATCCAGAGTGTAAACTAACGAAATGCTGCCAAAATGGTCTGTTTCAGATGATTCTCAATGGCTGAGAATGCATGCGTGAGGGGGAGGAAAGAAAAACTGCTTCCAAACTCATTCAGAAGATCAATTTACCCGAGGACAACTGTAACCAACCTGCTTCAACAAGATGAAAACTTAGCCCATGAAAGGTTGACTTGTCTGGACCATCAACTATTGAAATATTTAATAGTTTGAGAAAACTTGAGCCATAAGACAATAATATTTGAGGGGAGACCAGTTACTAATTTACTCGTGATTCATTCTTCAAACTAAACCATATATTGAAAATAAATAAATAAAGAGTATTTTATACGAACAGAAATGTAATTAACGGCATGAGTTAACTAATTAATCAAGAAACGTTTAAACTAGTCTCTAACACGTAATCTAATCAGTTAGATAAAAGGCACGATAAGGTGATACACAATTCATTATCTTCTTCTTCTAGTCGTAGTCCCAGTAGCAATCAGTCACCCATATTGCTCCCAGAAAAACAGCATGCAATTTGAACTGTATACAGAGAGATAATAAACCAAGACAACAAAAAAAAAAAAAACCCAACGAACCACTGAACTTGCACTCTCCAGACTTCTACAATCGACTGAAATAGTGTCAGTTCATATGAGAAAAAGAAAACGAAAAGACTAGCACATCAAAGAGAAAAAAAGAAGCCGTTAATCAAGAAAACAACAAATAAACTAGTAGAACCAGACTCGCATGTTAAAAACCACATGAACATATAAACCTCGTTAGCACTCTTCTGAGACTCGGTGACAGAGCCATTCTCGTTGTCATTGTCCTCAATCTGAAGCAGCTTCGGCCGGTACCTCGTACCCGTTTTTGCAACCTTGAAAGACACGCCCATGCTGTCTCACTTTTTCGTTCCGTAATTTCACCGAACGCCTACGATGTTCTTGAACTCTAGACGGCTAGTGCGCCAGATTGAGGGAGGGAGGGAGGGAGAGAGAGAGAGATAGAAGGGCAGAAGCACAGTGCCCTAAGTATTCTGCAGAGAAAAACTGCCGAGATACGTCCTTGATTTGGGTGGGTTCTTGTATATAGGTTGCCAACTTAGCCATGAAGGTTTCCACGTAAGAGTTACCGCGGGGGCTGCCTCAAAGCATTTGGCCTCGTTTTATGATTAATTTACTCTCTGTGCCCTTCTGTCTTCTTCTTTTTGGCCTTTTTGGCCTTTTGGGATTCTGTTTCTAGTATCTACCATGGAGTAAATGCCACACGCGGCCAATTTGGCACTTTTCTGCTGCATGTTCGAGAGGTGTTGAGGGTTTGGTGAGTGACAATGGACCATTTCTTCAATGGACTACGTATATATATTAATATATATATATATATATTTTTTTTTTTTAATTTTGAGAAATATAAACGAAAAAGTATCATTTTTTTTTTCAATTGGAAGGAAATCATAACGTGTAGTGTGTAGTTTTATAATATTAATGCATTTAATGTTTGTGTATAGATTTTTGAATAACATATTTCCAACAGATTGTATCTCTCTCGTAAGTATTATTTGTCAATATTAAATAAGGCACACAAGGAATATTCTTTGTTGGTTTTATTAGTGGTAGATGGAAAAATATCAAAATTTTTATCTGAATCACGAAGCTTTCTTTAAAAATAATTAAATAAAAGGTAAAACCATAAATGCCATTCTAGGAATTAGCCCTTTTTAAGATGGTAGGTTGTTTATATTAATAGGTGCTTGGTACTTTTATTGGTGAGCCAATTTGAAATTTTAAGGTACTGTTTAGATACAATAAATGTTTCGATTCATTTCATTATTATATTTTTTTCAAATTTTTATATAAAATATAATAAACAATTCAATGATTTCAAATCTTAAAACAATAATAATATTAAAAAATAATATTTTATTCAACTCTCAACTTTAATCTCAATTCTTCTCGTTTTAACTCACTATCCAAACCACACTTAAAGAGTTTTTTTTTTAATTAGAGTATAGAAAAATAGACGTATAAAGTGAGTTTTTATTATTTATTATGTATTTAATGTTGTTGGATTTACTTCACGTCTCTAAAGTCTCTTCTACTCTAGATCCTAATCCAACTCTACGAAATCTCTTTCCTTGGTGAACTTTAAAAAAGTGTAGATCAAATTCGCTACCAATTCAGTAAATCACTTCATAATCTTGACCAACTCGATTCCCTTATGGGTTTTTTTTTTTTTTTTAGATTGCCCAAATCAAAACCTTTTAAGCATCCAACCCAATCTTAGAGTCGGCTTTTAGTACCGGAGGTGAATATTAAATCCATTCCGGAGTTCATTATCTCTTACCACTATGGAGCCATTGATTTGCACTAAAAATTAGATCAAAGGGAAGCCAATTCATATTTTGGATGTGGTAGATTTTGTGGAGACCGAGGATGAGACATGTGGTTATCAGTCTGCATCCGATAATCGCTCTTACCTTTTATATAATATAATATTTGATTTTGCTTATAATATATTCTGTTATTACTTATATTCAAATTTAATTGTTGTAGAGACAACTTCGACAAATGTACATACGTCTACATCGGCTATAATATGACTTCGTAGTTTGATTCACCATTACCATTGGTTTGTATAATGGTTCTCTTATTTATTTAGTATGTATATAATGTTTATAATTCTAATTATTTTTTCTTTTAGCTTTTATAGTTTCATTGTCACATGCACAACCTTAATGATCTCATCCCAATCTCAATCTCATCCCAATCTCAATCTCATCTTGGGTTGTAATTTTACTTTTTTAACTTTTTCACACACACACATATAATGTTTGTATTTATGATTTTTCGTTCTTATTTTGTTTATTAGGTTTTATAGTCTAACACCCTCACTTGCCCAACTTCCAACACCCAAGTTTCCAATGATCTAATCTGTAATCCATGATAGTCTCACTTGGTTTGTATTTGTAGTTTTTTGTTTTTAACTTTTTACATGTGTATATATTATTTGTAATTATAATTTATTTTTCTATTAATGTTTCAGGTTGGGGGCGAACAGACTGCAGGTCCATGGGAACTATTTAACTATTTGCGGCGACTATTTAACTATTTGCAGCAACATAAAATTTTCATGGCAACTTCTTTAGGTCTGTGTTTGGATTGTTGAATTAGAAATTTTCAAGTATGTGTTGAATTCCAAATTGTGGTTGTTAAAACTTGAAGGTTGTAATTTGTTGTAGTTAGTCTAGAAAACTTTGATGCAGGTTGTTTTTGGATGATTATAAAATTTTGATGCAGA
Organism: Juglans mandshurica; assembly: GCA_022457165.1. Lineage (NCBI taxonomy): Eukaryota > Viridiplantae > Streptophyta > Magnoliopsida > Fagales > Juglandaceae > Juglans > Juglans mandshurica. Next base: position 36,743,070 of record CM039621.1, read on the forward strand.
AGTGTTGTCCTTGTTGCAATTGGCAAAAGTGTTATCCTTAATTTTAATTTTGGAGCAGTTTAGATGTTCTAAATTTATGCTGTTTGGCAAAAGATTGGCAATGCTAACCATGTTTTGTAATGATTGACATAGAGTATTTTTGGAGGCTGAAAAAGTTTAATGTAAGGTATTTTCGCTTTTATATTTACTTTGTTGTGGTGGCTAACATCTTTTAAATGTCTTTTAATTTTAGAGGAGATGTACAAACTTCTGTACAAATTCCATCATTTTAATTTTCCATTGTCCATCATTTTAGTTTATAGGAGATGTACAAACTCATTAAGCTGAGCTATTCTTAACCCATTTCACTGTTATTGTTGATGATATGGTTAATGTCTAAGTTGATAGCAATAACAGTGTCCTTGGACAAACAGGACATGGGAGAAGAGTTTAACCAAGAAGTCAATAGAAAAACTTGGTAAAATATTCTATTTACTCTTCAACAGCTTTTTGCTTGCAAGTGGAGGCTCTGATCCATATTCTGGTCATGTTACGATTACAGTAGGAAATTGACTTTCTAGTGGCTACTTGTTTAAACTATAACTACACGACATAAGTCATACAAGGGCAAGATTATGCAACCCAATAATCGCAAGAATAAGATTTAAGGCAGCTTTGGGGGGTGGGATAAGACACAAGATTCTCATCTCATCTAATCTCATCTCATCATTACATCTTTTTCAAATCTCTATATAAAATATAATAAACAATTCAACTTTTTTAAATCTCAATTCATCTTTTTCAAATCCTAAGACAATAATAATATTAAAACACAATATTTTAAACTCTAAAACAAAACACAAAATTCTCATCTCACCCCAAACCTGCCCAGATTCAGTTTAGTTTTTTGTTAAAAAAAATTATTTTATAATGATTTGAGTGTGACATCAAATATTTTTATAGGAACCCAATACAGAGATTGTTGGACTTGATAATACATGCTTACAGGTTTTATACTTTGATGTGCCTTGAGAAGTCTAAGTACTTAGAATATAATGTAATGAGCTCTTCTATAGACAACCACCGGGGGTAACCCCCGCGGCATCGGCTGACATGTACAGCCCATATTTAAAAAAAAAAAAAAAGACGACATGAAGAAAAGAAAGTAGCCCAGGCTGCTAGTGATTTTCTTTTCAACAATTTATCAAATACTTTACATGCATTCTTAGCCCCATCTCAGCAGCTCTTATGTAGTTATACCGTTTCTTCCTTGATACAACCAAACAACAGCAAGTTCCTAGCAATTTTAATGCCTTCATACTCATCAAATGCCCTGTAACGACAATGTTGAAACACAAAAAACTGACAAATATATCAAATGTCCATTCACAACAGCAATCAGAAAGGCCCAAAAGAGCTCAAAATTTTGAAAAAACCTAAGATGGGTATGCAACAAGTCAAGTGAAGGACCAAAAAAGGTACAATTTGAAGGAAAATCTGGAATTAGTGTTAATGAAACTAAAACGTAAATAAGGATTTTAAATTCATACACTGTCTTTGAAGATCCTTTGTCAAGGATTTCATTGTACTACAACAAAAGAAGGAGCCAAAAAATATTAGACTCAAAGTGGTACCTTCCTTTGTCCAGGTACCACATGAGAATGAGAAAGGGACCTCTGAAACCACAGCAGATCAGGCCCATTAATTTCCATATTTATGTGTCTAGTGGTTCTTTGGCTCTAGATGGTTTGGTAGTCGTGCGAGCTTGCATGCTGAAAACCTTCATCTCCCAGGTCAGCGACAGCATTCTTGGGCTCCTCGACTCTAATCTTGTGCCCTTGGCCTCCGCAAGCAAATCCAAGGTCTTCTTTTTGAAGATGAAGGGGGATTAATATTGCTACTTGTCCGAGTTTAAATTTGGGGATGAGAGGAAAGTTGTTGTCGAGGATATCACGCTTGCGTACAAGGTTGCTTTCTCTTCGAGCTATGAACGACGTCGTTCAAATTTTTGCCACATCGGACGCGATGCCGCAGGGGTGCCCCAGCCTGTTGTATATAGACTTTTTCTAATGTAATTGCTTTATGTGTACAAATAGATTTTTAAAAGAGAATATCTTTTCATAGGTGCATCCGATTTACTCCAAACAACAGCATCTAATGGTTTCCTGCCACTTAGACACCACATTCTCTCAATGGTGGACAGCACTGCAGAGGAAGGAAAAAAAAAACTACTCTCCTCTCACGACAGTCCTCTCTCTCTCTCTCTCTCTCTCTCTCTCTCCCTCCTTACCGAAAAAGCTTAGTGCAAAATCCACTAAAACCCCCTCCCTCCCTCCGTCTCCTCTCCCTCCCTCCCTCCTCCATGAGACCCCCTTGACCGAAAGTCACCCTCTCTCTCTCTCTCTCTCTGAGCCAGGCATACACAATCTCCACCGCAATGCTCCCTCCACCGAAACCACCCTCAATCGACGACAGGATTGCATGAGACAGTCACCTCCGTTCCCGACATCCAATGTTAGGCCTTCTGCAACTTTATTTACTCTTAATTTATTTATTTGAGCTTGAGATCTATCAATTTCTGTAGAAAACACTGTCCTGTCAACAAACTGTCAGAAGGAGTCGAAAAATTAAGATAATTTCATCTAAATATTTTGCTAAACCATCCATCCTTTCATCTAAATATTTTGCTAAACCATCCATCCATAGAACTGGGGACTGAACCAGAGTTGCAAGAAAATATATCAACTTAATAAGTTTGCACCTTGGTTTAATTTCAGAACCAACTCGACAAATATCCTCGCTTTTACACAATGACTGCTGATTATTGACTCAAGGCCCTGTGTTCCAAAATTCTTAAAGATGAAAGTAAGACCTCTATTGACTCAAAGCCTTGATTATTGACTGCTGATTTTGATGTGATACTAAACATGCGTTTACACTAAGACCTCTATTTCCTAATCACAAAAGAGACCCATGCATATAACAACAGGAAACTGGAATTTGTAAATCTGTGTAGACATTTGATACATGTGCTTCAAATACAATGAAGTTGAATTATCAGTGTCATACCAAATGATTGGTATTGACAAAATCTTGAAGTTTCAAACAAATTATGCAATGATAGAATCTCCAAAACTGCACTTGCTGCCTTCCCCAACCACCAATGGAGGAAGATCACCCAGCTTTCTTAGAAAAGGAATGTCTATTTAATTCAATAAAAAAGCTGTCGTCGAAACTGCTAGCATTCCTAGACTTCAATGATAACATTAGTTTTTATTCATCTGTCCCTAGTATAAATACCTTGTACACTTCATAATATTTTTTACACATCAGAAATTTGCTAGAGATGCGACGGTTTGAAGGTCTGGAGATGGGACGGTTTGAAGAGTGCGCCGGTCTGGTCGGAGCTCCTCCTCCGGTCCTGGAGGTCGAACGGCGTGCAAAGTTTGCAAGGTGTCGAAGTGGGTCTCTTCACAGGAGGAAAATACACACGGCTATGATTTTGCTTTTGCTTTTGCTATGCTGTGATGCAGTGCAAGAGTTTTCTATGCGCTTAGGTGATGTGTAAGCTCATTATTGGCTTCCGTTAAACTCATGGTGTCGGATTTGCTGTTCCAAAGAGGAATTGTTTAAAAAATGCACTTTGCCTCATGCAGATTCTCAAGATCCCTTCATTGCCACTTCCAAAGAAAAGCCGTCCAAAGTTCAGAGTTTCAAGTGAGTGCTTTTATATGTGTCCGCTTTGTTGTTGGAGTAGAACTACTTTAGGTGCCAAGTGTTGTTGCAAACCAACACTTTCGTGCTTGATTTTGTGAACAAGTTTCTTGATATTTTATGGAAATGAAAAGTATTAAATTTGCGAACACTTCCGGTCATCCAATGTATTTTTTGTTTTTTTATGGAAACGAAAAGCCTCCACCATGTGCATGAATTCACTTATCTAAGAAGTTGAATTCACTTGACACCTCTATTAATAATACAATACTAAGTAATCATCTGATGTTGTCCCTATCATTTTAACTTGTTTTCATTAATACTTTGTTTTGACTCTGCAAATAGATTAGACAAGGAAGGCTCTAGGGTGTTGGTCAGCCTTGTTCGCGAGTATAGAATGGTTTGTCATTTCCTACAAGCTGGGAATGTTAACTTGGATTTCTTTAAGGTTATCTGCTTACTAAAGTATCTTTTCAACTCTTAGTTTCTTCTTTTATGGATGATTTTAACACCTCACATTCTAATCATGTAGGACTATAGAGCTATATTGCTGGACAAGGATAAGGGTAGAATGAGAATCATTTTGTATCTTCGCAGTTCTATTATCCCTTGATGTTCATCTATCTTGATTTAAATTGGAGTATTTGTAAGAATTCAAGTTTGGGTCAATTATACCAGAACATGCAAGAAGCATATAATGAAATGCAAATATTTGGTATCATATACTTCTTGTATCACATATATACCATTCTATTTTAATATATATAATTTTTTTATTTTGTAATAGACTATTTGTGACGATATTTCTTCATCGAAAATATTTTTTTTTGTCCCAAACACTTATTTGCGGCAACAGAAATCGTTGAAAATACTTATTGTAAATAAGTATTTAATCGCAAATAACTTATCAAAAAAGAAAAAGTATTTAATCGCAAATACTTATTTGTAGCGACATAAATCATTGCAAATACGTATTTCAAGCAATTTATTTCGCCGCAATAATTTATTGTGACATATTTAACCATGGTTGTAAAACGTTTGCGGTGGAGAATATATTTGCAGCAATAAATCTTGTCGCAAAAAGTCATTATATTTGTATCCAAAAGCGAGATTGCTGCAATATACCTTTTGAGACGGATTACTACCTTCTGTCTAGCGGCGAAAACAAATTGACGGGAAAAGTTTTTTGCAGACTTTTTGCAGCGATTTTCAACATCGCAAAAAGTGGCATTATAGATCTTTTATTATTTTAAAATATTTTAAAAAATTAAAATAAATTTTAAACATTATTAAGAAAATATTTTCTTAATCCGAAAGTAAAAAAGATAAATATTAAAAAATATTTTCTTAAACACGAAGTAAAATAAAATAAAATAAATATTTTTAAAAAATAAAATAAATTTAAAATATCATTAAAAAACACTTCCTTAATCAGAAAGTAAAAAAAAATAATCATTAAAAAATACTTCCTGAATCAGAAAGTAAAACAAAATCATTAAAAAATACTTCCTTAAGCACGAAGTAGAATAAAAAATAAAAAATAATTTTTATTCTACTTCGTGATTAAAGAAATATTTTTTAATAATATTATAATTTTTATTTTATTTTTTTAAAATATTTAAAATTATTAAATAGATCTATATAAAAAAAAACTAAAAACATTACATCTAAAAAAATACTAGAGCCCAGCAGGAGCCCCAGCGGGGCATCTAGCATTATCTTGATAGACTATAGTTAATTAATTAATTACCACTTTTAAGGAAGAAATCACTTTTTTTCATTTATGTCTCCTTAATTCAAACTATTTATTTATTTTAATTGTATCTGTATTTTAAAAAAATGGAATATCCAATTCTACTAATTTTTTTCACTCATACTCTAGTTAGAGCATTTGCATCTGGTGCTCTATAATTTCTTTTTTTCTATAATTTGAGGAAAAGTTTGGAGAATGCTATCAAAACTTCATTCCATCCGAATTTCTATTTTAGGGAAAAGGTTTAGGGGATGAACAGTAATTTTCCAAATATGGAGAACCATTGTTCAACCCCTAAATCACTTTTATCAATATTTTGTTCATTTCAATTAAATTAATTCTTCTTTCAATTATCTACACTTTTTCTCATATCCATATTTGTTATAGTTTTAAATAATAATTTTAAAAATAATTTAAATAACTATGAAAATACTAAAAAATATTAATTTTAAAAATATTAAAAATAATTTAATTTTTTATTTAAAATATTCATTAGAGTAATAGTTCAAAACATAAGAAAAAATATTGAGTAGTTAAATTTGTAAATGGAAGTGAGAAAAAAAAGTAATAAAAAAAATAGAGAAATATTATTTTAATAGAATACTAAAATGATAAAGAATGTGATGTAGAAGGTTTTTTTAAAGATGAATAAAACTTAAGATAAAATTATAAAAAGTATCATTTTTAACTAAAATTTAAATAACCGAATGAAAATACTCTTAATGAAGACCGCTACGGACACACGAGGATCCACGAACCATATACCACGTCAATTTTTTTTCTTCCAGAAACTCTGCCCCGTGGTGTCCCCGTCCATACCGTTCAGTGGGTTTCTTTCTCAGGAATCCCATCCATCTCGTCCTGTTCCAGAATTTCCATCCTCAGAGTCCAGAGTTTTTCTTTCCAGGTTGAACTCCTGTTGGCCATGGGTAAGTGACTTTGCCTCTCTCTCTCTCTCTCTCTCTCTACTTCCTTTTTTTTTTTTTTTTATGTTTTGTAGTTTGTAGTTGTCGCCGGCGTCGTCACCGGGATTGACAGTCCCCGACGTTGAATCCTCCTCGCCAATAAGCATACACAATCTGAAAGCAAGCTCTTGCACCCTTTCTTTTCGGTTTTCCACTTCTGTATTTAACCCACAGCTTCTCGTGTATACCAACTACGTTGTATGCAATAACCGATCGACCGTTCTTGTGTTGGGGGGTTTAAAACTGGTCTGGTGATGCTGAGTTGGGGGGCACCTGCTCATGTGGGCTCCCTTCAATATTGGCTTAACATTGAATTTTGTACCTCGTGGTTTCAGAAAATCTAATTGAGTTGCTATTTTGACAAGTTCTTTATTTTAATCAGTTTTTAATTTTAGTTTAGAAATTTCAAAACGGCGATGGATATAATTTTAGTTTAGAAATTTCAATCTATGGATATAATATTTTCTATCATTAATTTTGTTCTTACTAAAAAAGGAGTATGCCGACTGTTTTAGTTATTGTACAGAGTGCTTTTCAGTAGCACCGATCTAAGAATATATGCGGCCAATGTATGCAAGACGCATTTCTTTTTCTTGGGGGATTACTGAAAGACTCATTTTTTTTCTTGGTCAGTGTCCTTGTCGTGCTTAGCCCCTGCATTTTTTGTTGTTGTTAAGACCTTCTCTAGGGTGAGTTTTACTCGTATGATATCGTAAATGATCTACAATTATATAAAATTATATGTATAAAATGTTTTAGCGATTGAGGGTGGTTTGAGTGTCCAAAAAATTTCTTTTTTGGAGGCCACCCAAAACATAGTTGTTTATATATTATTTTCTTTTAGTATTATTATCTTCTAGCTATACTCAAGATGGAACCGAGTCGATTGATATTTTTCGAGGAAGAACACAACAGTGACGGTCTAGACACTCCACATGGTTAAACGTTAATTATCACATTTTTAATGGCATTATTTTATGGACTCTTTTAACTATCGATTGTTTTATGGCATTTTTAACGGATTTTAACTGTATCAGGGGTTCTTTTATGTTTTGCTTAATGTGGATTAACAAGAACATGCTAGATCTCACCGAAAATGAAAAAGTTGAAGAACTGAATGTTGATATGATATTTGAGATTCAAGAATATGTTATAAGATATTACACAAAGTATGCCAAACATGAAGGCTTTGGAGTATCGAAAAGAACATCGACTACTAGGGAATATGGGGAGGTAAAATATTTCACCATAGCATGCAATTATTATCACAAGCCAAGAAGCAAGTCATCAAAAATTGATCAGCCAAAACCAGTAGGAGGGATAGATTGCAAAGCTAAGATTAATGTAAAGTAAACAGCCGATGGAAGGTATCAGTTATCTACTGTCTTCCTCGAACACAATCATGTTGTGAGTCCAATTAAGTCAAGACATATTACTTGCCATAAAAATTATCAAGTTAGTCGGAAGAAAAATTGAGATGATGGATAAAGCTGAAATCCGTTCAGCTAAAAATTACAAAATTATGGTTGTTGAAGCTAATGGATATGAGAATCTCACTTTTGGAGAAAGAGTGCAATAATCATATCAACAAAGTCCGTAATGAGTTGTTTGGAGAAGGAGACGTAGAGCCATTTCACAATTATTTGGTATGGTAGCAAGAGAAAAATAATGACTTTTTTATGCGATGGATCTAGACAAAAAATGGAGGTTGAGAATGTCTTTTGGACGAAGGCCCGAAGTAGAGCAGCATATGAGTCATTTGGAGATGTCATAATGTTTGACACAACGTATTTGACAAATAAATATAAAATGTCATTTGCCTCTTTTGTGGGAGTCAACCACCATGGTCAATCGATACTTTTCGGATGTGGCCTCATATCAAGAGAGGACACAGATACATTTGTGTGGTTATTCGAATCATGGTTGAGGTGTATGTCAGAACGGGCTCCTAATGCGATTATAACCAATCAAGATAGGGCAATGCAAGCGGCAATTGCAATAGTTTTTCCAAGGGCCAAGATAGATTCTGCTTATGACACATTTTATGCAAATTAACTCATAAGCTATGATCTTATTCACAATATGCTAACTTTAAATCTCCTTCATTAAATTTTGTAAATATGATTCTTTGAGCTGTAAAGAATTTGAATAAAGGTGGCACAATATTGTTCACACTAATGGTTTAACAGATAATGCATGGTTAAGTAACTTGTACGAGGAGCAACTTCAATGAGTACTTGCATATATGAGAGGTACGTTTTGTAGGGGTGTAACCAGTCCGATCCGGTCCGATTTTGGACAAGATTTAGGACCGAATCGGTATGTACCGGTTTTGTATTTTAAAAAACCGATTACGCACCAGTTACCGCCTAAACCGGTACATCCAGTTTTACCGGGTTCGGCCTGGTTTGGTCTAGTTTTAATATAATGCAAATTTGCAAAAAAATAAAATATGTTTATAAAAAAATAAAATAAATTGCTTTAAAAAAATTGTTTTATACTTGTATTCCAAAATCTAATACTATTAAAAAATATGCTTTATTAAAAAAAATCTGTTTTACTAAAAAAAATTGTATTTACTAAAATCTGCTTTATACTAAAAACTATACAAAAATCTACTTTACTAAACAAAATATGCTACAAACCTATAAATATAACTACTACAAAAATTGTAAAAAAAAAACATCTGCAATAAAAAAAAGATCTACAATAAAATAAAATAAGTCCAAAAGTCTAGAAAAATCTGCTCTAGTAGAAATTTGAATAGTATGTTAAAAGCTGATTGATTGTGGCTGGCCATGACTCTTGAAAATATGTCGAGACATTTAGCCCGAGTCTCCGCCTCAAATTAATGTAACGAGAACTTCGTTATTTTTAAATTAATTTATGATAAAATGTTATTAATATATATATTATGTTTAAAGCATATGATTAATTAAATTTTCATGTTTAAGATTAAATTTTTATTTTATAAATTATAATAATATTATCTTATATATAATATAAAAAATATTATATATAATATTAAAAAAATAATTTAAAATATATATTATATGGAACCGGTTTGGTTCGGGCCTAAAAAGTCTAGAACCGGAACCAAACTGATTCTGGCCGGTTTTGGCATTATGGAAACCGGTTTCGGACCGGACTATTTTTGTAACGCTCCAATGGAAGGCCTAACCCACATGACCTATACTCCAAAAAGACTAGTCAATGATACAATTGGAGCCCCACTAGAATCTTATAAAGAGTAAGAACTTCTCCTTCCCAAGCAATGTGGGATCCCATACACTACCTACCCTTATCAATATCATATGGGGTATCACAATTTTTTGGTTTCCCGATTTTTTTTTACACCCCTAACGTTTTGGACTAGAATGTTCACAACCCAGCGTAGCGAGAATATGAACGCATTTTTTATAGATATGTAGATGCTACCACACCATTGAAAAAGTTTGTTGGGAACTATGATAATGCTTTGGCCAAAATGGTTGAGAATGAGAAGATAGTTGGTTTTGGTTTATTCTAATGAAAGATCTCGTGCATTACGGTCCATGCAATTGAGAAACAACTTCAAGAGGTATACACGAATGCCAAGTTCAAAGAGGTCCAAATAAAGTTTAGGGGGGGATTATGAATTTCTTGTCTTCCCTTAAAAAAATTGAAGGCACAATATTGACGTACGAAGTTGTTGACCACTTGAGCATTTATGATGATATTGTAAAAGAGGTGAAGTACTGTATATACTTCAATGACAATGAATATGATGTGATGTGCACCTGCGGACTATTCGAGTTTAGAGGAATTTTATGTAGACATGCACTCATTGCCCTCACCATGTGGAAGAAAGTCGTGTGATTGCCATCCAAGTATGTTCTTGATTGTTAGAAAAAAAGATTCGAAAAGAAAGTACACCATCATACAATGTAGCTATGATGACCTTGGTGACAATCATGAAGCACAAAGGCTTGATGATTTGTGTAATGATCATTGTGAAATAGTTTTGCTTGCTTCAAAGGATCATGAAACCTACATAAAGTGGAAGAATCATATGCGCAAGTTTAAGGATGAAGAATTGAGTCAGAACAATACAAGGAGTGAGTATGTTGTGTATCATGACGGTCCAAGTGAAACCAAACAACAAAATGAGAAATTGCACAATCCTGTTGGTAAGACCTCTATCAAAACTCAAAGTCTCTACAGTAAAGAGAGTGGTAAAAAAGAAAATAAACAATAAAAAGGAAAACAAGCTAGATGAGATATCGTAAAATTATGCAAGTAGCAAATGTTTTATACATTGTTATGGCCAAACTTCAATCATGGTTTAACTTCATAATTTTATTTTATTTTTGTGATCCGCAGGTGAAGGACATACATACTGGAGTAGGGAGTCAAGATAGTATACTTACCAAACCATGACGGCAATGCTAGAACATACTTGATTGTAATTTTGGGGTTTGAATGTAATTTTGTTTTTTGTTAGCATTGGGTCTTCGATGTTAGTATGGATATACAGAAGGCTGCCATTCTTTTGAGATGCAGAGTAGTGAATGTAATGTAATATTTTATCTAAGTACTATTTTTTTTTGTTCACAAAAACAATGACATATATTCAGCAACAAGTAATTGTATGTTACTATGTGTACAACTTTTATAGTATAAAATCTCATTTCTATTAAGTATTTAGGAATTATTGTACAACATGCACAACTACAAATATGTCTTACAGAACAACCTAACCGCAAAGGAGTTACAATGTCAACAACATCATTCATTATAACTCAAAGTACAAGATGTGCGCCTAATACACCAAAAAATATATTCATGACAGCAAAATGCCTATTCTATACTTTGTAATCTCTAACTTCTATCTAATTGCCTTGTTTTCTATTTCAGTTTTGTGATCCATCAACTTCTGCTAAACTAGTATATCGATATGGTTGCTTGCAGAGGCTAATTGCTCATTCTTTTCTTGAAGACGCTTAATCAACATTTTTGCATAATTAGGCATCTCGGGATCAACTCATTTGAAAAACTTGCAAGAAATTTTGAACTGTAAAATAATACCACAATAAATTTTTAGATTACAATAAATTTGCTTCATTAATGGAATACATGTCAACAAATTAGAGAAATTCACATGAAGCAAAATACCCAACTCTCAATCTATTTGAGCCTTGTAAAATAAATCTAAATTGTCATAGATCAATAAAACCTAGTCAACTTCAAAATCACAGTTCAAGCTTTGATTATGCTAGTAGTCATTAGTCGTCAAGAATTGTAGGTATCACAAAAAAGAAGTATAGGACCAGGTAACTTCCAGAACAAAGATGCAAATGCAAGTCAGACATGGGACACAACTTACTTCTCAGGTAGTAAAATAGAACCAGCTGCAATTGAATCTGTAAGCCAATCAACTTTCAGTATTAAAGCATTCACTGCACACCCATACAAGATCACAAATCCAGTCACAAATACCAGTAAAAAATCCAGTCACAAACTCACAAATCCATTTTAGTCACAAAATCAAGCACAAATCCATTTCACAAACTCACAAATCCATATACAAATACCAGTAAAAAATTTGTGTACAAACTCACAAATTCAGTTAAGATTTCACTTACAAACTCAAAAACCAGGCACAAAATCTAGTAAAAAATCCAATGGGAGCCACCAACTAAGCAAGTCTAATTTCATTTGATCATTTTTAGAAGGAAAAAATAGCATATTGATCATTTTTAAATCTACCGGAAGTTTGTAAGACACGCATTCTGCCAGATTAAGAAGTCCTCTCCATCGAACTAATAATAAAGGCTATAAAATCAAACAGAATTTGCATTGGAAAAGATGGGCTATGTTGTGAAAAGAAAAAGTAATAAACTTAATTTTCAATTATGCTCATTCCAAGCAAGACCAGTCTACAGCTATCTCATTTCTCTTTAAAAGAACCTCCTGCTAGGATCTTCCCAAAATGAAGCCATCCAATAAATAAAAAAAACAACTTTTTGAGGCAATTTATCTCACAAGTATCACACACCTTGAGGCATATATTTGGTAATTTACCTTTCCTTCCATCCAAACAACTCTATATGGAGTCAATTATACTTTTAATATGTTCGGACCAATAAACAGAGCAGCAAAATAGGAGCAATCCTTCTGGTGCGATAGAAATAGATAATATTTACCATATTTTTTCCATTAAATGAAGAACTTTTGAATTCACATGAAGCAAAATACCAAACTCTAAATCTATCTGAGTCTTGTAAAATAAATCTAAATTGTCATAGATCAATAAAACCTAGTCAATTTCAAAATCAAAGTTCAAGCTTTGATTATGCTGGAGTCATTAACCATCAAGCATTGTAGGTATCACAAAAAAGTACAAGACCATGTAACTCCCAGAACAAAGATGCAAATGCAAGTCAGGCATGAGATACAACTTACTTCTCAAGTAGTAAAATAGAACCTGTTGTAATTGAATTGATAAGCCAATCAACTTTCAGTATTAAAGCATTCACTGCACACCCATACAAGATCACAAATCCAATCACAAATACTAGTAAAAAATTCAGTCACAAACTCACAAATCCATTTCAGTCACAAAATCAAGCACAAATCTAGAGAAAAAACCAGGTAAAAATATGTGTAAAAACTCACAAATCCAGTAAAAAATATAGTTACAAACTCAAAAACCAGGCACAAAATCCAGTCAAAAATCCAATGGGAGCCACCAACTGAGCAGCCTAATTTCATTTGATCAATTTTAGAAGGAAAAAGCAGCATATTGATTATTTTTAAATCTACCGGAAGGTTGTAAGACAAGCATTCTGCCAGATTAAGAAGTCCTCTCCATCAAACTGATAATAAAGGCTATAAAATCAAACAAACTTTGCACTGAAAAAGATAGACCATGTTGTGAAAAGAAAAAGTAAGAAACTTAATTTTCAATTATGTTTATTCCAAGCAAAGCCAATCTACAACTGTCTCATTTCTCTTTAAGAGAACCTCCTGCTAGGATATTCCCAAAATGAAGCCATCCAATAAAAAAAAAAAAAAAGTAACTTTTTGAGGCCCTTTATTTCACAAGTACCCCACAATTAAAAAAAAAAAAACAACTTTCTGAGGCAATATATTTTACCTTTCCTTCCATCCAAACAACTCTATATGGAGTCACTTATACTTTTAATATGTTTGGACCAACAAATATAGCAGCAAAGTAGGAGCAATCCATCTGGTTGCAATTGAAATAGATAATATTTACCAGATTTTCTCTATTAAATGAACAATTTTTGTCTTCTTATGAAGAAAAATACCCAACCCTAAATCTATCTGAGCCATGTAAAATAAATCTAAATTGTCACAGATCAATAAAACCTAGGGGTGTAAAAAAAATCGGTGAACCGGTAAACCAAACCGAACCGGTGGGTTTGGTCCGGCACTGAGTTTGGTTCGGTCCGATTCCGGTTTTATTTTTGTAACATCCCGTATTTTAGTGTATTTTTATTGAAAGATTATTTTTATTAATTCAAAAATTTATTCTCTTGTTTTAAAATTGTTGGATTTTTAGTTGGTTTATTTTTATGATGTTTAATTTTGTGAAAATTAATTATTTTGAAGTGCTTTCTTAATATTAATTATTGTTATGCATTTAAATTACTTTTCATATTAAATTAACTTATTGTTGGATTTAATTATTTATTTTCATTTTAATCACTACGTTTGAATTTTTTTATTGTACTTGCTGTTTTGAAATCATTTCCGTTGGATCATTTTGTGACCTAAGATGTGAGGATTGGACTTCATTTCTTTCCCTCACTTTTTCTTTTTCCCTTTTTCTTTTTCTCCTCTTTTTCTTTTCCTTCTTTTTCTCCTCATGTCTCCTCTGCTTCTCTCCCGCGCGCGCGACGTCTTCTTCTTCCCTCCCCGCGTCCGTGCATCATCCTCCAGCCCGCCGCCGTGCGCCACCGTCCGGTGACACAGCCCAGCCCAGCTCACTGCCTCCCGCACCGGCCGGCGACCCCACCCCTCCATTTCCAGCCCCTCTCGCGCCGTCGTGAGCCCCCACGCATGACGCAAAGCCGTGACACCTCTTATGTTCGCGCGCCGCTGTTGCGCCACCTCCGGCCACCATTTCTTCACCACTTCATCCTCGACCTCATAGCAACCTAATGCACCCTTCCTTGGCTCCAATCCGCCACCGGTGAAGCCCATCTATCTCCATCTCCAATTTGAGCATTTTCGCCTTCAACTGCCGCCCCCGCAGCCACCCACGACCAACCACGACTACCACTAACTTCACCGACATCCCTAAGCCCTACCATATCAATCTTGGGTCTTCATTTGCACCCGTTCAAAAGTGGGTATTTGAGACCCACGGCCACAATGCATTTGGCATTGTTCTGTAGCTGTGTTGCCACTTCTTACAGCTCCGTGATCCTTCAGAAATTATATTATTGTGATGTAAGTATTTTCCTAAATAACTTTCGTGATTTAAATGTATTTTTGCACTAACTCATTTTACTGTGAATTGATTGGTTTTGCCGGACTAAGTCCGAGGAGTACGGGGGTCGGATGGATTGGAGAATGAAGTTGTTTGTGTGATTGGATTGTGTTGACATTTGTTGGTTGCTGGATATTGTTGTCGGGTCGTGTTCATTGCATTTGCACGCATGTTCATGTTTGTAACTGAAAATTGGGTTTTCGCATGATTGCATGCATGTTCATGTGTTTATTTGAAAACTGAGTTTTCATGTGAGAAATGATTTTGAGTATGCTTGAAATATTTGGATTGACTGGTTTGAGAAAAAGGAAAAGAGACTGTAGGGATGATGGTAAGCAGGGATGGTAGTAGAGTCCCGCCTACGATTTCCGCCTACAGTGCATGCGGTAGGGATGGTGGTATAGTCCCGCCTGTGATTCCCACCTACAGTGCTCTGATATGTATTCATTGTGTGGGAAGGAACTGTAGGGATGGTGATAAGGAGGGATGGTGGTAGAGTCCCGCCTGTGATTCCTGCCTACGGTGCACGTGGTAAGGATGATGGTAAGCAGGGATGGTGGTTGTATCCCGCCTACGGTGCACGTGGTAGGGATGGTGGTATAGTCCCGCCTGTGATTCCCGCCTACAGTGTCCGATAAATGGTTAGGTTTTGTGTAAATCATTTTCTGGGAAAATGTCAGATTTTATGTGTTGCAGATATCTTGGGCCAAATGGGATTTTTAGCGTGTGTTGGAAAATAATCATTTTCGAAAAAAATGAGGTTTTGGGATCTGTTAGTTGGTTGCTTTAATTTTTTTTATCTCGAGGGTTGTTTGGATTATTACTTACCTGCAGTACCGTTTTATGGTATCGCAGATTTTGATGCAGATGAGGATGACGAACCTTAGGCTTGGGTTCCGTTGGAGGAGTGACTTGGGATTGCTCTCGTGTATCGAGATTTGCTTTATTACTTGTTTATGTATTTTGCCTTTTGTAATATTTTGGGATAACTGTATAACTTTTTTTAAAGGTAATTTATTTTGGATACTTGTATTTAAATTTCTGGTACTTAGTTGACTTATTTATATTATTTGCTACGACTTTTGTTGTGCACTTTTGCATGTTGCACACACTTGGACACACTTCGTTGGGATGCATGACCCGTGTTGTCATTATCTTAATGTCATGATTCTCGCGTTCCTGTACGTGAGAGTCGTGTCGTCACAATTTTTCTTAAAACCAGTTAAAATTGGTCCGGTTCTGATTTTTCTTTTTCTAAAACCGGATCGGACCGAACTAGACTGGTTCATATATGTGATACCCCCATATGATATGGATAAGGGTAGGTGGTGTATGAGATCTCATATTGCTTGAGAATGAGAAGTTCTTGCTCTTTATAAAGTTCCAATGGAGCTCTAATTGTATCATTGACTAGTCCTTTTAGAGTATAGGCCATGTGGTTTGGGCTTTTCATTGGGGCGTTACAAATAATGGTATCAGAGCCTATCCCAACCAGAAATGTGGGACTTGAGCCGTGCCACCTACAATAGACAGGCCCGATGAGGACGTCGGGAATTTAAGGATGGTAGATTGTAATACCCCATATGATATGGATAAGGGTAGGTGGTGTATGAGATCCCACATTACTTGGGAAGGAGAAGTTCTTGCTCTTTATAAGGTTCTAATGGGGCTCCAATTGTATCATTGACTAGTCCTTTTAGAGTATAGGTCATGTAGTTTGGGCCTTCCATTGGGGCGTTACAAATGGTATCAGAGACAATCCCAACAAAAAATGTGGGACTTGAGCTGTGTCACCTACAATGACAGGCCCGACGAGGACGTCGGGAGTTTAAGGGGGGTAGATTGTGATATCCCCATATGATATGGATAAGGGTAGGTGGTGTATGTGATCTCACATTGTTTGGGAAGGATAAGTTCTTGCTCTTTATAAAGTTCCAATGGGGCTCTAATTGTATCATTGACTAGTCCTTTTAGAGTATATGCCATGTGGTTTGGGTCTTCCATTGGGGGCGTTACAAATGGTATCAGAGCATATCTCAACCAGAAATGTGGGACTTGAGCCGTGCCACCTACAATGGACAGGCCCGACAAGAACGTCGGGAATTTAAGGGAGGTAGATTGTGATACCCCATATGATATTGATAAGTGTAGGTGGTGTATGAGATCTCACATTGTTTGGGAATGAGAAGTTCTTACTCTTTATAAGGTTCTAATGGGGCTCCAATTGTATCATTGACTAGTCCTTTTGGAGTATAGGCCATGTGATTTGGGCCTTCCATTGGGGGAGTTACAAATGGGGGCTCTAATTGTATCATTGACTAGTTCATTTAGAGTATAGGCCATGTGGTTTGGGCTTTCCATTGGGGCGTTACAAATAGTATCAGAGCCTATCCCAACCAGAAATGTGGGACTTGAGCCGTGCCACCTACAATGGACAGGCCCGACGAGGACGTCGGGAGTTTAAGGGGGTAGATTGTGATACCCCGATATGATATGGATAATGGTAGGTGGTGTATGGGATCCCACATTGCTTGGAAATGAGAAATTATTGCTCTTTATAAGATTCCAATGGGGCTCTAATTGTATCATTGGCTAGTTCATTTGGAGTATAGGCCATGTGGTATGAGCTTTCCATTGGGGCGTTACAATATATATATTATAATTTTTTATATTGTATATAATTATATATAAAATAATTTTGTATTATATAATAAATTACTAATTAAATTTTAAAATCTTATATCACTATATAATCTATTGTATTAATAGTTATACTAATATTATATTATTATATATTATAATATACTACAATATATTATCACTATAGTATTATATAATATAATATATTAAAACAGGAAAACCGGACTGGATCAAAACCTGTAAAATCGAAAGTATCAGTTTAAGGGAGTAACTGGTGCGAAATCGGTTCTTGAAAATGCAAAACCAGTGCATACCAGTTCGATCTCAAATTTTGTCCAAAATCATACCAAATCGGACCGGTTACACCCATAATAAAACCTAGTCAACTTCAAAATCATAATTCAAGTTTTGATTATGCGGGTAGTCATTAGCCATCAAGCATTGTAGGTATCACAAAAATTAAGTACAAAACCAGGTAACTCCCAGAACAAATATGCAAATGCAAGTCAGATATGTGACACAACTTACTTCTCATGTAGTAAAATAGAACCTGCTGCAATTGAATCGGTAAGCCAATCAATTTTCAGTATTAAAGCATTTACTGCACACCCATACAAGATCACAAATCCATTTCACAAACTCACAAATCCATAGACAAATACATTTCACAAATTCACAAATCCAGTCAAAAACCCAATGGGAGCCACCAACGCAACAAGCCTAATTTCTACTTGAATATGGAAATCGAAAGTTAGGCAACTTGGAAAGAGAGAGATACCTGGCGTCAGCGAGGTCAATGTCAGCAAGGGCGAGGGTTGTCGGTGAGGGCTATGGAACTGCTACGTCTTTGTGCGGGTGGGTCTTCGTGAAGGGAAATGGAGGAGAGCGAGAAAAAGGGGTAGGCAGCGGGGATGAGGGTTGTGGGCGACAGAATTGCTATTTTCATGCGGGTCTGGGAAGGAAAATGGGGAAGGGAAATGGAGGAGAGAGAGAGAGGGGAAGAGAGGGGTGCATGAGAAGACTTTGATGGTCATAGTTCAAAAAAATAATAAAATAATAAAAAATAATGCCGTGTAAGTTTGTGGAATTTCTTTGTATCTAGGAGTGGTAAATCGTGTTAACGGGTCGTATTTGTGTTATGTCAAGTCGTGTATATTATACGATATGAGTCAACCCGTTAAACATGACCCATTAAGCTTAACGGGTCAGATTTTCAAAACTTAACACGACCTATTAAATTAACAGGTTTGCCCTTAAACCCTATTTTTTGATCCGTTATGAATTAATTAAAAATATATTGACACGAAACGACCCGTTTTGACCCATTTCAACATGTTTTAATCCGTTGTATAAAGAGTTGAATTGACACAAATAATCCATTTGACCTGATTAACATAATTTCACATAAAATTTAAAATCACAATATCTCTAAAAAATATACAACTAACTACATAAGTTTAAAAATACAACCCAAATAATAAAAATGCGAAAAATACAATCCATAAGAAATATGGGAGGCGGTCGTGACTTGTGAGAATTGATTCAACTAAGAACTAAGATATAGTTAGGAAATACGAGATATGATTAAGGTATTTTTATTTTTAGGTTAAAAATGATATAATTGTAATTTTGAGTAAATAATTTAATGGGTCACTAATTGGTTAATCGGGTTGACCCGTTTTGATTCGAACGCACCCGTTTACATCAAACCCACCCGTTTACATCAAACCCAAACTCATTAATTTCATGTCGTGTTCATGTTGGATTAAGGCTCGTATCACATATTGTCATCCCTATTTATATCCCTATAAATTTTCTTGGTGGATAAGATGGTCATTTGACAAGACAATTTGGTGTCGGTAATCATTAAGATTAAGATTGTAAATAGATCAGAATAAGGCCACGTCTAGTTATACAAACGAGATAAGATGAAATGAAAAATTAATAAACAGTATTGAGGTAATTTGTGAATTATAGTGAAATAGTTTGAGTTAAGATTTTTATGGAGTTTTGAAAAATTATAGAGAAAAAGTTGAATACAAAAATTATAAAGTTAAACAAGGTTAGAATATAAATTTTTTATATTATTTTTGTTTTGAGATTTAAAAAAGTTGAATTATTTTTTGTGTTTTGTTTGGAAGTTTGGAAAAGTTATAATGATTAGATAATAATTAAATGAAAAAGTTACAAATTTGAAATTATAGAATATTTGTGTTTGAATAGTATTTGAATGTTGAGATGAGATAAGATAAGATGATTTCAAAGGTTTTTAAAACCAAATCAGGCCGTCGTTCAAAATTAGCTTATTCAAGTTTAGCCGGATTTGTTTATTAGATTTTCGTTTGTAAATACAAAATCATGATACAATATTAAGGAGTATAATTTAAGTGATACTCAGCTACACTCATATAAACTTGTAAAAATTTGGATTATTTTTTAATTTTAATTTTTACGATATAGATTTTAACTTTATAACGAGAATATCTTAAATATTTAAAAGATAAGAAAAAATAATACTCTTAAATAAATAATGATAGATACAATCATGGGTATCTATCATGGGTTATGCAAACGCCGCCACTTCTTTTAAAAAAATAGTAGAATACACAATTAAAAAATTAATTTTTCATGTGAATTTCATATCTGTTCACTTTTTTCAAAAGAAGTGCACATGCGTTTGGATACTCTATAACTGTAAATATTATTTTTTATATAAAATATTTGAAAAGTTAATTTTTTTTGTCAAAATTTGCAAATAAAATTAAAAAAATAAAAAAAATATTAAAAAATAAAATATAATTGAATAATAAATTCGAACTCATTCCTGTTCAAAATAATTTAAAAAAAAAAAGACTAAGGGTATGTTTGGATAATGAAATGATTATTTTAAGTTTTAGATGAAAGTTTAAAATATTATTTTTTAATATTATTATTGTTTTGAGATTTAAAAAAATTAAATTAAAATTTAAAAATTTTAAATTTTTTATTATATTTTATATAAAAATTTTAAAAAATTATAATAATAAAACTAGATAATACGAGAATTCTCATCTCACTTGCTAAGCATATCCTAATAAAATATGAGGGTCCGTTAGAAGTCAACTAGTATGTGTAACTGTTACCCTTTATATTGATGTCATCGTAGTCGTATCGTATGCCAATAAGGACTGTTCTGTTTGGTAACGCCGCTCGGCCTTTGTCGCATTACCAGATCATCAAAATCTCGACTGCGGAGACTCCGAGGAAAGCAAAGCAGCCTCTTCTTTCTCACACTATTAAACCTTATAAACCTCGCCCCCACCCACCCACTCACCCACCCACTCGCTCACCAAACCCAAACATAATAGCGGAAAGAAGTTCCGCTCCCAAACCGTTTTTCCTCGAATAACGATCACACCCCATCTCGGTTTTTTCGCTCTTGCTGCACCCATGGCCTGCGCTAGCTTCGCGAAGCTGAATGCGGCTTCGTCTCAGTGGATCGGTGGACAGCAGTCCTTCAACCAGCGCAACCGATCTTCTACTGCCCGTGTCTCCGTCCCGATCCGAGCCAAGGCATACACCGACGAACTCGTCCAAACTGCCGTGAGTCTTATTTTCTCTCTAATCCATCTAGATCCTTAGGCTTTTGCATACTTTGCGCTTGGATCGGTCTTTGATTATTATGATATGTCGCTGTTGTTGAATTCTTTCTTTGTGAAAGGATTTATTGGATTATTTTTTGGCTCGGTTACTGATTGATAAGAACTTTCGAGTCTTTTTTATTTTATTTTTTGCGGTCGCAGACGATTATATGCGTATCTTGTTTAATTTGACTGGGAATCATTCTTGTTCACTACTTTTACGAATATAACTTTTTTTGGAAAATTTTCGCTGACTTGCATGCTATCTTGTTCTCTGCCCCTTTTGGGGTTGGTTATTTCTTGTTCGAAAGCTCCGTTTAAGCCCATGCATGGGATGCGAGATGTTTTGCATGTCTTTGGTTTAAAACCCACTTCTTCTTCTGTAAAACCGGAAAAAATTATATTTGATTGATCAAACTTGGTTTTACGACGTTTGTTTAGGACGAAAAGAGAGTACTGGATTTTCCTTGAGAGTTTTATTATTCTCTTTTTATTTTCCGTGTTTTCATTCTTAATCACTTTTACCCAAATTATCTATTTTAGAAGCTTTTAAATAATTACGAGATTTTACCTATCCAAAAGAAAAAAATACAAGATTTATATTAATTTCTAAAGATGCTATTCTTGCTTCGCCAAGTGCTTGGTTACATGTTTGAGCTCAAGAATTGATAACCAAAGATTGACATTAGTGATAGTTTGTTATGTTTGACTGCTTTTGGTTTCTTTCTTGATGGTTTAGAAATCAATTGCTTCTCCTGGTCGTGGGATCCTTGCCATTGATGAATCCAATGCAACCTGTGGGAAAAGGCTGGCATCTATTGGCTTGGATAATACTGAGGCCAACCGACAGGCATACAGACAGCTTTTGCTGACCACTCCTGGCCTGGGTGAATACATTTCTGGGGCCATTCTTTTTGAGGAAACACTGTACCAGTCGACTACAGATGGGAAGAAATTCGTGGACTGCTTGCGTGATGAGAAAATTGTTCCTGGCATTAAAGTTGACAAGGTGTAATTTCGATTGCATGGCCCAAAATTTCCTTTTGCTTTACATGATATTGTGTTTTGTCTATAATGTGGTTATGTGGTTCCTAACTTCTTTGTTATCAGGGTTTGGTTCCCCTGCCAGGATCAAACAATGAGTCTTGGTGCCAAGGCTTAGATGGACTGGCTTCTAGATCCGCTGAATATTACAAGCAAGGTGCTCGTTTTGCCAAGTGGTAAGTCGATCAATATCCTTTGCAAGCCTTTCCTTTGTGATTTGTACACGAAGCTTTCTATTTGGTTCAGTGTGGCAAAGGCATTAATCTGAACATCTTCTCACTGAAATGTCCAGGCGGACTGTTGTTAGCATTCCTTGTGGCCCTTCTGCTCTAGCTGTTAAGGAAGCTGCATGGGGCCTTGCACGTTATGCTGCCATTTCTCAGGTATGCCTTAACTTTTAAAGAGCTATTTCGTGTGGGTTCATAAAAGTGTTGTTTACTAGAGTTAGGAATGGAAGACGGAATTACCAGGCTTTGCAAATAAGATGTGTATCTTTATGTGTGTGTGCATGTGTATGCATGTATATGTGTTTATGTCTGTATTCTAGATGTTACATTCCATTTTTATACCTTCTACTTTCACAAGGGACAATTGATCAACTTTGAACATTTATTGTTGGTAGTCAGTTAAAAGCATTAAGCCCTTCCATCACAACCCTTCCTATCATGATTTGCCTTGCATGCCTTTTTTGGTGATTAAGAGGAGTCGATTTCTCCAGATTTTTCCCCAATTGTATTGTTTGTTTCTTTTATAATTATATTTTTTTTCCTGTTATTTTTTCACAATTCTTTATTTTTGAATGTGCAGGACAATGGCCTTGTGCCAATTGTGGAACCTGAGATTCTTCTTGATGGAGAGCACCCAATTGAAAGGACACTCGAAGTGGCAGAAAAGGTCTGGTCGGAAGTCTTCTACTACTTGGCTGAAAATAATGTAGTGTTTGAGGGAATCCTACTTAAGCCCAGCATGGTTACCCCGGGGGCTGAACACAAGCAGAAGGCTTCTCCAGAGACCATTGCCAAATATACACTTACAATGCTTAAAAGGAGAGTTCCTCCAGCAGTTCCAGGAATCATGGTAAGAAGGCCCTTTTACCCTTTTTTATGGTTTCAGAGTGATGATATATCTTCCCTGTTTTGTAATAGTGAGTTGAACTATAAAACCCTGTTGAGTTTTATAGCCGAATAACTTATTTTTGTTTCTAGGGAATGATAGTGTATATAGATGATCCAATTGAGTATATTCTTACCCCAAAAGTGTTCTAAATATTCTTGAAAGGAAAATTCTATACACCACACTACTATCCTACTTTTATTCACTATGATGAGGTGACATTGCCCATCAACAGTGATATTTATTTTTTTTAAAAATAAAATATCATCTAATGATGATAAATGTGTCACATCTTATATAACGGGATGAAAGTGGGATGAGAGTGTGGTGTATAGTATTACTTTTCCTGAAATTGTCTTGGAACTAAGGATTTTCATGGCTGAAATGGTTTTGCAAACTGTGAACTAGTCTTCTTGTCCTGGTCATTGGGGCAAGAAGGCTTTCTTTGTCATATTAAGATTATAAGTATTTCCGTCTTGTTGACAGTATATGTAGTTATTGACTTCTGGTTGGATACATACGTCCATTTAATTTCCTCGCCTAACTCATTGATTTCTGATGGAGACTTAAAAAGCGTAATTGGTGTTCTGTTCTGCTTACTTCTCAGTTTTTGTCGGGAGGACAATCTGAAGCGGAAGCGACCCTGAACCTGAATGCAATGAACCAAAGCCCCAACCCATGGCACGTTTCCTTCTCATATGCTCGTGCATTGCAGAACACTGTGCTTAAGACATGGCAAGGACATCCTGAGAACATCGAAGCCGCACAGAAATCACTTTTGGTGCGTGCAAAGGCAAACTCCCTGGCTCAGCTCGGAAAATACTCTGCTGAGGGTGAAAGTGAGGAAGCCAGGAAAGGAATGTTTGTCAAGGGCTACACCTATTGAGCCAGACTGGCAACTCATGCCCTCTTGAACGTGTTCTTTCTGTTTTGCATTTTTTCCCGTCTTAGCTGTGTATGGTGAGCAGACATTATTATTAGACGAGCCTTTTCGTTTCTTTCTCCCCCTTCATCTTAAGATTTGAATAATACCTGTGAGTGAGAACTGTTTTTTGAAGTATTAAGTAGGAAGTTGGGATTAGTGAAAGCAAGAGTTTCAGACTGTCTGGCTAATATTATGGTCGTGAAATTTCATACATCTTCAGATTGTTCACCCCGTTTTGTCTCAATACATCTATGTTTAGCCCTTTCGACAGTTGGATGTAAAATTGCGCATGTTAGGACTTGAATTAAGCTTGGTCTAATGTTGATGCTTGCAATGTACGGAATAAGTAAGAATGTACGGAATAAGTAAGAATCGTGTCAAGTCTCACGAAAGAATATATTTTTGATGTGTTTTGTGTTGGTAAAAATTATGGGGTTATTCAAAAAGAAAAGATGTTTACAATCGTGAATTATGTAACCGTCGTGTAATTGTTTTGTAAAAAGTGAATAAAACATGGGATCTACATAAAAAAATTTAATTTTTTAAAGTAGACTTCATTCTTTTTCAAAGTGATTACGTGATGTTTATGCACAAAAAAATGCTCAAAAAGAAAAATAAAATTTTCTAAATTTTTACACAAAATAAAATAAATAATTTAATTTTTTCAAATTAAAAAAAATATTTTAATAAAATTTTATTCGATTTTTAACTTTCATCTCATCTCATCTGAAAAAACAAACTAGGTCTTTTTTCTTTTTTTGAAACTGGATTTTTTGTTTTTTGTTGTAGAAGTAGTGAGATTCACTCATGCCATAATAAAGATTTGTGACCCATTGGTATTGGATAGTAGATTTCTAGTTTTTTTATATTTTTTATGCAAATGTTTATATGTTAAGATCGATTAAATATTTAAGAGGTATAAATGGTTAGGAAGGCTCAGAAAACATCTCAATTTTGTTAAAGAATAAGGAGTTTTAATATATATATATATATATATATATATATATATATATATATATATATATATATATATATATATAGTAGTATTCTACTTAACAACCCTATACTACATGTTAGAAAAAAAAAATACAAAAAAAATCGGTGTATAGTGTAGGGCTATTGAAAATAATTTTTTATATTTAAGGTCCAATATATTGAATCAATAACAATTCAGATGTTACTCAAATCATTCTTAATAGTTTGTTTTATCTTGTTATTTATAATACATCGCCAAAATTCGTTTTTTCTATTTTAGCTAATTATTTTAATAATATATCACTTATCGGCTTATTTATTTATTTTTCCATATCATTTAAATAATCTTTTTTAATATTTTCAAATATTTCCTCTAACTTCCAATAATATTTCAATATTACTATCTTTTTATATTTGAAATATATTTCTATATACAATGTGATATAATTCTGTCTTATACCTACAAAATAAAAATATATAAGCCAAATGAAAAATTAAAAATAAAATCAAAATATGAAAATGGGATCAAATAGTATCATTTTCTTTATATTATTTATAAGCTTATGTTATCAATGTCAATAAAAAAATTTATGTTTATTATTTATATGCAGTATCTTCACTCATTTTTTTGGGAGATATAGCCAGCAAAGAATAAAGTAAGAACGAGGAATAGGCATACATATTATGTCATTGTATCCTACAATAACAGAACACAGTCCCCTTCTAAAGCCTAGAACTTTAGTGACCAACTTACATATCTGTATACTTGAGTCTGATTACCATTGGGTCTAAAGGCAATCGGTTGCAGAGGTAGTTTAAGATCTTCAACTTGCTCTTTTATTGCCCTCGGATACTACTACTTACATAATTATTAGCTTTGAGAATTTGTCAATTATTGTGCTATCAGTTAAGTGCATTAGATTTACTTGTAGAATCAAATTTTATTCTTGTGGTAAAGTAGTTTTTATTTTTGGACCGGAAACCTCTCTAAGGTAGGGTCCTTTAGACCCACTCCTACGGAATAAATTCCGGTCCAGTGCACCGCACATTCAGAAGTTTTCCATACACAGAACTGGATAAGTCATTGGCTTTTCATATGGAGGTGGGGTCCCAAAAGATTGTTTATACGTATAAGGTGTCGAAACTTGAACCTTAGAGAGCGATATCCCAAGAACAAAGCTTCCACCACTCAGGCCAGCCCCTTGGGGTTTGTGGTAAAGTAGTTTAATATCGACTTATAATTTCCTCCGCATTATTTATGATACTTGGGATAATAATTCTCTAGTTTATAAATTTTTCTTCCTTTTAGAGTCAAGCATATTTATAGAGATGATAATGCCCTTGTAGATAATCTTGCTTATTCTAGATTGCTAGACAATGAGTAATGCTATATACAATCATGTATTGTACAAGTGCAGTGCACTCATTCTGAAAAAGAGTGAGGTCCACAATTAAAAAATTACTTTTTTCATATAGTTTTCATATTTACTCATTTTTTAAAAAAAGAATGCGCGACACTTGTACACTCTATGACTGCAAATATCATTTCTCTTTTGGTTATAGCTTCTAAACTTTTTTGGTAAATATATTTCTTGAAAGAGTAATACTACATAGTGGAGTGTGCTAACATCACATAATTGTTTAAAAAAAAATATGGTCAATTATAAAATAATAATTATTTTTTTTTATGTGGGTCTGTATTTACTATTTTTTTATAGACAAAAATTACTCGACACTCGAACATTTCATAACACTATGGCAGGTTTGGGGTGGGATGAAACACAAAATTCTCATCTCATCACATCTCATCATTACACATTTTTCAAATCTCCATACAAAATATAATAAACAATTCAACTTTTTTAAATATTAATTCAACTTTTTCAACTCTCAATACAATAATAATACTAAAACATAATATTTTAAACATTAAAACAAAACATAAAATTCGTCTCCAAACTCGCCCTAAATATAATTTCTCATCTCGAAAATATTGAGTTAAAAAACATAAAGAAAATGAACAACTGGATTTCCACTTGGACCCGCCAAGATGGCGTGGATTCTCTCTCGTCGACAAATTTCACACACCACCAAGAGCCGCACTTGACCACAACAGATCCTCCTCTTGCTCACCGTTTCCCAACCCACATTCACTTTCTTTCTCAACACACTCGAACCAAAAATCATTGCAAACTGTAATCATCTATCCCATAACTGTGACGACGCCGGCCCAACTTGCATAGTTGCATGCTCTCCTATTCTCTCCTCCAAGCTCCTCCTTTCCCTCCCCCACAATTCTCTTCCACTTCGCTCATCAGAGCCCTTAAACCCTCACTCTTTCCTCCATTCCTCTCAATGAAGGACCGGCCTCCGTCCTCCTACGGCGCCGTTTACGTCCCTCCCCACCACCGCTTACGCTCCGTCATCACTTCCCCGAATCACACCTCCGCGGCTCTCATAGACTCCAAGCTCCGCGAAGCCCAAAGCGCGGTTCTAAACCCTAGAGCCGGTGCTCTGCCTCACTTTCAAGCCCAGAATCATCAGCAGCAGGAACAGCTCCACAAGGGGAATTCTCAGTACAACTCGGCGTGCGATGATATGGTCTCCGAGGAAGACTCAGATCGCGAGTTCGAGTCATTTTCACAGCCGGTAAGACTTCTTTTTCATTCCATTATTTTTATTTTCTTTGGTGTGATTTTCGGTTTTGACTTTGACTGACTGAGCTATTGTTTGTTTGAAAACTTCCACCTACTCCCGTCCCATTTTCATCCGACTATGATCAGCATTACCATAAATAAAAAATAAAAAAATAAAAATAAAAGGATGATTCGAGAGTGATAAAAGAGCCGCATTTTACATAGTAGGATTATCTTTACTTGCATAAGATAAATGATAGAAACACGCAATAGTAACCAAATTTACATGTTATGTCAAAATTATCACGTCGAGCTAAAATTCAAAAATTAGAAGAAGGCTGGCATTGTCGGTGCAGCTTTCGAGATGGACACCTTCTAGTGACTATAAGTATTCAATTCAGTAATTGGGCAAAGTTGGCTCTATACTTGGTAGTTTAGCCCGGATTTTTTCCTCGTGCCTTAAATGAGGTGGGTTTGGTTGTTGGACCAAGGACGGAGCAAGTGCGGCACTTTGGAGGGCAATGGCTGCTCGATTTCCACGCCACCATCCTCACTTATACAAATGCTTGGGTGATCCCTTTATTTTGCATCCTCAAATTAAGAGCTGGAAGGGGAAGATTCTTCAAGTTTTTTAGATTCGCAATTGAAAGCGGTAACAATGTTTATTTTTGGCATGATGTCTGGTGTATGAAAGGGCTCTAAAGCATGTGTTTCCCATGCTCTACCAAATTTCTTGTGACAAAGAGGCTGCTGTGGCTGATTTAGTGGTATTATCTAATGGGGCTGTCCATTGGAATGTAAGTTTCTTGAGAGCGGCTCAAGATTGGGAGTTGGATATGTTTGCTGATTTCTTTGACTCGTTTTATGCAATGTTGATTGGCAATGAGATGGAGGATAGGATGATTTGCTATCTTAAGTTTTTCTAAGGATCATAGTTTTCCTTGGAAGGCTATTTGGAAGTGCAAGGTACCTTCTAAGATTGCTTTCTTTGTATGGACTGCATCTCTTGGGCGGATTCTCACTTCGGATAATCTGAGAAAACATGGTCTCATCATCTTAGATTGATGCTTTATGTGCAAGACAGACGGGGAATCAGTGGATCATCTTTTGTTACATTGCAAGGTGGCCATGTGTTTATGGAATGAGATCCTTAATCGGACTGGGGTGGCTTGGGTTATGTCTGGAAGAGTTAGGGATATTCTGAGGTGCTGGACATGAATTAGGGGGAATGCCCACATAGTTGCTATGTGGAGTATGATCCCTCATTACATTATGTGGTGCTTGTGGCTAGAGAGAAACAAGAGGGGTTTTGAAGACATGGAGCGTTCTTTGGATGAGCTGAAGCAATTTTTTTACAATACTTTACTTTCTTGGGCTTCAACCATTATTTGTAATATAGACAGTCTTCATGACTTGCTTGTATCTCTCACTAGTACCTAGTTGTAATTAGGCATGTTCGTTGTATACTATCGTTGTACTTAGGAGATTCCTTTTATATCAGTAAAATTTTACTTTTACTTATAAAAAAATGATTAGGTTGATCAGCTAGTGAAGGTTTTTGGCTAACCATGAGCCTTTTTTTTGTTTTTTTTTTTTTTTGGGGGGGGGGGGGGGGGGGCGAGAGGTTATGAAAATGTATCAATTTCTGCCGTGTTCAATATGGCTCCCAATTATTTAGGGCTATCCTTTCTACTTTCTATAGGAGGAAAAGGTGTTCTGAATCTTTTTTTTTTTTATCAGTAAACAAGATGATCATAAAAGTAGGCAAGAGCCCAAGTATATGGGACATATACAAGAGCAACACCTAAGCTGTAAGTGTTTCTTCCATGTTGAAATGCAGGAAGCATACTGTTTTTTTTTTAACTTTCTTTGCATCTTGCCATACATGTTATGCCATTTCGGTGCTCATTGGCCCTTTAATTGTTCTTGAGAGTTTGAGGAGTTGTTAAGTGTACAGATTTTGTATATACTTGCTTATGTATGTATTAACAGTTTTCACAATGCTTTTCAGGGTGCTTCCCATTCTAATAACGTTGATGAGTGGAGACGAAAGTTAACAATGCTTTTACATGACAAGGAGAAGCAAGAGTTGGTCTCAAGGGAGAAAAAGGATAGGCATGATTTTGAACATATATCAGCTTTGGCAAGCAGAATGGGGCTTTACAGGTATCTTTTGCTTCACCAGAATAGAAGTTTTAATCAGCTCGTCTACTGTTAATTACTATGAAGTGAAATTTCTGAAAAATGAAATTATCTGTGTCAGCCATCTGTATGCAAAAGTTGTTGTCTTTAGTAAGGTACCGCTGCCGAACTACAGATTTGATCTGGATGACAAACGTCCGCAGAGGGAGGTATTTTCTCACAATTCTGTTTCACTTGCTGTCCCTTTCTGTATGCATTTTTTTATGCATCATTATACTGCCATTAATGTACATTGTAGGGTACAAAATGTCGTCTATTTTGTTTTCTTTTCTTGTTCCATGATGTTTGTTCAGGTCCAAAAGGGTAAAGTTTTTTTCCCTCCCATTACTCTCCTCTCATACTCTTTCGGCATACACTTTTAAGGGTAAAATTTGGAAAGTTGTGTTAAAAATTTCAGGCTATTATATTAATTGTCTTTTCTTAAAATGTGTGCATTGGCAACTTTGACAAACAATTTATGAAAAAGGTGTGTTCATGTTTCTTAAGAATCTGAACTAAGATTTTAATAATTTGACAGGTGACCTTGCCTCTTGGGTTGCTGAGAAGAGTTGATTCCTACTTAGGAGAATACCTCTCTCAAAAGTCTAAGACTAGAGAAAACTTTCCAGATCTATCATTTTCGAGATCGAGCAGTAGCTGTAGTATTGCCACTGATGAAGGGCTTTTTGAGCAACCTGAGCCACTGGCAGCGAGTAAGGCTGTTATGGAGAAAATTATTTGGCGGAGAAGTTTACTATTGCGGGATCAGCAACAAGCTTGGCAGGTTCATTTTACCCTGACAATTCTAGAGCAGTGATTCTTTCTGTTGTTATCCGAATAAACTCTTTGTAAGTTTTACTTCAGAAGTTAGAAGCATGGATGGCTTTCCCGTGTATGACAGGATACTTTGTATAAAATATTACAAAGAGATCAGCTAAAGGGAAAGAAATAAGGAAACAAATAGTGTTGGCTATGCATCACATCCTCTTGAAATGGATAAAAAGAATCCATCTTTATACCATCACTTGTTTGTATCTTTACATGTGTATTTAAGCATACTAAAACTTCTTTGCTTCATCTCTTACCTTTTCATAAGCTTACCTCTCAACTGATTGGAGACATAAAGGTAGATCTGAACTAGATGGTGGCTCCCTGAAACAATGCCCTATCCCCCCAGAAAAAGTTTAAAAAAAGACGTCACACAACAAATAGTTAGATGGTAAGAACAACATCAAACACTTTTGAATTGTTTCAGTATTTTAATAGATATTGCAGAGTTTTGCATTCACCAATCAAGCCAAACAAATTAGGTCTTACACAAATGGATACCTTCTCATGAAAACCAGAAATATGAAACTTTTGAAGAGAGCGGAGTGGTTGGAGAGAGCTTTTGAAGAAGAGGAAGTTATTGATGTGGTTGGAGGAATGGCAAGGGATAAAGCTCTAAGTCCGTATGGTTTTTCGATGGCATTTTTTAGGCTTGTTAGGATCTTGTGTGAGAGGATGTTATGAAGGTTTTTCTTAAATTTCATTTGTTTATGAAATTTGAGAAAAGTCTTAATGCTAAATTTATTGCCCTTATCCCTAAAATGGTGGGGGCGAAATAAGGGATTTTCGCCCAATCAGTTTGGTCAATGGGGTGTACAAGGTTATTTCGAAGGTTCTAGCTAATCGTATGAGTGTGGTGATGGCAAAGATTATATTGAAATCACGAAATGCATTTGTCAGGGGTAGAAAAATTCTAGATTCAGTATTAATTGCTAATGAATGTTTGGAAAGTAGAATAAGATCGGGCAACTTTGGTATTCTTGTAAAATTGGACATGGAAAAGGCATATGACCATGTTAACTGAGAGTTTCTCTTATATTTTTCTTAGGAGATATGGTTTTGGAGAAAAGTGGTGTTTGTGGATTAAGCATTGCATTTCGACGGTCATATTTTCTATTTTGGTGAAGGGTTCCCTAGTTGGTTTCTTCAATAGTTCTCATGGTTGGATCCTTTGTCTCATTTTCTTTTTGTCCTTATCATGGATGTTTCGAGTATAATGATTGAAGCGGCGCTGGATGGGAGTTTCTTGTCGGGTTTTTTTGGTGGGAGATGATTCTCGGGGGAGCATAAAAGTCTCACATCTTCTTTTCGCTAATGATATTTATATTTTCAGTGAGACTAATTAGGATCATCTTTGTTCTTTGAGAGCCCTCTTGTTATGTTTTGTAGCTGTTAAAAGTTTTATATTACTTGGGGACATTTCAGAGGAGACAACATGCTTTTCTCTCTCCGTACAACCAAAAATCAGATGATGAAAAGTGACAATTTTTTCTCTCCAATGATGTTTGGTGGTCTGCAATGACAGGATTACGTTTTAGTTTTGAGTTGTTTGGTTTGATCAGGATGGGGTTTTCAAAAGACTTAGGCCTTGTTTGTTTTCAGAAAACATCTCATCTCATCTCATCTAATCATTACAACTTTCCCAACTTCCAATACAAAATAAAATAAACAATTCAATTTTTTCAAATCCCAAAACAAAAATAATATTAAAAAATATATTCTAATAATATTTTATTCAACTTTTTAACTTTAATCTCATCTCAACTCATCTCATCTGCGAAAACAACCGAGCCCTTAGTGATAGAATCAAAAGTTTTTTCATTAGTGAAGGAGGGAAGCTTCTTGCTTATTATACAGAGAAGTTGGAAGGTGATGAATAAGTTGACATGGGGGTTCTCCACGGTGCATTGGTTTGCTAAAGCACTGGAGGATTGTCTAAAGGGAGAAAAAAGGATTTCTACACCACGGTTAGGGAGGGCAATCATAGCTTCATAGCGCAGCGGTGCTCAAATGCTCGCGGTCGTGACATGGTGCTTGTGGAATATGATGGTGGCGGCATTCATAGTTTTATCTTCATACTTGAAGAGACGGAGGGTAAGGAATGGAGGAGGATGGTGGAGGCACTGTGGGAGTTCGTGTACAGGGAGAAGCACAAGCCATAACAGAGGAGAAGCACCTATGCGGCCATCAGTGGTGGTGCTTCAGCTGCAAAAATGCTCCTACAGGGAGGTTCTGATGCTTGTGCAATCTCGTGAAATTAGAAGTGGAGACGGTGGCGACATGGAAGCTTGGAGAGGAGCCTCTGCAAGATAGGGCAATGGGCACGAGATTGGTAGAGCTCCTCGTACTGCACAATGGAAGGGTGGTGGTGGCAGGCCTGCTATCCCCTGGTAGAGGGGATGTACACAATACGTTGCTAGACGTGAAGACACAACTGAGGTTGCTTCGGGAGAAAGTGGACTTGTTGATATGGTGCGTATAGGAAAAAAGAGACTTGGGAGTGGGCTTGGAAAAAAGTGGGCTCGTTGCAGGCTTAGGCGTGGAGGAACCTGAATTTAATAAACCTATAGGTGGGCAGCGTAAAAGGGGACAAGTGGGCTTGGACTCGGATGTTGGTGGACCCAGCAAGGCTACAACAGCCCATGTGGAGAGTTAGGGCAGCCCGTGTGATCCCAGTAAGGTGGGCCGCTCTTCTGGGCCTCAGCCCGTAGGGCTAAACGGTGGAAATGTCAGGCTTGGGACCTAGCCTGTGTGGAGAATCTGAAAGGGGGGAGAGGGGAGGGGGAGGGGGAGGGGGAGGGGGAGGGGGGGTTGATCCACGACCCTCTATTGGCAGGAGCCTACATCTTCGCTGAAAAAGTCTGCGGCAGCCTCGTGACCAGCTGAGGAACCCTCGACGGTGGCCCACAGGGTAACGGCGATGGTGGAGGAGCCGACGACAGTAGTTTTTGAAAGGGTTCTAGACCTTTCTCTACCACCAAGTGTCGGATCTCTGGCATATCTTGGCCAGACACCATTGACGAGCATCAGGGAAGTTGTATCTCTTCCGGTGGAGGCTTTACATCAGACAGATGAGTATACCGAGATACTTGCAGTAGGGAAGTGGCTTAGAAAAGATGGCTTGGCAGCTAACATAGTGGAACTTTGTGAAAATGATCACAAATTGACTAATTTGATGCCTTTAGAGGGAGGGGCATGATCCAAGCTTCGTGGATTTTATGAAGATTGTGGAGGAGGCAAAGGATTTCATTTTTAGAACTCTTTATCATTGATGACTGCAAATGAATGTTTTTCCTATTTCAGTTCTCAGGATTTTCTTGACCTTTTTACATTATTTACAAACCTAATAGGGTGGCAATAAACCTAATTGTGTATTGTCAACTATTAAAATTGTCTTTATAAACTTTTTTTAATGTGTTTGCGTTATATCTAAAGAGTAATATATAATTAAAAAATAGTAACATTTAGTATACAACCTAAGGTTGTAGGTTGATTATTGGCCTCTTGGTTGAGGAACTTAGTGGAAGCTTATTTTTGATCAAGTGGGACTCAGATTCATTATTTGTTCTCAGGTTCATATGTTTGTAAGAGTAGCCCAGTTGCTTTATGTGGAGTTGTTTTTGAATTAGCTAGCTCTTTTAATCATTTTAGGAATTCGTGATGTCTAGATGATGTCAAGATAATATGTTGTCTTTAAGGATGGTTTTTATGTGGGACTTTACAGATTTATTCAGGCTGTTGGCAGATCTGTTGATAATCTATATCTTCTTCCTGAACATTCATTGTTTTTACAAGTACTCTTGCCTGAGTATTCTTTCACAAAATATTGTGGGATGAAGTGTTGTGATATATTTATTTCTTATTTTGATTAGGAATCTTCTGAAGGTAGAAAAATGCTGGAATTTCGTCAGAGTCTCCCTGCTTATAGAGAAAAGGATGCATTGCTGACAGCTATTTCACAAAATCAGGTGGGTCAGATTTTAGGTTTTTTGTTTTGTTTTGTTTTGTGGACTAGCTGCATGGCTCCAACCTGAAGTGCCTTCTCAACGTGAAGCTCAGAAGTTTCTTTTTTCATACCTTATTTCTTTGGGCTTTTGTCATTTACTGAATGGATCTACTATTCATGACTTTCTAGTGCCTAACTTGTAATAGGTGTTCTCTTTAGTATACTCCATGTATACTTGGGCAATGCTTGTTTACTTGTTTCGATACACTTTTATTTTACTTATAATAAAAACATGAAGCTGCAGGAAGGGACTATTGTAGAGACAAGCTAGGGTTATGTTAGTTAAAATTTTGATTTTCTCTTGATTTGGTTTTGGGAAAAGCCTTCCTGGCACAAATGATATTATTCTCATTATAGCCACCATAGCAGTAGAAGTCTCTTCATTTCATGCTATCAAAAGGTCAAATGCTTGTAGCTAGATGTTTTTTTCCCATAATTTAGTGCCTTGAAGAGGATCAAGTCAGTGCTGAATAATTTATTTTCCACCACGATAGATAAGGACTATGCTTTAGTTTGATTTTGTAAAGAACAGAGAGGAAAAGAAAATAGAGATGGAAAAGTATAATTTGTATTGTTCATCTCAAGTATTACAAACCGTGGCTTATATACACTTTAATAAAGGCGGGAAAAGTAGTTATAAGGTTAAAAATGTATTTTAACTTTAATACACCCTCCTCAAGCTGGAGCATGAATATCAATGAGGCTCAGCTTGGACATCATGACAGAAAACAGTGGGCTGCCTAGAGCTTTGGTGAAGCAGTCAGCTAGTTGATTCTTGGAAGAAACATGCATTGTACGCAGAAAACCATCTTGAAGTTTATCACGGATAAAATGGCAATCGATTTCGATGTGCTTGGTACGCTCGTGAAATACGGGGTTTGAAGCAATATGCAACGCAGCTTTACTATCACAATAGAGAGAAACAATTGTTGGAGGTACTTGGAGATCTGAAAGCAATGAAGATAACCAAACTAATTCACAAACTGTGGAAGCCATTGCTCTGTATTCGGCTTCTGCAGAGGATCTCGATACGACAGCTTGCTTCTTGGATTTCCATGAGACAAGAGAATTGCCAAGGAAAATACAAAAACCAGTGAGGGATCGTCGACTGTCTTGACATCCAGCCCAATCTGAGTCAGTAAAGGCACTCAGTTTGAGTGAAGAATTAGTAGAGAAAAAGAGTCCTTGACCAGGAGCAGATTTCAAGTATTGTAGGACACGATATGCAGCATTTAAATGAGGCTGCCGAGGTGAATCCATAAACTGACTAAGGACATGCACAACAAAAGTGATATCGGGTCTAGTGATGGTAAGATAAAGCAAACGACCAACCAATCTTCTATAAACTTTGGCATCCTCAAGAAGAACACCTTCACTTCGAGATAATTTCAAGTTTTGTTCCATGGGAGTCTTAACTGGTTTACATCCCAAAGAACCAGTGTCAGATAGTATCTCCAAGGTATATTTTCTTTGAGAAAGAGATATGCCTTTGGAGCTGCGAGCAACTTCAAGTCCCAAAAAAAATTTCAATGGACCAAGGTCTTTCAATTTGAATTTGTCATCAAGAAACTTCTTGAGAGTGTCTACTGCAGCAACATCATTGCTAGCAATTAATATGTCATCGACATATACTAGTAAGGCAATAAAGGAAGAGCCTTGTGACCGAGTGAAAAGTGAATAATCAGCTCTTGATTGGACAAAACCATGTTGAATAATGGTGGAGGAAAACTTGGCAAACCACTGCCGAGACGCTTGCTTTAATCCATACAAGGATTTATTGAGCTTGCAAACTCTAGTATCACATTTTTCACCAAAACCAGGAGGTATAGACATATAAACCTCTTCTTTCAAGTCACCATGCAAGAAGGCATTGTTGACATCTAATTGAATAAGATGCCAACCTTTAGTAGCTGCAATGGCTAATAAAGACTTGACTGTAACCATCTTTGCAACTGGTGAAAAGGTATCAAAAAAATCAACCCCTTCTTGTTGAGTAAATCCTTTGGCTACCAACCTAGCCTTATACCTTTCAAGGCTTCCATCAGACTTAAGTTTGACCTTATATACCCATTTGCATCCAATTGGATGTTTTCCAGGTGGTAGAGTTGTCAATGTCCAGGTCTGATTTTGTTGAAGTGCAGTAATTTCTTCTGCCATAGCAGTTCTCCAATGGGGATATTTTACAGCTTGATGATAGAATTTTGGCTCAAAAAGTAATGAAATGGCTAAAGAATATGCTCGGTGTGATGAAGATAATCGAGAATAAGAGATAACAGATGAAATGGAGTATTGTTTACCTGATTCAGGACCAATAAAAGGATGTGAAGATGGGATGGAACAAGCATTAGAAGTTGCCAAATGACAGTGGTAATCCTGCAAGTAGTCAGGTGGTTTGTGTGTTCTCAATGATCTTCTACATGGAAGTAATGAATCTGGTATAATGGGGACTGGAATAGAATCGAGAGAGGCAGGAAAAGAAGCAGGAAATGAATGATTATGACTAGAAATATCAGGAATTGGACTTGGAAGTACAACAGATGAAGATGGATTCATAAAAGAGAAGTTATCAATGTTATGTGGGACAGATTTGAAAGGAAAAATCTGCTCATGAAACGTAACATCTCTGGAAACAAAAATGGAATGATCATCAAGATCATACAACTTGTAACCTTTAGAAGCAAGAGGATAACCAAGAAAAATACATCGATGAGCTCGAGGGGCAAATTTAGATCTGTTATGTGCAAGAGTGGAAGCATAACACAGTGAGCCAAATACTCTTAAATGAGTAAATGATGGAGATTTATGAAAGAGCAACTCATAAGGAGTTTTATTGGAAATAACTGGAGAAGGAGTTCTATTGATTAGATACACGGCAGTGAGTATGCAATCACTCCAAAAAATTAATGGAACATTTGATTGAAAAAGGAGAGCTCGAGCTACATTTAAAATGTGCTGATGCTTCCTTTCAACAACTGAATTCTGTTGGGGAGTAGCTACACATGATGTTTGATGGATAATGCCTTTGCTAGAAAAGAAATGATGCATAGCAAATTCATTTCCATGATCAGACCTAATGATTTTGATAGTAGAGGCAAACTGATTTTCAACCATAGCAGTAAAATATTGTAAATGACTTCGGGCATCAGATTTTGATTTGAGCATATAAAGCCAAGTACTACGAGAATAGTCATCCACTATGGTTAGGAAATAACGAAAACCTTCTATAGATGGAGGAGAAAAAGGTCCCCAAATATCAACATGAACAAGATCAAATAAATGTGAAGAAGTGTGTTCACTATCAGGAAATGGTAATCTCTTGTGTTTGGAAAGAGGACAAACACCACAATGCTTGGGATTATTTTTAGAAATGATAGAAGAAAACTGAGGCAGCAGTTTCATTCGAGAGAAAGATGGATGTCCCATCCTTTGATGCCAAATAGAAACAGATGTATTATTACAAGCATTGAAAACAGAACTAACAGTATGTGGTGGAATACTCTCAGATTCATCATGAGAATATACATTTTGAGGCACAAAACCATGAACTGATGGAAGTTGTAGCAGGTATAACCCTTCTTTAGCTTGTCCCTTCCCAATCGTCCTCCAATGTATGAGGTCCTGAATAAAGCATTCATTATGAAGGAAAATAAGACAGCAAGATGAACTGGTTAGCTTGCTAACAAAAATGAGATTAAAGGTAAAAGAAGGCACATATAGAACATCATGTAAGATGAGGTTTGTTGATAAGAAAACAGAACCTATGTGACTTACATGAGCAGAAGTTCCATTAGGAAGTTTCACAACAGTGTTGTGAACAGGTTGATATGAGGTGAATAAAGATATTGAGTGGACCATATGATCAGTCGCACCGGTATCAATTATCCAATCATGATCAGAAAAGTGTTTGGAATTATTATTGATGGAGGAAAAAACCGAATGATTAAATGAAAATTTACCTGATAGATGATCAGGAAGAGATGAGGTAATTGAATTTGCTGCCTGATGAGTAGAAGCAGAGGATGAAGGATTGAGAAGTGCCAAAAGTTGTTGACACTGTGTATGAGAAAGAGGCAGGGGTAAATTGGAATCATTGGAGACTGCTTGATTAGCATAAGGAATTGAAGATCGGACTTTAACACGATATCCTGGTGGATATCCATGAAGTTTAAAGCATTTGTCAACAGTGTGACCTTGCAATCCACAATGAGAACATAGAGGTCTATCCCTTCGAATAGAAGCCTTATTGCTAGCAGAAGATTTGCCAATACTGCTTGAAGACAAAGCAGCAGAGGGAATGGAAGGAATCATGAAAGATCCGATGTCTCTTTGTCGTTCTTCTTGAAGAATAAGAGAGAAAACTTTGTTAATTGGAGGAAGAGGATCAATTAACAGTATCTGACCTCGAATGTGAGAGTATCGATCATTTAGTCCCATAAGAAAACGCATAACGTAATCTTGCTGTTGGAGATCAGATAGGGATCGTAGAGCACCACATGAACAGGATGGCAATGGTCTGTAATTGAGTAACTCATCCCATAATCCTTTCATTTGTGTAAAATATGCACTAACCGTGAGATTATCTTGTGTTAGAGAAGCAATAGCCTTCTGTAACTGGAAGATGCGAGGTCCGTTAGCTTGAGAAAATCGATCTTTGAGATCGCACCACATTGCCATTGCAGAATCTTCATAGATCACACTAGCGGCAATTTCTTTGGATAAAGAATTTAGTAGCCAGGACAAAACCATATTATTACATCGAATCCAAGAGGAAAACTGAGAAGAAGAAGCATAAGGTTTCAGAATAGAGCCATCAACAAATCCGATTTTGTTCTTCGCAGTTAATGCCATGGACATTGATCGACGCCAGGTATGATAGTTCTCACCATTGAGAACTTGTGTTACAAGCAATGTACCTGGACTGTCACCGTGATGAAGGAAGAAAGGACTCGAAGAATCTTCATGAAGAGGAGGAGGAGTATGAGTTGGAGAAACAGAGGAATCAGAATCAGACATTATTGTAGTGTGCGGAAAATTTCTTCTGATACCATGTAAAGAACAGAGAGGAAAAGAAAATAGAGATGGAAAAGTATAATTTGTATTGTTCATCTCAAGTATTACAAACCGTGGCTTATATACACTTTAATAAAGGCGGGAAAAGTAGTTATAAGGTTAAAAATGTATTTTAACTTTAATAGATTTTTCCATATTCAAGAATAAAATTGTCCCCTCTTGTTTTGGGTGTCACAAAGTAGGGTGATGTTTGAATTTGTTGTTCTTTTCTCCTTTTCACAGTTTTATTATTTTCTCTTCTTTTTTTATA
This sequence comes from Juglans mandshurica, assembly GCA_022457165.1. Taxonomy (NCBI): domain Eukaryota; kingdom Viridiplantae; phylum Streptophyta; class Magnoliopsida; order Fagales; family Juglandaceae; genus Juglans; species Juglans mandshurica. The sequence goes on from CM039621.1 coordinate 36,783,269, forward strand.
AGTAAGATAACTCTACCCCTAAGCAAAGAGAGATATTGTAAATCTACCCCCAAGTCTCTTTTCTTTTCTTGTTTTTGTTTTTAAACAAATTTTCCTGTAAGATTAGTTAGATGCTAGTATGCAGCTGTACTCATAAGAATTAGAACAAGTTTGTTCGTTTTTTTTTTTTTTTTTTTTTTTAACTTTTAATGGGAAGTAGTTTTACATTCTCAACAATACTTGAGAACAAGATTTTCCCGACTCCTGGTTTGCTTTTGCATGGTTCTATGATAGATAGTCCTTTCTTTTTTAAAAAAATAGAGATTCTTGGATACTTATTGAATTTGTTCGGAATTTACTGGCTATTAAAAGAACTATATCTCTCTTAAGAGGTCAAGAGCCCGGTTTGTCTAAATTCATTTTTTTTATTGATCATAAGAATAGGCAAAAGCCCAGGTATACGGGATATATACAAGAGCGTCGCCTTAGCGTGCTAGTTTAGCGATACAAGAAATTCGTGGAAACTCATTCCATTGAAATTAATTACAACCGACCAATGAAGTGAAGTATTGAAAAACAATTTCCTATGCTTTTCCATTGATCGTTCTCGATTTCGAAGCTTCTGTCATTCATTACCCTCCAAATGTGCCACCATAAGCATATTGAGACCATCCTCCATATTGCTGCAATATGAGAGTTACCCTGAAGACCTCTCCAAGAAGCTAATGGCTTGTTGGAAATAGATCTCATCTCAAAATTCTCATCTCATCTCATCCCATCTCCTTCCCAAACATAATTCAAATACAAACATTTTCAAATTAATCATTACAACTTTTTCAAACTAATCATTACAACTTTTTCAAACTTTCAAACAAAAATAAAAAACAATTCAACTTTTTCAAATCCCCAAACAAAAATAATATTATAAAATTATATTCTAACAATATTTTAACTTAATAATATTTTTTATTCAACTTTTTTTTTCTCATTTCCCAAAACCCAAAAAATACTCAACTCAAACTATCTCGCTACTATTCACAAACATCTTACTACTAATCACAAAATTCTCATCTCATCCCACTCCCCAAACGAGCCCTAAGAGATTAATCACCCTTCTCGGCATCACCCAAGTTATTCCCACCCGAGTGAAGAAGTCGTTCCATTTTGATAAAATCTTGTTCAGCATTTTTATATGTATTTTGAAATTTTAATAGAAATAGGAGAAAACTTGGGCACTGTTTGTATAGAAGGCTCTCCTAGTGACCGTTATTTGAAATTGAAAATATCATTTAACTCGAAATGAACATAATTAAGATGTTGGTAAAAAGTCATCCAATCAAAAGATGGATTTCAGCTTATTCATAGAGAGGTTAGAACTTAACACCATTGATATTTTAGTTGATCTGTACTGTCCAAATGGTCAGCATAATGTAGAGCCATGGAGCAGCCTGAATAAAATAGACTTTTTCCAGTAGGACATCCATGTCCAGTACAAATGCTCTTCAACTTTTGTTGGCATTACCCATTGAGTCCTGTACAGAGAGAATATAATTGACCTCTCCTTGTATGGGTTGTCAACCAAGCGTACTTGTTTCTCTTGTATATTTCCTATGTATATGGGCTATGCCTATCGTTGTTCATCAATATAATTCTTCATAGTGATGCCAATAGGTATTTGTGTACCGTACAAACAAAATTTTCTCTCCGTACATTCATCAATCCGATGAGGTTTGTGGGATTTAACGGCGAGCTCTGAGACTGAAAAGAAAGTGTAGGATATTAACTAAGATCGTGGGAGGTCCAATAAGAATAGTTATTTCATCAAAAGCCTTCGTTTTGTTGAAGGAGGGAGGCTCATTACAGAGAGGAGTTGGAAGGTAATGAAGGAGATAAGACTTGGGAAAGTGATGGTGCAAGGGTTTATCAGAACCTTGGGAGAAAGCCTGAGGAGTGGGATGAAGGAGTTGTATGCGACGACAAGGGAGGGTGATAGAAGCTTCATAGCACATAAGTGCTCAAATGCCCCTGGTAGATTTATGGCACTGGTAGAATATGGTGGGGGTGGAAGACGTAACTTTATCTTCATTCTGGAAGATGTGGAGGGGAGGGGTTGGAGGAGATTGGCAGCTACGTTGAGAGAGATCATTTTGGAAGAAAAAGGAGCGACTCACAATCAATCATATAGGGAGGCACTGGTGCAGTCGACGGTGTCGGTGCAGTCTAGGGAACAGTACAAGGGTGGCGTATTCGGTGGAAGGGCAGCTCGTAGTAACGGTTAGAAGACAAATACGGTTCCTTAGCTCACTGGTACAGTACGTACGCAGAGGGAAGGAGGTGGTGGCAGGTCCTTTGTCAGCTTGTCAAAGAATGGCGTGCATAGTACCTTGCAAATAATGCAAGCACAATTGGAGGCTCTGTCAGAGCAAGTACACTTATTGATATGGTGCGCTGAGGAGGAAGCTAAGGTGGGATTGGGCCTGGGCCTGGGCCTGGGCCAAGGTCATGAGACAATGCATGGACAAGGAGGGAGGCCACAGCTCGTGGGTCAATGTGCAAGTCTCAAAGCCTATGTGGGCCTCACGAGTGAAAAGGGCCAGATGCGGGTGAGGGAAATAGATCAGGGCCGGGCCTATGGGCCACAACCCGTGGAACATTTCAAGGGAAAAGAAAAAATCCCTTTAGCCTAGCCTATATGGAATTCGAGTGGGAGGCAAGGCTGGCCCTTCCACGGGCAGGAGGCAGCAGGGAGGGATGCCGAAGAAGATCCGGGCTGAGAAGCTATTGACAGTGAACTAGCAGGTGGAGATGACGGAGTTAGTGGGGTTGGCGGCAGAAGCAAATTCTGATTTCATGGTTGTTGCAGGTTTGAGTGTCGATTCTCAGACCCAACAAGGACAGACTAGGCCGACGGACAGGGGGAGAGCCTCCTCTCGAGATTTAGCCGGCAACTTCACCAGCAACTGTCTTACACCCTCTGGATATAGCCCATGTACTATTTTAGAGATTGGGAGTAATGAGGGGGAAGATTTGGGGCTTTCTCGGATGCTATTTGTCACAAATGACTCATCTGAGTGGGATGGAAGGCCTATTTGTCCTAAGAAAGAATTTGAAGTGCTGATGAAGACACAGTGGACACTTAGGGATGAGATGGATATGGGGGGGGGGGGGACCTGATACCGCAAAAATACTTGCTGCCAGATCACTCTAGTGTCTTTAATTGGGTGTTGCATAAGGTAAATGAGATCCAGCACTGTGTAGGAATTGAGTGTGAGGGTTTCGATGAACAATTCATGGCCTTACTAAGAACCATTGAAGTTGAACATGGTCAATTAAAGAAGTCGGGTTCTAAAAAACAACGTGCGCTAAAGAGGCTAACATGGTCTCTAAACTATGAGGGCAGTTCAAGTTCAAGCCGAGAAAGAGCCAAAGGGAGGGGGCTAGCTCCAATTTTATGAAGCCCAAAATTGTATCTTGGAATGTCCAAGGGCTTAACGAGGCAAATAAACACCTTCGGGTAAAAAACATGCTTCGTGAGTGGAAGGCGGACATTTTGTGTTTACAGGAAACCAAGATGAAATTTATACCCAGGAGAATTGTTAGGAGTTTATGGAGCTGTACATATGTGGATTAGGCCTATCTTGCTTCTGATGGGGCTTTAGGAGGTGTTTTGTTGATGTGGGATAGAAGGGTGATGGAGAAAATGGAGGAAGTTATTGGGGAGTACACTATGGCATGTTCCTTTAAGAATGTCAGTGATAATTTTTATGGGTTTTTGCTGGTATATACGGGCCGAATCTGGACAGCAGTAGAAGAATCTTATGGGAAGAACTTGCCGGAGTTCATAGCTAGTGGAATTTACCATGGTGCATAGGTGGTGAAGGATTACCGGCCCATTAGTCTTGTGACTGAGGTGAATAAGATCATTTCTAGGGTGCTTGCTAATTGCCTAGGGGAGGTTCTGGAAGGTCATTACAAAACCCTAAAATGTATTTGTTAAGGGTAGGCAAATTTTGGATTTAGTCCTCATCGCCAATGAATGCCTAGATAATAGGCAGGGGATCCTATGCAAGTTAGATATGGAGAAGGCAACAGGGTTGTAAGAAAATAGATAGGCCCAAAGCATTTAAACCCAGTTAAAGGAAAACGGAAGATCGGATGCGGCTCTATCTCTATATCTAGATCCAGGAGAGTATGGCGGGTCAAAAGGAAATCTGGGTTGTTTGAAGCAGGGTCTACATCGGGTATCGGCGTAGAGACATCAGTAATGGAATGTCATTTGCCTCATGTAACACAGGATAGACCGATAGTCGGTACTACACCCTTGGTCCTTGATCTCTCGTCAGAGTTGAAGGAAAATGATGTACTGCCAAGGTCTGAAGAAGATGTAGGAACCCCAGAGGTAAAGGGACTTGCTGTCACCCCAGAATCTCCAATGAAGACCATGATACCATTGGAGCGAACCAATGGAGTTGCTGGAGAACCAAAGGGTTTGGAGTTGGTGTCTCGTGTAGATGCATGCCTAGAGTCGGGAGTGCATTTGGATACTGTGTCTGGAGATAACGTTGCTCCCTTATTTTGCCTAAAGTTAACGAGATTCAACAGTTTGTGGGAATTTCACATGGAGGATGTGAAGACCAATTCAATGAACTAATCACTGCAATTGAGGCAAGCCACGCACTTGAAACCAAAAGTTTCAAGAAAAGCAGGGAGTTACAGCATCTTTCTTGGGCAATTAACTATGACGCTATGGGTGGTAGCTCAACTAGAGGGAAATCTAAAGGGAGGACATTGTGAAGACGAGGGAATCAAGGATTTGGGGTTGGGTGTTTGGGTAGAGTTTTAGTTCTACGAGAAACAAGGGTTGGGGACCGGTCTGGTGTATTTTGGGTTGTTTATTTCACTGGCTTTTTGGGTTATTAGGGGCTTTTTGGGTCATTTTGGGCAAGGTGTTTTCTTGTATACATTTTGTGTACTTGGTTTCTCCTTTAATATATAATATTTTTTTATTTATAAAAAAAAAAAAGATATGGAGAAGGCATATGATCATGTTAATTGGGAGTTCCTACTCTATTTGCTTGGGAGGTGTGGTTTTGGGGAGAAATGGTGCTCGTGGATTAGATGGTGTATTTCAATGGTGAAGTTTTCAATCTTGGTGAATGGCAGCCCAAATGGTTTCTTTAACAGTTCTCAAGGTCTAAGACAAGGAGACCTATTGTCCCCAGTCCTATTTGTTCTTGTTATGGAGGCACTTAGCAAAATGATCTTAGCCTTGGTGAATAGTGGCTTTATTAATGGATTCTTGGTTGGTAATCCTAACAGGGGCACTATTAACATATCTCACTTGTTTTTTGCAGATGATACGCTGATTTTTGTGAGGCAAAACAAAACCAGATTCGGGCATTGAGGGCATTATTACTTTTTTTTAAGCGGCATCAGGGTTGAAAGTGAATTTTGATAAATCAGAATTGGTGCCAATAGATAGTATTCACAACATCCAGTAGTTGGCCAATATCCTTGGATGTAAGGTTTCCTCTCTTCCCATGAATTATCTTGGTCTTCCATTGGGGGTAGCTGCAAGGTCTATATTGATTTGGGATACAGTGGTTGAGAAGATTGAACGCAAATTAGCAGGTTAGAAGAGGTTATATCTCTCGAAAGGTGGTAGGATTAATCTTATCAAAAGTACTCTTTCTAATCTACCAACGTATTTTTTATCTGTATTCCCAATCTCAGCAAATGTGGCAAACAACATTGAGAAGCTATATCGTGATTTTCTTTGGAGTGCACTAGGAGATGAATTCAAGTTTCATCTAGTCAAGTGGGATAAGATATGCTCTCCAGTCTCTTCTGGTGGGTTGGGTATTAGAAATTTGAGGATTTTCAATCGAGTCTTTCTTGGGAAGTGGTTGTGGAGATATAATACGGAACCAAAAGCCCTATTGAAGTCGGTAATTGATTTGAAATATGGAGGTATGTGTGTGCGGTTGGGGGGGGGGGGGTGGGGGATCCTTACTCGGTATACTCGGCGGGTGTTGGGTGATGGGTGTAGAATAAAATTCTTGACTGACCTGTGGTGTGGAGATCAAGCTCTAAAGGATTCATTCCCATTAGTTTTTACGATTGCATGTGAGAAAGATGCATCAATGGCTAATTGTATGAACTCATGGAGTTCTTTGGGGATCTAGTCCAATGGAACGTGAATTTCACTAAAGCGGCCCAAGATTGGGAAGTTGACAGCATTGAAGAGTTCTTTGGTCTTTTATACACCATGATGCCGAGAATACATGGAGTTGACATGATGTGGTGGACCCACCGGTAAAGGTACATTCTCGGTCCGTTCTTTTTCTAAGTCTCTCACACAATACAGAAGAATACAGAAGGATTTGGCAAAACAAGGCGCCTCCCAAAGCGGTATTTTTTGTATGGACAACAGCATTGGGTAAGATCTTGATGATAGATAATCTATGGAAACGTGCGGTGATCATAGTAGATTGGTGTTGTATGTGTAGGAAAAGTGGTGAAACTGTAGATCATCTACTGTTGCATTCTGAGGTTGCTAGAATGGTATGGAATGAAGTGTTCAACATATTACAGTTAGCTTGGGTTATGCCTGCCATAGTGACTGAGCTCATGGCTAGTTGGAAAAATCTACGAGGTCTCCCACAAATCTCAGCGGTGTGGAAAATGGTTCCGATTTGTATCTTGTGGTGTCAATTGAAGGAGTGAAATGACTGGACGTTTGAAGACAAGGAGCGTTCATTAGAAAAACTTAGATTATTTTTTCTTAGCACTCTTTTTCTTTGGGCCACAACTGTAGATTTTCGTGGTCTCAATGTTCAATTTTCATGAATTTCTTGTTTCTATTTCTCTATTTCTCTAACAAGAACTTGGATTATTTTTTGCCAACACTCTTTTTCTTTGGGCCACAGCTGTAGATTTCCGTGGCCACGATTTTCAATTTTCATGAATTTCTCTTTTTCGTGTTTCTTGTTCCTCTCCCTAAATTGGTGTTATCTTTTGTATACTATCTTGTGTACTTGGGCTATGCCTATTCTATCAATATAATCGTCTACTTATAAAATAAAATAAAAAATAATTCTTCATTACTTAATCAGAAAAAAATGACCTCAACTCTTACCAACAAAATAATGCTAAGTGAGAGAGCCTGATTGCCTCACTACTTGGATATTCATATTCTACCCTTGTCCTTTTCCCTGTCCTCTGTATCTTCTTTGTTCTTATTCTTCTTCTATTTGCCTGGGTGTTAAAGAGTTATTTTTTGGGTAAGTTTGTGAACTTCCTTTGGTCACATTCATGCATGATATCATCTCAGGCCACGTTACCTTCTAATTTGTTTTATAAGTAGCTAAAATCGGGGAGGGGAAGACAAAATTCGAGGGCTGTTTCAAGTGAAGTCTTTTTACAATGCACTAGTCCCTCTGGACATTATTACTTTCCCATGGAAGGCCATTTTGAGGACCAAGGCTTCATTAAGAGCTCTTCTTTTGCTTGGACGACTATGCTCTGGAAGATCCTTACTTTGGACTACTTAAAAAAGCGACGTGTCATGCTGGTAGAAATGTGTCTCGAGGCTTTTTTTCTTTTTCTTTTTTCCTTGTGCAGTATACCCTTCGATGTCAGTTAATCTATGTCTCTCTAGCTTTAATTTCCTGGTTTTTTTTGCTCTTTTCTCATTCTTCACTAGGTGAATTTGTTTGTATACCCCCCCCGTGACAAAGAACTGTGAATTTTTAATGCATGTCTTTTGTTGAGCTGTCAGTGGAATATATAGATGTAGGCTCCACTTTTTTCATAGTCTATTTGTCATGATCTATTATGAAGTTTGACTCACTTCCTTCAGCTATTTTGTTTTATCAATACAATACTATTTTCTAAGATAACATTATAAAAACGCGGGGGGGTAGGGGTTACTGACAATGATCATGTTGGCATATTTCATTGAAATATTAATACACAATTATTTCATGTAACTATGTATATTGAAGATATGGAGTGCTCACATGGAGGAACATTTCATTATAAATTTATAGCGCCTTAAAGTTTCTAGGCTTCAATCTTAAGTTATTTAGGTTTACTTATTATATATGTTTTTTTAAACGGGTACAATTTTCTATTATACAGGTTATAATTGTTTCAGGCGAGACTGGCTGTGGCAAGACCACACAAATTCCCCAATTTATTTTAGAGTCACAGATAGAATCTATTCGTGGAGCTGCTTGTAGCATTATATGTACACAGCCACGACGAATATCTGCTATGTCCGTTTCTGAAAGAGTTGCTACAGAGAGGGGGCAAAAATTGGGTGAATCTGTGAGTTTCTGTTTTAAATACAATTTCCTCTGATGACTGGCCCAAACTATTTTCAGTTATTGGTTATTTTTTCCCTTCTCTCTTTAATATGAAATTCATATTGTTATTATTTTGTTGGCTTCCTTCTTCAAAGGTGGGATATAAAGTTCGGTTGGAAGGTATGAAAGGGAGGGACACCCACCTTCTCTTTTGCACCACTGGCATTTTGTTGAGAAGATTGCTTGTTGATAGAAACTTGAAAGGTGTAACTCATGTTATTGTGGATGAAATTCATGAACGTGGAATGAATGAAGGTAGATCTGGACTTGATCAAGTCTTTGATTTTAAAATGATGAGGTGTAATTTCTAACCGTGATACGCATTTGATGGCAGATTTTCTTCTTATTGTCCTAAAAGAACTCCTTCCTCGTCGACCAGAACTTAGGCTAATTCTGATGAGTGCAACCCTTGATGCTGAGCTTTTCTCGTCCTACTTTGTTGGGGCTCAGATAATGCACATCCCAGTACGTTAAAATGCCAGTGAGCAATGTTATTTCCTTCCCTTGTCAATTTGATCCCTTCGTTTCCATGATTTTATTAGGGATGGTTGTGGATATACATGTTGCCACCCTTGTTTCTTCAGTTTCCAAATTTACGGTTGTTATACTTCCACTGGAGTCTACTCTGATCCATAGTTATTACCTTACTATCATTTATCTATATGGATTAAAGTTTTACTGGAGTAAGTAATTACATTTATATTCATCAAGCCATGTTAGTTACCGATTGGTGGGATTGATCCTTCTGATTATATGCATACAAATGATCCAAATTTTTTGTTATTTTTATGACATGTTTTTGTTTCTAAAATTCATATTGCATTCTTCTCATGTTGATATAAAATATTTGTCTGGTGTTCCTAATGGTTTGAGCCATTTTTTTATATGGTGAGAGCTTTAGCTTTTTATATGATTCGCTTACCTCTAGCATCATGATGTTTGGCTAGCCAATTTCTTGGTTGAGTTAGTTCCGTGCTCTGATTTTTTTGGATTAGTAACAACTGAATGATGATCAAGTTCAGGTGTATATTTTGATTGGAGTATGAGTATCCCAAGTCTTTTGCTGAGAGTAACATGAATTTCATTGATGGCCAATTTTTTTTTTACTTTTATTAAATTTTTATTTGCCTATCAAAGAAAAAAATTGATGACCAAAATGCACTGCCCAAGCACACGAAGAAATACACATCAGATACACCTAACTAGAGAAAATAATGAGATCAAGAAAAGTCTAGAAGCTAAAAGTTAGAGAATTATAAATGGGCAGCCATCCAGCAGTAAAGTTCCACCAGCTATTAACACCATTCAAACTTGTTAACTCTGGGCATTAATAGGATTTAGTAGATGTCGTTTTGGTATTCTATTTCATTTACTTTTAGTGTGGGTATTATGGCATAGACTTAGGCAAGCATTAGTTTTGTACATTGTTTCCTGTCTGGTGAACACCCATTTGTTTGATTTTGTTTCCTGGTGAAATTTATTTCCCTCTGCAGACTCTGATTATTTTAGTGTGATGTGGGTCTCATATCTCTACTTTTTCCTCTCACTTTGTTTTTAATTAGGGTTTTACATATCCTGTTCGAACTCATTTCCTGGAGAATATTTTGGAAATGACGGGTTACAGATTGACCCCTTACAACCAAATTGATGATTATGGTCAAGAAAAGATGTGGAAAATGGGCAAACAAGCACCAAGAAAGAGGAAGAGCCAAATAGCTTCCGTGGTTGAGGTATACAACATGCTTGTTGGGTACTTTAGCCGGGAATTGTTTATGTTATTTTTTCTTCTGTCTTCTTCTGATTTCCTTTTGGAAGTATTTTATCAGGATGCTCTCAAAGCAGCCGATTTTAAGGAGTACAGCCACCAGACTCGGGAATCTTTGTCATGTTGGAGTCCTGATTGTATTGGGTTTAATCTAATAGAGTATATTCTATGCAACATATGTGAAAATGAGAAGCCCGGTGCTATCCTAGTTTTTATGACTGGCTGGGATGACATAAGTTCTCTGAGAGATAAGCTGCAAGCTCATCCACTTTTAGGAGATCCAAGCCGGGTTTTGTTGCTAGCATGCCATGGGTCTATGGCCAGTTCAGATCAGGTTAATCTCAATTCATAAATTTCATATAGTGTCAGACAGATTGACTTGTATTGCGTTTCTTGCAGTGTTTTTTTTTTTTTTTTATAGATAATATAATATTTGGAATGCATGCAGAGGCTAATATTTGATGAGCCTGACGATGGAGTGAGGAAAATAGTGCTTGCTACTAATATTGCTGAGACAAGTATTACTATTAACGACGTTGTGTTTGTTATTGACTGTGGAAAAGCTAAAGAGACATCTTATGACGCACTGAACAACACTCCTTGTTTGCTTCCTTCCTGGATTTCCAAGGTTTCTGCTCAACAAGTAAGGTTATGTTCTGGCTGAAGGTTTGATCCCTGAGATGGAGATAGCATGTGATGGCACTGCATTAGTTCTCTTCAATAAACCTCTGAAGTTGTTTATTTGTTTGATTCTGGTAGTTATGTTTTTTTTTTGTTTTCGCATTATTTATCCACTTCTGTACAAGGATTCCTTCATGTTGAAAGCACTTGTCAGCAGATTAGTGTGAAATGGCATTATACTTTGTTATAATGGCACTTCCTTCTAGAAACAAGAGTAATGCTACGTACAGTCGTGGAGTGCGCAAACGCCGTACAGTTGTTTTGAAAAAGAGTGGGGTCCATTATTAAAAAATTAATTTATTTTCATGTGGGTCTCATATTTATTCACTTTTTTCAAAACGACTGCACGGCGCTTGCGCACTCACGACTGCAAGTATCATTTCTCAAATCCTTAAGAGGTTGAACCTGAAGAATTCATGTTTCATTTAACGGGTTTTCATGGAAAAGAGAGAGAATGTAGTGACAATGAAGGACGGTTATAGCTGGATTGCATAGGTTTGTTGGATCCTGATTCATGTCTAGGTGTCTGATTGGCATGCCTGTCATAATTTAGAACGTTGGCATTTGGCTGAGTTGTAAAATTGAGTTGGTTATCTTTATATTGAAGATCGATTAATGTGACAATTTTATGCACATAGAATGTACAGATGAAATACTTGTTTCTTTAACATTTGGGCAATGTGGCCACATATCGCAAATGGAGTTCCATGGTCCCCATTTAACATATATTTGGCATGCTTTGAGGAATGAGATCATTTTTAGTGCTTATAGATTGTTTTTTTTTTCCTGTATGTTAGTGTGCATCTAATTTGATTTAGACATTTAACATAAATTTGGTTTTTGCTTGGTGTTCAGTTGTAGGGACTTCATATGTGGACTATGACATTTTGTCTGTCTTACTACCTGTTCAAAGTTTTGGACCGTTAGGTTTGATTAAAATATGTTCTGTTTGTCTGTCTTGTATATTGTAGAGAAGAGGAAGAGCTGGTCGTGTTCAACCTGGAGAGTGCTACCACCTCTATCCTAGATGTGTCTATGACGCATTTGCAGAGTATCAATTGCCAGAAATTTTAAGGACGCCTTTGCAGTCTCTTTGTCTGCAAATAAAAAGTTTGAAACTTGGAAGCATCTCTGAGTTTCTGTCTAGGGCTTTGCAATCACCAGAGTTACTAGCGGTAATAGTCATCTTGATATTTTTCTTCAAATCTTATTTTGGGGCAATTATTACAGGAATCTTCTGTCACGCTCCTTTCATGTGAGTTATTTCGTTTTTACTACATTTCACATATTGGTTTGATTTCTGATTGTTTGCAGGTTCAAAATGCTATCGAGTATCTAAAAATTATCGGTGCCCTGGATGAGAAAGAAAATCTGACAGTCTTGGGTGGGTGGAGAAATCTGATTTTTACCTATCCATCTTAATTCTTCAAACTTCTGTAAACAAGATATTTATTATAAGAACAATGTGCCTCATGCGGTCCTTGTCACTGACAGGGCGCTATTTGACTATGCTTCCAATGGAGCCAAAACTTGGCAAGATGCTCATCTTAGGTGCTATCTTCAATTGCCTGGATCCAGTATTGACTATTGTTGCTGGCCTTAGTGTCAGAGATCCCTTTCTAACACCATTTGATAAGAAGGATGTAAGTTGGCTTTCCGTCAGAAAATCATGAGATATGTTAACACACGTGCTTCCTTAGATGTGTATATATGCATTACATACATAGCGTGTATAACACTCGTGCGCTATTATAAGAACAATTAGCCTCATGCGGTCTTTTATTATGTGTATATGCGTCCTTGTCTTTTCACAAGGAGAAAACAAAATTTACGATCCAGCTAACCCATGCTCATTATCCAAAAAATAGAGTTAGAAGGAAAAAAACTAAGCACTCCTGCCCTACCCCGTGGTCTGAGAACCTTCTGTATTTGTCAAACCCAACTGTGCAGCTTACTGACTGGATAACAAACTTGGACTAAAGTATTATGTTATTGTTTGGGATTTACTAGAGAATCATTGCATATTAAGTATTTATACCGTTCATGCTAACGTGGACATATCATTGGACTTGTGCTCCATGTAATGCCCCAGTGGAAGGCCCAAACCACAGCCTATATTCCAAAAGGATTAGTCAATGGTACAATTGGAGACCCATTGGAACATTATAAAGAGCAAGAACTTCTCATTCCAAGCAATGTGAGATCTCGTACACTACCTACCCTTATCCTTATCATATGGGTTATCACAATCTACCTCCTTTAAATTCCCGACGTCCTTATCGGGCCAGTCCATCGTAGATGGCACGGCTCATGTCCCACATTTTTTGTTGGGATAGACTCTGATACCATTTGTAATGCCCCAATGGAAGGTCTAAACCACATGACCTATACTCCAAAAGGACTAGTTAATGATACAATTGGAGACTCATTGGAACATTATAAAGAGCAAGATCTTCTCCTTCCCAAGTAATGTGGGATCTCATACACCACCTACCCTTATCCTTATCATATGGGGTATCATACTCCAGTATGTGATAGAGGAGCTGGTTTAGGAATTCCAAAACTTTTCTTCTTTTGTTAAGAGTTTGTTGTCAAGCACCATAATTTGGCTACATGATAGGATAGTTCTCTCTAAATCTCAAACTGTACCCTCTCTATTTCAGCATTGAACCCAAATCTCCCCCTTCTAAGTGGGCAGAGGCACTTGGCCACAAAGGCTAATCGCACAAATGACAACCATCTTGCTTGAAGTAGCTTGTGGCTGCTGAGATGGTGGTGGGAACGTAGTAAAATTGCAGCCTATTTGGCAATTAGTGTTATGTAATTGTTGCTTATATGCTTGGAAAATAAGCTGAATAGAATGTGCTTGTTTTCCTCTTTGCAGCTTGCAGAGGCTGCAAAATCTCAGTTTTCACGAGATTACAGTGACCATCTTGCTCTTGTTCGGGCCTATGAGGGCTGGAAAGATGCTGAAATAGATAACTCCGGATATGAATACTGCTGGAGAAATTTTCTTTCAGCGCAATCAATGAAAGCTATTGATTCTCTTAGGAAGGAGTTTTTCTCTTTGCTCAAGGATACTGGCTTGGTTGATGGCAATACTGCCTCCTACAATGCTTGGAGTCATGATGATTATCTCATCCGAGCTGTCATTTGCTATGGACTGTATCCTGGAATTTGCTCTGTTGTGGTTAGTCATAGGTTTTACCATATCTTCTTAAGCTTCGTTTTTTGTAAAATTTTATACTCTTTTATTCCTTTTATCGGCGGTTTTTCTTCTTCTTCTTCTTCTTTCTTTCTTTCTTTTTTTTTTTTTTTTTTTTTTTTTGGTGCTTTGATGAACCCACATATTCATTTTTCCTGTATCTCTTGGAAGTGTACCAAACACTTAGGATTAAATTTCTCCGTTCTCCACAATTCTTTCCTCATTTTTTTGGGGGGGTGGGTAGGGGTGATGCAATTAGGGACTTAGAAGGCATTGTCTGAATATTTCCATGATGTCATGAATGCAAAAGCAAAAAAGAAAGTGAACTATGAATAGATTGAATGGTTTGACTAGGCCTCTTTGAACTCTTTGTTTCTTTTGTAAATAGATTAATTATTTGTTGTCTTTAAGAAGATGATTTGGTTGTTTCTTCCAATCAGTATAACCCGATTAGTTTCCTTTGTTGTAAGTCTTGATGTACTAACATAGATGCATGTGCAGAACAATGAAAAGTCATTTTCATTGAAAACTATGGAGGATGGCCAAGTGCTTCTGTATTCGGTAATTTTCTCCTCCTTTATATCAACGTATTATAGGGTTTTCTGCATTGTTTTCACTTTCTTTTTTCATTTCCCCAGAACTCAGTCAATGCTCGGGAATCTAAAATTCCTTATCCATGGCTAGTTTTCAATGAGAAGATAAAAGTGAATTCTGTTTTCCTCCGTGACTCAACAGCTGTTTCTGATTCAGTGATTCTCCTATTTGGTGGAGGCATCTCAAGAGGGGATACTGTAAGTTGTCTAGTTGTCGATTTCTATAGCACAAAAAGACACGAGTCCTTGCATTTTTGTCCATTTGTTGTTATTGTTATTGTTGCCATTTGCCGTCATCATCATGATTTTGCTGGTGTAAACTTGGTTTTGGATCCTTGCTTGAACGAGAGGTCTTTGGCTCAAGTCTAGGCTCCTACATTTCTTCTCTTCTATTTGCATGTGCAAGGCCTAGGCCTACGTTCTATCATGGTTGCAAGGGTTGTAGTGTAGCCTACATTAGAGGGCTGTTGGTGTAAGCTTTAAATACATTTTTGGCTCCGTTCCTTAACAGTTCAACTGCATATGCTTTCGGGACTATTCATTTAATATATCGGTGTTGTCTTACTGTTTTGGCAGGATGGACACTTTAAAATGCTGGGTGGATATCTTGAATTCTTCATGAATCCTTCTATAGCAGACATGTATCTAAGTTTAAGGGAAGAACTTGATGAGCTGATTCAGAACAAAGTAAGTAAAACTTGGGTGGGAAGCATATCCTTGTTTTTCCTGAATTTATGGATTCCTTCTATTTTTCATCAGTTTCTTCTTGAAATCTTAGACCTATAAAAAAAAATTTCTTCTGAAATCCTAGTTCCATGCTCTTAACTCGTGCCTTCTATTCTTTTGTAAAATGTGTTTCCTGGCTGACATGCAATGTCTGCGTTATTGATCCTGTTAATTGACCCTGGTCAATATGGGCAGCTACTGTATCCCAGGATGGACATACACACCCATCATGAGCTCCTATCTGCTGTGCGGTTGCTGGTTTCAGAGGACGGATCTGATGGCAGGTTTGTATTTGGCCGCCAGGTCCTGAAGTCCTCAAAGACATCTGTTATCGCAACAAAGCCTACCTTAGTTTCAAGAATTGAAAGTGGACCTGGGGGTGATAATTCTAAGAGTCAGCTACAAACATTGATCACCAGGGCCGGATATGCTGCGCCCACTTACAAAACTAAGCAACTGAAGAACAACCAGTTCCGTGCCACTGTGGAGTTTAATGGAATGCAAATTATGGGTCAGCCTTGTAACAACAAGAAAAGTGCAGAGAAAGATGCTGCGGCTGAGGCTCTTCAGTGGCTTATGGGTGGAAACCAAGCGGGCAATGAGTATATAAATCATATGTCAATGTTGCTGAAGAAAAGCAAGAAGGATCATGGTTAATCTAATGAGACTTGTTTTTAGGAATTTCTGCAACATAGTTGTGTGACCATGTGGATCAAGATCCCCCCTCTTCCTTCTGGAAAAGCGGAAAAAAAATGAAAACATAAGATGGCAGTCACTTCAAAGACCCAGTGAAACTTGACCATGTGATATGCATACTGTCCTATAAGCAGTCAGACTCGGGCATACTTCACTATGAAAGAACATTGTTTAATTGAATGATACTGTATCATCTGCTTTAAGTGATAGAGCTACAGCAGACCGAATAAAGTCGAGGGGAATGCAGTCGACCTATTTTGTTCGTTTCATGCTTTTTGCTTATACTGGGGGACAATTGATGGTGGCCTGTAGAGATGGTCAAGGACAGGCTTGGTGGGAATTAGTACATGGCATCAATGGACAATATATACAGATGGGAGGAGGAGCTAGCAGTGATAATTATCCCGTTTTTAGCACAGATATATAATTGAGAATGTACACTTTTGTATATTATTGTTACTTTAGAAGTAATGAGTAGGCATGTATTTTTTTACGGGTGATATCATTTTATCTTCTCCTTTTTCAACTTCTTGTAGTTTCTGATGTCAGAAAAAAAAAAAAAAAAAAAAAAAGCCTGACTGTCTATTGCTCTGTGCATGTGTATGGATTCGGCATCTTGTGCATTTGTTGGTGTTTCTTTTCGGTTCGATTTTCTCTTGGGTTTGGCTGCATGGGTTGATTTTCTTTTCTTTGTTTGTTTCAAAGCAATCTGGCCTATAGTTGGAGTGAATCAATAGCGCCTCGATTTTGTTGCAAAGCATCAGTCCAAAGGGAATATCTTGGATCATCTGTTATATACATTACACAGAAAAAACGAGTTGATAACAAGTAAATTGCATTGCTATTAATATTCTCAGGCTTCAATCATCATACATCTGTTTGAGGATGGGTAATGTTCAAAATTAGAAGTAATTGATATACTAAACCATAGGATTCCATTTAGATGATGTTATCATATTGTTTAGAGTGGAAAAGGTTTGGAGTGGAAATTGGAGTTGAACCTCGCCCTAGTCCCTATGCATTTTTTTTTTTTTTTTTTGCTAGGCTGCAGTGCAGCACGTACAGTTCAACGGATCGAGGATCAATGACATAGTCTTTTTGCACAATAAGACGATTCTCCAACTATGTTATGGCTCTGTGGCTGGCAATTCAGGATAGATTAGACACTGGTCAATGCATGCATATGGCATTCTTCCAGAAATTTGTTGTTCCCTTTACGGACAAGATGTGAAAGATATCGCTTGATCTTCTTTTCCTTTCCTTGTCTACTCCAAGGTCATTTCTGGTTTTCTATATGCCAGAAAGTTAGAACTTCGAAAGAAGATATCTTTTGAACAAACAACTTGCAAACTAATGCCTTTTTCCAATGATTTATTTAATGTGGAAAAAAAGAAGCTCGAGAAGTACTCTTCATGATAATTAATTCCTGATGAAGTTACCGCATATTGTTGCGATATTTGTGATGAAGTTACGTATGGGAAAGGATTAGAGCCAATACTCTCTCACTCTTCAATAATATTCTTGATCTATCTCAAGAAAGTAGGTTCATGCATGATTCTAAAGATTATACAGCTTTTACACGTACGGTGCTTTTCGACATGGATATAAGTTGTACGTGTTGCCTTGCCAATTGTCTTCATGTTGTACGTTTATGAGGTGGTGAGGCCCTGAGGGAACTTTTTGTCGATTAAATTCTCTAATTTCCAACTTGAGAAGTGATGTGATGTTTACGTCCCGATCGGCCTCTTGAAATAGTCTCTCCTTTTTACGTAAGAGTAGTATAGTAGATAATGAATCATCTATGTTCCTTGTTACAACTTTTTTTTCGCGGTTCTGTTTTAAATGAAGTGATACAATTGCATTAGATGGTAGTTAAATAGGTCGTAAAATAAAAATAAGTTGTAGAAGATGAATTCTATATATCAGCCACCATTCATTTTCACACCCCATACCTCTAGACTATAGCTTTTTTTTTTCTTTTTTTTTTTAATTTCATAGGTTGTTGATGGTGTTTTTCATAGAGTATTAGGTGTGAGGTAGTATTGAATAGTGACTGATGAGAATAATTTTTTGTTGTAGAAATATCATTATCCTTACATAATTGCTTAATTATCTTGCAAAAAAACAAAAAAATATAATTAAAAAGAAAAAAGAGTGATCAGCTTAGGAGTGTTAGAATAATAACAATAACATGCAGGGAAGCTTACATGCATGAAATGTTAACAATAGTAGTACTATATATATATATATATATATAGGGAGATCTAATCTAACCCCAAGGACTTGTTTCATGATCTTATTATTATAAATTAACATGAATCTGTTTCCCCAGGCTAGGGTACTCATGCTTTTTGTCCTATAAGGAACTGCTACCATTAAAATAGCTTCTTCAAATCTAAACAACCAAGTTGCCCTTTATAAAAAAAAAAAAAAAATGGAGGGCCAATTTCTTAGCCTGATCGACCACAATTAACGTTGCTGATCAACCTGTCTCCACAATATTCTATTCTTAGTAAAAATTTGTAACCAACCTCGTAATGCGACACTGATTTGGCTGTCGGGGATGACTGATTGAATAGGTAAAATAATGTTGGGAAAAAAAAAGAAGGGGAATCTGACCCATATATATATATGAGATATGAGAGACAGGCTGGGAAGTTCTGCCCCTCCATGATGTCCTTGAATCGTAGTGAAAATTTCGGTCCTCGTTGATTAAACAAAGCAATTGCTGGGTATTAAAGAGGAAGATTACAAGTCAGAACTGAGTGCAAATGTGTTATTGTCTAAGCATTTTATGCTCTTTCACAAGTACTACTTTTCTGGTGTTTTATTTGATCTGCATGAATGAATTACAAAGTGCTGGAAATCATCATGTCTCCCCTCCCACAAAAAAAAAAAAAAAAAAGAAAAGAAAAGAAAAAATGGTGACCCCAGAACATGTGACGATGCGTCCTCGTCGTCATGCTGTATTGTTGCGGGGGTGTCGGGCCAACTTTGGGGGTCAGGAGCAGAGTGGAATTGACCAAAGTTAAAAGCCATATATTCAAATTGGAGTTGACAGTAGGGTTAGGGGACCCCTTTTGTATTATAGATTTTTAAAAGTGTGTGGACTATATGCAAAGGGAGCCACATTGTTGGATCAGAGGTTTGTGAATCCCGTGACAATTAGAGAGAGAGAGAGAGAGAGGCTACAGGTTAAAAAAAACTTTAAAAAGCTGGATCAAGGAGGGGGGGAGAGGGGTCATATCTGTTTGGAAATATTTTAAGTTAAAAGTGGCAAGAGTTGTCAGTTAGGGATCGAAGATAAGAAAACAACAAAAAAAAAAAGAGAGTATTTTGATTAAACAGTCCAGGTTTGGTCTATATGCATGTAAGTTTGTGATAATAATTCTTCTTTGTTAGCTACATGGGTTTGTTTTCTATCAATCAACCCGATCCATGATCCCCAGCTCGAATTATATGATCGTATCTTCTTGCTCAAACAGAGACCATGAAGCAGATGATCATAATCGAATAAAATGATTGTGTATGTATATATATCCCGATTCCTGAATTTGATTAAAGAAAAGAGGAATATCTGAGAGATCAAGAGATATATATATTCTGGATATATATATATATACACACATAAAAGAGAGAACAAAAATGGAATATATGTTCATTTTACAGCAGGGTTTTAATTATATATGACAAGTCTGCGACGACTCTTGGATCGATGTCGAAGACATGCATGCATGATTCTTGGGGTGATCTCGTGAATATATATATATATATATATGTATATGTATATATAATTCATGATCATGAGCATGATCTTGATCTCCAATGATCCCACATGCTCATGAGGAATCCTTAACAGAGCCGCCAACTCCGACGTCTAGGGTACGTACATACATCATACATGGATATGCTACGGGCTTTTGGAAACTGTTTTGCGTACGTTTAATTTCCAACATTATAATATATATTTAATTATAAACTTAATTTGCAGTACTCTCACATATATACACGCGCATTATCATGTAAATATTAAAATTAGGTGGTCAGTACTCATTATGGGTTCGATTCAATTATATATATTAATTATGTTATATTATATATATATATATATATATATATATATATATGAAGCTAGCGTGTCGGATACATATTCAGCTTAGTGTTATTAATCTACGTAAAAATATTTTTTACTTTTTAAATGATATTTGTACAATAAAATAATTCACATACTCACATTGGAGGAACTTTAGTGAATATAATTAATATTACTTCAGATCATAATTAAGAATACATGAGAGTTTAAATATATATTAATTAATCACTTCATCGTGTTAACATATATATAATTTTATATATGAATGCATGCAGCATGCATCAAATATAGTAGTGATCAGCTGTTAATTAATGAAGCTTATGCTGACATTTTTTTTTTAATTTACAAGAGTATTTAAGGTTTTGTACATTCCAAATTATAATGCATTATTTCAAGACCCAATTAACACGAAAGGTCAAAACAAATTAGTTACCGTTCAGGAACGAAATCATGAATAAGTAATAGTAGATATATACAATCGTGGAGTGTGTAAGTACCGCACAATTCTTTTAAAAAATAGTAGAATTTACTATTAAAACTTTTTTTGACCTTTCATCATCATGTTGATCTCCGACGTCTCAATTAGGATATTTTCTTAATTTAAAAATCATTTAAATGATCATAAATATCAAAGAAAAGTAATTAATTAGGTGGAGATGATGAGAACTAGACATGCAGCCACAAAAGCCACGAATACATGAGCTGTGTAAAGTGGTTGGCCGAGGTGGAGCCCTTTCCATAATGACTACTGCTATAAGGTTTCTGAAGTGGAACAACTCATGCATGAAAGAGTAATATTCTCGTAGCTAGCGAGCTAGCTGGATTATTCTACCAACAATTCTTTTATCTCTTTTGCATTTATTTTCACCAAATGATCATTGTATTTCAGGATCGATCTCAGGTAGGAACCCTACATGCTCAGGAGGAAAAAAAAACACAGAGAGATAACAACCCACATATCACATGAAACAGGACCCATGCATGCATATGAGTGTAGTACTATTTCAGCAGAGAAAGAGAAAGGTATGCAGCAAATTAATGCGCGCATATATATATATATATATATTATATATATATATAATAACCACAGAATAATTTTCAGAATCCAGATTTTTACCTGGTGCGAGTGAGTTTCACGTGTTGTCATGCATATAATATATCATTATCAGATCAAAGAATCATGGAAAAGGATGCAGAAAATGCAAAAAATTATTCCTACTCACACTTGCGCAGGCCAGCTGCATGCGTGTATATATACGTATTACGTATATGCATCTATGTAATGTATTATATGCATGATGGGCGCGAGCTCTCATCTTTGAACGTCGTCGTCTGTACTATAAAGCATTTTGGGCCTGTTGAATCATGAGCTCTCAAATTTGGACTGGTGTATATATATATATATATATATATATATATATGATCAGTATTTTCCTTTTTTATTGTTGTTAAATTGTGACACCAATAAATTTTATTGTTTTCCTCAAATCAAGTGAAATAGAGAAAAATATATGAAGTAGACTCTATTAAATTTATTGTACGTTATCTATATAAATATTTATGACAGCATTAAATAAATAATAAATATTGTACGATTTACTTTATATATCTATCTTTTAATTCACAAAATTTTATGAGGAATCACTTTTGGATACTCTTTGCAACGCATTCCACTAATGTAATTGACTGTATTATTTTTTTTTTAAATATAAAATAACTGTTTTGACCAATTACATTAGTGGAGTGCGTAAAGAATATATAAAAATGATTGTATGTAGCAGAACTCCTATCTTTTATATATCATTTAAGACTCTAATAAAAACTTGAAGAGATCATGACCCGCTTACTTGTGCATGATGCTTGTTAATTTTGAGATCATTTATACACTATATATATAGGAAAAAGATGTGTTGTAGCCCACATCCTCAACACACCAAGAAGAAAAAAAATATATATATATTCTGAAGGTGCGCTAGGGATGTAGGCTGCTCCCAGCAATCCTCATATATATAATACCAGGTAGGATATCATGACTAGTGTATCAACCTTAAGTAATGGTGTAATATTCTAGCTTTTTTCATGCGTATTTCATATTTGAATGGCAAGGAAGATATCAAGTTTTCTTTTTTGTTTTTTAAAAAGAAAAGAAAAGAAAAGAAAATGGTTTACTGTCTTTATTTGATCAGTAGTATTTAATTCCTATTTATTGACTTTTTGAAGGCTTTTAATCACACGAGCAATCGATCCTAATTATCCCTTACGTACATTCGTTCCTCTTAGGAACACTATATATCACTGTTTGGAATGTTGTACTGTACTGACTGGTACGGTCGATATTTGCTGTACTGGCCGTTGGGCTGGTACAGGTATCATATACGTTTCGTATCGATCGGTACCGGCCGATATTTTGGCCTTCATTTTTTTTTTCATTTTTTCAAACTACAAACTTATTTTTTGACTCCCAATTCAGACTAGGCTATTTATAATTTATATATATATGTATTTATATATAATTTATTCGTATATAAACTATTATTTTGGAATATAATTTATATATATATTTATATCACTACAACAGAAAGGGTCTTTTGGGACAAAACTTTTCATCCCAAAAGACCCCAATTTCGTCCCAAAAAAATTTTTGGGACGAAAAAAATTCATCCCAAGGTCGTTCCAACATCACTGTGCCAAAATGTATTTTGGGACGAAATTGAAAGAAACCATTCGAACACGTTCAAACGGAAATTTCTTTTTGTCACGGTTAAAATTCGTCCCAGAATATCGTTCGAACGGAAACAATTTTAAGTTCGAACAGTAGTGACGTGTTTGAACGATTGTGAAATATGTTCAAACAAACATGAATTCGTTCAAACGGTATGAATTTAGTGTTTGAACGTTAAATGGTCAGGTCGAACGGTATATGGGTTCGAACGGTATAGGATATGTTCGAACACGACTGAAATAAATGACGTTCGAACGTTGTGTGATCGTTCGAATATTATGTTAACGTTCGAACGCTATTGTCGTTCGAACATAGAGTTTGAACGTTTTATGTTCATTCGAACGAAATCTCTTTAATTTAAATCAATAATAGAAAACCAAATAAACATTCATAATATTTGAAAAAATACATTAGAAACTGTTTAACACTCACAAAAGTGTTATAATAAGCGCAAACTAAATAAATAACAGTCGAGACGGGCATTGTTTGTACATAAATAGATAATCCTAAAATCTGTACGTAAAAAGCCATCAGTTGCTTGGAGGCCTGTACTGTTGCATAAGCTGCTGCATTTGGAGTTGCATCTGTCTTCTGAAATCTTCTTGTTGTTCTTCATGTTGTTTGAGACGCATCTTCATATCTGCTTGTTTTGCCAATTGAGCCTCTAACTCATGCTGTCTTGCAGTCAATTCTTCGATTCTGGAATTCGCATTCTCTAGCGCTATAGAAATTATAGATGCATTCCCAGAAGAAGAGGAAGAGGGACCAGGCTTTACACAGCGACCCAAACTCCTCAAATATCCTAAACGTTGACACCCAGGACTTGTGTAAAAATATCAATATCACTTGTTGAGAAATTTTGATCTGACGCAGATTCAGTACGTAGGACAACCATTTTATCCTAGACATATATAAGATAAAAAATTAATATCGTCATAAATATTCTAATATATTTAATTAAAACAGGTTATAATATTTACATAATTTTCACGGGCATTAGGATGAGTCCACTCTCCATTACGATCAGTGTGCGATGCATCATATAATTTTGTCAGATCATAATTAGTATCTGAATCTTGCTACAATAAATGTGTTAAGATATAAAGTCATTATGATTCATCCAAATAATTAACTATATCCAATAAAAAAAATAGCAATACCAATTTCTTAGAAAGGCGATGGAAAGATCTTAAACCTGCATGATGATTAATCTTCAATTTTGATCTATTTGTTTTGTTTATAGAATTTCGCTCCTGCAAAAAAATTGAAAATATTATGAAGCGAAATGACAAATAGGACAAGTAAAAGAATTAAATTTTATTATACCTGATATGATGGATTCTCAAACATGTCACAAAGTTTTTCCCACTCAGAAGATCGGACATCAAGGATGTTGGCGTGCATTTTCCTTCTTCTCAAACTTATTATAATGCTCATGACACATCGCCTTATATTTGTGGAATGCATTACCCATAAGCTCTTCTACAGTCTTACGCTCCTCTCTCCGACCAAAATTTAATTCGAAATCATCATTAAAAAAAATAGTCACAAATACATTATCATTTATAAGATTCTAAATTTAAGTAAAATATAAAAATTTATTCTACTAAATCAATGTTTTAAACATTATCAAACAACGTTTCTTGATAAGCTCTTTAACATCTTGGGGGACTTTCTTCCATGAAGTCGTTGCCAAAGGTGTGTAAGTTCGTGTAAGAGCACTCACATGCGATGCAAGCCAAGCTGCTGGTTGTCCTTCTCCCCTGGTATGTTCGTCAGGAATGTTAACCTTGATCTTACCCACCTTCAGATATTTTTCCAACGTCACCCCTATAGTGGTGCCTCGACCTTGACGAGATTGTACTGTAGACTCTATAAAATATAACATTGTAATCAATTTCATTTATATGTCTATTATAGGACCTTAATTAATAACTTTTATGAATATTAGATTTTTATCTTGTTCTGTAGAGTCAATCTCTAATGGTGAGTCTGAAGGAGAGCTAGGAACAGGTGGAGATGGGTTGCGAACTTCCTTCCTCTTTGGCGGCATAATTTCAAACTACTGATACATTCAATAAGTAAAATATTTGTCATCAAGTGTAATGTTAACACATAATTGGTCAATCATAATCTGTATCAATTTCATTTGACAATTCGCTCTCATCATCTGTAGATACTTCAGATGATTCAACATTTTCCTCAACTGTCGCATCAACAATTTCAGTCTCAATATCTTCTCTATTTAATGGAATCATCTCATACTGGCTCAAATCCACAAACAAATTTAAGGCGGGTTGACTCTCTTGATATGCTTATTGAGTAGATGAGTCATCTTCTTCTTCATGTTGTCCTTCCGCCTGAGAGATAACATCATATATATTTCTTGGAGAATATTTTTGTACTACTCGCCATTGATTTCCTAACTTCGAGTCATCTAAGTAGAACTTGAGATGCTTGAGAAGTCAAAATAAAAGGATCATCTTCATACCATTTTTTTTTTATGTATTAACACTAAAAAAATATTCATCATCACGGACTCCAGTACGAAGATTGCTTAAATCCCACCAATCACACTTAAACAGATACACAGCAAGCTCTCCCAATATTTCTATTTTAAGTATTTAAGTATTATTAAATCTTAACTATTTCTATTTTAATTTAAAGATTTAATAGTATTTTAATTTAAATATTAATTTTACTAATTTATAATTAACTATTTAAGTGATATTAAATCCTAATTATTTATATTTAAATTTAAAGATTTAGTAGTACATATAATTTACAACTATCCTTATATATTTGTATTCTAAATGTAAATACATTGATGTAATATTTACGTTTGAACGATGCTAACCTATGTTCGAACATAATGAATACGTTCGAACGGTAATCCTAACCCGTTCGAACGTATTCATTCCAGATTTCAGTCGTCTTCAATAACGCCGAAAACCTCATTAATCACAAACTCACAGCAACACAAACAACAATATCAAAGCATACAAATTTCTAATATTGCAAAATATTAAGTTCAAACCATGCATGAGAATATAAAAGGTATACCTAAATTTTTGGAGATGAAAAGGGAAGGAGATGGTGATATGCCGTACGAAGAAGCTCTCATACAAGTTGTAATCCGAGAATAATTGAGTGAGATGAAATTTTTTTTGAATTTGGGGGCTAGTTTGAGGAAGAATACCTCTGGTACACGAAGGGGTAAACTTCGGCACTGAGAGGGCGCGGGGGAGGAGAGGGACAATTGTGAGGTTCTGTCGTGTTTTTGCAGAAGATTTCATGTTCAAACGATTATTTACTAACCGTTCGAACGTGAAAATATTTAGCGGGAGAATTCCCTCCTAGATTTTCACGTTCGAACGTATAAATAGTATGTTCGAACGTTATTGAATTATTCCCGCTCGAAAATTAACCGTTCGAATTTTTATTTTTAACTGTTCAAACGGTATTGCAAATGTTTATTAATTTTTTTTTCATTATACCTTTGAATAAAAGAACAACATTAAAATATATAGACATATTAGATGATACTATAGTTTAATTGACGGGATATTTTTTCACTACTGCAATAATCCGTTCGAACTATAACAAATTACGTTCGAACGATAATCCAGCAGCCTTTAATTGGCGGGATGTTTTCCCACCATTGCAATAATCCGTTCGAATGTTTTTTTCATACTTTCAAACGCCACATATGTGTTTGAATGGTTTACGAGTACCGTTCGAACACATAACCTTTATATTTAAATATAATTTTTTTATCATTAAATGAAAAGTACTATAAGATCATATGTATTAGTAATATATACTATCATATATATAGTAATATATACTATCATATATATAGTGATCTATACTATTATATGTATTAGTAAGATCATATGTATTAGTAATATATACTCACATATATATAGCCTCAAATATACTAAGGTCACATAATAAAGTATAGAGAAATTTATAAGATGATAGTATATTAGTAAACTATACTCTATATATATATGCTGTATAGTATCATATATAACTTATATAGTAAAGTATAATGGAATATATAGTATGACATATATTAGTTAAGTAAAAACTCATACCATATAGTACTATATGCTATCATATAGTACTATATATATATATTACAACCTCATATATAACACTTTGATAGTAAAGTATTATGATATATTACTATTATACTATAAAAAAATACATATAAGTTATTATGTCTTCATTTAAAGTATTATACTCTCATAATATATTATAATATTACATATATATTACAGTATATATAATCTACTATAATAGTATATATATTATATTAATTTATAGGATTATAAATATAATATACATTTAATATAATTTTTACTAAACTTAAAAAACTTCCGTTCGAACGTGAAATATTAATGGTCGAACGGTTTTATATTAACGTTCGAACGTTAATATTTAGCGTTCAAACGGTTATGCACGTATAAGTTATCGCGGGCAGAGATTTCTCTCACGCCGCCGTCCCCACCTTTTGAAAAAGCGAGAAAACGTTTGAACGCACTACAATCGCCGCCGTAATCAGCACTTATGTCAATCACTTTTCCTCCCAAGTGAAGGTATGTATTTTCAAACTCATTTTACCGTTTATTTTATAATTTTATGGTTTTATTTGTTTTAAAAAAAATAGATTTTTTCATCAATAGTCACCGTAGAACATCATAAATCTACCGTAGGATGTTTAGAAATGAAAAGTACTATGTTTTTTGTCGAAGAAACCACGAAATCGATGCTATTTTAGGTGTTTTCATGGCCACTGAGTTGACTCAGCCATGGCCGAGTTAGATATGGTTTCTGTTCGAACGATTTAACCTATCCGTTCGAGCGGTTTTCAAAAGTTTGAACGTTCTTAATGGTCCGTTCGACCATATATTTAGGCGTTCGAACGCTTATTATTAAATTCAATCCATTTACTTTGTATTAGCTTATTAAATTGTTTTCATCGTTTAATTGATTATAAGTTCTATCAATTAATTTATTAAATTACTATTAGTATATAATTTTATAAATCTTTTAGTCGTAATTAGATTTTATCACTAATGTTGAATATATATTATATTTTTAAAATTTCAGGATCATAATAATGTCTTATCGGGGCTGTAAACGTGGTAGATTAGGAGAACCTTCCATCCAAACAGTTCGAGAGCGAACTGTTTTACTTGAGTGACAGGTAAAACTGTTTGATTTTGTAGCTCTTATATAGGAGGGTCATTCTCTCCCATCAGTATTCAATGATCGTGGTTGGACACCAATCTTAGATCAGCGAGAATAAGGAATGGAGCTCGTTTCCTTCATTGAGATCGTTATTGAGTTCTATAAAGAGCTCGGTGCTGCCAGCCCAGACGATGGAAGGGCATACAAGATCTGTGTCTGAGGAGCTCCTGTTATATTTTTAGCAGACGAACTTGCTACATATCTGGGTATTCCTAGGCTTCTTGATACCTATCCAAACCTGCCGCCTAAAGAGTCTGATTCTTTAGGTGATGCAGCTATGTCTCAGGACGAGGGACCAGATTACACAGATGAGATCGATACACTTGCTTATCATGAGGTCAGAGACTTGATTGTTGGTCCAGATGCTCCAGTGTACGATGAGACGAAAAGTATTAGGCAGACATATTTATCTTCTTTCTTCAAGATCATGAATTTGATCATTGCCAATAATATTGACCCACGACAGCACAAGACCGAGGTCGGCATGGATCGAGCGAGATTTATGATACGGGTCGCTCGTGGCATCCCGATCGACCTCGTTGGTTATATATTTGAGAGGATCCGATGAGAGGCACGGTTCATTACGATAGATATACTGCCGTTTGGGATCCTCATCACTCGATTTTTGCTACATGTCAGGGTTGTGTTCGAACCTGCCGAGCGTTCCCGATTTCCGATGGCACCGATCAACAACACCACCCTGTCACGGAGCACGGGACACTCTAGATTTCATTTTCGTGGGGTTGTTCCTGACAGGGTTGAGATTTAGAGAGATGCACAGCCGGGAGATACTGGAGTATCGGCTGGTGAGACATCTACACAGGCTGAGGCATCACGCACATCTATTCGCGAGGAGATGGCTGATATATTACGTGCTGAGATCAGTGTACACACATCAGCAGTGATTGATGCAATGCATACTGCCATATTTGAGTTGCGTACAGAGATTATGGCTACCGTCTATGGGTTACGTACAGAGGTTAATGAGTTACGTACAGCGATTAATGCCAATAATGCAACTCAGGTCACGCTCAGTACTCGACTAACACAGGTAGAGACACAATTAGCTACAGTCGAGGATGTGTGTAGAGATCTCGCATCACAGTAGTTTCTATTTTTTATTTATATTTTCTTTTGTTATAGTTATGAACAATATATATGGCGTTTTGATAATTTATTTTATTTGGTTGATTAATATATATGTGGTTGATAATATTTATTTAACTAAAAATCTTATTTAACATAAAAGAAATCATTACAATATTTTAAAATTAATTACATAAAACTAATTAATGAATTTGTATATATGATATATATTTTTTATATTTTAAGTTTCGTACCGAGATTAATATTATACCTTCGAATGTATAAATGTGGTGCTTGAATATGTTCTAACTAAATATATTCCTTTTGAACGGTTTAGAAACCTTCCCGCCAGGATTTGCCACCAAATATTTTCCGTTCGAATACAACAGATTATCGTTCGAACGGTTATTTTAACATTCGAACGATTTGTAAAGTCATCAATTTTTTAGGATGAAATTTAAATTTCATCCCAAGAAATGACTTTTAGGGATGAAATTTTTTTCGTCCCTAAATAATTTCGTCCCAAAATCTCAAATTTGTTGTAGTGTATATATAATTTATTCATATATCGACTATTCCGAAACGATACACGAAACGGTACCGGTATCGAAATATTTCTTTCCAGTATCTTGACTGGTACGGTTTCCAGTACAGTATTCAAAACATTCCGATATATAGCTCAGAAAGAATACACTATAAATTTCTCTCTTTTTTCCTGTTTTTTAATGAATTATTTTTTCTATTGAAAATATAATTAATTTCCCCTATCAAACTAAATAAATAATGTTTTACTCAATACGTCTTAAATTACCAAAATTACTATATTAACCTTTCAAACAATAAAAAACGTATAGATTAATTATACTATCAATATTCATGAATTACTACCGTGAGAAATAGGTAAAAATAAAGAGAAACTTTATTTACAGTCCTGAGTGGGGGTCTTGGGGATTGCGTGTACAGTCCTATTGATAAATGGGGTAAAATAAAAAAAAATTATTTTAAAAATAATATTATTATACTTTTATAAAAAAATTTTTAAACATAACTATATGAGCTTGCATGAACAGTCTCTATTTGAAGACTGTATGTAGACTAACTAAAAAATAAAAGACTAAAAATCTTAAAGAGAAGGAGATCAGGCATACACTACAAGAAAACAGACCCATTGCGTAAATTTTAATTTCGATGTAATGGAAAACGCCGCATAGATCTTTATTTGCAGCGACTTTCCAGTCGCCGGGCACTTTTAACAACAACTTCCGCTGTTATCATTTATTGGGTAGTGTTTTCCTTTTAGTGATACCACTTGATCATAAATACTTTTTCGAATTCTATGGACCAATCATTAATTATGGCAATTTAAAATGCAATATATAACTGCTTTGAATAATTATATTAGTAGAGTGTATAAGAAGTACGTAAAAATGACTGTACCCAACAATACTCTAAATTCATTATTAGTTTTCTATCTCATGTGTTTAATTTCTATAACTAATTGCCCAAAAAAGGACGTAGAAATTTCGAAAAGTTATACAAAATTAATAACAACATGACTGAAATATTAATAGAGAAATGATACTTACAGTCGTGAGTGTGCAGTCGTCGTGCAGTCGCTTTGAAAAAAGTAAATAAATATGAAACTCATATGAAAAAAAATTAATTTTTTAATAATGGATCACACTTGTTTTCAAAACGACTGTACAGTATTTACGCATTTCACGACTGGAGGTACCATTACTGATATTAATAATGCTGCAGTTCTGAACAAAATAAAAACAAATAAGACTGGTGCACCTCAGTCTTTAAATACTGATCCTGCAAACTACAAGACATTATTAATATTCGTACCAAAAAAAGAATGAAAGACTTGTTGCTTGACTGCCTGTTTGTGGTCCCTTCCCACAATATCATTAATATTCATTATTATTATTATTATTTACGAATGAATCTGTGAGAGAAGTTATATTAATTAATTAATTAATTTTTATTATTGCGAGTTTAATTTGTTAGGGGGTAGGGTTGGGGAGTGTGTTAGGGATCTCTCTGATTAAGGGTACACTATCCTATTCGACACGTCGCTTTTGGCCTTTAGATCCTGTACCAGTCCAAATGGGAATCACCTTGACCATGAATTGCATTTATGAACTCTATCTCTATTAGCTGTAATTTTCTAGCTTCTGATCTCTTTCTCTCCTCCATCTGCAACCCCAAAAGAAAAAAGAAAGAAAGATCAAGGATCATGACTGACTTAGCTATATATATATATATATTTGATGATTTTGCATTTGCTAGTTAGCTAATTTAGTGCATGCTTTTTGTGAAAATTTTGACCCTCCACAACGAGAAGACCTTTAGTGTACAAACAAACCCACATCCCCATGCACAAAAGTGGCGAGATAGATAGAGACAGACAGCACTTTCTCTTATATATTCTTCAAGTTTACAAATTCCATCAGGACTTTGTGGGGGGCCAAAAACAGACACAAATTCAACTTTTATGTCTTTCTAATAATTTTATAATGAAAAGAAAATGTCTTCGATAATCGATTCTCACAATCATAATTAATAAGTTAACCCAACTTTAAATTTCATCATTTTATTTTAGAGAAATTTTATGCATCAATCACTATTTATTTTCACATCTCATATCTATAATTTTTTTTATAAAATATGAGATAATGAATAGTAACTAATGAGAAGAATTTCTCTTCATTTTATATTTGAATAAAACAAATATTATGTTTTTATTAAACTTCCTTTTCACACAATTGTATCTATAAACTTATCGAATTACGAGCAATTTCGTTATAACACATATGAATTGAAATAGAAAAATTCTTTTTATCAGTCACTATTCATTATCTCACACTCCACACTTTATGAAAAACATCACACACCCTATGAAAAAAAAAACTGTTAGACATGGAATGCGGGGGTGAATAGTAACTGATGTATAACATTCCTTATTGAAATATGATGACTATATGTGATGTGTTTTTTAAAAGTGGATTAAAGGTATGGAGATATATGATTCCAAATATTTTTTTTTTTGGTAAAAATTTGATAAATAACATGAAACTATAAGGTGGTTTGATATTTTATATGATAATTAAATATGAGGTTAAATCTTTTTTTTTTTTTTTTTTTTGTGAAAATAGTTGCATATTTGTCTTCGTAAGTTGTTTTGCGTGAGATGTAATGAGGAACGGGTGTTGATAAATGCGTAGGTACAAAGAGCATAAATAATGTGGTAGTGCTTTGAAAGTATCAAGAAAAAAGAGAGAGAGAGACTACAATTGTGTAGGTACAAAGCCTACAAAAAGCATTTCATTAGCCATCACTTCTTACTTTTTTTTAAAAGGCACCTCCTCCTCCGTATCTTAGGGGGAAAAGAAGAAGAAGAAGAAGAATAAGAATAAGATCTGATTAAAGAGAGGTAAAGCATCTCAAGTCATAAGTTAGCCAATCAAAAGATGAAAATGTAGTTAATTATTTGGATACAAGAATAATGAATGGCTTGGACATTCTCCATTTCTCTTCTCAAATTATTTAAATCATAACTATATATGACTTGGAATTATATCCATTTAAGTTGGGCAAAACAAATTATAAATTACTTGAGTATCGTATAATGCTTGAAATAAGATGATCAATTTAAAAAATTTTGAGATTTTGGAATTGAAGTTTTATTTTTTTTAAATAGAAATGG
Organism: Juglans mandshurica; assembly: GCA_022457165.1. Lineage (NCBI taxonomy): Eukaryota > Viridiplantae > Streptophyta > Magnoliopsida > Fagales > Juglandaceae > Juglans > Juglans mandshurica. The sequence continues at coordinate 36,816,155 of CM039621.1, forward strand.
TTGGTCCTAAAGTCGGGAAACTTGTATCTAACATAACTCTTTTATAAAATAAAAAGTTGAACAGAAAAATAAAGAGAATGTGATATCGATGTTGCGTCTTAAAATTTTTATAAAAGAGAAAAAATTTATTTAAAAATCTTATTTTTAACACATCCAGTACATCGCTGATGTGGAAGCTTTCAACACTAATAATGCTAAAAAATAATTGATTTTTTGATTTGTTTTTTTTTTTTAAATTATAATAGGCCATACTTTTAAGTGGTGTGCTAATACACCTGTAGCAAAACTTATATTAAACTATTAAAAACCTTTTAAGATATGTGTATATGTTTTTTATTTATTTATTAAAGTTGAATTAAAAACAAAAATGAGACTTCCACTTAAACAAGAAAGGGAAGTCCTAATCTTATCTATTGTCTACTCAAAAGGGGGAGAAGCTGGAAAAGGCGAAAGGAAAGATAAGAAGATGGAAGATGCTTGACAATTGGGAAAGTACCGGTATCAGAATATGGTGATTATGATTCCCGCAATTAAAGAAGCTAGCAAAGGGTAATTTAGTCAAGAAAAGTAATTTATTTATTTTTCGATATATATTTATATAAATATAAATATCTTCAAATAAATCAGGGTTTGACCGTCGTGGTCCTTTTGTTGTTTGTGTTTGTTTGGGTGTCGCTCTGTTTCATTTATCATCGTCATCAGCATCAAAATCCCCATTGCCTTTTCGCCGCTGTTGCAGTGAGTGTCTCTCTCTCTCTCTCTCTGATGGCTGATGCACTGTGAGTCTTTCTCTTTGCTTTTTTCCCACTGACCCAAGGGAAGAGATTACTACAAATTCAATATCTTTTATCTATTCATCGCAAAAAGTTCTCATCTTTATGCTTCTTTTTTTTTTTTTTATATCATTATATTCTTCTCCTTCTCCTTCTCCTTCTGATAACTCCCTCTCCCTCGTTATTCTACTATTCCTCTCTCTCCCTCTGATCCGACGCCCACAATCGCCTTCTTCTCCAATCGTACGCCCAGGTCTTCCTCGTCAGCTTCTCTACGTAAGTAACGCCCCCAACCCTGTTGCCTTTTCTGCCCACCTTTTTTCTGTAGAATTCTCCTCTCCTCCTCCCTTTTTCTTCTTAATCATTTCTCCATTATCTCTCTCTCTCTCTCTCTCTTCATATATATATACATACATATATACGTATAGATATATATACAAACCTCGTATGTATATATATGTATGTATACGTGTCGTTTTATATACTGACCGCTTCCTTCGCCTTTATTTTCGAATCTGTATTCGTATTCGCTATACGTAAATGCGTGTTGTTATATTCTCATTCGTGTTTTATTTTTCTTATTGCTATAAAAATCATTCATCAAGTTTGATTTCGAGGGCAGTAAGTTTTTTTTTTTTTTTTTTTTTTTGTTTTAATTTTACTGGGACAATCTTTGAGTTGTGTTTTCTGCTTCCCTATATTTCTTTTGAATCAAATATTTGTTTCTGATCACATGCAATGATTCGATTCTTTGATTTATTCGATAAATGAATTTCGGCACTAATGTTGGATTTAGTTCTACTATTTTCTACATATTTTTATTATTTTTTTACTTTTAATCCAAGAGATAACACAGTTCAAAATCGTTGCGCTTTCTTTTCCGAGTTTGAACAGTGTTTTACTCGATCAAAGTACCGACTAACGATGTCCTTATTCTTTTTTCGAGTTTATACAGTGTTTTTTAATTTCAATGTTTTTTTTTGTTTCCGTTAATAACTAGGGCCAGTTTTTTTTTTTTTTTTTTTTTTTAATTTTCTGACAAATGCTGTCTTCGTATTGACACCAATCTTCTGGGTTCTTCGTATGTTTTAAGAGCATGTAATGTTTTTTATTCGGAGGTTACTGTAGCATAATTACATTATGGGCAATACTGTCAAGTTTATTAATTATACTGTTCATATATTGGTTTTTAACTTTCGAACCCTACCCCCACAATGTTTAACCTGAGGACAGATGGGAGCCAGCTAGAGGTTTATGTAGGTTTCCACCTATAATCAGGGTTTAATGACGATGTCTGAATTCTAATGTATACATGCGTGGCTAAATCACATACCAATCCGATTTTTATTGCTTTGAAATCTTGTCTGAAGGAGGCTATTAGAAGTTATATTTCACCGTCCATTTCTATTGGTTCCAAGACTCGGCCAAACTCTTTCTAAAATTTGGATCCAATAGGATCTATTGAAATGGGGGATTGGCTATTTGTTTTGATCCTGGAAGGAATTTATGTATCTTTTTTGGTGCAAAATCACCCTAAAGTTTGGATCTTTTATTGATTTCTTTATATTTTACTGAAAGATTGCAGTTTGTAGTATCTCACTTCCATGTTTTAACAATATGGAGAATTGAATCGTAAATCATCTGGACTCTATGTGGGTTTTTTATGGGTGACTAGATTTTAGTAGTTGAATGGTGTTCTCATATCCATGACAGCTGTATGGAGCATACCCTTTTATGTTGGGTTATCTGGGGTATTTTTGTGCCTCTCTAGATTTTTATTTTCTTTCCTGGAAATATTCCAGAAATTCTCAACTTTGCATACCCTTTTATGTTGGTTATCTGGGGTATTTTTGTGCCTCTCTAGATTTTTATATTCTTTCCTGGAAATATTCCAGAAATTCTCAACTTAAATTGCTTTTACATTGCAAGTCTCTTTGATATAAAACATATGTTTCTCATTCAGTATCATGGGGATCGAATGTCTCCATGGTAATGATGGAATTAAACCATCATTATAATGGGGCCACAGAAAAGTTTGAGCTTTTGTCCAACTGATTGTGTGGCTTGTAGTTTTCAGATCAATAGGAACTTTTTCCATTTAAAATTTTTTTTGCTCTTTATCTTTAATGGCTCCTTTTATGTCATTTAAGGTGATATATTTTGTACATAAAATTATAAATAATAGACCGTTGCCTGATGTCCAGGTAAAATTACATATGACTATGGATCTGGGGTGAATATTGTTAGTTATTTATTACATTGTAGAAATCTTAAGAATAAGGTTTCTAAATGCTGTTCCTTTTCTATTAATGTAATTAATGCATAGTGCTCACGAATTTCTTTTAGGTTTTTTTTTTAATCATTTATGTAATGAACTCCTGGTGAGCATTTTGATATTATCGTGATAATGGAATTCTGTTGCATGTTTGAATTGGGTAATTTGCCTTAACTTTAAAATGTCACTAGAGTACTGTTTAATGACATTTTTAAATTTTTGTAATATTATCTCTTATTTTTTATTTCTTAAATCAATATATATATATGTCACAGCAACTTTCATGGGAGTATTTGTATTATAATTTTTTTTTATCATTATGATAGGACACTGCATGGTAGTCAGGCTTTTTATTTTTGTCTTTTTTTGGCTTCTGTTGATTTTATTTTTTATTTTTCGGGGATGGCCATCAACTAAATACTATGGCCTCTTTAATAGATGAATATCATGTTTTACATTTTAATCTGATTTGGTGTTGAGGCAGACCTATAAACATCAATTATACTGATATCTGGTTTCTTGAATGCCTCACTTTTCTTGGAGTTATTTTTCTATGCTCACTTACATTTTTTGACATTATGTTTGTTTTCCATTAGCTTTAATGATCTTTTTTTTTAATCAAGGACTGGCAAGTTTGGAAGTTAATATTGGCTCTAAATACCTGCTTACCTTTTGTTTTCTTTGATTTGTAGGCAGTAAGCAAGTTACATCTGTTGTACATATGGGACCTAATGGGCATAGAAGAGTAGGGAGACAGGACCTTCATACCGAAGAAAATGGCGGTGCAAGTCTAATGCGTGCTAGTGAAGAATTTGATCCATGGACTGCATGGGCGTACAAGCCTCGTACTGTGTCTTTGCTACTTATTGGTGCCTGTTTTCTTATGTGAGTGATAAGTAGGTTCTTATCTGATGATATGTTGATCACTAATCAAAATTTCAATTACTCATTTAGCAGTAAATTTTCCAGACCATTAATTATATTTTTCCATTTTATGATATTTTCCAACCTGGATACACTTTTCTTTCCTGCTTAATTTCTGATCTGGTGGTCCTGGATAAAGCTTTTGGTATCTTCTGGTTGTTGTGAATGTCCCTTTGTATCATGAGCCTGATTGCTGTACTGGGGTTAGTTGCCACTTGCCAATACCAGAGAAATGTCTTTTAATATATGTAGGTTAGTGTGATACATCTTGCTTCTCTGCTTGCAGTCACTTATCTAGTCATTAGTTTCATTTACTTTGGATGTGCACCAATGCTTTAGGCGTCTCTAATAGAACAGGACTCACATGAATAAGTTTATGGATATAATTAACATGTTTTTTTCCTCAGCACAAGGGAAAGTCTTGGGGTTTTATTCTGTCTCAGCTTGTCTAATGCAATAGAGCTGAACATCCCTAGTATTACAAATTGGACATTTTTATGCTCCACATGTACTTTTGCCAGGGAGAGAAGGAAGAAGGATATTCAAAACCTTGTTTGTGGGTTTCTTATAAACCAACATTGAATATAAATGGTTTTATGTTGTCTAATGTTCCTACATACGGAGGGTTGGTTTTGATTAAAAGTAACATGCTTTTTGATGAGGTTATTTGTTGCTGCTGCACTTTCAATGCAACAATGGAATGTTTGTATCATATGTAACATCCTTGTTGCAGTACTTCATTAGATAGGGTTTAATCGCCATTGATATTGTTGTCTTTTTGGTTGCTTGCTTGATGTACAAACAGCTGGGCAAGTGGAGCCCTTGACCCTGAAGGTGGTGCAGGTGATCTTGTTACATCCGTGAAGAGGTTTGTGCCATATTTCTTGATTGAGTGAAGTTAATTCGAATTCTCTTCTTCAGCACTTAATAATTTTCTCATGGTTTCTTGTAGGGGTGTATGGGCTATGATTGCAGTTTTTCTTGCTTACTGCTTGCTGCAAGCCCCTTCCACGTAAGTTCAGACTTCAATATAAGAAATAATGTTCATTAATAAAAAAAACCTGTGACTTGATAGTGATAATCTTTATTGGGTTGGAGAGGTAGTTTGGAAATCAGCCCTATGCTGCTACGTTTTTAAAATTATATTCTTTTACAGGGTCCTTATTAGGCCACATCCTGCAATTTGGCGCCTAGTACATGGAATGGCCGTTGTGTACCTTGTCGCCCTCACATTTTTGCTTTTTCAGGTTGATTTCTTTTCTGAAGCAAGCTTTCTAAAGTGTGTGGAAAACAAACCTGATTTTTCTGTGTGGATTTATACATTACAAATTAAAGTTATGGGGACCTTCTTGTTGCAAAATCATCTTATATGTGCTGCTTTCTATTGGTGTTGGGAAATTCTCAGTTATAAGCATCTTAAAAATACCTCACCACTTGATATGATCAATTTGATAAATTAAGCATGTCTTGATCAAACTTCACCTTCTCTTTTTCCAGAAGCGTGATGATGCTCGGCAATTTATGAAGTTTCTCCATCCTGATCTTGGCGTTGGTAATGCTAGTTCTTTGCAACCGTTAATTTTGATAGTAATTAAGAGGGATTTCTTCATCATTCAATTTGTGGTGCACATGATATATACAACTTCATTATGATGGAAAAGATCGTTAGTGGTTGTGTTGGGAAATTTAATTTTATTTGCATGACTTCATGCAGAACTTCCAGAAAGATCATATGGCACTGATTGCCGCATATATGTACCTGAGAATCCCACAAGCAGGTTTAACAATGTTTATGTATGATTTCTTCTGTCACTACCTTTTTACTTCAATTGATTCCACTGCATGTTATTCTGCTCTTGTCGTACATCAGTACAATATCAGGGTGCTGCACGATTCTTATTTTCTTTTGAATTCTTGTAGGGGACACTTTTTGATGAGTTTGTGCTAGCTCATATTATCGGATGGTGGGGTAAGGCAATATTGATCCGTAATCAGCCCCTTCTGTGGGTGTTATCAATAGGATTTGAAATGATGGAGGTTGGTTCCTTTATTTAATACACGTCTCTTTTGCAGTTCCCATTTTCGGTTTGGATTTATTGTGGACTTATTTTTATGTGGTATTTTCAGCTTACATTCCGCCACATGTTACCAAACTTCAATGAGTGCTGGTGGGACAGTATAATTCTTGATATTTTGATCTGCAATTTGTTTGGTGAGAGTCTTTGATCTATTATCTATATCTACTATAATTTTGGAAATATGAAACTTTGCTCATACGAAGTCATGTCATCCACTCCCCATTATGTTTTTAAAATAATTTATATCGTTAAAGTAAGTGATTGAATGAAAAATAATATATCTAAGTTTTAAGTAATTTTGATTTAAAGTTACTTATTGGAAAAAAGTAATTTTAATTTAAAGTTAGTTGAGTCTTTTAGTTTTCCTAGCATGTCTTCTTCTTATCTCAATTTAAGCATTTCATAATCAATAGATCATAAAGGTTATAAAATTGTTGTGGAAGTTAAAGAGTCTATTATTAAATGTCATGATTACATTACATTTTTTTTTGTCATGATTACATTGACACACTATAAAGAGATCTAGATCCCTTTATAGAGATTTCTTGTCACTGACACAGAAACAAATGAGTAAATAAAGAGAAGATTAATGTGCTAAACCAAATTTTGGAGATCAATGTGCTAACATTGACACTCCTTTAAAAGTTATATGAAAAAATGGTTCGAAGTATTCTAACTTAGTTACATATAGTTTTTTCATTTAATAAATTTAACTATTCTTGCCTATCGCTAGGTCTACAACTAGATTTTCTTGATTTATCTACCCTTATCATTGTTGACTGCAGCATATTACCTGGTTTATAATCGTTCTGGTCTGTGAACCTTTAAAGAATCAGATCTTTGATTGTGTGGCTATCAAGTCATTTTTCTTTTGTATTTACCTATAGTGTTTGCTTTATGAAGTATTTTTCCATTTATGAACAGTAAGAATTTTTGGGATGCTCGGGATGCCCTTAATGGCAGATTGTTATCTAGTTATCCAAGGGAGAAAAAGTTTTTAGCGGAAAAGTGGGGTCAAGCAACTAATAGTTCTTTTTGATATCTTGATGGATACGTACACCTTTTAAGGAACTGGTAGGATCTTGGCAAATATCTAATGCATTGAGAATTTTAGGACCATGATTAATAACCTTATATAATGTGATGTATCAACCCTGTGGGACTCTGTGTTATATTCCTTTTTTTTTTCCTGCCCATTTCTTCTTTTTTTTTTTCTTGTTGACGAGTGAAATATAGCAGTCAGCATGCTTCCTACCCATTTCTAGTTAAGCTCACCTTCTGAAATGTAGATAATAACATTTTAATTTATTCATTTTATTGCGTTACTGTTAATTGCATGGCTTTCATTTTAAGCTTACCTATTATTTGAGCCAAAAATGCTATATAGTGGGGCACAAGCCACAACATGGAGCATTTTATTAGTGCAGATCTTAAAGTTATTTGATATTCTGGTGTTTTAATCTGTATTCATAGGACTGACTTGGAATGATCTTAAAATGAAGATTTGTTAAATTTCCAGGGGTAGTATTTTACCTGTGGATATTTATCTCTAACCCATACACATATTACATCTATTAATTTTCTGGGACCTGGGACTCTCCCAAATGTTTGGTTTATACTTAGTTGGAATTTACCCTGATTGATTTGGTGGTTTCTGTGCTTGTTTGATGATTTCTTGCCTTTTATTTTACACATCAGTCATCTATGTGAAACTTTTCTTTTTTTTTTAAGTTCATATGTGTGAAACTTATTTATCTTCTTCAGCTTTTGATAAACCTTATATGACACAATTAGAAATTGGAGCTACAGAAAAAAAAAAAAAAAACTTTGGGTCACCAGTTTTTATCAATCAATTTGCCGTTATAAAATTTAAGTATGGTGGTATCGTAAAGCAGGATTGTCATTTGTTGCTTCTGCCAATTTAGCTTATGGAATGCGATTATTGCAGCTAGTCTTTCTATTTTAGCAACTAATGGTTTATTATATTTAATGTTTCTTTTTATATCTAGATTGGTATTTTCAGATTGGTTGAAGTCTTTTGTGACAAGTTCTGTTTGGTTTACTTTGCAGGCATCTGGGCAGGGATGCACACTGTCAGGTACTTTGATGGAAAAACATACAACTGGGTTGGTCTAAGCCGTCAGCCTAATATTGTTGGAAGAGTATGTTTAAATGTCATGTTCATCTATCTTCTCTTGTTTGCTAATTATTATTTATAGGCATTAGTTTTCCTTTCCTTATGGAAAGATTCTAATCAGACATTGAGTATTTGTATATTAATTTCTGGAGAAAGATGGAACTGATCATGGTATTTGATGTTACACATTTAGATCTTCCTTGTTCTTTCCAAGGTAAAATATTTTCTTGTTTTATGGTCATTTGGTCTTCCGCAGTTTTTGTTTTTAAATGTGTCCTTTTACAATTTTTTTTCCAGTTCAAGCGAACATTGGGACAGTTCACCCCAGCACAGTGGGACAAAGATGAGTGGCACCCCCTGCTTGGTCCCTGGCGGTTCATTCAAGTTCTCTGTCTTTGCGTTGTGTTTTTGACAGTAGAGCTGAACACATTCTTTTTGAAGTTTTGTCTTTGGATTCCTCCACGGAACCCTGTGATTGTGTATAGGTTGATATTGTGGTGGCTAATTGCAATACCAACAATTCGCGAATACAATTCGTACCTTCAAGACCGGTACTTTCTTTTTCTGCCAAGTATTTTCACATGAACAACAATGCTACATTTCTTAAGAATATCTGCACTACTAGGAAAGAATTTGCATTTAGTCCTTGCTTAATTACCATTTTAATTTTCCAGCAAACCAGTGAAGAAAGTTGGAGCATTTTGTTGGCTTTCACTTGCTATCTGCATTGTTGAGCTTCTCATTTGCATCAAGTTTGGTCATGGTATGTTTGTCTAATATTAATCAAATCATCTTGAAGCCTTTCCAAGTTTTACACTGTATATTGTTAAATAGTGAAGTTTTTGATTGACACTAGCAAATATATTTGCTTCTTGATTTTAATGACCCTTTTCTTGACTCCACCAGGATTATATCCTAATCCAATGCCTTTGTGGTTGGTCATTTTCTGGATGTCCGTTGCAGTGGCCCTCTTAATATTCCTCCTTGCTTGGTCTTGGCAACTGCATCAGAGTTTTGGTAGAAAGAGGCGATGATTTTTGCTATTGCGATACATCATTCTTTGATTCCTTCCTTTCCCTGAGGGTATCCATCAATTGCTGTAAATACCCAACACCGTTATAAATTGTAAATGCTATATTCTCTTAGGTTAGTGGATCAGTCTCTTGAGCATATAGAGATTATTCTTACAGTATAGGTTGTGGGAAATGCTTGTAATCCAAGGCTTGTGAGTTACTGTTTAGTTTGGTTTGCCGCTGTTGTAGTACAGTTTTCTTGAGCCTTTTTGGACCTCCCCGTTTTTGGTGTTGTAGTACAGTTTTTTTATGTGATTAACCTCAAATTTTAATCCATGCAGAGAATTTTTGTCATTTGTAGTTGATCAATTATGTAGCAAAAAGTGAGTGTACTGCCTAGACAACATTAATAATCTATTCGAGTGGTTTCTCTCCCAGCAAAACCTCTCTCCCTCACTCACTCATGAATTGAAAGAGAGAAGTAAAATAAAAGGAAGGGAGCTGACTAGAGGGCCCCCGGAAGGAGGCCATAATATCAAATAAGTCATTTTTCCTAAAGTTCCCATTAATTAGTATTTCTTTCTGATGACACTCAAGTTTTGAGTCAGAGAGATTGCATAACGTGTTTCACTCAAGTGTTTCTGTTGAATGGCTGGGATTGAAGCCAGCTGAAAATGGTCTGATTCGAGATTTCTTATCCTTTTTTATGGGATATATGAACAAAAGATCTCCAGAAAATATTGAAAAGATATTTGCAACCGTGAATTGTGTAATTGCCGTGCAATTGTTTTGAAAAAAGTAAATAAAACATGAGACCCATATGAAAAAAATAAAATAAAATAATAGTAGACTCTACTCTTTTTTAAAGTCATTACGCGACGTTTACGTACTTCATAGTTGTATATAGAATTACTCATTCATCTTCTTGTTCTTTTCCTTTACAATCATCACCACACAACTTAAAATCGCCTACTCACCCAGTTGGATCTGGGATTGTAGGTAACTGATGCCGTACAGTTGAAGTACTCTGCATCACACCTTGGGCAAGATTATTAGGATCTTCATCCTGCTTCGGTGAATCAACACATTCATGCATATATAGAAATTTCTGGGACAGGGGACGGGGTAATCCGATTTTTCCTTGACAGATCTCTTTTTTCTGCTCTGAGAGGTCTGAATTTACTGCTTCTAAAACCCTCTAAGTTGGCTTATTTGTTTTTACAAGGAGGAGAAGGGCAGGGTGGACATCTTTTTCTTCCATGCGGTTCTGCCTCTAACAATCTCTTCACTTCCACGCTCACCTTGAGTTTGCAGGAGATGCGTATACCTTAATGGTTCCTTCTTAAAGGAGTCCAGAAGTCCATTATTTTCGAGGATTTCTGATGCAAGAGAAAATCCATTGAGTAGACTAATGTCATTGGTTTGTTTCAATCCATCTTTCAGAACTCCATCATCGTCAGGATGGCAAAGCGACTGAACTTTGTCTGAGCTCCCACATTCCTTTCTGTATTTAAGAATGATGCTGGATAGTTGGTGAGACTCCAAAATCTCATCTGGGATGGTCTGTGGGAGAAAGAAGAATTGAAAAGGAAATGAAGTAACTCTAAAGTTTAACAATGGGTGAAAGAAGACAGGCAAAGATTGACTGCAGATTTGTGTTTTACCTCAAGCATCCATCTTACATATTTCACATTGTTTACATGGTGATTCATGTCCAAATCACTTCTCTTGGGCTGCCAAATGGAAGTTTAAGTTAGTCAGCTTGTGCTCATATAGCTGTGTAATAAGCAGAATGAAGCATTGAAGCTGTGCTGTCTTTTTTACCTTCAAGTTGGAGTTCATATATCTTGCTTTACTGTCCAACTTAATGATTTTCTCGGGAGAATCTTCATGGATTGCTTGCTTCTCTATGAACCAGGGTGATATTTCAGCCCTCACCTCTTCAGGCATTTTTGAGAGGCGCCTTGTTTGCTGGTTCATCATCACCCAGGTGCTGTTTCATGTTCTAGTGTAAGCATTGATATATGGGAGAGAGGGATTTTAGTTTAGTTGAGTCTAGGAATCAAAGATATTATAAGAAATAATACCTGGTGGCACGTGCAAAAACAAGGCCTGTGGCTTGACTTCGGACTAGCCAATCTCGCCGCATTCCGTTTTTCCCTGATGCTCCAACCCATGTGTCAATTTCCATTATCTCTCCCCTGCATGCAGAGAAGTGATGGGGATTAAAGCCTGCTTTTAAAGTAGGTAACTAATTGATTTAAGTTCAGATTGAAAATCCTGATCTCTCTCATGCAGCTCAAAAACAACTTAGGTTCCTCAAAGACAGGAAGTTAGAAACTCCATTAAACACATCAAAGATATCGACTGTAGTGCTCTTCACCAGCGTCCACATGATGTCTCTTCATAAGACGCATTAGACCCCTACGTGTCATGATCCCTTTTCAACGTGTTCTGGGTTGTTTCAACCCTTTGACGACCTATGCATGTTTTAATTTATACCGTTATTCTCTTAATTTTGTTGGTATTTTGTTTGGTATTTCAAAGACTTTTGGAGCTTAGATCTATCATGCCAATACATCGTCGTCCACCTCCCACTTGCCTAGCCGAAAGCCTTCTGGCATCCATCTCCACTAACTGCCATTGCAAAATCTCTCCTGTCCTTTTTTGTCAGAGCTCCATGCTCCTCCTATTGCTCTCCTATTTTCGAGAAATACAGTTGTATGTTCTCTCATCCATGAATGCAGGAGAGAAGATTCTTATCAACTGTCCCAATATAGATAGTTCTTGTGCACATCTTATTGCTTTTAGGTCCTCCTTCATGCACCCGATGAATCGTTTTCGAGACAACCTTTTTCCCGAGCGAGTTATGTTCTATTTCTTGTATGTTTTAGAAGTGTAATCATTTGTTTTGGAGTATTGGTTGAGATCCTCTTTAACTCTTTTGTTGTGGTCCTGCTTAAAGACCTCACTACATTATATATAACCTCATAAAAACCACTCCTTAGATAATGGCGACCGAGCACCATTTTCAAGGAATTAGAGGATCTAATCCAAAATTGATACATGGCAAGCATCTATCAGTTCTGAAAAAAGGTCATTACTTTAGAAGAGAAAAAAGTAAGGATGGAAAAAATGGGTTCTTACTCTCTTAACTTTCTTTATTAAGAAAAAAAAAAAAAAAAAACTAATTTAATCATCAGTGTCTCTAGTCTTTTGGGACCCGGCAGAACCCTCTTTTGGGACCCGACAGAACCGGTGATGTTTTTCTTGTTTCGTAAAGAAAAATTCTTTTCATTAGTCACTATTCACTATTCCACACCATACGTCCTATGGAAAAAAAAATATTGTAGATATAAAATGTAAGATGTGAGAGTAAATAGTAACTGATGTATAACATTTTTTTTTTGTAAAAAGAGTTGTAACCACTGCAAGAAAAAGAGAATCATCCAACCACATTATTGCAAAAATGAACTATCACCCTTGAATTGTATCTTTTATTAAGTTCATTCTTTTTTGGCCGTTGAAAATAAAAATACAAAGAAATCCTTTGGACAGCCTTTTCCGGGGATTTTTGGACATTTAAAGTATTTTAGAATTTTGTGAATGATTATGAAATGATTTGAATGAAGATATTTTATTGAGTTTTGATAAAAGAGTGAGAAAAAGTTGAATAAAATATTATAAAGTTAAAAAATTATTTGAATCTAATTTTTTAATATTATTTTTTGTTTTGAAGTTTGTAAGAATTATATTAATTTTTATCTTTCAACAATGATTAAATAATAATTAGATAAAAAATTAAAAAATGTTTTGAGTTATATTTAAAAATGAAGTTATAAAAATTTTGAAGATTTTAGAATTAGTTTGGAATATTGGCCTTGTTTAAATGTTAAGCTGAGTTGAGATGAATTGAGTTCTTTATGAATAATGGTGAGTTGAGATGGTGGATTAAGTTTTATAGGATCTACCTAAGATGAATTTAAATGTGTTTGAATGTTAAAATTAGTTTAGATATATTTTATGAAAAGTTGGAAAAGATTATGGATCCCACGTGTAAAGAGGTGTTTAGTTGAAAAAGATTATGAATCCACGTATAAAAAGATTTTGAATTGAGATGATTTTAATGATTTGAAAGTTAAATATTTCAATATTAAACTCAATTTAAAATTATACTTACATGAATTCCAAACGAGGTCTTACTTCGTCATTTAAAAAGAGCGAAAACCCAAGGAAAACGTCGTTGTCAGTAAGCTTAGAGATTGTAGAGGGCTACGACTCACGAGGCGGGAGTAAAATACAGAAGTGGAGCCACTTAAAAGTTACGAGGAAGATGATAGATAGGACTAACCAGATTGGGTAGTGATCCACCTGAACCTGCATCCTAGAGACAACCCATATGAGATTATTCTTTACCATTCCGTGTGTGGCACCAAATCCATTGCTCAGAAGACCAGACATCCATACATGATTTAGTGCTGTTTCCTGCATTAATTGGTAAGGCATTTATTTATTTATTAAGGTATGAGCTCCTTTCATGTCTATGTGCATGTGCAGGTGCACGTGAAATGGATTAACTCAAACAAATTGGTTTTGGTTTTCTTCACCTGAAGAAGATTCAAGATGCTCTCGAGAGTAGCAGTTTTATCAGGACCAACTTCATAGGACCTAATGACAACAGTCTGCCTGTACCCGACACCTCCTTGAGTGATGAGACCTTGACGATGAGGATCCACCAATTTCTTCCTCGTCGGAATATTTTGTCGAATCTCTTCTTTTGGGATGTACCCATTTTCCGGAACAGAAGTGATTAAATTGAATGTGTTTGCGACTCCAGCAGTGTGGCTCAGAATATGATCAACAGCAGCTTTAGCAGAGGACGTACCAATAATTCTGATGTTGTTCAGCTTTTGCCTGTTTGGTTCTTGACTATCTCTATTGGAAGAGCATCTTATTATGGGACAGGAAGCTGGATATGATGAGAAAAGAGCCATTGCTTTCCTGTTGTTGTAAATGGGAGGAGATTGGAACTGAGAAATGGGGTATGAAATGGTTTTGTAGACAGCAGGGGGGCGGATCTGCCAAAGGAAAAAGTTAAAAATTTAGAGCAAGAATTCAGGGAATTTTGTCACAAAGCTGAACTTATGGAAGTGTGCACCTTGTGTAATGCTACAAAAAATCTTTGGTGAAGAAACCTTAGGAGTGATCGACAGCCCAAGTTGGGAGAAGGGTTTAGTTTCTTTTTGGCATTTTCCTCAGTGTGAAATGCAGGAGGAACTGTTTTTTAGTGGTTCTCTATTGGAAAATAGGCGCAAGGAACATCGCTCGCTAAAAATCGACGTCCTCCTTTTGGTATGTTCCTAGAACTTTGCTTGGGTTTTTCGAACAGTCCAGGTCCAAGGAAACATCCAGAAACGCAAAACCTCTTCACCATGCCGTTCAAAGTATGACTCTTTTAACATTCAAATTATTACTCTTTTTTGTAATGATACACCTTCAAAGTATGACTCGTTCTGCAATGATACAGCCAGCTATGATAATACGTTAGCTGGCTATATGTAAATGTACATGAATATCATTAAGGAGTTCAGGTCTCTTGAAGATGCTTATATGACAAGAAGTACTAAGATATGGGATTTCCATACGCCTGCTGAGTGCGTAGTGCTCTCTGGAGGAATAACATATCCCCTTGAATTGTCTCCAAGTGTATGATTCTATAGATGTTCAAGGCCACGTTTATTTATAACGTAGGTTTGTCAGGTTGAAGGAATTCTTGATAGAGAGCAGACAATCTGGGCACAGAGGATCAGGAAATTAGGCATGCCCACACTATGAAAAGAGAAACAAGTAAAACTCAAGTCATACACCGTGAAGACAGAACGGAGAATAGAATGAGATACCTTAGGAGACACAGCAAGACAAGCAGCACTTTGTAATCTATAAAATACCTTTTAGCTTTTTCTTCTTTTTTTGGGGGCGGATGGGACTAAACTAAACTTGATCCCATGACCTAAACGTGTGCCGATAGTTTCCAAGTCAGAAGTAAAAACATTGTGATTCACAGTGATGAAATGGCACTAAGCACTTTGGTGTATACTATTACTAGACTTAGACTACCTCCATAGTCACAAAGTTCTTTCACGTTTCTTTCTTTTAATATTATTCTGGAAATCTTTGTTGTTATGGTCAGAACTGTGCGCTTTCCTATACCATACAAATTCACGGAGAAAGCAACAAAATACAAAGCGTAATACTACATGTAGTCATGGAGTGTGCAAGCGACGTACAGTCGCTTTGAAAAAGAGCGGGATTCACTATTAAAAAATTAATTTTTTTCATGTGAGTTCCATATTTATTCACTTTTTTAAAATGATTGTACGACGCTTGCACATTTACGACTGCAACTATCATTTCTCAAATACAAATTCCTTGACAACAGAACCGTCTACTAAACATTATGAGTCAATGACTGCTTTTGTGAATTAGAATCAGAGCACATACATGAGTCACATAAATAAATAAATAAAAATGGAGAAATAAATGTAGACTAGACTTAAAAGAAAGTAGATTCGAGCAATATCTTCAGAATATAAGCTTTCAGCATCAGAACCTCCGATGGTTCTTCATTCATGAACCTGATCAATATATTCTGATGTTTACAAGCAATAGCTCCTTGTTTCTAAACACCAACCAGACGAGAGAACCAAAAAAACAAGAACATAAAATTAACAAAACAACTCCTATGACATTTGCATTAGAAGACGTTAAATGAGTTTTACTAAAATCGAACTAATTGTTCTCTGGGAGAGAGCAGCCAATTCTTAGTAAAAGGGAGATGCAGGAAGGATTGCTGTTGATTCACACTAACAAAGCAACCAACACAAAACAGTGACATGCGGTGCTATAAGTCTTGCTCATTTCAGAACATGCATCTATCAGTGATACAATTCTAATGACAAAACAGGTCAAATTTTGACACAAACCTACATTTAATGGAAAAGGTATTGAGCTTCAGCCTCAATACTGCAGAACAGATTAAGCTCTGATTGGAGCCTCTCAATCCTAGTTAGGCTTGAAACAATGCTGTGTAGGGAGAATGAGAGAGAGAGAGAGTATTTTGGACATTACGTAAATACCCTCATTACAAAAATCCTTACATGAATGTATTCATCTGTCATTTTTACATGAATCAACCCACTCTTTACCCAGGTTATCTTTAGTTGGAAAGCCACTTCTTGGAATATCAGGTGACTTCAAATACATGACTGCTATCAAATCATCCATACAAAGGTGATAAACCTTGGGCAGCAATCTAACACCCAAACTACAATAATTTTTTTTTTTACAAGTAACCGAAACTACAATAAAATGAAACAATATACCAACTGCTACCTCACCAATTGGATTAGGGCACCCATGCGTGCAAATTTGAAGAGGTACCTAATAATCAGGCAGAGAAATACAGTCTGATGCAAGTGCAAATACAATTCCACCACACATTCAGAATCCACTATTCAAAGCTTGAATCCAAATACATGGGCTTAGGGGGGAAAAAAAGAATCCAAGCACATAGTACATGAAAATGAAACCTTAAAATATCCAGCTAACAGAAGAAACTTAAGTTAAAGGCTTGATTCTAAAGAGATGGAAAAAAATTGCATCATAGACTCATCTGCTTCCACTGAAGGTGTTCCCTACACTAGATGACACTCTTTTACGTCACCGTATGAAGTCTATGTGACAAAAACTTAGGCTGCATTTAGTTCCCAAACGCAGCTGAGTTCAGTCTAATTTTAAGCTAAGTTTAACATCCAAACACCCAACTCACAAATTACTAAATTCATCCCAACTAAAAACCTTATTACACGTGGGACCCACAACTTTTTTCAACTTAAAACATTTTTATACGTGGGATCCACAACCTTTTTTAATTTCCCATAAAAAGTACTAAACTCATCTTAACATCCAAACACACTTTAAACTCAGTTTAGATGGGCCCCACATAACTCCCTCTACTACTCAACTCACTACTATTCATAAAAAACTCAACTCAGCTCAGCTTAGCTCAACATCCAAACGCAGCCTTAGTAACCCTAGCCAATAAGTGTTATGGATCTGAAGTGCCAAATAAATATAATCATCCCTTCCTAGTGAAGCTGCATTTAATACTAGTCTTACAACTCCAAGTAGTAGCAGTATTCAAGCTTTTACTTTTCTTGCTTCCCTGTCTTCTTTGGCAAACAAAGGAACATTGGTTAGCTTATTTGTACATTAACCTTCTTGTTTGTCTAAGCAGGGTAAAGTTGAATAATTTTTTCCTTATTTCAACAATTCTGCACACATACTTTTTTTTTATCGGTAAAAAAAAGGTAATTGATCATAAGAATAGGCAAGAGCCCAAGTATGCAGGACACATACAAGAGCAATGCCTATGCATGATACAATTCTGCACACATACTTTGTGCACTATCATAGAACAAGGAAATTGAGATATCCTTATTTGTTTTTAAGTAGATTTTGTTTTCATATATGCATATTAAGAGAAGAGACATCTCTAATAAAACAAATCGACAAAGGCATACCCTTTTTACCAAAAATGTTGGAGACCATCCACCACAACAGATACCTTCATTTTTCTTCTCATTCTTGAAATACGTAAATAAAGGATTAAAGTTATTCTGAATAGAAACTGAGGAAGTTCTGAAAAAAGAGAGGGAAAAAGAAAAGGACAGGACCATACTGTAGTGTGTAAATAGTTGGTGTATTTAACTATTAAAACTTGTGTACCAAATTACTAGTGCAAAACAATAAGTAGAACCTTCAACTCTAGAACTTGGTTTATTACATAAAACTATTGTACAAAGAATATTACCTTCTTTTTCGTATAATCTCACCACAGGGGATGCTTTTTCTCTCAAAAGGTTTTCATCTACGGAAGTAGAAGTTGCCATGGGACCACTGATAAAAAAGTAAACTATTTTCACTACGGTAATTAATTGCAACTCTGGAGAAAACAATGTACAATACATCAAAATCCTTTTCCAGGACTGCAAAGAACATAAATTACAATCACTCAGGTAGAGGGCAATACCCCATTCCTCCTCTAAATGCATTAAGAACGAATAAATAAAAACTTGTCAGAGATTTATTATGGCAAATTTGATTTTGAAACAACTTGATACAGTGTGAATTTTCTCTGTATACCTGTCGTTGACTCTTTGAAGCAAAATTAGGCCTCTGCTATACAATTAGGGATTCTCATCCAAGGAATGGTTAAGGCGTTGCTCAGTTACAACTAGCAACAGATGAAAAATGAAATATTTGACTTTGGTCTTTTCAAATTACAAAATTCACCCATCAGCTGCTCCCTCCTGCAAACCAATCAAGGCCCGCAAGAATACAACAAGATATGAAAAATATCCTAGATAAAACTGAACTTTCAAGGAATTAATTCTTACTAAAAGTATCAACCTTGGGATAATTACCTTATGGTTGCTGTGACGACTTTCATTTGGATGGTACAAATCCACCTGAATAAAGATATGGTACTCTCTCACCAATCACCAGAGTTAACCAGAATGCCATAATGAATATATCAAGTCCTTACCTCAGAAGTTTTTTTGCTACCTAGAATTAAGCTCTCAAGGTACTGAACTGCATGCAATCTGTAGTCCGTCTAGATGTTTTAGAAGTGCACTATGTACAAGAATCAGGCTGAATTTTTCTATCTAGCATCTGTGCATACAATCTCAAAGCTTCCTGCCAATTACCCATGTTGCAGTTTTCGTTGATTAAAATAGTGTATGTATACTTATTTGGAAGTATTCCTTTTTCTTCCATCTCCACAAAAAATTTGTATGCCTGATCCATTCTCCTAACTTTGCCAAGACCATTTATGAGAGCATTGTAGGTGATGACATTTGGAAAAACACCCTTCTCTTGCATCTCCAAAAAATACATCAATGCCAGTTCTAGCCTCCCCTTCTTGGCATGCGCATGAATCAATATTGTGTAAGTCACAACTGAAGGGTTTAAGCCCTTGCTCAGCATCTCATAGAATACCTCTTTGGCTTTCCTAAGATGTCCATTTTCCAGATGAGCATGAATGATGCTAGTAAATGTAACATGATCGGGAACAAGACCATCACAAACCATTTTCTGCATCAAGTTAGTTGCTTCTTCTAAATTGCCGGACTTACATGGCCCATTTACAAAAACGTTGTATGGAATATTCCTAGCTTGCATCTCTTCTTGCAATCTGAATGCCCTGTATGTGTCACCAAGATTCAATTCACCCACTATCCGAGTTGTGTATGCAAAGCGATCTGGCTCCAACCCTTCTTGCAACATTTCATCAAAGAATTCCTTAGCCAGTGACAAATTTCCTCTCTTGCAAGACCCATTTACTAGAATCGTATAAGTAAAAACATCAGCAGAAATCCCTCGGTTGATCATTTCCTTTTTGAGCTGCAGAGCAACATCCAAGTCCCCCAACCTACAAAGGCCATCTATAAGAGTATTATAGGTAACAACAGTAGGAACAAGATTCCTATATTGTAACTCCCCAAACAATAGAAAAGCTTCCTGAATGTTCCCCAACCTACAATACCCGTATATTAGAGTGTTATATGAAACTACATCTGGCATCACAGTCTTATTTAACATGTCAGAAAACCGATGTCTAGCATCAGCCATTCTTCCCAACTTGCAAAGGCCATACATTAACGTATTATAAGTTGCCACAGTAGGGCTAGCTCTTCTAATTATCATCTCTTCCTCAAGACCTGTTGCCTCAACAAGCAATCCTTTGTTGCAATACCCATGAATTAATGGGTTATACGTGTATGCTGAAACTTCCAATCCCGACTTCAACATCTCCCCAATCAGCCCCTTGGCCTGCTCCAACTCCCCTTTCTTTGACAACCCATTGATCAACACATTATACGTCACATCGTTTGGAAAACACCCCCTTCTTTGCATCTCAGATAAAAGCTCGAGAGCTTGCTGCACTTCCCCTTCCTTGCAATATGCATCCAACAAAGTGTTATAAGTAACAATCGTTGGCTTAATCCCGCACTCATCCATCATTCTATAAACCTCTCTAGCTTTAGTTACAAGATTTCTATCCCTAAATATCCTAAGCACCCTATTACAAATTTTCACATCAGGTAACAACCCATTTCTTATCATCTTATTAAAAACGAACAAGCATCGCTCGATCATCGATTTTTTTGTATACACCCATAACAAAAGATCGAGAAGCTTAACTGAAACCTTGGGAACAACATACCCATCGACCAAGACATCCACAATTCCCTCCATTTTTACACTAATTACCCTCTCCACCACCCAATACGCCGGCCTCATCAAATTATTCTTGACAAGGATTTCGAGAATCACGCAAAACGCAAACTCAGACCGCTGAAAGTCCGGTTGGCACTCAGCCCATCGGAAGAACCGCAAAGCAATTCTGGGTCTAATCTGAATCGAACTAAGGACACGGATAAACAACTCGGGGTCAATAAGCACAGGTCGGAATTGACCAGAGACCCACTTATTGTTACAAAAGGCCCAGGGAGTTTCTTCAAAGGTACAAAAAATAAGGTCTCTGTAATGGGTTTCAGAGTTCGTAGCTATGCTGGAGCAAGTGGGGCAGTCATGAAAGGAAGAAAATAAGGGCAAGAGGAGGCGTACCTTAAGAGCAAATGGGTGCCAAGCAGTGGAGATAGTGGTAGAGGCTAAAGCTTTAGAAGCTCGCACGCAGAGGGTCATTGAGTAGAGAAGCTACACATGCGTGTAAGTGCAGAGAGACAGAGAGAGAGATGGAAAGAGAGCGTTAGACTTTAGAGATATGCAGTTGCGGCTTTTGGGATTTGACAGAGAGCCATGGAATGTTGTCACTTGTCGGTGACAGCGGAGCTTTATTTTGGGATTTCAGCGCCCTGCCGCATATAAACGCTTATTCTCCCCCTTCTCCCAACGGAGACTGAGATGAGAATTTTGTGTTTTGTTTTGAAATTTAAAATATTAAGCTTTGGTATTATTATTGTTTTGGGATTTAAAAAATGTGTATTGGGATTTGAAAAAATTAAATTGTTTATTATATTTTGTATGGAGATTTGAAAAAGGTATAATGATGAGATTATATGAAATGAGAATTTTGTGTTTTAGTTTTGGTCCCAAACCTGCCCTGAGAATTAGGAGAGGTTGTAGAAGCAGGCAAGCAGCCATGGATTCTGGACTCGGGCCCAGGATTTCGGTTTGGGTCGGGTTTGAAGCAATGGGCTCTTCAATAATTAAACTTTAATGTTTTAAGGATATCCGATCTTATCATTATTATTTCTTTTTTAAATTTATCAAAATTGAAAATTTTATACACCATATTATCATCTCGTTTTCATTCCACTATATAAGATGTAACACATTTATACAATTACATAATCTTTTTATTAGATAATTTTATTATATATATATATATATATATGTGGCATACACCACACATATATTATATTAGATGTGATATTTGTTTTTATTAATTATTAAATAAATAAAATAATTGTGAGATTAAAGTGTAATATATAACATTTTATTGGAGTGAGAACTTAAGAGCTTATATTATGCAAAAACTTCTGTTAATATGCCACTTGACTCCCATGACTTTAGGTTTAAACTTTTCATGAATACTATTTTAATGGAATAAGTTGGATAATTAATGCAAAGACCACCACCTAATTTCATACATCTCACATTATGTGGTATATAACAAATGCACGTGAGCAAAGAAAGGAAAAGAAGGGTTGGGACGTACGTAGCAAGAACCGCACCCTTTCATCAGACAAGTTCACTAGTGGTGGAACAGTTCGCATTAAGACAGCCCTCACCAAACACAACAACAACAACAATGCGTTGGCAACATTAATAGAGGTAGAAAGAAGTCTGTATATAAATACATCATTTATTCACAAGTAATAAAAGACTCAAAACACGTAAGGCATGTGTCTTGATTGAAATAACTCCCAATTTTTAAAATGGACGTTTGGAGTTAGAAAACCTCCCACTCTCAAAATGTATATAAAAAAAAAAAGACTCAAAACTATTTTATGGTAACTCAAATGACATGCTTCTGTGTAGTTTATCAATAAATAGTCTTACAAATAAATTTTTCAATACATAAATTAAAATAATGAAATTAGACCACAAAAGGGAGAAAGATGGGAAAAAGGCCGGGCAGGCACTAGGCAGCCCATGCAAGTTAGAAACATCGTGGACGGAAAAAAGTATGAAAATTTAATTCGCATATAGTAGTAGTAATTACATTGGCATGGAGTTCAGGGAAAATGTCTGTGCATCTTGGTCAGCAGCAGAGTCCCTGTGATCCCCAAGTAGAATCCACATTCTCAACGCACAACACGTTTCGCAATGGAGCTCCGAGTAGGATCCACATTCTCTTTAGTCATCATCACACAAGCAGTGATCAAGTAGCCAACGATATATATTAAGCTTCTCGATCCATTAACTTCAGAAGAATGACCTGCCAAGATAAGCAAAATAATGCCTCCAATTGCTGAATTTCTCCGTTATCAGTAAATGCAAGGACTGCAGAAGTTATACCGATAATTCGTGACCATAAGCAAAGTTTTAAAAGAAATGGGTAAAACAGCTAATAAACATGTTTTCGCAAGCTCCAAACAATTTTCATCAAGTCTATTCTGGGTCTCACTTTATTTCAAATGGTCTATATGGGACTTACACACACTAGGCGTGTACTTAGCGTAACTTTAAAATGATATCTCATTGAGGGACGTATGCAAAAACACACATTTTCATCTAGCAACTTACAGGACAGGAACGATATGATTTCAGCCCCTGTTGTAGTTCATAGGATGAGATTAAAAGCTTCACTGGACGAAATTCCACAGATTGGTTATGCCCTCTGTTGTCTGTAAAACAGATTAATTCACGTTGTTGCAGGTGCTCAAATGCCTGCAGAAATCAGAGCAAATCACATCAAAGTTATTACAGGAGACATAGGGAGAGAAAAACATAAAATACTTCATGCACAATCCGCAGAGATTCATACCCTTAAGCACACATTCCGTGCATAATAATCAGATGTCTGGAATGTATCATGTATCCTTTTGTACTCTGCCGAGTAGGACAAACATGTAAGTAATTGACAAACTTGGTGATGCAATGGTAATGGAGTGACAACAAATGTTTGTGTGCCTCTCAGAAGTTTACCTGTCATTACAGAGTTAAAGTTGTATGAATTTTGCTCTTTAACTTCCAACCTCTTCATGCATACCAGGATATAAAGTTCCAAAATTGAGCAATCTGCTTGAACAGGTAATGCGTGCATCGAAAATCTTTAGTTTAAGCTGGAAGCGAGGGTTAGATCATTGCTTGGCATGCATAAACAGGGATCTATTCAAACATATTTCATTGTAGAAAAATACATGACAGCCAGGGAATTATTTGAAGACTTCCTCAATAATTCTTGCACATACATAGATTGATATGCTAAACTTGCATTTAATCGCAAGAAAGATTTAAATATTCTACCTCAGGAAGATCTAACACCTATAGTAACTTCATTTATTTGAGCAGTAACTAAATAAAATTTGCAAAGCAGTAAACAGGAGTTAATACAAATAGTGTGCATAAACCATGTAGTGGAGAAGACTCCAAGAACTGAAGAGAATCCAAAAGGAAATGCTCAAAAACGTATTTTAGTATTATGAGGTAGAACTGCTAGATATTGGAGTAGGAAAGGCCCCTCCAGGGGGGGATGAAGATTTATGAATACCATGCAAGCAGTACATGATTATCAAAGAAAAAGTACTTAAATCTTCCAACCTGTTATACATTCCAGCTTTGGCTGCCTTTGGATATTTGGAAGTGCAGTTTTGAAATTCTCAAGTGCTAGGAACCCAGATCCCAAATCCATATAAGAAACAGCACGGAATCTAGTTCATGATCTATCAGCAGTAAGTTTGGCCCAGAACGATACATGCTCATATGTAAAATTAAAATTAGTAGACATCCTTTGTTTCTAGATAAATGAAAAACTTACAGAAACCTCAGCAAGTGGTTGACAGTAGCATCGGAATTCATATATGTATAAATAGTTTGTTTGAATTTCTCATCTGCTAACATATTCTATAAAATGTCAAGGATTTCTTAACCAGATATGAGAAAACAGATCTTTCGAAATAAAATTTGCCGTCAGCTTCATTGGCAAGACATGAACAACTAATCTGTCTAAAATTATTTTGAACTTCCATCAAAATGATATTCACCTAAAAAGTAGCATAAGAACGGTGATTAGAGGGAATTGAACCTCTTATAACTAACATACATCTCCACGTCTCAAAAAGAAGATTATATTAAACATCCCAACAACCTTATAAAACCCTTGAGAAGATGATTTTAAACACACCTAGTCATATTTTGTGACGTAAATGAAAAACACTTACATTAAATTTCCATATTGTTATATCAATTAAAGGATACTTGAAGTTTAGCATTAAATTCAACAGCATAGTCATGTGGAAGGGTCGAGTCTAGTGGTAATGATAAAATGTGCCCCAACAATCTGCATAGCCAGAACATAGAAAATCAAGACAAAAGCATTTATTACACTTATAATTCTTCATATTTGGGCAGAACCATGGTGGCATCTCTGATTCAAGCAATAAGCTTACTCACCTCTGCAAGTCTTCCTTAGAGGGAGGAAGAAACATCAGCTTTCTATGTGAAAAACGAGATCTTACTCTCTTTTCCAAAAGCTGATCAGCATCCTGCAAGCAAAATTGCCTAATTATTCAAAGCTCCAATGCAGTCTGCAGACATCTTTTTGCACCAAAACATTTATATGCAGTTTGCATATAACCACAATGGACAAAATTTCAAAATCATTTTACCACTAAATCATTAGGGTCCCAAGACAAGAAGGGTTCCCATGACTTCCTAATTTAAAAATTCATCGTGTGAATAAACCTGAAGATAACAAACAAGACAGGAAGAAAACTCCAAAGCACCATACCAGTCGGCAACTCACACCAATGACAACAGCTTGTGATGTTATTGATTGCATTGCATCTAGCAGACTATAAAGTACTCGTTGTTTTCCCTACAAAGAACAACAAAAAATGAAAGTTCAAGTGTCATAATGAGAGAATTCAAATGGAGCAAACACAAATTTGCACGGGATTTTATACAGCTGATCATTGGTTCAGTCAAACAGAAGACAAAAAAAAACAAATATGAAGGTCAAACCCCAAAGCATCAGTACTGAGAAAGGAATTGGTACAAGATGGTGGAGTCTTACCTGAGCAAACAGGTCAAACTCATCCAGGACAAAAATAATTGTCTTATGCGCTAATCCACACTCCCTATAGGCCAGAATCACATATTTAAATCATCAAACAGGAGCCACTTTAAAGTTTTATACTCACCTTAACATGGCTATCATAAACTGGGAGTTATATTTAATCACTAAACAAGAGCCACTTCAAGAAAACTTTTACTCACCTTAACATGGCTATCATAAACTGGGAGTTATCATCAAAAGATGCCTAAAATAACCACATCAAGATCAGGAAATCAGAAGTATTAGTTGTAAGTGCATCAACTGACCTCAAATAAATTATGCATGTTACCATTTTTGAGAACAACAGGTCATGCTCTACACATAACTGTCTGGCAATTTCCTGAAAGATAAACAATCATGTGGGATAAATTTCACAACATTTTATAAAAATTCTAATGGAAACAAATGCTATAATACAAACATTGATAACAAGTGGTAACATATCAATGCATATGCGTATGCACCTGTTCTAATGTTTACAAGTACATGTATTTTGTTATATGGTTTTTTTTGTGAGTCTGCATATAAAAACAATGGGTTAACTTATTATAGATAATCATCCACATGGAATCAATCATTGTTTGTATGCATTAGACACTATGAATTTTTGTCTCTAGACATTAACTTACACCTAAAACTACATACAACTTAATGGCAATCTTCCATATGGATTCAGTCCAGTCTGCTTTGTTATCAAATATGGCATATATTTTGAGCAAGCCATTGCTCTTGCATGTTAGCTTCTGCCTAAAACTCCATACAACTTCCGTACAAACAGTTTGTCTACCATCAAGACAAACAACTAACTCAGAAATTATTATCTCAATGCACTGGCTACATTCGGTCCATCATTTCCTCCTCTGATGCATCAACGAAAGAATTTAAGCTGGATCTGTAGTACAATTGCGACATGTGTAACAGCAATGTTCTACCACTTTAAGTTGAACTATGAGCAGTGTCTTTCTTCTTTGTAGCACACAATTTGATTCTTGTTTTCAAAATTCTTCATTAACTTCTCAAGTATCAACGATCACATTTTCTGATGTATTGTGATTTAAACTCATAGCTCAACCAGCATATTTAGTTAGTTGGCAGTATGAATTTACGGTATAATAATATTATGTGATTTGGCAATATGACATGAAACTCCATGTTATTGAAACTAAATATGAGAGCATGCAGTAGAGAAGGGAAATTTGGAATATCGTACCTTAAAAGCGCAGTTGTCATCACTGTGCAAAAGCCCACTCAACCTGATCTGCACAAAATATTCGTTGCAAAGTAAGTTGCTTGAGTAAAGATGTTTGCCACTGGGAATATTTGTGGCAAACATTTTTCCTTGTTTGACAAAAGATTCGACTTAACCTGAATGGCACCTTGAATTCACAAGGCTTGAGATTTGACACCACAGATGTGAGAGACAAGAGTCTGAATTTTTACTGATAGTTGCTATTGAGTTTTTACATTACAAACAAAGGCCGATTTAGAGAATTCATAATACCTATTTTATAAGGAAAAATGTTTGTAGAACATTCCTAATTAATATCCTACAACATAAAAACTCATTTTTTCAAAAATGTTTCAAAAGCAACTCACAAACAAGGAAATGATTACCAATTCTACAAAATCCCAAATAAAATGCAAGACATTTTCCGTCTTCTTTTCTTTGGTGGTGGTGTGGGGGGGGGGGGGGGGGGGGGGTATTGTAGCCATAACATAGATGAAACAGTGTATCACCAGACGATCGTAGTGAAATAAAGAGGCTCCAGTTAAAAAAATTGTTGATGTATTTGGTTGCCAAACTGGAATTATCATCCACAAATTTAAATTTAAACCATTTTTTTTTTCCTAAAAACAATGATGTAAATAGCAGCTTAAATGGGGTCGGTGTGGTAGGTTTCTACTAGCGGGTACATTGATGGATGCCATTTTATGAGTGCTCCAATTCGAGAAGGTGGATTAACATTTTTAGGCAAATCCATCAATGGATTGCCTAAATGCAGCTCGAATATATATCTTCATTGAAATCCTAAAGCACCTTTATGCAATCTATCATTTCCTTTCCTCAGTTACCTCAACGAATAAAAAAAAAAATTGCTTTAAAGAGACACTAATATACAAGATATGGGTTCATCTAAAAAAATTCATTTCAGATGCCCCGATTCAAAAGAATAAAAAGTCGAGTCCTTACGACTGAAATCATATCAGGATATTCCAGCAACAAGTCTTTGAGAACAAGCTCCAACACCTAACACCACGAGAGAGAGAATACAAATGGTAATTAAAGAAATCAACTTGCGAAATTCCAATAGAGTTTAAGAAAAGAGAAGCTCAAACCGCGATTTTCCCTGAACCACGGGGACCGAGAAGCAGGATCGAGTTATTGCATGCCTCAGTGACCGAACTCGATATAATGAACTTCAATTTACTACAAAAAGGAAATAGAATCGGTTTTTTAAAAACCTTGGGAAACCAAGCAAAATTGCAAACAAGTGTTGTTCTTCATTATTTTTAGTTAAACAAATTATTTTGATGACAGGGATTTCCCCAAAGTCGTAATGATCAATTGGGCCACAATTATTTATTTTCTCCAATCAACTAATCTCTCTTTAAAAACGTTTTCGGGGGAACCAAACAGAGGGACAAGAAAATCAAATAGACAGAGAGTCGCACCTGTAGTTGCTCTCCGGAGAATCGGAAAGAGGCTTGAATACGAACGTAGGGTCACAGAGCCTGCCCCGGAGGAGATTTAGAGCTTCCTTCGCCGCCTTCTCTCTTCCCATAGTCGAAAACTCTCTGAAACCCAGACGATAATAAAATTGGCGGGAAAGGAAGTAGAAATATTTCGCAGGGCAGCCAGCGCATATATAGACCCGCTCAACCGGGTAGGCGGGCCGGGTGATGACTCAAAAATGGGCTAGAGCCTAGTCTACATACACCAAAGGCCCAAAATAGCAAAAATCTACAAGTCCGGCTAATTGCGCTGCAATCCGAAAATTCAGAAATATCGGCGTGCCACAAGAGTACCATAAGAACCAATCGTTCGAAATCGCCAGAGAGTGAGAGAGAGAGAGAGAGAGATGGCATTGGGGAGCACGAGCACGGCTCTGGTCCCTCATTTGCAGCTCCAAGGTTGTTGTTTCTTCAAGCGACTAGCTTCTCTACCGGTCGACAGAACCTCGACGAGAGCAAGGTTGGGACTCAAAATCGGTGCTTCGCAGAGACGACTCCGCCGCCGGGGGAGTTTTACCAACGTCTTCTGCTTTGCCGTAGATGACGGCCTGAGAGATAAGCAGCCAGATTTGGGCGTTAGTGCTGGCTCCGCCGTCGAGGATAGGCCGGGTAAGCACCCAAAAACCCCAGGATGAATTTCGTGTGAGATTGATCTGATTTGTGTATTTTGCTTAATCTAGATGTGGCTGATAGTTCGAAAGAAGAAATATTTGTGGAGAAATTGGACCAAGATGGTGAGCGGGGTGCACTATACGAGTTTCTTTATCCCAGCAAAGAGCTTCTACCGGATGATAAAGAAATGACTATATTCGATCATCTGGAAGAGTTGCGCCAGAGGATATTCGTGTCGGTTTTGGCAGTTGGGGCTGCTATTTTGGGTTGCTTTGCGTTTTCGAAAGAACTGATAATTGTTCTTGAAGCTCCTGTCAAAACCCAGGGTGTGCGGTTCCTGCAGCTAGCTCCTGGTGAATTTTTCTTTACAACTCTAAAGGTTAGTTCAATGATACACTTAACTATGTTTTTAGTTTTAGGTTATGTACTGGTCCTAATTTAGTTGATTTAGAAACAAATTAATCTGCTATAAAGACCGTGATCGTTCTTCTAATGGTGTGCTGCAGGTATCAGGATACTGTGGCCTTCTGTTAGGAAGCCCTATCCTTCTGTATGAGATTATAGCCTTTGTTCTTCCAGGTTTGACTAAAGCAGAGAGAGGGTTTCTGGGGCCGATTGTATTTGGCTCCTCGGTGCTTTTCTATGCTGGTATCGTCTTCTCCTACTTGGTACTGACACCAGCCGCCCTAAACTTCTTTGTTAGCTATGCGGAAGGGGCTGTGGAATCATTATGGTCCATTGATCAATACTTCGAGTTTGTGCTTGTGCTCATGTTCAGCACCGGCTTGTCATTCCAGGTAAAGGTTTTCAAGAGTGGGAAACTTGTTTAAATTTTATTTCTTTTTCTTTTTCCTTGTGTAAGAGTTTTTTCTCTTCTTGGCCAGGAAATAAGACCATGGTTTACGTATAAAAAGAAAATATGAGATTATGGTTGAAATTTGAATGACTCTCTTTGTACTGAAAGAAAAGCTCTTAAAATTCAAATGATCACCATCTGAGATGAGAGTTTTCGTTTCTTCTTTGGAGATGTGAAATGAGTGCAATTCATTGACTCACGATGCATAGTAAAAACGCAAACAATTGAATGCTCAAAGGTCTATCTTTTTGGCGAAGTTGGTATACAATTTTATCTTTCATTTAGAAGATCTGCAGTCAAATACTGGACAAATGGATGATAAATCTTCACTGCCCTAGTTCATTACAAGTCCATATATTTAAAACTGAGTTAGAAATTGCATTCGAGGGATTAAATTCTCATCGTATTCTGCAGGTTCCAGTAATACAAATTCTACTTGGACAAGTCGGTCTAGTATCGGGAGATCAAATGTTGTCAATTTGGAGATACGTAGTGGTTGGTGCAGTTGTAGCTGCCGCTGTGCTTACACCCTCGACTGATCCTCTTACTCAAATGCTTCTGGCAGCACCTCTACTGGGTCTTTACTTGGGCGGCGCTTGGTTTGTTAAGCTTACGGGGAGGTGAACCGCGACGACTTGAAAGTTGAAAGCACACGACATGCTCTCAACTGCATGCATTTAAGCGGCATGGATCCTGTATATTCAAAATATAATGTCATATATAAACGAGGAACAGAGGATGAATCTCCTAAACGAATTTTCTGATCGTTTTGTTCTTATCATTGTATAAGTTCTCCATTAGAAAAACAATAGTTATTAAATTTACGTGGTACCCAATGGATTGATTTTTGCAACAGGTTAGTACCCAAAAATCATATTAATAAGAAATAGTGTGAGAGATTTCGATTATTATCCAAATAATCCCTCTAAAGCACAAAACAGACATCAATGTCCTTACAAATTCCAAAAATAAGTTTATCCGTAATTACAATATACCAAAATACGAATAAATATATGGATCCTAGTTGCTCAATGTGACATCCTGCAGTTTTGATTCCAGATCAGAAGTACCAGAGCAACATAGGTCATATTCGAATAGTCTCAGTGAATTCCTCAAACCATCGCATGCCTGAAGAAAAGCTTGTGAAGTTCCCTTCACACTTTCTAGCTCTACCAGCAAATCATCAATAATGCTCGAGATTTTCTCTAAAGAAGCCTTCATCGCTGGAACCTCTTGAGGTGGGTAAAGACAAGCTCCAAGCTCATCAATCTGTGCTCCAATTCCTTGACAGAGCTTCAACAATTTCTCCAAACAATCAACAAATTCAGTGTTGTTTGGGTTTTCCATTTTAAGCAAACCTGTGATCGTGCGGATAAGTTCCTTGATAACTGCAAGCGTATCAGACACAACTCCAATTGCTGATTGGGCAATTTTCATCTCTCCAGGCGACAAGTCATTGCCTAGATCATCCTCACATGAGTTATCATCATCACCTTGCGGGTCACTATCTGCTTTGCTAGAAGCCTCATCATATGTTTCATCTGTTTGGTCAGAGGAACCGGGCTTGAGCTCCTTCATCTCCCGAAGAACATCCTTCAGAGAAACTGCAACTTGTGTCATACCCCGCCCTATTGCTGTGATATTTGTGGAGGGGGTCTTCTTAAGAGCAGAGCAAGCTTCCCATACCGCACCGACTAACTGTGGGATTGAGAGTTTTTGGACATTATTGCGTGATGCTGCTAGTGTCCAGCCATAATAAATAAATAGATAAGAAAACATTGAATTAATATGCTGGGAAGGGCATTTATTAGCATGATAGTAAAAATAACATGCCCATTATTATAAGAAAATTGTTTTAGCCACAAAAGGATCCTACAAAAGTAAACTCACAAACTGACGTAGATTGATTTTGTACGTTAGATCGTGAAATTACTTTTATTGTAAAGTAAATCTAACGTATCATAAACCCATATCAGTTTGTAGGTTTACTTTTGTGGGATCTCGTATTGCATAATGGGAGCCCAAGAGTTAAATACGCTATACAACATGAGCCTAAGAAAGGAAAAAACTTCAATTGGTTGTTTTTCATGAAAAAAAGTATCAACTGCCAAGAATAATATATTACAGTTTGATATCAACTTTGTGAGCCAAAACATGAGGCATACTGGTCAAAAAAATGAGTTGCACGACTCTTCTTATGCCTCCTCACTCTTACAGGCAAGAATTTCTAATTAGATCTAGGACAGCCTCTAATTACACGAGTAAAGGCCAGTCTTAGGGGGAGAAAAGGAGCTGCTACACTCTTAAATTATAATGAAGGCCTAAACTCGCAAGCATAACATATATCTATCAATAATGAAATCAATAAATAAGTTAAAAGGTATATTAACAGCACAACTATATGTTATTCTAATCTTGTAAAACTTCAAGGCATGGGTTGAACCCATTGGCTTCTCGATAGCTGGGATTTTAATTCTTTTCCTTTTATAAGGACCCATAATCATCACCCAGTCCCAAATTTGAATCACTCTAAGTCGACTATGTAAGCCCACACACTAGATCTGCTCTCTATTAATATTCCTTAACAACAAGGTGTGTATAGCTGCAGCAATAATGTAAAGACATGTAATGATCTCCAGAGATTGGATGGATTTAAGTCCAGACATTCCACGAGGTGTACTGGACCATTTGTGCGCACACATGCATTGATTGAGAGAGAGAGAGATTACCATATGAAGAGACAGATTCCATCCACAATTTAAAACTGCAATCAACAACTTGCTTCACTGATGCGTGTATACTGGAAGAGAGACTATGCCCTGCACCCACCATACTTCCATGGGAAAGCAGAAGGAAACCTTGTAGTGTATTGAAGTATGCTGACATGTTCTCGTCAAGTGCTTTTACATCCGGCATTTCTCCAGTCCAAAGCATTCCAGCTGCATAAAGAACAAAATAAATAGAGTCATTATTACACATGGGAAAAAAAAGTGGCAGGATCAGGTGTCAATCGTTCCCTCTATAAAAGGACTTGTCAAGAAATTGTTCCCGCTATCAAAGGATATATAGAATACAAACTCGTAGAGATGGATATGAAATATCCTCTTTATAATTGGAAAGGATGCAGATGTCTAGTCAGATCTATCTCGACAGCTTTACCTCTACATCATTTTGCTTATGAAATTAGAGGTTTAGAAAGAAAAAACATATTTAAGGTAAGAAGAAAAAAAATGACAATCAACAAGAACATTCTAGATGTCATTCTATTACAATGGCAAGATGGTCAAGTGAGTTTATATCCACAGTACTTCCCAACTAAATATCTCTCTGCTATTGATTTATCTATTAAAACTACAACACAACCAACCTTTTGAAATTGTCATATTTTGATACTGAGATCAGTAATGGTCATGGATCTTTTGATTACTTTAGGTAGGACCAATCTGCTTCAGGAACCATTTGATTAATGACATAGGTATTTGAAGATTCATTCAATTTCTTTACTGAAATGATATCTTTATCATTTCAAGATTCATGCAAGGCTCCTTGATTGATATCTTTATCAAGATGAAGGTATCAGTTAACTAATGCAAGAAAGTTATCAGATTACTCTCCAAAATCCCCCAGACGTTTTTTCAGGTTCCTCACAAAGCTGATACATAACTACTACTTCACATGAATCACAGTTGATATAGTTCACCGAGTTGGAATTAAGACATCAGGGGACCAACTATTATACACCAACTTGAAAGTGTCAGTCTGGCCGAAAGGCAGGTAAATGAGATATAACAAAAACGATAAATTCAATATGTCTCATTTGCACAGAAACAACTTTTAACACCCAAATAAGCAGAATTCATTTTTAACCTTAACAAAGTATTTGTCTGCAATTGACTCAATGATCCTTTAACAGTTACAAAAATATCTGTTGACAGCTTTCCTCTACACTCTTTCACACAACAAACAATTCATTGATGATTTACCATAATTTTTAATTTTACTCCTTAACAAATCCCAACTTTCCACTTGGCATTTTCGGCACTTTATTGTAGGTAAAAAAAAATACGTCCTTAAACGGTATCCCACATCAACATGAACTCATTATGAATAAACACCTAAAATGACTTAAAAATAAAGTAGAAGACAGTTGTGGGTACATTCTGAAACACACTGAAGAATTAATTCATAACTAACAGATGAACTTCGCATATGAATATTGAATCAGATTGTAAACAATAAAGCTGAAAACTGAAAATATAAGTTCTTTTTCAGGGAAACTCCTAGCCCATATTCTTGAAAACATGTAAGGTAGGCCCCGTTCACCAAAATCACGAGGAAGCACAGAAATCTCAAACACTGATGAAGCAGATAGCAGAAACTAGAAAGTTGTGGGACAAGAAGAGGTAAATGAGAAGAAAGAAGAATACCCATCGTGGCTTGTTTGGAGACTTGGTCGCCTATCTTTATAACCTCCTCCCAGCTCACTTTTTCAAGAGAAGAAGCCGGGCTTTGATCCAACACCTACACAAATAGTCCACGACAAACAGATCCACATCATCATCATACACCCAACGAATCTAACATCATCAATACAAACACAGAAACGCAAATATATGCAAAGGGTGTGAATAACAGTAAACCTGGAAGGTCTCGTGTATGGTATTGAGGTGAAAATTCAGGGTTTGCTTCAGTCGCTCTTTCTCCGCTTTGCCCATCTCTTTCTGTCGAGCAATTGCCGCCGTGTTGAGAGTCTTGAGACACACAGAGAGTGAGGGAAGGGTTTTCTGGGTTTCTAGGAACAATGAACGACGTCGGATTATGATGGCCGAGCGGCTCGGTAATATAACAGAAAAAATGCTATAGAGCCCGATTTGTACTACCGTTTTTTTTGCCGACATTTTATTTTATTTTTCTTTTACTTAGTGTTAAAAAAAAATTATAATATTATTAAACAATATTTTCTTAATCGTTAAGTAAAAAAAATCTAAATAAAAAATAAAATACGCACAAAAAAGGGAGTCCAAATCCAACTACCTAGCATTGGCCTATAACAGATAGTCGCCACTAGGCCGTTATGTTGTCGAAGTGATGGATTCGCCGTAACAGGCATTTGACATTGTTGCGACCGGATTTCGTTACAAAATATGCCTTTTAAAGCGATTCAAATATCAAAAGAGAATAAATTTGCCACGAATTGTTTTGTGGTATTTTATTTTCCAATTTCATGAAAGGGAAAATATTTGCTGCAGCCTAACATCCTCAACACACCATGTTGGGGTGAAGAAAAAAAAAAATTATGAAAGGTGTGCTGCGGCTTCCGGATGGTGCCCAGCATTACCCTTCATGAAAACTTCCTTAAGTCATATTGATATTTTTGGTTGTCTCTTGAATCGATTCTTTTATATTCCATTTGGCAACACAAATATTTTCAAATATTCTCATATATTTTCTTCTCAAATATCACTTAAACACAAAAGATTCATTTTAAATCGATTCAAATATCAAAAGAAAATAAACTTGCCACGAGTTGTTCGGTGGTATTTTTTTTTTCCAATTTCGTGAAAACTTCCATAAGTTATTTGTTATACTTTTGGTTCTCTTAAATCGATTCTTTTATACTCCGTTTGGCAACACAATTGTTGTCAAGTATTTTCATATATATTTTTTTTTTCACGTACCACTCAAACTCAAAACACTTTCAATTTAAAATCTTCCATTTTTTCATCTAAGCATTACAACTTTTCCAAACTCTGAAACAAAACACAAAAAATAATACTACTTTTTTAAATTTTAAAACAAAAATTATATTAAAAAATTATATTCAAATAATTTTTTAATTTAATAATATTTAATTTAATTTTTTCTCTCTCAATTCCTAAAATCAAATCAAACATTTTAACTCAAGTTATTTCACTATTATTCACATATGTACTGAGATATTCTAAGTATCCAAACGATCCTGTAAATTGTTTTCCAAATCACAAATATCTAAAAGACTATTGGAAATAAGAATTTTTGGGTACTTCGTCCTATTCTTCTTTTTATTATTAATATTATAATTTTGCAATAATTAGTAGCAGCACTATAAGTTGAGTAAAATCGATCTCTCTATTTTATACAAATAACAACAAAAATAAAACAGACAATAAGAAAGATATGGCTCATCATCATGTTGTTTAATCTTTGCTGCCATGACAACCCACATATAGTGATGGCAATTTGGCTTGCTATTATATATCTTCCATTCTCTCCTACACAAACACAAGCCAAAATGGCAGACGCTTTATGCAAAACCTTGAGAGCAAATTACAGAAGTGTAGGTGTCAATGAAATGAGTAAGAATCTTCTGATTTCATTAGTTTTTGAACAATGGTTTCAGCTTATAACTATGACATAAGATAATTTAGCTCATAAAAGTGGGTTGTATTAATCTATTTTCTGCTGAAGATTTCCCCTCAAATATTCTCTCCCTTGCCTTGCTTGCCTGCAATGTCAAGACAACCCAGTAAAGACCACATATTTTCGCAAAATCTATCAGAACATGAGAATTTTTAAAGATGCCAGATTGTCCAACATTATATGTATGAATTTTTACTAGAAACATTTTGAATGCATTTTAAAAGACATCTCACAAAAATAAACTCGTCAACTCACAAATTGATGTGACTTGTTATAATATATTTTATAAAGTAGATCTAACGAATCACATTTAGCCCCATCAATCTTGAGCTCTACTTTTGTGAAATCTGAAACCCAGAATCAACTTTCTTTCTCTCTCCTTTCCAGCTTTTTGGCAACCAAAAAGGATGGTTACACTGAAGAGATTACCTGTTTTCCCCAGTCTGTACAACTTGTTATGACAGAGAGGAGAAATGCTTGCACAAAAGCACCAACTAGTATTCCAATCCAAAGGCCTTTTCCTCTCAACTGCACCCAAAAACCCATTAGAACTCCGACTGGAAGTCCACAGAGATAGTATGCCCCTAGGTTGACATAAGCACCCAGGTCCTGCCACCCACATCCCCTAGCAATACCTGATTTCATGGAACAGTAGATTGAGCTACTCAAACTTCCATGTTTTGCAATGTAATTTCGCGTTGACAAGAGGGAAGAAAAACATTAACCTGAAAGAACTCCATGTAAGCTGTCCAGTATAACCGACAGACATACCAGAGGAGCCATGGCTGTGACATAATCTACTACCTCCTTCTCATTGCTGAAAACGTAACCAAAGGCATGGCGGCTGGCATAAAGGGCCGAGCTTACCATGAGTGCCTCTGTGACTGTAATAAGCATCACAACAGTGACAGCTTGGCGTGCTGCTTGTGGATTCCCAGCTCCTATTTCATTTGAAACTCTAGTGCTATATTCCCACCCAAAAAAAAGAAGATGAAGATTATTATATGAATTGAAGTGGAGTTGCATACAAATTTCTATGATATAGGCACATATATGAATGTGAATTGATGCCAACCTTGCTGCAGCCCCTAGTCCTTCTGGTATCATAAAGAGTGTTGACATGGTTGCCAAACTGTTAAGTAAAAAACTAGATAAGTTCAGCTTTGAGGAACTGATCTCATAGTCTATGACGTTCTTAATTTAAATGGAGGTTAAATTAAATCTTGAAGTTATCATATCCAATTCTAAATCTGAAAGACCAATAGCAACTTACCACACAGACAGGACTGAAGTTTCCAGCTTTGGATTTGGTAAAAACCCTGACAGTAGGATAAGCAGCTCAAATGACCACCACTCAAGGCTATGAATAACCAACATGAGAAAACAAATGAGTAAAAAATAATGTCCTTCCACAACTGATAAAGAGTAGCAAAAAAATTACCAAATCATTACAGCAGAAGGGATAGCAAAACGGAAGAACTCTCCAATTCCTTTGAACATCTGCATTGAAATTGGGACCCTGGTTTTTTCACAGGCACTACTGTACTTCATGTACAATCCGAGTAGAATTACGTTCAACCAATATGACATACCAATAGCTACCGATCCTCCAAGATGTTCTAGTCTAGACCTGAATACCAAAACCCAACAGAGAGGTACATGGAAACAAAGAGTGACACAAGAGCTGACTAGCATAGGAATTATCAAGCTTTGCGTCTGAAAGTATCGAACAAGAGCTTGAAGAGTTGCATAAGCAAAGAGAGCAGGAATGAGCCACATTATGAATTTCCCAGCTTCATGTGAAATTAAAGGGTCTTGGCCCATGAAAACTAGTATTTTTCCCATATAAATCCACAAAAGAGACAGAGGGAAACAAACCAAAAATAGAGAGAAAATAGCAGTGTAAGTTTGATTTCCTAGTTTTTTATATCGTCGAGCTCCATAAGCTTGCCCACATATAGTTTCCAGTGCACTTGACATTCCGAACTGTTCAGCATGTGAAAGTTACAAAAAACCAGCCAGTTGTTAGCATATTCAGTTAACTTCCAAAGTCCAAACTAAATATACCAGACAGAGACTAAACGTTGAAAAAAAATGGTCTTTGGCTCAACTCAATCATGGCTTGAACCATTCATCTCGAATGCCAATGGAAGTGCAAAGTGTTCAAACTCCTATGAATGCATCTGGCCACCCGAAAGATACCCAAGTGGCCAAGTTTTTGAAGATTTTATGATGGGAAATGTGAATAAAACAGAAGCCAGCTCCACTCAAAATTGTGTCTCCCCTCCTCTTCTTTCATCCCCCAGTAGTAAGCTATTCTTAATAAAGAGCCAGTTATGATTTGAAACCTACAATAAATACCCAAGTATTAAAGCTCATCATTGTTATACTAGTATTTTTCTTCTTTGTTTATAATTATTATAATATTTTTCAATACAACCTATTGAAGAGTGAGTTTCTTTTTTCCTATAGATTCCAGGTTGGATAAAATTTAAGGAATTTAATCCGTGTGTTAGCTTGGACAGCTTCACATTTGAGGATCCCATCACTCAAAACCATCAATAAAAACCTTACTAGCTAGTGGGACTGGAGTAGGATTATTTCGCATCTCTAGCTGACTAATCCGCAGATACCTTCTTGTGATTGACTTACTTTTCCCCTCCTAATACAATCTTCACAGTTGCTCATTGACGTGATTGATGCATTGTACTTAGATTAATTACTGCCCAAAACAGATGGCTAAACGTATTTCAGCGGACAAACTATCGATTAGTTTTTCAATATATTTAATATCTTTATGTTTCCTAATGGTAAATATCACTTAATTAGTAATATCTTAGAGTTGTAGACTAATTAGAACTAAACAACATGAAGGCAACCGTGAGTAGATTGGAAACGTTGAGTTCTTATCAAGAACCTACTAAGGTCCGTTTGGATGTTCAGCTGAGTTGAGTTATTTGTGAATAGTAGTGAGTTGAGATGGTGGATTGAGTTTTATGAGGCTCACCTAAGATAAGTTTAGATGTGTTTGGATGTTAACATAAGTTTAGATATATATATATATATAGGAAGTTGAAAAAGGTTGTAGATCCCACGTGTAACTAGATTTTGAGTTGAGATAGGTTTAGTGATTTAAGAGTTAGGTGTTCAAATGTTAAACTCAGTTTAAAATTATAC
This sequence comes from Juglans mandshurica, assembly GCA_022457165.1. Taxonomy (NCBI): domain Eukaryota; kingdom Viridiplantae; phylum Streptophyta; class Magnoliopsida; order Fagales; family Juglandaceae; genus Juglans; species Juglans mandshurica. The sequence goes on from CM039621.1 coordinate 36,855,504, forward strand.
TAAACTAAGCCAATCCAAGTTCCAAACAGGCCTAAAAGGGAAAAAAAAAAAAAAAGAGGAAAAAAAACTTAGTTACAAGACAAAGCCAACCGATAACATCCTTTGATTCCTTTGTTACTTTGCAATGAAAAATTCTATTCATCATCTCCACACACTACACACCATATTTTTTTTATTTTTTTCCCTTACCAAATGTGTAGTATATGGATGATGTGTAGAAGAATTCAATAAATTTAAAAAGAATAAAAATAAAAATAAGTGTGTATGTGGGGATGATGAGTAGCAAAGAAAAGGCAATTTCAAAATTCCAAATGAAACCATATTTCTGAAGTTCAGGTCCACCTTTGTGCATAGTGATAAACCATATTATCTGATAATAATATGATCTCTAAGGTTCCAGTTACAAAGGATATAGAACATAGCATGATAAAATTTGGAAAAAAAAAAAAAAAAGATTTGAGATAAAAATATAGGATCAAAAGAAGAAGACATACAACAGGACTGAAGCCAGAGACGGCAGCGAGAGAGATGGCAATGGCAGTGCTAGAGAGACAGAGCTCGCCAAGGTGACCAACCATCATAATTGAAATAATCTGCAAAAAGTATTGCGAGAAATTCACGGCCACAAGAGGCCCTGCTAAGTAACCCATCCTTTTCGCCTCTTGAGCAAACGCATCCCATGATACGCCTAAACAACCCTCTCTTTGCCGATCTTCTCTCTCTTTTACTAACAAGCTTTTCTCCATTTTTATCTGTGTCTTCCTCACAGAGTCACCCTCATACCCTGATCACGTGAAGATGTTAAACATTAAAAGAGACGCCTATAAGTTTTTTTCGGCATTTCATAGTGTTGCTTGTTTTTATAAGAGGACTGATACATCCACAGATGAATTATACAAAAACAATCATATAAATTGATGTAGATTTATCTGAACCATTAGATCTACTTTATAATAAAAATACATTTACAATCTAACGAATCACATCAGACCATATCAGTTTGTATGATTATTTTTGTATAATCACTTTGTGACTAGAGTATTTCCTTTTTTTTATTATGGAGAGGTTTCTACAAGTGAATGAGAGAGGGAGATGAGATAGATGGAAATTAAAAGTTATATAAAATATTTAAAAATTAAATATTTTTTTATTTTAATGTTTAAAAAAATTAAATTATTTATTATATTTTATACATGAATTTAATAAAGTTATAATAATTAGATGAGATGAGTTAAGAGATTGGTCTCGTTTAGATAGTAAAAGTGTTTTATCCCATCTCACCATTACAATGTTCTTAAATTCTTACACAAAATATAATAAACAATTCAACTTTTTCAAATTATAAAATAATAATAATATTTAAAAAATAATATTTTGTTTGGTTAAGTTACTGTACATCCACATATTTGATGAGTCACTGTAGTTAATATCTAAATTTATATAAATATGCCTAATTCAATATGAGGTATTTTAAAGTCTCGTTTGAATTGAAAAGTGATTTCAATTTATTTAATCATTACAATTTTTTAAATTTTTACATAAAATATAATTATAAATAATTTAATTTTTTTAAATTCTAAAATAATAATAATATTAAAAAATAATATTTTATTCTTCACATTTCTCAAACTAAACCGAAACTAAATATCTTGTTAATTAAATTTGGTTAAAGTTGGATTTTAGGCAAAGTCTCTCTAAGAAAATTCCTTTTGTCACGGAAAATATCGTGGAAAGGTAACAGAAAAACATGTAATCATTTTTGCCTCTGTGTCTCGTTTGTTAAGAATTTTGTTAATTGATAAAAACAAAATCAGAACGTCTGTCGGGGCCGCCATCCTGACGAGTTAACTTTAGAAAATACCTCTTTCTTGTTTTTTTCACTTGAACTTTTGAAAAGACAATTACGTATACGAGTTCTCTGTACAATCCCTACTGTTACTCAACCTCCGCACACTAAACCTACGTGGCATTTAATTTTTTTTTTTTTGTTTAAAAAACATGAAACGTACGTTTTGATTTGTGGAGGGATCCAAATTCAATTACGTCTCCCCCAATTGTTCTCCCCCGCGTTCTCAACCTCTACACCCCCCAGCTCGTTTTCCTTAACATCGGCCTCACTCCTCCGCCTGCATTTTTGTTGTCGACATCATCATTGTCCTTCATCTACTTCTGGTATTGTGTGGCTCCACAGACAAGATTAACAAAAGTTTGATTTTTTTTTTTTTCAAAATAATCTACTCAACCTACGGCTTCACTATTCTCGTATGGTTTCACCCCTCCGCTCGCATTCTTCTGCTGAAATCATCACCATCTATCGTCTACTTTCAACAGCATCTGCTCTGCCAACAAGGATAAGAAATAAAAGAAAAATGATTTTTATTTTTCTATTTTCGTCTCCTAGTATCTTTCTATTTCTAGCATTATTCATATTGTGTGTTTTTGTGTTTAATGGATCTGCGATTTTGTGTTTGTTTGATTTGTGTTTTGTGGGTTTTTTAGTTGCTGACTTTTTTGGGTATTTTGTTATCCGAGAATGGCATCAACTGTCCACAGCATGCATAAATTTTGTATATCATGCCACACAACGCATCAACTGTGTTTTTTGGTTCCTAATTTTAGTTATTGGGTTGTTGATGTTATATACCATTCACTGTTTTTTGGTTTGCTGATTGTATTCCATTCACTAGTTTTTTGCTTGTTGATAACAACTGAAATTGTGTAGCTAATTAAATATTAAATCAAACCAAGATTTAGTTACCAAGATGCCAGCCCCCATAGACATGTGTTCTGCTTGCTAAGGTATGCTATATTGGCCAAAGGAACATCATTTCACCAACAAAATTAGTTAACTTTATCCATTTTAAAATTGATTTATGAAATAAAATAAATCTGAATGTGATTAATCCATAACTATGGTCATGAAAAAGTTGGATTTGAAAAACTATATAGGCTGAAAAAATAAACCAAGATATTCATACTCGTGAAATCAGATATGGGCGTGCAGAGGATTTATGCTTTCAGTATACACGAAAGTTTATTTTCTTGAAGTGTAATATTTCTGGAAGTGTAATATTTTCTTGTATGTAAAGGGGGTAAACCAGATATGTAATTTGATATGTAAAGTGTAATATAATATTTTCTTAAAGATGATTTCTTTCCATTTACATTATATTCGTGGATTGGCTGCTACTTCTCATATTGCAGTTTGTTTTCGCAATCTTTGATATAAGATTGCAGCAGAATGTATTTCTTCTATGTTTTGTTAGTTTAGGAACTTGGTGAGGACAAAGTATATATGAGTGAGGACATATTGGCCTTTGAACCAGAACCTTTTACTAATTGTTCAAATAAATTGTTGTTAATGGTTCTAGTTGCTGATATTTCGAAAGTAGTTAATTTGTGAGTGAAGATGGAACCTACTCAACTAAACATGCCACTTCAAAAGTGGAACAAGTTAAATAGGTAGGTGGCAAAACAAAACTAAATAAAGGTTTTCCATTAACAAAAATTTGCTATGCCAATCTGCAACTATTTAATGGAATAACCCAAACACAAACACAGAAACCCAAAGATTGTAACAGGTCAATTTTCTGCATTTTCAAAATAGGTTGTTTTCTACAAAACTATCAATCACATGAACTCAAAAATATGAGAGTGACTTTAAATGAGCTGCAACATGCAAGAACAACAATACAAAATAAAGTGTTCCATCCTAATGCTATTTTCCTTAAACTTTTCAACAAAATAAGTAATATCTTCATTTGCAACAGCTTCTCCCGACACACTTGCAGCTCGAATAGATATCATGATCATTATGATGCTTTTAAATTTGATTACAAAAGATATCATCCCTGACCAGACTTTCTTGCCAAGTTCTTTGCAAATGCATTGCTTGAAATGAAGCAAGCCATTGCAGCCACCTACAAAATCTAGGAGGAATTTATTTGTTAGTATGTTGATCAATTCACCTGAAAAAACTTGTTTTGTAAGAAAATTTAGACGACAATTATTTTCTTCTATGTTTACAATAATTATTACTCCTCCAAGAACTTTTGACTCACATAAATCAATAGTAATATCTTAATCATTCACGGTAGAAAATGTTGCCATGCATCAGACAAGAATGGCACTAAGTCTATTAACCTTCATCTTTGACAGCCACTCATGAAAGAAATGGACATAAATCTTTATGTTTTCCAGGTGCTCACAAAGAGCCTTCCATGAACAAGATAATAATTAGTAATTCAACCACCTGCGATGTGTCCTAATGTAGGACTCCAAACAAACCATTTCAAAATTGGAGCCCCACTTTCAATTCATTAAGACCATATCGGCCCCTAATTTCAAACACATGCTAATAATCAAGAACATCCCTTCAAACAGGAATCCAGTTTATTGTAGTAAAATATACAACTAGCTTCCAAATTACATATATCTATGCTTGAAAATGGATCTACGTACATGTTTATGCTTTAAAATTGTGCTTTTATATTTTGAAAACTGGACCCTAATTTTGCTTGAAGATTGCCAATGCACCAACCACAATGATTGTGGGATATATCTGCAAAACAAGGGTAAAGGAGTTTGTGCTAAAAAAATGGTAAAATATGAGCTGCGCTTTTGCTTGAAATACCTATTCGCCACAATGCAATGCGTAAATTGAACAATTTGAAGAGTTCATTTTGCAGATTAAAGACGTCAACTATTTCGAGACTCTACGAGCACTCCACCTTATCTCACTCTGCAATCCTAACACCCAAAATAGAAATCACAATGCACGAAAATGAATATACTAGAAATGTAGACCAACAAAATCCAAAATTAAGAAAGGAAAGCGTCATCCTCATCCCCTTCTGTTCCCTTTCAAGAAACCAGTCACTGCAACCCCCATTAACATCTGTAATCAAAAGCATTGAAACCAACTATGCTTTACATAGATCTGAAATTTTTGAAAATATGATAATTCGATCGATTCCAAGCCAAGAGTCGGTTTAGATCTATACAAATGAAGTGAGAGATATTTTTATTAAAAGGGAATCCATAAGGATTTTACCTTCTTCTTTGATATCCTCCTCTTCTCGTACTCTATATCTTGCTCTCCACTTTCGGACAGAAACTCACGGCTGGCACGCTCTTCACCTTCTCATGAGGGGTGGTTGCTTAGGGGGTCGTCGTTGGTGAGGGGTGAGGGAGTGGGAGAACAAAACATTTTGTCGAGCTCAAATGAACCATGACGTGAGCGACCAAACCGGTTCGCCATGTCAGGAGGAGTGCGGTGTGTGTTGTTTTAAACCGGGGGATGAATAGATTTGTTCAAGAGGTTCACAGAATTTCAACATGTATTAATCATTCACCACACGAATATTCTCTTGGTTAATTATTAGTTATTGCGTTATTAATATTTGCAATAATAATAAAAACAAAGATTTGGCACGACCCATGACATTACACAGGAGTTTTATACTCTACACATTATTTAAAAATATATAATTTTATTTTTTTATTTTCATATTTCATATTTTATAAATATGAAGATAAAAAAATAAATTTATATTTTTAAGTGGTGTATAAGAGTGTGAGATTTATATTTAAAATTTTTCATGTTAACATCCAGTTTTGAGTGTATTTTCTTTTCTCTGTTCAAGGGGATCAGGAAAGGAAAGAAAGTTTTGCTTGGTTACTGTTATGGATCCCACTGGAAGCGTAGATAAGAACATAGATATGGTTGTATGAAATGCTTGTAACGAGGAATGCAGTAAATGTAAAAGACTACTAGGTGAATGAATATATGAGAATGTACAAGGAATGTTTGATAAAAAGCTTAGAAGAGCAACTGATTCATAGTTATGGGTTCTTCGAGGGACCCAACCTCCATTACAGTGATGGTCAACATAAAGATATTCTAGATTCAAGATGATTCTCCCACAAGGACTCCCCCTATATACACTCGAGCCAACACCTCTTATTGACTGTAGCCAACTAAGCCCATAGGCCATTAAACAGATTAACAAATCAAATACAATAAAAAGTAAACAACTAATTTGGAGGCCATCATGACTTGCCCAGCTTAATTGGGTTCATTTAGGGCTGAGCAAAAATCTGACAATCCGACTCCGAATCCGACTCCGACTTCGTTCCGGCTCAGCTCCGACTTCACTCTAACTCCGACTTGTCGGAGTCGGAGTCGGAGTTTTTTTCCTCTTGAAAGTCGGAGTCGGAGTCCGAATCTGACTCCGTTCCGGCTCCGCTCCGATCCGACTCCGACCCTCCGCCTCCGCCTCCGACGTGACCCTCCGACTCCGCCTCCGATTTTATACATATGTTATAAAAATATGTGCTTTTCTATATATTAATTATTTAAATTTTATACAACTATATTTTATATAGTTAGTTAAACTCAATAATATACTAGTTAAATAATATATTTATACTATAATATATAGACTAAATTTACTAATAATAGTTTAGTATATGACTATATATAAATATCATACTATTAAAAATTTACAATATTACTACCATGTTGTTCTAAATTACTAATGTATAAATATAATAGCATGTAATACTAATGTATATATAATATACTATAAACACTAAGATGCATAATAACATCAACATGTAATATTGTAATACATATACTAATGGATAAACACTAATCTATAAATTTATAATAACATATAATACTAATGTCTAATAACTAAAGTATTATTCATAATATATTTTGACCTAATAAATTCTCAACATATTCATTTTGATAAATATATTAGTAATTCTAATATACATTAGTATAATAATTAGATTTATGGCCTAATACTAATACTATTAGTAAACCACTTTAAGCCTATATATAAATTACTATATAAAGCACTATAGTATTAATTACTAATACTATATTACTATGTGATACTATTAACTGTAGTGATATATTAGTATTAGACATTAGTATACTAATACTATTATATAGTTATACTAGATTAAAATCATTATAGCAAATATTAATATATAGTTATGCTAATCACTATAACTAATACTAATACTAATATAGACTATAGTTATAACTTATAGTATTATAACTTATACTAATATATTATATAGTTATACTAAATCACTATAACTAATACTAATATAATTATACTAATCACTATAATTATATATAGTATTAATAACTAATACTAATATAAGTATTAGTATAACTAATATTTATATATATTAATATATATATCAAGTACAAGAGATTAGAGATTTAATATATATATATATATCAAGTATATTAGTTTATTATTAATATTTTGTATACGGTGCCTTTTTTTAATATTCATATATAATAATATATATCATATATTTTTTTTTATAAATTTTCATATATATATATATAATATAAAATAGATTTATATTAGTTAGTATACTACTATACAATACGGCGTCGTTTCTATTGTAATATGACTTTCTTTTTAATTTTTGAATGCATGTTAGTATGTTACTTGTTTTATTTAGTTGTATTTTTTGTTATAATCAAAAGTTTAATTAGTTTAGATTGTAATGTTGAGAAAATTGAAAGCTCACAATTTTATTTTTTTAAAAAAAAGTGAGTCAAATATGAAGTTAAAAAATATAAAAAAATAATAATAAAAAAATCCGACTCCGCTCTGACTCCGACTCCGTTCCGACAAGTCGGAGTCGGAGTCGGAGCGGATTTTGTATGTCTCGGAGTCGAGTCGGAAGTCGGATTCGACCTCCGACAAAGTCGGAATCGGAGTCGGAGGTTGGGCCATCCGACTCCGAAAGTGTCGGTACTCAGCCCTAGGTTCATTACAGTTACTAGGAAAGAAAGTTGATGGCACTCATGTTCGTCATCATTTTTAAGCACGCACTCATGTAAGCACTGACATATAACAGCATGCACCAACCCGCAATTACAACGATGAGTTTTCTGTTCTGTTATGCTATCATGACTCTAACTCGTAGTGGCGGATATGCATTTTCAGTGGGCCATTGAAATTTTAGAAAATATTTGAGTATATAACAAATTTTGATCAATAATTAAAAAAATAATTTCCATTAAATGCAATTAAAAAAACTTTGTAAGGAGAATCTTTCTTGGGTACGTTTGGAAACTAAACAAATTTACAGAAAACATATCATCTCATCTCATCTAATCATTATAACTTTTCTAACTTCCAATACAAAATAAAATAAACAATTCAATTTTTTCAAATCCTAAAATAAAAATAATATTAAAAAATATATTCTAACAATATTTTATTCAACATTTTAACTTTAATCTCAACTCATCTCATCTCATCTCCGAAAACAAAAGAGCCCAATTCAACTCATCATTATAATTTTTTCAAATTCCAACACAAAATATTATAAACAATTCAATTTTTTCAAATTCTAAAATAATAATAATATTAAAAAAATAATATTCTAATAATATTTTATCATCTCAACTTAACTCAACTCAACTCAATTCAATATCCAAACGCATAAGTGTGCCTGGAAAGAAATTTGTGGGATATTATAAGAATTCATTAAACTCTAAGAACTTAAGTTGCACTGGAATTATATTTTGCTTGTTTGAGAAAATATATCAATTACTTATTAATTTATTTATTGTAATTCGTCTTTACATCCGTTAAGACAATATTATTTATAATAGAGTAATGTTAGATACGAATTTAAAATGTACAAATCTCGCGTAAGCTTTTTGTAAAAAATATAATCTTTTTTAATAATTTTTCATTAATTGTGGAATCTATTTTTTTACAATAGAGCTGTGCAAGATTTATACAAATCATTACTCTTATAATTTTTAATCAAATAATGGAAAAATGCTTAATCTGATTAACGAAGAAATGTATTTTTAATTCATCATCAAAATTTGAAACATAGAAGGATTTCTAAATGAACAATTCCTGCATATATCCGACATCCGTGATGGCCGATTGGTCCTCAATATCCTCTATTGGAAAGAGTAGTAGTACCACTGCGGCAGATGTTCATAGGATTTCTTTTTCAGCTGAAATACATGAAAAATCAGGTCATCAAAATCATCTGCTCGCTCACATCAATCCATTTTCTACTGAAGATCTTCTCATTCTCAGAAGTATCCGGCTAACAGGAGACCTATGAATGTAATTTTTTTCCATGGTGGCTGTTGTAATTCATGATGATCGTTAAGTAAGCAGAATTCTCAGTAAATTTGTTTTCTATAAGGAAAAAAAAAAAAAAAAATCTAAAGTTATAATTTTTGTTAGATGAAACTTTCCGGCAAGGTCGAAGTCAAACAATACGGTTGAATGGCACACAATAATGACTTGGATATTGATAAGGTGCTCGGATGCTTATCTATTAAATAAATAATAAATAAAACAGATAAAATATAAATAAAGAGATAGATACTAAAATCTTATGTCCACAAGTTTTTTGAGGGTAAAATCTAGTATGTTTGGTGATTGTACAGTTCCTCATAGCCTTACATTGCCCTCAAAACAATAAAATAAAAAAAAAATTAATGAGATGATCTAAAGAGAGTGTAGAGAAGTGATTCCTTGAAATATTGTTAGATTTGTAGATATCCCCTCATTTTATAGAGGTCTTCTTCCTTCTTTGGAATAGCTTATTGCATGTTTGGGATTTTGATGAGAAATATAGCTTATAACTGTAGGGCTTATAGCTTATAACTTAAATAATAAGCTCTATAGTTCAAAAGTTGTTTACTGTTTGATAAACATGTATCTAAAGCACTTTTAAAGTTAATTACATTAATTTTTTAAAATATATAGTTATCTACTGGAGCTTTTCTATAAAAACTTCAATTTGATACTTTTTAAAAAAGTAGACTTTCATTTTTTAGATGATTAAAACATTTTTTATAAATTTACCAAACATATAATTTTTTCTTTAAAAGAGTTTTTAAATAATTAAAAGCACTTTTTAAACTTTCAAACACAATTCCAAACAGGCTCTAACTTGATGTCACTTTTACTTTTTTGTATATCAATCAACTTCTTTTAGCTTTATCTTTCTTTTTTTTTTTTCATCTTATCTCTTCCTTTTTCTTGGTAATAAATTTCTAATAGGATGGACTCTAGTTCATTTTATATCCAATAATTTTTATTTTTGTTATTATAAGTGCTTTCAACAGATTCCTCAATCATCTTAAAATAATAATGAGAATGGAACTTTGATTAATAAGACCTCATATATGTGTTTCTTGGAAGTACAATTTTAATCGCAAAGAAACACACGTAGTCATCCACCTCTCATCGATACAAAGCTGTTTGTACAAGAAAAGAGAATGAGAATTTTAAGATGCTGAAATGAATTGAGCGGACTTCACTTGTTAGAATGAGCCTTTACTGTTCAGGACCTGACATTGTTGCATCTGTGAACGGTGAACCGCCTTGATTGTGGAGGACGGACTACATCTCAACTAGTGATCGGTGAAAAATAAGCTGCTTTGTCACCCATTTGCTTCACAAATTTTCTACAAATTCCATCTCATTGACCATCTAAGACATGAACTTGTGTTGAGAGCTTCCTTGAACATGCACGTAGGGGTGGCAAATCGTGTTTGTGTTGTGTCAAGTCAAGAACATTCGACTATATAGGTCAACCCGATTCCTACCCATTAAGATAAACGTGTCAAATGTTCAAATCCTAACCCAACCCATTTATATAACGGGTCGTGTCGTATTATCCGTTTTGACCCATTTAATAATTAATTAAAAATATGTTAACACGACATGACTCATTTAAATCAATTTGTTTCATATAAATATATTGAACTAAAATGCATAACTCATTTAATTTGATTAACATAATTTCACATAAAACTTAAAATCTATATTTATTAATAACCACAATATCTTAAAAACTATATATATCAATATTTTTCAAATTTTAACATATAATAAAACCAATATTACAAACCATACAATAACAAATATAAGCATATGTCTAAAATTACAATAAAAACAATAAAAGCATAAACATACTAACAAATACCAATATTACAACTTCACAATAATAAAATTTTAATTTTGAAATAAATTCTAAATGGGTCAAAGACTCAAAACGGGTTGATTTCATGTTAAGCAGGTTGACCCATTTATAAATTCATGTCTTAACGAATCAATCCGTTATGACCCGAACTGTTAAAATCAAACTCAAACCCTCTAATTCCATGTCGTGTTCGTACTGGATTCACAAGTCGGGTCACATATTGATACCCCTACATGCACGGCACAGCTCTAAAACCAGACCAAGTTGGTTTAGCCAAGCTGCACAGCCATTAACACCAGATAAATATAGAAACAGATTTAATCAAGCTCGTAGGAAGATCAACAGAGAAACAAAAACCTTGCTTAATGCAGTTTTAGAGCCTAGGCTTTATGAAAGTAAAGAATTCAAGTTCTCACTTTTGAGTACTCCTAGGCATCTCTGCCTGCTTGTTTTGGAGGAAGGCTATTTAATCTAGTTCCCCATGAAGTCCCCAAAGTGGGTGTTAACATGAGAAATGGTTGGACATTATTTGCATGCAGCCTTCCTGTACATGTTTTTGGCAAGGAAATTATTTTGCCCATTTGGCTATGCCAATTCTCATTTAGGGTCCAATTGAATCCGAACCAAGTTCAAATTTGTTACAACGATATCATTTAGAGTGATTTGGGGCCAAAAGAAACAAAGACAAAAACCAAGTCCGTATGGTATCGTATAGAGTGTTGCGATGGTTGTGAGACTGTACAGAGAAGTTGATAGTAAGGATCATTACCCAATGTTGAAGTGAGGTTAGAATCTTTTGAGGAATGCATATTATAGTGCATAAAGACGAGAAAGTTTTAGAAGATCCAAAGTTTTCTTGATCTGAAATACTACAAGAAAATTTACCATACAGAAAGCACTGAAGTTTCTAGCTGTGGATTGGGTAAAAGCCCGGACAGTAAAATAAGAAGCTCAAACGACCACCACTCAAGGCTGCATTATTAAAATGAATAAACACATCAGAGAAGAATGATATAGTACAGAAAAACATACAAACTCCACATTTCAACCAGAGAAAGTGACAGCAATTACCAAATCATTATAGCAGAAGGGATAGCAAATTGAAAGAACTCCCCAATTCCTTGGAACAGCTCCATAGAAACTGGAACGCGAGTTTTTGCGCAGGCAGAAGAGTACTTCATGTATAATCCAAGCAAAATCACATTTAACCAATATGAAATGCTAATAGCTAATGCTGCTCCGATGTTTCCCAGCCCAGACTTGAATACTAAAGCCCAACATAGAGGTATGTGAAAAGAAAGAATGGCAAGAGAGCTGATAAGCATTGGCATGACAAGACTTTGTGTCTGAAAGTATCTAACAAGTGGCTGAAGTGTTGCATATGCAAAGAGTGCAGGAACAAGCCAGATTATGAATTTTCCAGCTTCGTGTGAAATTAGAGGGTCTTGGCCTATCAAAGTTAGAAACCTCCCAATATAGATCCATATCAAAGACACGGGAAAACAGACTAAGATCAGAGAAAATATAGCAGTGTAAGTTTGAACTCCAAGTTTCCGATACTGCTGAGCTCCATAAGCTTGCCCGCATAAAGTTTCCAATGCACTTGCCATTCCTAACTGTTCACAGAATACAAAGTACAAATCCACTTAGTTGTTTGAAACAGAACTCTATTCATATAACTAGGTCCCAAAATTCAATTTGACATCTTCTTAGGAACATTTGACTCACAGTCTAAGAATCTAGGCATGATTTCATCCATATTTTCTACAAGCATTAACCTGATGAAACCCATATATGTCAGTAATATTTCAAAGTACACTTCTATTGTAAAATTTCATCCATTTGGTAAGCATATCTATACTAGTATTCGTACAGGCAAGCCAAGCTATATCATGGTCGCAGAAAGTTTGGTTTAGTTTGGTACTAAACTGACCCACCACATTGATCAGCTGCAGTCAGAGGTGCCTTCAGAGTAGAGCTTCCTGGGTTTAATTATTAATGCTTCTCTGAGTGAAATGTATTGGTGAAAGGGCATATGCATGATAAAAGAGGTAACTTTCAAAGCTATATTAGAGAAATGCCATTGACAAGCTAATCATTCAAAGCTCTGGCCATTACTTTCAAGCCAAATACACCACATGGGACATAAGGGAATCATTCTCCATACATCAGCAATTTGGGAATTGCCCTGAAACTCTTTCCAACAAGCAAACAAGTCCACCGCCCTCCCAGGTATCACCCATGCAAGTCCGGTCCTGTTAAAGATCTCAGCCCATAACACCCTTGCCACCTAACAGTGAAGTAAAAGATAATCCACAGATTCACCACTCTTCTTACACATGTAGCACCAATCCATCACAATGAGTCCATGGCGAAAATGTTTTCCAAGATACAGGAAAAAGAGTGAAAGGGAAAATTTTTTTGAATGTAAAAAGTAACAAAGCTTAACTTCACAGGTTGTTATTATATAACTAAAGGGTTAACGGGGCCTTGGCACCATGATAACTTCACAGGTTGTTGTTACTAAATTTTGCTGTGTGATATTTTGCAAGGACTATTGTTAGGTCTCCTACTAAATCTGTACAGATATTAAAACCAATTATGTCAATACCTGCAAAAGATGTAGGAGCTACTAATGGACCATTTTCCTCCTTTTGTTATCAGTTGAGTAGAAAAGGCTCTTTACTGCATTTTGCATCGTCTTGTTTAAGAGCTCCCCTACGAATTGACATACCTTAAAACTTATTATAAGAACCTTAACCGTTCACCAGAAACGCTTTTGCCAAAAAATATAGAAAGTATATAAAAATGTGTAGAACTTTCCTATAGCAACTTCTTCAGAAATACTTGAAGAGCACATTATTTCTTCATGCATATTATTACAGGCCTTCATAAGATTCAGTAAGCTATTTCGTGCCTCACTTTGTGCTTAAGGTTATCAAGTGTTTTCCGGAAGATTGTGCATTGAGTCGTACCATGTGTAACACCCAAGTGTAACACGCACAAAATATAAATAACATTGCAGACATTGATGTCGGTCGCATCAACCATATGATTGGCTTAACTGTTGGTCACGTCAGAGGTGTCACACGAGCATTACACTAGGAATTCTCTTATCATAACATGTAGTTTCTGTAAACTATAAGTTATATATTGTAATATCACGACTAGAATTTTCCTAGCTTCTGCATTCTCTTATAATAACTTATAGTTTCTGTAAACTATTTTCTTGTACGACCGTTGAGGCATTTTGTAAGATGACACTCTTACAATTCTTTTCTCGTTTCATTTTCATTATTTGCTACCAAAAGTAATAACCAATTCACAATGCAAAACGAAACAAATTCCAAGCCTGTATCTGCTTAATGGCCAGAATTTCTTTACTCATCAACCTAAATTGCCACGGTAATTTGGTGAAGTTTGCTCAAATACAGCTTGGTAAACCGAGAAGAGTTTGTATAGTGTATTGTGAGAAATTGGCTACATGCATGTTATGATACGGAAAGCCTATAATAAAATACTAACTGGCTGCCCAAGTCAGTATGACCCCACCTCCAGCTACCCTTTATTTTCTTTCTTAAATTGTTGCTCAATCTTATTATTTTTTTACATAAAAAATAAAAAAAATTAATGCTAATCTCACATTAAAGAAAAATGGACGCCTTTCAAGAAAAAAATGGACGCGAGAAGAGCACGAAAACCATTTGAATTTTCTGATTCTAATTGTTTTTCTCTTGGAGAAAAGACCTTTTATTAGTCACCAATTTGTTTTTTTTTTTGGGCGAGAAAAGACTTTTCTTCGGTACATTGAATCATTGGTAGTCGCCAAGAAATGCATGCCTTTTTTCAAAAAGAGAGATAATGACGAAGGCTTACAAGAAGACTGAAGCCGGTGACCCCAGAAAGAGAGATGGCAATCGCGGTGCTAGAGAGAGCAAGTTCACCCAGATGACCCACCATCATCATTGAAATGACCTGCAACAGGTACTGTGATAGAGTCACCGCCACCATAGGACCAGCCAAGAAACCCAACCTCTTTAGCTCCCCAGTGAGTAGACCCCATGCTATTGATGGAGTCTCGCTTCTTTTATCTTCTCTTCCTTTTTGTAATAGACTCTCTTCCATGTTCTTCTCAGTGTCTCCCATGGAAGTCAATGTTCTAAGCCAAAACACTCGCTCAAATTTTGGAATTTCACTAGAGAGAGAGAGGGAGACGTAAAGAGCTTTCCTAACTTTTGGCATTCCATGAGCTATATAAATATGAAGTAATGCCGTGGAACGCGTAAACGTCGTATAGTTATTTTGAAAAAAAGTGAGATTTATTATTAAAAAATTATTTTTTTTAGGTAGATTCTATATTTATTTACTTTTTTCAAAATGACTGCACGGCAACTGCACACTAACGACTGCAAATTTCATTTCTCATAAATATGGACCATTGGTGCTTGGTAGCCCATAAACGAGTATCTTTTGTCTTCTCAAAATGACATATACAAAGGTATAATCATCTAAAAGTAAGAAATATATTTTAACCATAAATAAATTATATAAAATTTAACTTATAATTTAATGTAACATGTCAAATTATTAAATTATTCTTATTGTAAAATATATTTTATAAATTTTATAAAATATAAAATCACATTAGTTTATAAATTTATTTTTATATAATTTTTCTATATTTATAACAGTTATTCAAAATAAACCGCGCTTAAAGCCAACCACGTAATTCACTACGTCGAGCCTTATAATTTGGATGTTTTTAATTTGAATAGTCATCGGATTAGAGAATTTAATTGGGTCTAGGCGCCTTAGATTGGGAAATTTAATTGTTTCTTAATTATCCTTTCAATTATTTGAGATGCAATTGGAGAATTTTTTTACCACGAGCTTATGAACTCTTATTCTGTTTGGATAGTGAAAGTGTTTCATCTCATCTCATCTTATCATTATAATTTTTTCAAATTTTAAAATAATAATAATATTAAAAAAATAATATTCTAATAATATTTTATTCAATTTTCATTTAAAATCATCTCACTATCCAATCCGCACCATATATTATTTGGATTTTGTTCTCAATTGTCGTGTTTAAAGACAAACTATGGTGGGACAAATATGATTTTATCATGTTTTGATTAAATTTAGTATACAAGAGAATATGATCTATACGCAAATGAGAGTGTTAAGATATAAATTCAATAATCAATTGTATTTCTTTCTATCAAGATTTCACATCAATGATACTTACTTGTGAACTAGCCATATAGATAGTTGCATATTTTCTTGACCTTATTAACAAAACAAAAACAACTTCACCTACTCCTTAATTTATTGTTTAGACTAAAGAATAGCGAGTGAATGCATCTACGAACAAGTGCATTTTTATGTGCAAAACGCCAAGAAAGCGAGTGCTTACTTTCCCCAAAAAGATCAATTTAGTTTTACGATCGTAAGCAAATGTATTCTCTTGGGATTGATGATGATGCAAGTTGTTGATTACATTTTTGGCAACATGAATATATATAATAATAATAATATAGCCATAGGCGTCACAGTGCAGTGATTGCTGTTTGGCTGTTCGTGACAGATATTATTTAAATTCATCAATCGTTTGTAGTTATAGTCGTCATTGATATTAAAGATAGCCGACTTGGCTGTCTCATATTCTGTTCTATTAAAACATGTTGCTACCATTTAGATATTTTCCAACATAATATTTTTTTTTTTTTGGGGAACAACATAATATTAGATTAACATAATATAAATCTTATTAAGATATGCAAGTTGGTATACTTCATTTTTTTTAATAATTTTACATACAACCGTGAAAATCATCACAAATTCAGGAAAATTAAAGACTTTCCATCAAAGATGAGTTCGGTATATATGTTTCTTAAAAAAGTATGCTATGTGGCTACGTTTGGCTAGTGAGGTAATCTCAAATGATCTGTAAATAATAGTGAAAAATGATGAAAAAGTAATAATAAAATATTAAATAATAATGAATAGTAATAAAAAGTCATGAAAAATAGTAAAAAGTAATGACAAATATTGAATAGTAATGGAAAACACAGCCTAGAAGGCTCATGGGTTTCTACTGGCTTCTCAAATCCACCACATACTGAGACAAATCTAAGAAGAAAAAATATATTTGCGAGCATATTTATTGACATACTAAACACATCACTAATTAGCTAATGTTAAAAGACACAACACAATAAGACTACGTTTGGATGTGAGATAAATTGAGTTGAGTTATGAATAATAATTTTATTTTGTGGGTTCCATTGAGATAGATTTAACTTTTTTAGGTTGATGAATTTAACTTTTTAAGTTGAAATGTATGAAGTAGGTTGAGATGAGTTACTTTTTCATGAAAAGTTGAAAAAATAGTAAGTCTCATCAATAATTAGTTTAAGATGAATTGAGTTTGGTTCAACAACCAAACACAACCTTAAATGGATATGTTTAGTGTTAAGCATTTGGACTTACAAGTAGTATAACTCATTTAAGAAATGGTGACTAATACTTGCACACTTGTTGTGGATTTTTCCTCCATCTTGACTCTTAAACTATAAATATGAAAATTACAACTGGTGATTAAATAGATAAGATTATGGCTTGCACAATTTCTACAGCTATTGCTGCAAATAGAAGAGGGTCGTAAATGTTGATGGCACATTTTTCTCCAAATTTCTTTTCTAAACAGATCAGATGACCTTGAAAAAACATTTCCTTCTACACTCATCATCCACATTCCTCTTAATCCTTCCACATGAAGCAGCATTTTTGGGGCAAGGTGTCATCTCAATTAAATTAGCTTAAAAATTTCCTCTGTTTCAAACATGTCTTGTACCTAGGGATGGAAAGCGCATTAGAGACGCTATGCGGACAAGCCTATGGAGCGAAACAGTACCACATGCTAGGTGTTCACACGCAGCGAGCAATGCTAACCCTCCTAGCCTTGAGCATTCCTCTAGCACTAATTTGGTACTACACAAGCACCATTCTCATAGCTCTAGGCCAAGACCATGAAATATTTACTGAAGCCGGAGTTTTCAATCGCTGGATGATCCCAAGCCTTTTTGCCTTCGGCCTCCTTCAATGCCTAAACAGATTTTTACAAACCCAGAACAATGTTATTCCTATGTTGATAAGCTCTGGAATCACGGCTTTGATACATGTTCCTGTTTGTTGGGTTCTTGTGTTCAAAATTGGATTTGGGATCAAAGGAGCTGCCTTGGCAATTAGTATTTCCAATTGGGTTAACGTACTTTTGATGGCAATTTATGTAAAATTTTCTCCAGCTTGCGCGAAAACTTGGACTGGGTTTTCAGAAGAAGCCTTGCATGATCTTCTCAGCTTTATAAAGCTAGCTGTTTCATTAGCAATCATGATATGGTAAGTGCTATTTGCTTCTCATGAGTAATATGTTTCCAGGCAACAGAGCTGATCTTCTATTAGCAAATGAAACTTGGATCATTCTAGTTATCTGCTTATTGATTTGCATGCAGAAAGCATGAATGATATACCATTGTAATTGCTACATCTCAAAGCCACTCTGTTAAAGCCTTTAGAATAGTTTTGTTCATCACAATATGAATAAATTTTATTGACAGCTTCGAGTATTGGTCCTTCGAAATGGTTGTTCTCTTATCTGGTCTTCTCCCAAATCCAAAACTAGAGACATCAGTGTTATCAATAAGGTATTCCTCATCGTATTCCTAATTTATGAAAAGCTAAGCATCAAAGAATTGGAAGCATATATCCTTGATGTTCCTGTAACTCGGGATCACAGACTACAATTTTGCTACTTGCATCATTTTGTAAGACAAACTATACATTTCTGCATAAAAATAAAAAAAGTTCCTTGGTTCTGTAATTTTTTCAATTCTACAGTCTTAACACATGTTGGATGGTTTATATGATCTCTGTTGGTCTAGGCGGTACTATAAGGTTAGTCACACAATATGCTTCAGTAATATCTCATTTCTCTTCGCACCAGTGCCATTGTCAATTCCAAACTCAATGAACTGCTACCAAAAACTAAGAGATTCTTCTTATAGTACAAGAGTGTCAATTGAACTGGGTGCTGGGCGCCCACATGGTGCGCGCTTGGCTCTTTCGGTCATGATCATAGCGTCCATCTCAGAGGGTGCAATCGTAGGAATTACTACAATTTTGGTGCGCAATGTTTGGGGAAAGCTCTACAGCAATGAAGTAGAAGTGGTCAGATATGTTGCTAAAATGATGCCATTGCTTGCACTATCAGACTTCTTGGATGGATTCCAATGTGTCCTCTCAGGTCTTAAATTCTATCACAAGTAGTAAGTACTGATAAAGAGTAGCAAAAAAATTACCAAATCATTACAGCAGAAGGGATAGCAAAACGGAAGAACTCTCCAATTCCTTTGAACATCTGCATTGAAATTGGGACCCTGGTTTTTTCACAGGCACTACTGTACTTCATGTACAATCCGAGTAGAATTACGTTCAACCAATATGACATACCAATAGCTACAGATCCTCCAAGATGTTCTAGTCTAGACCTGAATACCAAAACCCAACAGAGAGGTACATGGAAACAAAGAGTGACACAAGAGCTGACTAGCATAGGAATTATCAAGCTTTGCGTCTGAAAGAAAGTATCGAACAAGAGCTTGAAGAGTTGCATAAGCAAAGAGAGCAGGAATGAGCCACATTATGAATTTCCCAGCTTCATGTGAAATTAAAGGGTCTTGGCCCATGAAAACTAGTATTTTTCCCATATAAATCCACAAAAGAGACAGAGGGAGACAAACCAAAAATAGAGAGAAAATAGCAGTGTAAGTTTGATTTCCTAGTTTTTTATATCGTCGAGCTCCATAAGCTTGCCCACATATAGTTTCCAGTGCACTTGACATTCCAAACTGTTCAGCATGTGAAAGTTACAAAAAACCAGCCAGTTGTTAGCATATTCAGTTAACTTCCAAAGTCCAAACTAAATATACCAGACAGAGACTAAACGTTGAAAAAAAATGGTCTTTGGCTCAACTCAATCATGGCTTCAACCATTCATCTCGAATGCCAATGGAAGTGCAAAGTGTTCAAACTCCTATGAATGCATATGGCCACCCGAAAGATACCCAAGTGGCCAAGTTTTTGAAGATTTTATGATGGGAAATGTGAATAAAACAGAAGCCAGCTCCACTCAAAATTGTGTCTCCCCTCCTCTTCTTTCATCCCCCAGTAGTAAGCTATTTCTTAATAAAGAGCCAGTTATGATTTGAAACCTACAATAAATACCCAAGTATTAAAGCTCATCATTGTTATACTGGTATTTTTCTTCTTTGTTTATAATTATTATAATATTTTTCAATACAACCTATTGAAGAGTGAGTTTCTTTTTTCCTATAGATTCCAGGTTGGATAAAATTTAAGGAATTTAATCCGTGTGTTAGCTTGGACAGCTTCACATTTGAGGATCCCATCACTCAAAACCATCAATAAAAACCTTACCAGCTAGTGGGACTGGACTAGGATTATTTCGCATCTCTAGCTGACTAATCCGCAGATACCTTCTTGTGATTGACTTACTTTTCCCCTCCTAATACAATCTTCACAGTTGCTCATTGACGTGATTGATGCATTGTACTTAGATTAATTACTGCCCAAAACAGATGGCTAAACGTATTTCAGCGGACAAACTATCGATTAGTTTTTCAATATATTTAATATCTTTATGTTTCCTAATGGTAAATATCACTTAATTAGTAATATCTTAGAGTTGTAAACTAATTAGAACTAAACAACATGAAGGCAACCGTTGTTGAAATCCCTGCCCAAGCAAGCAGTCCACAATGGCTGCTTGCTGCTCAACCCTCAGCACCCAACTACCTATTGAATGCAACAATAAATGCATTCATACATATAGACGATACTAATCCTCGCCTATAAATTGAAGCTCCATGCGAGAGCTTCAAACACACCCAAGGAGAAAAGAAAAGAGAGAGAGCCGAGAGAGCTCTGAAAGAAAAGAAGAGAGTTGAGTTGAGTGGAGTGTGATCCTCCTCCTCTGTAATATTTTCTTGTGTTCCACTATTTATTAGTGAAGCTCTTTTCTGTGGATGTAGGCAGTTGCCGAACCACGTTAAATTCTTGGTGTCACTGAGTGCATGAGTGTACTCTTTTATTACCGCTTTTATCCCTTCCGCTGTGTTGATTCCCCCAACAAGTGGTATCAGAGCGTTTGTTGGAAGGAGTTTTTATTTCAGAAAACTCGGTTTTAGTGTGTAGCTCAATTTTCAAATTTGAGCATACCACTGTGTTCGTCTCATCGAGACAAGAAAAGCGGTGAAAACCAGAGGCCGGACGGACGCCGCACGCTCCCCCATGCGCCGTCTGAAGATCGGAGAGTGAGACCCACTCTCGATACGCGCCGCACGCGCCAAGGAAGGCACGAGCGCGTGAAGTCCACTCTCGACACGCGCCACACGCGCTCCTACGAGAGTCTTGCGCGTGAAGTCCACGCGCACCTGAATCCAGAAGGCGCGTGAAGAACACGCGCATACTCGTTCCACGTGCTCCAGTGAGGTTCTGGCACGTGAAGAGCACGCGCCTACGCGCTGTTAGTCGCGCCACGCACTGCACGCGCGACAGAGTTCCTGTTTTGGTTCTTTTGCTCATTCTTTGTGCTATCTGAGTCCGATTTTGACGAAACAAGACTCGTTTCCAACAAAATCAAGCGTTCCGGACACAACGGTACTGTCCGTTCTACGATATTCCACTTTAAAGATCCTGTACTTGTATTTTGTATTTAGAATCAGTCTAAATCCATGGAGGATTCAGCATCAGGCGCCATGATAAAGCTGACTGCCTCAAACTACAGTCTTTGGAGGCCTCGGATGGAGGATCTATTGAACTGTAAAGATCTGTCTGACCCTTTGGAAGATGAAGGGAAGAAGCCAGATGAAGTTACGGATCTAGTGTGGAAAAAGATGCACAAGAAGACTATTGGTCAAATCAGGCAATGGATTGACCATAGTGTTTTTCACCACGTGGCCCAGGAGACGGATGCATATAACCTCTGGAAAAAGTTAGAGGATATGTATCAGGCTAAGACTGCTCGAAACAAGGCCCTCTTGATGAGACGGCTTGTTAACTTGAAGTTGAAAAGCGATACCTCTGTTGCCGAGCATACTAGCGAGTTTCAAAACCTAGTTAACCAGCTCGGGTCCGTCAACCTGAATCTTGGCGATGAAGAACAAGCCCTGCTACTTCTCAGTTCATTACCAGACAGTTGGGAGACGCTGGTGGTCTCCCTAAGTAACTCTACTCCAGATGGCAAACTTACCATGACGATGGTTAAGGATGCCCTGTTTAATGAGGAGGCCAGACGAAAAGAGACAAGCATGAATCAAACTCATGTCCTTGTCACCGAGAGTAGAGAAAGGCCTCAAGGTAATGATAGAGAGAGAAGTGGAGGCAGAAACAGAGGGAAGTCTCAACCACGTGGAAGGTCCAGCAGTAGCAGGAACCAACAGATGGGTAACATGAAATGTTACCATTGTGGCAAAGAAGGCCACATGAGGAAACACTGCCGCAAGTTTTTAAGGGAGCAAGGTCAATGTAATAAGCTGAAGAAAGAAGATGGTGAAACCCTTGTCACTCTTTCGGGAGATGTGGCAATACTCTCCACCAGTGACGAGACGTGTCTGCACGTTGCAAGCCATGATGTTGAGTGGGTGGTAGACACAGCAGCATCATACCACGCCACTTCCCATAGTGAATTTTTCACTACGTACAAAGCAGGAGACTTTGGTACGGTAAGGATGGGGAATGCCAGTTCCTCGAAGATCGTGGGAGTTGGCGAAGTGCAGATAAAAACCAACGTTGGTTGCACCATGGTGTTGAAAGATGTTCGACACATTCTTGACCTTCGGCTCAACCTGATTTCCGGGACAGCCCTTGATCGACAGGGCTATGACAGCTATTTCAACAAAGGCACTTGGAAGCTGTCACAAGGTGCCATGGTTGTCGCCCGAGGACATATTTGCAGTACGTTGTACAAAACCCATGTGAAGATCGGTTCTGATAGCCTCAATGCAGTGGAAGACGAGGCATCACCG
Source organism: Juglans mandshurica (assembly GCA_022457165.1). Classification (NCBI taxonomy): domain Eukaryota; kingdom Viridiplantae; phylum Streptophyta; class Magnoliopsida; order Fagales; family Juglandaceae; genus Juglans; species Juglans mandshurica. Next base: position 36,878,621 of record CM039621.1, read on the forward strand.
AATCTGTGGCACAAGAGACTCGGGCACATGGGTGAGAAAGGGTTGGATACGCTTGTGAAGAAGGCACTCATCAAAGTTGCTAAAGGAACAGCGTTAAACCGTTGTGAGTACTGTTTGTTTGGCAAACAATGTAGAGTCTCGTTTAAATCCTCTACGAAGAGAAGATCAGAGTTGTTGAGTCTGGTACACTCTGATGTATGTGGTCCCATAGAAGAAGAGTCATTGGGAGGTAACAGATATTTCGTGACATTCATTGATGATGCTTCACGAAAGGTCTGGGTATATGTTTTGAAGTCAAAGGATCAGGTCTTCGAGCACTTCAAGAATTTCCACACCCTAGTGGAAAGAGAGATGGGAAAGAAGTTGAAGTGCCTGCGAACGGACAATGGAGGAGAATATGTCTCCAAAAGGTTCGCTGCATACTGCGCTGATCGCGGTATTCGACATGAGAAGACGGTCTCATATACCCCTCAGCACAATGGTGTAGCCGAAAGAATGAACCGGACCATCATTGAAAGAACAAGATGCATGCTCAGTATGACCAAGTTACCAAAGCCATTCTGGGGTGAAGCTGTTCTAGCTGCCTGTTATCTGATCAACAGATCACCTTCTGCACCACTGGAATTTGAAATTCCTGAGAAGGTTTGGTCTGGAAAAGATGTCTCTTACTCTCACCTGAGAGTGTTTGGGTGCAAAGCCTTTGCACACGTATCCAAGGAGCTGAGACAGAAGCTCGATGTTAAGTCAACTCCATGTATCTTTGTTGGATATGGAGATGAAGAATTCGGATACAAGTTATGGGATCCAGTGACAAAGAGAATTGTCAGAAGTAGGGACGTTGTGTTCCATGAAAACCAGAACATAGGAACTGAAGCTTCATCAAGAGAGCTTAGTTCCGATACTCCAAATCCTGCACCATTACAGTCCGCCGCAGATAATGAGGATATGCAGGATCGAGATCCAGAAGCAGAAGAAGAAGCTCAGGGTGTCGAGCAGGGGGAGCAAGAATCCTCTCCACCAGCAGCTGGTGTACCACCACAAGGGATAGATGGTGATGAACCTCCTTTGGTTGATGAACCAAGAAGATCGGCAAGAGGCCGCCTATTGATTCCGTCGAGGAGATATCCGGAATCAGACTATATTCTGCTTACTGATGAGGGGGAGCCAGAGAGCTTCCAGGAAGTTCAAACTCATGCTGATAGAAGCCTATGGGTGCAGGCAATGCAATAAGAGATGAGTTCTTTGCAGAAAAATCAGACCTATGAGTTGGTGAAACTTCCTGAAGGAAAGAAAGCCCTAAAGAACAAATGGGTGTTCAAGCTGAAGAAAGATGGCCAAGGAAAGCTGATGAAGCACAAGGCCAGATTGGTTGTCAAAGGATTCCAGCAGAAGAAGGGAATCGATTTTGACGAGATATTTTCCCCAGTGGTGAAAATGATGTCAATCCGAGTCATACTCGGATTGGTAGCCAGCTTGAATTTGGAACTCGAACAGATGGATGTGAAGACAGCCTTTCTCCATGGAGATTTGGAGGAGGATATCTATATGGAGCAACCAGAAGGGTTTGCAGCTCCAGGGAAAGATCACTTAGTCTGCAAGCTGAAGAAGAGTCTCTATGGCCTCAAGCAAGCTCCGAGGCAATGGTACAAGAAGTTCGACTCATTCATGATGAGTCATGGTTACAAGAGACTTGTTGCAGATCAGTGTGTCTATGTTCGAAGGTTTCAGGATGACAAGTTTGTCATACTCCTTCTTTACGTTGATGATATGTTAATCGTTGGTGAGAATAGGTCCATGATTAACAAACTAAAGAAGGAACTATCCAAGTCCTTTGACATGAAGGACTTAGGCCCAGCACAGCAAATTTTGGGCATGAAGATTGTTCGTGATAGGAAAGCCAAAAGGGTGTGGCTATCACAACAAAAATATGTTGAACAGGTCATCAGATGTTTCAACATGGGAGATGCTAAGCCAGTCAATACTCCACTTGCTAACCACTTCAAGTTGAGCAAGAGCTCGTGTCCTTCTTCAACAAAAGAGATTGAAGAAATGGAAGCAATCCCCTACTCTTCAGCAGTAGGAAGCCTGATGTATGCAATGGTTTGTACCAGACCAAATATTGCTCATGCTGTAGGCATGGTAAGCAGATTCCTTTCAAATCCAGGAAAGGATCATTGGGAAGCAGTCAAGTGGATTCTCAGGTACCTAAAAGGTACATCGAATATGTGCTTGTGTTTTGGGAGAGCTAAACCAGTTTTGGAAGGCTATACAGATTTAGATATGGCAGGAGATCTGGATATCAGGAAATCTACTTCAGGATTTATCTTCACCTTTGCAGGAGGAGCTGTCTCTTGGCAGTCCAAATTGCAAAAGTGTGTTGCTTTATCCACAACAGAGGCAGAGTACATTGCCGCAGCGGAAGCTGGGAAAGAGATGTTGTGGATGAAGCGTTTTCTCCAAGAACTAGGAGTTAGTCAAGAAGACTACAAGGTACATTGTGATAGTAAAAGTGCTCTAGACTTGAGCAAGAATTCAATGTACCACTCCCGCACCAAGCATATTGACATCCGCTATCATTGGATACGCGAAGCGATGGAACAACAGCTATTGAAGCTTGTGAAGATCCATACGAAAGAGAATCCAGCGGACATGCTGACGAAGGTGGTTACAAGTGAGAAGCTTGAGCTATGCAGAGACGTAGCTGGGATGGATAGCATATAGGTAAATGGGCATGGAGGGGGAGAATTGTTGAAATCCCTGCCCAAGCAAGCAGTCCACAATGGCTGCTTGCTGCTCAACCCTCAGCACCCAACTACCTATTGAATGCAACAATAAATGCATTCATACATATAGACGATACTAATCCTCGCCTATAAATTGAAGCTCCATGCGAGAGCTTCAAACACACCCAAGGAGAAAAGAAAAGAGAGAGAGCCGAGAGAGCTCTGAAAGAAAAGAAGAGAGTTGAGTTGAGTGGAGTGTGATCCTCCTCCTCTGTAATATTTTCTTGTGTTCCACTATTTATTAGTGAAGCTCTTTTCTGTGGATGTAGGCAGTTGCCGAACCACGTTAAATTCTTGGTGTCACTGAGTGCATGAGTGTACTCTTTTATTACCGCTTTTATCCCTTCCGCTGTGTTGATTCCCCCAACAACCGTGAGTAGATTGGAAACGTTGAGTTCTTATCAAGAAGCTACTAAGGTCCGTTTGGATGTTCAGCTGAGTTGAATTATTTGTGAATAGTAGTAAGTTGAGATGGTGGATTGAGTTTTATGAGGCTCACCTAAGATAAGTTTAGATGTGTTTGGATGTTAACACGAGTTTAGATATATATATATATATATATATATATAGGAAGTTGAAAAAGGTTGTGGATCCCACGTGTAACTAGATTTTGAGTTGAGATAGGTTTAGTGATTTGAGAGTTGGGTGTTCAAATGTTAGACTCAGTTTAAAATTAGACTAAACTAAGTCAGTCCAAGTTCCAAACAGGCCTAAAAGGGAAAAAAAAAAAGAGGAAAAAAAACTTAGTTACAAGACAAAGCCAACCGATAACATCCTTTGATTCCTTTGTTACTTTGCAATGAAAAATTCTATTCATCATCTCCACATACTACACACCATATTTTTTTTATTTTTTTCTCTTACCAAATGTATAGTATATGGATGATGAGTAGAAGAATTCAATAAATTTAAAAAGAATAAAAACAAAAATAAGTGTGTATGTGGGGATGATGAGTAGCAAAGAAAAGGCAATTTCAAAATTCCAAATGAAACCATATTTCTGAAGTCCAGGTCCACCTTTGTGCACGGTGATAAACCATATTATCTAATAATAATATGATCTCTAAGGTTCCAGTTACAAAGGATATAGAACATAGCATGATAAAATTTGGAAAAAAAAAAAAAAAGATTTGAGATAAAAATATAGGATCAAAAGAAGAAGACATACGACAGGACTGAAGCCAGAGACGGCAGCGAGAGAGATGGCAATGGCAGTGCTAGAGAGACAGAGCTCGCCAAGGTGACCAACCATCATAATTGAAATAATCTGCAAAAAGTATTGCGAGAAATTCACGGCCACAAGAGGCCCTGCTAAGTAGGCCTGTGCATAAAGGGCTTGGGCCCGATTCATCCGAGTAATCCGACTTACCCAACCCGTCAAAAACGGGTTCATCAGGTAACAATAAGATATCGGGTTTAGTTAGATGCGAGCCCGTCCAACCCGTATAAACCGATAATTTCATTTGCTTCGTTCTTATTGCCTTCTCCTCTGCTACTAGAATCCAAGGATCTTCACCGTACACAACCATCCTCTGCAAGATTTGCTTCCAGTGTAACTTGCTCTTCCAGAGACCTTGCTTATATTCCAAAACTCCTGCCCTTTAGCCGATCTAAGTTCCAGCCCTTTCAAGTATTCTTCTATCTCTCAAGCTGTAATATGTTTCCGAGTTTTATAAGGTTTTCATTTTTTTTTCTTTTTGCTTTTTTGTAGATTTGAATGAAGGTTTTTTATTTCTTGGTTTTGTGTTTGACCCATGTGAAAGCGTTTGTTTATTTGGTTGGTTTCTTCTTTATTTATTTTTGGACGTTGGTTATTTTGGGTAGTCATTTCCATGGCTTTTGGTTCTTTCAGATTATTGTTCGACGCTAGAAGGAGATGATTCTTATAGCCGTTGGAGGGTGTATTTCGAACTCAAAGATCTTAAAGTAAGCTTCTTCTATGAATAATAAATTAAGCAAACGCTGTTTTAATGCTTGAAAAAATAGAGGAAACACATAGATAATACCCAGAGCCTCGTGCTATATTATATATTAATTTTAGTTTCATTTAAAAAAAAAAAAAAAGCGATTATTTTTACCCGATCCGAATAGTACGGGTCGGGTCGGATCATATTACACTGGCAATTGTTGCGGGCTATGACCGGACGGGCCAAAAACTATGTTGGGCGGGCAATTGCACACCCCTACAGTGCTAAGTAACCCATCCTTTTCGCCTCTTGAGCAAACGCATCCCATGATACGCCTAAACAACCCTCTCTTTTCCGATCTTCTCTCTCTTTTACTAACAAGCTTTTCTCCATTTTTATCTGTCTTCCTCACAGAGTCACCCTCATACCCTGATCACGTGAAGATGTTAAACATTAAAAGAGACGCCTATAAGTTTTTTTCGGCATTTCATAGTGTTGCTTGTTTTTATTATGGAGAGGTTTCTACAAGTGAATGAGACAGTGAGATGAGATAGATGGAAATTAAAAGTTATATAAAATATGATTAAAATATTATTTTTATTTTAATGTTTAAAAAAATTAAATTATTTATTATATTTTATACATGAATTTAATAAAGTTATAATAATTAGATGAGATGAGTTAAGAGATTGGTCTCGTTTAGATAGTAAAAGTGTTTTATCCCATCTCACCATTACAATGTTCTTAAATTCTTACACAAAATATAATAAACAATTCAACTTTTTCAAATTATAAAATAATAATAATATTAAAAAAATAATATTTGTTTGGTTAAGTTACTGTACACCCACATATTTGGTGAGTCACTGTAGTTAATATCTAAATTTATATAGATATGTCTAATTCAATATGAGGTATTTTAAGGTCTCGTTTGGATTAAAAAGTGATTTTAACTCATCTCATTACTATAATTTTTTTAAATTTTTACATAAAATATATTTATAAATAATTTAATTTTTTTAAAATTTTAGAATAATAATAATATTAAAAAATAATATTTTATTCTTCTCATTTCTCAATCTAAACCAAAACTAAATATCTTGTTAATTAAATTTGGTTAAAGTTGGATTTTAGGCAAAGTCTCTCTAAGAAAAGGACCGTATTACGTCCGCAGAAGATTTCCGGAACACTACAAATCTTTTTTTTATATATTTTATCTTTTCTTTCACTATTTTTTTAAACTGTTTAAACATTTTTTAAAATAAAAAAAATTACATATTCATTTAAAAATACTTTCTTAATCATTAAGTAAAAAAAATTAAAAAAAAATTTCGATAAAGAATTTCGTTTTTTCTGTGAATATAGTGTTTTCCCTAAGAAAATTCCTTTTGTCACGGAAAATATCGTGGAAAGGTAACAGAAAAATATGTAATCATTTTTGCGCCTGTGTCTTTGTTTTTTAAGATTTTTGTTCATCGATGAAAACAAAATCAGAACGTCTGTCGGGGCCGCCACCCTGACAAGTTAACTTCAGAAAATACCTCTTTTCTTGTTTTTTTCACTTGAACTTTTGAAAAGTCAATTACGTATACGAGTTCTTCCATACAATCCCTACTGTTACTCAACCTCAGCAAACCAAGCCTACGTGGCATTTAAATTTTTTTTTTGTTTAAAAAACATGAAACGTACGTTTTGATTTGTGGAGGGATCCAAATTCAATTACGTCCACCCCTCCCAATTGTTCTCCCCCGCGTTCCCACCCCCAGCTCGTTTTCCTTACACCGGTCTCACTCCTCCGCCCGCATTCTTGCTGTCGACATCATCACTGTCATTCATCTACTTCCGATACCGTGTGGCTCCATCGACAAGATTAACAAAAGTTTAAAAATAGTTTTTTATTTTTTAAATAATCTACTTAACCTCCGGCTTCACCATTCTCGCACGGCTTCACCCCTCTGATCGCATTTTTGCTGCTGAAATCATCACCATCCGTCGTCTACTTCCAGCAGCGTCTGGCTCTGCCAACAAGGGTAAGAAATGAAAGAAAAAGAGTTTTTATTTTTCTATTTTCGTCTCCTAGTATCTTTCCATTTCTAGCATTACTCATATTGTGTGTTTTTGTGTTTAATGGATCTGCGATTTTGTGTTTGTTTGATCTGTGTTTTGTGGATTTTTTAGTTGCCGACTTTTTGGGTATTTTGTTATCCGAGAATGGCATCAACTGTCCACAGCACGCATAAATTTTGTATACCATGCGACACAACGCATCAACTGTGTTTTTTAGTTCTTGATTGGTTTTTGGGTTGTTGATATTATATATCATTCACTGTTTTTTGGTTTGCTGATTGTATTCCATTCACTAGTCTTTTGCTTGTTGATAACAACTGAAATTGTGTAGCTAATTAAATATTAAATCTAACCAAGATTTAGTTACCAAGATGCCAGCCTCCGTAGACATGTTATGCTTGCTAAGGTATGCTATATTGGCTAAAGGAACATCATTTCACCAACAAAATTAGTTAACTTTATCCATTTTGAAATTGATTTATGAAATAAAATAAATCTGAATGTGATTAAGCCATAGCTATGGTCTTGAAAAAGTTGGACTTGAAAAACTATATAGGCTGAAAAAATAAACCAAGATATTCATACTCTTCATTTCCAACTTCTCTAAGGCCTCATTTGGATGTTGCTTTTGAGATGGTGATTAGTCTAAGGCCTCATTTGGATGTCGCCCACATGATAATGAATTTATACTTTTCATCCCCAGGAGAGAGTCGTCTAATTTTTAGACCTGAACGCTTCATTTGTTTTTACTTTTGGTGATTAAAATGTATCTTCTAGCATATCTAGATTTTCACCAGCTAGTGAAAATATGTTCAATTAGCATGTCTTATGTTTAGTTAGCATTTTATTTTTCCTTTGTTGGTACATGTATAAATAATAACATTTTATTTGATTTTTTCAAGATGTTAGTTAATGTTAAGTTTAGTTATTTGATTTTTGAATTGTTGGCAAAGGTATAAACTAGATATGGGCGTGCATTATGCGTATATATGTTTGTGAAATCAGATATGGGCGTGCAGAGGATTTATGCTTTCAGTATACACGAAGGTTTATTTTCTTGAAGTGTAATATTTCTGGAAGTGTAATATTTTCTTGTCTGTAAAGAGGTAAACCAGATATGTAATTTGATATGTAAAGTGCAATATAATATTTTCTTAAAGATGGTTTGTTTCCATTTACATTATATTCGTGGATTGGCTGCTACTTCTCATATTGCAGTTTGTTTTCGCAATCTTTGATATAAGATTGCAGCAGAATATATTTCTTCTATGTTTTGTTAGTTTAGGAACTTGGTGAGGACAAAGTATATATGAGTGAGAACATATTGACCTTTGAACCAGAACCTTTTGCTGATTGTTCAAATAAATTGTTGTTAATGGTTCTAGTTGCTGACATTTCAAAAGTGGTTAATTTGTGAGTGAAGATGGAACCCACTCAACTAAATATGCCACTTCAAAAGTGGAACAAGTTAAATAGGCAGGTGGCAGAACAAAACTAAATAAAGGTTTTCCATTAACAAAAATTTGTTATGCCAATCTGCAACTATTTAATGGAATAACCCAAACACAAACGCAGAAACCCAAAGATTGTAACAAGTCAATTTTCTGCATTTTCAAAGTAGGTTGTTTTCTACAAAACTATCAACTACATGAACTCAAAAATATGAGAGTGACTTTAAATGAGCTGCAACAAGCAAGAACAACAATACAAAATAAAGTGTTCCATTCTGATGCTATTTTCCTTAAACTTTTCAACAAAATAAGTAATATATTCATTTGCAACAGCTTCTCCCGACACACTTGCAGCTCTAATAGATATCATGATCATTATGATGCTTTTAAATTTGGTTGCAAAAGATATCATCCCTGACCAGACATTCTTGCCAAGTTCTTTGCAAATGCATTGCTTGAAATGAAGCAAGCCATTGCAACCACTTGCAAAATCTAGGAGGAATTTATTTGTTAGTATGTTGATCAATTCACCTGAAAAAACTTGTTTTGTAAGAAAATTTAGACGGCAATTATTTTCTTCTATGTTTACAATAATTATTACTCCTCCAAGAACTTTTGACTCGCACAAATCAATAGTAATATCTTAATCATTCACTGTAGAAAATGTTGCCATGCATCAGACAAGAATGACACCAAGTCTATTAACCTTCATCTTTGACAGCCACTCGTGAAGGAGATGGACATAAATATTTATGTTTCCCAGGTGCTCACAAAGAGCCTTCCATGAACAAGATAATAATTAGTAATTCAACCACCTGCGATGTGTCCTAATGTAGGACTCCAAACAAACCATTCCAAAATTGGAGCCCCACTTTCAATTCATTAAGACCATACCGGCCCCTAATTTCAAACACATGCTAATAATCAAGAACGTCCCTTCAAACAGGAATCCAATTTATTGTAGTAAAATATACAGCTAGCTTCCAAATTACATAGATCTATGCTTGAAAATGGATCTACGTACATGTTTATGTTTGAAAATTTTGCTTTTATATTTTGAAAACTAGACCCTAATTTTGCTTGAAGATTGCCAATGCACCAACCACAATGATTGTGGGATATATTTGCAAAACAAGGGTAAAGGAGTTTGTGCTAAAAAAATGGTAAAATATGAGCTGCGCTTTTGCTTGAAATACCTATTCGCCACAATACAGTGCGTGAATTATGCAATTTGAAGAGTTCATTTTGCAGATTAAAGACGTCAACTATTCTGAGACTCTACGAGCACTCCACCTTATCTCACTCTGCAATCCTAACACCCAAAATAGAAATCACAACGCACGAAAATGAACATACTAGAAATGCAGACCAACAAAATCCAAAATTAAGAAAGGAAAGCGTCATCCTCATCCCCTTCTATTCCCTTTCAAGAAACCAGTCACTGCAACCCCCATTAACATCTGTAATCAAAAGTATTGAAACCAACTATGCTTTACATAGATTTGAAATTTTTGAAAATATGATAATTCGATCGATTCCAAGCCAAGAGTCGGTTTAGATCTATACAAATGAAGTGAGAGATATTTTTATTAAAAGGGAATCCATAAAGATTTTACCTTCTTCTCGGGTTTCCTCCTCTTCTCGAGCTCTATATCTTGCTCTCAACTTTCGGACGGAAACTCACGGCTGGCTCGCTCTTCACCTTCTCATGAGGGGTGGTTGCTAAGGGGGTCGTCACTAGTGAGGGGTGAGGGAGTGGGAGAAACTCAACTGAGGGGTGAGGGAGTGGGAGAACAGAACATTTCGTTGGGCTCAAATGAACCATGACGTGAGCGACCAAACCGGTTCGCCATGTCAGGAGGAATGCGGTGTGTGTTGTTTTAAACCGGGGGACGAATAGATTTGTTCAAGAGGTTCACAGAATTTCAACATGTATTAATCATTCACCGCACGAATATTCTCTTGGTTATTTATTAGTTATTGCGTTATTAATATTTGCAATAATAATAAAAACAAAGATTTCGCACGATCCATGACATTACACAGGAGTTTTATACTCTACACATTATTTAAAAATATATAATTTTATTTTTTTATTTTCATATTTCATATTTCATATTTTATATTTTATAAATATGAAGATAAAAAAATAAATTTATATTTTTAAGTGGTGTATAAGAGTGTGAGATTTATATTTAAAATTTTTCATGTTAACATCCAGTTTTGAGTGTATTTTCTTTTCTCTGTTCATGGGGATCAAGAAAGGAAAGAAAGTTTTGCTTGGTTACTGTTATGGATCCCACTGGAAGCGTAGATAAGAACATAGAAATGGTTGTATAAAATGCTTGTAATGAGGAATGCAGTGAATGTAAAAGACTACTGGGTGAATGAGTATATGAGAATGCACAAGAAATGTTTGATAAAAAGTTCAGAAGAGTCACTGATTCATAGTTACGGGTTCTTCGAGGGACCCAACCTCCATTACAGTAATGGTCAACAGAAAGATATTCTAGATACAAGATGATTCTCCCACAAGGACTCCCCCTACATACACTCGAGCCAACACCTCTTGTTGACCGTAACCAACTAAGCCCATGGACCATTAAACAGATTAACAACTCAAATACAATAAAAAGTAATAACTAATTTGGAGGCCCATCAAGACCTGTCCAACTTAATTGGGTTCATTACAGTTTTCTGTTCTGCTATGCTATCATGACTCTAACTCGTAGTGGCGGATATACATTTTCAGTGGGCCATTGAAATTTTAGAAAATATTTGAGTATATAACAAATTTTGATCAATAATTAAAAAAATAATTTCCATTAAATGCAATTAAAAAAATTTTGTAAGGAGAATCTTTCTACGTTTGGAAACTAAATCAAACTCAACTCATCATTATAATTTTTTCAAATTTCAATACAAAATATTATAAACAATTCAATTTTTTCAAATTCTAAAATAATAATAATATTAAAAAATAATATTCTAATAATATTTTATCATCTCAACTTAACTCAACTCAACTCAATTCAATATCCAAACACAAAAGTGTGCCTGCAAAGATATTATGAGAATTCATTAAACTCTAAGAACTTAAGTTGCACTGGAATTATATTTTGCTTGTTTGAGAAAATATATCAATTACTTATTAATTTATTTATTGTAATTCGTCTTTACATCCATTAAGACAATATTATTTATAATAGAGTAATGCTAGATATAAATTTAAAATGTACAAATCTCGCGTAAGCTTTTTGTAAATAAAAAATCTTTTTTAATAATTTTTCATTAATTGTGGAATCTATTTTTTTACAATAGAGCTGTGCAAGATTTATACAAATCATTACTCTTATAATTTTTAATGAAATAATGGAAAAATGCTTAATCTGATTAACGAAGAAATGTATTTTTAATTCATCATCAAAATTTGAAACATAGAAGGATTTCTAAATGAACAATTCCTGCATATATCCGACATCCGTGATGGCCGATTGGTCCTCAATATCCTCTATTGGAAAGAGTAGTAGTACCACTGCGGCAGATGTTCATAGGATTTCTTTTTCAGCTGAAATACATGAAAAATCAGGTCATCAAAATCATCTGCTCGCTCACATCAATCCATTTTCTACTGAAGATCTTCTCATTCTCAGAAGTATCCGGCTAACAGGAGACCTATGAATGTAATTTTTTTCCATGGTGGCTGTTGTAATTCATGATGATCGTTAAGTAAGCAGAATTCTCAGTAAATTTGTTTTCTATAAGGAAAAAAAAAAAAAAAAAAGAATCTAAAGTTATAATTTTTGTTAGATGAAACTTTCCGGCAAGGTCGAAGTCAAACAATACGGTTGAATGGCACACAATAATGACTTGGATATTGATACGGTGCTCGGATGCTTATCTATTAAATAAATAATAAATAAAACAGATAAAATATAAATAAAGAGATAGATACTAAAATCTTATGTCCACAAGTTATTTGAGGGTAAAATCTAGTATGTTTGGTGATTGTACAGTTCCTCATAGCCTTACATTGCCCTCAAAACAATAAAATAAAAAAAAAATTAATGAGATGATCTAAAGAGAGTGTAGAGAAGTGATTCCTTGAAATATTGTTAGATTTGTAGATATCCCCTCATTTTATAGAGGTCTTCTTCCTTCTTTGGAATAGCTTATTGCATGTTTGGGATTTTGATGAGAAATATAGCTTATAACTGTAGGGCTTATAGCTTATAACTTAAATAATAAGCTCTATAGTTCAAAAGTTGTTTACTGTTTGATAAACATGTATCTAAAGCACTTTTAAAGTTAATTACATTAATTTTTTAAAATATATAGTTATCTACTGGAGCTCTTCTATAAAAACTTTAATTTGATACTTTTTAAAAAAGTAGACTTTCATTTTTTAGATGATTAAAACATTTTTTATAAATTTACCAAACATATAATTTTTTCTTTAAAAGAGTTTTTAAATAATTAAAAGCACTTTTTAAACTTTCAAACACAATCCAAAACAGCCTCTAACTTGATGTCACTTTTACTTTTTTGTATATCAATCAACTTCTTTTAGCTTTATCTTTCCTTTTTTTTTCATCTTATCTCTTCCTTTTTCTTGGTAATAAATTTCTAATAAGATGGACTCTAGTTCATTTTATATCCAATAATTTTTATTTTTGTTATTATAAGTGCTTTCAACAGCTTCCTCAATCATCTTAAAATAATAATGAGAATGGAACTTTGATTAATAAGACCTCATATATGTGTTTCTTGGAAGTGCAGTTTTAATCGCAAAGAAACACACGTAGTCATCCACCTCTCATCGATACAAAGCCGTTTGTACAAGAAAAGAGAATGAGAATTTTAAGATGCTGAAATGAAATGAAATGAAATGAATTGAGCAGACTTCACTTGTTAGAATGAGCCTTTACTGTTTAGGACTTGACATTGTTGCATCTGTGAACGGTGAACCGCCTTGATTGTCGAGGACGGACTACATCTCAACTAGTGATCGGTGAAAAATAAGCTGCTTTGTCACCCATTTGTTTCACAAATTTTCTACAAATTCCATCTCATTGACCATCTAAGACATGAATTTGTGTTGAGAGCTTCCTTGAACATGCACGTAGGGGTGGCAAATCGTGTTTCAGTCGTGTTTGTGTTGTGTCAAGTCAAGAACATTCGACTATATAGGTTAACCCGATTCCTACCCGTTAAGATAAACGTGTCAAATGTTCAAATCCTAACCCAACCCATTTATATAACGGATCGTGTGGTGTTATCCGTTTTGACCCATTTAATAATTAATTAAAAATATGTTAACACGACATGACTCATTTAAATTAATTTGTTTCATATAAATGGATTGAACTAAAATGCATAACTCATTTAATTTGATTAACATAATTTCACATAAAACTTAAAATCTATATTTATTAATAACCACAATATCTTAAAAACTATATATATCAATATTTTTCAAATTTTAACATATAATAAAACCAATATTACAAACCATACAATAACAAATATAAGCATATGTCTAAAATTACAATAAAAACAATAAAAGCATAAACATACTAACAAATACCAATATTACAATTTCACAATAATAAAATTTTAATTTTGAAAAAAATTCTAAATGGGTCAAAACGGATTGATTTCATGTTAAGCAGGTTGACCCGTTTATAAATCGTGTCTTAACAAGTCAATCCGTTTTGACCCGAACCGTTAAAATCAAACTCAAACTCTCTAATTCCGTGTCGTGTTCGTACTGGATTCACAAGTCGGGTCACTTATTGATACCCCTACATGCGCGGCGCAGCTCTAAAACCAGACCAAGTTGGTTTAGCCAAGCTGCACAGCCATTAACACCAGATAAATATAGAAACAGATTTAATCAAGCTCGTAGGAAGATCAACAGAGAAACAAAAACCTTGCTTAATGCAGTTTTAGAGCCTAGGCTTTATGAAAGTAAAGAATTCAAGTTCTCACTTTTGAGTACTCCCAGGCATCTCTGCCTGCTTGTTTTGGAGGAAGGCTATTTAATCTAGTTCCCCATGAAGTCCCCAAAGTGGGTTGTTAACATGAGAAATGGTTGGACATTATTTGCATGCAGCCTTCCTGTAGATGTTTTTGGCAAGGAAATTATTTTGCCCATTTGGCTATGCCAATTCTCATTTAGGGTCCATTTGAATCCGAACCAAGTTCAAATTTGTTACAGCGATATCATTTAGAGTGATTTGGGGCCAAAAGAAACAAAGACAAAAACGAAAAAGAGCTATTAAGCTGATAAGCTCATTCATAAGCAATGTTTCTCCTTACAAGTTCAATAATAAGAAACTTTAGCTGACCAAAATTCCCTGCTGACTTGTATCAATATCTTTGGGAAGTCTCCCCACAAATATCCTCTCCCTTGCCTTGCTAGCCTGAAATATCAAGAACCCAATAACCCATGAAAAAGGCAGAAAAACTTGCGCAAATAGCTAAGTTGTTATTGACTATTACAATAGAGTTCATAGGCCAATTGTCCCAGTGAGAATGTCCTTAATACCCTTTATCTCAAGAGGTGCTCTCATGAATTGACTAGAATATAGAGGAACTGATCATACCAAGATATGGAAGAAAAGAAGCAAATATGAGAATTTAAAAAGCGTTTTAGGAATACAGGTGGTTTCAAAACACTGCCAATTTTTCCTCACTTTCCCCCCAAGCATCTTCACAGCAGACCAGAGCATATGGGAATCTATCAAAAGCATTGAGACATAAAAAGTGAAGGACAGACCTGTTTTTCCCAGTTTGTGCAACTTGTTACAATAGAGAGCAAAACAACCTGAACAAAAGCACCAGTTTGTACTCCAATCCAAAGGCCCCTTCCTCTATACTGTGCCCAGAAACCCAGTACTGCAGCAGCTGGAATTCCACAAAGATAGAATGCCCCCAGGTTGACATAAGCCCCTATATACTGCCACCCAGATCCTCTAGCAACACCTGATTTAATGAACTCTTAACATAATTCTGTAAAACTTAAAAAAGACTCAGCTGACAAAAACAAAGATTTTCTACCTGAAAGAACCCCTTGTAAGCTGTCAAGTATAATTGATACAGAAACGAGAGGAGCCATGGTTGTTACGTAGTCCACAACTTCCTTCTCATTGCTAAAAGTGTAACCAAAAACATGCCGGCTGGCAAGAAGGGTTGTGCTCACTATACTTGTCTCTATGACTGCAAGAAACAACACAGCAAAGAGAGCTACACGAGCAGCTTGTGGGTTCCCTGCTCCTAATTCATTTGAAACTCTAGTACTAAACCAAAAAGGAGACAATTTTTAGAGATGTGCAATTTAGTCTACAGTAGACACCTGTAAAATGTAGCAATAAATGTCTTTTACATATATGTGTGTACATGCGTGTCTATATCTTTGTCTGTGGATATGTTCAATTGAACAAACCTTGCTGAAAAAATACAAACAAACAAACCTTGCTGCAGCACCAAGTCCGTATGGTATCATATAGAGTGTTGAGATGGTTGTAAGACTGTACAGAGAAGTTGATAATAAGGATCATTACCCAATGTTGAAGTGAGGTTAGAATCTTTTGAGGAACGCTTATTATAGTGCATAAAGACGAGAAAGTTTTAGAAGATCCAAAGTTTTCTTGATCTGAAATACTACAAGAAAATTTACCACACAGAAAGCACTGAAGTTTCTAGCTGTGGATTGGGTAAAAGCCCGGACAGTAAAATAAGAAGCTCAAACGACCACCACTCAAGGCTGCATTATTAAAATGAATAAACACATCAGAGAAGAATGATATATTACAGAAAAACATACAAACTCCACATTTCAACCAGAGAAAGTGACAGCAATTACCAAATCATTATAGCAGAAGGGATAGCAAATTGAAAGAACTCCCCAATTCCTTGGAACAGCTCCATAGAAATTGGAACGCGAGTTTTTGCGCAGGCAGAAGAGTACTTCATGTATAATCCAAGCAAAATCACATTTAACCAATATGAAATGCTAATAGCTAATGCTGCTCCGATGTTTCCCAGCCCAGACTTGAATACTAAAGCCCAACATAGAGGTATGTGAAAAGAAAGAATGGCAAGAGAGCTGATAAGCATTGGCATGACAAGACTTTGTGTCTGAAAATATCTAACAAGTGGCTGAAGTATTGCATACGCAAAGAGCGCAGGAACAAGCCAGATTATGAATTTACCAGCTTCGTGTGAAATTAGAGGGTCTTGGCCTATCAAAGTTAGAAACCTCCCAATATAGATCCATATCAAAGACATGGGAAAACAGACTAAGATCAGAGAAAATATAGCAGTGTAAGTTTGAACTCCAAGTTTCCGATACTGCTGAGCTCCATAAGCTTGCCCGCATAAAGTTTCCAATGCACTTGCCATTCCTAACTGTTCACAGAATACAAAGTACAAATCCACTTAGTTGTTTGAAACAGAACTCTATTCATATAACTAGGTCCCAAAATTCAATTTGACATCTTCTTAAGAACATTTAACTCACAGTCTAAGAATCTAGGCATGATTTCATCCATATTTTCTACAAGCATTAACTTGATGAAACCCATATATGTCAGTAATATTTCAAAGTACACTATTGTAAAATTTCATCTATTTGGTAAGCATATGCCTTTCTATACTAGTATTCGTACAGGCAAGCCAAGCTATATCATGGTAGCAGAAAGTTTGGTTTAGTTTGGTACTCAACTGACCCACCACATTGATCAGCTGCAGTCAGAGGTGCATTCAGAGTAGAGCTTCCTGGGTTTAATTATTAATGCATCTCTGGGTGCAATGTATTGGTGAAAGGGCATATGCATGATAAAAGAGGTAACTTTCAAAGCTATATTAGAGAAATGCCATTGACAAGCTAATCATTCAAAGCTCTGGCCATTACTTTCAAGCCAAATACACCACATGGGACATAAGGGAATCATTCTCCATACATAAGCAATTTGGGAATTGCCCTGAAACCCTTTCCAACAAGCAAACAAGTCCACCACCCTCCCAGGCATCACCATGCAAGTCCAGTCCTATTAAAGATCTCAGCCCATAACACCCTTGCCACCTAACAGTGAAGTAAAAGTAGGGGTGGGCAGAGCAGCAAGGCCCACCCTCCTGCTACCCCGGCCCCGTCCACCCTGTCCCCGCATGGAGGACCCCTAGCAGGGGCGGGCTAACCCTAGTGGGGCCTTGCCCCGCACCCCGCTCCACACCCTCCTATATTTATAATAAAAAATATTATTTTTTATATTTATATAAATATATTGTATATAGATATATACAATTTGTTAAAAACTTGAAGTTGAATTCAAGTTAATGGATTGTTGAGTCTCACATTGCTTAAGTATGACTATTGTATTGTTTTGGCCTCCTATATAAAGGTTCGTCTAGGAGGCTAAGACAATCCAAAATACAACTTTAATGAGTTTATATTCTTTTTGAGTAAAATTTATAATTAAATTATATTATAATTTAAAAAAATTGTAGACCCAAAAAATTTTTTTAGACCCAATGGATCACTGGGTTGAGCAGGGGTAGGGGCGGGGTGCGGTTTTAACCCCCCCCCCCCCACCAGTACCGGGGCGGGGGGTGGGATTGAAAACCCTCCCACGGATGCGGGTAGCACCCCTAAGTAAAAGATAATCTACAGATTCACCACTCTTTTTACACATGTAGCACCGATCCATCACAATGAGTCCACGCTTTCTCAAGTTGTCCATAATCAAAATTTTCCCAAGAGACGCAGTCCAACAAAAGAAAGCAATTTTAGGTGGCACCTTACTTTTAAAAATCCACTTCTAGGGAAACCAAATATGAAGGACCATACTTAATGAGTGCTGAAATTTTTTTCCCAGATACAGGAAAAAGAGTGAAAGGGAAAATTGTTTTGAATGTACAAAGTAACAAAGCTTTAAGTTCACAGGTTGTTTTTATATAACTAAAGGGTTAACGGGGCCTTGGCACCGTGATAACTTCACAGGTTGTTGTTACTAAATTTTGCTGTCATTTTGCAAGGACCATAGTTAGGTCTCCTACTAAATCTGTACAGATATTAAAACCAATGATGTCAATACCTGCAAAAGATGTAGGAGCTACTAATGGACCATTTTCCTCCTTTTGTTATCAGTTGAGTAGAAAAGGCTCTTATACTGCATTTTGCATCGTCTTGTTTAAGAGCTCCCCTACGAATTGACATACCTTAAAATTTATTATAAGAACCTTAACCGATCACCAGAAACCCTTTTGCCAAAAAATATAAAAAGTATATAAAAATGTGTTGAACTTTCCTATAGTAACTTCTTCAGAAATACTTGAAGAGCACATTATTTCTTCATGCATATTATTACAGGCCTTCATAAGATTCAGTAAGCTATTTCGTGCCTCACTTTGTGCTTAAGGTCTTCAAGTGTTTTCCGGAAGATTGTGCATTGAGTCGTACCATGTGTAACACCCAAAGTGTAAACACGCACAAAATATAAATAACATTGCAGACATTGATGTCGGTCGCATCAACCATATGATTGGCTTAACTGTTGGTCACGTCAGAGGTGTCACACGAGTGTTACACTTCGCATTCTCTTATCATAACATGTCGTTTGTTTTCGGAGATGAGATGATATGAGTTGAGATTAAAGTTAAAAGGTTGAATAAAATATTGTTAAAGTATATTTTTTAATATTATTTTTATTTTAGAATTTGAAAAAGTTTATTTGTTTATTTTATTTTGTATTGAAAGTTGGGTAATTTGTAATGATTAGATGAGATGAGATGTTTTCTAAAAACAAACGAGACGGATAGTAAACTATAAGTTATTGTAATATCACGACTAGAATTTTCCTAGCTTCTGCATTCTCTTATAATAACTTATAGTTTCTGTAAACTATTTTCTTGTACGACCGTTGAGGCATTTTGCAAGATGACACTCTTACAATTCTTTTCTCGTTTCATTTTCATTATTTGCTACCAAAAGTAAAAACCACTTCACAATGCAAAACGAAACAAATTCCAAGCCTGTATCTGCTTAATGGCCAGAATTTCTTTACTCATCAAGCTAAATGGCCACTGTAATTTGGTGAAGTTTGCTCAAATACAGCTTGGTAAACCGAGAAGAGTTATATAGTGTATTGTGAGAAATTAGCTACATACATGTTATGATACGGAAAGCCTATAATAAAATACTACCAGTCTACCCAAGTGATCAGTATGACCTCATCTCCAGCTACCCTTTATTTTCTTTCTTAAATTGTTGCTCAATCTTCTTCTTTTAAAAATAAAAATTAAAATTAATGCTAATCTTACTTTAAAGAAAAATGGACGCCTTTCAAGAAAAAATGGACGCGAGAAGAGCACGAAAACCATTTGAATTTTTTGATTCTAATTTGTTTTTCTCTTGGAGAAAAGACCTTTTATTAGTCACCAATTTGTTTTTTTTTTTTTTTTTTGGCGAGAAAAGACTTTTCTTCGGCATATTGAATCATTGGTAGTCGCCAATAAATGCATGCCTTTTTTCAAAAAGAGAGATAATGAGGAAGGCTTACAAGAAGACTGAAGCCGGTGACCCCAGAAAGAGAGATGGCAATCGCGGTGCTAGAGAGAGCAAGTTCACCCAGATGACCCACCATCATCATTGAAATGACCTGCAACAGGTACTGTGATAGAGTAACCGCCACCATAGGACCAGCCAAGAAACCCAACCTCTTTAGCTCCCCAGTGAGCAGACCCCATGTTATTGATGGAGTCTCGCTTCTTTTATCTTCTCTTCCTTTTTTTAATAGACTCTCTTCCATGTTCTTCTCGGTGTCTCCCATGGAAGTCAGTGTTCTAAGCCAAAACACTCGCTCAAATTTTGGAATTTCAGAGAGAGAGAGACGTAAAGAGCTCTCTTAACTTTTGGCATTCCATGAGCCATATAAATACACGAGAAATGTTTTGGCCATTAACCGAGAAATTACACTATTGGACCATTGGTGCTTGGTAGGCCATAAACGAGTATCTTCTCAAAATGACATATACAAAGGTATAATCATCTAAAAGTAAGAATTATATTTTAACCATAAATAAATTATATAAAATTTAACTCATAACGTGATTTAATGTAACATGTTAACTTATAAAATTAAAAAATAATTTTAACAGATCTTATAAAATATAAATTTATTCAAAGTAAACCGCGCTTAAAGCCAACCACATAATCGACTATGCGAGCCTTATAATTTGGATGTTTTTAATTTGAATAGTCATCGGATTAGAGAATTTAATTGGGTCTAGGCGCCTTAGATTGGGAAATTTAATTGTTTCTTAATTATCCTTTCAATTATTTGAGATGCCATTGGAGAATTTTTTTTACCAAGAGCTTATGGACTCTTATCCCATTTAAATAGCGAGAATATTTCAACTCATCTCATCTTATTATTACAAATTTCTTAAATTTTTACATAAAATATAATAAACAACTTAACTTTTTCAAATCTCAAAATAATAATAATAATATTAAATAATAATATTTTATTCAACTTTTAACTTTAATCAAAAAGAATCCCTAACTCATTTATTATCCAAACCGTATCTATTTGGATTTTGTTGTCCGTTGTCGTGTTTAAAGACAAACTATGGTGGGACAAATATGATTTATCACGTTTTGATTAAATTTAATATACAAGAGAATATGGTTACGCAACTGAGAGTTTTAAGATATAAATTCAAGAATCAATTGTATCTCTTTCTATCAAGATTTCACATCAATGATACTTACTTGTGTAGTCATATAGATAGTTGCATACTTTTTTGACCTTATTAACAAAACAAAAACAACTTCACCTACTGTTACGATCCCACATTGACTAAGTATGGGATTGATTGATGGTTTATAAGCCCCTACGCATCCTTCCCTTGTAAGTTAGTTTTCAAGGGTGAATTTTACCTAGTGAGTTCATAACAAATGGTATCAAAGCCACCCCACATCTAAGGTCATGTTGCGACGGTTGCAATCGTGCGGCACGGAGATGATGCCGGTATGGCAGTATTCGTCCAGAGTTAGGAAAAATACCTAGCGCACAGTCAGCCCATGTGAGCGCCGGGACCGCCGTGGACGTCGGCTGTAGAGCGTGGTGGTTGTTACGATCTCACATCGACTAAATATGAGATTAGTTGATGATTTATAAGCCCCTAGATACTCTTCTTTTGTAAGTTAATTTTTAAAGGTAAATTTTACCTAATGAGTTCATAACATCTGCTCCTTAATTTATTGTTTAGGCTAAAGATTAGCGAGTGAATGCATCTACGAACAAGTGCATTTTTATGTGCAAAACGCCAAGAAAGCGAGTGCTTACTTTCCCCAAAAAGATCAATTTAGTTTTACGATCGTAAGCAAATGTATTCTCTTGGGATTGATGATGATGCAAGTTGTTGATTACATTTTTGGCAACATGAATATATATAATAATAATAATATAGCCATAGGCGTCACAGTGCAGTGATTGCTGTTTGGCTGTTCGTGACAGATATTATTTAAATTCATCAATCGTTTGTAGTTATAGTCGTCATTGATACTAAAGATAGCCGACTTGGCTGTCTCATATTCTGTCCTATTAAAACATGTTGCTACCATTTAGATATTTTCCAACATAATAAATTTTTTTTTTTGGGGGGAACAACATAATATTAGATTCACATAATATAAATCTTATTAAGATATGCAAGTTGGTATACTTCATTTGCTTTTTAAATAAGGTTCATTATTAAAAAAATATTTTTTATATATATTTTAAATTTATACGCTTTCACCTGATTTCCTTAACGTATTCAATGTCAGTTGTAAAAAAATTTTATTAAGATTTTGTTATCAAACAATATTTTCCTATATTTTTAACAGTGACATGCACTGTTTGATTGATTGCATGCATGTTGTCATTATTCGTCCGTATAAAACGTAGTTTGTTTCTCTAATGAATAGAATAATACGGTTGAGATTGTAAAATAACGATGCTTCCTCCTTCGTCCTCTTTCTCGCATTGGGTAGAGAAATCGAGGATGAAACGAGGAGAAAGTTCATCAGGTCTTGAGTCTCATCTGATGCTTACGATCCAAGAAAGAAGGCATGATGATCAAGAAGAAGAAGAAGATTGTTGGATAGGAAATTATGTGGAAGAAGCAAAAAAACAAGTGCGGTTAGCAGTGCCTTTAATAGCAGTTAGTATGTTGCAGTACAGCTTACAAGTGATATCGATAATGTTCAACGGTCATCTTGGAGAGCTTCCTCTTTCCGGTGCCTCTATGGGGTCTTCCTTTGCTTCAGTTACTGGCTTCACTGTCCTGGTAACAACAGCCTTCAGATCTTCTGCTTTCTCCTACGTACACTGCAGACTAATATTTTTCTTTTTCTTTTTCTTTTTGGTAAACTGTAATCTTTGTATATGGAATTCATGGAAAGCTTCACCAGTGTTAAATGTTTGAAAATCATCACAAATTCAGGAAAATTAAATTATTTCCTCTGTTTCAAACATGTCTTTAGCTAGGGATGGGAAGCGCATTAGAGACGCTATGCGGACAAGCCTATGGAGCGAAACAGTACCACATGCTAGGTGTTCACACGCAGCGAGCAATGCTAACCCTCCTAGCCTTGTGCATTCCTCTAGCACTAATTTGGTACTACACAAGCACCATTCTCATAGCTCTAGGCCAAGACCATGAAATATCTACTGAAGCCGGAGTTTTCAATCGCTGGATGATCCCAAGCCTTTTCGCCTTCGGCCTCCTTCAATGCCTAAACAGATTTTTACAAACCCAGAACAATGTTATTCCTATGTTGATAAGCTCTGGAATCACGGCTTTGCTACATGTTCCTGTTTGTTGGGTTCTTGTGTTCAAAATTGGATTTGGGATCAAAGGAGCTGCCTTGGCAATTAGTATTTCCAATTGGGTTAACTTACTTTTGCTGGCAATTTATGTAAAATTTTCTCCAGCTTGCGCGAAAACTTGGACTGGGTTTTCAGAAGAAGCCTTGCATGATCTTCTCAGCTTTATAAAGCTAGCTGTTTCATCAGCAATCATGATATGGTAAGTGCTATTTGCTTCTCATGAGTAATATGTTTCCAGGCAACAGAGCTCATCTTCTATTAGCAAATGAAACTTGGATCATTCTAGTTATCTGCTTATTGATTTGCATACAGAAAGCATGAATGATATACCATTGTAATTGCTACATCTCAAAGCCACTCTGTTAAAGCCTTTAGAATAGTTTTGTTCATAACAATATGAATAAATTTTATTGACAGCTTCGAGTATTGGTCCTTCGAAATGGTTGTTCTCTTATCTGGTCTTCTCCCAAATCCAAAACTAGAGACATCAGTGTTATCAATAAGGTATTCCTCACCGTATTCCTAATTTATGAAAAGCTAAGCATCAAAGAATTGGAAGCATATATCCTTGATGTTCCTGTAACTCGGGATCACAGACTACAATTTGGCTACTTGCATCATTTTGTAAGACAACCTATACATTTCTGCATAAAAATAAAAAAAGTTCCTTAGTTCTGTAATTTTTTTCAATTCTACAGTCTTAACACATGTTGGATGGTTTATATGATCTCTGTTGGTCTAGGCGGTACTATAAGGTTAGTCACACAATATGCTTCAGTAATATCTCATTTCTCTTCGCACCAGTGCCATTGTCAATTCCAAACTCAATGAACTGCTCCCAAAAACTAAGAGATTCTTCTTATAGTACAAGAGTGTCAATTGAACTGGGTGCTGGGCGCCCACATGGTGCGCGCTTGGCTCTTTCGGTCATGATCATAGCGTCCATCTCAGAGGGTGCAATCGTAGGAATTACTACAATTTTGGTGCGCAATGTTTGGGGAAAGCTCTACAGCAATGAAGTAGAAGTGGTCAGATATGTTGCTAAAATGATGCCATTGCTTGCACTATCAGACTTCTTGGATGGATTCCAATGTGTCCTCTCAGGTCTTAAATTCTATCACAAGTAGTAAGTTCAAATGTTCAATAATCAATAATCAATGATTCTTTGATTTTTCTTGCTTAGTTTAAGCGCTTTATTATTACTGCTGTTTGGCTATCTAGGGGCTGCTAGAGGATGTGGGTGGCAAAATCTCTGCGCATTTATAAATCTTGGCGCTTACTATGTTGTGGGAATTCCTTCTGCTGTGCTCTTTGCTTTTGTCTTCCATTTTGGAGGGATGGTGCATCTCTCTCTCTCTCTCTCTCTCTCTCTCTCTCATGTTGGTATTCAAGTTCTGAAATTGGTTTTAAGCAGGGGCTTTGGATGGGAATCATATCTGCACTTTCTGTTCAAGTTATTGCACTAATTACGGTAAACCTATACACAGATTGGAATATAGAGGTATGATCTCATCCATGTTACATGGACCATGT
This sequence comes from Juglans mandshurica, assembly GCA_022457165.1. Classification (NCBI taxonomy): domain Eukaryota; kingdom Viridiplantae; phylum Streptophyta; class Magnoliopsida; order Fagales; family Juglandaceae; genus Juglans; species Juglans mandshurica. The sequence goes on from CM039621.1 coordinate 36,903,241, forward strand.
AGGACCTTAACTTGGATATAACTAATAGAGGCATTAAGAGTTAATCAGAAATTTCACCCCACTGGGGGCACTTTAGCTAAAGGTACAAAAATTGGGAACCATTAGTTACACAGAAGGCGTAACTAAGGGCTAGAGGAGTGCAGTTCAAGCTTAAAGCTGTAAAACCAATCTGTCATAAATTTCTGCTGCCAAATTGTAACTTCAATATGATACTGACATACAAAGACTCCAAGATAAGGCTATCGTCTCCAAAGTTCATGTCCTCTGGCTTCTAAGGCATAAATTAATAATCAGTACTGCTACCAGAATTGGGTTTTATTTTACAAATATGATTTTTTAAATAATGTCTTTTCTTTCTTTCTTTCTTTCTTTCTTCAGGCAATGAAAGCTGTGCGTGGTGTTCAGAAAAGTGGCATAATTATTGACACAGAAACATAGATTTGGTTTTCACAGCAAACCAAGAAAACAAATTGAACAAACCATGTAAAACCAATGCCAAACAGAAAAGGTAAGGAAATTGTTCCTACATAATTCCCAGGTGGAAAAGCTTTCAGAAGTGTATGCATCACTTTATCAGGATTTATTTCAAATGATCGGAAAGAGTGTGTTTATTTCTCCGACTTGGATTTTCTTTTTTGCACTGCATTGTTTGTTTTTACTTCTTCGTGTTCGTTGAAGATTTTTTTTAGTGTTTGTTGAAGCTTGATACTCTCCTTTTGTATCTGTTTGATAAGTTTAATGCAATCTTGATAACCCAAAAAATAAATGCCAGTATTTGATACAAGGGACAAGGGTTACAAATGGTCCTGCAGAATGAGATTTGGATACGCACCTAAACCTAGAGAGTTCATAAACAAACCACTTCAGGCTCTGTTCCAACCTCAATGCGTGCAATGCGAAGTTAAGTTTATGTTGCCTATTATATTGTAAGTTTTATCTCTAGCCAACGATGGAATAAGAAATATTTATATAGATAGGCCAAAGATTTTAAATCAAAATCTCTTACTTGCTGAAAGACTGCGATGCCTGCAACTTATTTCTTTAGAAAATTCTGAACTGATTAGAAAAGTCTTAAAAATTGCCTCATTTGGTTATACAGTTCAGATGAGATGTTTTGTTGAAAATTAAATAAAATATTATTATAATATTATTTTTTAATATTATTTTTGTTTTGAAATTTAAAAATTTTGAATTTTTTATTTTATTTTATATGGGAATTTGAGAAAGTTGTAATGATTATATGAGATGAAATGATATAGTCTGATTTTGTGCACTCGGCAGTTATCTGATTGGTGACATATCTATGATAAATTGTAGCACTTTTAACATCACTCTTTTTCTCAACTATAAGGTAGCATTTCTGCTTCCGTTATAACTTATAAAACATGGGTTATTTTGATCATTTCACTTGTCAATAGGATATGAAATGACTAAAATACTCTATGATTTACATTAAATGGATACTGTTCATTTCAGATGAGATGGACAGAATCCTATTACCCGTTACAAGCAATCCAAGGGAAACTGAAAATACAGCGTTGATGTTTTCTCAATAGAATCGGAACTACAGAGCAAGCAATGAATTACTTTGAGAATAAAAAAGTTAATTTCAAAATTTCAGAGGCATGAAACACCATATACCATATTGTAGCAACACAAACACAAAAATGGTACAAATGAATCCAACTGACACTTCACAATACATATGGAGATTTTCAATATTAGCAAAAATCAATTTCACACAAAATGATCAGTATGTTAATATTTGAAGTAGGAATGTCCCATTGTGTTAGGCAGCAAGTTCAACTTACAACTACTGGTCACTGGAAGGATGATCAGGAGAAGGGGGTGGTGGTTCCTCTCCATTCTCACTGGTTTCAATGGCATGTTCTGGTTCTTCACCATGATCATTGTTCTGAGGATGAAAATTGATTGGGAACTTTGTGACTCTTGGCTTGTCAGCCAAAATATTTCTTTGAACCCTATCGATCAACAGCTTTAGTGGAGGTTCCTCCCTTAATTGTTCATCATCATAATCGTTGTTCACATAGTATCCAACTCGAACAAATTCTTGACCTAGATAAGAACATGTCAATAGTAATACCGTGACACCGATGATATCTTCATCACGGATTTTTGATGGGTCTGGAGGGTCTGCCTGCCAGCCAGGGGTTGAAGTTTGAACGATAAATAATTCAGTATTATTTTCATAAGCAAATTGGCACTAAAATGCCAAGCAGTAATGAAAAATAACCTGAAGGACAAATCGGTAGTTGCCAATGTTGACAGGCCCAACAAGCACACTTTCAAGAAGCTGGTCATAAGTCTCATCCTCGGCAGATCCCACATATATGAGTTTCCATTCCAAATCTGACAAGTTTTACAGAGTTACGACATGGAAACTATAGGAAAAATGGAACTCAAATGAACAATCCTTAATTTGTAGAGGCCTCACGACAAACCAGTAAAGAAAAATACAAAGTTCTATAACTTAAGAGAAAAACATATAATTCAGAGAGAAAGATGACCACTTCTGGTTAGTATGATTATGCCCCGGCCTAAAAGAAAGAGTGGAGGGAGAGAGAAAGATGGCAAGGAATTGATCAAATGGTCAGTAGGCTCCAGTGCCATTTTTATAACATTAGGTCCTTTCTCGTCTCATCCATATTGGCATATCTCAAAGCATTAATTTCAATACAGCACTAATTAAATCACCGTCATTTTTTACCTCTCTCTTCCCATTGAGCACTTCATCCTAATTTAGAAAGTCTAAATTTTTAAGTGACAAGTTGTTTAAAAGTAAATACTACTTGTAGACTATATCAACTACAATCCTAATCGTGACTCAAAGGTACACAGCAATGGACTTTCCTTTTGCAAATTCCAACCCTCATAATTTAAATTTTGAACTCCAGCTTTACTACCACTTAAAAACATTCCAATGCACTACAGATTCTAGAAAAAGTTCCAACTTTCCAATCCATATGTAACAACTCAAAAAGAAAACGTTTGTCACATTTACCTTGTAACCCCGAAAAAACTGGGTAATTTAAAACCTCTCTAAAATCACTTAAGATTTTACCTAATAAGTAGTCAATGTTAAATTTAGCACCTATGACTACCTTTATAACCTACTGAGTTATTTGTATACTCAATGTACAAGGTGTTACACTTCCGGATCAAATAAATATATATCGGGAATTCTATTTTAAAAACTATACATTTTCACCATAAAATTATTTGTGTCAGTAACGTCAGTTTCCCAACTCTCCGGTCAAATCTGCTCTATCGACACTCTAAATTCCGAATCTTTAAATTTTTTGAGGACCTCACTACGAAAATGCCAAACACTTCAAAGATCAAACTAGATTTTCATATATTTTTCAAACAGGACAGCAGTTTGTTGCCCACTACTTTAATTGAAGTATGAATAAGCTCAACGATTAGTTTGGTCATTACTCTAACGAACATCTGCAGACGAACGAAAGAAATAGATATCTGCGGATTCACCACCAGAAGGACCAACTAATGTTCATAATTTCCATAAACCCTAAATGAAGCTCGAGTGCACGAATCACCAAACATGAATCATAAATGATGTTCCTCATATTAAGATTACCGTCTTTGAGGGGGGCCAAGCACTCGTAGGAGATCTCAAACTGGAAGGGATTGAGGAACGAGGCTGGGTTGTCCAAAACGGCGACGTTTGTGAGGTTCACTGCGCTCATCGTCTGGAACCGGAACAGGTTTCCGCTGCTTTCAGATGAGAATGGGTCCTAGGCCGGGATTGGATGTCAGTCATCGAAGAGGGGAAGAGTCCAGAATAGCTTTGAACGGAAAATGGCTTTGAGTTTTATATACAGCTTCGAGGACCGAGGTGGGTTTGTTTCGAGGAGGAAGTGGGGGATTACATGCTGCAGCCGGTAGTGGGTGTGGAGGGAAGTGGGGTTCACAATTTGGCGGGAGTTTTTTTTATCTTACTGATTTTTATTTAATTTAGAGATATTACTGATTTTTATTTAATTTAGAGGTATTACTGATTTTTTTTCATTCCTCAATTTAATATCTAAAAGACAAATATTTTTGTCACAAAAGGATTATATAAAATTAAACTCATAAACTGATGTGGCTTTATGTGGTACGTCAGATTATAAAATTATTTTTATTGTAAAATAAATCTAACGAATATCATAAAGTTACATCAACTTGTGAATTTACTTTTATATAATATTTTTATGTCTATAGTAATTCTCTATCTAAAAACTTGATTACTTAAAACGTATTTGTATTGTTTAAAACACCAAATTAACAACTCCTAATTCCAAAGAGGTGGGTCAAAAAGACTACCTATTGTACATATATTTTGAAAGTATCTAATAATTATTTCAATAATAATATGATTTGTCAAATGTTTGTGTCCTGGTTGATATAAACCCACAATTTAGGTCTTGGGTTCTAAACCCACTTCCCCAAATGTATAAAAAAAATATAATAATAATAACATGACTTGAATTTTGTTATTCTTGAAAGTTTATATTGCAATGTTACCATGATTATTATTACAGTGTGGTTATTGTAATATTTATTAAGTATTCTTATATTTATTTTGCTAAACAATAAAGGTTTATTTAAGAGAGTATCAAATATAAAGTTTTTATGTTGAAATATAAATGAGAAAAGCTGAGGAATGGTCCGATTGTTAAGTAAAGAATAGCAGCCTTCCATTCACAACATGACACATAGGCGATTTATTGTGTTTATTTTACATCTGCATGAAGCCAATCATTGAATCCATTACACATTCTTCGTCACTCGAATTCGTATGTTGCCCTTTCTACTTCTTCTTGAGGAATCCCAACGGGCTCAAGATCTCAACACTGCCATCTAGCACAGCACTGGACCCAAACGGTGGTAGAGCTTGACCCAAACGGTGGCGGTGACCCAGACGATCCAGAGGATGGGCTGAGGCCGAGAGGAACAGAAAGTAAGTGCGAGAGAGAGAAAGAGAGGAACTCGCTTACTTGACTCACCTTGATCATGACAAATTCTCTGGAACGAAGGAACCCGGTTCCATCTTCTACAACTTTTGGACAGAAACCAAGCAAAAATTATCAAGAACACAAAAGCCCTCAAGAGAAAACAAAAAATAACTTGAATCGCAACTCATCAGAGCTTTAATCCAACTGAGAAATCACGAAAATCTATAAAATAATTAGAAAAAATGAGAAAGAATGTGAGAATCCAGCGATGAAGACTCACAAAGATGGGAAGAAGAATAAAATATAGAGCTTCGCCCCATTCAACTCATCTCTTTTACGTCAGAAGCTCGAGCTTTCCTTAACTGATAAATGAGACGTGAAAGTTGGAAACCCGATTATCTGAAGAAAGTTGCTTCTGATTCTGTGTTGAGGTCTAAAGGGTTTATTATGTTTTTGTCTACGTGTCACCATGTGAATGAATGGCTGTTTTTTTCAACTTAATAGTCGGATCGCTCCACAGCGGAACTGAATAAAAATACCCACGCTTTTGTTTTGTTATTTCATTCTTTCAAAAACCTGAGGCGAATTCTCATAAATATAAGAAATAAGGTAGCATATGTTATAAATTTATAATTCTATTGAGAAATGTATTTTAATTAGGTGTTTAGTTATTTGGGAGAGAATGAAAAAAAGAAAGCAAAACATAAAATGCTTTTCACAAGAAACTTATTACACCCTCTCTCATCTTTCGTTTTTCAACCCTTTTCACAAGATATATAGAACTTTTTAGAAAAAAAACCAATGAATTCCTATATTTATTTTTATATAGAAGGTGAGACTTTCAATCTAAATTTTTTATATGAAAAATCCGATCATATGCCATCAAACCAATTACCAATAGGCTCTTGACAATGAATTATCGTACTTAAACATTCATTAGTATGCTTTGCATAAATAAGGACAAAATGAGCCCTTCATCTTTGACTTGGTAATTGGTATATTTATCCTTTACAATTTCTAAACGGTATATTTATAATATTTTTGAAAAACGTAGTCGTACCACTTCATTAATAATAATTTTAATTTTAGATAACTAACTTCGAATTAAAATAAAATTGTTAAATATTTATATAAAAATTATAAGTTTATCATTTTGACTGTGACTATGAATAATCTTTAAATTATTGTTTTAATCCAAAAAATAGTGAAAAATGCCACACTAATATAAATTATAACAAGACAAGCATGGGGTGGAAATATACTGTATAATAGCATTCACAATGATTCATTTATCTTATCTTTTAAAATATATCACTAAACTTCATATTTTATATTTTACATACTGACTTTTATAATATATCATACATCAGCTTATTTATTTTTTCTTTATATCATTTAAATAATATTTTTATATTCTTTTTAAACAGTTCCTTTATACCTATAAATTTGTAATATCCATATTTTTTTTTATATTTGTAATATATTATTATATACATTGTAATATAATTCAGTCTTATACACACAAACTAAAAATATATAAGTCAAATAAAATTAAAAAATAAAATAAAAATATGAAATAATTGGATAAATAACATTTCCAAGATATTTTTTATAAAAAAATAAAATAGAGGTGTTTTAAATGATGAATAATAAAAAAAAATTTGTTTTGAAATATAAAAGTAAAAGGAAATGAGAGAGTAAATGAAATATAAATAACAAAAAAATTGTTTGAAGGATAAATAATACCCGCTACATGTAATGAGTTACTATAGAAATTTATATTTTACATATTCTTTTACATGAAACTCATTTTATAAATATTTTATATTTTTTAAATGCTCTAACATAATTAATTTGACATCATTCGAACTTTAAAAAAAGAAAAAACTAAGACCAGGATTTAGCAATTGGGCTTCAAGGGTTCGGCCACATGCAATTGCATCACCTTTTGACTTCTTGTTAGTTGGTCACCTAGTTTAGTGGAGCATATGTACGAGGGTACAAAAGTCTTTTACTTCAGTCCATCTCAGACTATAAATGAACTTTTACGGCTATCAGTTTATCACCAAAAAAGGAACTTATTTCGCCAAGGCCAACGCCAACTATTACAACACATTAGACGACATCGTTTTCAGGATAAAATGCCGCAACTGGCCAAAGTTCCGGAACCTTGGCAACGTCAAAACGATAAAAAAAAAAAAACGATAAATTCAATATTCCCATTTTAGCCACTATTGCTGTACTTAATACTCCCACACGCGGAGTTCACAAACCCTAGCCTCTCTCCCCCCCTCTCTCTCTCTGTGTGAAGCTCTACGCAATGGCTTCTCGAAGGGTCTTATCCTCTCTTCTCCGATCGTCAGCACGGCGATCTTCTGCCAGATCTCCGATCTCCAGCCCTAGCCCTAGACTTGCATCCCCAGCGCCCCCAAGCCGCGCGTCGCCGTATGGCTACCTCCTCACGCGCTTGGCCGAGTACTCGACCTCTGCTGCTGCGGCTGCTCCGCCTTCTCCGACGGCTCCGCCAAAGGAATCCGTGAAGGGAGGCAAGATTACCGATGAGTTCACTGGAGCTGGAGCGATCGGGCAGGTGTGCCAGGTGATTGGTGCTGTGGTGGATGTGAGATTCGAGGAAGGGCTTCCCCCGATCCTCACGGCGCTGGAGGTGCTGGACAACTCGATCCGGCTGGTGCTGGAGGTGGCTCAGCACTTGGGTGAGAACATGGTCCGTACCATTGCTATGGACGGTACCGAAGGGTTGGTCAGGGGGCAGCGCGTACTCAACACCGGTTCTCCTATCACCGTGAGTTACATTCATTTGGTTTTTGTTTTTTGGTTGATGGTTCTTATTTGACGAGATTTGGTGATGAAAGATGAGTAATTTGGTGTTCAGATTTGTGGAAATTAGCTGAGCCATGGCTGTTCTTGTGATTTGTAGATCTGAGTGTTGTTTTTTTGTGGGATAAGCAAATCTGGAGAGGAAAAAATAATATATTTTTGATTAAACAAGACTTCACTCTGATCAGCTAGTCGTCTTAAACGAACATTTTATGCCGTTGAAAATAATTTTTCCCCATCTTCGGAACAGAATCATTAATCTGTTTTGCGAAAATATTGAAATGAATAAAGTTTTTATCATAAAAAAAAAGAATCTCCCCTTGCTCTTATTTTTTAGATACTTTTATCGCTACATATATCGATCAATAATGTCACTCATTTGAATATGATATACACAAGACTATTAATTTTGACAAAAATATTTTAGTTTGTCGAATAAAATTTAGCTTTTTATTGCTCTTCTAATCTGTTTTCGAGGAATTGTTTTGATAGAATAATGGACCAATTCTCTAGTATACGACCCGTGTACATGGGCTATATGCCTATGCTATCAATAAAAGTTCTTGATTACCTATAAAAAAAGTGGTAATATGATGCATGAATCCTTGAAGTGGTAATCATGCTGCTGTGTTGCTGATTGTTGTGAAAGGTCAATATCTTTTGACTAGCATAATTCAAACTCTGCGAATGCCTGTTGCGGATCAATATTCTGTTACTATAATCAGGGTTAGCCACTGGAACTCCACCAGTACCCAGTTCCTTATTTTAGTTTACGCCAGGATATTCAATTTGGTTTTGGAAAAGCGTAATGTTACTCTTTTTGAGAAGAAATTCTTTATATTTGCTGGGTATGTTACTTATAAAAAAAAAAAAAACTGCTCGGTATTGTACTTTTTGTTAGAAAAGCTGCCGATGTGTTTTCTTCATTTATTTATTTTTTGATATGTGGTTATCAACATGTTTTGCCATTTATTATTAACTGTGTTGTCATTGATAACCATTTATGTTCCTCTCCTAAGTTGCTTTTTATATATCCTTTAGGTGCCTGTTGGTAGGGCTACCCTTGGCCGAATCATAAATGTTATTGGAGAGCCTATTGATGAGAGGGGTGATATCAGTAAGAACAATATAAACCTTTGAATGTATAGCAGTTCAAGATTACTTGTTGATTCACATGATGTGAGTTTTCTGACAATTTCACTGGGAATACAACAACAGAAACCGATCACTATTTGCCCATCCACAGAGAAGCTCCATCATTTGTTGAGCAGGCAACCGAACAAGAAATCCTTGTTACTGGAATTAAGGTATTTTCTGCCCGTCCCTTCTATTGTAGAGCCTGGATTCTTGTGTAATATAGAGTTGGATTAGTGTGTTCTGATAAACTTGGCAAATTTTTATTTTATATTTTTTTATCTACAGGTTGTTGATCTCCTTGCACCATACCAAAGAGGCGGTAAGATTGGTCTGTTCGGTGGTGCTGGTGTAGGAAAAACGGTGCTCATTATGGAACTTATCAACAATGTTGCCAAAGCTCATGGTTGGTTTGATTTTACTCAATATGCGTGTCAGGCACTATTTGCTAATCAATTTTCTTAGTTGAAGTTATCCGTGTGTTTTTTTACAGGTGGTTTCTCAGTGTTTGCTGGAGTTGGAGAACGCACTCGAGAGGGTAATGACTTGTACAGGGAAATGATGGAGAGTGGTGTGATTAAGCTTGGTGATAAGCAGGTTAATAGAATGCTGTAACATGTTTCCTTATCTCTTTGGTTGCCGCACAACTGTCATTCTTTGAATTTTGTTTTCGATTCCTCATAATTTAGCTATATTGTTTCCATCTTTCAGGCTGAAAGCAAATGTGCTCTTGTCTATGGTCAAATGAATGAGCCCCCTGGTGCTCGTGCTCGTGTTGGTCTTACTGGTCTGACTGTGGCTGAACATTTCCGTGATGCCGAGGGGCAGGATGTGCTTCTCTTTATTGACAACATTTTCCGCTTTACGCAAGTAAGTTCAAGGAGTCTTTGCCTTCCCTGAAGGATTACCTTAAATCATTCAATTTATCTCGCTAATGATGCTGTCCTCCCTGTTCTTTCTGGTGCAATCCTGCAGGCTAACTCTGAGGTGTCTGCTTTGCTTGGTCGTATTCCATCTGCTGTTGGTTACCAGCCAACTTTGGCTACCGATCTTGGAGGCCTTCAAGAGCGTATCACAACCACCAAGAAAGGGTCCATTACCTCTGTCCAAGCTATCTATGTGCCAGCTGATGACTTGACAGATCCAGCTCCTGCCACCACCTTTGCTCACTTGGATGCCACAACTGTGTTGTCTCGACAGGTTTGCCCATGTTTGATGAAGTACTAATAGTTCCTGTGGAATCATTATTACCCAATTTATCGTGTATTTACTTCTCTGTTGCTTTAATGTAAATAGATCTCCGAGCTTGGTATCTATCCTGCTGTCGATCCTCTAGATTCTACATCTCGTATGCTCTCCCCTCACATTTTGGGTGAGGAACACTACAATACTGCTCGTGGAGTGCAGAAGGTTCTCCAGAACTACAAGAATCTGCAAGATATCATTGCTATTTTGGGAATGGATGAACTCAGTGAAGATGACAAGCTGACTGTTGCTCGTGCACGTAAAATTCAGAGGTTCTTGAGCCAGCCTTTCCATGTTGCAGAAGTGTTCACTGGTGCTCCTGGCAAGTACGTGGAACTGAAAGAGAGTATTACCAGCTTCCAGGTACGTCCTATGTCCATCCAATACTAGCATTCACATCTGATCGTGAAGTTTGGGAAAATTTTCATGTCTGTATGTCTAGATCATCCATATGAAGAAATCTCTACATCTTTCATTGGATATTTATGCCCATTGGGATTTTAATCTGGAACATATTGAAAGTTCTAAAACTTAATTGAATGAAATAGTTTTTCATAAACTTATTTAGAAGTTGAAAAATTAACAATCCTACGTGTGGGGCCCGAGGCATTGAATGGTCACAGATCTTCATGTAATTTGTCAAGTAGTTTCATGTGGTAGGGTTTGTATACTTGCTTTTTGTTGATGGGTTTATTTCTGCGTTTTTAGTTCTGCTAAATGATTGTGCAAATAAACAAGCTATGAGGCACATCCATCTGCACCCGCCAGCTGACGGATACATGCTCAAAAACAATGTTGGCACACGAATTTTGGTGCCTAGTTTTGATGACACTGTCCATGACCTTTACTAATTCAGATATTTTGCTGTCTTTTGGTTGACAGGGAGTGTTGGATGGAAAATACGATGACCTTTCGGAACAGTCGTTTTACATGGTTGGAGGTATTGACGAGGTCATTGCTAAGGCAGAGAAGATTGCCAAGGAATCTGCATCTTAGACCTATCTCCCTCATTTCTCATAATTGCGAAAAATCAATAATTTAGGTGGTGTTGACAATGCCAGCAATGGGTTTTTCATATTTTTTTGAGACTGAATGTATCAGAGTTTTCCATTTCTGTTTCAATCTGATTGCAGAGTGAAGGAAATGGAGAGAGGGTGGCCTGCCCCTTTTTTTTCTTAGTTGTCAAATAAGGGGAAAAAGAAAGCGGACATGTATATTTTTTACCCTTTTTTGTGTTCGGAACATTGAAACCTGTTAATGTTTAACCCCTCCTTTTTTTTCACATGGAAATTATTTACTATGAGATTCAATGCCCCGTGTTTTTAAGGACTTCGCTTATATTGAAGTTTCACTCTTGTCCTCCAGATTTGGCAAGTTGTAGCATGTAGGTAGGGGTGTAATTCGTCCGATTTGAGAGAGGTAACAGACTGAATTTTCGTCCATTATTTTTGCCGGATTGGACCATTAGTTATTAGTACGTGATCTGATTCGGTCAATGAATATTTTTTTCTCTTTAAAAATTAATATAAAATTAATTAAATTACTAAAATTAATATTAATTGATCTATTTATCATTTTATATATGGTTAATGAATATTAAATAATTTTATTATATATATATGGTTAATGATGATCTTTTAGATTAAAATTACATAATTAATTTATATAATTACTATATAAAATAATATATTATATATGTAAAATATTTAAAAGTATATATAAATATACATTCTATATAATTTTCACTTTAATTCTTACATTGAATATTATTTTTTTAATTTTTTTTTAATCTCTTTTTCTTGAGAATTGAAAATCAAATCATTTCTTCCATTTTGATAATGAAGATGAGTAATTATTTTTTAAAATAGTTAGATTGAGAACTTAGAAATTAGAAGTATTATATATTAAATTTTATAAATATGTATTTTAACTTTTTAAGGCTTGCATTGATATTATTTAAAATATAATTTATACATATATACTTAATTTATTATATATAAACTATGTTAAAATGGTATTGATATCAAAATATTTCATTCTAATATCTTAATCGAAAATTTGAAACGCCACCGAAACGATGTTAACTTTGAGTCCTACACCCATAGCATGTCTGGTTGTAATAATATTAACTCCTAAAATCCTCCGTTGGGAAAGCGAGTAATAATTTTAGGAGCTTTCCCGTTCGTTCGATGTAGCATAATACCTGTCGGGTCTCAAAATTCAATACATTGTACTAGGGCTGTACAGAAAATTGCAAAACCGGCCGAGACCGACTCAAACCAACCGCCGGAGCTCGGAACTGGCCGAAACCGGCAGGGAACCAGTCGGCCGTCAGTGATAAATCATCAGAACTGGCGTTGGCCGGTTCGGTCGCGGTTTGAACCAACCAAAAATCGAAAAACCGGCCGACGCCGTATATATATATATATATATATATATATATATATATATATATTAAATATATTCATTTGATAAACGACGCCGTTTCACTTAAATAAGTGAAACGACGTCGTTTTTATCTTATAGTTAGAAAAAAAAATAAAGGGAACGGCGGTTCCAACTAGGGCATATTGTCCCCGAGCTGGCCCTCCCCACTCCCAAGTCCATTTCTGATTTCTCAAATCTCTCCGCCTCCCTCAGTCGAGTCAGTCCCTCTCTCAGACTCTCATTGAGTCATTCCAATTTCCGACGATTCCGTCACTTCCACTTCTAGTAGGCAGTGACTCAGTGACTCAGACCGACAGCGGTGAGTTCGTGAGTCGAGTTCTCCGATTTCAGCAATCGGATTTCGACGATTTCAGCAATCGGATTCGACGATTTCGACGCCGCCCGTCCACGCCTCCAGCCACTCACGGCTCACCGACGCCCAGCGGTCCACCGTCCATTGTTGTTTTTAGGTATGATTTTGTTTTTTATTTATTTATTTATAAGTATTTTGTGAGTTTTATTTAGAACCCGAGAGACTCAGTATTTTGTTTTCTGATTTGGTATTTCAATCTAGGGTTAGAGATTGTGTTTGCTTTGTAGTTTGTTTGAGATGATTGAAATAGTGAATATCATTTTGATGAAGAATTGTGGTGATTTTTTTTGGCAATGTGCAATGCCATTCACGGATTGGATGTAATTTTGTTGAAAAAAAATAATTTGTGATGTTTATTGAAAGTAAAATTTATGATGTGTTTATGTTATAAATAATTTGTGATGTTTATTGAAAGTAAAATAATTTGTGAGATTTATGAGCGATCTAAAATGTAGATTAGAATCTTAGATTTGTGATGTTTGCCACGTTGCAAACTAGCTGCTGTGTAATTAACAATTGTGGTGATTTTTTGTTCTTTCTTGTTTTTACATGTTAGATGGATTCTTCGTCAAGTCCAATTGATCTTGATTCGAACTCTCAAATACCAAAACCCCCGACTTCAAGTGCCCCTAATAGTAGTAATTGTCCACTTCCTAAGAAACGGAAGGGGAAGGATCCGTCAATTGTTTGGGATCATTTTACAAAAGTTGAGGGTTGTTCCGTAGATGATCCTAAGGCCAAGTGCAATTATTGTGGCAAGATATACGCTTGCCACTCGAAGAGGAACGGAACTTCAACTATGCAAAACCATCTACCTTCATGTCCCAAAAATCCTCATAAGCGTGAGCCTTTAGATAAATACCAAACAACATTGGCAGGTGAGGTATCTTCGGAGGGGTTTGGAGAGAGTATAATTCTTTAAGAAATCTTGTAACTCATAAATATAGTGAGGAGGCTGTGAGGATGGCGCTTGCGGAGATGGTAATTCTGGATGAATTACCATTTAGAATTGTTGAAGGGCAAGGATTTAAGAAGATGGTTTGGTTGCTTGAACCTAGATTTAAAGTGCCATGTCGAGTGACAGTTGCAAGAGATTGTATGAAACTATTTGCATCTGAAAAAGCCAAACTTAAAAAGTTATTCAAAGATGGGGGAATGAGGATTTCATTAACTACCGATACGTGGACATCGGTACAAAATCTTAATTATATGTGTCTAACTGCCCATTTCATTGATAGTGATTGGAAATTACAGAAGAAAATTATAAATTTTTGTTTAATCCCTAATCATCGAGGGGATACCATTGGAAAATATGTTGAATCGTGCCTCCTTCATTGGGGCATTGATAAGATATTTACTGTTACTGTTGATAATGTCAAATGATACTGCAATTGCATATTTGAGACATTTTTTTACGGAGAATATGTTGCAAGGGAAGTATATGCACATGAGATGTTGTGCTCATATTCTAAATCTTGTCGTGAATGAGGGTCTTAAGGAGTGTGATGATGCCATTACAATGGTTAGAAATGCGGTTAGATATGTGCGCTCCTCCCCTGCAAGATTAGACAAGTTTAAGAGATGTGCAGAAAAGGAAAAAATTGATTGTAAAAAAATGTTGTGCCTTGATGTACAAACCCGATGGAATTCAACTTACATGATGTTGGAGGCTGCTGAAAAATTTGAAAAGGCTTTTAGGCGAATGGAGAGTGAGGACTACAATTTTCTTTCTTACTTTAAGGATGGAAACATTGGGCCTCCTAGAGCTGACGAGTGGGAGACAGTGCGGGTTTTTGTAAAATTTTTGAAGATGTTTTATGATGCTACTTGTCGATTTTATGGTTCTTTATATGTCACGGCAAACACAAGTTTTTTGGAGATTTGTAGGCTCCAAAAAGAGTTGGTTAGACTGTGTGAGAGTCAGAATACTTGTTTGATGAGCATGACCATAAGCATGAGAATGAAATTTGATAAGTATTGGGGTTCATTGGATAGATTGAATTTGTTGTTGTTGATTGCAGTTCTCCTTGATCCACGTAGTAAGTTGGAGCTTCTTACTTTTCACTTGAAAAAAATTTATGATCACAATTAGACTGAAGATTTATTGTCGATGATGAGACAATTATTATCAGACATGTATGAGGAGTATAATGCTACGTTCGGTTCTTCCTCGAGTAGCAGAGAACATGTTTCCCCTCCGTCATCTGCACCTCCAGATGATGTTGAAGACAATCTTGAGTCACAACTTTTTTATGAGTGGTTGCAAGCATCGACTGCCTCTGGATCTACATCGACCAAAACAGAGATTGATCGGTATTTATCAAATGGTTGTGAGGCATTCAGTCAATCTTTTGATTTGTTGAATTGGTGGAAAGTGAATGAGCCTAACTATCCTATACTTGCGAGAATTGCACGAGACGTGTTAGCCATACCTGTTTCCACGGTTGCATCAGAGTCCGCATTTAGTACGGGAGGTCGGATACTTGATCCTTTTCGGAGTTCCTTGGCTCCAAGAACTGTTGAGGCACTTATTTGTACTCAGAATTGGTTGCGACATCCGTCAACGCCAATTGATATTCGAGACTCCATGGATAATGTTGAGAGCTTTGTAGTAGAATCTGGTAATGTGTTTTTAACTTTTTCTCATTCAATTCCATATTTATTTATTTTTATTATTTAATTTAATTTGTTTTCATTATCCTAATTTATTAATATTGATAATTTGATTATTTGGTGTTTTCTTATAGAGTTAGGAGCATCATACATCACAACTATTGATGATTGAAGAATCGAAGACTGTAGACTGAAGAATGAAGATTTTTTGGGTTTTATTAAAAAACAATTGTTATTTGTTGCTTAAGACAATTTAATTTTGTTTGCAATGTGTATTAAACATCTAGTGGAGTTTTTTTTTATTTATCTAGTAATTAATAATTTAGTATATAAGATAATAAGATTATAAAATATAAGTAGTATATATGTAGTAGTTACTAGTTAATAGTTATTAGTTACTAATAATATATGCATGGCATGATTAAAATTAAAAAGAAATTGATTAAATTAATTAATTTTAAAAATTCTGCAAAAAAAAAGTCTTTGTAGTAGATGATTTTGAATAACAAAATGAGCTCAAAAAGAGGTTGAATTGGGTCTTAAAATGGCCCAAACAGTGCCAAAACCGGCCCAAACACAGTGGCCCAAACCAGACAAACCGACCGTGAACCGGCCGGTAACTGAACCGGTCGGTTTCCATACACTGATTCGGTCGGTTTCGGCCGGTTTTGAGACTCTAACAAAACCGACCGGTCGGTCTCGGTTTGGACCCAAAATCGAACCGACCGGTCGGTTTTTCAGCCCTACATTGTACGGCTATGATTTTTGTAGGCGACTTATAAGGTTATGAAAAAATCATTACACGTGGACAAGATCTCTTACCTTCACTGTCTAAAGCAGCACGTCGGCTCTTCTAAAGTTACGTTGGAATGTTAAACCGAGTTGAATTGAAATGATAAAATATTATTAAAATATTATTTTTTAAATATTATTATTATTTTAAAATTAAAAAAATTAAATTATTTATTATATTTTATGTTAAAATTTTTAAAAAATTATAATAATAAATTGAAATGAATTGACTAACCAAACGAAACCTAATTCCCGCCTCGAAGATCGAGTTAACAGTGAACGCTTCATAAAAGGAAAGCATGTTCTTTACACACTCTCTCCTACTCGCCTCTGTATAAAGCCTTCTCTTCCCCATGTGCACTTTAGCCCTCTCCTCCCTCCCATGTATATCCTACGTTGCCTCAACCTTTGCCAATTGAGGCTCCACCGCTACCGCTGATTCTCCACCGTATCTACCGCAACAGTACGGCAGGATACCACCGTTTGGACCCAAGTGTCCCTCTCCGAAGTAGAGCCAGCCGCTGAGTTCCTCTTCCACGTGTCCATCAACCTATCCAACACCCCGACCTCCTCACGTCCCACACCTGTGCCGGTCAGTACCTCTAGCTCTGAGTACCCAACGTTGCCAAGCCTTTCTTCCTCGCAATCGCTTCACCGCCCTCGTTCGTCGCTGAGCGTGGCGCTTTCCACTTCCTGGTGAAGAGCGTCTCGGGTTCGACCGCCGAGCTCCTTTGTGCCTTGAAGAAGGGAGATGTGGTTGAGCTCAGCCAGGTCATAGGGAGAGGCTTTCAAATCGACCGGATCGAGCCGCTCGAGGTTTATTCTACAGTTCTGATTTTCGCCATAGGATCGGCAATTAGGTCAGATTTCTGATTGATTTTCGTAGCTTATTGTCGTTTGGTCCCTGGAAATTACTGAAGCAGAAGGGACCATTTTGTACCTAAAGAACCTTTTTCAGTGCTTACCAACTGTACTCGAAGTCGAAACCTTTTCTATTAGATTAGAAGTACTTTACGCCACCATTTTTTGAGTAAAAGGATTCTAGTTTACATCTTTTCTGAGCCTCATTCCCTATAATGTAACGCCTACAAAGCAAACTACATAGAGCTTTTTGGCTGATATCATCAGTGGTTTGAATCTTGGCATAAAGATTGTAAATTTGATCGGGCACCTATGTTCTCTTAACTACCTTTTGTCGGCTGAATCAAATTTTCTTGCATTATTATGTTAAAGACCCAACCATTGATCCAAAAGCTTTAGGACTATTGGATACTAATTTGGTTAAGCCTTTAACCCTCAAGATCAAAACATTCTACCACGCTTTCGAATTCGACGTTCATGGTGGCCAACTCTATCGATACTGACCTGGTGGTAGCCCTCTTTCCCTTTTGGCGGCTTCATTCATCTATCAATATTCAATGATTTAACACCATGCCTATACATAGTATTAAGCCATTTTAATCCGGCCTATAGGTCGTCCCTTCTGTGACTTGAATTCGTAACGTGGTCCCTGCTATGACACCAATTGTTAAAGACTCAGCCATTGATCCAAAAGCTCTAGGACTATTGGATACTAATTTGGTTAAGCCTTCCCTCAGGATCATAACATATTCTGCACTCTGGACCATACCCGATAATTTGATATTGTCACTTGATCTCCACTCAAATTTCAATGCTTGTCTATTTTTCCATCTTCACTTTCTCATCATTTACTAATTCTCGTGACTTTACAATCCCATTCACTCTCTCATTGAGTCGAGATTTAATGCTTCTAATAGATCTGGCGTGAGGCTTTATTATGAGGCTAGAAACCTAAAGCGTATGGCTTAACAAGTTTGCTTACTGTTTGTAGTTTGTGTTACATGTTTATTTTGTAGAATGCAGAGCTAGTCCCCTAAATAGAAGCCAATTTTAAAACTTGTGATTTGCCCTATTATAGGATAGATTTAAACATTGGGAATCTTCTGGGGTTAAGATTGTGCCCGTATTATCCCAGCCAGATGACAGTTGGACTAGTGAAAGTTGCTATGCCTAGGTAGAGTGTACACTTAGGGGTATAAATTTACACCGGAAAACAGGTCCGGACCGAACCGGTTTTTTCGGTTTTGAACAGGTCCGGTCCGGGACCGATTCGTGTATTAGGGAAACCGGCCGGAACTGGTCCGGTTTGACACTTTCCCGGACTGGACCGGACCAGTTGGAGAAATATATATATATATATAAATTAATATTTTATATATAGATTTTATACAAAATTAATATTTTACAAAATATTTTTTATATATAAGTTTTATATATAATATATAATTATATGTGAAAGTTGTATATATATTAATATAATTATATATAAGATAATGTTATATAATTTATAAAATAAAAGTTTAATCTTAAAGATGAAAATTTAATTGATCATGTGCTTTAAGCATAAAAATAAATATTAAATTATATTATATATAGTCTAATATATTATATAATTAGACTAATATATAAGTTTATAACTAATATTAATATATAACTATACTAATAGTTATAGTTATATATTAGTATTAGTTATAAACTTATATATTAGTCTAACTATAACTATTAGTATAGTTATATATTAGTATAGTGATTTAGTATAACTATATTAGTATAACTATACTAATAGTATACTATTAATACTATTACATTGTCTAATATATTATATAGCTATACTAAATCACTATAAGTTTATAACTAATACTAATATATAACTATACTAAATTACTTTAGTATAATATTAATACTATTATATAGTCTAATATATTAAATAGCTATACTAAAAGTCTAAATCACTATAAGTTTATAACTAATACTAATATATAATATAGACTATAGTTATACTTATACTAATATAGTTATACTAAATCACTATAAGTTTATAATTAATACTAATATATAACTATACTAATAGTTATACTTATACTAATATAGTTATACTAAATCACTATAAGTTTATAACTAATACTAATATATAACTATACTAATAGTCTAATATTAATACAATTATATAATCTAATATATTATATAGCTATACTAATATTAATAGTCTAATATTAATACAATTATATAGTTTAATATATTATATAGTCATACTAATATATAACTAATATTAATAATCTAATGTAGACTATAGTTATACTTATACTAATATAGTTATATTAAATTACTACAACTAATACTAATATCATTATAATATATTGGAGTTATAGCATAATATATGTATAATAGACTAATATTATTAAGTTCACTATAAGTCTACTACATATAATATGGATATCAGTATTAATATTGTTATAGCCTATATTTATTTAGTATAAAGCAATTACAAATATTAATGTAATTAACTAAATGTAATCGTATACAAAATGTGAAAACCAAAAAGCTTAATATATTGATAATTAACATAGATTCATAATATTAATACATTGACATACTCTAACTCTAAGTTAGTAATAAATTAGCAATTAAAATCATAAATATAAATATAATTAATTACTTTTTTAATCACTTAATTAAATAATCCACATTGAATAGTTTATTTAATTTTAATTTTAGTAATTTAAATATATTTTTTAATTAAATTATGTGCCAAAAAGATAAAAAAATAACACTATACCTCATCTGCCCAAGACAAAACGGCGTCGTTTAGTATAAAACAGGACCTAAACGGCGCCGTTTAAGTCCGGGGGGGAGGGGGGAGAGAATTTTGAAACTGAGTTGCGTGAAATGGCGTCGTTTCACGCAGCTCGATTTTTTTTAAAAAATAAACAGTCTATTGAAACGGCGCTGTTTGGGTTCAATTTCAATTCAAACGGCGCCGTTTCAACGAGTTTTCGTCACTTCACCCCCTTCTCCCTCAGTTTTCACTTTTCACTTTCACTTCCCCCCACTCCCTCGAAAGGCGAAAACCCTAGCCCTCCCTCCCTTGCATCCCCCCTCCCCTCCAGCCCGTCCGACGCCTCCGTGACTTCGTCGAAGTTCTCTCTGTAGACGACGCCCGTCTCTCAAACTCTCTGCCTCACTCTCTCGTCTCTGCCTTTCTGTCCACTCACCAGCCGTTGCACATAACTTAGCCGCAAAACCACAACCTACCATGCACAGACCCTCGGTCTCACCTCACCCTCTCTGTCTTCGATTCCTCACAGACCCACGGTAATTTATTTTTGTGTTTTTTAAATTACTTTGAAATATGGTAGAACCGTAGATTGTATTTGTTTTATTAGGGTTTTTGAATCTGAAATTTAGAATTTTTGTGATTGTGATTGTGTTTGTGATTGTGTCTGTGTTATTAGGGTTTTGTGATTGGATTTGTGTTATTAGGGTTTTATGATTGGGTTTATAACTTTAAGAAAATTGGATAATTGCATATGAGATAATTGCATCTGGGATATTGCATCTAGTTTATATATATATTGTCAATATGTAGTAAATTACAATTAAATGGCATCCAATTCACAAATATTTCAAACATGGTATATGGTCACTTCCTGATTATTCAGCATTGTCCAAGAAATTATTGTATTGATTGAACAACATTGTTACAATTTTCATCATAATCACTATCTGTATAAACAGAATCATCTCTAAGTTTGAATAGGTAACGATAACAAAAACATCTTTAAATGTGGCTCAAAACTACCAAAATCAATTAAGAATTATATAGTAATTTGCATGCACTGACAGATGACAAACTGTCAAACTTACATTTTAAAAAAATCAAAATACCGGACCGGACTGGGAACTGGTAAAACCAAAAGTATCGCTTTAGAAGGGTAACCGGTGCGTAATCGGTTTTGAAAAATGCAAAACTGGTACATACCGATTCGGTCCTAAGTTTTATCCAAAACCAGACCGAACTGGACCGGTTACACCCCTATGTACATGCAAGAAATTGAGCTTTGGTCTTGTATGTCCCAAGAGTTGAATTAATATCTGCGTACGTGTTTGATTCTGCAGGCTGCTTTCACTAGTGAGAAGCGAATTTCCAGTCCTCAGTCTGTTGGTGCTGTGCTGATCACTGAGGTCTTCCATTCTTTTACTTAAATTTATTTGCTTCTTTTTGTCTCATAACAGATGATAACCTATCTTCAAGTTCATGATATGCCTTTTGGGCCCTATATGCGTCAACACTATACTATAATCCAAGGCAGTAGTTAGGTAATAATGTCCAAAACTATGGGTACTCACTCTCGTTAGGATTAAAAAGCCAATACGCATTAAAATTATGGTGGTTGGATTTTGTACTTGTTGGCATCTAGAATATAGTCTGGTTCACTTCCAATTTGTGAACATCAGGTCTCATGTCATTAACACTTAAAACTATAGGAGTAGCAAGAGGGAGTAGCAATTAAGACTTAATTGGTATGGGAGTAGCAACCTATTAATGAACGGATTGCAATGGGAAGGAGGGGGATTACTTCAAGTGTATGGGCAGTAACTTGAAATGGATGAGATAGACTTAAGTAGTAGTAAAAATTTCTGAATTGAATTTGCTTCCTTACCATGTGAGTATTATCTGAACGATAACATAATTACTGTATAAGCTGCTACATGTAACAACTGTGCTGGAGTGTTGAGATATGGGGAGACGAGGGGTTTAGTTTCCCATAATCTTATGCTACAAGTAACTTTGTAACAATAATGGAATGTCATCAGATCTTATTTCAACAGTTAGCTTGGGAAAAGCCTTGAATACCAACAATTTTAGGTGAGCTACATGAGACACGCACGCACTTTTATGTTGTTTGGATCTACCACTGTTAAGGTCTTTTCTTGTGAAGAGTGTTGTGCCATATTTTCAATGCCTTTATAGATCACTAGTGTAGCATGCACAATGCCGCATGAAACCAGTTTATAATTGTAGATGCTTTCTGATAGTAGCAGCATGGTATCTGTCTGTACATGTGTACATGCCCACGTTTTCCTCATTCTCCACGTTTCCTCCATTCCAAATATTGCTTCTCCTCCATTCAGATTCGTGCCCTCCCGCTCTGTTGCAGTACGTCCACCTCTAATCGACCAAAGAACGGCAGATTTGGTAAGCTGTTGTGAAGCTCTTCTCTAAAGCTTCTATCTCCAATGCAAGGATTGAAAAGAATCCTGAAATTTCTCTAGATAAAAAAGGTGAAGATGAGAGGTGAATCCAAAAATTCATTCTATTATGTAATATGAACTGCTTAAAATCGATCACGTAGCATAAATAATCCCCCCATCAAGCATAAAAACACCAAACCCAGAAATCATAAAATCAATTATACCTACAAATCCACAACGCATAAATCACAAAAATCACAACGCAAAAATCACAAGTAGAGTAGAATACCTAACACATAAATCACAAAAAGATCTAGGGTTCAGTTGGTGAGGATACCTCTCAGATCTTAATGGACCAGACGAACGTCATGGGAGAGAGGGATCTCGCGGCGCGGGAGCGATTTTCATGGGGGATTTTTGGGTCCTCTTAGGGCACGCTTCGAGGGGTGTTTTTGGGTCCTCTTAGGGCGGTGCGGGAGGGATTTTCGTGGAAATCCACAACGCATAAATCACAAAAATCACAACGCAAAAATCACAAGTAGAGTAGAATACCTAACGCATAAATCACAAAAAGATCTAGGGTTCAATTGGTGAGGATACCTCTCAGATCTTAATGGACCAGACGAACGTCACGGGAGAGAGGGATCTCGCGGCGCGGGAGCGATTTTCATGGGGGATTTTTGGGTCCTCTTAGGGCACGCTTCGAGGGGTGTTTTTGGGTCCTCTTAGGGCGGCGCAGGAGGGATTTTCGTGGGGGAGAGGGATTCGCAAAGGGGAGGGGGAGAAGAAGCTTTCGGCAGGTCACGAGGGGAGGGGGGAGAGGGATTCGCCAGGTCACGGGGGGAGATGGATTCGCAGAGGGGAGGGGGAGAGCGAAAGGAGGGATTGTGTAATTGAAGATCTGGACCGTTTTGAAAATAAACCCAGTTTGCCACTTCACTGGTGTGTAGTGTTGGAGAGTTAACCGGCCTTAAGAGTAGAATTTCTCTTATATGTATTAACAATCTCTCCCCCCCTCCCCCCCTCCCGGTCAAAAAATAAAAAACCAACCCAAGAACACAGTATTATGTCAGTCACTGATAAGGAGCTAGTGATTTTAGCATTAACAAATTCAAGCATCACGTCATCATCAACAAAATTGAATGTTTAGTATTAACACTATTCCGCTTTTTGCAGGAAGTTACCTCGATTCTTGTATCAGATGGAGTGTCAAGTGAGAAGATACTAAGAACATTTGACAAACCAGATACTCAATATTTATGGTAGCTTTTCATAGAAAAATAAAACCCAATTTTGAGATTTATGAGAATCTTCTTTGTACGTGAGATACATTGAAGCAAAGTTAAATTACAGGATTCATACATAAGTTTTGACAAAGGAGTAAACTTGCAGTGCAGATCTGAACGATGACAAGTGTAGCAATAATAGGATTCTTTCCAGTGGATGTCTACCATTTTTCTTTACTATCCAGGAATCTGAGTGTATCATACAGGTCGTAGACCTCAAGTGAACCTGCGGTTTTATGAGAACGGAATATGGAGGTACATGCTATCCTGCAATGGACTTGAACCCTTACTCAATTAAAGCACAAGCGTACAAGGAGGTGATGAACCCCGGAGCTTGACTTTTTCATGTTGACAATAATTTTGTCTGCAATTTTCTTCTTGCTTTAGCCGCAAGAGTCGTGCACAGAATCGTGAACAATCCAATGAAGAAAAATGATGGCTAGGTAAATAATGCAAGACTCAAATGAATTCCAAAAATTCTTAGTCAATATTGTAATCAAAATGTTTGGATTCTTTGGAAAGCTGCAATCGAGGAATTTAGTTAAAATCAAATCGAACTTTATATTTGGACTGAACAACGACAGACAGTCGAATTACTATCCTATGAAAATGCCACCATGGAGGTGGAATTCAATCCGGGGGGCAAGGCAAAAGAAAATAGAGTCAGGCAAAGCTACCGCAGATGGAATCACAAGGACAATTGGGGGAGGAAGTCATGGGAAATCATGATCAATCAGATTTGGAAGCTAAAACTTATAATAATAAAAAAGAAAAGAGGATTGGAAGCTAAAATTTAAACCTCAAGAATCCATATCAACTCTAGACCAAGCAAAAAGAGACCAACGGCTGTACAAAAACAAAAATTAAAATTTGGTTCTAAAAACTCAGTCTGGTTTAGAAATACATTAGGAATCTTGAATTATTAATCAAGTCTGAACATGAGACTTCCACAAATTTTGGTACCAATCACGTCCAGTTGTTGTTTGCATTAACATTTCATGGAATCCATGAACCACAAAACAAAGCAAATTAGCGCTAATAAGGTAGCTTGATCATCACGGATATCAGAAGTCTTCATACATGTCACCATCACGAGCAAAATTTTTGTTCTCAATCTTCCCTGGGCAAACGGTTTCTGTCCCCATCGAAGTGATGCCGTCAATGTTTGTGGCGGTAGTGGCCTTGGGGCCCAGAAGTCTTGTGCCTTGCTCGTTTACCTGCTTCTTCATGGTTGTCATCTGATGAACTTTCAATAGACTCACTCCTTTCACGGCGTTTGTGGTACTTTGCATGTCTTCTCTTTTGAATTGTGACATCATCGTTCTCACTAAAAGAATCTGAAGTACTAGATTCCAACCGCCTATGGTGTTTGTGAAGCTTTGCATGACCTCTTCTCTTGATTACCTCACCATCATCATCACTCAAAGAACTATCATAATCAGATCTTGAATCATGATGCCTGTGCCTTTTGTGGCTTCGCCTTTTTCTCTTCCAATCTTCACCTGATCCACCTTCATGGTTATCAGCACTATCATCACTTGTGCTAGAGGATTGTCTCCTCAGCTTTTGCTTCGTTTTCTTCTCCTTCATTTTTTCATTGTCACCACTCGAGTCAGAGTGGGCATGCTTCCTGTGCCTCTTGTGGTCTCTTTTATTCGACTTTCTTCCCCCATCACTGTTGTTACTATCACTGTCATTATCCGAATGGGACATTGATTTTCTTTTATGCTTTGTAGCCTTCAGTTTCCTCTCTTTGGCTTCAGCATCAGCCTTTGCCTTAGCAGCAGCTTCTAGCTTCTGCTCCCATTTCAAAGGGGCCTCATTCTTCTCCAAAGCTCTCTTCTTTTTCTCCTCGACCAATTGGATGAACCTCTTGGCGTCCATTGAAATACAAAAACCAGTTCAATACCTGCATTTTGGTATGATGATGACCAAAAGTACATCTCACAGAAGAGAAAAACAATGTTAGCTCTTCCATCATCAAATCATAGCTTTGCAAAATAACATGTATTGTACAATAAAACATACTTTCAATATTCCTCCTAATGAGGTACACATAATATACTCAAATATAGGTAATGTAGCCAAGAGCCTGATGGCCTCATGACATATGGCCTGGTTCTCCAAATGGAAAACCTGAGTTCGAAACCCCCCACCCGCTTTGTATAAAATTAAAAAAGGTAATGTAATTCATCAGATTGACAATGAACATGGAACATACTTTCAATATTCACTAGACTGACAATGACAATGTGTGTGGCACACCAGGCTATCCAACACAGATCTGTAGAAAGAAGACATTGAAAACAAGCGTAGATCAGACAATACGTCCACAATCATAATCCTACGCACTACAAGTCTTAATCATTAAAACTCAAAATGAAAAAGAATGGACATCCTTTTTTGATACCAAAAAGATAAAAGATAAATTAAAAAAGCAGTCCAAGTATATGCATTGTCAACATCCCGTCAACTAAGCAAAGAGTTCTTTTACGAGTGTTGAAGTTGAGATCTTTTGTTTCCTAGAGTCCCCGATCCAGCAAAAGGTTAAAAATTGTTATTTTTCCCTTCGACTTATTTATCTTAGCAACCAAACATGTAATTGAGAACATATCATTATGAATTGCATATAACGCATTTATCATTATGAATTGCAAGCAACAAAAAACCCTAGAACATATCGAGAACGCATAAAAATACGAATCTATACAAACCAACATTGATCAAGAACAAATCTATCAATTTAACAATTACAACATAAATAACAAGAAAACCTGCATCTTCCAGATCATCAAACTTCGGAAAAAGTAATCAACAAAAATAAAATGACGGAGAAAACACTAGAACGCCTCAGCAGGTGAGTAAAACGTAAAACGGACGATCAAAATCTGGTACCTGGGTCGAAGAATAAGCAAAGGAGGACCAGATTGAAGAGACGTGGTTAAGCCGGCTTCGAGCTTGAACTCGGGCTTGACTTTCTCTGGTCTCATGCTTCTCTCGAGAATTTTCTTCGACGTCTGATTGGGTGTATAACTGTATATAGACGAACGCGCACCGCCCACGCTAGAGACTAGAGTTAAAAAAAAGGAAAAATATTTGCATCTGCCTACACACCGGCACACACTCAATGCATTGAATGTAAAAAAAAAAAAAAATTTATGTGAAGTGTGTGCCGGAGTGTAGGCAGATGTATAGCAAAATATACATTGGCAACTATTTTTTTATAATTTTTAAATAATAATATTTTATGAGTAATACTGTTTATTATCTCAATTTTTATCATCTTTTTATTATTTTATGATATTTCATTAGATGATTAAAGACTATTTATTATATTTTACTCATAAACTTATAATTTAATCCTTTTTCTATTTTAAAAGAGATATTTTTATGAGATTTTCTATTCATCATTCTCACACACCAAATATCACACTTATTTTATTTATTTATTATTTTATTCTTTCTAAATTAATTGATTTCTTATATTCATCATTTATACACTATACATTTAGTAAGAGAAAATAAAAAAATAAGAAAAAATTATGTGTAGAGTGTGATGTAAGGATAATAAGTAGAATTTTTCTATTTTTATAAAGGATAATTCTAGAGTGGCTACCAAATGTGCACACTAGTATAAATGTGTTTTTTTTCTTTAAGTATTTTTAAACAACTATTAAGAAAAAAATATAAATTTACTAATAGTTACTTCTAATTAAGGAAAAAAATATATATTAATGGATATATTTAGTAGACATATTTGGCAGACGCTATCATTTTCCTTTTGAGTATTGATACATACAACACATTTTCACAATACATTTCACAATACATTTCACAACAATATTGTATGATAATGGTATTTTGTAAAGTAATGTTACTTTTATAAAGTGTTTTACAAAATTACCTTTCATTTAACACATTATTATAAAGAAAAATGCTATTTACAACCGGCCCTTGCAACCGCAGGATAATCGCCACATTAAAACCAAAAAAAAAAAAATTGGCTACATGCATGCGAGATTTCTCCTCATGACCAAGCCTTTAAACCTTTTTGAAACCCCTGATTTCTTTGGAACACTTCTTATGTGGAATGGTAGCTGTGCTTCGCGCTTTGTCTCATCCATGTTCACATTGTAGAGAAACGTATCTGGTTTTGTGGGTTTTGCTCACTCTACTATACTTTATTATTGACATGAAGAGAGAGCCAGAGCTTGGGTCCTTGGGAATGGACAATATGGGTTGAATTCAGTTTGAAGGAGGAGAGTGGGGAGGTTGCTTGTTTCCTGAGAATTTAATTTCCCTTTGACTACAGTTTCTTTGGATACTGTCTGACGTTCTCAATTTTGAGCCGATGAACCACGCAGTATAAGAATGGCTCGCCAGAAGGCAATGGATACAGTAAAGAAATTATATTCACATGCCCCCAAGGATGATATGAAGAAATTAGAGAAAGAGGTTGATGAGCTGACCAAAAAATTTGTCAAGTTTGCAGAAGATATGTGCAAGTCGAAGGAAAAAGAGATCATTGGAGGGTGAGGGGCGGTCTAACCTTCTTTATTTCTGCAAGATTACACAGCTTTTGGAACTCTCAACTTAGTGAATCCCTTTAGTATAAAAAATTTTGGTTGATCAAATTCCATGATAAAGTGAACTTTTTTCAAAAGCCGCATCCGTCAGAATTTGCATTTAGATGGCAGTTTCAATACAAAAATCCAATAGAAATCTTTCTTAATGTGAAGAATTTCCCTTATATTTTGAAAAATATTCTGAAGGCAATTGGCAATGATTTGTATGGTGTTAAAAAAAAAAAATCAGCTGCGCTAATCTTAACAGAAGCCAGTTCTTTCTCTCTCAATCTTGTAGCTTTCCAATCCGCTTCTGTTGATGCTGCAATTGACGCCATTGCCTCTTGGATGCGAGTGGAGTCGAGCTGGCGATCTTTGGCGCGGTCGGTGAGCTTGTCGAAGGCTTTGCTCTGTTGCTGCATGTCTTTGGAGTCCAACACCGTCTCTATCCCTTCGTCGTCTACACCCTCCATGATTTGCTCCCTTTGCTCGATCGCTTTCTTTGCAGAACGCTTTTTCTGAGAATTTAATTTCCCTTTGACTATAGCTTCTTTGGATACTGTCCGACGTTCTTGATTTCAAGCCGATGAATCACACAGTCCTTTCTTCTTTTGAGATCTCAATGCTTCTTCCTTCTTTCTTCTTTTAGTCTGATGTTTTCTCAAATTTTTTTTTTCTTTAAAAAACCAAATTGTCAGAGCCACGTCATCCGGTTACATGGTTTCGCAAGGGTGGTTGTATGTAGCAGTTTTGTATATGAAATGTGTTATAAAAAAGAGAAAATATATTTGCAACTGTGAATTGTGTAACCGCCGTGTAATCGTTTTGAAAAAAATGAATAAAACATAGGATCCACATGAAAAAAATTAATTTTTTAATAGTGGACCCTACTATTTTTCAAAGCGGTTACGCGGCATTTACGCACTTTACGGTTGTATGTAGAATTACTTTATAAAAAATATTGCGTAGAAATAATTTTCGTTTTCCTTTTATAAAAGCCAGTCTGCGACCCAATGGCTTTGCATTGGACTGGGTCATCCATCGATTGGGTTCAGATTGCGTTGGTCCCGGGACCTGTCCGGCCCGGCCCATCTCAACGAAACGGTTTTGCTTCCTGCCTAAGAAATACAGCACCCATGCTACTGTTTGACTGACCGATCCTTATTGCCTTCCTCTTGTTCTACTTCCTTCGACTCCATTCCAAGTCCTACGCTATGGCCGCTTCGTCTCCGTCGTCGTCGGCGACTGCCACCAACGTAATGCTCGCGATATTCGAGAAGAAGACCACCTCCGTCGATCTCTACCGCCCGCTCCGCAACTACATCGCCTTCAACTACTCTGACCGCGAGGCCCAGAACCTCGAGGATGACCTCCAAACCCTAAAGCAGTTCCGCTCCGATCTCGAGCGCCAATCCGATCCGACCCCTTCAGCCCGTCGGGACCTCCTCCAGAATTACTTCAAGGCCCTTTGTCTCGTCGAGACTCGCTTCCCAATCTCACCCGACAAGGACCACATCAACACCGTCACCTTCACCTGGCACGACGCTTTTAAGCAGAAGCAGAAAGCCTCGCAGCAGAACATTCATTTGGAGAAGGCCGCCGTGCTATTTAATCTGGGCGCGGTGTACAGCCAGATGGGGCTCTCCTACGATCGGTCCACTGTCGATGGGCGGAAGCTGTCATCGCACGCGTTCATGGGGGCGGCCGGGGCGTTCGCGTTTCTAAGAGACAATGCTTCAACCAAAGCGTCGATCGGGAGCTCGACCACCGTGGACATATCCTTGGAGTGCGCCGGGATGCTCGAGCGCCTAATGCTTGCGCAGGCCCAGGAGTGCGTGTTCGAGAATACCATAGCTAAAGGGAGTACCCCGGGGGTCTGCGCCAAGATCTCCAGGCAGGTATGTGTACAAAATTTCCTTTTATAACTGCTAAATGAATTAGATAAGTGATCAATTTCGGTCAAATGGATAGGAATGTCAATTTGGCTGATTCGCAAGAAGTGTGAAACTAGCATTTTTGCAATAGAGGTTATGTGCTGCTTTAGTGAACTATAGTTGCATTTGATAACTATAATTCGAGATTCTCAAGTGCATGTTTATAATCCACAAGTACGGGTCTTGTAGGTTTAGTCATTGATCGATATTCTGTTTGTTAAGTGCTTTGAGATGTGGACATTACAGGTTGGGGTGTACTACGAGGAAGCTTTGGCAGCCCTGAATGTTGCACCTTTAAACCAGCATTTTGAAAAGGCCTGGATATCTCATGTGCAACTAAAGGCAGCTCTGTTTTATACAGAAGCTTGCTATAGGTACAGTCTAGAGCTTCACGAGAAGGAAGACATTGCAGAGGAAATCGCACGGTTGAGGAGTGGGGTCAGTGCTTTAACTGAGGCAAAGAAATACTCGAAGGGAGCTGCAGCACAACTTCTGGATGCAATCAGCAAGTTAGAGGCTAATCTCAACCGAAATTTGGAGAGGGCCATCAAGGAGAACGATAGAGTTTACCTCATGAGGGTTCCTTCCCCGAGTTCCTTGCCACCTCTTTCAGCATTCTCCCTGGTCAAGCCAGTGGCAATGAATGAGGTATTGGATGCAAGCAGGGAGAAGATGTTTGCAAGTCTTGTTCCTGACAGCAGTGCTAAGGCACTTTCCAGGTACACTGAAATGGTGGATGACATAATCAGAACGCAAGCTGAAAAATTACAACAAGCCAGTGAGTTGACCCGAGTAAGGCTCAAGGAAATGGACCTACCGGAATCTATTCTTGCTTTAGAAGGGAATTTTACTCTTCCAACAGATCTTAAAGAAGATGTGGAGGCAGTGCAAATAAGTGGGGGCCCAGCTGGTTTGGAAGCAGAGTTACAGCAACTTAGGGATCTGAAGAGGGTGAACCAGGAAATGCTGATCCAGGTAGAGGAACTCTTGCAGAAAGAGGCAAGAGAAGATGCTCAATTTAGAAGTCAATTTGGAACGCGTTGGACTAGACCTCAGTCCAGCACTCTTACAAAGAACTTACAGGATAGGTTGAACAGATTTGCAGCTAACTTGAAGCAAGCTGCAGAAAGTGATGGCCGGATCGAGCGTTCAGTGAGGGAACATTCAGCATTCATGTCAATCCTTGATCGCCGTCCAGTACGTTTGTGCAACTGTTTTTGTTATTTATATTAAATTGTTATCTCATAAAGATGTTAAAGGTTCTTGATTTTGTGTGCTTTGTTTCTTGGTGCAAAATTTTTAGTATTGAGGCTTTGTTTGTTTTAGTAGAAAATTTATTTTAAGTTATTTATCACTAAAGCATGTGTTTTTTTTTCTAACTCTCTTCTAGAATTACCTTTAACGACCCTTTTTGGTGATCATGATACTTCCCAGATAGGAAATATTACTCTGGATGCTATTTTCCTACTATATGATTCTATTTTGAAGTTTTCAAGAATTTGGTTATCTATGAAATGGATAGATAGAAAATATTTTTCCAGGAATCTATTTCTAAATATGAAGATGCTATTTTCCTACTGTATGACCTTACTTTTGAAGTTTTCAAGAATTTATCTCTGAAATGGGTAGAGAAAATATTTTTCCTGGAATATTATTTTTAGTGGAACAATTACGCCAATTCTGTACCAAAAAATAAACAAATACAGCCTAGGTTCTCATTCACCTTTTGTCACAGTAATAATGGCCCTTTGTGCTGCCAATTTCTCCTCTTTTTTGGGATCTCCTTCATATGAAATTTCAATGGCTACTTATAAAAAAAATGAAACAAATTCGCAATGACTCAAGTTTTATTTCATTTTTATCCTGCGTTGTGTGGTTAAGATTAGCAACCTAGGTGTAGCTTTTGGCATTTCAGATTGGCTAGTTTTGTTTAGTCTTTAATTTTCTGCTTTTGTGGGTTGAATATGCTTCAAAATCCGATGTGTGCCTTCTCTTTTGTCAGATTGAATCAGCCCTCCCAACTTTGGCTAGGCCAATAATGTCCCTAGATGCCAATGAAGATGCTGTTGTTGGGGCCCTGAAGCAGAGCTTGGTAAAATCTTTTTTCCCTTTAATTTCTGAGCCAAAAATTTATTTTCTGATTGTCTTATCAATATATAACGCTTGTAATTATGCTTTTCGGTTTATCACTCACTTCTCCCTTCCCGCCTCCCTCCCTTTTTTTTTTTGATAAGTAAGAATCTATATTGAATAGAATGAAACTAGGCAATGCCCAAGTACACATGAAGTATACAAAGTGAGACACCTAATTACATTCTAGTATGCTGGAAAGAAGATAGAAACTCATGAATATTCCCACCCTTCAATACAATAGCAGAAAACCACTGTAAAAAGAGAATACAAATAAATTCCAGATTTCCCCCACTGCATGCTCTTTGTTGTTAAAACATCTATCATTCCTTTCCGACCATAAACACCACATCAAGCACAAAGGTATCATTCGCCACACTACTGCCAGTTGAGCGCTATTATGCCTCCTTTTCCAACACATTAGTTGTTCCACCACACTCTTGGGCATTACCCAACTCAGCCCGGCTCTACTCAGGATACCAGCCCATAACTCCCCAGCTACCTCACAATGTAAAAGCAAATGATCTATTGATTCCCCATTCCTTTTACACATGTAGCACCACTCCGTGACCACTATGCCGCGCTTCCTTAGATTATCAACCGTCAAAATCTTCTCAAGTGCAGCTGTCCAAGTAAAAAACGCAACTTTAGACGGCACTAAAACCTTCCAAATGCTCTTCCACGGAAAGAATGTGGGCTGTTGGACTGTCAAGGCCTTGTAAAAAGATTTAACAGTAAACTCTTTTCTCCCTGTGTGAATCCACAACATACGGTCACCCCCATTGCCTCCTAACTTTGCTGAATACAAGTAACTATAAAAATCTGCCAGCTCTTCAAGTTCCCAATCCTGAGCATTTCTAGTAAAAGTGACATTCCAAGTTACCGTCCCATTTGCACAACACAACAATTCTGAAACTGCAGCTTGCTGATTTCCAGCCAAGTTAAATACAACTGGAAAAACAGTGGAAAGAGGGCTCTCCCCACTTCTTCAAGTTCCCAATCCTGAGCATTTCTAGTAAAAGTGACATTCCAAGTTACCGTCCCATTTGCACAACACAACAATTCTGAAACTGCAGCTTGCTGATTTCCAGCCAAGTTAAATACAACTGGAAAAACAGTGGAAAGAGGGCTCTCCCCACTCCAAACATCGAACCAAAAGCAGGTTCTTGCTCCATCACCCACCTCAAACTTAATATGTTTTTCAGAAGTGTTCCACCCCTTTCTAATAAATTTCCATAGGCTTACTCCATAAGACCCCCTACCCTCCTTAGAACATCATCCCCCCACGCACTACCGTACTTGTGATCAATAACCTCTTTCCACAACGAGTTCCCTTCCATTTGGTACCTCCACAACCACTTTCCTAATAGTGCCTTATTAAAAAGGCACAAATTTCGCACCCCTAAAGTTCTAAACCACCATTCGCAATCGGACAGCTCATCCTTTGCCAACTCACAAGGTGAAATTTAATATCCTCCCCCATGCCATCCCACAAGAAAGCTTTAAACAACTTTTCGATCCGGTTTGCCACACTCACCGGTAAAATGATGAAATAAAATAAATTCAACTGAAATGTTGAATAGGTGTTTCGAACCAATGACCTCCCTTCCCGCCTCCGTCCCTTCTTGCTTTCCCCTTTTGATGTTATCCTTTATCCTGTTGTCCTATGACAGTTGTGTTGGTTTCATCTTTCCCTCTCTCTTCGTACATGATCAACTTTGTAATGGACAAACAAAAAGGATCCTCACTCATAAAAAAAAAATGGACAAACAATAAGGATTCGAAACATAGGATACTGCAAAATAGTATGTACGTCTTTCAAGCGACATATCTTTTCATCCTCTCATTTTCTTGTATAAGGTTTTCAAGCTTTAAAAAGATGACAACAATCTAGTCATACTGGTTGTCTCAGATTGCTTACAGTGAATACATCGTGCTACTTTTATTGGATATGTCTGATTTTAACGTCATAGTTTGAAATAATTATTTTGAATATATATATGTTTCTTATAAAAATAGGTCTATAAAAGAAAAATTGAATGAACAAGAATGACTAAACAACTGGGATTCTGGAAACTAGGATTTATTTCGTGGTTGAACTGTACTTATGGTGCCGTTATTCTAGGTTTGGAAATTGTAAATTTTAATACTTAGAATTGGTGTAAGGATTACTTTGCCATAAACTCTTAGTTATTCAATGAATGATTGGAACAGTGAACCGCTTCAGTTTCTTTTACCTATAAAAAAATGAAGTGGTTCTGCATGGCAAGTGGCTCAGAAAATGTTAAGAGGTGTGAATACAAGGTCAGAATTGAATGATAAACAGTTGCACTTGTGCACTTGGACTTGTGCTTAATGATGGGCATGTGGTACATTGGCATGCCATGTGTGTATGTATGTACATACATGAATACATGTATGCACTTAACTGATCCTCAAAACATACCTTTGAGGGTTTATCCTAAAAACTGACAAGATATTTGGAGAGGCAGTGGAATGCAAAACAATGAGCTGCTATGCAAGTTGAACATGTTACTACAAAAAAAATAAAAAAATAAAAAAGATAGAAATGAAAGTTGAACACGTATACAATATATTAGGAACTGGAAAATTGTGTAAAACCAGAATACACAGCATCTTTTCTTACCTTTCAAGTCTTCAGGAAAAGTGGCCAAGAAATACCATGTCATTTTTAAGGTATTATGCATTTGGGATTAGAGCTAAAGGTCATTTACCCAATCTTAGAGTTGTTTTAAGGTTGGTAAGTTGGTATACTTATGTGCCATGCTCGTGTTTGACTATTCTTTTTAACTTTGCATGCTCAATGATACAGAGGCAATTGGAAACTCTTGGTGCACAACGGGCTGGTCTTGAAGACATGCTTAAAGAGATGAAAAGGAAGGTGTGCATTACTAAGTTATTGATTTTTTTATAATTAAGTTATAACGCTTTTATTCAAGAAAAGAGTGCAGTCTTGTACACTGGTAGTGTGGAGTTATTACACCTTGTTTGGCTTGTTTATTGCATGCATGTGATTATTAAGAGGGCAGGTCTTATTTTTGAGGTCACATTTATATTTCCCTGCAATATCAACCTAAAATGCCAATGAACTCTATTTCAAGTGGCATTTCCTCCCATATAAATAAAGTGGATGGTGAGACCTTGGGTTCATGACTGTTGGGCACATAACTTATGAGTTAGAAAATGCCAGCAATCAAACCTAGAATGAAATGTGATTCTTGGACTGATATGGTCTATTGTTTCAGCTAGGATAATTCTTTTTATGTTCAACACATGTTGTCTTAGGCTTAATTTGCCTTGAGCTAAACAAGGACCCTGTGGTTTACTTTTCACTTGATTCTTAACCATAGGATATACTGTAGATATCTCTTTTGGATTATCTTGAGGTCATTATTATTGTGAATATTTTCAGCAATATAATAAAGTTCTATGGGTTAAGATCATATAACCATTACAACAGTATCTCTGAGCATTAGTTGTTTGCTGAAAGGGCCTAATTAGAAGGAATGTCTCAATCTGTGTTGTTAAGATTATATCTTGTGATTTTGGTCATTTTTTATATAAAAAGATTGATCTTAATACTTGCGGTATAATTTTGGGTTCAGTGAATAGACAGGTATAAAGTGAACTTGGTTGAACAACTTTTTTTTTATCAGAAACTTCTAATTCTGGATGAATATTTTAGCATGTGGATATTCGTAGAAGTAAAGACACAACTAAACTTTGAAACTGCTAATAAGCATATGATCTGAATTTATAGGCTAATATGGTTTGAATACGATATTCACAGTGGTTATACAAAAACAGCAGTTGAATTACATAGTACAAGAAGGTTTGGACTGATATTCGATGCTTTGCAAGGGATTGGGATGCATATGGATGTATGTGGTGGTGGTTTGCAATATATGTTCGAATTTTGGAATATCTGGGTTTTGCACTTATGTTTGTTTATGGCATTTTATGTCCAAGCAAGTATGCTGGTGCATACTTACCAAAAAACTGTATGTGTTGTGAGCATTATTATAGTTTGGGTTTTTGCATGTAGAAACTGATCAGTTGGTTGTTTCTTTCTTTGTATGTAGCTGGCTATTGTACTGGTTAGAAAATTGTTTTTTTTTAGTGGTAAACAAAAATAGATAATTAGTATAGGCAAGTGCCCAAGTACATGGGAATATACATGGTGGTTAGAAAATTGTATCATTATCATATATATGCTTGCTTTATACATTTTGTTGTGCCTGCGATTGTTAGGTTTCATGCAATACATTATGTATACTTGGTTGTGCTTATGTCTATATATGGCTTCAGGATGATATACTACCAAAGCTGATGACATCAACTGGCTCCTATGAGGATCTTTTCAGAAAGGAGATATCAAAGTATGATCACATATGTGAAGAAATTGCCCAAAATATTGAAGCACAGGAACAATTATTGCTGCAAATCCAGGTCTAGTTCTTTATCTAACTGCAGGCTTTTTGTTTATTTTCTATAAATATCAGCCTTTTGTTTTTCTTTTCTATTTTCTTTTTGAGTGTGATGTTTTATTGTAAGGCTTGTGGTTTTGTAGAATTCATCTTGATTGTAGAATGTTTATGCATCAATCTGACATCTTTATCTATATAATTGTTAGCTTCTGATATCTCTATGGGAGAAAAGGAGATTTGAATGGGGTGTTTTCATGATTCTAAGACGATTGTTTGTTTTCTTACAGGCTCAAAATGATGATTTTTCTGCTATCTTTAATCTTGAAGATTATAAAGGTTGGTTGTTTTTATTGGGGATCATAATTATTTGTACTTCTGTTTAACATTAAAAACTTCTTTCTAAAGTATGAATTCAATTTACTGTCATTTATGTATTTTTAAATATGTGACGATCTTCATGCATGATATGCTTTCAAGAACCTTAGGTTCGAACCTTTGAGTGCAAGTAATTTATAAGGACTATCGGACTGGGGGAATTTTCCCTTGAATTACCCTTGGTGCACCTGCGGGAAACTTCTTGCTGAGGGTCTATGCACCTCCGGGATTAGTCAGGACTTTGTTCCGATCACCCAGTGCCAATAAAAAAATGCTTTCTAGAACCTAACAGTTTTGAATGGCTCAAGGTTCACATATACAAAATCCTGTGGTCGTGTCAGTTTCTCCTGGCTTCTGTGATTGAAGGTATCCTATCAAAGGTATCCTAGGTTTCTGAAAACCTATGAGCAAGTATCCATGCTTGTTCTGTCCAGCTGTTTCTAACAAATATATATATATATATATATTTTATGACGGGAGAACCATCCCACGACAGAGCCCTTAGGCTCAGATATAGCTGTTTCTAACAAATATACCTGAGCCCTGGGGCTTGCTTGTTTGGAGGTCTCTTGTCCATTAGTTTTACTCTATTCTATTCATGCTTCTCTAAAGTTCACATTCTCGTGGTCTAATGACATCACATAATGAGATGCTAGTATTATACATTCCTCCATTGTCAGTCATTTTTTGTCTCTAATAATACTACTATTCTTGCTTTAGTAGGTTCTTTTCAGTCTTTCTTAATATGGTTCAATAATTCATTTTTTTAATCTTTCTACCTCGATAATTCCAGCATCGCGTGAGAAATGTTACAAGCAGATTCAAGCTGCCATTGCGAAGTTTCGAGAGATTAAGGAGAACATCAATGAAGGATTGAAGTTCTATGTTACTCTTCAGGTAACAAGTTCTCGATTGTTTCTCTATACTGTATGGTGTGATTATTTCCTTAAAATCTATTGTTCATGTGTTGTACCTGCTCCTTTTGTAGTCGTGTATGTGCTCAAATGTCTCCTTGTCTGGATGCTTGTGTGTGAATTTCACATAATAATTGATATGTGTTATGTCTTTTCTTAAATAGGATGCAATCACAAACGTAAAGCAGCAGTGTAGTGATTTTGTCATGACCAGAAGCATCCAGTGCCGCGAAATGATGGAAGATGTGCAAAGACAAATGGCAGGCCTCAGTTTCCAGGATGGTAAAAGCACAAGTGCGTACAACAGCAACTACCCTCCAGTAGGACATCAGAATCAGAGATCTAATTCACAACAGCAAGCAGATCCTCGTCCACAAACACCTTACTACCAGCCACGTGAGCTACCGACAATGCCAGGGTATGCTAATCCTCCACCTTATAGCTCCCCTCAGCCGCCACCGCCTCCTTACCAAGTTCCAGCTGCTTCTGCTGGTCCGTATCCACCTCCTCAAACCCAACAGCAGCTTCCTGCAAGCCACGAGTATGGCCAACCTGCTTATCCGGGGTGGCGAGGCCCATACTACAATGCCCATGCACAACAACATGGATCTGTTCCTCGGCCTCCGTATACCATTCCAGCTCCATATCCTCCTCCTCACCAAAGTGGCTACTATCAGCAACAATAGTGTAGCGGTGTAGCATGTCCTTTTTTTGGCTGTATAATCTGATTGGTTGGGGTCGGTCACTTATTGTAAAATGGATTGGATATAGTTAAATGCAATTTATGATTGTGTAGTCTATTTATCTTGATAGTCCCTCCGTTGGTCTGCATAATGTTCTTTGTAGTTTGTACGTGAATAGCACGGCTTATACAAGGATTTTTCTTCTATGTATAGCGTTTAAAGAATGTTGGGATTTATGAAATGACACTAATAATGTGAAATGTTTGGTAGAAATCCTTCAATTACCATGGAGCCATTTTTGTTTTTAGACATTGAAGAGGGAAATTTCCTGTCGAGTCTCTTTTTGAGTAAGTGTTTCCCTGGGGGGGTTTTTGGATCACTTGAGGATCTCCCCATAATGAATTGTGGTGCATTTGCTAGCATTCTTAGTTTAAAAACCATTAAGGTAAGATTCAGATCTTTTCAGATGGGTGATGATTTGTAATATCATCTGCTGCCAGCAGGTATTAGCTTGTGTTCAAATTCTAAGTGACAATTTGCACGTGGAGCCGACTATCTGTTCATCTGAAGGCTCAGACCTGGACTGGGTATTTCTATTGTTTTTGACATTATATTGGCATAGTTTTAGTCATCTTTTAGGTCTTTGGTTAGAGAGTTTTGGTCATCAGAAGCCAATTTATGTTGAGCGCTTTTAAGTACCTGTATGTTAGATCACCATACAATCCTACCATATTTGTGGATATCGGGTGCTCTTCTGTCTTACGTATTACTCTGGGTTTG
This sequence comes from Juglans mandshurica, assembly GCA_022457165.1. Lineage (NCBI taxonomy): Eukaryota > Viridiplantae > Streptophyta > Magnoliopsida > Fagales > Juglandaceae > Juglans > Juglans mandshurica. The sequence goes on from CM039621.1 coordinate 36,942,811, forward strand.
TTTTGCTTTCAACACTTAACTGATCAAAATTCTCTCAATTAGCCACCCCTTTTTTCTATTTACAATTTCATTTTTCAAGATGATAATCGTGATTAAGAATTGGTCTATAATTACATGAAACTGTTCAAGAAACAAAAAGCAAAATAAAAAGAAAAATATGCTGCCTACCTGAGATTAGATAGGGATAAGAGCTGCATGAGTTTGATTGGTGTCCCATTATTATTTGGTTTGAATGAAACCTAAGTACAGCCTAATCCTTGCGCTTTAGAAGGGCAAACAATATAATGGATTTATGGGTCTCTGGGTTTAAGAAAAAGGAGGACCCTACAACTTTCTCAGAGTAGCGATTAAACAACTCATCCATGATCTCATTCCCAAAATGCTTAGCAAATTCTCCTTCCAATGCTGCTCTCAGGTATAAACTACGCATCGAGGGACTCGGCAGGATGAGATGCTTCTTCTGATTATTCAGATTTTCCATCCTCTCAATGCTGAAATGCTCATTTCTTTCTATCAATGCCTTCAATCCCTTTGGGGAGGTGTAATAAACCGGCAAATTGAAAGAATCCACCTTTGCTTCACTGACTAATCCCTGCAGTTAAAAAACAGCCATCAGGGCTTAATTTCCGAACCACGTTCGTTCTATGCCTCATTAAGTTGGTACTGAAAAAATGGTACTCCAAGCACTCCAATAATCGATTCCAAATTGTATTATATGGAACAGCAAGCGTATGGACTTTGCAGCAATCTCATAATGTTGGGTGAAGAACATAAAAAATCTTTCATGATATCACTCTTCCCGGTTTAAAAGAAGAAAATAAAAGAAAAATTTACTTACCACTTTGGCCATGTCCATTAGGCAAGATCCTAGAAGGTCAAGCTCTAAACCAGTAAATGAGTCAGATTTGCTCATGACATCGGGGACGGCAGGTATGAAAAGTGCCAATAGCCCTCCAACAACAAGCTCTTGTGCTCTAGCAATGAGAAAGGACTCCATGTCCTTGGCAAACCGAGTTGCATAGGCCTCCACAACTTCCTTTGGCGCATTTGTGTAGTGAATCCTCCCTTTATTCCATGCAGGAGAGCCCTCATCCATGACCTCCAAGGGGACCCTGGACAGCCAGTGTAGTGCATAAGAGGAGTGAATGAAAGGAAGAGATGCCTTTGGAAACAAGCGGCCATTGAAAGAACCCGGAACCCCAGCTGCAAAGTATTGTCTGTTGGGTGGGAGGGACTTGAAGAGAGTGCTGAAATCATTGGAGGCAAGGTCATTGAAGAATACTACAAATTCTGGGATCTGAGTGTTTTGTCCTCTTGATCTGTATTGGATTTGAATGGCCTCTATTATGTTCTGTACTGCGATGAAGGTATTGGGACCTGTAGAACAACCCAAGTCCGCTATACACACTGGCTTCAGAGAAGTAGAAAGCGTGCTGACGTCTAAGTAATTGGCTATGACCTCTTTGATCACTTCTTTGGCAGCTTCCACTACTCCTCTCTACAGCACAAATAGTAGAATCCAGTGTAAAATAACTCTCTATTCTATTTCTACTATAATTTCATTCAGCAATTGCCTATAAATTGGTCTAGTGTACATCAGATTTCATATGCGCTTTAGATGATTCAATGAAGACCATTAAACATTGGCAGTGCTGTACAAAAGCAAACGGGAAAAGAGAGAAAAAAAACATAGGCTAGACTGTTGAGAGAGTTGTACCTGATAGGTGGAGTTCAGAGCATAGCTACAAGGTCCCTCTCCTCCATTCATTACACACGACTTAGGCAAAGGATGGGTCTTTTCTTCCTCCATCTCTCTATCTTTTTCTCTCGTCTCTCTCTCAAACAAATACACATCCACCTTCTCTCTTCTCAAACAAATACATATCCTTTGTATATGGCAGGTGGATGTGTATTTCTCTCTTCTCAAACAAATACATATCCTTTGTATATGGCAGGTGGATGTGTATTTGGCAGGTGGATGTGTATTTGTTTGAGAGAGAGACGAGAGAAAAAGATAAGAGAGATCCCCCCCCCCCCCCCCCCCCCCCCTTTTTTTTAACATTATTTTTTAACATTTTTAAATATATTTAAAAAAATAAGAAATACAATATTATTAAAAAATATTGTGAGGGATTACCTATTATTAAAATAATCACAATAATTTTAAACAATATTATTAAAATTAGAAAATAAAATAAAAAATCATAACGGTAAATCCAAGCGGTAGGAATGAGTGGTAAGAATAGTATTTTTCTAAAAAACCTATGAGACAATTGGGACAAGAGATTTGGTGAGGGACAATGCTAGCGGGCTATCCAGCGGTAACCGCTGGGCGTACTGCTAGTTTTTTTTCTTTTTATTTTTTTCAACAATTTTTTCATATCCTTAATTATAAAAAATAAAATTAAAAAATATACAATTTTACTAATAGTCAGTTCTTTAACTATTAAGTAAAAATAAAATTAAAAAATTAAAATAATTGAGTGATAACTTTAAAGAGATTTAATGGCATTTTCCTTTGGTGAGTACCAAACCACGTGATTTACGCTATAATACATCTTTTAAATTCTTTATACAAGCAAATGATTTCATTGTAATAATTCAAAGTGTAATAGGTGGGGCTAGGGACCCTATAATCTTCTCAAGATTTTCAAGTCTATGTGTTAAATAGTTAAATAAATCTTAAAAAATAAAAAAAAGGATTGGGAAGTTGAGACTAACAAAGTAGCATAGACCCTCTATTCTCTTTTCTCTTTTTTTGAAATCATATCATTGCATAACTTTAAACATTCCGTACATTTTTCTCAGAAGCAATACATTGCAAAATCTGAGGAGGACCCTCCTCAATCCAAACGATTTCTTGGTCAAAATTCATAGCAAGTTGTGCAAGTATATGAGCAGCATTGTTTCCTTGCCGAGATAAACTGCAACTGTCTGTTTAACCTGTGAGAAAAAAAGCCTTTCAAATCCTCTACAAGTTGTCCATACCAAGAGCAATTTTCCTGCTTACCCTTAACATCATTAATCAATACTAGAGCATCCCCTTCAAATATGCACTGAGATAACCCCAGTTCCAAACTTAGAGTGGTAGCTCTTTCCAAAACAACAGCTTCAGCATGTAAAGGGTTTAAAATAAAGGATTTTGCCCAACCTGCAGCAGCCATCAACTCACCATCCCAATTTCTAGTGACAATTCCCCCTCCCATCCTTTTTAAAATAGCATCATAGGCAGCATCCCAGTTAATCTTAAACCACCCATAACTTGGTTTTTTCCATCTCACAATTATAGAAGAAGCAGAATTTTCAACAACTGGAACATGAAGATAATGTTGAGCAGCAGCAAAATTAGATAATTCGATATAAGCAGTATGCCATACTTTGCTAGGATTCTCAATCTGATCCTCAAACACCCATTTATTCCGTCTAAACCATATTCTCCTAAACACACAAGCAAGCAATTCTATATCAGCCTTATTAAGTTTCATTACCAGATCTTCCCATATGTGTTGAAATTGTAAATCATTCAATGCTGCTTTTTGCACTGGACTGCGTAAATCAGACCATACATCTTAAGCAGCAACACAATTCCACAACACATGACAACTAGTTTCCTCAAACTGTTTGCACCAGGGGCAGAAATCATCAGTAATTATCTTCCTCTGCATAAGGTTCCTTTTAGTAGGTAAAGCCTCATGAATAGCCTTCCACAAAAAGAGTTTAAACCCATTTGACACTTGTAACCCCCACACTTTCTGTCACTTGACAAAAGAAGACTGATAATCTGAAGTCCCTCCCAAATAAAAATTATGTAACTGACACTGTAAAAAATATGCAGACTTTACAGAGAAAAAGCCATTTCTAGAAGGGCCCCAATATATTTTATCTCTAGAGCCCTTACTACTAGTTGGTAAACACTTGATGACCTCTGCTTCCTCCACATTAAAAATCTGGTCAATTAATAGCTCGTTCCATTTCCCTGTTGCATCCAACAGTTCATTCACATGAGAATCCTCTTGCAAAACAGAAATCTGGGATTGCACCTTATGAGTAAATGGAGTAGGAAGCCAACTATCTCCCCAAATCTTAATATGTTCTCCATTACCCACTCTCCATCTCATCCCCGCTCTAACTAAATCACCTGCCCCACAAATACTCCTCCAGATGATTGATGCAGAAAATCCAACTTTGGCATTCATGAAGGTGATTTTTGTTTCGAGAATTGTCCAAAGTTTATACTACAACCATACGTGAGAGATTGTCGGTAGATGGGATTGCACTCTGAATAGATTGTTGCGATTGAAGAAAGTCTTATTCTCCTACTCCGCAGCCTTGGATAGGAGAGTGTTAAATCGAAGTTCTAGGAAAAGTAGTAAGTTAGGCTGGAACAAAGAATCAACTCAATCACAATCTTGCAGTATTTAAAAAGCATGCAGCTAGGTATGGGCGTTGCACGCGTCAACTATGGAGGGGCATGAATGATCAGATCTTGAAGATCTGAGACTAAAGAATTTGATGGAAAATGACGTTTGAAGCTCTGATTGTGGGCGGCGCATGAGGCAGACAAGATTGCAATTTTGCAGCCTTATAGTCTTTAAGAAGTTTGAGGTATGATGTGTGCCACTCAAAGTTGCAAAAGGCAATAGCTCAAACAATTTTCTATCTCGGAAGAGAGAAGCGAGCATGCCCACCCCCCGGGGTAAGAATGGTTTGATCTTCCATTGCAATTATCCATTTTTTTAAATAAGTATTTTTATTGAGAACCTTCTTTTATGTCGGAGGAAAACATGAAAACCAAAAAAAAATAAAAAAATAAAAAGAAAAGCTCAAAACCCTATTACTTACAACGTAGTACCAGCAATCATATCCTATCCAATCTCAACAGGCCTGTTATCTCCTTTGGAGCCCGCTCAAAATCCGTCGGATTTCCTTTGGGACCTTCTTTAGCAAGAAAATCAGCTTCTCGATTTATTTCTCTATATATGTATCTAACTACTATGTTCAACTCCTTTGCAGAGTAAGCAATTCTCTCCCAGTCTTCTTGCACAGCCCAATGAACATCACCCTGTCCATTCCACCAGTTAACCAACACTAGGGAATCAGTTTCAACCTTGACATTAGACTGCATCAGCGTAATACATATTCGCAGACAATCAAGCAAAGCTCTCAGCCATTGTGTTTGTACCATGGGAGTGCATCAATCATGATTGGTGCATTTATCAAAGTGAATGAGGAACGTATTCGTTGAAATATTATTATCGTTCATTATTGTCGGCAGAACGATTCAAATCTCAGAATGTCCTCGGCCCTCCTGACGCATATCCGTGTTCTTCCAGCTTGCTTAGGTTGTAATGTTGTGGCCCCGCAAACAGACCGCACGACAACGGAACCTTTGAAGAAGACAATCTTGGCGACAGAAAGGAAATGACATATGACAGAAGGAAGAATGCTCGATGTAAGCATCACGCTCTGCCAGTTTCCTACTACCTTTGAATGCCAACAAGCTCACATAAAAATGTCGTCTTTCTTCTTCTTTTTTGTTTTTTAAAGGACAGACAGAAACAAATGAATAATCTTTTTCAAACCAGAGTAGGCAATACAAAATCTCAACACACCAACAAGTGCAGAACGCAAACAGGAGCTAAAAGAATAAAACTCATCGAACACGATTACACAAAAAGAGCTGTAGGAATTCGTGTCCCATCAGAATTTGGTTTTGACGAAAATAAACCAGTTTAATTCTTTCGCTTTAGAAGGACAAAGATTATGGTGGATTTATCAGTCTCTGGGTTTAAGAAAAAGGACGACCCTGCAACCTTTTTAGTGTATCTATTAAACAAATCGTTCATGATCTCATTCCCACAAAATGCTTAGCAATTTCTCCTTCCAATGTGGCTCTCAAGTATAAACTACGCATTGAGGGATTCGGCAGGATGAGATGCTTCTTCTGGTTATTCAAATTTTCCATTCTCTCAATGCTGAAATGCTCATTTCTTTCTATCAATGCCTTCAGTTCCTTGGGGGAGGTGTAATAAACTGGCAAATTGAAAGAATCCACCTTTGCTTCACTGACTAATCCCTGCAGTTAAAAAAAAAAAAAAACGGCCATCTTTAAGTCTCATGAAAATGGAGAACCAAATATTACACTATCCAATCAGATCAGTCACTGAAAAATGGTACTCCAATGACGCCCATGTTCAATAATCGGTGCCAAATTGTATCATATGCAACGTCTCACCCAAGCTTGACCAAAACTTCCCCACTAATGGGGAGAACTTTGCAGCAATCTCATCTCAAAATGTTGGATGAGGCAAGATCCTAGAAGTTCCATCTCTGTACCCGTAAATGTGTCAGAATTGCTCATGACATCGGGGATGGCAGTTACGAAAAGTGCCAATAGCCCTCCAACACAAGCTCTTGTGCTGTAGCTATCGGAAAGGACTCCATGTCCTTGGCAAACCAAGTTGCATAGGCCTCCACAACTTCCTTTGACGCATTTGTGTAGTGAATCCTCCCTTTATTCCATGCAGGAGAGCCCTCATCCATAACCTGTCTGGGGACCCTCGACAGCCAGTTCAGTGCACAAGAGGAGTGCATAAAATGAAGAGATGCCTTTGGAAACAAGCGACCGTAGAAAGAACCCGGCACCCCAGCTGCAAAGTATTGCCTGTTGGGTGGGAGTGATTTGAAGAGAGTGTTGAAGTCATTGGAGACGTGGTCATTGAAGAACACAAGGAATTCTGAGATCTGAGTGTTTAGTCCTTTTGATTTGTATTTAAGATCAATGGCCTCTACTATGTTTTGCACTGCAATAATGGTATTGGGTCCTGCAGAACAATCCAAATCCGCTATAAACACTGGGCTTAGAGAAGTAGAATGCGACTCGATGTCGAAGTGATTGGCTATGGCCTCGTTGATCCTTAATTTATAGATTGTGACGCCTTAATTCCCTGCTCTTCCAGCTTGCTTTATAGATTGTAATGCCGTGGTACCTGTAAACGCCAGTACGTAGGACATGAAACCTGTGAAGAAGAAGACAACTTCGGCTGGCCGATTAATGCGATAGAAAGCAAATATCAAACAGAATTTTGGCCACTGTCGGTACCCTAGAAAAGAATAATTCAAAGGTAGTAGGAAACTGGCAAAGCGTGATGCATCTCATCGACCCTAATTTCAGATTGCGAGGTTTGATTATGTCCATACGTGACCAAAGAGAGTTTAGGGAGAGCTTTGAGACAGTAGGAGAGTGGCAAAAGCAAACCAGCCTTTATCTTAGACAAAGTCGAACCAACTTATTCAAATTGCTGATCAGAAATATGCCGCATTTTCTCATTTTTCATCAAATAGCTTTCAGCAGGGATGGTTTCCTGCTAATGAATAGATAAGCAGAATGACAATGATTCCCTGCAGGTGACCAGTTTTTTGTTTATATTTTTTGTTTTGGTTCCCCTGGTGCGATGGTGTGGTAGCTGGACTTGTGTGAGGACAAGCTGGGTAACAATCATTTCTCGATAATAAACATTCTAGCATCTGTTCGACCATCACTGGATGTTCACAAGCTGGTGAGACAGCAGTATATCATTTTTTTTTTAAATTTTAAATCAGAAAATAGGGAGTACTAATTTTGATTAGCATGTGAGGAATACTCTCCACAACCCAGCGTTAAAATACAGCAGCAAACTACGAACATCCACACCATGCGGTTTGCACCATATTCAAAATCGATCTGAGAAAATCTAGTCAATTTAGGAAAGCTCTATTTCTATCAAAATATAAAGATCAACAGCACAAAAAAGATTGTATTCGCTGCACTTGGCAAGCCCAGGTAACAATATATCGTGTTCATTTAAAGTGGTAATGCCAGAGTAAATAATACTGTCATGGCCACGCAAAGAATTAGTGCAACGCATTCTGTCAACAGAGTAAAATAATGAAGTAGTTCATGATACATTTTGGACTGAATACATGGTGATTACAAAACCATGCATTGGCATCCCACAGAAACCTCAGAAATATCCGAAAGAAGCAATTTTGTAACTTCGTTAAATATTCATCTATGAGCAATTCCACATAATGAACCATTTCCAGTTAATCCATTTGCACTATTTCACTCCAGGCAAAAACCATTTTCCTTTAGTTTTCTTCTTCTTCTTCTTCTATTTTTTTTTTTTTTAAATTTTTTTAAATCCCTATACTATTTACAAATGATACAGCACAAAATGAATGAAGACCAGCAAAACCCAGCAAAGAACAAAAGTGACTTGAGTCAACTTTTCATGGTTTATGTTGTGCAAAGATGGATGTAGGGACTGCTTGGCGAGGAGACAGAGCTTTGCCATTCACAAGAACTTGTTCCAAGAAATCAACACGAATTGACTTGAACTGGTAATGCTGCCAGAATGGACTCATTATTTAACTTGGATATATGAATAAAAGGCATAAGAAAATTTTTTAGTTATTCATTAAGTAGACAATATAACATTACATGAAGTATTCAAGTTAGTTTTTATATCTACTAACAAAAAAGCAAGAATAACAAAAATATTCCAAAAGAAAGTACCTTTCCTTTCCAAGAAAAATCAATGTAACGATAATAAGGTTCCAATAAAGATAGCTGATCTCCTTCTTTGATCTGTAAAGATGGTAAGGATAATGTTCAGTTCTAATACTGATTGCACAAAATGAGCAACAGAGGGAAACATCTGTTTGCAAAATATATGTAAGGTTGAGGACAAATCAATGTATTGAATATTTTTCGACTATATAATTTCTTGACCCTATCCATGATCAATTATTAAAAATCTCCAGATTCATAGGATTGCTAGCAGTAAGCATGGGAAGCCCGGCTTATCTGGTGGCGGTGGTGTGCTTCGTGATCATAGAGGAGATCTATTTGCAGGTTTTTCTCGTTACTACCAAACTCAGACCAATATTGTAGCTGAATTTTGGGCTTTGAGAGATGGTCTTAGACTTTGTAAGGAACTGGGATTATCGGATATAATAGTTGAGACAGATTCTATGATGGTGCTTTCATAGATTCATTGTGGTGAATGTTCCCACTAGTAATTATGGGATTTTTGGGAAGAGGTGATTGAGCTTATTTAGACTCTTAATTGTCGCATTTGTCATGTTTTTCGAGATCGCAGTATAGTGGCTGATTTTTTGCTAAAGAAGGAGCCTGTAATTCTTGTATGGATCTTCGTGCTCATAGTCTTATTCCTAGAAGACTTAAAGGTTTGTTGCGCCTTGACAAATGCTCTCTACCTTATTTGAGATTGAGGTTTGCTTATTCTTTGTTGAAGCTATTTGGCAAGACCAAATTGGATTATGCAGGTTTCTATGCAGGTTTTTTTAGTCAACTTTTCGGTTTTTATGCATATTTATTTGGATTTAATTGATTTATTAAGATTTGAGTTCTGTTTGTTTTTATTTAATAACTGTATAGTGTTTGAGTTAGTCTATATCTAATTTTGATGCTTGGGTTTGGATTCAATGATTATATGTAACCCCTAGACATCTGGTTGTAACCACGGTATTCCTCCCCCATAAGTGAGGACTATTAATAAAATTGGGATACCGTCTTCTTCTTAAAAAAAAAAAAAAAAAAAAAAACCACACATGTACACATAGGCAACAACAAAAATACAAGTGCTCATGCTTTCGTAGGGTGCAATGAAATATAGATATCTTCCGCGGGATAAAATATTGATAACAATGAGCAGACATTTTAGGAGCGGTTATGAGAGCAAATGTAAACTCCATAGTTGTCTTAACTACATAGGTGAATTTGGCTGATATAGCGACGAAATAGAAAAGTTGATCAAATGGTGAATCAAACAACTTTAGACTTGGCCAGGAGAGACAATTACCTATAGAAGAGAAGTGTTCCATTTTTTTTTTTATTAAAAAAACATTTCTTCAATTTTTTTTTATTGGCACTGTGTGTCCAGGAACAACATCCCGACTAATCCTGGGGGTGCACAGGCTCTCGGCAAGGAGTTTCCCGCAAGCCCAAGGCCTTTACCTAGTCCGATGGCCCCTAGAGATTGTTTGTACCCAAGGAGATTTGAACCTTAGACCTGGGGGAAACATACCCTCAAGCTCAAGGCCTTTACCACTTGAGCTAACCCCTAGGAGTTAAAAAAACCTTTCTTTAATTACAATTACTAAGATTCTTAATCATTATTATTAATAGCAAAAAAAAAAAAAAACGTTGTTTCATCTTGTTTTTATTAATAGTGGTGATTAGTTTAGTTTTCTCTATTCACAATAAGATGTTTGCATCATGATGGGGTTGAGTAGGAATGTTATCATTGATCAAAAGTATTTTGAGTTTAAGATGGTTAATGAAAGATGGTGGAGGATAACGAAGAGCAGTTGTCGTGCGGTGAATCACATTTCCATGGACCATTTATCGTTGGGATGGTTGGCTGCCGTGGTGAAGGAAGGTGCAGCCTTTGGGGGTCCTCCTGTTTTTCTTAAAACACAGAGAAATGGTTCCTAGGTTTGGGTGGTGTAGAGGCAGCGTAATTCCTACGGGAGTTTTTTCACCTTATCGGAGTTCGGTCAAGCAAGGTGGTGTGGGTTGCTAGTGATACCGGAAGGGAGGAAAGGAATAGGATGGAGAAATTTTGGAAACTTGTTGGAGGAGCTCTCTGCAAAATCCTCTGTTTTGGGAGGAAATAATAGAGGGACTCACCCATTGAAGTCTTCTCCTCCGTCGCAGGGCCATCAAGCTTACTCTTTGTATAGAGAGGCTTTGTCTCGAGCCCCAATACATGCAGAGAGGGCAGACGTTCCTTCTTCTTTGGTGAAGGCGCAACAGTGTGAAGGGAATGGCAGGAGTGTGTCGGGGACGAATTGGGCATTTCTGTTGCACGCCTTGTCTGAAATGGAGATGCAAGTTGGTTGCTTGCAGACTAATTTAAAGTTACTAAAACGCTGCGTTGAAGAGGAGATGAAGAAGGACTGGGACATGGGCCAGGAAGAAGGCCCTGGCAACGGGCTAGAAAAGGGAAAGGCTGTGGCCTCAAGCGGCCTAGGGGCCCCATCAGATTCTCAAGTGGCCCAGTGGCTTTTCACGCAGGCCTGTGTGGAGCTCCAAGCCCAGCCTGTCTCCCAGGCCCAAGCAGTGAAGCCTGTCTGGAGGAAGCAGCCGCAGGATCTTGGTGGCCCGTCGACGTGTCGACCCGCGCCACTGTCGCCGGCAATACCTCAGACGACATCGCCGAAGGCCGTAGAAGCTCCGAAGGAGGTCCTGGCGCCGGAGTTTGCTTCATCGGAGGCTGGAGGAGGGCTTAATGTTTCCTCGCTGGCTCGCATTGACTTGCTACCTGCTCTGACCACCTTGCCAGAGCCCGCAGGTGCACAGACAATTGCAAAGAGGTCTGAGATGGTGTTTGTGAGCAGCGACCAGGTTGTTGTCCCTGAGCTTGCCACGGTCAGCATCTGCGATGATGTTTTGGCTACTGTTTCCGAGCTTTTGACTTCACCTCAGGCACAGAAAGCCCCGATAGCCTCAAAGGAAGTCTCGGAAGGACTACAAATGGTGTCTGCGAGCAGCGACAAGGCTGTTGTTCCCGAGCTTGCCGCAGTCAGCTTCTACAATGATGTTTTGGCCACTGTTTTGACTTCACCTCAGGCACAAAAAGCCTCGATATCCTTAGAGGAAGTCTTAGGAGAACTACAGATGGTGTCGTATGCGCCAGTAATTGAGGAAGGGCAAACTGTGGACGTATTGAGGTCAGAGGAGGAGGGGACTAGCCTATGGAAGCAATCCTTGATTTTTGAAGACAATGAGGAGGAGGAGATGGGTAGTCTGTCCCCTCTACAGACTCTACCCCCTCAGATCAAGCCTAGAGCATCAGATTGAGTGTTAAAAAAAGTCGGGGAGCTTCAAGGGTGGGTAGGTTTGACATGTGATGGATATGAAGAACAATTCAAGACTCTCCTAATAGCCATTGAAGCTGGCAGTTCTACGACCATGAAGTCAGCTCTTAGAAAGGAGAGAGAGCTGAGACGATTGCAATGTTTTATCAATTATGATAACAAGGAGGGAACCTCGAGGAGAGTTAGAACAAAAGGGAGGGACTCTATATTTGTTAATGAAGCCTAAAATATTGTCTTGGAACGTAAGAGGGATCAATGACTTGAATAAATGTCTTCGTATTAGATCTCTTCTACGTAGTTGGAAAGTGGGGTTGTTAGAAGTATAATCCGCAGTTTGTGGGGTTGTTCCTTTGTGGGGTGGTGTTATTTAGCTTCGTCGGGGGCTTTGGGAGGTGTGTTAGTGATGTGGGATAGGAGAGTGGTGGAGATGGTAGAGGATTGCATCGGGTCCTTTTCCATGGCTGTATCTTTTAGGAACACTGAGGATGGGTGGAGGTGGGCTCTTGCGGGTGTGTATGGGCCTAATGTGGATAGTGATAGAAGCTTATGTGAGAGGAATTGGCGGGTCTAAATTCTTTATGGGATTTACCTTGGATTTTTTGTGGCGATTTCAACGTTGTTCGGTTCCCTAGTGAGAGGGCAGGGACATCTACTTCGATAAGAGCAATGGAAAACTTTTCAGAGTTGATTTTCGAATTGAATCTCTTGGATCTTCCTTTGGTGGGGGGGGGGGGGGGGGGGGGGGCTATACTTGGTCCAACAGTCGAGGATGGTCAAAGTTGGATAGATTCCAGTATCTCCTTCGCGGAAGACGCACTTTCAGGATCTATGTCAGAAAAGGTTGTCACGAGTATGTTCTAACCATTTCCCAATTTTGCTGGATTGTAGTGGCATTCATGGGGGTAGGTGTCCATTCAAATTTGAGAATATGTGGTTGAAAGTTGATGGGTTTGTGGAGAAGGTAAGGGCCTAGTGGGAAGCTTATTCCTTTGATGGAACACCTAGTTTCATAGTGGCGGGCAAACTTAAAGTTCTAAAGGTTGACTTAAAGAAGTGGAATGAAGAAGTATTTCGACATACGGAAGTGCAAAAAAATATTCTTTGGGATGAGTTGCAAGTATTGGAGGGAGGAGAGGTGAATGAGGAATCTTTGTCAAGAAAGAATGTGGTGGTAACCGAAATTGAGAAAGTGTTGTTGATGGAGGAAATATCTTGGAGGCAGAAATCAATGGCACTTTGGTTGAAGGAGGGAGATAAAAGCACTAAGTTCTTTCACAAGGTGGCTAATTCTCATAGGCGCCACAACGCGATTGAAGTCCTTCATTCAGGCTCGAATGTGTTACAGTCTCCCGAAGAGATTCAAGATCATATAGTGCAGTACTATGAGGAGCTCCTAGCTGAAAAAGTTGAGTGGCGCCCCAAACTGGATGGTTTATTTTTTGACCAACTCGATTCGGAGGTAGCAAGTTGGTTGGAGAGGCCGTTTGTTGAAGAGGAGGTGCATCTAGTGGTGAGAGGCATGTGCAAAGATAAAGCCCTGGGTCCGGATGGTTTTTCCATGGCCTTTTTTCAAGAATGTTGGGAGATAGTGAAGGAGGAAGTAATACAAATTTTCCATGATTTTCATTCTAACCTTAAGTTTGAAAAGTCATTAAATGCTACTTTTATTGCTCTTATTCCAAAGATAGTTGGTGCCCATAATTTGAAAGACTTCCGGCCTATTAGCTTGGTAGGTGGGATCTACAAGATTATTTCAAAAGTGTTAGCTAACCGCATGAGTTTGGTGATGGACAAAATCATTTCCAAACCTCAAAATGCTTTCATTCGGGGGCGGCAAATTTTGGACTCCGTTTTGATAGCGAATGAATGTTTGGACAGCCGGTTAAGAGAAGACACTTTGGGGGTCCTTTGCAAGTTAGACATGGAAAAGACCTATGATCATGTGTGTTGGGATTTTCTTTTTTATATGTTGAGAAGGTGTGGGTTTGGAAACAAGTGGTGCGAATGGATTAAACACTGTGTTTCAACCACTCGGTTTTCGGTTTTAGTTAATGGAAAATCTTGTAGTTTTTTTCAATCTTCAAGGGGTCTGCGACAAGGGGACCCATTATCACCTTTCCTCTTTGTTTTAGTAATGGAGGCTTTGAGCTGCATGATGGAGGCTGCCGTTAGGGGGGGATTTATTGCTGGTTTTTCAGTGGGCAACAACAACAATGGTGTCAGTTCCATTTCTCACCTATTATTTGCGGATGATACGCTTATCCTTTGTGATGCAGTTAGTGACCAGATTCAAGCTTTAAGGGCAGTGTTGTTGTGTTTTGAAGCTGTTTCAGGACTTAAGGTAAACCTAGGAAAGTCGGAATTGGTACCAGTGGGGGTTGTGAGTAATATTGCTTCTCTAGCAGAGTTGTTGGGTTGTAAAATTGCCTCACTTCCTATGAAATATCTTGGACTACCCTTGGGGGAGTCATTTAAAGCAAAGAGCATTTGGGATGGAGTGGCATAGAAGATTGAGAAAAGATTATCGGGGCGGAAACGGCTATATCTATCAAAAGGGGGGAGGTTAACACTTATTAAAAGTACTCTCTCCAACCTTCCTACTTACTATCTTTCCCTATTTCCATTGCTGGTTGAAATGGCGGACCGTTTGGAAAAGTTGTTTAGAGCTTTCTTGTGGGGTGGCATGGGGGAGGAAGTCAAATTTCACCTTGTTAGTTGGCAAATGGTGTGTTGTCCGATTGCGAATGGGGGATTAGGGGTGCAAAATTTGAGCATTTTTAACAAGGCCCTTCTTGGTAAGTGGTTGTGGAGATATCAAATGGAAGGGAACTCGTTGTGGAGAGAGGTAATTGCACACAAGTACGGTAATGAGTGGGGGGGATGGTGTTCCAAGGAGGGTAGGGGGTCATATGGAGTAAGCTTATGGAAATTTATTAGAAAAGGATGGAACACCTTTGAAAAAAAATTAGGTATGGAGTGGGTGATGGAGCAAGACTTCGCTTTTGGTTCGATGCTTGGAGTGGGGAGATGCCTCTTTCCATTGTTTTTCCAGTCGCTTTTAACATGGCTAGAAATCAGCAAGCGCCAGCCTCAGATTTGCTGAGTTGTGCCAATGGGACGGTAACTTGGAATGTCACTTTTACTAGAAATGCTTAGGACTGGGAACTTGATGAGATGGCAGCCTTTTTTAGACACTTGTACTCAGCAAAGGTAGGAGGAAATGGGGGTGACCGTATGTTGTGGATTCACACGGGGAGAAACCAGTTTACTATTCAATCTTTTTACAAGGTTTTGACAGTACAACCCACCTTTTTCCCGTGGAAGAGTATTTGGAAAGCACAAGCTCCGTCTAAAGTTGTGTTTCTTACTTGGATAGCTGTGCTTGGAAAGATTATGACAGTTGATAATTTAAGGAAGTAGGGTATGGTAGTCATGGAGTGGTGCTACATGTGCAAAATGAATGGAGAATCGATAGATCATTTACTTTTACATTGTGAGGTGGCAAGGAAATTATGGGATGGTATCCTTGATAGAGCAGGACTGAGTTGGGTAATGCCTAAGAGTGTATTGGAACTACTAGCGTGCTGGAACAGGAGGCATATCAGTGCACAATTGGTAGCAGCGTAGCATATGATACCTTTGTGCTTAATGTGGTGTTTATGGTCAGAAAGGAATGATAGGTGTTTTAGTAACAGGGAGCATATAGTGGGGGAAATCTGGAATTTTACAGTGGTTTTCTGCTATTGTATTAAAGGGTGGGAATGTCCATGAGTTTCTATTTTCTTTCTAGCTCACTAGAATGTAATTAGGTGTCTCACTTTGTATACTTCCTATGTACTTGGGCTTTGCCTAGTTTCATTCTATTCAATAAAGCTACTTATTTACTTATAAAAAAAAAAATTATTAATAGCAGTAGCAGTAGTCCTAGAAGTAGTTAAGTTTACTGGGAATTAATGGAGTGTTTCCTAAGATCTAATAATAGATCTTCATACAGGAAAATGAACTGCAGAAAATTAGATAAATGACTAAAAGAAAAAGAAAGAAAACGGAAGAAGAATAAATCTGCACAAGATGAGAAGAAGCTTTAGAAAAGAAGAAACTAGTGAGGCAACGGGGTGAATCCCCAATCCCCCTCTCAAAAAAATAAAAGAAAAGAAGAAAGAAAAAAATGAAGAAAGTAGAAAAGAGAAATTTTGGCAGCTAATCTTACCGCATCATTGCGTGTACCATAGAGTGACAGAATGAAGCATATTTGATTTGAATCACATACCAGGTAGTATCTGCAAAAACGAAAACAATTTTTATTCATCAGTAAAAAATTGAAAACAAAATTGGGGGCAGAGAGTGTGACATTTAAAAATTTTAGGGTTTTATAATTAGCAATGAAAAATATAAAATGTGTAGCATAACCTCAAATGAAATATATTTGAATATCCAAATAAACAAACTACGATAGTGCCATCACACAGAAAACTTACAGGGGAGCAAGTCCTTCATGCTTAATGAAGAATACCACTTTCCCTACTACTGCAACTGCTTTGTTCAGACCCTCCACCAGAAGATCTATAGTGGCTTGTTTGTATGACGAACTCACTTTCAAACCAGAAGCAGACAAGAAATAAAGAAAAGAGAAATCAGGCTCACTCAAATCCACAATCAACCACAAACTTAAACACATGGAGGACTCAGGAACAGTACAATTAGCAGCTCCCAGCGATGATGCTAAAGAAGCAAGTCGTTTAGCTCGAGCATGTCCCTGAAAAGAAAACTTTTGTAAGAACTAGTTGCATCTTTGTCATTAGATCTTAAACTGACCTCAGAACGACACTAAGTTGCTAGAAATGAAAGTATATACTAAAGAATTTTCTTGACTAATTGGCCGCTTCTGTGAATAAAAAAGTCCATGGCAAAAATTGTCAACATCTTGTACATGCTCCTGAATTCCGTTTCATAGTCTCAGCACATTGTGGAATAATGAAGAAAAGAATACTGATCGTTGACGAGAAGAAAAGTGAAAGACTCTGCTCTGTCCACAATATCCTTAAAGATCTCTCTAGTTAGGGCACTATTAGAGCACCAATGAAATTGAGTCTGGCCCACCAAACCAAAACCACTAGATTTATTTATTTTTTGATCGGTATATAAAACTTAGATAGGCATAGCCCAAGAACACGGGAACCAACCACTAGATTTAGATAAATACTAAATTATCATATTGCTGCATTTACAAAATACATGCATTACCCTCAACATATTCTCCAACTTGTCAAGAAGGTTAACCATCTTTTGAACCTCCTCTCCAGCATTAAGACCAGGATCCTTCAAAGCAGCCGCTTCAAATCCTCTGAGGGCCCTCTCATAGTTCTCTAAATATTTGTTTACCTGAAAACAGAAATCCCATCTGTTTAATGTAAATAACATTACAGACAAAATGCTTGTATTCTTCATGTGGTTGTTGTTGCTGTTAGTCAATAGGACAAAAAATCTGTTGATGATAAACCAGGAACTTGTGTGCTTGATGGGCACAGTGGCTAATAAAATAAAATTAGATAGGAATCTTAGTATGTTGAAATAAGGTATATGCCGCAGGTCTTCAGCCATAAGAGTGTTTTTGTTTCCAGTGAAGAAGCTAGGAATCGAATCAAGGAGGGGCTGAACTGCACTAAAAACTTTTGTAGGGGCCAAAATATTTTTTGATGAGTAAAAAAGTTCTTTGGAGCCACAATTAAAGTAACAAAAGAATACCCTAAAAAGCTCTCTTCATGCCCCCTATTTTCATCCTGCTTGTTTCTATGAGATGAGGATCTTGGTCATTTCTCTTTTAGCCAGCAGCTGTTCAGAATTCAGATGTCTAGAAACTTTTGTTAGCCTGTCTGGTCTTGATCAGCTCTCACAGGTTTCAACAGGTAGGAGTCTTAGCTTAAATGGCCAAGCAATTTCGCTGGGATCCTAGCTTGCATGCAAGCGCTTTTGACCTTTACATATTACGTATTACTGTATCTTGTAAGGATGATGAAAAACTAATTATGTTTAGACCGCCATGATATATCGTGTGGAGTGATGCCATATGCTGGTTGTGTGGTGCATTCTCTGTCAGATGTGATGCCTATGTTTGTTCTGTTTTTGTTTACCTTTTCTTCTGCATAGTATAATTTTTTTTTTTATAAGTAAAACGATTGTATTAATAAGAATAGGCATAGCCTAAGTACACAAGATGGTATACAAGAGGCCATTAAAATCTACAGCTATGGCCAATAGAAATAAAGTACTAATAAAAAAAGATCTAAGTTCCTCTATCGTGCACTCCTTGTCTTCGAATGTCCGGTCATTTCGCTCTTGCCACAAGCATCACAGAATACAGATAGGAATCATCTTCCATACATCTTTGATTTGTGGAATACCTCCTAAGTTTATCCAGCTGGCCAATAACGCAACCATTGTGGTGGGCATTACCCAAGCTAGCCCTAATCTGCAAAACACTTCATCCCATAACAATCTAGCAAGCTCACAATGCAATAAGAGATGATCCACAGTCTCGCCATTTTTCTTACACATGCAGCACCAATCTACTATGATCACCCTGCATTTCCACATGTTATCCATTGTCAAAAGCTTACCCAGAAAAGCTGTCCAAGCAAAAAATGCCACTTTGGGAAGCGCTTCTTATTTCGCCAAATCCTTCTCCATGGAAACTGATTGTTCTACGACTGTGTGAGAGACTTATAGAAAGAGCGAATCGAGAATATACCTTTGCCTGCAGGTACCCCACCACAGCGTATCAGCTCCTTGAGTGCTTGGTTTCATGGAATACAATGGGCTAAAAAAGTCCCCAAAGCTACCAACTTCCCAATCTTGGGCCGCCCTAGTGAAGTTGATGTTCCATTGGACTTGATCCCCATATATCACCATAAGATCAGCCACTGAAACTTCTTTCTCGCATGTAACCTGGAAAACTGAAGGGAACAAGTCCTTTAGGGCATTATTCCCAAACGAGTCTAGTATGACGATTAAAAACCCCCCACCCTTGTCTAATGTGCTTCCAGACTCCCACCCCATAAGCCCACTTATCTCTCTAGTGCACCCCCCTAACAAACCACCATATTTACATTCAATCACCAACTTTCCCGAGTAAAGCCCGATTGAAAATCCTTAAGTTTCTAATTCCAACCCTCTAGAGAATAATGGGGAGCATACCTTGTCCCAACTGACTAGATGAAATTTGAAAGTCATCCCACATGCCACTCCAAAGAGGAAATCACGATGAAGTTTCTCAATCCGAGTCGCCACACTTGTTGGAAATGGGAATAGAGATAGGAAGTACTTTGGTAAATTAGACAGTGTACTTACTCTTGATTAATGTGATCTTGCTACCTTTTGACAAGTACAGTCTCTTTCAACCTGTCAATCTATGTTCTATCTTCTCAATCACTGTATCCCATATTGATTTAGCCCTTGAGGCAGCCCCCAACGGAAGGCCAAGGTAACTCATGGGAAGAAAGGAAACCTTACATCCAAGGGTGTTAGTCAACTGCCAAGTGTTACGAACATTGCCAACTAGCACTAGCTCTGATTTTTCAAATTTCACTTTCGAACTTGATGTTGCTTCAAAGCAGAGCATTAGTGCTCTCAATGCCCGAATCTAGTTTTGGTCTGCCTCACAAAATATTAGTGTATTATCTACAAACAACAAGTGAGAAATGTTAAGAGTACCCCTATTGGGGTAACCAACCAAGAATCTAGCCACAAAACCATTATTAACCAAAACTGAGATCATTCTGCTAAGCACCTCCATGACAATGACAAAGAGGAGTGTGGACGGATCCCCTTGTCTTAGGCCTCGGGGGAGCTTTTAAAGAAACCAACTGGACTGTCATTCACCAAGACTGAAAACTTCACCGTTAATATACACCATCTGATCCACGAACACCATCTCTCCCCAAATCCACACCTCCCAAGTAAGTGAAGTAAGACCTAGTCCATCAAGCTTTGGCCGCCGCCACCCCTCTTGCTTGGTAAGCATGTGTTCAAAAACATAAGCAACATGTTCTCGAATCACAGGGGCCTCCATACAATCCACATCATCAATAGTTAGCATCTCAATGTTATTGGTTCTCCTATGAGAGTTAGCCACTCTATGAAAGAACTTTGTACTTCGATCCCCTTCTTTCAACCACAAAACTCTTAATTTTTGGTGCCAAGAGATCTCCTCTAATAAGGTAACCCTCTCTAATTCTGAGACCAACTCGATTTCAGAGATAATTCTTCTGAGATAAGGACCTAGCCCTCCCGTGTCCTGTCTAACTCTTGTAGCTCCTCCAACATGGATTTCTCACGTTCACCTATATCACCAAAGGATAGAGTATTCCAAAGCTTTAAATCTTTTTTTTAAAGCTTTCAGTTTGCCTGCAAAAATAAAGCTAGGGGTACCATGAACTTGATATGAAGACCACCATTGTCTAACATTGTCCACAAAGCCTTCAGTTTTCAGCAACATATTTTCAAATTTAAAGTATTGACGCCCTTCTTGGATATCACCACAAATCAGCAATATAGGAAAATGATCCGAACAAAGACGAGGTAGCCTCTTTTGACATACGTCCGGATAGTGAATTTCCCATTCCAATGAGACTAAAAATCTGTCCAATTTAGACCATGTCTGATTATTAGACCACGTGAATGTTCCCCCCATGAGAGGAATGTCCACCAAACTCAAATAAAAAATACACTAAGAATTCTATCATCACTAGTCACATCCTACTTTCTCCTGAACGTTTGCCTGGGAACCTTATAACATTAAAATCTCCACCTATGCACCATGGTAGGTCACATCAGCTTTGTACTCCAGCTAATTCCTCCCATAAAAGTCTTTTGTTGCTGTCCAAATTCGGCCCATAAATTCCAGAAAAGCCCACAAGAAGTTGTCCTCCACACCCTTAAAGGAAACTGCCATTGTGTACTTCCCTAAGAATGCCTCCATTTTCTTTACCAACCTTCTATCCCACATCACTAGAACACCTCCTAAAGCCTCATCTGATGCAAGATAAGCCCAACCCACATATGGACAACTCCAAATACTTCGAACAATTCTTCTTGGATAGATTTCAACTTATTTTCCTGTCCACCTTCCACTCACGAAGCAAATTTTTTATGCGAAGACGCTTATTGGCCTTGTTGAGCCCTCAGACATTCCAAAAAACAATTTTGGGCTTCATAAAGAAGAAGCTAGCCCTTTCCCTTTGGATCTTTCTCAGCTTGAGCTGTCCTCATAATTTAGAGACCACATAAGTCTCTTTAACTCCCTCTGTTTTTTGGAACCAGATTTCTTAAGCTGAGCATGACCCACTTCAATGGCAATAAGAAAAGCCATAAATTGTTCCTCAAATCCCTCACACTCCATCCCCACATAATATTGAATTTCCTTCACCTTATGTAGTACCCAATCAGAAACACTAGACTGACTTGGTAACATACAATTTCAATTGCTGACATTGGGCGTGAAGGGAAGTCGGACGAGGAGTGGTATTTAGGGGTATGGGCTCTCCATCTCTAGTAGTCCACTGTGAATCTATCAGCGTCCCCATTTCCTCCTCCACAAAGAGATTCCTACCCTCCCATTTAGAGGGGCCCAACATTGGGATAAGCATCTGTGAGGGCCCTTCAACAGCTCCCTCTTCACTTCCAAGGAAGGTATAGGCGTTGGAGTAAGCATCACGACCTTCTTCAGTCTGTTGTCGAGCCTCCGCCGAACGACATACCACTTCCCTGCTACTCGTTGGCGTTTTCTGGCCAAGATGTGCCGAAGATCTAACGTTTTCTGGTAAAGAAACATCCAGAGCCCTAATGGAAATAGCTTCCGATGGCTCCTCCACTGTCGATGTCACCCTCTGGGCCATCGTCGGGTGTCCCTCTGGGTCCCGAGCCTTTCCTTTCTTCCATTTTGTCTCACGGGCTGAGGCCCAAAGGAGCAACCCACACATTCTGCTGTTGTGGCTCTACTGGGTCCACGCAGGCTACTGAGATTCTCCACATCGACTGCCATGTTGGGTCCAGCAACATCCAAGCCCAATCCCATTTGATCCCTTTTGAGCTGCCCATCTAAAACTCTATTAATCTCCAAGCCCAAGCCTATACCGAGCCCACTGATCTCCAAGCCCATGTCCGTATCTCTTTTTTCCTCATCACTCCATATCAAATAATCCACTATGTCCTGAAGTACACCTAGTTGTGCCTTCACGTCCAGTAGCGTACTATGTACACCCCCCTCTGCCAGGCTGACAACAGGCCTGCCACTGCCACCCTTCCATTGTGCAGTGAATCTACCAGCAGTAAGAGGAGCTCTGCCCAATCCATGCCAATTGCCCTGACTTGCAGAGGCTCCTCTTTGAGCCTTCACGTTGTCGCTGCCTCCATCCCTATTTCATGGGGTTGCACCGACTCCAAAGCCTCCCTATAGGAGTGATTCTGTGGTTGAAGCATCGCCACCAGTGGCCTCAAAGGTGCTCCTCCTCTGTTGTGGCTTCCGCCTCTCCCTTCATTTGTGACCTGCCACAGCGCCTCCATCATCCTCTTCTATCCCTTCCCCTCCATATCTTCTGGTATGAAGATAAGGTTGCGCTTGCTACCACCACCATATTCCACTATCGCCACGAAACGACCGCGAGTATTTGAGCACCACTGCGCTATGAAGTTGCGATCCCCTTCCCTTACCATGGTGTGGAAGTCCTTTTTTCCTCCTTTCATACAGTCCTCCAGTGCTTTAAGCCACTGAACCATGGACAACCCCAATCTCAGCTTGTTCAACACCTTCCAGCTTCTCTCAGTAATAAGCAAAAAGTTTCCCTCCTTTGATAACGAAAAAACCTTCGATTCTATCACTAAGTGTTTTGAAAACCTCCATCGTAATCACACCTAACAACTCTAAATTCAATCTTAATCTCGCCGTTACAGACCACCAAACGTCATCGGAGAGGGGGGGAAAAAAAAAGACACTTTTCATCAATTTGTACGGAGAGAAAAAGCCATCCAACTGTCAAATTACTATCCTGTGTAGTTTAATTACCAGCAAATATTCCCGCCACCAGCCCCCAAAAGCAAAAAAACCTATCTTTTCTTAATTATCAAAACATCCTACTTTATTTTCCCTCAATTTCCCTCAGATCCTGAATTACCTCACAGGATTGTGCTGAAACAAGGAGCCTCCATCTGCTTTTGAAATCTGATCTGCAGTCCTACATCACCTAGATCTCAGACTAGACTTATATCTAAAATGGCTCTTTTAGCAATGTATCTAATTTGTAACTATCCCACACCATCCATACCTTATTTCTTTGGGCCTCTGCAATTGTTCTTCATCAAGCAAATTTTCATGATTTTCTTGTTTCCTTTTCTAGCTCCTAGCTTGTAATTAGGTTTTCTCTCTTGTATACTCCTTATCTACTTGGGCTATGCCTAATTACTTGATCTAATAAAAAAAAAAATTTATATATTAAAAAAACTATCCCGCACCATATTACTCATACTATTATCCTTTTCTCTATATATAGGTCTTATCACAACTCTGTCTGCGACACAAAAGACCTGTCCCTCCAAATCATCACTCAAATACAAGCATTAGATCATTGGACTTTCTATGTTTCAACACATAAAGACATAGTTGTCCTCACAAAACTTGAGATTCTAGTTCTTTATCCCATCCACCTTTCACTTAAACCAAATTGAGCTCTTCCTAGAGAGAGAGAGCCAGTACATTGGTATCGATGAAGAGAAAGGAAGGACAGAATCCTCATCAACATGACCAAGAATATAAAGGAAAGATTCTGCTACATACAGTCATTTTTGCATACTCTTTGCGCACTCTTCTGATGTGATTGGCCAAAGGAGTTATTTTATATTAAAAAAAATGATGCAATCAATCACATTAGTGGAGTGCGCAAAGAGTATGCAAAAATGACTGCACATAGATTTTTTGTAAAGGAAAAGACAGAGAGAGATTGCAACTCACAGTAGCATTGTTAAAATAAAGGTCTGGATTGGACTTCATTCTTTCATCTTTCTCCTGAAATATTATCAAAAAATGATATTACAACACAAGAAATGAAAGGGAAACAACCCTTGTATATCATAGTATAAGAGAAAAATCAACAAGATTGGCAACCAAAATCATGAGAAAGGACCAGAAAATCCCTAAGAGAAGCCCTTACTCTGGAGACTTACAGCATTTTGGTATGCTTTCAAAGACTGCAGAAGTTTGCTGTGATCCCAAGCTCCAGTCACGAAAAAACTGGTAAGGCATGC
This sequence comes from Juglans mandshurica, assembly GCA_022457165.1. Taxonomy (NCBI): domain Eukaryota; kingdom Viridiplantae; phylum Streptophyta; class Magnoliopsida; order Fagales; family Juglandaceae; genus Juglans; species Juglans mandshurica. Next base: position 36,966,991 of record CM039621.1, read on the forward strand.
ATTTCCTAGGTTGTCTGTGCTTAAGATGAAACCATTAAGATTTTCAACAGACAGATGGAATCAACAAAAAATCAGTATGGTTTTAAATCAAATAAATAAACAAGTAAACCAGCAGCTTAAGTGTACATGACACATCATACTTGTTTACATGTGCACATTAAGTAAGGTATAGGAGCATGGAGCATGAAGAGATGTTGGTCAATTTATCAACTCTATAACAACAAAGTAAGCCAGAAGAAAGACTACCAAATATAAAGTCATTATGCATTCTAGAATGCATTGCAACATGCCACATGTATATCACATTTGAAGATCTATATATTGTGCAAATTATGGATTTTATAGGAAGTCTTACACCAAGAATTCCCATCCTTGACGTCCAAAGTAATAGCTTCCTTTGCATGCTGGATGCTTTCCTCAATAAGTTCTACCTCATTCTCAGTTCCTTTAAAAGGGGAAATTTGGTAAGCCTAATGACGCATAGATATTGAAGTCCAAAATAAAGTTCTTAACTTATGACTAAACACAATGTATAGCTTTCACAAGAGGGTGCAGTAGGAGAGGTATGCTTTTATCCTCAACTTACTATACCTATTGTCCTAACCCTCCAAAACAAAAATCCAAACAAGAGAGAGAGAAGTGTAATCATCAGATTTTTCACCATTAAACTCCAATATGAAAGAAGAATCTATATATCAACTTCGGAGTAAACTTCAGCTAATTAAGAATGGAGAAGCATCAATTGTAATCAGGGTACAATTCACTTCTCCAACTTAAGGTTTGTCGTGGCATATAACGGAGAAAAAGAATCCTTATCCAAAAGATTCCTGCTGTTTACTGGAAAATAGGATAAACAGGTAACATGGAAAAGAGCCGTGCCTTGAGCCATTCTTCTTTCAAGCATGGATAACTGACAAAGTATTTTTTTGTTAGGACCCTGCATGAGACAAATTATAACGATCCATCAAACACTGCTGATATGGAAGCACAAGGGATGCCTGATTATAAGAAAAACAGAACTTCAATATAAGTGATGACCTTGCTTAATGCAAGAGTGAAGCAGTTCTTTGCTGAAGATAGATCTTCCTTCTTCCAAATGCAGTTGCCTAAACACAGCCAAGCATCTGCAAGAGATGGATTCAACTTAACCTGGAACAGGGAACAGCCAAAATTGAAAGAGGAACTTCAGCCTGAGCACAACAATTTTTTATTTATTTATTGGTAAAAAGATTTTTGAAACTAACAATTTCTTCCCACTCACAGCTTTTGAGAGATGATCCTCTGCTTCTTTCCTATAGTCTGGAAATACATCCAATATTTTTCCTCTCAGATATTCATATGCTGCACGCTGCATGGGCAATTTCCTTTGTTCTGCCCAATGACACAATAAGGTCTCAAATAGACTCAAATGAGACATAAATATAGATTAGCAAAGAATGAATAATAATGGGAAATTCCCGAAGCACTAATCTATAGTCAGCTGTATCATTGGCAGAAGCAATCTAGAATGCTATAACAAGCACAGATGCACAGCATATGACCATTAAGAGGTTATGCACAAGCAAATGCCAACTTCTTCTGCTCATCTTATGTTCACAATGCAATAATTTGTTTCAATTCCACATCCAACTGCCTATGGCTCCTCTGGACAGATGCACCCATATAATCATAAATAGAACTCCTGATAAAAAGCTATGATATGATAACCTATTTATTCAAGGCTTCCTAAATGGGTAAGACCTATAAAAAGGGGACGCTATGTTACAGAATTTCCAGTCAATGTCAGAAGGGGGGAAGACTTAACACAATATTATCTTGAGAGAATGAACATAAAGCTTTGGAGAAACCCCTTCTGTACATGGGAAAAAAAGCACTCGAAATGTGTTAAAGCCCCAACCATTGATCTAAAAGCCCTAGGACAGTTGAATACTAATTTGATTAAAACTTTAACCCTCAACATCATAATTTCCACCACACTTCTAAATCCGACGTCCGCAGTGGCCCACTCTATCGACACTGACCCGGTGGTAGCTATTTTCCTTTTGACGGCTTCACTCATCTATCAGTATTCAATGACTTAACACTATGCCCATACATAGTATCAATGCATTTTAATCCAACCTATCGATCACCCCCTCCATGACTTGAACCCGTAACATGGTCTGTGCTCTGATACCAATTGTTAAAAACTCAACCATTAATCCAAAAGCCTTAGAACTGCTAGATACTAATTTGGTTAAACCTTTAACCCTCAGCATCATAACAAAATGATGGAACAAATAAAAGGGAAAGATTTTTTTTTATCACTAAACAAGAATTTTATTGATGAGAGAAGAGGAAAACAAATTTAAAAAAAGGAACAACATATGTTACTCCTTTATGAGTTTTTGATCCACTAGACCCCAAAGGCGTCAAAAAAATCTACGTATTCTAGTAGGTTTTATTTCTCAAAATTCAAGAAAATGGGTTTAACTCATTTTTCACAGTTTCTCGACCATTGACCCTATTCCGGTTTCGTCCTTATTACGATGAAATCTTAAAATAATCAAGCTTGGTATTCCATACCAAACTCAGTAGTGCAAATCCCAAGATAGTATGCTTGAGTAGCTAACAATGTTAGCTATGTTTAATAGATGGATGTGGCAGGGAAAAGAAGCATTCTTGCAACCTCACAAGTCCTTTTACACGAAAGGTTGTCTATATTTATTTTAGAGTATTCCTTCTTTCAACTTTCAAAGCTAAACAGCAGGGTGTGCCCAGTCCAAGGATTCATTTTTCACCCTTTTCCTACATTTTCTCAGCAACCAAAGGCGTATAATACCAGAAAATTTTTGTGATATTGAAAAAAAAATGAATGCCTGTGGTTGAAATGAAAAGAGAAATAACCTGGAGGAACAGAATCGAGGAGCTTGAGAGCAAGATCGGATTCTGTTTGCAGTTTGGAGATTTTCTCATCTGGGTTTGCAGGAAAATAAGTGTCCCGAATGTGGTAAAGCTCTTCGGCTGCGATAGCGGCTTTGGCCATGGGATCTTGTTCTGCTTGGTTGCTCATCTCCCAGTGAGAATGCGCACCGCGCAGAGAGAAGAAGGTGGCGATGAACAAAGAGAGCAAGAGATGATCCGAGAGTATGCCCGAAACGACCCGTTTCTTACTGCCCGAGGAATTGCGGTCTTACGGGATGATCAAACGGCGTCGTGCAACTTTAAATACCGGTGCATCTCGAGCCGGCCACCCAAATATATATATTTTATTTTGGTTTGAAAAATCATTTCAACTCATCTCATTTTATCATTATAATTTTTTTAAATTTTTACATAAAATACAATAAATAATTTAAAATTTTTAAATCTCAAAAAATTAATAATTTAAAAATTAATATTCTAACAATATTTTATTCGTTTATCTAAAATCATCTCATATCATCTTACTATTCAAATGAAGGCTGACTTTTCTTTAAAAAGTATTCATTTATTTTCGCAAATGAGATAAAATAATATGAGATAAGTTAAGATAAAAGTTAAAAGTTGAATAAAATATTATTAAAATATTTTTTTAATATTATTTTTATTTTAGGATTTGAAAATGTTAAATTGTTTATTTTATTTTGTATGGAGATTTAAAAAAGTTGTAATAATTAAATAAAATGAGATGAGAATGATTGTGAAAACAAACGAGACCAGTTAATATAATAAGGGATTTTTTCAAAATTGACTATTTCAATCTCGTGGTTGTGCCATCCCATAACTCCCAGTTTCGGTGGTCGTCGTGCTTTGTTGAGCTACCTCCATATTATTATTTTGACTCTTTGAGGAGTATTTTTACTTATCATTTCTATACCACATATATGTTTTTTTTTAGCAAGTGTGTTGTAGGTAACGATGTAATTGGTCTGGTCCGTTCTGGGGGTAAAACTGTTCAAGTATCCAAAAGATCTACCTCTTTCCAACTTTATCTCACTTATGTTTTTAAAATACAAATTGACTTTCTTCTACTTAATTTTAGTTCTTTTACTGAGTATAACTATTAACTCAACCAGGATATTTTAAATGTCATTATCCTAAAAAGTGTGAAGAAAGCTAATTAATGTATTTGACATATATTCAAAATAGACAGTGTTAAAGATATAAATTATATGATCTACCTAGCTCTTTTCAACTCTATATCTCACTTGTATTTTTAAAATACAAAGAGACTTTCCACTACTTTAGTGTTTTTACCGAGTATAACTAGTCTTAACTCTAGGATATAAGAAATATTATTCTCCTTAAAATCGTAGAGAAAACTTACTCATATATTTGACATATATTCAAAAGAGATAGTATTACAGATATAAATAATAAGATCTACATCTTTCAACCTCTATCACTCACTTCTATTTTTAAAATACAAAGAGACTTTCGTCTATTCAATTTTAGTATTCTTACTGAGTATAACTCTTAACTCAGTTATAATATTCTAAAGATCATTCACCTAAAATTCATGAAAAACGCTAACTCATGTATTTGGCATATATACATAACAAACAATGTTAAAGATATAAATAATAAGATCAACATCTTCCCAACTCTATCTCTCATTTGTATTTTTAAAATATAAAGAGATTTTCGTCTACTAAATTTTAGTATTTTTACCGAGTATAACACTTAACTTGACTGGAATATTCTAAAAATCATTATCCTGAAAATCGTGCATAAACTAATTACTGTATTTGACATATATTCAAAAGAGACGGTGTTAAAGAAATAAATTATAAGATCTACTTCTTTCTAACTCTATCTCTCACTTGCATTTTTACAAAGGGAATTTCTTCTACTTAATTTTAGTATTTTTACAAAGTACAACTCTTAACTCGACTAGGATATTCTAAACATCATTCTCCAGAAAATCGCAGAGAAAGTTAATTATTGTATTTGATATATATTCAAAAGAGTTTGTGTTAAAGATATAAATTATAAGATCTACATCATTCCAACTCTATCTCCCATTTGTATTTTTAAAATACAAAGAGACTTTCGTCTACGTAATTTAGTATTTTACCGACGATAACTTTTAACTCAACCAAGATATTCTAAAGATCATTCTCAAGTCATAGAGAAAGCTACTTCGTGTATTTAACATATATTCATAACAAACAGTGTTAAAGATATAAATAATAAGATCAATATCTTTCCAACTCTAACTCTCATTTGTATTTTGTTTTTTAAAAAAGAGACCTTCTTCTACTAAATTTTAGTATTTTTACCGAGTATAACTCTTAACTAATTATAGTATTAGCCATATATTAGAAATAGATGGTGTTAAAGATATAAATTATAAGATTTACTTCTTTCAAACTTTATCTCTCACTGGTATTTTTAAAATATAAAGAAACTTTCGTCTACTTAATTTTAGTTTTTTACCAAGTATAACGAGGATATTCTAAATATCATTATCCTAAAAATTGTGCAGAAAGCCAACTTGTGTATTTGGCATATATTCAAAAAAGACGTTAAAGATATAAAAATATAAGATCTACCTCTTCCAAATTCTATCTCTCACTCGTATTTTTAAAATGCAATGAGACTTTTGTCTACTTAATTTTTGTGTTTTTATCGAGTACAACTCTTAATTCAACTAGGATATTCTAAAGATTATTCTCTTGAAATTCAAGGAGAAAGCTAACTCGTGTATTTGGCATATATTCAAAAGAAACGGTGTTAAAGATACAAAATATAAAATCTACATCTTTCCAGCTAGCTCTATCTCTCACTCGTATTTTTAAAATACAAAAAGACTTTTGTCTACTTAATTTAGTGTTTTTACTGAGTATAACTCTTAACTCAATCAGGATATTCTAAATATCATGCTCCTAAAAATATGGAGGAAGCTAGTTACTGTATTTGATATATATTCAAAAGAGATGGTGTTAAACATATAAATTATAAGATTTATCTATTTCCAACTCTATCTATCACTTATATTTTTAAAATACAAAGAGACTTTCGACTACTTAATTGTAGTATTTTTACCGAATATGACTAGTCCTAACTAAACTAGGATATTCCAAATATCTTTCTCCTTAAAATCGTGGCAGAAGCTAACTCATGTATTTGTCATATATTTAAAGGAGATGATGTTATAGATATAAATAATAAGATCTACCTTTTTCCAAATCTATCTTTCACTTGTATTTTTAAAATACTTAGAGACTTTCGTCGACATAATTTTAGTATTTTTACCAAGTATTACTCTCAACTCAACATAGATATTCTAAAGATCATTCTCTTTGAAGTCATGGAGAAAGCTAACTCGTGTATTTGGCATATATTTATAACAAACAGTGTTAAAGATATAAATAATAAGATCAATGTCTTTCCAACTTTAACTCTCACTTGTAATTTTTAAAAAAAGAGACTTTCATCTACTAAATTTTAGTGTTTTTACCGAGTATAACTCTTAACTCAACTGAGATATTTTAAAAATTATTCTCCTGAAAAACGTGGAGAAAACTAATTACAGTATTGGCCATATATTTGAAAGAGACGGTGTTAAAGATATAAATTATAAGATCTACCGCTTTCAAATTCAATCTCTCACTTGTATTTTTAAAATATAAAGAGACTTTTGTCTACTTAATTTTAGTTTTTTACTGAATATAACTCTTAACTCAACTCAACAGGGATATTCTAAATATCATTCTCTTGAAAATCGTGTAAAAAGCCAACTCGTGTATTTGACATATATTCAAAAGAGATGTTAAAGATATAAAAATATAAGATCTGCCTCTTTCAAGTTCTATCTCTCACTCATATTTTTAAAATGCAATGAGACTTTTGTCTACTTAATTTTTGTGTTTTTACCGAGTATAACTCTTAACTCAATCAGGATATTTTAAAGATAACTCTCTTAAAAGTCAGAGAGAAATTAGTTAACTTGTGTATTTGGCATATATTCAAAAGAGACGATGTTAAAGATATAAAATATAAGATCTACCACTTTCCAGCTCTATCGACTCTCACTTGTGTTTTTAAAATGCAACGAGATTTTCATCTACTTGTTTTTTTTTTTTTTAACCGAGTATAGCTCTTACCTCAACAAGAATATTTTAAAGATAATTCTATTGAAAGTTGTGGGTAAAGCTAACTCGTGTATTAAGCATATATTCATAATAAACAATGTGAAAGATGTGCATAATAATAGCAATGTCTTTTCAACTCTATCTCTCACTTTATTTTTAAAATATAAAGAAAGTTTCGTATACTAAATTTTAGTATTTTCACCGGGTATAATTCTTAATTCAACATGGATATTCTAAAGCTCATTTCGCTGAAATTGTGGAGAAACTTAATTACTGTATTTAGCATATATTCAAAAGAGACACTGTTAAAGGTATACATAATAAGATCAACGTCTTTCCAAATCTATCTCTCACCTGTACTTTTAAAATACTAATAGACTTTTGTCTACCTAATTTTAGTATTTTTACTGGGTATAAGTCTTAACTAGGATATTCAAAAGATCATTCTCTTCAAAGTCGTGGAGAAAGCTAACTCATATATTTGGCATATATTCATAATTCACTACAAGAAATTAGGCTTTTTTCAGCGCTTAAAATCGTCGCAAATACATATAATAATCACTGCATTTGATCATTTTCGGTGAATATAAATCGCTGCTGCTTCGCCGCAATCCTAAAGCCATTTTTTATCAATTTCGGCGATTTTAAAAAATCGCCAGAAAAACTACTATTTCCAGCGATTTTAGTCTGTTGCAAATGTTAAAAAAATCGACAGAAATGGCCTTCTCGTTTGCCATTAAAATCGTTGCAAAAAGTTATTTGTAGCGATATTAACCGTCACAAAAAGTTAGTAAATCGCCGCAAATCATCATTATTTTTTCCAGCGATTTTAAAAAATCGTCGTCGTTAAGTATTTCCAGCGATTTAATGTCGCCGGGAATAAATTCATGCTATTAAAAAAATATTTCCGGCGAATTTTACTCGCCAGAAAAAGTGTTTCAGAAATTAAAAAAAAAAATCATAAAACATGCCTTGAAAAGGAAACAGATACCTCAAATGAGATGAACTGGAGAACAATGATAGGGAGAAACCTTTTTAAGTTATACTAATCAATATAAGCCCATCACCAATTCTAATCAATAGATCCCCACTGCTCTCACACAGCCAAAGAGATGCCAATTTAAATTCTTCCATATATTAAAGTGTCTTTAGAGTTCATGCATTTAGTTTCAACATTGCACACCAAATAATCAGAGCAGTAAAAACAGACCTACCAAATCCAAAATAGATTGATCTTCTTTCCTTAGAATAGAAAAATTAGCTCGAGCCAGGGCAGCCTTTTCTTTGTCCATCTAGACAACAAAACAAAGAAAAAGAAAGAGGAAAGATTAACAAGATCACTATGAAGAAATATTCCAGAAACAGATGACAGTGCAAATTATAGAAACTTCTGCAATAAGATTTTAAAAACTACACACCTTCTGGAGATCCAGATCTTCACCATCTTGCTCATCAAGAAGCAGGTTTTGCAGAACTGTTGTTGGAACATCAGCGTCAAGTACATGCCGACAATACTGAAAATAGCTAAGAAGCAAGGCATATTGGCTGAACATAATAAGATAAATGGTCAGAACCCAATGAAGAAGTGAAAGCAGCATGTAACGTCAATTTGATAATTGTTTCACCATGATCAGGTTGAAACATGTGACACTATCAGAATTTAAACCACCAGGGCATGAAAATCTTTCATCTCGTAGTTTTGCCATGCATGTTAGAGCAACCTATGCAGATTTCAAATCAGATGTGAAGGCAAAAAGCAGCAAGAAAGTGCAAACTAGAGCAATAATATGCTTAAATAATAAACAGGTAAATACCTGGCATAATATAGATGCCATCTTCAGCGAACAGTCTGGAGAAGAAGAAGCACTTAGAGATGTATCAAGAATCCTGTCAAGAACCAGATGAAAGAATTACAGAGGATCTAAGGGAGAGCAATAAAGTATCAGTAATGATAAAAGCACCAACTGAAATAGAACTTAGGATCGATTTTCAAGTGACGATATTCTCCTGGAAGCAGAGACCTGCACAAGTATTTAGAGGAGACACTGGAAGCAGAGACCTGCACCCATAGAAAGAAAACAAAATTAAAAAAAACAAAAACAAATTACTGAAGTATGTGGGAAACACCTATACTCTTTTATTTTCTTCAAGCTCCAACTATGTTAGTTTTGAATCTTTGCCTAAATACAATCAATGAATTAGTCAAGATCCCAAAAGTACACTTTAAGTTAGTGTCTCAATAGTTAAACCAACTATACCCTTCCCCTTGCCCTCCCCCTCGAAAAAAAGATATTTTTTTGCTTCTCAATAGTTAAAAAAAATTCACAAAACATGCCTTAAAAAAAAAATACTCAAAATGCATTAAAAAGATGCAAATGAAGTACTCTACATACCTCATATGCTATAGTTTATGCAGTTCATTCAGAAGTTGCAGTTTAAAATGTTGGACTTAACCAGAAACAACATAGTAATACAGCCTCCACCATACAACCCTGAGGAAAAGAAAAAAAACCCTCTTCAAAGGATTATGTTTCTACCAGTTAAATAATTATATAGCACATTTCAGCCCTATAAGCCTTCTTACTACTTGCAGTATCTCAATATCCATATGGCATCAATTAGATAAGAGATGTTCAAAATAGACCCAGAAGCAAATCAGAATGTTTTTTTTTTTTACTTATCAAAAAAAGAAGCAAGAAACAATAACTATTTGGATAGGAATTTAAGAAATCTCTGTTTACTAGATGTGAATACTAGTCAGTGAGGCATTATTCTTTAATGGAAGCACTAGGAACCAAGTGAAAAGTCATTTGGTTCTTAGTGACTATATGCAAGAGGCCTTAATCAGTATGGACTATAGAAACAAATGTCAATGATAAATGCAAAAAATACTAGCTGCAGCCTATAAAGTAAGACGACAACACCTAAGTCAACTCCATATTAAAAGAACATTCAGTAGCTTAAAAGAATGAAAGCATCCAGCATCCACCTAAGTTCTTGTAATGTTTTTCTGCGTTGCATGGAACTTAATCACTCACTTTACTAAGAACCAAAACCAACTTAAAAAGGGAAAAAATGGTGTGAGTACCACTAAAAAAGCATTATATACCAAAGCAGCAAAGGCAAATGCGAGAGGGAATGCACAAGCAAACATCATGATCATTCCAAACTGCAATGCCAACTCCAAAAAATCTGCAGGTGGATTTTGAGTTTAATCAGTCAAAGAAATGGACAATCTCTAAAATCTCATGGTAAGAAAAACAAGAAAATGAACCTATACAGTTCTAATTTCCAAGTGTACCAACCACACAAGTTATTCTGTTAACATCAAATCAACAAGCCAGCATTATCATTGAGAAAATTAAGGAAAAAGAAAAGGAAATATTCATCAACCCTATCCAGTTTGATCCAAAATATTCTGAATTTAGTCCCCTGACCCTTCCCTTCTCATAAGAAATAAAAAGTAAAGAAGGATTGGAGCAAATGGAAAAGACAAACCATGTAGCTTACCATCATAACCTAGAAAGTTGAGATAATGGTAGTATGAAGCCGCCACCATGAAAAGGAAGTAATGTATGATTGCCATGAATACAATACATTAGTAAGGGCCATTAATTGATGTTGAATCTAAAACTGTGGATACACCCACACATAGTATAAGAGTTGTTACCATAAATACAGAACAAACATTGGGAAGAAAGAGTTGCAATGAACATCCATCATCCCTGTTTTCACAAATAATGACATTCACAAATAACTCATTCACAAATAATGACATTCACAAATAACTCATAATGAAAAGTGCCATTATAGGCCTCATCCATCATCCCCGTTTTCATACTGTTATGTCCAAATCAGGTAAGGTCATTATGCCTAATAAAAGTACAGTATATATCCCATTTGGTCTAGATAAACTGCTAGTTAGAATTGCAACTGTTTTTTTAATGCTAAGTAAAATTATTGCTCTAGATATCCCATTAGCTCAAATCTGCTCAATACAATGATTTCTTATGTTCACTCAGCAAAAGCAACAAAAGCCCCCAAGTGTTAATAAGAAAACTTATTTTATTCTCCTTTCTTGTAAGCAATAGTATCATTTTTTTTTTCACAAATCACCTAGCATGTATCCTTTAAACGCATGTATAGAAATCTCTTTAACCTAATATACATATAGTTTATATATAGCAATAGCTATATATATAGTTTCAATAAATAATATAGTATAGTTTCAAATAAATTCAATGGGTTAGGATCATAATTTTAGTAGGCAGTTTAAATATAGCAATAGCTGTTGCATCCTATCAAACATAAACACTTGCTTTTTTGTGTGCACAACGTTTCTCCTCACCTCAATATGAGCTTGTCCCAATTCTGAAATCCTGCATTATTCAAATTCCCATCAAATTTAAACTTTGATCTCACTCTTTCAATTTGATGAAACAAATCGAAACAGTGAGATCACAACCCAAACTCCCAACATGCAAACCCAAAACATATAAGCAAATAACATACAAAATAAAAAAATCGAAAAAACTACATATAAAAAATCGAAAAAACTACACATCAAAGAATCAAATAACAGAGCAAGGGAGAGAGGGAGGGCCTCGGGCTGCTTGGCTAGGTGTGGAGGAGAAGGGGGCTCCAACTGACGAATGTCGACGGCGCCGAGGTGTGGGTGGTGGCGAACGGCGCCCCCAGCGGCGGCGATATAGAGAAATCTGAGAGAGAGAGGTGAGGCTAGATTTGGAGAAAAGGCAAGAGATCGGCGCGGGGGCTGGGGGAAAAGGAGGGGTTGGCTGTCGAGGTGAGATGGCGGTGGCGGTGGCATGGTGGGGTCGTCGGTGACGGTTGTGTGTGGCGGAGGCTTGAATGAGAAGAATGTGGGGAGAGGGGGGCAGGGGGCGGGGAGAGTTCGGCGAGGGAAACGAATGAGGGAAAAACCTAACCCGCTGTATTTAAATTTTATGTGCTATTTCCGGCGATTTTTATTCGCCGCTAATAACTTTTACTTGCAGCATTTTTTATTACTTCGACAATTTTCGCCGCAAAAGCTATTAATTACAGCGATTTTCCATTTCGACGGAAAATTAACATGCTATAGTGCAAAATTATTTGTTGCGGCGAAAAAAGTTGCCGCTAAAGATGGAAAAGTCGCTGCAAAAAGTCAAGCCAAAATTATTCTCCTCCATTTCCCAACTTCACATAGGAAATTGAGCGGCGAATTGAAAATCGCCGAAAATAACATGTATTTGCAGCGATTTTTTTTGCGACAATTTTAAAATTGCTGGAAAAGGCCAGATTTCTTGTAGTGTTAATGATATAAATAATGAGATCAACGTCTTTCCAACTATATCTCTCACTTTTATTTTTAAAATATAATGTTACTTTCATCTACTAGATTTTAGTTTTTTTACTGGGTATAAGTCTTAACTTGATTGGGATATTCTAAAAATCATTCTCCCTAAGATTGTGGAGAAAGCTAATTACTATATCTGACATATATTCAAAAGAGATAGTGTTAAAGATATAAATTACAACATTTACCTCTTTCAAACTCTATCTCTCACTTGTATTTTTAAAATATAAAGAGACTTTTGCCTACCTAATTTTAGTATTTTTACCGAATATAACTCTTAACTCAACGATGATATTCTAAATATTGTTCTCGTGAAAATCGTGGAGAAAGCTAACTCGTGTATTTAGATATATTTAAAAGATACGGTATTAAAAATATACAATATAAAGAGCTATCATTCACTTGTATTTCTAAAAGACAGAGACTTTCTTCTGCTTAATTTTTTGTGGTTTTACCAAGTATAACTACTCTTAACTCAGTCAGGATATTCTAAATATCATTCTCATTAAAATCGTGGAGAAAACTAACTCATGTATTTGGCATATATTCAAAAGAGACGGTGTTACAGATATAAATAATAAGATCAATTTCTTCCATACTCTATCTCTCACTTGTATTTTTAAATTAGTATGTTTAAATTATAAAGTGACTTTCGTCTACATAATTTTAGTATTTTTACCAAGTATAACTCTTAAATCAACCAACATATTTCAAAGATTATTCTGCTGAAAGTCGTGAAGAAAGCTAACTCATGTATTTGATATATATTCATCATAAATAATGTTAAAGATATAAATAATAAGATCAATATTTTTCCAATTCTATCTCTCCCTTTTATTTTTAAAGTATAAAGAGACTTTGATCTCTGTAATTTTAGTACTTTTACCGAGTATAACTTTTAACTAAACCCAGATATTCTAAATATCATTCACCTAAAAAGCTTGGAGAAAACAAATTATTGTATTTGGCATATATTCAAAAGATACTTGATAAAGATGTAAATCATAAGATCTGCCTCTTTCCAACTCTATCTCTCATTTGTATTTTTAAAATACAAAGAGACTTTTGACTACTTAATTTTAGTGTTTTTATCGAATATAACTAGTCTTAACTCAACTAGGATATTCTAAATATGATTCCCCTTAAATTCGTGGCAAAAGCTAACTCATGTATTTGACATATATTCGAAAGAGAAATTGTTACATATATAAATAATAAGATTTAACTCTTTCCAAATCCATCTCTCACTTGTATTTCTAAAATATAAAGAGACTTTCATCTACGTAATTTTAGTGTTTTAACCAAATATAAATCTTAATTCAACCAAGATACTCCAAAGATCATTCTCCTCAAAGTCATAGAGAAAGCTAACTAATGTATTTGGGTATAAATAATAAGATCAACGTCTTTCCAAATATATCTCTCACTTGTATTTTTAAAATGTAACGTGACTTTCGTCTACTAGATTTTAATTCTTTTATTGGGTATAACTCTTAACTCGATCGGGATATCCTAAAAATCATTCTCCCTAAAATTATGGAGAATGCTTATTACAATATCTAGCATATATTTAAAAGAGACCGTGTTAAAGATATAAATTACAAGATCTACCTCTTTCAACCTCTATCTCTCACTTGTATTTTTAAATTATAATGAGATTATAATGAGACTTTCATCTACATAATTTTAATATTTTTATCGAGTATAACTCTTAACTCAATAAGGATATTCTTCATTATCCTGAAAATCGTGGAAAAAGCTGACTCGTGTATTTGACATATATTAAAAAAAACGATGTTAAATATATCAAATGTAAGATCTTCCTTGTTCCAACTCTAACTCTCACTCATATTTTCAAAATACAACGAGACTTTTGTCTACTTAACTTTTTGTGTTTTTACCGAGTGTAACTAGTCTTAACTCAAAGAGGGTATTCTAAATATCATTATCCTTAAATTCGTGGAGGAAGTTAACTTTTGTATTTGGCATATATTCAAAAGAGATGTGGTTTCAGATAAAATAATAAGATCAACGTCTTTTCAACTTTGTCTCTCACTTGTATTTTTAAAATACAAAGATACTTCTATCTACGAATTTTAGTATTTTTACTGAGTATAACTTTTAACTCAACCACGATATTTTGAATATCATTATCATGAAAGTCGAAGAAAGCTAATTATTGTATTTGGCATATATTCCAAAGAGATGGTGTTAAATATATAAATTATAAGATCTAACTCTTTCCAACTCTATCTCTCACCTATATTTTTAAAATACAAAAAGGCTTTTGTCTACTTAATTTTAGTGTTTTTACCGAGTATAACTCTTAACTCAACCAGAATATTCTAAATATCATTCTCCTAAAAATCGTGGAGAAATCTAATTACTGTATTTGACATATATTCAAAAGAGAATATGCTAAAGATATAAATTATAAGATCTATATCTTTTCAACTCTATTTTTAAAATACAAAGAGACTTTCAACTACTTAATTTTAGTGTTTTTGCCAAGTATAACTAGTCTTGACTCAACTAGGATACTCTGAATATCATTCTCCTTAAAATCATGGAGAATGCTAACTCGTGTATTTGGCATATATTTAAATGAGATGGAGTTACTGATAAAAATAATAATATCTACCTTTTGTCAACTCTATCTCTCACTTGTATTTTAAAGTTACTGATATAAATAATAAGATCTACCTTTTGTCAATGCTATGTCTCACTTGTATTTTAAAATATAAAGATATTTTTGTAATTTTAGTATTTTTCCCGAGAATAACTCTTAACTCAACCAAGATGTTTCTAAAGATCATTCTCCTGAAAGTCATGGAGAAAACTAACTCGTGTATTCGACATATATTCGTAAGAAACTGTGTTAAGGATATAAATAATAAGATCAACATCTTTCCAACTCTATCTCTCACTTGTATTTTTAAAATGTAAAGAGACTTTCTTTTACTAAATTTTAGTATTTTTACCTGGTATAACTCTTAACTCAATTGAGATATTCTAAAAATCATTCTCCTAAAAATCATGCAGAAAGCTAATTATTGTATTTGATATATATTCAAAAGAGACGGTGTTAAAGATATAAATCCTAAGATCTACGTATTTCCAACTCTATCTCTCACTTGTATTTTTAAAATACAATGAGTCTTTCATTTATTTAATTTTAGTATTTTTACAGAATATAACTAGTCTTAACTCAACTAGGATATTCTAAATATCATTTTCCTTAAAATTGTGGAGAAGGCTAACTCGTGTATTTTGCATATATTCAAAAGAGATGGTGTTACTCCGGCAATGTCTTGACCGACCGATCGGCCCCTTCTCAATGTGGCGCGCCACCACTGCTTGCCTTTTTTTTTCCCCCGATTATGTTTTGTTGGTGTTGTTTGGTGGTTTCCATTTTCTGTATTTCTGACTTTATGTCAGTGTGTTTTTGTTGGTATTTGTTTTTTGGTGTTATTTGTAGGAAAAATAAAGTGAAAAAGGCTATTGGACGTATGTCCATAGTAGTGTTGGTTCCTCCCTCCTCCGGTTAGGAGGATGGGTGTAGTGTTTAGTACTTCTCCTCCTTTGGATGATGGAGTTTGGATGCGGGTTGGTTCTACCTCTGTTTTATACAGAGATTGACACTCTCTCTTTTGAGAGTTTTTGAAGTTCAGACAATGTCGTCGAAAAGATATTTGTGTACAGGGAGCTTACAATAGGAATTTAGTTTGACTTGTAATTTTGAGTTACAGATATAACTTTCTTATGAAATGAAATGATGTCTATTTCCTATATATATAAAAAAAAAAAGATGGTGTTACAGATATAAATAATAAGATCTACCTCTTTTCAACTTTATCTCTCACTTGTATTTTTAAAATTTAAAAAGACTTTTGTCTATGTGATTTTAGTGATTTTACTGAGTATAACTCTTAACCCAAATAGGATATTCTAAAGACTTTTCTCCTGAAAGTCATGAAGAAAGTTAACTCGTGTATTTAGCATATATTCATAATAAACAATATTAAAGATATAAATAACAAGATCAACATCTTTCCAATTTTATCTCTCTTGTATATTTAAAGTATAACGTGACTTTTGTCTACTAGATTTTAGTTTTTTTACCGGATATATTTCTTAGCTAGACTGGAATATTCTAAAAATCATTCTCTTGAAAACTATGGAGAAAGTTAATTATTGTATTTGACATATATTCAAAAGAGACGGTGTTAAAGATATAAATTACAACATCTACATCTTTCCAACTCTAACTCTAACTTGTATTTTTAAAATACGAAGGGACTTCCGTCTACTTAATTTTAGTATTTTTACAGAGTATAACTCTTAACTTAACCAGGATATTCTTAATATCATTCTCTTGAAAATCATACTCGTGTATTTGGCATATATTTAAAAGAGACGATGTTAAAGATATAAAATATAAGATCTACCTTTTTTCCAACTCTATCTCTCACTTGTATTTTTAAAATACATGAGACTTTCGTTTACTTAATTTGTTGTGTTTTTACTGAGTATAACTAGTTGTCTTAACTCAATTAAGATATTCTAAATATCATTCTCCTTAAAATTGTGGAGAAAATTAATTCATATATCTGGCATATATTCAAATGAGACGGGATTACTATTAGGAAGCTGGAAGGAAAAGCTAATTCCATAAGGGGGTAGGGAGATTCTTATTAAAGTAGTGGCATTATCGATCCCAACATATTCCATGAGTTGTTTCAAACTTCCTGATATCCTCTCTAAGGGCTTGGGACAAATAATGACCAAATTTTGGTGAGGACAAAGAAGAGAGGAAAGTAAGATCCATTAGGTGAGTTGGAAGAGAGTGTATACTCCTAAACAAGCTAGTGGAATGGGATTTAAGGATCTCAAAATATTCAATGAAGTATTACTTGCTATATAGGGATGGAGATTAATGCAAAATAGAGATTCTTTACTTCACATAATTTTCAAAGCAAGATATTTTCCTCATGATTTTTTTTTAATCGATTATGGGAAGAAGTCTATCCTATGTATGGAAGGGGATATGGGAAGTTAGAAGTTAACCCCAGGGTGTAGATGGAAAACGGGAAATGGGAAAACAATTTAGATCTGGAATGACAACTGGGTTCCTAGTTTCAGACAACTACAATATTCTATAATTGAGGATGAGATTGTTGATAAGGAGGCAAATGTGGATATTCTAATTCTTAACTCATTTTAGTGTTTTTAGTATTTTTACCTAGTATAACTTTTAACTCTGAAAGTCGTGAAGAAAGCTAACTCGTATATTTTGCATATATTTATAATAAACAGTGTTAAAGATATACATAATAAGATAAACGTCTTTCCAACTTTATTTCTCACTTGTATTTTGAAAATATAAATAGACTTTTGTCTAGGTTTTAATATTTTTACCAAGTATAACTCTTAACTCAACCAAGATATTCTAAAAATTATTTTGTTTAAAACCATGGAGAAAGCTAATTATTGTATCGGACATAAATTCAAAAGAGACGGTGTTAAGGATATAAATTAAAAGATCTACCTCTTTCCAACTCTATCTCTCACTTGTATTTTTAAATTACAAAGAAACTTTCGTCTATTTTATTTTAGTATTTTTTTCGAGTATAACTCTTAACTCAACTAGGATATTCTAAATATTATTCTCCTGAAAAGTGTGGTGAAAGCTAGTTACTGTATTTAGCATATATTCAAAATAGACGGTGCTTAAGATATAAATTATATGATCTACCTTTTTCCAACTCTATCTCCCACTTGTAAAAATGCAAAGAGACATTCGTCTATTTTATTTTAGTATCTTTACCGAGTATAACTCTTAACTCAACCTGCAGGATATTGATCTAAATATCGTTCTCCTGAAAAGTGTTGAGAAAGCTAATTACTATATTTATCATATATTAAAAAAGACGATGTTAAAGATATAAATTACAAGATCTACCTCTTTCCAACTGTATCTTCCACTTGTATTTTTAAAATACAAAGAGACTTTTGTCTACTAAATTTTAGTGTTTTTATCGAGTATAACTTTTAACTCAACAGGACATTCTAAATATCATTCTCTGAAAATCGTGGAGAAAGCTAACTCGTGTATTTGACATAGAGTTAGTTTACATACAGTCCCCATTTGGGGACTGCTCATGCAATTATATTTAAAAAAAATTAAAATTACAATAATGTCTTTTTTAAAATGATGTTTTTTCTCATTTTACCTCCATTCATCAATGGGACTACACATGCAATCCCCCACTCATGACTGCAAATAAAATTTCTCTTTGACATATATTGATAATAAACAATGTTAATGATATAAATTGCAATATCTACCTCTTTTTAACTCTATCTCTCACTTGTATTTTTAAAATTGAAGTGACTTTCGTCTACGTAATTTTAGTATTTTTACTGAGTATAACTTTTAATTCAATCAGGATATTCTAAAAAGAAAAAAGCTATATGCAGTCGGGGGCGTAACCGCGGGAGAGTCGGTGTCTACGTGGAAAATGAGACGGCATCGTTTCAGTCAAATGGAAAATGGTGCGTTTTCATCCCCTCCCTTCGTCTTCCAAAGAATCCCGATTTTGCATCTCTGAACACCGAGCACTGGAACCCCAGAGTCCTCGACTACAGCATCGTGTACTTCTTAATGGACATTCTCCATTTCATCGTCTTCAACCCCAGAGACCTCCTCTTCATAGCCAACCACTTGGCAACGCTCTTCGTCTTCCTCATGTGTCGGTACCTGGTCTCTCATGGCGCCTACGCCATACTCGTGCTCCTCACCCTTGCCGAGGTCACCAGCGCGTGCCAGAACACTTGGACGCTCGCGAATGCTCGAAAGAAGGACGTCGTATTCACCGCGAAACTGTACAATCTCCTGTCTGCCTCCTTTTACACAATGTATTTGATTGTCAGGAGTCTCGTGGTATCGCATTTTGTGTACAAAATGTTTGCGTTCTATGCGAGTAGGGCAGCGAAGAGTGTGATCCCAAAGTGGGTGTGGGTTTCTTGGATTGCTGTAATTCTTACGAATATTTCTGTTAGTATATTGTGGGTTTCGAATCTTTGGGCCGAGTTTTACAGAGAAAGAACGGGAAAATTGGACAATAAAATTAGATAGATAGATGTATATATAGCAGTAGGAGCAATGCTACGTCGCCCAAGGTAGTGAAGAAGACAAATATTGTTCTTGCCTTGCTCGATTATTTGCAGCCATAGTGGAAGACGAGAGACTCCACGAAGACAATAATAACCCACGAAAAAAATTTCAACCCACGAAGACGAGAGACCCCTCCCTTCAAAGAGAAGAGCTCTGAATGCAGCTCTACCTTTCTATGTTCATATGTTTTCATTTTTTTAAAATTGACAGGCTGATGTGTGGTAGGACGACTTCTCCACGGTTACGCCTCCCGACTGTACGTAAAAGATCTGTTCTAAAAATCATTCTCTTGAAAATCCTGAGGTTCAAGAATTGGAAGATTTGAATATGTTAGGTGTTGTGCATGAACAATGGTTGTGAAACATCGTTATTGTTGGTTTCTAAATATTAAAAGGATTGTGTTTAAAGTGGTATTTCTTGCATTTTATGTTTGTGTCAGGTTTGTATGATGCATAGTTGTAAGATGGTGACATTTTGGAAATGCACTAGTGCTATTAAGTAGCATAAGAGATGTATAATGGTATTCTTGAAAGATTGATAGATCGTTATACATTGAATGTATTGTGTGGTTGAAGATTGTAAGAACAAGTGAATACTTTGAATATATAGAGGAATGGTATTGTATTTGTAGTTGGATGTCATGGTGAAGTGGAATTAATTTGTAAGGATGATGGAGTGGTGTTTTGGAGGTTAAAGTTAAGCATGAGAGCTCACTTCATGAGTTAGATCTATTAATTGCTCATGCATGTAATGAATGCACCAATTTTAGATCTATTATTTTTTTAAGGGAAATACTCTAGCTACAAAGTGATTACACAAAAGCAATCCTACAAACTGACAAAAATAAACATAATAAAACCCTATTTGCAACCAATGTCCATATTATCACAAACCCTATTTGCAACGATGATAAATCAATTTGTAACAATAAAATATCATGACAAAAATTAATGACTATTTGCAAGGAATTTTTTTTTTTAATTGGGATAAACTTTCACCAATACTGCATCTGCGAGAGTACTAGGGCATGCAATGAAATGTCATCGTTCCAAATACTCTTCTAGGACGAAAATTGGACTTTTTACACCAATTTTTTTCTTATAAAAAGCCATTTCTGTTTTAGCGTTTTTACATATGTTCAAAAGAAACGGAAATATATAAATAATAGAATCTATCTGTTGCCGATTCTATCTCTCACTTATTTTAAATAGAAAAATAATAAACACACAACACTTTATATAACATTTTTACAATATTTTAAAAGGAGAAATATTTTTGTAAAATACTTTATAAAACTAACATCACTTTATAAAAATATCCTTATTTTATAACATGTGTTGTGAAAAGTGTTGTACAAAGTATTGTATGTTTATCACTACTCTTTAAAATATAATAGATCGACTTTCTTTTATTGAATATAAGTACTCTTAACTGAACGGTATATTCTAAAGATCATTCTATTTGGCATATATTCAAACGAAAATCACTCCCTTCATGCGTTATACTCGTGAGTTCCGTTTCAATTCCTTCTACTTATTGCCTCATGATTTTCTTCATATATATACATAGACGTTCATGCATTTTTATATGTATATATAGAGAGCCTCCTTTTCCCCCTTCTCCGAATCGGTCGACTTCGTTTCAACATGATGGAGAAACTGATCTTCCTGATCACAGTACTCCTTGTTCTTTTCAAACTTCCCGGCTTCGTTTCTCCAGACTACGTTCCGGCAATCTTCACCTTCGGAGACTCCATCTTGGACGCGGGGAACAACCGTTTCATCAAGAACTGCACTGCCCAGGCAAATTTCCCTCCTTACGGGTCAACTTACTTCCATCACCCTACCGGGAGGTTCACTAATGGCAGAACAGTAGCTGACTTAATTTGTGAGTCTTTTTTATCCCTTTTATAAACTTCTTTTTTTCTCTTGATCTTTCACTTTTTCGATTAACTAAGTTCCTTCGTTAATGGTCTTTGATGAATGTGGCTACAGCCCAGTATATAGGCATTGATTTCCAGAAACCATACCTCGAAGCACATCTTGACGTTGTTAATGGAAGTATAAAGAGTTATCCAAGCAATGGGATCAACTTTGCTAGTGCTGGCAGTGGTGTTATCCCACAAACAAACCAGGACGAGGTAATTAAGAAGCTAGATCATCTGCTTTTATTTGGAGTTTTTCAGACTGCAAAAAAAAAAAAAAAGAACTTCCCTTTTAATCATCCAAGTATTGATCAATGATGATATTTATTTAGGCAAGCAAGGGAACTGATCTTAATTGGCTGTCATGGAGTTTTAATTTCTACTTGCTTACTTTTCTGTGATTATGCATCAATATTAATTAATTAATAGGAAACTTAATTTTCATCTTATAATGATTATCGAGTTATTGTAAATTATACTAATATGATCCTACTTCGATTTAAATTCTATATAGACATATTAGGACTCTAAAACCCCAAGTTTATATAGCATCAAATTATTTTAATTTTTTTACCACTACTCAAATTATCAGTAATCATAATACGAAGTTATCCAATCACCCCAAAAAGTAGGCAATCTACTAGCTAGGGTTGGTTTTCTGTTTTGTTTTTGTAGAAGTCTGTACATCAAAGCTAGTACTAATAATTAAATATTATCACTATAGTCATAAATGAATTATATAAAAGTAATTTCGTAAACTTACGTGGTCTATTAATTAAATTTATTTTATAATAAAAATAATTTTATAATCTGACGAAACACATCAAGCAACGTCAATAATTTGTAGATTACTTTTGTATAATCTCTTATGGCTAGAGTATTATTCATTTAATTCTCGTTATCCATGGAAATTTAAACTAATCAACTGTAAAACAAGCAAGTTGATGCTCTTTTTCCTAGCTAACGACTCACTCACTCACACAAACACATATATAATAAATATCTTACGTGCATGTGGATTGGATCGATGTGTACGCACAGCATGTATTGCCACTGCAAGTCCAGCTACAACAATTCCAAACGTTGGTGCAGCAAGGCCAGATCGATACAACTTTGATCCAAAACTCTCTCTTCCTATTTGAGTCCGGTTCCAACGACATATTCGGCTACTTCTTCGCCGCCGGCTCTGGTGCCTTCCAAGAACTACCACGGCCACATGACTTCGTGCAAGCCATGCTTGACCAAGTGGAAAGTTTTGTGGATGAGATTTACAATCTGGGTGCCCGTCGTATAGCTTTGTTTTCACTTGGCCCCGTTGGCTGTGTTCCGGCTAGGGCTATGCTGAAGGATGCACCTCTGGATAGATGCTATGGAAAGCTTAACTTCATGGTCGAGAGATACAACCATGGCTTATTTAAGATGGCCAGACATGCGCGCTGGAAGTATCCCAATGCAGTCATTGCTTATGGGGATGTCTACCGCATGGTTCGGCATTTTCGTGCACATCCATATCGCTTTGGTAATTAAGTCTCTCTCATTACCTCTGGTTTGTTTTCCTCATGATTAGTAATATTAGAAGAAAACAATTAGTTCTTAATAAAACTTGAAAGTAGAATATATATATTTAGCAACCTTGACCCGTGATTATATATTATTAATGTTGATCAAATGCTAGTATATATGCATGGACGTTACCTATTCTTAGAAATTGATCGATCATGCATAAATATCACCTATTTCGTTGGTATATATATTATGATCATGTCTAGGTTTCTTGGACGTAACAAATGCATGCTGTGGCGCTGGGCAACTTGGAGGAGAGATGCAATGTGGGATAGGGCCCTACAAGGTTTGTCAAAACCCAGATGAGTTCATGTTCTGGGATCTTTTCCATCCATCAGAGCACACTTACCAGCTCATTTCAGAGTCTTTATGGGAAGGTGACAGGCTTCAGATTAAGCCAGTGAATCTGAGAACTTTAGCCGATATAGACCTTTTTAATTATAATTAGCTAGCTAGCTGAAGATCATGATCCATATATTTATCTAGATAATTAGTGTTTTGATCTTGTATATGTTAGGATCGAAACCGTACGTGATCGATCTAACTCATGTGAGCAGCCGAACTTGTATTTCCTTTGAAGGGCCTCTTTTCTTGGCAATAAATCATTGGCTTACCGGTATTGACCCAACACATGCAAAACATCTTATGCTTTTTCATTGGAAATATCTAAAATATCTTATGCTTTTTTCATTGGAAATTAATTAAAGAGATGTTTTCAATACTACAAGAAAACTGTTTATTTACGATCAGTTAATTCTAACAAAATGACTATTTACAACTAAAATTGGTTGTAAAAAGTCTTTTAATCGCAATAAATTGATTGCAAAAACTCGTTTTTCTTGTAGTACAATTTATATTGATACTTGCATTCTAAGTGATATGGACCATGCAACAACAGTCAAATTTATAGAAATTTAATTTTCCATCGTAATTTATACTTAATAATAATTTTGAATTCTAGTACCAATGATGTATTGGAATAATGTCGATACACACATCAAACCACCCACATAGGTCGTAATTTGGCTAGCTAATAATTAAGTTTACAATTGACTTGAATCAGAAGACTTGCTCGACAGCTATATATATAGCTAAATATATCCAATAAATTATGTTTTATTTGAATTACATCGAAGTTGCAGTTGTAATAATCATTGGTTTATTATTTGAAGTAATATATTTATTAATTGTATAAGAAAACACGAGATGTCACTTTCAAGGTATAATCATTTTCTCTTCAATAATAAAAGTTTAAAAGAGCATAGTAATTAACTTTTCTTTAATTAATTGATCGCAGAAGTTGTTGTGTCATTAGATAAATCAGAAAGGATAGTAGTAGTCGTGAGTGTCTAAACGTCGTGTAATTATTTTGTAAAAATTAAATAAATATAAGATTCATATGAAAAAATTAATTTTTTAATAGTATATCTTACTTTTTTTCAAAACGACTGTACGACACTTACACACTCAACAACTGTATATAACATTAGTACTCTTAGATAAACATAATTTTTTTTTACTCATTACAATTATTAAAAAAAAAAAGGTTGAAATATAAAGGCCTAAAAAAGTTGAAAATTCATAAATTAAAATTTTTATTGAAAAGCTCTGGCTTATAGATAACGCTATCTTTCTTTCGAATAATTTAAAATGTTTGAATTAAAAATATTATACCAAACCTCATCCCACGCTGACGATGAAAAGGAGGACGGCAAGTCACACCCCTCACATTGTCCAATCAGAAAGTAACCAAGAAAATACCACGAAAATAAGGATGGTTGAAAATTCAAACCCCATCTATAAAAAACCAACCAATAATTAAAAGCTATATATATATATATATATATAGAAAAATGGGTACTTCATTTACTTCAGCAGGACCCACACGCATTCACACAGCGAGAATTCTAGCGACAAAAGCGACACCAAACCTGCAAATTCGCTACCTTTTCCTCTCCGCCAAGCTCCAAACGCGTCTTCATCAGCATTTAATACAAACAAAGCCAACCACAAAGTCTATGCTTTTACCAGTTTCTTAAATCTTACGCACTGTATTTATTAATATTTCACTCATTTTTCTCTTCGTTTTTCAGGCTGCGATTGACTTACTTTTCTCTCATTCTCTATATATTTAAACTCCCTTCAACATTCTCTCCAACCAAACAGAATATAGTTTCCCACGAGAACTGGAGGCCACTTATCTCTTGGTTTCTCTGTGAAACTTTTTCCTGTTTTCAGATTATGGGGAACTATATTTCATGCACTCTAGCCGCCCCTTTGATCAAGAACAATAAGGCTGAAGCGAGGGTGATCTTTCCGGGTGGTGAAGTCCGACGGTGCCGTGAACCCGTCAATGCCGCCGAGCTGATGTTTGAGTGCCCCAACTTTTTCCTCGTCAACTCCAGGTCCCTTCACATTGGCAGGAGATTCTCCGCCCTCAGCGCCGACGAGGAGTTAGAGTTTGGCCACGTGTACATCATGTTTCCTATGAAGAGAGTGAATTCAATGGTCACGGCGGCGGATATGGCTGTTTTTTTCATGGCAGCCAACTCGGCAGCTAAACGGATATCCGGTGGAAAGGTCGGGATATTGCCCGAGTCGGGTTTCGCACAAGAGGGGGCGACTTTGGCGGCGGCGGCCACTACAGAGGAAGGTGAGATTGGAGGTTCAAGATTGAGTTTGGATGCAGGAATTGAGGAGCTTTCAGTGACAGAGTTCAAGTATAGGTTATCTGTGTGCAGATCAAGGAAGCCATTGTTAGAGACCATCAAGGAAGAGCCAATTTGTTTGAGATAAGATAATCATATTATCAATGTATAGAATATATGATCTAATGGTTAAATGTGCTCTCTAAATTTTTGCATAGGGCGGGATTTTCTCTTTTTCTTTTAAGAAGATATGTCAATTTTATTGATCATGCCTTCACCTATAGCGAAAGAATATAATTACTGATCGAGAACTAATTTTAATTACGAGTTGGAATTAGTTATGAATCATGCACTAATTAATTATATTCATGATCATACTTGTCAAAACTTGAAGTAAGAATACGGGAACATGCAATGATGATAATGTTTGTTTGGTGGGAAACTATTTGAGGTTTTAGTAATTTAAGGAAAGAGTTTATATTTATATAGTGATTTTATAAATTATTTTACATTCGACTAATGTAACAGTACGATTTATTTTGATTGATATATAAACGAATGTATGAGCCTAGCTAGGAATTAATGTCGATCGATCGATTCTTCGATCGTGTCTCGACCTTTATCATAATTAATTAATAATTTTGAATTAATAATATATATGGGACAAAATTCATGATAACGTCGATCGAGATGCAAGCTTGCGTGTTTCATAATCGATCGGTTGATCAATTCCTTAAGAAATAGATTTGAATTTTAAAAAGTTGGATAATTAATAGTACGTGTATATACACATTTGAAATTTTAAATTTCATGACTAAAATAGTAGTAGTTATAAACAGATGATGATAAGTAATTAAATTAATTAGGTTATCAATTAAATAACTATATATATCGATCGATCAATTATTATTTATTTTTTCAAATGAATCATGATTGGCATTCATATTAATAGAACCAATAACAAAGTTAATACCATACAATTACAAATTAGAATCAAGCATGACCCTAGAATGAATAAAATCTGGACATTGAATCATCCACAAAGCTACTTCCAATAGTAAACTTGAGAAACCTAAAGTCAAGATCATTTGAAGACCCCTCAAAACATAACTTTCAAGTTTCAATTAAAGTAATAAACAGCATGCACGCGGTATATATGCTTTTTATTTTATCTAATACCGTTCGAAAAATGTCCAATTTTGTTCTATTGATGAATCATGACTTAGCTGATCAAAGAATTAATACATGTAAAAATATTTCAGTGGCAGTACTACTAAATGCAAGAATTATTTTATTTTAAAGCTGGTGTGTAAAACACATCGTATATCATATATACATATGCATATATCAGTACTTAAATAGTACTAATATTTAAAAAAACACATTATATTACTTTATTTTTAAAAAAAAAGACAAAAATTAGTTACATGTCCACACACTTTTATACCCAAATTCAAATTAAAAGTCCTTTTCCACATTATGATCATAAGGCTAGCTAATTGGGGTTCTAATCAACCAAACTATCCAGATCATTGGTTGGTGGACTGATTAATATTATTTAGTCCTTTTCAACGCTTACGTGAGATTCAAAACTAGGTATTAATCCATGCCACCAACCTGTCCACGTCATTACTGCCGCGATGCACATAAGAATAATTTAAAAAAAAAAAAAAAAAGACTAATACCTGATCTGTATATATAATATTGCTCGATCGCGCTTAAATATTCCTTCTTTAAATTAAATGAGAATTTCCTTAATTTCCTGGATATAGTGTGATCTTTTAGATTAGGTTAGAAGAAAATTTTTAGCAGAAATATATTAAAAAGTTGCCTTTTTCGAACAGCTTGCATGTGAGTACGTATCACGTCTTTTTAAATATAAAATTTAACAGTATTTTTCATCCTTAATTAATGTTTTTTTCCTTTATAAAAAAAAAATCTATTCTTCTCTGTTAAGATATAAAATAAATAATAAAATTTATATTTTATAATTAGCTTAAATTTTTGAAATAAGTGGCCAGTGATTTCACATAGTATTAGAACAGAGGTCCTGATTTCGAATCCTGATTCTACACTCTATCACATTTAATTAAATAGTTCACGTGTTGGACCACCCATTGAATATGAGTTTGATCCACATGTGAGGGGAGTATTAAGATATAAAATAAATAATAAAATATACATCTTCTAATTAGCTACTTTGAAAAAAAGTGGTGATTTCACATTCTCAATTAATCTAATTAATATAACACTGTTAATACTATTAAGAATATTTATCTATTAATTTAAAAAGAATTGCCTTCAAAATATTCTATATTCTTTTCACTCCATGTAATTCGAAAGAGTAGTAGTTTTATATTAATGCCGAAAAAATGTTATTTTTTGTCTAATTAATTTTATTATTTAAAATTACAAATACATGTTACTTAATTATTATTTTTAAATAATTGAGTTATATTAAAATCACGTACTTATCATGCCATTTCGGTGAAAGTTTAATAATAAAATAGAGGATGAACTATATATCATGAAGGTGTGGCGCCTGCATATGTGCCTGTAGAAATTAAAGTCCCATTAATAGACGACGTTCGCCCTGACCAGAAAGTCATTTTCAGATCAGGTCGAGTCGTCGTCGTAGATCTAATAATTCGCCGATCGACTTTATGACACGATAAATCCAATGCGAGTACTCTTGAATGAGCCCTAGCAGAACTTTTTGATTGCTGCGTCCTGAAACAAAAGCTAATTAATTAAGAAGCTGGGTACGTGCGTCGTCTCAATTAATAAGATAGATTGGAACACCAAATTATTTTAGTTTTTTCCCAAAGTAATTAAATGATAATCTACAAATCTCGAGATAAAAAAATAAATAAATCCAGTAATCTATGAGTCGCGCTCGACCTCTGCGCGCGGTTCTCCATGCAGGCATTCATGCATTGCCAATTCACGGAGAAGTTTAGAATCCAGTATAAAATGCACACGAGTTTACGTATATAGTGCACAGCATTCTTCAACTCGACATATTCATATTCACTTTGAACTAATTATGGGTGGCAAAGGTGGTGGTGGCGGTGGCGGTGGCGGCAAAGGTGGTGGTGGAGGCGGTGGCGGAAAAGGTGGTACTGGTGGAGGCGGTGGCGGAAAAGGTGGTACTGGTGGAGGCGGTGGCGGCAAAGGTGGAGGTGGAGGTGGTTCCTCAAAGGGCGGTGGCAATGGTGGCATGATGGTTGCCCCTGGTAGTGGAGGAGGAGCACACATTTCAAGGGATACTTTTGAGAGCAACCCGCAGGGCTATTTTGCCGGCCTGCATGCCGGTGAAAAGGGAAATAAATAGATGCAATATTAATGCTAATATATTGCTGCTGTTTTGGGGAGTATTCTCAGTGAAATATTGCTTCATGTACTGCTTTATGCAGGTTATTATGATCTAATAAAATTAAACTATGAATCCGGCTTAATTAATTAGCTTCTGCTCCATCTTAATTTTTACTTTTAATTGTTTTCCGTCTCCCGTACTGCATGCCTGCACCTAATTGCTAAATTTATGAATTTTCTTGTTTAATATTAATATATATGGCATACAAACTAGCAACGTCGAAACTGACCAATATATATTTGCTCGTACGTACGTTATATTTTGACAACACGTAGTTCGATCGTGAGGCTGACCATCTCAACCATATCATTATGGATCAGTACAAGTAGTACTGCAAATCTAAGATGCTTATAACTCTTTGAGATCGGATCTGAAAGAAGCATGCATATATGCAGTATAGAGTAATGCTAGCGATTTGCACTCACTGCATGGTTGTTTCTAATTAATTGTTCTCAACACTTATTTGGGGGATGTATGGTCTACATGATACTACATCATGCGTGTAAAATGGATATTCCAAATAGTGGCTTCTATCTATATTTAATCTTATGGTTAATGTATGCAGAGTAGCCCGCTCAAGTTTACTGCTTTTGATTTTTGGTTTTTTTTTTTTTAATTTTTCTTTTCACATTTTGTATATATTTAAATATTTTAAAAGAAAAATCTCAATACACTTAAAATAACTTCCTTAATCACTAAATAAATAAATAAAATTTGCCAAGCGGTCAAATGGAGCGGTAGAATTGGGAGGGCAAAGTAGTTTTTTCCTAATTTATTTCATGGCCGGTTGCAGCAAAAATTATCTAGCTAGCTAGCTAGCTAGTCATGTACCTATCCTCAACATTTTCTCCCGAAACATAAAGCTGTTACAAATTTTCAAGTGTAGTTCATACATTCCATGCATTTTTTTGTTCTTTCTACATTTGAATTTGTTCTTAAAAATGAAATTTATAAAATGAAGGAAAACTATTTGTACATTCTTATAGTGGGCAAGCCCCCCGTATTATATATACTCTCTTTGAAAAAGTGAAGAAATTTGATCAGATCCTTATGAACAAAAATAGATTTTTCAATAGTGAGTCCCGCTTTGTTTTTATAATAAGAAAGCGCAGAACTTACACATACCTTGCAACTTTAATTATTTAGCAATATTACTCAAATATATATATATATATATAGCATATGTTTTAGATCATTTTTACTATAAATTAGGGAATAGATTAAAATATCTCATTTTTATACTAAATCGATACTATTTATTTCCTTCAAATCGATAAAATTGTTGTTGGAAAACTGCACTCAGTTTGCCGGCTGGACGTCAATGGAGCTAGCCATATTCGATCGAGATTAGAAATTAAAAGCTTGGATTATATTTTGGGTTGTTAGACTACCCACTTCTCCTACGGCCATAAAGGTTATATAAAATGTGGAGATCATGGACTGATCATCATTTCAGTCACTTTATTTAGTACGTATATGGACTCGATGATCATGAGACTGAATAGATGTATAATTAATTTAAAATATGATCAGATCTATATATATACCTGATGATATATATACTTCGTGGCCGTATTTAATGCACTGTATTTAGACATTATAAATAGCGCGCTTGAGGAGATTAAAATCAACATTTACTCATACTCATCATGACCAATATGAGAACTTTAAATTAACATTCAAGCTAAAGGAGAATATAAATAGTTTATTATTTGATATTCTTGATGATCTCTCCATCGTTATATACATGAAGCAGTGAGGAATGCTACAGCAACAAATAGATTACACAAAAGTAATTTCACACACTGACGTGGCTTCATATGATCCGTCAGATCTGCTTTACAATAAAAATAACTTTACAATCTAACAAATCACATCAAGCCACATCAGTTTGTGAGATTACTTTTGTGTAATCACTTTGTAGTTAGAGCATTTTTCATAATCTATAGATGTCTTATATGTATATGTGTGTCAGTGACGATCTGCATGTGTGTGTCTCAGAGAGAGAGAGACCACACTAGCTAGCTAGTGCTGAAATAAATGAAGAAGAAGAGAAACAAGGCAGATGGAAAAAGAACCGGTGAGAAACACAAGGCCACAAGCACCAGAGGCTAAAGCCATAAGCTCTATAGACTCTGAGAACATGGCATCTCGCCTATATCTATGATCATAACCAGCCCCATAACACCACTCTCTTTTCAAGAGCTGCTCATGAGTTGTTGTAGTACTAGTACTGCATGTGAGTGATCTCGTCTCCTTTCTCTTCAATTCTTCTATTCTGTCTCTGAGAATATTCAAGTTGCCATCCACAATGTTTGCTGCATTTATATATATAATCAAATTATAACAATTATATATTGAAAGTTCGATCGATGATCTATAATCGATCGAAGTAGTAGAGTAGTACTACTACTTGCATGTAGCTGTACTTAATTAGAACTTAATTCTCTTAATTCCATTTGGGAAAGAGTACTAGCTAGTACTAATATTATTGCTTTGATCATCACATGCATGCATGCATGGCATCATGTATATGAAAATTAAATACCTCTGTCATCCTTGAAGCTTTGAGATCTCACTTGGGGGTAGTACTGGAATAACTTATGATTGCAAATAGGTTGGCTTGAGCTGCAAAACGATAATTGGAAGGTGGAAGGCATCATGTGAGTGATCAGTTGATGGCCAAGAAGCTTGCTAGCTGCATGCTCCGGTCTAATATCTTTCATGTATTTATACCCAACATTTCTGATCTGAAGCATATCATCACGCTCCCTCTTGAGTACTGAGATGGCATTTGGATCCTTGGATGGATCGATCAGTACTAAAGCTAGCTTTTTAATTAGCTTAATTTATTTATTTATTTACCATATATATTGGTAAATATATATGCATATTATTAATTTCGGTTCCATTTGATAAAGCTATATATATATATTTTTTTTTCTTCTAAATAGTTTATTATAAATAAATAAATAGAAGTTCCTAACAGCTAATTTAGGATCTATTTAATTCAGATACATGATGAGTTTGTACGTACAAGAGGTTGTAAATTAATTATAAATTGGAAGAAAGATGTTGTTTTATTTCAGATCGATTTCACATGATTCCATAGCCTACCTAGCCGCGCGGCCATTAATTAGATTTGTAGAAAACAATTAACTAACCACAGTCTTCCGTGTATGTATGTATGTATGTATGGATATGCGCGCATGAAACACGAATTAATTATAACAAATTAATATCCAAACATGATGCATGACACGCATCATGTGCATCCTACCGTATATGATTGCAATTCGAATTATATGTCGGTGATGACTATATATATATATATATTAGCTAGGTTACATTTTATAATTAGCTTCGTAAATATATATATAATATATAATATGCATCTCACATGAACATGTACATGCAGTACCCAAGATAAATCATGAGGTCTTCGAACTAATGCAATTTAATGATCATAAACCGCTCTGATCACGAGGAATACAAGAAAATAATGAAAATAAATTAAGTAGAAGAGTTTTGGGTATAGAATTATGATATGGATCAGAATAATAAGGTGGGATACGGCCATGAACATTTGATTACGATAATATGAAAGGGACAGTACAGATCATACAACAGGACATGATCATGAACGACAGATGGCACATAATGTAGGGTTTTCATCCTCAAAATACTCATCCAAATTATACAGTCCCACCACGTATCCCTTTACAAACATTATTGGGAAGTGTAATGTTTCATACATATATATATATATATATATATATATTAGGTGGCATTAGAATTGTGATTCTCCAAATGTAATGATTAGGGTTCTGATAATTATCCTAGAATAATCAAACTTTCTTACGTGTCAGAGATTTTTTTGGTCAGATATTTATAATCTACTTTACCTACCATTTTTGTGACTTCGTGTCATGCATGGTGTGCCCGCCCTCATCTTCATCTAATATAGACTACAACTTAGTACTAGTTTGTTTTTGAGGATGAGATAAATTGAAATAAAAATTGAAAATTGATTATAATATTAATAAAATATATTTTTTTAACATTATTTTTATTTTAAAATTTGAAAAAATTAAATTATTTATTTTATTTTGTGTGAGAACTTAAAAAAAATTGTAATAATTAAATGAAATGAGATAAGATGAGTTGAACAGTTTTATAAAAATGAACTAGGAGTTAGAATACACTACAATCTATAAGTCTGTATTGTGGTTTATATGCCAGGATTCGCTCCCCATCTCTGTAAGTCTGTATTGCTGCTCTTTTTGCTAATACAGTATTGTATATTGCCAATGAAACAAATAATATCTTATTGCCGGGAAGTTTGATAAAAGGGGGAAAAAGATTGAAAAGCAATGGAAGTACAGGTGTTGGATGATAAGAAAAAGGTAAAAAAGTGCAAACCAACAGCAACTAGTTCCAACCCTAAGCTACTTTTAGTTGCATTTTGATGTAGTTAGGCAGATAATATCTGTTGAATTCCGATGATCATCTAGATATCTGGAAAAAGCCCGAAACCTAAATCCCAGTATGGCTGAATGCTGATTGATTGAAGGAATCAAAATTCTAAAAATCCAGATGGTTTGTGTAAAGAAATGTGGAACTTGAACAGATATCTAAGCTTTTACAAGTGTAATGATCATATTGAATGAAGAAATCCAAGTGCTCTAGCTTTCAAGATTTATTAAAGATAGTGGTAATACTACTTTAAAATCATTAGTTTGAAAAAAGTGCACATAGTTAATCGATAGAGCACTAAAAGCATAAGATTCTACAAAAAAAAAAAAAAAAAAAAAAAAATTTGAACTGATCATAATCCCCGTCACTAAAAACTCTGAACCCACTTCCCCCTTCCATGTCATGATGTCTATTCTACTTTCTCGTTACCTTCTGGACATTATCAAGCTCGAAGTCTGGATTCTATAACAGTGGTTTTTGCATGTTCATTTCCCAATACTCAGCCCACTTTTATTCCTTCATCGTTATCGTATCGAGGCATATATATACATGGATGTAAAAGCACATAGGCGTGTACGTGAAGGCACACAAGAGAGAACGAAATCATCATATGAACATCAGTTTCCAATGAGGACAGCAATGACTCTGAGAAACTTGACTTGTTCATATAAGTTTCTGACTAACATATAACATCATCGTTCCTAACTACATGTCACCCGCTAGAATATGCATATAGGAAAGAAGAATGTCAAGAGAATTTGAGTCGTCCCATATTAGCTTACAAGCCTCGATTATATTCAACATGCATTCATACAGACAGCGTTGTTCCTAACTACATGACACTAGCTACAATTTACATACAGGAAATAAGAAAATCTAATTCTCTTACCACCCAAGCCTCAAGAGTTCAGCCCTTGTAATTACACAACAACAGATATGTCAAGACTCATTGACATATAGAATTAGACATCATATTGACAGCACATCGTACTCACATGTCCATGTCATCAAAAATCTCCCCATCTTCCTCATAAGGTAAATCAACCATAAGAAATTCATCTGCCACCAAGTTACTGCCAAAAATGACAACAATTAAGCCAAAAACTACGCACAACAATTAATGGGAAAAGTTGCAATGTCAAGGAACATTTTAACCTACCTTAAACAGCAAAGACGAAAACTGACAATGCGTTTTAGTTTTCTGTTATAGAAGAAGAAACTGAAAGACCATCTGAAGAGAAAAGAAGTAACCAAGTCATAATTGCAGCTATGCAGACTAACACCAATCAATGAATAATCAAAACTTACACAGCTCCTCTCTCTAGAAACGGATCAGCATCAGAGTCTGGATTGTAACTGTAAATTTCACATTCTGCTAGTTTTACAACCTGTATCACAAGTTATCATAAGTTTGACTCTGAGTATGAGTTGCATGTCCAATTATCTAAATTAAACTCACCTCGTCTAAAGCTTTGTACAAGGTCTCCAGCAGAGAAGTGCCTCCATTAGTCTCAATCCATTCCTGTGATTAAATGGACAAACAAACCAACGCGTAAAGCTCAGAGAGGTATTGTTCATCATAAAGCTCATCATGAGGTCATATAAGCACTATCTCATTTTCTCATTATGCATCCTCAGAACTAGAAACATAAAAGCAAAAGAAATGAGCAACCACTTGGCTCCAATTCATGAAATAAGGAATCAGAACGTTATACCAGCTTATTTGAGAAAAGGACAACAGTGTCTACAAGTAGATCAATAGTTCTACACTGTTTCTAATTCAGACATTGACCTATCAAACAACCATACTTCATAAATAATAAACCGTCCATATGACAGAGAATGCAAAATCCCATAGTATGATAACTGGTGTTCAATAACAGGTAAAGTGATGCTTCAACAGAGGAAGAACATTATTAACAGTGTGAAAAAGATTAGTTGTAGAAGGCTTGAGGCCTACCCCAAACTGACATTAATTTTGGATCACAAGGCTTGAGGCCTACCCCAAACTGACATTAATTTTGGATCACAGCCTCGCAGGTTCATGGGTCATGAAAGAAAGAATATGTAATCTTTTTTGCTTTCTGAAAATCAAATGCCATCAATTATTTCCCCCACCTCGTGTAACTCTTTGCAGAACGAGGAGGGGCATATGCAGGTGACTTTTAAAAGGTTAAATAAGCTTAGAACGTAATATTGCACTAGCAGGACAAAAATAAATTTCAGATAAACAAAGCAAACATTATTATGGCAAATACCTTTGAGGCTTCAAACATGTAGGTATCAACAATTTGCTTAAAACTGTCCCAGCTTTCCTCTGTGAAGAACTGGTGAGCTTTCACCGCACTAGAAAACCGCAAGGATGTAGGCAACATTGTAACGTGAGGAAACCACAAAAAGCCCCACAGAAAAAACATCTCTAGCAGGCACTTGATAGGACCAGCATGAGTAAATAAACCAACCGTATGAACAATCACATTAGACTTGGGAAATGGAGAGATTTGAACTCTCAGCTCCTTCTAGAGCAACAGTCCTCTGAACTGTCTGTCAAACCCTTTGACAACACTCCCGTAACAAGCAAAGAAGGATTATTTAGTGGGTTGCCAAGTCGCCCAATAAGCTGACAATGACATTACCCATAATCCTCCTTTAGCCATATGTGAAATGAATATGCGCTTGTACAACATAACAACAGAGATACCTGAAGTCATAATCTGGATACATGTGACTGAGGGTAAGCACCAGGTAGATCACTGTCTTCCGGCTGAAATGAACATAAAGGAAAACCATCTAAGATAACATAAGAAAAAACCTACACTTTCCAAGACCAATCTAGCTAACATTCACCACCTCGTTCTGCTCAACAATAAATCAGCTGGTGAGGAAGAGTCCATGTCTGAAGATTTCCCCAGATAATCAAGGATCTGAAGTAAAAGTAAGAATCAAACACATACACATACAGACTACTAAAAATATCAACAAAGAAACCAATCTGCTGTTAATTATAAAGTATGTGTGAGACAAAAAAATTAAGAAATTTATTAACTCTTTACTTAAAAAAAAGAGAGAGAGAGAGAGATAGAGAGAGAGAGAGAGAAGACTTTTTTTTGGCTTCTTTGGCCATCCTCTTAGTAGAAATTAATATTAGGAGAAAAAATACTTAGCTTAGATGATGAGTCAAATAAAACAGAATCCCAACAGGTGAGAAAAGGGTGGGAAAACTAAAGGGAAATGAAAAGTAGCCATTATTTTTTTAAGAAAATTTTGCATCATAACTATATTGCAAGGAAAAAAACTAAATAACTATCTTGCAATGAGTTAAAATCATAAAAATTGAACATATTTTATGCCCCCAATTCACCTCATTCTCCAAGCTGAGAGACAGTTTCTTATCCGTTCCGGTGTGTTTGCCTAGAAGAAACAAGAGAGAACTAAGTTGACCATGAACAAAAACCAAATAGTCATAAAAGTTGCAAACTTGTTCTTACAGGAGTAAGCTTCAAGGCATCCCTCAATGGTTCGCTCTCCAAGATTTAAATGAGTTAAAAAATCATTTAATCTGGAAAAATCGCACAGAGAAATTAATAGTAATGCTCAAATTTATCAAGAATAGTCTATAATTATGAAATATGAAAATAAAAAGTTGACCTAATTAGTGAATGAATCAAAATTTAATTACTTTTCTTAATTATTTAAAAATTACCGATCCAGAGGAGTGTATTCTAAGAACTTCATAATGATTAACGTTCAAATGACTTTGATGTGGCAGGTACCGTAGAAATCTCCCAATGATCCTGTTTGACAACCAAGATTATTAAAATTTAAATCTTCTGGAAAGCTTTTAGATTGAGAAATGTTGTCTTCAGTATCATGCGTATCAAACAACAAGGTTATGAAAGCCAAATTTCTAGTTTTGCCACTAATGCTAGATACAATTAGAGGTTATGCAAGCGTTGTGCATTCCTTTTAAAAAAGAGTGGGTTCACCATTGAAAAATTAATTTTTCTATATGGGTCTCATATTTACTTACTTTTTTCAAAAAGAGTGTGCGGTGCTTGGGCACTCTATGACTACAAATATCATTTTTCTAAACATAAATACGAAGATAATAATCCAGATAATAACAAATGATGCAATAAAGGAAAAGACCTTAGAATAGGCATACCTTAATGAGTAATGCTAGACATACTACACGTTTTACAACTTGACCTTTACAAATCGACGTGTCACAAATCAAATCAAAAGTTATAATCAAAAGTCAAAACAAAGTTATTTAGCATTGCTCAAGCCGTGGTCGCAAGAATTTCGTCGTGAAACTTGTAGTTTATTTAGCATCTTCCAATCTTAACATGTTTTTCTCCTGCTTGAACAGAAACTTTATCCATCATCAACAAAACCCTCATTATACAGGGAAGCCCTACATCTAACCCAATCTAATATAAGACTCGTAACCTGGAAGTACAAATGTTACAGTAAAGCAGTAAACCAATGATTTTTCCACAAAATTGATGAAAAATACGACACAAAACAAACGGTAATGGAAATACGAAAGCGAAGACGGAATACAGACCGGAAAAAACGAAGCGAAAAGCAGAGGGGCCTATCAAGTACCTGTTGGAGAAGATTTGCCCAAATTACGGGAAAAATTTGAGCGGGAGTGCAGTAATTCGGTGGATTTGGGTTGTTTTGGGGTTCGGTGGGTGATCCAAGACGTTTCAAAGAGCCCCTCAAATTCGAATATTCTATTTTGATTTGGAATAATAAAACATGCTTAGTTGGAATAATAATCACCACTGGTGAGGTCGGCAAGAGGACCAGGAAAGCCTGGCCCAGATCAGCCTAGAAGCCCGAATGGGCCCAAGTACATAGCATGAATTGAGTTTTAAAATAAATTTAAAAAGTTGAATGTTTGAAATGCATTTTTTTTTTTTTTTATGATTGAGATGTCTTTCCTACCTATTCGTAAATAGAATAACTCGTATTTAACATTAATATATAAGTAAAAAGATAAAATCTATTTGAAAACTTTAACTTTTACATATTCAGCGCATCGTTTATATGAAAACTTTTCATATCAGCAATGTAAAAAATAACAATTATATTTCGTACAGTTGATTTTGCGGATAAAATCGCGACTCCGTTGACGTATATTATAAAAACAAAGAGAGAAAAAAAAGAATACAAGAAGAAGATGATGGAAGGAAGATCCCATTTTTCCCGTTCGTCTCCCCAAATCCTATTTTCGTACTCTCCAAATAATTACGTACTTTTCATCAAAAATAAAACATACCCAAAAAATCTTTCATCCATAAGCTGAATATGAGGTACTAAGTTGACACCCATATGATCGGATTCTTATAGCAAGTGACTTCTCAAATCGCTTTTGGGGATCAAAGTTTTGATTACCATTTCGTTTCATTCCTTTTTGGAATGGTTAGAATTTTTCGTGCCGGAATAGTAACCGACACGGTAGAAGTAGGTGTTTTGTAACAGGTTAAATATCGGCCATTTCGGTATGTTTCGGTCAATTCTGACCGATTTTCAAACGAAATATTTCGATTCGTAAAATAAAAAGCAAGGACATAGCCGTGGCATTTTTGTTTTTGTAATTAATGTGAAACTCTTGGCTTTTTCGTAATTTTCACTCTAATTCTCCTTCTAAAAGTCGAAGACTATTTTTCGTAACTTTCTTCAAGCTCTTTTTCTCGAAAACTCGAATGGAAAATCAAATTCTTACTTCCTAGCGCCGACACCACATGTTGTATAATATGGGATTGCAACTAACACGCAATGGATTGCAACAGCTAGTAAATTGATTTTGCTAGCAATTTCTTAATGCTTCCTAAAGTTTCTCAACAAAAAAATAATAATAATAAAGATTCACCGTTGAATATTTGGTAGGGGTGTCAATGAGTGAGTATTGTTTTATTGATGAAGATGAGTGATTATTTTTTTTAATAATTTGATTGAGAACT
Organism: Juglans mandshurica; assembly: GCA_022457165.1. Classification (NCBI taxonomy): domain Eukaryota; kingdom Viridiplantae; phylum Streptophyta; class Magnoliopsida; order Fagales; family Juglandaceae; genus Juglans; species Juglans mandshurica. Next base: position 37,006,544 of record CM039621.1, read on the forward strand.
TAGAAGTATTATTTAATTTTATAAATATGTATTTTTAAAACTTGTATTGAAAAGTATTATTGAGTTTCTCATATATATATTATTTTTAAAATTTGTATTGATATTATTTTAGAATATAGTTTATATATATAATTAATTTATTTATATATAAAGTTATAGATTATCATAAAACGGTATCGATATTAATACAAGAGGCAATACAAGGACGACCCCAGTCTTTAACAATCCACCAGTTATTTTATTTTGGTATCTTTTCTTCTTTTTGATGTTTTACTTTTCTTTTTGGGTCTCAGAGAGATATTTCAAGGAAATTATCAAGGTAAGAGAAATATGAGTATCTCCGAAAAGGTATTTGAAATGAGTGGGGGGTGGTGATGGGAGCGGGATGGATGGAGTGTGCAAGCGCCGTATAGTCGTTTTGAAAAAGTGAATAAATATTAGACCTACATGAAAATATATTATTTTTTTAATAATGGACCCTACTCTTTTTCAAAGCGACTGTATGATACTTGCACACTCCACAACTGTATGTAGCATTACTCTTTTTTCAAAAGTATAATGAGTTCGGTTTACTGACACACCAACTTATAATGTCTAGCAAAATTAAAATAAAAATAAACAAATCATTTAGCTTTACAGTAGAGGCTAAATAAATGTCAAGGAAGTAGCTATAAATAATTTAATTTCTAAAATTTTGTTGATAAAATTATAAAATAAAAGATAAATAATTTGTTTTTTTTTTTTTTTCAAAATGAAGCAGATAATGAACAAACTCGAATACGAAACAGAAAGTATAACTTGGTGACAAGATAGAACTCGATTTATGTTGGAATAAAAAAAAAATCAATAGAGTTTGACCACCAACTGTTGGTTAAAATTCAATGTATTTATAAACTATCACGACTCACTCAAAATTGTTGTACCGTCCCATTTTATTGAGAGGATAAAATTGGTATTAGGTGAGATGGAACTTGATAGAACATGAGTTGTTAGAGCAACCAGAGTTGAAAGTGGTGGAAGAAAGTTGGAGTTGATGTCAAATTATATACAAGGAAAGTGGAGTAGTGGCTCCATCGACAAAGTGGAGGAGATGGTTGGAACTTTTGAATGTCCTGCGTCATCTAGCAAGACATCAATCGAAGATTGGTCGTTTAGATAGTAAGATGAGATGGTTTTAGATAAATTAAATAAAATATTATTAAAATATTATTTTTTAATATTATTATTATTTTAAGATTTAAAAAAATTGAAATGTTTATTATATTTTATATGAAAATTTAAAAAAATTATAATGATAAGATAAGATGAGACGAGATGAGACGAGATAAATTAAGAGCATTTCTGTATCCAAACGAGATTATATATTTTACAAATTTAATTTTTTTATTGAACAATCAAACATTTTTCTTATCACAAACGTTTTGAGTCAGAAACAATCAATAACGGCCATATTTAATTTTGAGTTTGTTAGGTAATATCTTGAAGAGTCCTTTTATTCATAAACAAATATGGTAATACATTGTATACAATTTATATCACAAAATTTAATTTGCATGATTTAAATTTTAAATCGAAAATAGGTTACTGGATTAGTGTACATAAACTCTTAATATGAATAGAGTAATGCTACATACAGTCGTAGAGTGCGTAAGCGCCACGTAATTGTTTTGAAAAAGAGTGTGGTCTACTATTAAAAAATTAATTTTTTTCATGTAAGTCTTATATTTACTCACTTTTTTCAAAGAGATTGCACGACACTTGCATACTTCATGATTGCAAATATCATTTTTCGTATGAATAATATTTTTATTTTGTGAACATAGGTTCTGTGTTTCTAGTATTACTCCTTTTTAATTTATTTTACAGTAAAATCCCATAACTTCTAATATCCACGTCAACTTACAAATATAATTTTCATCGTCTCAAAATATATATACTTTTAAGCTTACTCTAAAGGCCCATTATAATCATCCCAAACAAAAATGATAACATTAGGTATTTGGTTAGATAATGGATTTGGTGGATCTGCTGTTATTATTGAAAAGAAAAATAAAAAAATTAGGGAAGCTATTTAATTTAATCATGATAACGTAATACCCACCCAATGTACTCATAAAGCAATTGGATTCTAGTAGTTGAAAAATGTATTTTAAAGAAGTTGTTTGGACATAAGATTTGCTTAACAAATATTTGAAAATCTTGAGAAAACTATTAAAAATATGTTTGTATGGATTTTCTTTTTGTGTTTCTTCTTAGAGTTTGAAAAAATGATAGAGCCCATTGAAAATAATCTATTCAGGATCATTAATAGACTAGTATAATCCTCTACGATTTGTTGAATTTGAAACCAATACCTTGTTTGGGAAGTGAAATGAGATTAAAGTTTTATAAATAACAATAAGATAGTTTGTAAAAAGTAACGAGATAGTTTGAGTTGAATATTTTTAAAATTTTGAGAAAGGAGAGAGAAAAAATTTAATAAAAAATATTATAAAGTTAAAATATTGTAATAATATTATTTTATAATATAATTTTTGTTTGAGAATTTAAAAAAGTTGGAACTGTTTTTTATTTTTTATTTGAAAATTTAAAAAAGTTGTAATGATTAGTTTGAAAAAGTTGTAATGATTAATTTGAAAACTTTGTATTTGAATTATACTTGGAAATAATAGGATGAGATGAAATAAGATTAGACGAGAATCAAACCTGTCTTAAGGCCCTGTTTGGATAGTGAGATGAGATGATATAATTTTAGATGAAAGTTAAATAAAATATTATTTTTTAATATTATTATTATTTTGAGAAGTTGAAAAAGTTGAATTGTTTATTATATTTTAAGTGAAAATTTGAAAAAATTGTAATGATGAGATCACATGAAACACTTTTACTATCTGAACGGGCTTACTCATTCGTAAATAATCAGAATTGTTGACTCATTCTCCACTAATCATTCTTAGTTTCTTTTACCAGTTATCTCAAAACATACGAAATTCTTTAAAAAAAAATTCATTAACACATTAAAAAATGGTTTTCTAACGAAATTATACTATTATAATTTTTGTTAAAATATATTTAATAATAAAGAAATGCTTGTTATAGAGAGACTTTACAAAATAAGAAAAATTGCGCAATATTTGGAATCTGAAACATGAGAATTTAAAATTGAAAATTTAATATTATAATGAAATAAAATTATAATGAAAAAAATATGTTTTTATTTATTTTGAATTATATGAACATTTTTTTTTCCTTTTATTAATAAGTTAATAACAACAGTGTCGCATGGAGGCTGGAGCAAAACGGCAACCTTTTGAAAGTTGAAACCCAGTTTCATTTCCCTGGGTATTCTCTTCGGCGATTCAAAGCCCATAACAGTAATAGATCTTTCATTCCGAAGTTTCCATTAAAGAGAAACCTCCGAAGTTTGACAAGCACTCGTCTCGAGCTCTTGCAGCAAACCCTGCTGGTGGAAGGAAGAAGATTTGGCGCATCGAACGGATTGGCTGTCTTTCCAGCTCGGCCACGGTCAGATTCCATGTCTCAGATACTTTTGGTTCTGAATCTTCTCAGCCTGCTTTCGTTGAGCTCCGGAGCAACGTCGTTCTCTCAAGGATCGCGCTCGATCCTTCGGGCCATCGACAACGAGAAAGGTGGTCCTCACGATTACGCCGTCGATTTGAACGCCACGAATTTCGATGCGATCCTCAGGGACACCCCTGCTACGTTTGCCGTCGTTGAGTTCTACGCCAACTGGTCAGTACCAAAAGAAAAAACAAAAAAATAATAATGAAAAGGCTGATCGAATATGCAGTAAAAAACAACGTTTGAGATCTACAACCCGAATATAGTTTGGGTCTGTTGGCGTTAAGATACGAAGCTTCTGAAAATTTTGCTTGTGCTAAGTAATTTTTTACGTATTGCGTATACTTGTATGCGTACTTGGTTTTGCCTATTTTTATGAATTAAAACTTCTTGATTACCGATCATTTTTTTTATTTTTATTTTTATTTTTATTTTTTATTTTTTTTATTTTTTTATTTTACGTATTGCTACATACATGTTTAAATATTTGAAACCTCCGAAATGAAACAGGCAATAAAAATACAAAGTTGAATAATTTGAAATGCGTTTTTTTTCAAGACGTGGTTTACAAACTTTGCAACTCAACTGGATTGATTGGCATCTTAGTGATCACCTTTTTTCTTATCAAATATGACCTTCCTTTTTTTTCCCCTTCTCTCTGTGTGTTTATCGAGGAACTTGAAATTGTGAGATTTTATGTCATGTTGAGCTTTATTTTAAAATTTAACATAATTTAATCGGTTTGTCAGGTGCCCTGCTTGCAGAAATTATAAGGTATGTGGTGCTAAAATCTGCGAAGATTAGTTCCTAAGGATTATTATATTTAGCAGTTGAAATTGATATGAAATAAATTGTGCAGCCCCAATATGAAAAAGTTGCTAGGCTATTTAATGGACCTGACGCAGTGCATCCAGGAATCATATTGATGACAAGGGTAGATTGTGCATCGAAGGTATTTATTACGTGCTCTCTTTATTAATTTTTTCAGTGTTGATACTTTTAATGCCTGGATTTTGTTTCTTCCATTTTATTTCTGTGAAAAATATTATCTCTCGTCCTAAGAAATGACCTTGGGCGTTAGCTTTACTTCTTAATTTTGGCTCGCAATACCACAAGGAAAGAGAAAACGGGTAAAGGTAGGGGCTAAGGTTGTAAGTTAGTCCCTTTCTGTCTTCGTGAACTGTTAGAAACCCACCCTATGGTTGTAAATTAGTCCCTTTTTAAAGCCCAGAGGATAATATTGATTAAGATTGACAAGGAAATACTTATAAGCCTGATATTCTTTACATTCAAACTCCTGCATAAACAGTGCAACAAAATGATAGAAAGCATCCGTCTCTAACTAAGCCCCTGATATTTTGTTTTGTTCGCATCCATGCATGATATTTTCTTTTGTTATTGTATCCATGCATGATTAACAAATTTAGTGCCAATGTAGTGACATTTTCTACATTAGCTCTCCATCTCTGCACGTGTGGGCGTGTTTTTAAGGGAGAAATTAATTCATTCAATGGAGACCTAATGTAGTGACCACACAACTAAAGAAGACAGCTTTTCTTCAGATCATTATTCCATGATTAACCTCAGTGATAGATTATGTCATGTGCTTGATTTTGGCATCCTTGGTCTTTATTTTAACCATGGCTTGGTGATTAGTCCTCCTCTTTTCACTTGTTTGGCAGCACAGATAAACACTAAACTTTGTGATAAGTTCTCTGTTGGTCAGTATCCTATGCTCTTTTGGGGCCCTCCTCCTAAATTTGTATCGGGTGGTTGGGAACCTAAGCAAGAGAAAAGTGAAATACGTGTCATTGATGATGGTCGGACAGCCGACCGATTGCTTAATTGGATAAACAAGCAAACAGGCAGGTATGCATTAATTACTTCTATTTATTGTTGAAGGCAATATATTTTACTATATGTTTTACTCAAAGCAGGTATCATGTTGGAATATGCTTGTTCAATGTTGGGACATATTTGGTTTATATATGTAGCTTTGAATGGTTTTCATATCCTGTGTTTTTGGAAGATCTCATATATATATATATATATATATTCATAAATCCAATGCATGGTGAATCAGTCCTCAAATGAAGAGTTCAAAGTTCAAAAATAAAAAAAACTTAAAAAGAGATGTACAGATATTTTCAACGCACTTGATTATCCTTTCCTTTGCTTCTTGATATAATTTTGGATGCTTTACAAGAAGAAAAGCATGGACTCTGTACTTATAAATAAATAAATGTAATATCCATGTATCAGTGAATTAGGGTACATTTGGTTCATAGAATGGGCATACCTGTTCTTTTGTTTGGTGGCAACACATGATATATTGGTTGGAATTAGATTAAAATTTCTAAAATACCCCAGACCTTTTTTTTTTTCTTTCAGAAAAACACCCAATATATATTTTTTAAAACCTAAAAAGAAAAAAAAAAGGGTGGCTGGCCACCATAAAAAGTCACAGGGGTCTGCCCCACTTGGCCATGGGGTTGGCAAAGCAATCCCCAAAAATTAGGTTTCAGGATGGTTCTAGGATGGTGCACCCACCCCCATGGCCGGTCTCTACATTAGTTCTCCATTGAATGGGTTAAAGCATCTGGGATTTGGCGATGGAGATGATTGCTCCATCACCACCCCCGTGGCCTTTGGTGATGGAGAGGATTGCTTGGTGCAATCAAAAGGGTTACTCTAATTCATTTGAAGAATATGTTTTTTTATTGTTTGAACCTACATGTTTCTAGTCAACCATTCAAGTGGGATTGGTTGAAGTATGTATACTGCTTTTTGGAACTTCCCTTTCATAGTATGGGGATCATACCTTGTATTTTTGTATAGTTCAACTGATGCTTTGCTCTCATCATGAGGATGGTGGTCTTGGCCAGTAAATGTGTTTTTTTAGCCAGAATAACCTTTCCAGCTTTTGGATATTCATCTCAGGAAAAATATTCATTGTGAATAAAGTGTGTCGTGATCGCAAATTATTCCATCGTCTTTCTAGAACTAACAAAATCATTTGTTGCCTATTTTTTTTTGATAGGTAATCATAGAAATTTTATTAATAGAAAAAGGCAAAGCCCAGGTACACAGGTAGTATACATGAGAAACACCTAGCTAGGGTTTACAATCGAAAGAAGAAAGTCATGAACATTTAGATCATTACAAACAATGGTTCCTGCCCATAAAAGCAATGACTTAAAGAAGAAAAGTCCCTCTGTTGTTCTTTCACAATCTTCAAAGCTTCTTGCATTTTTTTCCCTCCAAATGCACCAACACACACAAATAGGAACCATACGCCAAATGGCCGCCACCTGTGAGTTACCCTGAATGCCTCTCCAACTTGCAAGAAAGTCCACCAATCTAAGAGGCAAGACCCATGACAAACCGACTCTCGTGAAAAAATCATCCCAGATAACCCTGGCCGCCTCACAATGTAGAAGCAAATGATCTACTGATTCCCCCTGCTTCTTACACATACAACACCAATCAGTCACAATTACCCGGCGCTTCCTCAGGTTATCTGTAGTCAGGATCTTGTCCAGTGATGCTGTCCAAACAAAAAAAGCCGCTTTTGAAGGAGATTTCATCTACCATATACTCTTCCACGGGAACATGGTCAATCCAAGACTTGTTAGAGCTTGGTAAAATGATCTAACAGTGAAGTTGCCTTTCTTAGAATGACTCCAGTGCATCTTATCCCCGGTATCCCCTGGTATACTTATTAATACCATGTCGCAAAGAACTCTAAAATAATCTCCACCTCCCAATTTTGGGCTGCTCTAATGAAGTTGCCTATTCCATCATGGTTTGTTTTGCAACCATGAAAGGCTCAATAAATATTTATTTTAGGCCTCGTTCAGTTACACAAATGAGATGATATGAAATGAGAACTATGTGAATAGTAGCGAGATAGTTTGTGAATAGTATTGAAATTGTTTGAGTTAAGATATTTTATGGGGTTTTGGGAAAGAGAGAAAAAGTTATATAAAAATATTATAAAGTTCAAAAATATTGTTAAAATATAATTTTTTTTAATATTATTTTTGTTTTGGAATTTCAAAAATTTGATTTGTTTTTTATATTTTGTTTGGAAGTTTGGGAAAGTTGTAATGATTAGGTAATGATTAGATGAAAAAGATGAAGATTTGAAATTGAAAAGTGTTTGTGTTTGAATGGTGTTTGGATGTTGAGATGAGATGAAATGGGTTGAGACCATTTGTAAAACCAAACGGGGCCTTAGGGTGCAGGTCTAGTACATGCGAGTTTATAACAATTACCATAGAAGCCATTTAAAAAAAAAAAAGTAAAACAGTGAAGTAGGAATAATAAAGTGAAAGGGACCAGATCATAAATCTAGATCTAAAACTATTGAATGAGCCAATAAAACTCAAGAAGTAGCTTGTGTTGGCATATAACGTAGTGATCTAGCCTTTAAAACAAAGCCCAGATAAATTCTGTCTTGAGCTTTCCAGTGGACATCTCTTCGCCATTAAAAGCCCATGTCATGCATTTTCAATTTCTCAGTTTATAATGCTAAAATGATTGATTTCTTCTTTCTGAGCTTTTATGCTAAAATACTTACTACAGCAAAATGAAGCTATATATAAAAATCGATTCATCCCTATGTATAACAGGACTGTACATGTAATTTGGAGGATAACACTAATACATGTCAGGGTTAAGCTAAACATACTCTGCACATATACTTGTGATAACTTATGATAGTTCTGCATTGCTATTATCTCAAGCAATTAAATCTAAATTCTTGTCACCAAGTTTGTCTACGTGCTAGTATATATGAGAAGTTGCTTGATTATTGTATCAAACCCAGGGAGATGATAATAGGCACATAAATTTTTGTTTCATAACTTACAATGTGTTTCAATTTTGTGCTTGTTACTACATTCTAACGTGCTTTTAAGTTTGCAGCTCTTTTGGCTTGGATGATGAGAAATTTGAAAATGAGCATCTTTCATCAAATGTGTCAGACCCTGCACAGGTCCTTGATAGAACATTAGATATAAGTTCTCTAGATCTATTACAAATTAAAGCTTTTCTTTAAACACAAGATATTGACTCTTACAATACTGACTTTTGTAAGATTGCACGAGCTGTGTATGATGTTGAGGAGGCAATGTCAACAGCCTTTGACATCATCGTAGAACACAAGGTATAATTTTATGTTTTTCTTTTTTCTGATGAGTTTTCAAATACAAAAAGGAGTGCAATACGAGGACTTCTTAGGAAGTCACCCATTGTTGTACTACACCTAAGCATACTTAACTGTAGATTTCAAATTTAAATTTTTGTTTTCTGGTCTGGCTTTATTAATTTGGGCCGGTCAATTATTGCTAATGAATGCTACCCATATATTTCACATATATTTCATGCATGTGTTGCAGATGATCAAATCAGAAACCCGGGCTTCACTAATACAATTTCTTCAACTTTTGGTGGCTCATCATCCTTCTATGAGGCATGGTCCAAACTTTCTAATATGCTACTTTTCTACGCTAAAAATGATACTTCCCCAGTTATCTCAAACTAGACATATATACATGGCAGGTGTCGGAAGGGAAGTGCAGAGGTACTTGTGAACTTTAATGAAATGTTCCCATCAGACTTGTTGTCAACTAGTGAGCAGGAAGATAATAGTGGGAAAGGCACACGGGGGAATTTTCAGATATGTGGAAAAGATGTTCCTCGAGGATATTGGGTAGATACTTGGGCTCTGTTTTACTATTTTAACTTTGCTATCATGCTATTCTCTGCATATATATAAAATCACAAGCATCAGGCACCCTAAATTAGCTTTTTATAGCCAAGTTTTAGCTAAAGCTCATGAAAGCACCCTACATCAAGCTCCCTAAAGAAGTAGGGAGAACTTTTAGATTTATTGCAATTTCTCTCTAAATGTGAAGAGTAACTGTCGCAGAGTTAAATCTTTATTTTATATTCAATATACTTCCTGAATTTTATATTCAGCCCTCTCTCTCTCTCTCTCTCTCATTCACTGATTTTCTCCTTCATTGCTGCCAATGCACCCAACTCCTTTTCTGCCAGTTGCTAACACCCGTAAATGTTTGCCTATTTTGAAGTTAATTAGGTTTAGGCCCAAGTAATATGCTTAGGGACCATAAAATTCATTATGGAAGTATAAGTATCATCTTTTCTCCTGATGTTATATTGTATTAATGGAAGCAATTTCCTAACTTTGTTGATGATCTTTGCGCACCCTTTTGCAGATGTTCTGTCGTGGCAGCAAGAATGATACAAGGGGCTTCAGGTAGTGGTTTGTTTTTTTAATACTCCAGATTTTGAATAATGGTTCAGATTGTTGGTCATCATATCATATAGCTAGTGTTAAACTTTTGGATGTTTGTGTGCCCGACTGCCTTCAAATAAGTTATATGTTTTGAAGTACGTCCTTAAAATTACAAGAAACAGTTATACTTGCTACATGCACAATGATGATGTTCTAAGAGGAGTGCTGAATTGCAATTATAATTGCCTCTTGGTGTTCATTTGTCTTCGTTTGACAAGTAGCTTTCTTCTCTTTCTACAGTTGTGGGTTGTGGGTTCTGCTGCATTCACTATCTGTGAGAATTGAGGATGGAGAAAGCCAGTTTGCATTCACAGCTATATGTGAATTTGTACACAACTTCTTCATCTGCGAGGAATGTCGCCAACATTTTTATGAAATGTGTTCAAGGTTTGTGCTGCTGAAAATGGTGCATATTTCAAATTCTTTTCTGCTTCTTTAAGTGAAGTTGAGCTAAAACTGAGTAATTTTGATTTTCAGCATTGCTAGTCCTTTCAAAAAAACGCATGAATTTGCCCTTTGGTTGTGGAGTGTACACAATAAAGTCAACGAGAGATTAGTAAAAGATGAAGCACTTCTAGGAACTGGGGATCCTAAATTCCCGAAGATGATATGGCCTCCAAAGCAGCTTTGCCCTTCGTGTCGTCTCTCTCATAACCAGGGAAATAATGGATTTGATTGGGACCGGGAAGAGGTGTTCAGATTTTTGACTAAATATTATGGGAAAATGCTTGTATCTCTTCACAAGGAAAAGAACAATCATGGGAATGACAGGGCTGATGGGGCTCTTGAAGATTTGGTGGTCTCAACGAATGCAGTGGTGGTGCCTCTGGGGGCTGCATTGGCAATTGCTGTTGCTAGCTGTGCATTTGGGGCACTTGCTTGCTACTGGCGTTCGCAGCAAAAGAGTCGGAAGTATTTTCACCAACTACACTCTTTAAAGAACATATGATAAGTAGGAGCGTAATGAGTTCTTTCAAAAGGGTGTAAAGGAGAACAATTAGAACAAAGAGAGAAAAAAAAAAAAGAAGAGAGAGAGAGAGAGTTAATTGTTGGGAGGTTTTCAATTTTCTTATTTTTGTTTATTTGTCACAACATTTCAGGCCAAGGAGAAACTGGAACTAGGAATATTTTGAGGACAAAATCCGGCAGACAATAAAGTGCGCGGTTGGTGGGGGTGAAATCAGGGTCTGAGTGTGGGAATCCAGATCAAAGCCTTGTATCAAATGCCCTGCTTGAGGTCCTCTTTCGTGTCCTCTTTGAAGTTTTATTTTTTGACATTTAGAACAGACTGTACAGATTTTTACCCTGATCTTAATTTCGGGAGAGAATCATCCTAGGTCTGTGCATCTTCCCCCCCCCCCCCCCCCCCCCCCCCCCCCCAAAAAAAAAAAAGAAATATTTATTTTTGTTAATTGTACTGATCTGGAAAAGAACGTTGAAAAAAGTAATGTTTTGAGAGAATGTATCATTGTTATCCAATGCCTTTTCATGTACTTGAGCATTATTCCCACGGAAATGGGGAAGTTCTTCAGGATCTTGGATGTTCTATTACTTATCTTTCTAAATCCCTTGGTAATTAATAAGGTTTTAAGCATCTTGAATAAACAACGAGTGCCTCAAATTTTCTTGGCTCACTACCTTTCCTATCAACACGGATGATAGCTTATGGTCCTTGTGCACAGCTAGAACTTTTAACCGAGGGTATAAATTGTTAAAATATAGGCCGGTTTGGATGGATAGACAGTTCAGATGAGATGAAATGTTTTAAATAGGAGTGAGATTTTTTGAGTTAAGATGAGATGAGGTAGTTTATAAAAAATTGTATGTTTAGACAGTAAGATGAGATGAGATAGTTGACTTTTTGGAATTTGAAAAAGGTATGGGTCTCACGGTATTTATAGAGTACCTGAATTGTGCACTGGTCATGTCAGTTTTCACTGTATGCATTGTTTACATCAGTTTAGCACTGTTCACGTATTGTTCATGTCAGTTTTTACTGTTTATTTACGTGAATGTTTTCAAAATTTAAAAGATGAAATATTGTGTTTGGATAATCAAAACTGCTCAACGGTACAACTCTAGATGAGATGTTTTCATCTATATTGGCTAACCAAACCGGGCTATATAGGATGTCAATTGATAGTTTGGACGGAGTAGGATGTATGTTACTCCTTGTATACAAAGAGTCCTTGCTACTTACTATCCAGCGCGTAAACACACTACGATGTGAAAGTCGTTCACATCAATAATGTATTGGGTACGTCAATAAGTGCTTACTAATAGACTTTTTCTATTGCTAAAACAATAATATTTCCATATTACAATCATAGTTTTTCAAAAAGATAAATGAGATGTTTTTTATTTATTTGAGCAAATAAATTATTGTTCTTTTTCCGAGCTTGGTACAAGTACTCTATGGAAGGACACTAGGGCATTTGATGTAGTTCAAAATTTTACGAATAGTAATGAAATGATTTGGACTGAAAATGTTTTATTGAGTTTTAAAAAATGAGAGAAAAAATTGAATAAAATATTATAAAATTAAAAAACTGTTTGAATATAATTTTTTGTTTTAATGTTTATAAAAATTATATTGATTTTTGTGTTTGAATAAAGATTAGGTAATGATTAGATAAAAATTTTGAAAATTTGAAATTAAAAACTGTTTTGTGTTTGAACGATTTTTGCGAATGAAATTATGAAAAGTTTTGAGAATTCTAAGTGTCTAAGCATGCCTAAAATCAAGTTTGCTAATTCAAATTTCTTTAGGAATGTTGTGTCCACGAGCAAAGAAATAATGCAACTGAAATAAAATTTTTCAAGTAAAAACGATAGTGAAGCAAAACAGCATCTCCAATCTAGGCTCGTATTTTCTTGCAATGGTGTCTTTGATCCACTTTTTTTTGCGTGGAATTACATTAATAATCATCTCACTTAATTGCCAGTTTTCCGAGATCAAACTTCGAAACAAGAACAATAAAAAGATTGGCAAATACTACTACTCGCAAGCCTACTGCCCAAAGCTTTTTGTTGTTGTGAAGCTTCTTGTTCAATTTGCGGGGCTATACATGAATACGAATGATATGAGGCTGAGGCTGCAGTGTTGAACGCTCGATTACTTCATCCGATGAAGTGGAAGGCTATGGTAAACCAAGCGAAACAAGGAAATACATAAGGTGAACTTCAACAGGCATTGTGTCAATAGATGGTTCATGGTTGCAATAAAAAACTTTTAACAATGGAAAAAACATCAATCTGTGTACGCTTAAGGGGTGGCTGACTAGGGCCTAGGGGTGGTCCAGCCACCAGTTTGGAGCGCAAGGCCAACCAATTTGGCACCTTACTGGTATGAAATAACCACTTGTTTCAAAAAGTTTAGTTAATGGAAAGAGGTAAATTTTATTATTTATTTTATATGTTAACGACGGGATCGGCTAGTCTCTCCCTCTACATGGTGGCCAAAGAACCATCCTAGCCACTCATCTTTAGATTTTCTTTCTTTTTTCCTCAATTCTTTTATTTTTGAGTGATTTTCTATTTGAATAAATTTGATGGAAAATGATTCTGTCTCATTAAAAATATAAAAGAATCAAAAGATGGTATGGGAACTAACTTGATGAAGTCGGCGGCGCTGAAGAGAAGTAGTTACTACTCTCACCATAACGTAGATGGGAAGAACAAGCCACGCAGTTCGAAAAAGTAACAACTGTAAAGAAGGAACATAATTATATAATTTGTCTGCACGAAAATGGTTAATTATAGAGTAATGCTATATATAGTCGTGGAGTACGCAAATACCATACAATTGTTTTGAAAAAGAGTAAGATCTATTAAAAAAAATTATTATTTTTTCACGTGAATCTCGTATTTATTCACTTTTTTTAAAGTGATTACACGACGCTTACACACTCATGACTGCAAATATCATTTCTCTTAATTATATCATATGCCAAACACTTACCATAGACAGTGAGAAAGAGTACTCGTTGTTTCCACTTATAATGATGGGAAGAGTATGCCGTAAAATCAGAAGAACCATAAACTGCACCACAGTAAGCTAATTAATGAGATTGGAAAAGGCCTTGAGAGAGAGAGAGAGAGAGAGAGAGAGAGAGAGAGAGAGTTGTTTACAGTCAAAGCAACAAAACGGTAACATATCAAACTTCTTGTAGTAGAAGATGAATGCTCATCGTAGTCTGGATTGATGAAGTTACGGTTTGATGAAACCATTGCTATAATGTGGGGATTATGCAAGTCTCTTCTTGTTATCTCCCAATTTCCCCTGGTAAAGCCACCATGGGAGCACATTGGTGAAGTTTGGAAGATAGAAACATGATGTATTCCAGATCAGAGGCATTTTGAAAATAGGGTGGTTTATTCAAGGATTACCTGAAGTTCATTGGAACACGTCCAAATTGAAATAGTGGGGGAGGAGCAGTGTAATCAGGCTTAAATTCCTGAAATTCAAAAATTCAATCTTAATAAATAGCTAAATACTTAATGGTTGGCACAAAGCATGCACGCATATATGGGTGATATCAAGATTTGAGAGAACAATTCAACAAGCCAAACTAACAGTGATGTAAAAGATCATAAATCACCTGGTGGCATATCTCACAGATAGTATCACCCTTCTCATTACACCACCTCTGTATACATCGGCGGTGGGCATACTGCAAAAATCAGGAAACAAATATGATCAGGGTTCTCTTTAAACATGGGGATTTATAAGAATATCAGAAGGATACCAATTGTACCAGTTGCAAGAAATAATATAATCATTCAAATGTATCATACGTTAGATGATATTATCTATAAAACATCTGTAGCACCAATTTCAGAAGAAAAGTTATCAAAACACCCAAATTAGACCTTTCTGTTTGATGATCCACATCCAGGCAATGCATGTCTATAGAATAAACATTAACATCTTGCTCAGACAAATCTAAGAATAGTGTTCCTTGAATACTTAAATGAATCCAGAAATTCAGATTAAGCCATCAACTCAAGATGGGAGTTTCAAAATGTAAATGGTGAATTATATCTTGACATATGTCAAACACTTGTAATGAACCTGACAGACATTGTAAAACTCGCTCTACTCTTTCTTTCTGTCATCGGAGGGTCAGGGGTGGGGGCTTAACTTTGAAAAGCATCAAGATCATGATGGTCCTCATCTTTCTTTCACAAACCAGAAAGCTGGCACTCGGACACAATAAAATCAATAAAGAAACTGAACACCAAGTTTTTCCATTGACACTCAGATTACAAATCATCTGAAAATGAAACATGATTAGAATTATAGCATTGTACAAACCAATAAAAGGTCGGAATTATAGTAGAGCCCAACTGACCTTCAAGCTGCCACAGCAAGAGCAGGGCGTCTCCATATTTGAATCTTCATCCTCATCCTGACATATCCTGCACTCCACCAATTTGCTTAAAGATGACATATTTCTATTATCCGCCTTCTGGGCAGCGTTATCATCGATTTTCTTGTCGTCAATTGCGGAAGATGTGGCTTGCATGGACAGTTTACTGCTCTGAATTGTAGCCTCTAAAGTGGACTCGGTGAGCAAGCGATCCACCAGCAATACAAAGTGGTCTCCCATCCTCAAATTCTCATCAAGCACCAAACAACTTCAAAAAATTCCAAGGAACTAAACTTAAATCCAAGCCTTTAAAAATTCCTTGAACAAGCTCTTCTCTTTTAGCATAACTTCTGAGGACCTCTCATCATCCTGCAAACAGTACAGAAAAAGTAGACCCCGAACCTTTCGTCATCCTGCAATCAGAACAGGGAAAGCTAGACCCCGCGAACAGTTTGTAGAAAAGGAGATGGTAGTGAACACAAAAACGGAAAAAGAGAATAAGAATTACCCAAACCAGAAACCAACAGAAACAAGTTTCAATGAAACAGCATGAAGAACAAATAAAGCTCAACAGAATTGGCAAAGAGAAAAAAAAAATCCAATAAACGTGCGAAGTTATTGGAGAAAGGAGTTTAAAATTTAAAGAGGGAATAAAGAGGAAAGTCTAATAAAGTGAGGTGTTAAAAGTATTATTTATGAACACCAAAAGCCTTTAATGAAACTACCTACCAAATTAAAACCCAAACAATCTCAGAAAAATGAAGAACAAGCCCAATAAAGAAAGCACCTCCAAAAACATTCCAAGGCATAAAAAGCGAGGAGAAAGTACCCAGGAAGGGGAAAGAAAAAGAAAGAAAAGATGAGAAAGATCCTGCCGGATAATGGACATAAAAGGAGACCACCCTTTATCAAACTAAGAGCTTAAAGGAAGAGGTATCAGCGCAAGGCAAGGAATTTAAAAAACAAAAAAAGATGCAGAGGAAAAGAGCAAGAAGAGACTTACGTGATGGACGTATTTTCCTGAAGCAAAGAAAACTCTCTCTCTCTCTCTCTGTTGTTTGTAGGAGGAAATCTCTGTTTTGGAATGAAGCAACAAATTTAGCGTTATCCTTGTCGATCGGAACCCGATTTTTAAGCCGAAATATTACATTCGCGGATAAGTACAAACCTGTCTCTCTGGCGCCGTGTGCAAAATATGTGTCTTGCGAGATATAGCTAGCGATAGAGATTCGAAGCTCCAACGGCAAGTTCGCGAGTGACACGATCGTCCTTTTCACTTCACCGTTATTGCCGTTTAGACCGCCAGAGTGTTTAGGTTCCACGTTGTTTGTGTCTCTCAGAAACCTACTTTGGAGTTGGAGCGGATAACTGCATCGATCATCCTCTTATGATTATCAAATTCTCCTCCATTTTTTTTTTTCTATTTTCCTTTTTCTTGCTATTTATTTTATCTATTTATCTTTGACTTTTATTTCATCTTTGCACAATTTTTTCCAATTTAAAACTTGATGTATAAACATATTACTTATTGGAAAGTTCATTATAATTATACCTACATGCAAAAAGTTAAAATATATATATAAAAAAAATTCTATTTATAAGTTGATATATAAATATATTACTTACTGTATAATCAATTATAGCTATATATACATGCAAAAGGTGAAAATATAGATTTTTTTATTATTTACTTATCATGTGATAATTAAGCTTCCACATTGTTAACACGTTTAATTATGGGTTAATATATGGTTTTGCAAATTTGTTTTTTCAAACTAAAAAAGTGTTGCCTCTGGCTTTCTAATGTTAAAGCATTTAACATTACATGGTTCTTCTTGTGATACAAATCTATGAAATATTGAGTCTGCACTTTTTCAATCCAAATTTGTTCATTATCATTAGGAGTATAACCAGTTCGGTTCAGTTTGGCTTGAGACTTTTGTTAGAACCAAATTGGTATACATCGATTTTAGAAATTTAAAAACCGATACTGAACCAATTCATCACTGAAACCAAAACTTCCAATTTTTTTGATTTCGATCTAGTCCGATTTTTTCTGATTTTACGGATAAACAAAATCATACTCAAACAAAACTTTAGTAAATAATTAACCTATACCCCCTATATTAATGTTATAATTAATTTTATGTTATAACCCCTACATATCTACAATCATGTAAGCCATGCATGGAGCTGGTAATGGGTCAACTAGAGTAGGCCGGAAAATTTTCCTGGGCAGTGATTCGGGCTTCAATGACGTTGATGGATGGAACCTCGATCGCTTTCATTTTTCATTCCATTTTTTGTCATGCGTGAGAGCATTTCCTTTTTCTTTTCCAATATCCCACTTTTTGTCCGGTATGAGAAAAAGAAAAAAAAAAAAAATTGTCATAATTTATAGGCCAAGGGAACCTTAATTATTGCATGCATGCCTACCTTTTATAAACTGAGAATATTTACCTTTAATTAAGCACTCGTTTAGTCGTGAGATGATATAAATATTTTATTAAAAATTAAATAAAATATTGTTATAATATAATTTTTATTTTGAGATTGAAAAAGATTGAATTGTTTATTATATTTTATGTAAGAGTTTAAAAAAATTATAATGATTAAATGAGATAATTTAATTTAAAATCAGTCTTAATTTTTTCGAAGGTACCGTAAATTGTCTTTCAGAACAGTAAATACATCATGCATGATCATAATATTAACTGATGAGTACTGTCCCTTTGTGTTTAGACTCGTCATGTCATGAATTAAGCAACTTAAAAACATTTTCCTATAAATTAAGAAATTAAGAAGCTTTCATGATGATCCCTACTTAGGCATGAAAACGAGCATATATATTATATTAATTAGATACATGGAGATCATATGGTTAATATAATATCATATGGTAAATATTAATCTTCATGTTTTCATATATATATATATATATGAGAGGCGGCTCGCCATTAATATGTACGTACGTAGCTGTTGATGACTTCCACAAATTAGGGAGCAAAAGATTTACACGGAAAATAAATTATAAAAATACCAATTCTACTTAACAATATCATCAATCATGTGATATTCATATATATAGATATATATCCACGAACGTCATATTATATTGTCAAAGATATGATTCAAAGTTCATGTGATTCATGTGATCATGATAATCATGCAGGTCGTTTCGTCAACATTGTGTACATGATCTATCACGTCTATCTTCTATGGTCTTATCACATTTAATTTATCCGTCCAGTACTCCTGTGTCATGTGAGAGAGAGCGGAGGGAGAGAGAGATAATTTTTTAGTAGTTTTGGTTATGAGAAAATATATTTGTAATCGTGAATTGTGTAACTGTTGTGTAATTGTTTTGAAAAAAGTAAATAAAATATGGGACTTATATGAAAAAAAATTAATTTTTTAATAATAGACCTCATTTTTTTTAAAATGGTTACGCAGTGTTTACACACTTTACAGTTATATGTGAAATTACTCTTTAAATAATTAGGTCTCCAAAGACCTAATTTGACATGCATCTTACTTGGACTTGTCAGAAGTATATCTGCTTGCCAAGTGTAAATGATTAGGTGGAGGCATTAATTAGTTGAGAGCGAGTAGTCCCCAATATTTGGACGTTTTCGCTTAATATATAGAACTATATATATATATATATATATATATATATATATATATCAATATCTATAAACTCTTTGATTGGTTTGGTTGGCAACCGTGACAAATTGAATCATGATCTCATGATATCTCATGCACCAAGTCAAGATCTTAAACCCCACCTTTTTCCCCCCTATATATATGTGCATTTGATTCCAATTCTTTAATTTTCTTAATTTCAGCATCATCCCTATCTCACAAAATTTAAAAGAAAGCCCTAATATATATATATATAGTAGTACAGAATCGGCCAGCTGACATGATTGGTCATCTAATGATCATCAGTTACCTAGGTGATCTTGTCTTTCATGTTTGAGAATCCAGTACTAGCATATATACATGTATGTATGTATGCGTGGGAGCATCAAAGATGGTTTTTTTTTTTTTTTTTTTTTTTTTTTTTTTTTTTTTTTTTATAAAAAAGAGGACGGGACTCCAATTTTATTTATTGTCCTCACTTGTGGCGGATGGAAACCGTGGTTACAAGTACGACACTTGGGATTTACATAAGCGCTAAATCTAGGAAAAAAAGAACCCAGACATCAAAATCAGTATAACTATATAGAGTACACGGTCTTAAATAAGATACATAACCTACATCCGAGCGAGCCAAATAGGGGCACCTGCAAAAAAACCAAGTACACAAGGCAAAAAGAGACGCAAATAACTTGAGAACAACGAGAGACAAATAAATAACGAACAACAAACCTGGCCCGAAACTTATGATATCCTCAGGTAGGACATACCCAGCTTATCCATGTGGAGAAGACCCCTCACCCGGTTAGGCAGCATGTGAATGTCATCCCAATCAGAGTTCAACCCTTCCGCCCCACACTTAGCTAGAAAGTCAGTCACGGCATTACCTTCACGAAAGATGTGATTCACTGTATACTCCAGGCTATTAAGATGTTCTTGTAACTCCTCCCAGAAATCTTCTAAATACCAAATGGGGCACTTATTCTTAACAATCCAATTAACCACCAGTTGAGAGTCAGTTTCTATTTGGACCCGGTAAAATCCAAGTGCGTGACATCTGCGAACACCTTCCAATAAGCTTTTGAGTTCAGCAAAGTTATTGGTGCCCAAACCAAAGGGAACAGAATAAGCCACAAATAATCTACCATCCTCATCCCGAATAACACCCCCAACGCCAGAGGTGCCAGGGTTCCCGAAACTACTACCATCGGTATTGAGTTTTACCCAGCCTTGACGGGGCCGGTGCCATTTTACCACTCGGACCCTCTTGGGTTTAGAGAATAAAACTGGGATATCTAGTCTATTCAAAATATTCATGTCCTGGATGGAGAGGGAACACACTTCATGATCTGGTCCATGGTGCGCCGGAGCCAAAGTTTAATAGCATGCCAGACCGACTCTTTTGAATGAGCTTTGTCTTCATACTGGGCTTTACAGCGCCTCTCCCAAAGTTTTCAAGAAATAATAGAGGGCAGAAGGCCAAAGATGATTCTAACCTGTGAAGACTTACCCGCACGACGAAACCAAAAATTAATTTGATCCTTCCAAGTGTAGAAAGAAGCCATATGAACCCCTAGGTGAGTGGCCGCTAGACGCCAAATGTATCTTGCGAAATCCTCCGTGCAGAGCACATGGTTCAAGTCCTCAATATGGCCCTTTTGACAACAATTACACTTAGAGGCCATTGAGACGCCCACCATTCTAATATTCTTGTCAACACTGAGGCAATTGTTAGTAGCCTTCCACATCATGATGGAAATCTTCTTGGGGAGATGAGTATGCCATATCCACTGAGCCCAGGGTAAGGGGGCCCGAACCCTTATACAGTCCCAGGCGCTCTTAGTAGTAAAGTTTCCCTCATTATCCTTCAGCCAAACAAGCGCATCTTGACCCTCCTTCCGTCTAGCCAAAAAATCATACAGTTCATTGGCTTTCTGATGGCCCACTAATCTATTCAGGAGGGAAATATCCCACTCATTCTCAATGCGACACTCATTTATCTTAATCAATGGGTGTTCAGCCACAGGAAATTGACCGTATAGCGGACCTTCGTCATCCCAATTGTCAGACCAGAAAGAGATATTACCTTCTTTCACTATCCATTTGGAGCTATTTAACACGTCTGGGATACTTCGAAAAATAGATTTCCAAAAGCGGGTCCCTTTAGTAGGAGTTAGGAGGGATAAGTGATTCCCTTTAACATATTTACCTCTGAAAAAATCTGCCCAAAGAGAGTTGCCCTTGATAAGATTCCAGGCAAGTTTCATGTGTAAAGCTCTTTGAACATCCCCAAAATCCCTAATACCCAAACCACCTTCGTCCGTAGGCGTACATATATGCTTCCAGGATATCCATTTCCTCCGACTCTTGCCTCCAGCTTCGCCCCAAAAGAAGGAGCTTAGAAGCTTATTCAAGCTACATATCACCGCTTTGGGGACATCTAAAACAGCAAGAAGGTGGGTGGCCATACTAGATAAGACGTGACGTAAAAGAATAGTTCTTCTACCAGCAGAGAGAATCTTCATCTTCCATCCTGCAATCTTCTTATTCACTTTGCCCAAAAGATCACCAAAATCACAAGCCTTCAGCCTACCATCCACAATAGGCACCCCCAGGTACTTAAAAGGAAAAGAGCCATCGGTAAACCCAGTATAGCGGAGAAGAGCATGTTTCCTAGAGACTGAGATTTTGCTGGAGAAAAAAATGGCACTCTTCTCTTTACTAAGCATTTGACCAGTCCACTCATCATATTGGTTCAGAACTTCCATCAAACCTTTCATACTTTTTTTCCCTCATTTGCAAAGATAACTATATCGTCGGCATACATTAGATGAGAGTTAATCGGGGTCCCTCTAGCTTGAGTAAATTGACCAATTTTTCCTTTTCCAAATGATTTCTTAAGGAGACGAGAGAATACCTCTTACATTATGATGAAGAGGTAAGGCGATAAGGGGTCACCTTGCCGTAGGCATCGCTCACCTTTGAAGAAACCCATGGGGGTCCCATTCATCATGACAGAATACCACGGCGAGGATATACAAGAGTTAATCAGGTCACAAACATTAGGAGATAACCCAAAACTGACCAAAACATGTAATAAGAAATTCCAATCTACTCGATCATAAGCCTTAGACATGTCAAGCTTCAGCAGAACATTGCCTCCAATGGACTTCCTATGAATAGAGTGGACCATTTCCTGAGTTAAATTGATATTCTCAAAGATACTGCGACCGGGAATAAAAGCCCCCTGCTCCTGTGATATCATTTTAGGGAGCAAACTAGTCATACGAGCTACAATAATTTTTGAGCAAATCTTATAGACCACGGAACAAAGGCTAATAGGCCGAAACTTTTCAAAACCAGAGGGTTTGTCCACCTTCGGGATTAAAACAATATAAGAAGCAGTGAAATTTTTTGGAAGCATATGGCTATGGAAAAAATCTACAATGGCTAAAAGGAGGTCATCTTTAACAAAGTCCCAACAAATTTTGAAGAATCTTGAACCAAAACCATCTAGCCCTGGACTGCTATCGATGGGAATAGAAAATAGAGCATCCTTTACTTCCTCTATGGAAGGGTCTCTACCAATGGTCAAGCTATCCTCATTAGTAATAATGGGAGATATCAGGTCACTCAAATTTGGGAGAGCACGGGGACTACTTTGACCCAGAAATTCCTGGAAATGAACAACAACGGCTTTATGAATGTCGAGAGGGGATTGTAAGACCCTACCATCAGGCATACTCATCTCTTGAACTCTTTTATGCAAATTGGCCTTTAGGTAAGCATGAAATAATTTAGAGTTCTGGTCCCCATCTTTCAGCCAGCTTTTCTTGGCTATATGAGCAAGTCTAGTATCCTCTCTACCCAGCCATGTTACAAGTTCCAGCTTGGTTGCTATGAGGTCAACATCGTCCTCAGCATTAAAAGAAACTTGAAGACGGCTTTCCAAATTTTCAATACGATCCTCTAGACCTTTAATTATGACGTTAGTATTAACAAAGACACTTTTATTCCACTCCTTTAAAGCCACCTTAACCCTTTATAATTTAGAGGACATGTTGATTAATCCATGACCTAGGCTCTCATGTTTCCACACCCCTCCACAAAACTATAGAAATCTAAGTGATCAGTCCACATATATTGAAAGCGGAAGGGACTAGGACCATACCTGAGAGAATTCTCCCCCATCTGAATAGCCAAAGGGGAATGATCCGAAGTAGAGCGCGCCAATACCTGGTAATAAACATTAGAGAAAAGATTAAGGAAATTAGTATCAATAAAACATCTGTCTAACCTGGCCCAGCTGCGCGCTTGTCCGCCTTGTCCATTACACCAGGTCATATTCGGGCCTTTTGAGCACATCTCTATCAGACCACAGGTATGAATACACTGGTTGAACTCTTCCATGGCTACAAAAGGACGAGTACGAACACCTCTTCTTTCTGAGTCATCCTTAATGATATTAAAGTCCCCGCAGAGAACCCATGGAATACCGACAGTCCCCATATTCTCCAAATCCGTCCAAAGTTCTCTTCTTTCATTACGGTTGCACTTTGCATATATAATAGATAGGAGAAAACTATAACCACTCTCCTCTACTTTCACAGTAATAAATTGATTAGACCCTGTCACCCATTGTATCGAGACCAATGAATTCCACATCAACCAAATTTTACCACCATGCACCTCATTTGTGATAAAATAATTGCAGCTGAATCTTCCCAAGAAGGACTGTATTCTATCCTCTAACAAAAAGGGCTCAGTCAAAGCTATGATATTAGGACTAAATTGTTTAATAATCTTCCTCAACCTCCTATAAGAAGTGCCTACTCCCCTAATATTCCAAAAAATAATAGGACTGATAATAATTTAAATTTGGAATGACGAATTACCACCCTGGTAGCGCCCCTTTTCTGGCCTGTTTTCCTAGGATTGTTGGAGCCCTCAGAATCTGTACAGTATTCCTTGCGCATGCCATCCTTTATTTTATCCCTCTCACTCTCGTGATCTGAATGGGAAAAGAGTAACTCATCCGTTCTTTCCTCTTCATCTTCAACCAAAAACTTCTCATTAACACTGACTGCAAGGGACTTTGCCTTTTTCTTCTTCGATTTCCTCTTTAGACTTATCAGAGGATTCTCCCATTCTTCACCCAAACCAATTACTCTATTCACAACCGGGTTCATGTCTTCTGTGCTAATCTCTTGTGGATCTGGTAGGGGATAGGTAGATTTAATGATTTGCAAGCTCTCTTGCTGAAATAAAACTTTCCCTGTGTCCGCAACAACTGGCTCTTGTGGAGGGGGCAGGAAACTTCTCTGGTTTATCATCATTCAGCTGAGCCACAATACTGGTGTTGTCCTGTCCGTTACCTGTAGCCATATTGGGCCTTATTGTTCCACTAAGCTCCTGGTTATTTACGCTGCTCGACCCTTTAGGCTCTGTGCATTCTTCTTCTTCTACTACTTCATTCAGGTCGTGGGTGGCATGCTGCACTTCTTCTTGTTCGATTTCCTTCACCTGGAGAACTAGTTGGGCCCCTTTTTCCTTGTCTGTATTATTCTCCTTCTTCGAAGACCCTCCTGCTTCATTCTTCTCTTCCTGATTTTTCCCAGCTTCTAATTCTGTCTTGGATTCTGTTGAAGACCCTTTCTTGATCCAAACTTGGTTCCCAGTCCCTTTCCTGGTATGATCTTTACTATTGCGGCATGTTTTAGCATTATGGCCCTGTTGATGACAGTTGCAGCAGTAAGCAGGTAGTGTTTCATAGACCACCTCTTGTCTCCTACTGTGAGGCAGCCCTGGACATCCAAGCCAGAAGTGAGTGATTGGATCTCGGGAGGCATCGACCTCTAAACAGATCCTTGCTCCATCAGTTCTTGTAGCGCATGTAATCGGATTGTCTCTCCGAATGAACTTTCCAATTGGCGCCGTAATCATTTTCAATACCGAAGCATGGTAAAAATGAGGGGGAAGTCCCGGCAAAAAGACCCAAACAGGCACGCAAGGTGAGTCGTATTCCTCTGTGTACTCTGGGGACCATGCAAATGGCCTATAGCAGACACCATTGATCTCACAAGATTCTCTGGACAGTGCTTTGTTGAAATCTTCTTCTTTCGACATCCTGATGAAAACATTTCTTGGACTTTGCATCGCCGAGACCACAGGACAACAGGATAATCCCCATCGATTACGAATAAAAGATCTTATAGAATCAAGTGAAGGTCTTTGGCGGAGGAATTTTAAGACAATAGAAAAACGAAATGGCCTTGCAGTAGCCTATGTTTCATCTGCAGAAAAAATAAAACAAATCTCACCTTCTATGATTTTCGGTGGTCTGGGCATAATCTCCACTTCAGGCAGCGGTTGAGGTGCTGCGGCGACATCAGCAAACGTCTGGCGGCCTGCCACCGCTTCGACGTCCGCCATGAGCCGCTCCCACGGTCAGCAGCTGTCAGTTCCGTCGAGGAGGGGCGGACTCGCTGGCCATCTCCCCACTGGCGGAAAAACCTGGGCCAAACCGAGCCGGAAGACCCTCGGCGAGGTCGCCTGATTCCGGCAACTCAGTCTATGCCGGCGGTGAGAGGCCACTCGCCGTGGATGGTCGGCGTTCGAGTTTCTCTCTCCTCTAAACTGTACTTCGTCGTCAACGGTTTATTTGAATTTTAAAAAAAAGATGGTTTTCGATCGCTGCATGCATGAATATTAATATAAAATGATCGAGAAGTACGTCTAGGCCATGAGTTTTGAACAATTGGGATCGATCATGTAAAAGATCATCAACATATATATATATATATATATATCGACCACATGCATGGTGCAATAATATGATCATGGCCCGCGAGCATATATAGATCAGTGGGTGACTCGTGATTAAAGTGGAGTAATTAAGCAATACTTCGTACTAATTAATTAATATGTATTTGAATGAAAAATTCTACTCATTATCTTCACACCATACATAATTTTAAAAATACAAAATTAAATATTTGAAAGGATAAGATACTAAAATACAAAAATTAAATATTTGAAAAGATAAGATACTGTGGTTGAACCACTACTCCCTTTATATATGTTTGCATGCAGCATGCATGAGATCATTGAGCACTAAGGCTGTCTCGTTTGTTTTCACAATCATTCTCATCTCATCTCATCTCATCTTATCATATCATTACAATTTTTTCAAATTTTCACATAAAAAATATATAAAATAATCAATTCAACTTTTTCAAATTTTAAAATAAAAATAATATTAAAAAAATATATTATAATAATATTTTATTCAACTTTCAAATTTTATCTCAACTCAGGAACTCAACTCATCTATAAAAACAAACTAGGCCAAATTAAGATGGTTCTGTTGATTGCAAAGCATATGGAATTTGGTCGTCATGGATGGCCAAAAATAATGTTATTTATTTTTCTGCCATTACCACTTTTGTTAGCCTTATATTTTAATTAATATCTCATAGAAGCAGTCCAGATTTCTCTAGCAATCATTATTGTTGAGGATAAAATAGTGGAGACCCACTTTCCTTAGCCCAAGCTTGTAGCCAAGTCCAAGAGAGCAATGAACTGGCCTCAAGCCTGCCACCAAACAAAGGCGAGCATGGCTAAAGCCGTTATGGAAAACTACGAAGACAGTAGACAGAGCAAGAACAAAGACTGCAGTCTGCAGGGGAAGCATCACAAGTCCAAAATATAATACATTTTGCTTTCAGTTAAAGAAGGTACGTAATGGCAGTGCCAATAAATAATCATTTTGCTTATATTCCGAGAATAAATGTCAATGACTATGTAATTAGTTGGTTAATTGAGATGGATACAACGATCCATTCTCCAGCAGTTCATAAGAAAATATGTGGAAAAAAAATAACTATGTCTTAAGAAAATAATTAGCAAAGTTTATGTTCACGTAAACTTCATCATCACTTAGCTATAATGCCTTGAAACTAAAGTTTCATCTCAGAGCTCATCAAGTAAAATGGCTTGATTGGCGGCCACCAAAAGAAAATTAACAAGCATTTTGGAGTCCTTGAAGAAAATAAAGTGAAAAGAGGGTGCCTGGTTTTAGTGCTTGGAGTGATTTGATTGGCGTAGTTTCTTTGCACCAAGTAGCATATCATCAGCATCTGAAACTGATCTAATGCCCCAAGGTTGAAGAATGCCTCTTTTTTTCTGGGTACTCGTTGGATTCCAAGTTTCCATTATCATCAGATTCATCACGACATCTCTTAGAAGGATGAACACCATCCATGAAATCTATTGCTTTCTCTTCGTACCTATGCACCAGATGGAATCCACAACTTCTAAAGAACGGATTTGATGGATTTCCAAATACATTCTTGCACTCAAATTTAACCTTGAGATCACCCTTCAGCTCAAAAGATTCTGGAACATGGAAGTGAAACCACACTAGATTTGAGTGGGCTGAACTTGTCATATCGAAGTGACTATAGGTCGTCACACCATCAACGATGACCCCGAAAACAATTTCAAACGAACCTTCATCTTGTTCATCCTCTGTTCCAATAACAGCACAGAAAGCAAATCTTGAGATCTCCCCATCCAAATGTGTAGGCTCAATATTGATATCCATTTCACATGTATAACTTTTCGAAACTTGTTTACGATAGCTGAACCAATCTGGAATCTTATCTCCCGGAAACAAACAGTTGAATCGATGATTTTTAGGATGTCCCTGTTACCCAAATGTGATAGATTTTCAGTGATACCACCTACAAATCAAGTGATACACACACACACACACACACACACACACACACACACACACATATATATATATATAGAGAGAGAGAGAGAGAGAGAGAGAGAGAGACCTCACTCAGTAACCGAATTTGCATATCATCCCCTATATTTTGATGCAGTTCAAGGCAATCAGACAAATCAATCCATCGAAGTGTTAAATCGAATACATTACTAAATTGAAGTCTCTTCAATGAAGTGCAACCACGTGCATATACGTCTTCTATATTTGGCGGAAGTTCTGGAATTTCTTGAAGTTGCTTGCAATCACTCAAATCAAGGTAATTCAATCCAACAAATCTCTTGAACCATGCAGGGAAGCTAACAATGGCGGTACTTGATAGAATTAGAGATTTCAGACTGATGGGACATTCAAGCTGAGTCGTGAAATCTGATTCCTCTAAAAATATAACCAATGACACGCTCATCCAAGCAGACACTTCTCTTAGATTTGGTGGGAGTCCTAGGATTTCTCGAAGTTGCTTGCAATCTGTCATTTTAAGCCTCTCCAATCCAACAAATCTTTTGATGCATCGAGGAAGGGTAACAATATCACTCCCTGATAGATCTAACTCTTTCAATGCAGAGCAACAATCGAAGGTCCTAAAGAAGTTAGATTCTGATAGGGAACATTCACTAAGATTCAGCATTTGAGGTTTCAATGCCGAGTAACATTCATAATCAGAGCTGCTTGTGTTTGTCGAAGGTTGCAGCTGAAGTAGTTCTGTGGATACAAAAGAGTGCATGGATTGTCTGTCATCTTCCATATTCTTCAGATACTTCACAAGTTCTGAACAACCTTTGAGATCAAGACGCTCTAGATTTTGCAGTTGATAGATGTTGCTTGGTAGATTCATAATGTTTTTGCAACCACCAAGAAACAATCTTTTGAGCCCAACAAGAAACCCAATGGATGAAGGCAGTTCTTTTATAGCAGTACAATCGTCCAGAGCAAGAACATCCAAGTGCTGCAACTGATGAATGCTACTTGGGAGATTTACAAGGTTTGTGCAGCCGCCTAAAGACAATATTTCAAGCCCGACAAGGTACCCAATGGATGAAGGCAGTGTGTCTATGCTGATGTTTTTGAAGGAGATGCATTTTAAACTTTCCATTCCACACTCAATTTCAGGAAAGTTCTTAAGGTTTGAGCAGTCATCGAGGCTAAGATATTCGAGAGATCTCAATTTGAGGCATTTGGGAAAACTTGTAAGGTTAGGGCATCTTGTAACACTCAAATAAATGAGCTTATCAAGGTATCCAACTGAAGAATGAATCTCAGCTAAACCTGCACAATCATCAAGAACCAACTTCTCTAACTTTGGGATCCTTGAAACATCAGGGAATTTTTTAAGGAATTTACAATTAGCGAGATCCATAACTGTCATGTTCTGAAAATTCTGTAAAGAAGAAATTGAAATAAGTTAGTTTGAATGAAGTTCACGACAGAAAGTAAAGGAAGAAATATAAAAAAAAGAAAGAAAATGTTGAATGCAAATTTAGTACCCGAGTCTTGGCCAATCCTCAGATCATCACTTAGGTTTTAAAATTAATGACCTTTGACACTTGTGGTTATCTCGTTCATTAATTTTAGTACCTCTGCCATCAGTTCATCAATCCTCTAATAGAAAATTCACATGATCAACATTTACTAGAGCTCTGCATGTGTCCTAAAATGCAAAATTAGTTTTCCTAATCATCATCATAAAATTACACACACTCCCATATATTTTCTCTTTCTAGTTTTTTTTTTTAAGTTTTAATGACACTTTAGGACACATGTCAGACTCTAATAGGTTCTTGTATGCATGTTTTTAGGTAGGAAATGGACGACAGACAGAGAGAAGTACCAAACTTGATAACAAATAATCACAGGTGCCAAAAACTGCCAAATTTGAAACATGGGTGGTGATTTGATAATCTCCCAAGCAACATTAGGTATCAATTTTGCATTTAACCCAATAAGAAATAGGTACCTCTACTCCCTTTAGTCGCTTGAGGTGGCTATTGCGCATTCTTAAAACAACAAGGTTCTTTCCCCGAAAATTCGATGGCAAAGATTTTCCAGGGTATCCAGGCCAATCAATTACTCTTAACTCGTTAGAGAGAAAATTAGGCTCTTCAGAAAAGCGTGCGTTGCGGTTTATAAACAGCCTGAGCCTTTTCATCTTCATGAAAGCTTCAGAACTCGAATCTATCAAGTCTCGTTCAGGCAAATCTATCAATATGCCCTCAACTTTGTTTTTTCCCTAGCAAGACAAAGTATAGTTAAGTTTACTAGCAAAATCGTAACATACTCTATATTTTAAACACTTGCAAGCTATAATTTAAATAATATATCTGTCTACATGCGTTTCTTTTGTAAAAAAGAAACTAACTTATAGGAGCAGAGCAGCAAAAGAATCTCTGAAGTTCAATATTTTGTGCATTTAAAAAAGTTCAATATTTTTCTGGTAGCTTGACTTGAAAAAAAAAGAAGAAATAAATGTAAAATGAAGATTTTTAACACAAGTCTTACTGTATTTTCTTCTAGGACGTGACAAACATCTTCATGAAACCACAACCTACTGCGTTCACCAGGTTCTTTGGGTGATTCTTGTCGAACAATTTCTCTACCCATTTCTTGCAACAAGTCATGCATCCCTAGTGTTCCATACTCAGTTTGAGTTATGAGACACTTGTCCTTCAGCTCTTCAATACCGCTGTATGAGTGGAAACCACAACTATCCAGTATTTTTCGGACATAGTCTACATGCTCTCCTTTGAAGAAACATGCAATGTCAAGAAAAATATTTTGTGCATTTTCCTCCAATCCATCATAACTTATTTTAAGTTTTCTTTGAATGTCTTTGTTGGGAATTCTTTTATACTCATCCAATTTACTTTTCCAATAGGGTATATCTTTACCTTTAAGAGTTGAGCCTAGCACTGTTAAAGCTAGTGGCAATCCCCCAGCATACCTTGCTGCATCTTTTGCGAGTTCTGCATAATCACGATGATCAGGTCGATCTCTGTTGAAAGCATGCCAAGTAAAGAGCTGAAGAGCTTCAGGGTCATCCAATGCCTTAGCCTCATACATTACAACTTGGTGCTTAGTTAGTAAATGTTTGTCTCTTGTTGTTATGATGATTTTACTTCCAAAACCAAACCAATTGCCATCCCCAACTAACTTTTCTAGTTGGTCTGATTGTTCCACATCATCAAGAACTAGAAGTATTCGTTTAAAGAAAAGCCTCTGCTTTATCAAAATAACTCCTTGATCAACATTGTCAACCATTTGAGTAGTACTTGAGCCTCCCAAAATCTTGGAAAGAAGTTTATTTTGCAAATGAATCAGACCGTCCCTTTGGGAAGAAACTTCTCTTATGTTTTCAAGAAAACAACTTCCTTCAAATTGTGAAGCAATGGAGTTATAGACCGCTTTGGCCATAGTTGTCTTTCCAATTCCACCAGTTCCAAAGATGCCTACCATGCATGTGTTCTTGCCATTCCTCTGATCAATATCTAAGAGCGACTTCAATTCTTTTACAGGGGACTCTATTTTAATCGGATATTGTGCAACTTCAAAGGGTATCTTTTTGACTAATGCCGAATTCACCCATTCAATGATTTCGTGGATATATTCAGGTTCATTCCTACATATAAAAAATGAATTACTTTCACATTAAAATAATAGGAATACGATTTAATTAATTGCATTAATAATTTTACTTTTTTTTTTCCATGACCAATTACAATGCTAGGTGATGAGGTAAGGGCCAATCTTCCCGTTGTAAAAATTTCAAATTTTTTGTATGTACCATTAAACTTTCGGACATTTTTAGTTTCATTCCCAATTAATGTTAAGACTTTGAGTATCCTAAAACCAATTTTAAAATTAAACAATAAGAGCCCGTATGGAACTTAGACTAAACTGACACCAACTCAATTCAGTCTAATTTTAAACTGAATTCAACATCCCAACATACAACTCTCAAATCATTAAATTAAACTAAATTCAACTCCTCTTTACACCTGGGACTCGCAATCTTTTTCAACTTAACACCTCTTTACACGGGATCGCAACTTTTTTCAACTACTCATAAATATACCTAAGCTCATCTTAACATCTAAATACATCTAAATACATTTAAATTCATCTTAGATGGATGTAACAAAACTCACTCCATCATCTTAACTCACAACTATTCATAAAGAACTCAACACATCTCAACCATCAATATCTCTTAGATTGTGCAGATAAGCAACGATTTAATATGGTAAGAACACTGATACTGCGAAAGCTAACCTCTTTTCCGTCAAATGCCACCCCGACAAATTGGCCGCTTCTGTTAGGGCTGTCTTCCACCTCTGTAACTTGGCATCATCTTTCATCTTTTCTTCAAGTTTAGCTAATGCTTCTCCAACACTCTTTCTTTGATGTCGTACTTCCGAAGGATCTATCTTATAAAACAATGGTAGAACCACTTGTCCCTTCGTTTCCTTACATTCAAGGATTTTTATCAGTTCATCTAAACACCACGTGGATGATGCATAGTTTTGAGAGAATATAATTATGGAAATTCTCGACTCTTCAATGGCTTTGAGGAGCCCAAGTGAAATTTCCTCTCCTCTTATAAGGTCATCATCTATGTAGCTGTTAATTCCCTTTTGACGCAAAGCATTAGAGAGATGGGCAGTAAAATTGTTGCGAGTATCCTCACCTCTAAAACTCAAGAACACATCGTGAATATATTGGTGGCTGATAAAAGAAGAAGGGGGAGTGGAAGAAGCCGCTCCTTGGGAGGCCATGGAGGACGTACGAGAGAGCTAAGAGAGAGATTTCAGTTTAAGGTATCGCCAATAATGTTGTTGCTATGATTTTTTTCCTTCGACCCTCACGATTATATTAAAGAGGAACCTATTCTAACTTTTTGGGTTCTTTATTACAATATTTATGAATTGGTCTAAAAGCAGAGAATAAACTTTATTGTAGCACCATTAAGCTATAGCTAGGTCATGTTCATTCCTTCGTGTTCACACTTCCCACATGCAGGGAATCTCATGTGTATGGAAGAACCCACGACTATATTATTCCAGGCTTGTATTTTACGCAGAAGTACTACACTTCTCATGCATGATGGGTTTCTCTTTTGTTGCCCTTGCTGATTTTTTATTTTTTCTCTGGACAGAATTAGTTTCGTGCTGATCTTCTAGTACAGTACGTAGTTACAATTAGAAAGTCAATTTGCTGAAGATTTTATTACATATATATTGAAAGTAACAGTACCAGTACTAGTCACAAGCTGCTAGAATAGAGGGATGACTTTTTATTAAGTAAACAGACTATAAAATAGAAAAGGCTTGAAAATTAAACATGTGGTAATTTCCCTAGGACTGTGGTTGCCTGCCCCGACCCATCCATCATCTTCAACTCATTTTAACGTACTTACATAAGATAGATCGATGCCAGAATACCAACGACTTGATCCACGACCGCAGCCAGAATGCTGATGATGCAAATACAAAAGAGCCTGAACATTGTGACAATTAACAGATTTATATTATATGTAGCGGCTTAATTACCAAACGAAAGGTTAGCTTTACCAGGTCTTTTATAGCCAAAATATAATGACCTTTAAGATTCACTTGGAATAACTTCGAGCGAAATCCAAAATGCATGGGACTCATGCATGCATTGGCTCAAGAGATTCCTCACAACGAGAAAATTATTAATGTCGTTATTAATTAAGGACTACGTACTTGTATATATATTAAGAATGCCTCTTGATTAATATTGACTAAATCATGCATGCATGCATGGGTCGACCCAAAAGCCGCGCGCACGCTCACGGCTCAAGCTAGCCATTTGTCTTGTACGTTATTAAATAGTTTTGGCTCTAATTAAGCCAATTATTCAATATAATTAATCATATTAATTATTTCGGCCAGCTTTAATTAAGCACTATATATATATATATATATCGAGAGAGAGAGAGGAAGTCGAGGCGCCAAGAGCCTGATGTTATATATATAGTCCGATTTTTTAAATAGAAAATCTAGGTTCAAACCCTCGAGGCAGATTCATGCATGGAGAAATATTTCAAAAGTCAAGAATTCTTATATATACAATGAACATGTTTTGCAGGTGCAAACCCTGGTGGTGATCTTGGCGTTCTACTCACCCTGCATGTTATGCAGTTTATTGATAGAGCTATTCCTAGAAAAAAAATGAACACAAAATGTTCGGGCATTTTTGTATTTGCGTACGCTGTTTGTTGTTACTGCTATATATATATGCTTGCGATTCATGTTAATTAACGCGCGCTGTTCAGATCAGAGGGCTTTAATTTTGCCCATGCAGCTTAATGTATGGTTATGCGGACTTATCTGAGATAATTCGTGAGGGCAGCCACTCGTACAGGGAATCGACATACATATTCAATATGCATGCATGCTACTCAATTATATATAAGAACTGCTCCTAGATGATCTGTTTTTTTTTTAATGTAGTTTGTAGAAAATAATGTATGCTTTTGTTCTTGGACAAAAGGGACCTCGTATTGTTGTTATGGTTCTTGCTTTGGTACTCTTTATATATTTAATGAATTTGCAAATTTAGTCTTTGTTTGGATTGAAAATTCATCTCAACTCATTTCATCTCATCATTATAATTTTTTTCAAATTCTCACACAAAATATAATGAATAATTCAACTTTTTCAAATTCTAAAACAATAATAATATTAAAAAATAATATTCTAACAATATTTTATTCTACTATTTACAAACCATCTCAACTCATCTTTTGCTACTCATCATCTCATACTCTATACACCACGCCTATTTTTTTTGTTTGATTATTCCTAAACTTAGTTTTTCTACTCATCATCCATACACTATATATTTGATAAAAGAAAAAAATTAAAAAATTATGTATAATGTGAGCTAGATAATAAGTAGAACTTTTCTTTTCACTATCATCGTTGCTCGACTTTTAGCATGATGATGAAAAAATATATTTATAAATTTCAAATTTTTTTTTTACACAATGCACGTACAGTACTTGACTTGAAAACTTTTAACTTCATGATCTATATTAAAAAAATATATTAACATTTTAAACTTTTTTTTAAAGTTATATTGTTGTTTTTGTTATTATTATTATTTCTAAATATAGCTTCTTATTCGCGCGCATATCAACGTATCCTACAACGCCACTTGTCAATTCTTTCAACGCCATAACTGAAAGCAAGAAACGCCCTGATATAATAGAGCTCCAATGGCAATGGCAATGGCAATGCCAATCTACTCTCATTTCCATTAATGGCTTCCCGAGTACACCTCCTCCTCTCTCTAATTCTCTTCTCCCTCTTCTCTCTCTCCTCTCCGCTCTCCTCTGAGACCATCTTCGATGCCGTCAAGATCCTTGCCGACTCCGGCTACGTCTCCATGTCCCTAACTCTTGAGGCCATCTCCAAAAGTACTCTCCTCACGAACTCTACCTCTCTCACCATCTTCGCTCCCTCCGACTCCGCCTTCATTCACTCCGGCCAGCCATCTCTCTCCCTCCTCCAATACCACTTCTCTCCTCTCCTTTCGCCCCTCCAAACTCTCAGATCGCTTCCCAATGCAGCCAAGATCCCAACATTGTTTGCGGGTCACTCGCTCACTGTCACCACGTCCCCTACTGATGATGGAATTTCGTTAAACAACATCAAGATTACCCGGTCTTCCATATTTAATCAGGGGTTCTTGGTTATCTTTGGAGTCGACGAGTTCTTTCACCCGGATTTTGAGGTTTCGGTGCCGGTAAAAAGCCCAGAGCCCAATCTTGGATGTGGGTTCCCAACGGCAAATGATACAATCAGTTTCTCAGGGACTAGCTCGTTTGGCAAAGTGAGTGGGCTCTTGAGGTGCAGTGGGTACTCTGTAATGGCTGAGTTTCTTAATGGTTTCTGCTTTTTCTGGCTAAGTGATATCTTGATGGCTTCTTGAGTATGGAATTTCCTCAGTGCGGGATCGATGTTTGATAACAATTCTGTTCCCTTGCTCTGTTTAAGTGATGTCATTTGCTCTAACAAGTTAAACCCTTTGAATGAGTTGAAACTCGGTATCTGGCACTGTGAGAGGTACTTCTGATTTGATGGTTACTTTCTGTGCTTGTTCAGAATTGCCTTCTTAATTTGTTCTGTTCTTTCTTGTTAAACGAAAGAACTTTTATTGATGACGAGATTGAGACGATAAAGAAGGAAAGTTAAGGACTTGTTATCATCAAGATTCAAGATTTGCTATAATTATACCGTTCAACTTGCAGAAGCATTCAAAGACAGGCATTTATACTCGAATTGTTGAAGTTTCGAAACCAGAATTAGCATTTCAGGCTGCTCTGCAACGCTAGCTTGAGGGGCTGCATGCACTTTACATCTTGCTACTATTGACTTGTGCTTTATAAAGAAATCATGGGATGTATTTGTAGACATGCAAGCTCTACATTTAAAGCAGTATAATTGTAGATATCTTTGAAGCTGTGATACCAGATATAATATAACCTTCGGTTTTTCTCCATCATTGTTTTTGGCCTCATAGTTCTCAAACTTAACCAAGCAAACCATGGGAATTAGTAATGTGCATTATGAGGAGTCGAACTGCATGCTGTGAAATCGACATGAACAAAAAAGTGGTTTTAATTCTATCTTTGTTGATAGAAATTGGTGCGTTAGTTTATTCTTACATATCAAGCTCTCTATTCTACTACTGTTCGGTTACCTTTCAGCAATCAGTTTTAGTTATTTTATCTACAAGGTAAGTGGGTTTACCCTGGAACTCCAAAACATTCTCACAATCTCGCTACTGTTAGCAGAGGACAAAACCACGATCGACTCCAAATGCCAATCCCACCCTATTGACACCCGCAAAACCTCCTTCCTCGACCAAATGCAGCATCCCACAAATATATATATAGACGGAAATGCAACACAGAAAACATCATCTATTTGGCAATGCCACACGACTGTTCATCACCATGCCGTGCAGAGATGCTCGTCAAACGCTTGTAGCCAAAGTTTCCACCCAGGGGCCCCCGAGACCGCTACCAGCTAGCTGTCTCGGAGCAGCATTATAGATTATTGTTTTTCTAGTTTCATGAAATTAGACGTTTGTCGATTAAAATTTGGCGTTTTTATCTAATGCAAGATAGGGCGAAGGATGTATGCATGGGCAAAAGGTGGAAGGAAAATGTAGCACCATCATCGAAAATTATATCAAGCAATATGCTGCATATTAATTGAACTTCTACATAGCCTTCCAGGCCACGCAGACCAGCACTATGTTTTCTATTTTTGGGTTGGAACAAGACATTAGAATTTTACACACCAGCTGCATAAGGATCGAGCTATTTACTTTGGCTATAGATGTAACAAAATACACTCAAATTATCCCTCAACTCAAAATGGAGCTTCGCCCCACCTTGGTTTTTACCCCCAATAGGGGTACAATAAAACTCAAAATATGTGTCTAACATGATACTTCTTTTCTGTGTTAAGACTACACTTCACTTGATGGATTTGATACTGGTGCCCCATGATTCCTGTTATAACTAAAACAGTTCTTGTAAGTCCTGCTTCCTTTTATTTGTAAGGATAGCTTCACAAACACTTCCTCCCTTTGGGGGCGGTTTGTATAGAGTATCCAAAGAACAAGGCAGAGCAAGACTCCAACCGATATCATGCCCAACCCGGCATTCACTATCTTGATATAATGTCCCAGCGGCGGGCAGTAGCTTATGGTAATTATTCTGAAAGTGTCCCTAACAAAATTACAATCCTGGAGGTTAAGTAAAGGTGGCGTGTAGTGCTCGAGTGCATAGCTCTCGTTAACTGCAGCCACCAACTGTGTGTAGATGTTTGGCGTTACCCTCCCAACAGTGGTGCACAGACCAGATGCCGATACTTCACAAGTATAGCTCTTCCATACCTGAAAAAGTAAATGTGGAGTTTAATTAAATCTAATTCCATGCTATGAAAGAGAGAATGATACTTTCCATTAACAATTATTTAGAAATTGTAAAAAATAACGAGGCCAGCTTCCACATTTACGTTTTGCCCCTTCTTACATCAGCTAATGTTCTACTGGGATTTCATATATGGGAAGCTGGAATGCCGCATGAAGTTATTTATAGTGTTACGAGACCACCCCCCCTTCAATTATACTATTTAATCACGTAGAGTTCTTTCCTTTTTTCCAAGTAATCAAGTAATTTCCAGATAAGGTATTAAAGAAATGCAAATTCCCATTAGAGAAAAGTTACCAAATAATTAGAATTGATAAAACATACCGCAGAAGCATTTGCCACAGACACCTCCTGAGGCCCACACATGCGATCTTGCAGCTGAGAGTCATATGGATAACATAGTGGTGGCATCAGAGGACCAGACTGATTGTAATAATAAGAATTGTCCTGGGAGGGATTTGTGTCTGCATATGTATAGATAAATTCATTGACAACATTTACAATTTGATTGATAACTTTTTTACTCTGCGCAAGTGTTTGGTTTGTTGTTCTTTGGTCAACACATGGAAGGATGTTGCTAAGAGCCGTTTCTGCATGTGGAAATTCTACCCACTCCTCCATGGCCATACAGGTGTCAGAAACTGTACTGAAATGCCAAAAGTAATAATATACTATTGTCAGTAATGCCAAAGATCCTGGAGATAGGAGACTGTAACATATACAGAAGATCCAAAGACTGCATAACTTTCTGAACATCACTCATCTTTCACATATGAACAAGCAAACAAAAAGAGGGGGGAGAACACCTAGTAGGTAGTGTCCAAATGAAATTCAAGTCTTACTTGTTGAGGACTACAAAAACTCCACAAAGCACAAATGTAATCGCAACGAGCAACCAACCACTTATTATGAATCTGCAACATTAAGTATGTAGCGTCAAATACAAACGTAAAAAACATCCAACATATTGAATTAGGAATATAACTGGATGTGGCAAATGTCCACCAAATTGCAAACACAACTTACATATGGATTGCATGTTTGTGCCCAAGGATAGACAGGACTGCCAAAATAAACATCAGTAAGTTACAAAGAGGGAAGAGCCTATTAGAAGAAAAATAATAGATAAAATATATAATTGATTTGGATTTTTCAGCAATACATACTAAGACCAATCAGAGCCAGGAGAAGCATTACAGCTGCCACAGTTATTAAAGCAGAACGCCTGCAAAAAAGAACTCAAAATTAGCTAATTACCATCAGGATTTCGAAAAAAAAAATAGATATAGATGGTACCAAGAAAGGCTAGCATATACTTACACAGCATTGAAGACTTTCTTTATTTTGACAGAATTTGTACTTGTCTTCTCTGTCAGTGTATCTGCTGCAGTATTGAGATCCAAATTCAATTTGTCAATATCATCCATGACATCAGAAGGAAGGAACACCTGGGCCACACTAATATTTTTTGCTAGAGATAGATATTCTGTGACATTTCTTAGGGTCTTCACAGT
Source organism: Juglans mandshurica (assembly GCA_022457165.1). Lineage (NCBI taxonomy): Eukaryota > Viridiplantae > Streptophyta > Magnoliopsida > Fagales > Juglandaceae > Juglans > Juglans mandshurica. Next base: position 37,045,740 of record CM039621.1, read on the forward strand.
GTAGTCTGACTGGTTTACAACATAGTTCAAAGTTCGCAAAACTTCACCATGAAATTCATCCTGCCCAACAGAAAGAAGGATGCATCCAATCCTGTATGATAAAAGGGCCAGACGGCATTAGCAAGAGTTACAAAAGAAATGAATTTGTCAAACTTGTCATCCTGCCAGACAGAAACGGACATAAATATGTTCTTATATGCAAGTTTGAAATAGACTCTAGTTCTGTCAATAATTTCATATGAGTGACATAAAAGGAAGGCAGAAAAAGCCCAGTTTTAGTAGACAATGTAAAGAAATAACTTTAATAAAGTATCAGCGAGAAAATGGGATAATGCAAAAGAAAAAACAAGTAAAACCTCCAATCACAAATAATAACAATAGTTGAAAATGTTTGAAGTTCAGAATATTACGCTGTAGCACAGGTGAATGCTATAAGCAGAATAAGACAAATTCTTTGTGAATGGTGCGATTCTTTTCCTTTTATGTTTATCCTCCAACCACAGCAATGATGAACCACAAGACACAAGCCGAAAGAAATAAACCATAGGACAGCAAGAATGAAAGCAGGAGCACCGGTAAACCCAACAGACTGCAGATGGAATGGTTAAAGTACTGATAAGTACAAGTTAAGATATCAATGAAACTACAAGAATAATGATGATGAGGATAATAATTGAATTTATAGTTATAATCTCAACTCAGTACACAAGCATGCAGAAAATACAAACTGAAAATAGAAGTGCCACTGAAGGAAAAGATACAATAAAACAACTAAAATAATAATTAAACAGCGTAATCTAACACAAACCCTGAAGGTAATCTGTATAGAGATTCACATAAATCAGGCTCTATCAACCTGGATTTGACATGCTTGTACTCAACAAACTCGCAATATCCTGAGCCTACTGCATATCCAACCATGACTACTGCAGAAACACCAAGACACCAAGATAATTGTTTTTCCATCGTCATATATACAACTTCTTACTCGCACAACCGATGGGACTTGAACCCAAGACCTCATCCACCCCACCTTATGGGGTGAAAGTACCATTTTACCCCAAGGCCATTGGCATTTCTTTGAGAGATTTTGTCGATCTGCTTAATTCTTTGACTGGGATTGATAGTTCATACACCAGCGGCGGAATTCTTGGGTAAGATATGCACATTTATAACTTTATTTTGACAATTGAAATATGTTGAGTACATCTCCCAAATTCGAGCAGTTCACCATGGTAACACTACATAATAGAAATAAATAGATCGCCACAGGAGTTCATAAAATCTGCTCGATGCCATTATATTCATTTCAGACTTTTTTTCCCTTTCCATATAAACAACAATCGAGTTAAGCTTCCAACAATTTTGATTCAAAGAATGTGCTAGTTGATGTCAGAAGAACACTATAAAAAAATGGCCACAATTGAAACAGAAGTATTCCTCTTCAAATCCTGAAGAATCTCAAACTTTGATCAAAGCTTTTCCTTTCTCTTCGAAACCATTCAGCATAAAGAACATAGTTTTCAGTATAACAGTTCCACAAACTTCTCCAAATAATCAAGTAGATATTGATTTCACACGCACCCATACAGGACAATAATTCATGAATATTACCCAACAGTTACGAAGCCTGCCGCTTAGCCAAAACAAAATCACCGAGCCTGCTGGGCAAAATTAAACAAATCGATCATACAACTACTGTGGTGTAGTAAGGAAAGCTAGACTTACAGCCCAGTAATGGCGATTGGCAATGTCCCAGCCACCTCGGTAGCGCCGAAACCCACGAAGAATGTCCAGCCTATTCGTCCGGTTTGCCGCCAAAGTAAGCGTGCTCTGAGTGGCATCATCGCTAGCAGGCCCTGGAGCTTGTGCAGCCTCCGATATTCCATTCTTCCATGGCCCCAAATTCTCTTGTCCTGCATAAACAACAAAATTGATACATTCACAACTAAACTATTCAACTGTAAAAAAACGAAAAAAGAAACGTTTCTTCGTATTAAAGCGTATAAAGCAGCACCGCCAGAAATTAATGGCTAAACGGCAAATGTTAAGACTTCATGAGTATTAAAACGAACGTCTGAACGTCTCATTTAGTTACTGAGAAAATAAGGGAAAACATTAAAAAAACAAAAAAACTTATGATTTTTGGATCCCAGAAGAAGTTAAAAATAAATAAGTGATAGCAATATCTGAAATCTCCTTTTCGTTCCGTTTTCCTCAGTTTTCACAGCAACCAAACAAGAAACAAAACGACACTTAAGATCAAACCCAATACGCCGATCAGGGAAGAAAAACCAAAAAACGAGAAGAACTACTTCAGCCTAAACAGATGTCAATTGTAGGGAGTTGAGAGGGCGGACCTATAATGGACTTGAGAGAATCCGAATGGGGTCCATTGCGAGGCAGAGCTGAAATCGAGCTCAGAGAGGCCAACAACAAGAAGGAAAAAAGCCCACGAACCAAGATTGCCTTCATTGCAATAGCAAATCCCCCTCTCTCCTCTTTGTCTCTCACTCACTGCAGCCACCGCATCAGACGAACAGAGCCCATTCCCAAGATCGTCCTGACATTTCACTAAGATTCAGACCCCATATATCTTCTGTTTAATATTATAATTCATTGATGGGAAGGAAATGGAAGATTTATGGGACAAAGATATGGAGCTAAAAAGAAAGAGCGAGAAAAGTGAGACAGAGAGAAAAGAGAGTCACATGGCAGTGGGGGACTCGGTTCGTCTGCTCTGGGCGGGTGTGATTTATTTAATGAAGTGCGGTTTCAGCTAATCAGATACTTTCTTTATTCGTTTCACTATGAATGAACCAGAAATTAAGTAAAGCAGAGTCAATGCAGAACACGTTTTGATTGTTAATACGAGTTTCTGTTAACAAGTGAATGGGAACAGAAAGAAAGAAAGTATCTTTGTGAGGAAAGGTGGGCAAGTTGTTAAAGTGGAGATAATCCCATCTACTTTTTTTAAGCACACAAAGTCTTTCTGACGTGAAAAGAATCTACCGTCTTCAGTAAACAGTATACTGAGATTTGTCATATTTGAGGGATAGCTTTTCTTTCAAAAACAAAAGGTGTCCAGACTCCAGAGTATATACACCGTCGAAACTCTGACATGCTTGTAGGAATAAGAATGAATTTCTCTTTGAGATTTAGTTGGTCATAATGTTGCGTTTGGATGTTGAACTGAGTTGAATTGAGTTGAGTTGAGTTGAGTTGAGATGATAAAATATTATTATTTATTATTATTATTTTGAGATTTAAAAAAAAATTAAATTATTTATTATATTTTATATTAAGATTTGAAAAAATTATAATAATAAATTGAGATGAATTGAGGACCCAAACGAAACTTACTCATGCGTTAGTGTACCAAATTAGGTTAAAAGAATGCAAAATTTGTACACTTTAAAGATTTGCAAGTCTCGATCATACAAATTTTTTTTACTTGACTCTTATATATATATATTTTAAATAAAGTGCAAATGACTTGCATAATTAATGACTTGATAAATCATTTATTTAAAATAAACGCATGCATGTTGCTTTCTTTGTCAAGGAAAAGTCCGTACCTTTAGGGTCAAATTTCAGAAAGAACAGAGAATTTGTTCTTAATTGTTTCTTATGATAAGCAAGCAGCCCGAGTGTGCAAGTGACATGTCGGGGGCCGGGTTCGCTAACCTGCAAAATATGACAAAAAGAAGAAGGGCCTGCCTCTTTATTCCTAATTTGGTGATCTATTTAGGTATAATATAATATCAAAAACTCTACTCGCACCGGGGTTGGGAACTCCTGCGTACACGTCCATCCACATGTAAAAATAAAATGGGACGGAGTAATTCTACATACAACCGTGAAGTGCGTAAACGCCGTGTAACCGTTTTGAAAAAAAGTGGGGTTCACTATTAAAAAATTAATTTTTTTAATGTGGGTCCCATGTTTTATTTACTTTTTTCAAAACGATTACGCGGCGGTTGCACAATTCACGGTTGCAAATATATTTTCTGAATGGGACGTTTCGTTCAAATTCGGCTAGTTGAAATGCATCACTCCATTTCTTCTCTTCTTCCTCTCATTTGAAACGTAACACTCCCTTTCGTATACCCACGAAACAGATTCGGCTTTAGGAGCAAGCTTCCCCACAGATGACCACGAAGATGAAACACGAAGACAGGTTATTCTCATCTGCTGGTTCGCATCTTCTTCTCATCTGCTTCGTCTTCGCTATTTTTCGACCAAGTCATGCCCCATTGGTAGTGTTTCTTCAACCAATGATTGGTAGTGTTTCTTTGCATGCCTAAACCGAATCGAAATCTTCCATTTGTTGTGTTTCTTCAACCCACGAATACAACCGCCAGCTTCACTGGGTTTGGGCGGTGGTGGTAGAGGTGCGGGGAATAATCTGTTTCCAGACCCTTCTGCGGGGTTTCCTTTCTTGAATTTACCGCTTAATATGCCATCGAATGTTCAGTTACCAGTTGATGGGTGGGTAGGGAACTCATCCAACTGTAATCCATTTTGAGGCAATGGAGTTCTGGGTGTTCGCATAATGCGATCTTTTGGCCTTGATATGGGAATTCATGGACTGTCATCAACGTGGTTTTTTGCATTGGATAACGATGCTAGCTATTTTTCTTTTGGGATGGGTTTGATTTCTGAGACCGATTTTGGTGTTGGCTGGGATGACTTTGATTTGCTTCTGAAATCAATTTTGATTTTTTTTAAATAATATCGGCTGACGTCAACCAATTCTCCAAAAGGTACCCAACGTCGAGTACCTGTAGCAGAATTGATATATATATATATATATATATATGAGCATGTTCCAATAAATTTGAAGATACATGATTTTTTAAGAATCTTTCCCAACTGACAGAACTGGATCCAATTATATTAATTATTCCACAAAAATTTGAGTTTTAGAATCTCAAATTTACACCTGTCAACAAAAATACAAAATTGAGCTCTTGCTGCGTTTCCGATCATCATGTGGCTATTTGTATGCACTATAAACCGAATTAGGAACAAATCCTTTGTGTGTTAATTATGACTGGTAGAGTATATATGCATAATATAGTTCATGAATCATATCTAAGAGATAATTTGATTGATCTTTAAATTTTGAGTGAGATTGGCTATGATAGAATGTATTTCCCATCATTATCCCTAGGTTAATTTAAATTTGAAATAATTTTGTATTTGAACTTTAAATCGGATAAATTATAGAGTTTGAGTCTGAATTGACTTCTACTTTGATAATATATGAAATCATCACTTGTTCCAAAAAAATTAAACGGATGAAAATAAGTAGGTTTAATTATTTGTATTATATTTTTAACACACTCTAAATAAACCTTCTATAAATTCATTGCATGTAATAATCTAGATATGCCGTATCAATGAATTATATTTATGCATATACATTATATATACACCCATAACAGGAAAAAGAGGCATCGGAGGCATATTGTCGCTAAAGCAATAATATCGATGATAGTATTGCAGCGGTTTATACTTTTAGGAGATGTAGACAAAAATGTTAGGTAAGAACAACATGTATGCGAGGATGATTGGAGAATGAGATGAGATGAGAATTTTGTGATCAGTAGTAAAATGGTTTATAAATAGTAATGAGATAGTTTGAGTTAAATATTTATTAGGTTTTAGAAAAAGAGAGAAAAAAAGTTGAATAAAAAATATTGTAAAGTTAAAATATTGTTATAACATTTGAAAATGTTGAATTGTTTTTTATTTTTTATTCGAAAATTTGGAAAAGTTGTAATTATTAATTTTAAAAAAATTGTAATGATTAGTTTGAAACTGTTTGTATTTAAATTAGGAGTGAAAACCGACTGATGCAATTTGATTTTTGTCAAAAACCAAAACCGACCGATAGGGAAGATTTTGAGAGGAAGACCGACCGAACCAGCTGCTAGGTAGGAGGAATATCGGTCGTACCGATTCCGACTGTTTCTCGATCGGTTTTCGGTAAGCAATGGTGGAGTGAAGCTTTGTCTGAGAGAGGGGAGGGAGAGAGAATGAGAGAAATCGGACTGGAGAAGAAGAGGGGAGCAGGAAGAAGACAGGCTCAAATCGAAATGACGTCGTTTTACTTATATTTTTTTAATATGTTACATATAAAACAACGTTCAAACTGCGTCGTTTCACTTTTTTTTTGTATATATTAGGTATAAAACGAAGTCGTTTCACTTAACAACATCATTTTACTTAAGATATGTATAAAAATATGTTTATTTATTTAATTGGCCAGTTCGGCAATTTGAACCAGGTTCAAACCAGAACCGAACTAGCCAACGTCGATTTTAAGAAATTTCTATTGTTGTCGGCAAGTTCTCTATCGGTTTTGTGCTCTCACAGTCAGTCTATGTCGATGTCGTCCAGTTTCGTCAGTTGTTGTACAACCCTAGTTTAAATGTTAATATAAAACATGTTTCCAAACATCCCCAATAAACTAGCTAGGGACCAGCCAACGTGTGATCCCGAGCTAGAAGATGATGAGTTGCATGTAAAATATTGCTTGTCTTATTTTACATTATATTCATGCTTGCTGCTTATACATATGCTTTTATAATGGTTTAGGATCCCGAGAGACTATCAACACTACTACTTCGGTAGTTAAGTTACTAAAATCACGGTCGTTATTGAATTTTCATTCTGATACAAATATATCATAATTCATGTCATTATTTTACAACCTACGTCATTATATGTGTAGGTTGAAAAATAAAAAGAATTGAAAAATGAGTTATTAAAAAAACCTTTATATGTGTAGAGCACTCTCATTATATTATATATTTGTATATGTATCTACATATTTGTATAATATGATTTTAAATTAGACTATATGAGATTATGCATATTTAAAAATTTACATAATTATGAATAGTATTTCTTTAAATTTTATTTTACTATTTTTTCTCTCTCCTCCTTCTCTCTCTACCAACAGAAACAAACTCATTTTTTTTTCCTTGCTCTCTCTCCACCAATGGAAAGAAATTTAAAAGAAAAAAATAAATAATAAGATTTGGCTAAAAAATGCATAATTTAATATATAAATTTTTTTTGATATATAAAATTAATCTCTAAGAAATATGATTATATATATATATATATAGAGAGAGAGAGAGAGAAAGAGAGCTATTAAAGACTTTAATGATCGTGACCCACAAATTACGATGTTGTCTAGCGTTAACCGTTATTTGAATAGCAACCTCGACGAGACATGGCAACAACTGACATTTCTTTCAGCTTCAGAGTTTCTTTTTGCACGTGGACTTGAAAATCTCCTTATAAATATTGTCATGAAAATGAAGTGATTGTTCATTAACGTCCAAACTAACGGTGATTTCTTAACTAATTTGCGTTGATGGATTGATTTCGGCTTTAATGGGATGAAAAAGTAGGATTCTACAAAGAAAAGGAAAGTAGGCATTAATGGAATCCTCTGCTAGAATTTGTTGGATCTTGTCCATATTAACATGTACTTTGTTGGTTGCTGGTAACAACCTAACCACCATCCTTCCAAATATACTACCACCCAAGATTTCGCCAATTCACCATAAAATAAATAAATGAATGGAACTAAAATATTAAGGAGAAATGATACTTACAATTGTGAGCATGCAAGTGCCGTGCAGTCGTTTTAAAAAAAATATATAGAATTCACATGAAAATGAATTAATTTTTTAATAGTAGACCTCACTCTTTTTCAAAGCGACTGCACGGTATTTGTACATTCTACGACTGTATGTAACATTACTCAATATTAAGTAGGGTATGCTACGTTGTCCCTCCAAGTTGCCTCCAAGTTGTCTCTAGTGCATTTTGATTTTATTTAATGTTAAAAAAACACATAAATTCACTAATGATAACTATTTTTAACATTTAAAAAAAAATAACCAAAATACACTTAAGAGGCAACTTGGAGACAATTTGGGAGGATAAATTAACATTTTCCTATTAAATATTTAAGCATTATACAACATGGATATGTTCTTATCGGAAAAAAAAATGATTCTACAAAAGTAAATTTATAAACTGACGTGACTCGATGTAGTAAATTAAATCTACTTTACAATAAAAGTAATTTTACAATCTAACTTATCATATTAAGTTATATCAATTTATGAATTTAATTTTATGAAATTTATTTATAACTAAAGAATTTATCTTTTTTTAAATGCTATGGTCTTTACCGTTCCTTATCCCATTTTTATATGTTGCACCATCAGAAAAATTTGATTAGGAACATATAGGATATCCAAAGGAAAAAAAAAAAAATCAGCAGTACTTTACATCTGGTACGCATACCCAAAGATCCCAAATCAGAGACCCGGAAAAGCAACACAATGATCTCTCTCTCTTTTCGGTTCATCAGATTCCATCATCATCCCAACCCTTCGTTTCTTTTTTGCTTTGGCAAAGAAGGATAAGGACGATACCATCGGTTAATATCCTTTACCAAAGACTTATCCATGGACCATGACCCTTCTATCTATCAGATCAAATTACATTCTTTTTTTTAATCCACGCTAGTTTAGATGAGATAGAATGAGATTTTTATTGAAAGTTGAATAAATATTATTATAATATAATTTTTATTTTAGTATTTAAAAAAATTGAATTGTTTATTATATTTTATGTGAAAATTTGAGAAAATTATAATAATGAGATAAGATGAGATGAGATAGTTTGATTTTATGTATCCAAACCAGCCCTTAAACCTTCTCTTAATCAAATTTTGGATGCGTGATGCTAGGACATTGGATAGAGTTTTCTACTGGCCTAACAGCACTAGCATTGTATTAGCTATTCTAATAATCAAAGTTTGGCTAATATATCACTTTTGGGCTATTGACTAATCACTTAAAACTTGAACTTCACATTAAATTAGTCATTGCAATCAATGTAATAATAAAATATTTTTATTTTTTATTTTTTATTTTTTATCTGCTTTTTAATGCAATTTTTTTTATTTGTTTAAATACTTTTTTTTATTTTCATTTTCACAATCTCCAACAATCTATATGATAATGGGCTATAATTGGGATAGTGAATAACTTCAAACGGGGCATATCCGCTGTTATCCAAATAACAGCAACCAACAGTAACATGCCACGTAGGATACACATTTTTAAAATGGTGGAGTGCATGAGAAAAAAAAAAATTCCCAAGGTCTGTCGAAAAGTAAACGGAAACCCACCACCCTCTCTCTGGGCGCGCGCATGCAGAACCATGATGCTGGACTTGGGTGTTCTCATAGTTCCAATTTCAATTTTTTTTACACTACATATAATTTCTCTCATAGTTGTTTTGATGCTGCAACTGGATGTTGTGCTTGAGTTTTTTCCTTTGAACTTGCTTTTTCTAATTTTATCTATGATGCTGGGTAGGGGTATAAATTTAAACCGGAAAACCGGTCCGGAATCGGTTCTTGTAACCGGAAAACTGTCCGGATCCTGTCCAGTCCTTATATTATAATTTATTAAATTATAACATAAAATGTTAATTATAAATATGAACATTTGTAATTTGTTTGATCATATGTTATTAATATAATTATATATAAGATAATGTTATTATAATTTATAAAATAAAAATTTAATCTTAAAGATAAAAATTTAATTGATAATATACTTTAAACATAATATATATATATATATATTAAATTATTAATAATATTTTACCATAAGAAGTAAGAATAAAAAAAGAAAGAAAATCACTCAGATATTATTACTAAATTTTGATGGCCTAATAAATTCTCAATATTTTTACATTTTATGAGCTAATACTAATAGTCTAATATTATATTACTATTAGTAATATACTTTAAGTCTAATACTATATTACTATTACTATTAGTATATAAATCACTATACTAAATAATCACATATAAAATAATGATATAGTTATTCATATAATAATAGTCTAATATGGACTATAGTTAATAATAGTCTAATATAGACTATAGTTATAACTTATACTTATACTAATATAGTTATACTAAATCACTATAACTAATACTAATATATAGTTATTATAATACTAATAGTCTAATATAGACTATAGTTATAATTATAATAATATAGATATACTAAATCACTATAATTAATACTAATATATAGCTAATAGCTATACTAATAGTTTAATATTAACACTATTATATAGTCTACTATATTATATAACTATAACTAATACTAATATATAGTTATTCTAATAATAATAGTCTAATATAGACTATAGTTATACTTATACTAATATAATTATACTAAATCACTATAAGTTTATAACTAATACTAATATATAATTATACTAATAGTATAATATTAATACTATTATATAGTCTCACATATTAATAGCTACACTAATATATAACTAATACTAATAATCTAATATAGACTATAGTTATAGTTATACTATTATAGTTATATTAAATCACTATAACTAATACTATACTAATATACTATAATATTACATATAAATCACTATATAAATCACTATAAGTCTATAACAATTTTTTTAATAGGTTAAATCACTATAAGAAACGATGTCGTTTCCTCCCAAACCCCTCAGATTCTATTCCCCCCAAGCCCCCCTCCCTCATAAATCGCTTTACTTTCAGACTTAAGAATACATTTCAGTTTCCCACCCCCACCCTTAGAAACCCTAGCGCAGCGCCCCCCCTTCTAGGGACTAGCAGCCCAGCCCAGCCCCTCCAAAGCCTCTGTTAAGTGGAACTGCACCGCACGTAACAGCCTCCGTCGCATCCTCCAGTCCCTCCTTCGGCGCCCCTCTTTTCCTCACTCTCCGCCTCTCTACGACTTTGCCTCTCAGTCTCTGCCTTTTCGAGTCTCGTCTCTGTCTCTTTGCCTCACTCTCTAAGTCTCCGTCGCACATCTCGTCGTCTGCCCCTCTCTCAAGTTCTCAACGCTGCGCTGCCCCTCTCTCAAGTCAGTGTTCAATTTGTGCCATTTATAATATTTTTAATCTTCTTTATTTCGAATAATGTTCGGTCATTGATGTTTTGATCAAAGTATTAGTAGCCTATATATGGGAAACCATTGGGTTGGTTGTTTTTATAGATTAGTTTTTTGAAGTGCTTAATCCTGTTGATTCAAGTTAATTGTCATTGTTGATGCAGTTTATTTAGGCTGGGAAGCTTCTGTGCTAATGATCTACCATTATTAATGTTATTTCCCCCTCTCAATATGCGTGAACTTGGGTCTGCAAGTTGCCAATGCCTAGTGTTTGTGTGTGTCTTTGTGTGTCTATGTATATGTATATGTCTTTGTGTGTGTGTGTTTGACAGTTTTTATATATAGATTAATTTTTTTGAATTTATGTTTGTGTGTATGTGTGTGTTTGTGTATATATATATGTCTATGTGTGTGTGTCAGTGTGTGCGTGTGAGTGTTTGACAGTTTGTGTATATGGATTAACTCTTTTGAATTTGTATGTGTGTTTGTGTGTGTCTGTGTGTGTTCGTGTATATGTCTCTATGTGTGTGTGTCAGTGTGTGTGTGTGTGTTTGACAGTTTGTATATGTGTGTGTGTTTGACAGTTTGTATATGTGTGTGTGTTTGACAGTTTGTGTATATGGATTGAATTGTTTAACCGAAAAATCGGACTGAATCGGAAACCAACAAAACCGGAAGTACTGGTTTAGGAGGGTAACTGGTGTGTAATCGGTTTTGAAAAATGCAAAACGGGTACATACCGGTTCGGTCCTAAATTTTATCCAAAACTGGACCGGACCAGACTGATTACACCACTACACCTGGGTATTCTCATAGTTTCAGATTTCAATTTTTTTTACACCATTCATATATCTGGAAGACTGTAACTAAACTAAAGTAAGCTCAACTATTATCCCTATAGTTTGTGGCATTGCAATATATTGGAAAAAAAAACCAAGAGCCTCATGAGAGGGAGAGAGTTGGCCGGCCTGAAGGTGTGCTGGTCTGGAGCTCGTTCGCCAGTATGAAGTTTGTACCGTATGCGGCAGTGTGGGTGGGTGCAAAAGTTTGGAGGCAATGCTTTGTGTTTTCAAAAGAAAAAAGATGAATTTATTAATTATTTCTTATTTTTATTTTACTACTCTGTGATGCAGCGCATGAGTCTTCTATGTGAATTGTTGATGTGTCATCAAAATATTTGATGTCGTTAAACGCATGAGAACAATTCCGTTCCAAAATGTTTTTGATTGGGATATCGTCATCTTCTTAAAAAAAAAACAATATATATGATAATAAAAAATATATATGAATTTGCAAAAGTTCAAGTCATATATGACTTGTGGGATAGATTTATTGTAACTAATATGGTGGATGACTTTAGTTTAACTAATCCAATGTAGGCCAAATTTGAGCCACATTAGTTAAAGAAAAATGTTGTGGACAACCGGTTCGCATCCTCGCTGCGGCCTCGCATCCGACATGGCAAAAAAACAAAACGGTGTCGTCTTCGTTTTGGGTCTTTCAAGGGGTCCTAGTCTCCATCCTCATTTCATATCCATTTTTAAAATGCATTTCTCTTCTCCCCACACTTTCTCTTCTCCGAAACGCACCCCACGATTACCTTTCATCTTCTCCGAATTGCTCTGTCTTCTTCTTCTCCAAGCCGCAAACAGACCTCTCTTCTCTGTTTGGAAATTTATCAGAAGGTAGATGTTTTCCTTTTATAGTTACATATCTTGATCTTTTCATTGGTTTTTGGAAATTGGTTTGTGGTTCGGCTAGAGCTAAACAAAATTTTAATTGAAATGTCAGATCCGACATCCACTCCGTTTTGTGGAACGGATTTGGAACGGATTTTCACCCATCTTGGTGCTCATCTCCCTCACAGTCTCACTTCAACCTGAGAAAATATAGGAATAGACCACAAACTAAAACTCCGGGATGGTGAGATTTGCATGTATATAATTCGGTAGCTTAAAAACAATGGTCGCTCACCTAGTTCACACAGTCATTGGATTTTTTAAATTTTCTTCGTTGATATGGAAATTAAAATAGCAGAGATGCAGAATTTAAGGTTTTACTTCTGAGTAATTCTACATATAACCGTGAAGTGCGTAACCGCTTTGAAAAAAGAGTAACTATTAAAAAATTAATTTTTTTAATATGGGTCTAATGTTTTATTCATTTTTTTTCAAAGCGATTACACGACGGTTGCACAATTCACGGTTACAAATATATTTTCTCTTTACTTATTTCTTGCTTTCTCAGCAACCAAACATGTGGAATGTTAAAAATCTAGATCATCCAACTGTTTAGGATTATTTGAATTTTTGTGCAAACCAGTTGAAAGGATGGATGGTTTTGAAATTCAGTGACCTTTCTGTTTTGAAGAGGGAATAATCACAAAAAATGCCCTCACAAAAGATGTTTTTGCTTTTTTTTTTTTCAAAACAAAAATTTTAAAAAGCTGACATGGCAGGCGGAGACGCAGTGGGGACGCAGGTTGCCCCTAGAAGAACTGTTAGTTAAATGATGACTTTCATTGACATCCCAATGCCAGTGCTTGGAGATCAGGGGAGCCCAAGGAACTTAGCCCATTGGCCTTTCAAAATAAGATAAACCCAAGAGAAAATTCACAATGCCGGCATTCTGCAATCTGCATAGGTTCATTTCCTTCGCTGTGTCTGGGACCAGGGGCAATTTTTGTTGGGATTGGCGGGTCTTGCGCAAGTAAAGAAGCCGAAGGATTGTTTCTGGGGCCCTTTCAAGTGCCATGTTCAGGCTGAAGATTTTATTGGATTACATAACAGCTTCTGACTTAGGGAGCGTTCAATTCTTTGCAGCTTCCTGAAATTACATCCATTCAAGTTCTCTATAAAAAGGGTTGGAAAAAACTACATCGTTAACAGTTCTAAAGCTCTGTAGCTTCTTAAACAAATTTCAGAACATACTTATTTAAGTTATTTATCTATGATACATGCACTGTACGTTTGGTCAGTGAAGTAATCTACTTCATTATTATTCACAAACAATTCACTACTATTCACAAACTATTCGTTGCTTTTCACAGATCATCTAAGATCACCTTAGCATCTAAACACACTCTTGAATGCCCCAATTTACTCTCCTTTGACAACAGCTACACAAAATAGAACAAGCTTTCCAGAGAAGCATCACAATTGACAATACAGAGGGGAATGGCTCAAATTAACAGGACAAAAACATTGGTTGTAGCTTCCAACCATGCTCATGTTAACTAAGCAGTCTATATATGTATACTACCTTCAAAGGCTCTAGAGTCTAAACATCTAATGAATAGTTAAGCAGTCATTGCAAGAAAATCCTTAGTGTTAAGTATTCCATTGGTGCCTAGTGAACAAAACAATCACTGGAAAATGACTTGTGAATACCATATATCTTGTACTAATATCCACAAAGGTCTAACAACACAATATTACGAGCAGAACTAAGACAATCACACAGCTGAAGTATCAAACCAGGCTGTGTCCAAGAGCAAGGTTCTATACTGTTATAACCAGAACTATACCCGAAATGGACATAGATAAAATTAAGGGGTCGTTTGCATTCAAAACCCACCTCAACCCACCTCAACTCATTTCATCTCATCATTACAACTTTCACAAATTTCTATACAAAATATAATAAACAATTTAACTTTTTCAAATCCCAAAATAACTTTCCCAAATTCCCACACAAAATATAATAAATAATTCAACTTCTATTCTACTATTTATAAATCATCTCAACTCATCTCAACTCATCTATGAATCCAAACCACTCCAAATGAAAAATCATATCCAAATTCCAGTCTCTCTGTCAACCAAAAACTCAAAAGATGTGTAACGGATAACTAGCATATCTCCGAAGCTCAGTCTGACCACTACAAATAGTTCGACATATATTAGATACACAATTGATGAAGGTAGCATTGTTCTTAGTTGACACAGGCCACTGCTACCCACCCCCTTTGACTCCAGTGTGTTGCTTCAGAACGCTTGTGTAAAACCTTCCTCTAGAACAGAAGCATAATAGACCCCACAGACGTTTGCAAAAAGAATTACAGGTCGGAAAAGAAACAGTAGCAAAACATATGTCCATGTCTTCTCATGGTTGTAATAGAAAGAGATTGTAGTTACTAAAAAACATATTACATGCACATTCAGAGAAAAGCATGTACACCAATCTAGCCAAGTTCCACATACAGACTGAAGACACCAAGCAAAACATGAATAGCTCCCCAATCAATTGCAGAGCAACAACCATGCAAGACTGTAACTATAAAAAAAAGTCCTAGTATGCATAGCAGAAAAAACCAGTAACGACAAATGAGAAAAGAAGCAAAATTTCATTTTCAAAAGAGTGTTACAGGGCCAACATGCCGGTCATTTATCTGTCAACAAAAACTAAAACTCCTAATTCTTTCTTCCTAATCATTTATCTCCATACTTGAGGAAAACCTTCCCAAAATGTTCTAGCAAACCAAAGACTTCCCACCAATACAAATAATCACCAATTACTCTTTTCCCCAATTTGTCTCAAAGCAATGAATTTTCAATACTCATTATTCCTAAATATAAATGAAGTTAAACAGTGATCATAAAATCACTTGAGCTTATTCTTGACCGTGACGCCGAGCTCCCCGGCCACAATCACTGTTGTGGCCATGTCAAGGAACATCCCGTGCTCCACAACACCAGCTAGCCTCAAAATCTCATCGCTCGCGGCCTTCAAATCCCCAATATCCTTCTTAAAATACAAATCCACAATGTAATTCCTATTATCTGTCACAAAGGGTTCTCCGTTTTCGACGGAAGTCCTGAGCTGGGCAACACAACCCGAGTCCTCAAACAGGGTCTGCAGCCTCTGGGCGGTGAACTTCCAACAAAAGGGTACTATCTCGACCGGCATGGCGAGCCCACTACCACCCAGATGCTTAACGAGCTTGGACTCATCCACAATGACGACGAACTTCCGGCTAGAGCTCTCCACCATTTTCTCCCGGAGGAGGGACCCACCTCGGCCCTTGACGAGGTTAAGGAAGGGGTCGACCTCGTCGGCGCCGTCGATGGAGAGGTCGACGACAGGGTGCGCGTCGAGATCAGATAGAGGGATGCCGAGGGAAACGGCTTGGTCGTGGGTTTTCTTCGACGTGGGGATACCGATGATACTGTGGAGCTTGCCTTGGCGCAATAGCTCAGCGATGCGGTCTACTGCGTGCTTGGCAGTAGAGCCGGTGCCGAGTCCGAGGACCATGCCGGACTCCACGTACTCCACGGCCTTGTATGCGGCAATCTTCTTGAGCTCGTCCTGGGTCAGAATGACCGAAGAGAGAGTAGCAGATGATGGAGAAGAAGGGCCGAGAATCCCCGTCTCCATGGCAGACTTCTCTGAACCAATAAAATGGGGATAAGGGATGGCCATCTCCTAGAATATCTTTCCCCACCAAACCCAAGAAAACTAAAATCTGGGATTGCGATTTTAGTCTATTCAAGTGGCTATTTGTACGTTCATTGTGATGTAGGGTTCTGATGTACGAAGAAAACCCAGTAACTTGAATGAGTAAAAGAAGGCTTTTATCGACAACAAAACAAAAGCCAAAAACAAATTGGAGACGAATAGCCGAATACCTGAAGAGATAATGGGTTATCCCGGAATGTGTGGTGAAGAGAATGAGGACGATAGAGAGAGAGACAGAGGAGTCTCGGACACTTGAGGCTTGTGTGGTTCTCTTTATAATGGAAAAAAACTGAAGGTGGGATGGATCGTGCAGGGAAGATGACGGAGCATATCAGGGGAAAAGGTTTCGAATTTATATATATATATATATATATATATATATATTACATTGAATGTATAGATACGAAAGATAGACAGAACTTTGGCGTATTTCACGCGGCGGGGGAAAAAGAGATTCCTCGAAAGAAGCATGAATCCTTGATCAATACCCCTTCAAGCATGTTTTCCTTCTTTTGAACAAAAATCAAGTTCCGATTTACGTTGACGGTTGATTCACATTTGAATTGTTTAAAAATTAAACTAATTTCATTGTATTTCTATTAATTAAAATCACAAAAAAACTATAAAACTTCATATAAATCGACTTGTCTTGACAAGGTATATTAAAATAACGTAAACTTGTAAAATAATTTTTATAATTCTTTAATAGAATACTTTCTTTTCCATTCAATTTTTTATTTATTCTAGAGATCTTTTATATGACGGATTGTTAATTAGTTAATAAATTAATTAGCAAAAAACATTATTTTCTATCTATATATATATATAATTAATGATGGGAATTATTAACTGTTAATGCTATTTAGCAACAAAAAATAAGCTCTGGTACTAAATATCGAAGGCCGATATTACTACAACTATATTTGGTCCCCTTAATCTTTTGGATGTTTTTTTCACTAATCTTAAGGAGTGCTGCTAGGGTGTCGCCTAGTAACCGTTGGCATACCTCTAGGCAAAATTAATTGTTTTATATTTTTTATTCATATTTTTTAATATTTTAAAAAATATAAAAAAAATATCAATATACTAATAATCAATTCCTTAATCAATAAATAAAAGAAAAAGAAATAAATAATGAGAATAGAATGGCATATTCTCCGTTATATTAGGGAAGCAATCGTATAGTAATAAGATTGTTCTTCGTGTTTTCGGTAGAATTGCACCATTAGACGCAAAAGGGACCTGCTAGAGCCACTTAGAGTGGCTCCCGAAGATTCTATCGAGAAGGGCAATGAATTTTATTATTTTATATTTTCTTAATTATTTTTTAAATCCTTTTAAATATTTTAAAAAAAAATCACAAAATTATTTAAAAATTATTTTTTAATAATTACGTAAAAAATATTATAAAATAAAATAAAATAAATCAATGACTTCCTCAATAGAAATATCATTTTCTAAGATTAGAATTAAATGCTCATTTGGTCATTATATTTTCTAGAAAAATTCTTCTCCTACTATTCACCACCTCATACCCCATATCTCACACTCTATGAAAAATATCTTCATCCCCTATAAAAAAGTTATAGGTGTGGAATTTGAGAGTGAATAGTAGTTGATGAATAGCATTACTCTATTTTCTATTCTTACACCAATTTTATCTAAATCCAATCAAAACCCTTAGGTGAACATATATGTTTCGTTTTTTGATTTACAGTTCAGGTGAATTATAAATGGCTTTTATTATGAAGTGTATAGATGAATAGTGACGGTTGTATAACAAAATCCAACTACTAATATTCCATTCTCTCTATAAAACAAATATACATTTTAATATTCCATTCACTTAGCCGTATAGTAGTTGTATGGGATGAGGAGAATTTAGATTTGAATATTGCTACAATCATAAATATATTGCATAAAAATAATCTCATAAACTGATGTGATTTTAAATAATTCGTTAAATCTATTTTACAATAGAAGTAATTTTACAATCTTACAAATAATATCATGGCACATCAATTTATATGATTATTTTTGTGTAATTTATTTATGACTAAAATATTTTTCTTTAAATTTAGAATATAAAACTGAAAAAGGCTGTAAAAGGGCGAAGGCAAAGTTGAAAAGATTGGAGGGTTGGGTAACATGGACCATGCATCGTGGTGATCCATTGATAAAGGTTGTATTTTAACTTTTAAGAGGTGGGCCAATGTGAATGGAATCAATCGATGATTTAAATTTATAGTTTTATAGACGTGGGAATTTCAATTAAGTAAAGGCGTGGAGCTTGCTCCCTTCAGTCTCCACGATTCTCCGCATATTCTCAATCCCTCCCTGCCTGCTGCTTTTCATTTCCCCATCATGCATCACTTCCTTATTCTCCGTTAACATTCCTTTTTTTTTTTTAATACTATAAAATAAGAATAATTCTACTCAATATCTCACACATTACACAATATATTTTTTTTTTTCTCATAACAAATATGTAGTGTATGGATGATGAGTATAACAATTTAATTAATTTAATAAGAATAAAATAAAATTTAAAATATATAAAATGCATAATGTGAGATAATGAGTGACATCCCTCGTAAAATAATTCTATAAGTAAAATATACAAGACCCCTCTTTTTCACCCTTGGAATGATTGATAGGGTCTATTTGTGAGCTTCAATTATTATGTCACATGCTATGTTTAAAATTAGGATATACTTTTTTATAAAAAGACCTGTACTAATCTTTGCATACATAAAATTTATATGTAGTACCACTCAAATTTGAAATACTCTTATCTGATTATGATGAGATAATATTACTCATCAACTATTGAAGTCTTATTTTCAAGTATGATATGAGTTTTAATCTACTTTATGGAGGTTAGTACGAAACATATTACTGCAAGGCCACATAACTTTTTAATTCCTAATATCATTCATGATGCAAGGCTAGGAGTAGGAGCAGCATAACAAGATTGAGTGATGTTTGGAAGTGAAAAGTTTCAAACCGGTCGGGGTGTTCTTCTCATTTTATACCCTCTAATAAAATTTCAACTTGTAGGAGACTCATGTGACTTATGGTGTGTGCACGTTGAGACTCTCTCTCTCCGCAATATCTTTGTCCTCTACTCTCATTTTATACCCTCTGATAAAATTTCAACATGTAGAAGACTCATGTGACTTACGGTGCGTGCGCGTCGAAACTCTCTCTCTCTCTCTCACACATTGTGTTTGTACTTCTTACCTAGTACTTCACCCATCAGCCTGAAACTTCTTAGCAGAAAACGCGAAAGGATTTTCTTGCCACACAAGTAAATTAATTCGGGAAGAATGTGAATTTAGGGATTGGGAATCATAAGTATAGGATGAAATGAAAAGGAAGTTGCAGGACTTTCGACTAAAAGAAATGAAATTGCAGCATCACAACTCACAAGAATTGAGCGACGGGGTAGAGATTTCGAACTCATTAAGGCAGATTTCAAACCAACCCATCTCCCTCGACTCGATCTGGAACTAGCTTGAGAGATTTCAACAAATACTTGCAAGTGGTTTATTTGTTTGTTCTGCATATAAAGTATTTTATATTGCATGCATGATTTGGGTAGAATTTGTTACTTGCGTAGAATTTGTTATTTTGCATATAAAGTATTTGGTTCTTTTCCCCTTGTAATGCTGCTCAATGTGGGTTGTAAATATGATCTGGGTTGGTTATTTTCTCCTGTTTTTGGCTACCAATGTGGATTGTAAATATGACCTGGGTTGTCGAAGATTGACCGAGGGGAGAGCCCTTGAGTGAGAGAGGGGGTGTGAGAGATGGGCGGCTTCGACGTAGACATTCGAAGGGGAGAGAGGGGTGGGGGAGGAGGGGAGAGAGAGAGGCGGAGGGGAGAGGAGGAGATAAAATTAATGTAGATTAACTACATGCAATTTTATTTTTACTTTTGTGAAAATTCTTACGTGTCTTGTGATTATTGGTAGGTGTAAAATAACTAAAGTCATCCAATCGGCTGCTAGCCTCTCTCTGCTTGGAAATAATTTTCATCTCATTTAATCTAATCTCATTTTCTTTCCAAATATCATTCAAACACAAACACCTTTAAACTAATCATTACAATTTTTTCAAACTAATTATTATAATTTTTCCAAACTTTTAAACAAAGACCAATTCAACTTTTTCAAATTCTAAAAGGAAAATTATATTAAAAAATTATATTTTAACAATATTTTAATTTTATAATATTTTTTATTCAACTCTTTTTCTCTCATTTTTCAAAACTCAATAAATATTTAACTCAAACTATTTTACTACTATTTACAAACCATTTTATTACTATTCACAAAATTTACATTTCATCTCATTTTCCAAACATGCCAAAAAAAAAAAAAAAAAATTGGAAGCACTATTTTAACTCAAGTAAAAAATAAAAATAAAGAAAGCCCACCTATAATAATATGCAGTATGAACAGAATCAATCCACAATGCCAACAAGAGTAACAAAGTTCAATTTGACCACGAAACAGCCCACATGGTTTTCATGGTCTTGACCAGGCTTCCCCTTTGGAACGAGGAGGGAAAACAATGTTTGCTAAGAATGATCGGAAAACCTTGACCATGTAAATAACATAGCTTATTAATCTTCCTATTACGAACAACCTTGACCATGTCATAATGTTTGAAACTAGATGTAGTGTGTAAGTTCCGTGCAATCAGTTTGAAAAAAAAAATAGAGAATTGTCATAAAAAAAAGTGAATTTTTCAAATGAATCATTTTCCTGTCAATTTTTTTTAAAGAAAAAAAGGTTTCAATGTAATCAACTGTTGATAATGCATTTGAGTCAATCGGTTCAAGTTGCTAGAATAGAATAGGTTCAAAGTTCAAACAATCAAACCAAATGAAAGTAATTAAGGATATAAGCATAATAACAAAGCCGAAGAGCTTATCAGAAGCATCATGGAAAATGCAAAGTATAAAAGTTTTTCATGTGGAGGTGCTCTCGATCGAAAATGACAGAATTTGGTAACAGGAAAGTCTAGCTAAAGCACAAACCAGATCATATAAAAGGAAGCTGATAGGGCCACCGAGAAAATCCACCGGAAATTTGTACCGACTGTGTAAATTTTTCTTTTCTTTTTTTTAAAGCATTTTTTATGTACTTACAAAAAATAAAAAACACAATACTAAAAAACACAAATTCGGAAAAAAAGAGAATATCAGTACAAATGATCGGTACACTTTCTCGAATTATCTATCATTTTCTGATGTGCTCACTACTATTCACAAATTTTAACTCGAAAATCTCACTACTATTTATAGACCATTTCAACTCATCTCATCTCTGAATCTAAACGGGATCTTAAGAGAAGTATAATACCTATTTTCTCTATGTTTTCTAACATAACCATCGGGAAATATCCTCGAAATTTCATCGGGTCACCTTTTTCTTTCTTTTACAGCACGCGATGTCTCAACATTATCAAGACTCATGGACTGAGTTGGATTGATTGAAAATCAACCGAACTTTTACAACCGTACATCAAGAAAACCAAATTGTCTGAATTGACAGAAAGACATTCAAAGTAGGATAGCATGTTCGAAACTTAGAAACTCAGCCCCAGTATTCATTTTTCAAATGGTTTTTGGTGCTTATATCTGCCTACTAGATCAATAATCAAGTCTTATTCACACAAAACAGTTTATAATATAACCATCAGTAACTTCCACTGATGCATTCAATAAACAAGACGAACCATATAGAATCATTCAGCAAAATCAACCGTCATAATATAACCATCAATCACCTCCACCACCAGTACTCAATAGAGCACCATAGAGCAAATAGACAAGTAAATCTTATTTGAGCAATATACTGCAATGAAGAGAGGTAACGATAATGACATTTACACTAATCAATAATTGAAGGGCTTCAAGGCAATAGAATATCATACAAACCTCAAACATATGAGATTATTTTGAAATAAATCACAATATACAATGAAAGAGAGAGGAGAGCAAACACATGCTGCCAGAAGAGAAGTGCTGAAGCCTCACCAACCGCATATCCCCTCAAGCTGGCAATTGCTCCCAACAAAATGGCACTTGGCATTGTGTACTGCAACAAAAGAACAAATCTGTACATTGCATCACCCTGGACCAGAAGATTCATCTTGTCAGATAACGCTACTATACCGATTCCAAGCACGGGAAGCACTAAGAGCCTTGCAATGATTATACCAACTGTCGTTCGAAGCCCAAGTGTAGAATCTATTGGTCCATCTGCAAGCATACCTCCAAGCATAAGCATCACAGAAGGCACCATTGCACCACCTAAAATCTCTAAACTGTCTGTGACAAAAGATAGTGGAGCATCATATCCAAAGAAAAAAGCCTTTAGCTGAGGCACTGTGCCAATGATGATAGCTAACAAAGAAGCAATCATTGGGGGTTGAAGTATGTGCTGTATTGGCATTTGCTCGGCAACAATTCTGATCCTCCTGAAGACTTTAGGCTCAGCCAAACATCTAATGGACCTGGGGATGTTCGCACCACCTTCTCCTGAAACCTCAATATCAGGAAAAGAAGACTCTGAAACATTTGATATGCTTTGGAAAATTCTAGCAATAAAGGGTATCTTGGAATGCTCAGTTTCTTTATCCTCAATACCCGGCCATTCAGCCTCTACAAGGAGAGGCATACTGGCATCATTAACTGCTTGCTCTTCCTCAATCTCAACCCCTTCTTCAATAATCTCATAATAATCCAACGGAGGCTCCATCATGTAATACACAAGTGTATAAGCAAGAATCACAGAAACCCAGGAAGAAAAAGAGACATAAGCCACCCCTCTCGAATGACAATGGGGTCCAAATGGGTTATCCGCAGTGTGACAAACAGATCCGACAATGGCAAGAGGGAGATTTCCGGTATTACCAAATGCAGTCATGATAATGGTGAATCTTTTAAACTGTGGAGGTGGGCGGCAAATAATCACGACTAAGTACCCAAGGAAACAACCAATAGCCGTACTGATCAACACATTAATGGGTATAAACCACCACTGAGCAAAGTTCTCAAGTGTAGTCCTTTCACCAAGTTCGGTAAAGATTAGGCACGGCAAGAACAGAGCAAAAACAAGCTTGCTGAGGAGCTTAAATGACGCTTTCGGGATTATATGGGTTTTTGGGTGGGCAAGAACCAGACCGATAGCCGTGAGGGAAAGGAGCTTCATCAAAGGGATTATTGCAGTTAGCAAATCTTCACCACTAGACTTCATATTATTTTGATATAGCTCAGTCAAGTAACGCGACATTTTTTCCGTTTGCACCAAAAACCAACAATTCTTTCTGCAAATAGTTCAAACAAAAAATTGACAAAAAATCAAATGAATTCAAGACAACCAAGATTATCAGACAACCAAGATTAAGTCACAGGCTTTGACTTGGCAGACTATCAAGAATTGCAGATGAATTAATAATATTACCATTGACGATATCATCACAGACTACCCCAAATCAAAGAAATCCAACATACATAGGATGACACGAACCGTAACAAACACTATAATAAATGAAACATGGGTTTGTTTCTCCACACCAAAAAGTAATAATAGAAAAAGTATTGCAGATTTTTTCACTTTAACTCGAAGAAAATCCACGAGAATATAAAGTGTTTCAAGCACTCAACAAAAACTAATTTGCATGAACTAGACAAGAGGCAAAAGAAGGAGATCTTACAGAACATGAAAGAGTGATTACCCGAGTGGCCTAAGTAAGCTTGTGGCCAAAAACTTGAGTTGCAGAGAGAAGATTCATGAGGTTCCGATACAAAGTACTGAAGCCGAAGACAGTCCCACAGGAAGGAGTCGAAGACTCAAACACCTCTCTCAAATCCCAACAATCAAATCCCAACAAGTAATATTATCTTTCCAGAAAGAAAATCATATAGTTGGTCCACAAACTGCGCCTCCCCCAAAAAGAATGAAAAATTGTTTACATCAGCCTAGGCTGCAACCGCAACACACCTGTTTTGAGTTAAAAAAATAAAAATAAAAAAACAATTCTACATATCTACCTACACTCTTCACACACTATGCACTCAAATTTTTCTTTTTTTTTAAACTTAAATACATTAAGTGTGTGGAGTGTGTGATAAATAGTAGAATGTGAAGAAAATTTTTTAAAAAAAAAAAGACGCCACATAAGTGGTGTGAAAGTGGAGGCGGATGTATTGTCGGATTATAAAAGAAAAAAAAGTCCATTATCTCTGTAACTTTGGGCCGATTTGGTCTTATTTATCTTGGGCTTTAGCTCGACCCTGGGCCCATTATCTGCGTATGTAGGACACGTGTCACATTTTTTTGGATAATTATTTGGTATTTTGGATAAATTATCCTCCCGTAAATTAAACACTAAAAATTTAATCAATTAGAAATATTTAAATATAGAAAAACACCAAAAAAAAAAAAAAAAAAAACATGGTGGCTCATTCAACTCATTACCAAAAGGTAATTATGAGATAGAGTAATCTTATATATAGTCGTGGGATATACAAGTATCGTGCAGTTATTTTAAAAAAAGAGTGGAGTGTATTATTAAAAAATTAATTTTTTTCATGTGAGTCTCATATTTATTTACTTTTTTCAAAGTGCTTGCACAGCGCTTGCACACTCATACAAATATCATTTCTCTATGAGATAATTTTAAATTAGAAATATATGATATTCTTAATTTATTATAATATAACATATTGCTAAACTTTTATGATTACAAAAGTGATTTTAATAATATAATATTTGAAGAAAAAAAATTATAATTTTTATTTAAACCTTATTTTAAAATATTTTTAAATTTCTAATTGAGTTTCCGTATTAAAATATTATTTGGCATTTAGCTTGGTAGTTTTTGTTTCATCTAACGTATAAGTAATAATTTATTTTTATATGATTAACATAAGAGATATATTAATTATCAATATATCAATAATAAAACATTATATTTTATATTTTATTATATTTATATTTTATTAGGTTGATGTAATATTATCAAATAATATTTACTGATCAAAGAAAAATATTATTAAATTAAAATAGCATTTAAACTTATTATATTTATAAAAAGGGAAATAAGTTAAAGGCTATTATTTGAATGACTTTAAATTTAATAGTTTAGTAATTTTACATACAATTGTAAATGCGTAAATATTACATAATTATTTTAAAAAATAATAAAATTTATTATTAAAAAATTAATTTTTTTAATCTAAATCTTAAATTTTATTATTTTTTTAAAAATAATTACACGAATTTATAATTATAAATATCTTTTCTCTCTTAGAATTTTCCATAACCCACTAAACGTTGGTTTCCGTGTCTCAATCCGGAAATCCATCCCTTTCTTCTTCTCCTTTTTCTCCTTCTTCTCCTTCGGGTTGAGCTCGGCTCCTCCCCAGTACCTAAACCATACGCAGATCTTGCCATGTAATCCCAAGGTGCTTTCCACCTGGGCTTTCCTCCTGGCTTCCGAACTTTCAACAAAATGGCGAAAAACTCCAAAGAAGAGCCCAAGACCGCTCCTCAGTCCGATCGCTGGTACAATCTAACCTTAGGCTCCTCCTTCAAAACTGATTCCTCCAACAAATACTGCACCTTCCGATGTAAGTTTATAAAAAAAATTATATAAATTTTGTGGCTCTAATGTACTGTTTGGTTCCTCGAGAAAGTGCGACAAAATCAATAAGAAATAAAAACTTTTTTTATTTTGATATTGTTGCAGATGAATTCAAACCGGCTTCGATCGATAAGAAGAAGCCAGGATCGCTGCACAAGACCAAGGAAAATAGGGTTTCTGTGGAATTCCAGAACAATCAATTGGGAAAACCCAAAGTCACTTTCGAGGGAAGCAGTGAGGAGTACAAGGAACACGACGCCGTTCTGTTCTTCGATGGCCAGACTTTCCGATTGGAACGGCTTCATCGGGCCGTTAATAAGCTCCGGCACCTTCGGCAGCCCGGTGAATCCGCGGCTGCTGGCTCTTCCAGCGTGTCCGCGCAGTCGGTTCCAGAACCGAGGTTATCTCCGGTTGGGAAGGCTGCAAAGCCAGCAAATTTTAGTAGAAGCACATCTCACTCTGTACCGGTGAGTTTTTTAATTATTGGTTGAAATGGGTTTGCTTCGATATACATTTTTTTTATATATAAGTAATGTTTGCTTCGATATACATAGAGGATTGAAGCATTGCATTTTGCAAATATATAATTGTAAACTTGTTATCTTATGGAATTATCAGACGTTAAAATGCTTGTTTGGAGGTTGTTATAGTTTTCACTTCTGGATTTGAATCCAAATAAATGTAATTAGGGAACTCTAGTTGAAGCAGATAGTCATAGTTTTATCTACTGGCATTTGGTTTATAGTAGAAAGCAATGTGATCACTGTGAAAAACTTTAATTTGTGAGCACTTTATCCAAGGATGAAAGAAATCCATGAAGTTTTTGTTCACGGTGTAAATGACTCGTGATGATGTGTTGATTCTGATAAGTTCCTTAATCTTACGTTTAGGTCATATTCAGATCAAGAAAGACAATAATTCTCATGTTAGTTTAGTCAACATTTTTAACTTCTTAGGATTAATACCTTGATGGGTCAAGCTTGAGTTGAATAGTCTAGAACATATGTAACATTATAAAACCTCGAGGGAAAAAATGTATCATTGATAATCATTTTTTGAATGATACATTTGGCATTTCATTTCTGAAGTTGTAAATTGGAAGCCCCATCATAGTACATCGAGGCTATAGCACATTAGATTATCAAAAATACCTGTTTGGTCCCCATAAATTCTTATCCGATTGTATCCTGAAGCAAAATGAGAAAGTCTAAGTTGTTTAGGCCATTGGCTTATACTTGCTAAGCCCTATTGAATTCAAGTTCTTGCGGAAAGATAAATTAGAGGTAACTCCAAAATTTTGAGAGAAAAAGCAAATGGCCATGGTTATCTATTCATATATCTTTGGAATCTTGATACTAGGAGATATGTTTTAAGTAGACATACATTAATTGGAACTTTTGTGAATCAACTAATGTCCTTAGTTTTAAGATACTGACACCGTGCGTATTTTTCACTCTTAATCAAACCTTGTGAATCATTGGAGTTTTTGTTCGTCTAGTTTGTCTCTGCTTTAGTTCTAAAAAAGAAATAAAAGGAATCGGAATTGTTGATCGTCTATTCCTCCGTTTGATATTTTTGGCTCTTATGTGCTCTGGATTTGTACAGGTTGAGGTGGAACGAATTGATATTGGCAAGCCAGAGAATCCAGGTATCTGTAATATGCTTATATAGGTTTCCATTATATATTCTGATATAAAAAAAGTATATATTTCCTGATGCAGCAATAAGTTGATAGATTGAAAATATATCAGCGCACTTGTGTTGGTTAGATTCTGAAAATAACCTACTATTCTGACTGTCCCTGGGATTTGGAAGATAGGTTTTCCATCAATAAAAACAAAAAAAAACAAAAGCTTTTCTGTCCTTGCCACCTTTCAGGTGTTAACTATTGGACCAACCTTTATGTTATTTTTTATATATTTCATATGATGCTGTTGCTTTTATCCATCTGTATGCTCATATTGTTATTGTCTCCTATAATCACTGTCAAACATTACATTTTTTTTTTTTTAATTCAGAATCGGTTTATTAACAGGTATGCACCTCAGCCTTTGTTTACTTTGCCTCCCTTGCCTAACCGAGGGTAGCATTTTTGCCATGATATTTGATTGGACAGCCTATTCACTGAATGTTAGGTGTAATGCTCTCTATAGGCTTAAAATGGTACACGACTGCCTATTAAGCATACTAACTTCTTTAAGGCCAAAAGTAAATTAATTAATCTAATGTTATCTTATCTGAATGACGTTCAGTCCTTAAAAGATTCTTAAAAGATATTTCGCTCATAAATCTTAGATTGGGGACCATAATTTCTGGTTTTTTTATTTAATGTGATTTCTATTGTCAAATGGTACTTATAAAAAAAATTCTCTAGTATATGAGAGCAGGGACGAAGGTAGGCGGGTGCCCCGCGGAGGGGGGGGGGGGTGCAAGTTCCCCCAAAAATTTAAAAAAAAAAAATGGGATTACTAAAGAAGTTAAAAATAAAAGTTGACCCTCCAAATTTGATTGTCAGTTGCCTTGCCTCAAATTCAAATTCAATAAAGCAAATCATGTATTTAAAAAAATAATAATAATAGTAAATAAATAAAGCAAATCATGAACATGAAGATACTTATCAATCATTTAATGTTGACAATATATGTGGTCTTGTAGAGATGTTTTATCAGAAGATTTTACTGAACACAAAAAAGATCAACTAAAATTTTAGCTACAATATTACAAGCAGAATTTTCCTTATCATCTAGATCTACAAGACTTCTCCACAATTTCTGATTTATGTTGGGTATTGAAAACTACTGAAATGACCAAGGTTTATTATCTGGTTGACAAATTGATTCAACTTGTCTTGACACTTCAAGTTTCAACGGCAACTACTGATCAAGCTTTTCAGCTATTAACATTGTTAAGACAAGGTTTTGAAACAAAATGGAGGATGACTTTCTTGAAAATTATTTCGTAGTCTATATCGAGAAGGAAATTGCTGAAAGATTTAGGACGGATGCCATAATTGATGAGTTTTATTTAATGAAAGATCGATGAGTTCAATTAGCACAATTCATTATATTTTATTTTTTTATGGATTTAAACTTGTACTCGGACAACATGTATTTTATATATATATATATATATATATATATATATATATGGAGTTATGTCATAATTTATATACAAATTTTTAAATGTGCCTTGCCCCCCCCCCCCCCCCCCCCCCCCCCAAAAAAAATAGATTTCTAGCTTCAGCCCTGCATGAGAGTGTACAACACATGTCAAGACCACAGATGATAGTTTGTAATGGTTGTCTAAATATTTTGTCACATGTAAGTTCAGTTACAAGTGATCAACTTCTTATAGGGAGCTTATAGTGCTTGCGTTTCACCAGTCTTTAGTAGTGAGTCAGGTATCAGGTCCCTATATTTTTAACCATCTTGAATTCTTGTCTAATGTTGAGACAATTAAACAGCCGCATACTGGCTACTTGTTGCCTGTTTTCTTCAAAGGTCAAGGGACAAATATTTTTAAGGCATTCTGTCCTCCATGCTATTTTGAGCTTCTCCTCATTTCTTTGTGAATGATTTCATTGATTAATTTATTTAATACCTTATGAGAGAACTGGGGACTTCGCTGGATTCTTTTTTCCTTTTTCTTCTATGCCATGTTGCCACGTAAAATGAATGCAATATTTATGTCGTGACAGGTGCAAAACATGCAGGTAAACGGATTGCTGATTATCCATCTGATCCCCCAAACGTCTCCATGGCTTCACCAGCCCCTAAGAATGATGAAGTTGAGGAACATCAAGATATAGATATTGATGATCTTTTTGGTAGTGGAACCCCTGAAGATGAACCTGTTACTGAAGAAAAAGACAACGTTGCAGTTGATATCAATGTACCACATCACAATGAGTCTGACGAGGAGATTGCTGATGTAGATGATAGTGATGATGAGGTGGACAAGGGGCCCAATGCTGCAGAAGCACTTAGAGCCCAGGTGAATGCCGAAGAGAGGGAGAAGCATGCTTCTAGTTATAGTAGTAGCGGGAGTGGAAGCAGAAGTAGCGGGAGTGGAAGTGGCAGCAGCAGCAGTAGCAGCAGTGACAGTGAACGCAGTGATGAAGATGAGGTTACCTCTATATAACATTGGCAAACTACCTTAAACCTGAGGATAAAGCAGTTGAAGACAGAAAATACAGAATCTATATGAAACCAAAAGAAGCATGGCTTGCTTGCAAACTAAAAACAAGCCATCCTGGTTTTGAGGGAGACATTTTGTTTACCTTCCTTTCGTTGTACCAATGGGGTTTACATTGGCATGGATCGTCTTACATGCTGTAGTGTTTATGAGAGATTTTATTAAGCTACCCTATCTGTGTTACCATGCCACTTTTGGAAAATGTAATAATGGGTATATTCTCATGAACAACATGAAACTCTTTTAGATCATTTATCATCTTCTCTTTCACTCAGTATTTATCTTCCCAATCTCTGGAGTTTGACTGAATATGGAGGGAATGCACCACCTACCTTTGAGAAAAGTGTTGGTCTTTTTGTTGTGTGATAAAAGTGAGTTCTTATCAATTATGATCAAGTTTGATAACTTCCTATCATATATATGCAATCCATTCTCTCTGCAATGTTGCCCCCATTTTTTGCTCTTAATAAATTTCACGTAAGATATTTGAGTAATGCTACATATAGTCGTGGAGTGCGTAAACACCGTGCAATCGTTTTGAAAAATAATAGAATCTATTATTAAAAAAATAATTTTTTTCATGTGAGTCGTATTTATTTATTTTTTAAATTATTGCACAGCGCTTGCACATTCATAACTACAACTATCATTTCTCAATATATTTAGTATGCCATTTAAAATATTAAAAAAAAAAATCAAAAGAAGGTATACCACATGATTGTTTATTTTCAATTTTTTTATCGGCATGCGATTTTTTATTTTTATTTTTATTTCAAGTGCGAGTTCCTGTCTTCCATTTAGGAGTTTTTTTATTTTTGAACTGTTGTAATAGAGAAATAAGAGTGACAGCGATGAGTTGCCTAGTGGGGAAAAAAAAAACCATGTAATTTGACCGATTGAATTATGATTTTTCCCATATATTAATTAATATTGGATTGAAAAATTATAATTGGGACTTTTAAGCACTAACTAAGGTCTTGCCGACCTTATTTGATTCATAAACTTCCCTGATTTTGATGGTTTCCAGACGACTTGACCCTCTGAGCTGCTAACAAAATACCTTAGCTTTATTTATTTATTTATTACTTTTGACTGTACAATAATACACTTCAAAATCATCTTTTCCTCTCTCGTGGCTGCCCTATTGCCCAACATATACAAAAATATTCAAGATATTTGAATTCTTTTGGTGTTTTTATTTTTATTTTTAGATTTTAAAGTTTTTTTAAAAAACTATTTAGTTTTTATTGTCATATAGCTTGCTAAATCATAACAGATAAATAAACACATCTGATTTATAATAAATTATATTGCATGACTTTAATTAATAAATCATAAATTAATTCTATATTTTTCCACAACATGGTCTTGTATCGTCAAACAGTGTTAACAAAGGTGATTCTCATAAATAGGAAATTATTCCGTTCTAATTATTATCTTATATATGCATAAATCCTCTTATATGTATATATAATATTTTTTTTTTGAACTTATATGCACATATAAATTCGTATGTTGCCAAGAGGAAGTGAATTAAAGGTTAGTATTAGAGATAAAAGCCAAAATGATTTGAGTTTTTCTATTTGCAAGCCTGCATAAAAGACACCATCCTCGTCACTTGTCTTATAATATTTGATTTGTAAAATTTCAATTTTAATATTTATCTTTCAAATCAAATTATGTTACATAAGTATTTTGTTAAGTATGTTATCACATGTTAAGTGTCTGTACTCTGATTGACATAACCCCCAGCCTCTAAAATTGAGGTCTGGAGTTTGAAACCCCTATCCCCCAAATGTATCACAAAAGAAAAAAATGTATGTTATCACATAAGTGTTTTGTTAAGATTATTTAAACATTTTTTAAGACTTCTAACGCAATCGTAAACAAGTCTTAAATAAAATTTTTCATATAGAATATATTAGTATTATAATCAAG
Source organism: Juglans mandshurica (assembly GCA_022457165.1). Taxonomy (NCBI): domain Eukaryota; kingdom Viridiplantae; phylum Streptophyta; class Magnoliopsida; order Fagales; family Juglandaceae; genus Juglans; species Juglans mandshurica. The sequence goes on from CM039621.1 coordinate 37,077,995, forward strand.
ATATTTAATTTAGAGATTTATTTTATCAAAATATTTCAATTTCATAATTTATCTTATCCGATTTTCATATAAGTTCCACTTATTATAATTCATGTCATCTGAATTTCGACTTATTTTTTGTATTTAATCTTTTGAAGATAACAAACATTCAATTTCGAAAAATTGTTTTCTCATCCTAATTTGAAATTTCTATTATATCACCATCTTTTCCATTTTAGTTTTGATTTTATTTTAATTCTTTCGGTTGCCTCTAATACTAACATATAATATTACTCCCAAAATATAATTTTTATTATTTGCCTAATTAATTACTCCCAAAATAGAATATAAGCCCAGGGACATGAATGTTCATGAAGTTTGTTATTAAAATTTTAATTTTAATAATGCGAATCCTTGTTTCCACTTACAAAATTAATATTTCCAGCACTCGCATTGGCGGAGATCATTCAAAGCATTTGACTGAGAACTGTTTATATACTTTTACTAATGCAAGTAAAATGGAGTGATTCACACTCTCCCATTGATCTTTCTTTTTCCAGAAATCAGACCGAATCAGTACACGAAGATCAATGGAGAATGAATGAACTCCATTTTCTTTCCAGCACCACAAATCTGACCTGAAAATCCCAACCCTAATGTCTGTCACTTGGTGATAGGAGAAAATCTGTAGAAGAAAAGGTTAACGAAAAGATTCGAAGAGAAAGAGATGGGGAGAGAGAAAGTAATTACTTTCGGAGAGAAGATTAGACAGTTTCTGATCTAACGTTCCGGAAACTCAAATCCACAGAAACCAAGATCCTCGGTGACCCACTTCACCAAACTCCCTTAAAACTCAAATTCAGCCACACCCACCTCGCCAAATCCTTGTTTTGACTCTTCCCTGTAGCTGACGGCCCTGCTAAAAGAAGAAAACCCAACACCGACAGCGACAACAAGAGAAGCAGCGTTATGGGAGCTGAGAAGAGATGGCTGTTCACGCTCTTCGCTGCCGCATTGTTCTCTGTTCTTCTTCTCTTGTTGCTCACTTCTGTCTCATCCTTCAGCTCCCCAAAGCCCTTCCCTTCTATCGTACACCACGGTGCGCACTATCCGCCCGCCTTCGCCTACTACATCTCTGGCGGCCGCGGAGACGGGAACCGGATCCTCCGCCTCCTGCTATCCGTCTACCACCCGCGCAACCGGTACCTCTTGCACCTCACGGTTGACGCCTCCGACGAGGAGAGACGCCGACTGGCCGCGTCTGTCAGGGCCGTGCCAGCGATTCGGGCTTTCGGAAATGTGGACGTGGTGGGCAAGCCCGATCGTCTTACCTACATGGGCTCCTCGAATATCGCTTCCACGCTTCGCGCCGCGGCGATACTGTTGAGAATGGATGGTGGGTGGAATTGGTTTATTACTTTGAGCGCGATGGATTACCCTCTTCTTACTCAGGATGGTATGCCACTTCGGTAATTGCTTTTCGGTTATGAAGTTTTTCTGTGTTAATTACTTTTGGATATAGTGGATTGGTCATAACTTTTTTTGTGTTAGGTGATTAATAAGAGGATTCGGGTCTCGAAATTATTGGACAATTCTACTTTTAGAAACATTTGCCAATTTTTCTCATTTGATGCTATATATCCCCCAATCTTTTTGGAAAATTAGCATGTTGGAATCTTTAAAACACGATGATTAAGTTGTATTGGAATTGGTCAGGAAAGTCTAAGATTTGATTTTGGTTCTTGAATGAATTCATAATTAGAGAAAACACTTTAAAAAATTTTAATCCTATATAGTTAGAAGCTTGTGTTGACGCCTCTGCGCTTTGATGATGCTATCCCACCTAAGAAGAAATTTTTGTACAAGCGCCATATTGAGTCCTTAGGGACCATAATAGATATTCAAAAACTGTGTTCAAGATTTTTTTTCATATGATGTTCTTGAAACTCAGATTGTTTCCGATCTGGACAGTATTTTTGAAACTTGAGGCATAAGTTGTTAAAGGTCTTGAGTGTGTTTTTTGGATTTCAGATTCAGTTGTGATCAGGTTGGATTGGGTCGGTAGATGCATGAGGTTTTAATTCAGGTTTCTTTTCCTTTTTTTCCTTTTTAAATGGGTATGCGAGTGCTTCTCCTAACCTTTTACTACTGTGAACAACACTTTTTCTCCAGATCCCATAATTAGTCTGTATTTTTTTTTTGATCGGTCATAATTAGTCTGTATGTAATTGTGCTAGCATATGCTATAATCAATTCCCTCTTCGGAAGTCTTTTTGCACCAATCCCTAATGCTGAGATGAGTGCATTTATTGATCGGTATAAACAAGTAGCTATTTGCTAAAGCCATTAAGGTTGATGCTTTGACTTTTCTTAGTTGTCTTCAGCATAAATTTATTGAATGTGAGGTGCCCTTCAAGTTGAATTGGGCATCTGCATAGGTTTCTGCAGAAATATTGCTTACAAACTTCGTGGGTACTCAATGATCTGAATTTTAAAACGCATTTATTGTTACCAGGGTTAAGTTATATTTAGACTCAGTTCTCTAGGGGATTAATTCTTAAAATAACATGAACCAGCACATGTTTTTCAACGAAATCGTAGGGCTGATTTGGATTTAAAGATGAGATGAGATGAGATGGCTTTAGATAAAATATGAAAGTTGAAAAAAATATTGTTAGAATATTATTATTGTTTTGGGATTTGAAAAAGTTGAATTGTTTACTATATTTTGTGTGGGAATTTGGAAAAGTTGTAATGATGAGATGAGATGAAATGAAACACTTTCCAAGTCCAAACGGAGCCTAATCCTATTTTTCTTATTTTTCTCAGTCGAACCCAAGATTATATAGTGCATTCCTTTTCCCATTCAATTATTTCTTTCATAACTTAAAAGTGCAATCACGTTATAAGAATTACCTTTAGATTAAGGCAGTTATCTTCTATTAGAAGGAATGTCTATATAATAGGATATAATGAATTTTTGAATTGGAGTGAAATTTCCGAGGATGGAACTGTTGCAAGGCCATTTGGATATTGGAATTCCACAAGAGCAATAGCAAACCTGCTCAAATGCTATAGTGATAAAAGAAGTGTAAAGTCTCTATTCACATTCCAAAGCCCTCAACATATATCTATTTTAATACCCTGTCAAGAGCTTTCTGAAACCCTTGTGGTTTGAAATTGTTGTCTTTTCTTAATGAGAATTTTAAACCAACTTGATGCCTGGTTTGTAGTGCATAACTCAAAACTAGGCAGCGATAAAGTATAGCACATAGCAGCGGCTTCTTGAATCCTGATCAAGTGAAGGATTCTTTTAGATGATTCTTCCAAGTGAAATACATTTACCTTTTTTTTTCTTCTTCTTTTGGTGGTGGGATTTTTCTTTGGAGATTGGAGGGGTTTTTTTTTTCCCAAAACCTTGCCTGGGCAACTCATGGCATATTGATTTAATCACACCTTAAAACCTCAGATGTCATGGCTGGTATTTTTCATCTTTCTAGTTTCATCTTCCACCCATGGAAAATACTAAAAAGAAATATTATAACTATGGGTCCTCCTTGTTATTTGTATTTTATCTATATTCCGATTCTGTTGTTTTTGTTTTCTTCAGTCATTCGTAGTGTCTGATGTTGGCTTCTTTTATCCACTTTCAGACCTGTCCCACGTGTTTTCTTCTGTCAGTAGAGACGCCAATTTCATTGATTACACCAGTGACCTTGGATGGAAAGAGTAGGCAAACCCTTCTCACTAATTTTAGCAGCTTCTTGAAAAGGAATTAATTTTTAATCCAATCTGAATCTTGATGGTCTACTTTCTGATTTAGAGCTCAAAGGTTTCAGCCTATTGTAGTCGATCCAGCTTTATACTTGGCCCGAAGGAGTCAAATTTTTCATGCTACAGAGAAGCGGAAAACACCAGATGCTTTCAAAGTATTCACAGGCAAAGTCTATTGTCCATAATTGGCCCTATTTGCCACATGAAATACATGTATGGGTATGCTTTATTCACCGATCTTACTTTGCAGGTTCCCCATGGGTGATTCTGAGCAGATCCTTTCTGGAATTTTGTGTACTTGGTTGGGATAATCTACCCCGAATGCTTCTCATGTATTTTACCAATGTGGTTTTGTCCCAAGAAGGATATTTTCATTCTGTCGTTTGCAATTCACCAGAGTTTATGAACACCACTGTGAACAGTGATTTGAGATATATGATCTGGGATAATCCCCCAAAGATGGAACCACTCTTTCTCAATAGCTCTGATTTTGATCAAATGGTCCAAAGTGGAGCTGCTTTTGCAAGACAATTCCATAAAGATGATCCAGTGCTGAACTTGGTTGATGCCAAGATTCTAAAGCGTGGGCGTTATCAAGCTGTCCCAGGGGCATGGTGCTCTGGGCGGAGGAGCTGGATGATGGATCCTTGCTCCCAATGGGGTGATGTCAGTGTCTTGAAGCCTGGGCCTCAAGCAAAGAAGTTTGAAGAGTCCATCACGAACCTTCTTGATGACTGGAATTCACACACAAATCAGTGCAAATGAATGTGTGTTAAAGAGAGATCTTTTGAGATGTGATGCAATTCATTTGCATCCGAAATTCATGACCCGTTTGAAAGACTGGCACGAGTTGAGATACATTCTTTAGACACTCGGCATAATTTGTTGGGAGTTCCAGTCCGCAGGCTTTACTAGTGTTTATAACAGGACATGGTCGAAGGCGAGCAAGTGAATTCACTTGAGGTTTCGGGCTGAACTGTACCTTGGGGGGACTAGTATTTTTCACTGAGCCACCAAATCTTTCAATCAATAAGAGAATCTCCCTCTTTGTGTTGCCAATTGCTGCTGTATGTTCTTCCTGTCATATATATTTTGCACCCTTTTGAATGCGGAGTATTTCATTCGTTAAATTCCAAATTATTGTTTTCATGGTTCTCGCCCCCTTCTCTGTCTATCTCAGCAACCTCCTTAACTCAACAATGATAAAAGAAAAGCAGATGCAGCTATTGCATTAGATGGCTGCTCGCTGCCCCCTAAACTAAACTTTCCATTTCGGCACCAACAAGATCAAGGAAACAAACAAAAAGTTTGGTGCACCAGTTCTCACAGTTTTCCTTTATGCTGGAAATTATGAGTCTTTGTTCAATGACTTGAATCTGTAACAACTTGGTTAAACCTGTCGAACATGAATACAGTGTGAGTCTGTGACGTTTGACTATTGGAAGAGCTCAGCATGGCCTGCTCGTACTTCTTTAAACAGACTAATCATGGGAGGCCTGATTTTTAACAATAGCCATGAAAGAAGCCCTACCGCTAACACAATTTAGGGCCTTAGGTATTGTATATTTAAAGCACCAAAATTTGGTCGTGACTTTTTTCTGGGTGGGTGGCGCCATCAGCACATTGTAATTTTTAGAACCCAAAGCAAAGAGATTTTCTCTCAAGTGTTTTGCTCTCAACCAAAACTCATCCAAAGATCCCATCTTCTTCGCCTAGAGGGGGTGGAGCTTTGGCTTCTCCCTCCCTCCTCCCATCTGGCTAGTCCAGAAATTGTGCAACCCCTTTCTTCTAGTCTTTATTTTTTTTTTCCCGTCCATAGCAAGGAGGAGCGCCACTTTGCTACTTTCTGGAGCCCAGTGACCGCCACGCATTCCACCACAGGATTCTCCAGCCGCCGATACTTCAGACGGCCGAAGAATATTATCGAATGGAGCGGTGCGTGAGTTACACGCGCAGATCAAAGCCCGCATGAGATCCTTGCACCACCACTGAGAAGTACCTGCTGCCGCCACACGCGGCATTTTTGGGCCAGTGTGAGATTCGATCGACCTCCATACTCCTAGAGTGGCACGTGTCCCCCATGAGCCGCCACAATCCCTAACCATCATCCTCCGGCAATCGACGTATCTCTTATTTGCCATCTACCTATGTTTTCGCTTCTCCTAACCAAAGATCGTGGGAAAGAGGAAGTTGGAGTCTCCTGCAACCAGTCCAGACCAGCAAAATGCAGCACAAATCTCTTCACTGTAATTTTTAGTCGTAGTATTATAGTCCGTTTACCGGACTGTATTAAAACCGCTTTAAGCGACTTTCCCTTGTGAGAAATGGGTAGGGGTCAAGTCATTGACCCCATATCCCTCTTTTTTTTTTGTTTTTTTTCTTGTGTTGTATTTGCTGGTTTGGATTGAATGTTGGGACCTCTCACCCTGTTGACTATTGTATCATGTAACTGTTAAATATATCTATAATATTCTTGCTTTAGAAAAAAAAAAAAAAAAGGATTGCTTAGAGGATATATTATTATTTTTACTTCTTCATTCACCGGAGACAAACGGCATATAGAAAGGTTTAACATTTTTCGATGCCATGCCAAAGGTGTCATTTCTAACCAAAACCATTATAATTTAGAAAGACCTATGCTTCCTGAATTTCACGTTCATAAGCTTCACCTCATCCAGCTGAAGCAAACTCTCAACAATCTCACCCCCTCTTGGTGGGGTCAATGAAATATTGATATTTCTAAAAAAGAAATGATAAACACACAACACTTTATACAATAATATTTTAAAAGAAGGGATATTTTTGTAAAACACCTTATAAAACAAACATCATTTTACAAAAATATCCTTATTTTATAACATGTGTTGTAAAAAATGCTGTGTAAAGTGTTGTGTGTTTATCACTACTCTTTCTCAAATAGGTGTCTCTCACTTCTGCAATTTCATACCAAGAGCATCTAAAGGACCCACCAATCAACAGACTATCGCTATTAGCCGCACAAGGATTTATTGGATTTCTTAGGTCCCGTTTGGATACAAAAAGTGTTTCATCTCATCTCATCTCATCATTACAACTTTCTCGAATTCTCACATAAAATATAATAAACAATTCAGTTTTTTCAAATTTCAAAACAATAATAATATTAAAAAATAATATTCTAATAATATTTTATTCAACTTTCAACTTTTATCTCAACTCACTATCCAAACAGCATCTTAGTAAAACAATCCGATTCGACTAACATATATGACTTCCTGCTATCTAGGTCATTCTTGTCTTATTCTCAGCGAGTAAGATGCTATTATAGCCACGTTGAGGGAGGTCGGGTTGCCCCATCTCATCCGTTTTATCCAAAAGAAAAAAGAAAAAAAAATCGCCAATTAACACATGGAAAGGAAAAGTCCACTTGATTGTGTGTCATAGCTAAGCTTGTTCAAGATATTTAGTACCTAGTGCTCATGGTTGCTTGGCAAAGCATACTGACAAGGCTATCAACATGCAGGCATCGGTGCATACTAAAGACAATTGAACACAAGTTGTTTGATGCAATGTCTCACAAAGTGTGTGTGTGAGCATATTGGAGAGAACAATATATATATTTATTGTACAGATGTGTGTAAGGAAAATATGTATTATAGTCTAACGTTAAAATTGAAGAATAATTGGAAAATAGATGAGAATCAGTCCTCTGTTTCCATATTTGCATTGTAGTCGTTGGGTGTCTTTGTTTCCATGTATGGCTTTGTAGCTGTTGAGTGCCTTAGGTCTTTGTATGGCTTAGTTTTCATGTATGGTTTTGTAGCCGTTGGTGTGATTTGCTAAGTATCTTCAATAGTCCCCCCGCAAATTGTGCCGAGGTATAATGCCAAGTTTGGTTTGTAAAAAGTGAAGCGCAAGACGTCCAAGAGGCTTGGTGAAAATATCAGCAAGTTGAGAAGATGCTGAAATGTGTGGGTATGGAGAAGACCGAAAGCAACACGTTCTCTCGCATAGTGATAATCAATCTCAATATGTTTGCTCCGGGCATGGAAAACAGGATTGGTAGTCATATGTAAGGCACTGAGATTATCACAGAACATAATTAGTGCCGATGGGAAAGTAAGTTAGTAACATCAAGATCACGTAGTACAAATGAAATCCAAGTAATTTCTGCAGTGGTGCTCGCCATGGCTCGATATTCTGCTTTAGAGCTAGATCGAGATATTGTATTTTGTTACTTGGCAGACTAGGAAATGCAGTTACTTCCTAAGAAAATGCAATAGCCTGTGGTGGAGCGACAAGTATGAGGACAACTTGCCCAATCTGCATCAGGAAATGCATAGATGTTAAGTGTAGAATGTGAACTAAAATGAATACTGGTATCAAGAGTACCATGCAAATAACAAATGATACACTTTACCATTTTGTAATGAGCCATAGTAGAAGAGTGCAAAAATTGGGATACAAAATTAACACTAAATGCTAAATCAGGGCGATTAAAAGTGAGATATTGAAGTGCTCCAACAATACTCTGATAGTGACCCGGATCAGGAAAAGGGACATCACTTGTGAGTCCTTTAGTTTTCTGCATCATAGGTGTACCCATAGGTTTACAATCTTTCATCTGAGCATGATCCAAAATCTCAAGTGCATACTTAGCCTGAGATAGTGTAAGGCCATATAAATTGCAGGTCACCTGAACTCCCAAATAGTAATGCAAAGGACCAAGATTCATTGCAAATTGTTGCCTAAGAGCATGAATGAAAGAAATGAGATGCGTGGGGTTGGAATCCGTGAGAATTATATCATCAACATAAAATAATAAATAAATTATGCTTATAGAGGAATTATAAATAAATAGGGAGGGGTCAGTGGAACTACAAGTAAAACCATAAGCAATTAAAAAATTACTAAATTTATCAAACTAAGCACGAGGTGCTTGTTTTAACCCATATAATGCTTTATTTAATTTGCACACATGAGAGGAAAGAGTTGGTGGGATAAAACCTGAAGGTTGTTCCATAAATACGTCATCTTGAAGGTCACCATGGAGAAAAGCATTCTTGATATCGAGTTGGCGAATATCCCAATTATGAACAAGTGCAAGGCTAAGGACGATCCGTATGGTGCATGGTTTTATGACAGGAGAGAATGTCTCTGTGTAATTAACACCACCAATTTGGTGTGGCAACAAGACAAGCTTTAAGTCGGTCTAGCGTACCATACGCCTTGATTTTTGTTTTGAATACCCATTTGTATCCAATAACATCCATTTGAGGTTGTGAGGTACAAGAGTCCAAGTTTTGTTCTCATGAAGAGCTTGAATTTCTTCTTGCATTGCTTTGGTCCAACCTGCATGGTTGATAGCGGAGCGGATTGTCTTGGGTTCCTTGGGGAGTTCGATTAGAGAATGATAGTGGGCATACTTAGGATTAGGTTTGTAGATCTCAAATTGAGATTGAGTTACCATGGTGTGATGAAGAGGATATGAGGTGGGTGGATCATTATTTGGTGGAGTAGGGTTGGTGGTTTGAATGGGGGGTGATTCTTGCATAAAAGACAAAGGTGGCATAGGAATGTGGTCAATCTTGGGTAGTGTGGGTATAGGTGGTGAAAGAGGTACCTATATAGAGGAAACACTAGAACCATCCATAGATTTAGAAGTGAAATTGTTAGTGGAACGCCAGTCAATACAGGTAGATAAAATTTGATCGCCAAGGGGAAGGGAAGATGGAGGTTTCTAGGTTGTTTATAAGGAAATGAGGACTCGTAAAAAATAACATGTTGAGAAATGAATATTCGATGAGATGTAGGGTGATAGAATTTATAACCTTGATGTTTGTCACTATAACCCATAAAAATATAAGGAAGGGTTTTGGGTTCAAACTTGTTTTGTTTAGTATCCCAAGTATAGGGAAAGCATTTTGAGCCAAAAATTCCTAGTGAGGTATAGTCCAGGTAGTGACCATAGAGAAGAAAAAAAGGAGATTGAAGTTCTAAAGTAGTAAAAGGGAGACGATTTATTAAAAAAAAAAGAGTTGAAAACGCTTTAACCCAAAAACGTTTAGGAACTCCACTTTAAAAAAGTAAGGTCATACCGAGTTCACGAATTGTACGATGACATCATTCTACCAAGCCATTTTGTTCGGGAGTGTGAGGGCATGAATATTGATGAAAAATTCCTTGTTTTTGAAAATGCAGATTTAGTTGATGGTTAGTGAATTCGCCACCGCCATCGGTTTGAAAAACTTTAATTTTTTTGTTGAATTGTCTTTCAACTAATTTTTCAAATAAGAGAAATGCATTAAAAAAAATCAGATTTCTTTCGTAAAGGAATAAACCACATATATTTGGTGAAGGTGTTAACAAAACAAGCATAATATTGAAATTTACTAACAGATAAAATTGGAGCGGGTCCCCATAAATCACAATAAATTTTATCAAATACATTGAAGCCATTAGTTTGTTCATTTTTCCTAGTTGACAACTCTGACAATAGAGTTGTTTTTAGTTTTTCCAATAACCAAAATAAGACTTTTAGAACACAAGAGTGGAAGCTTGAGGATGTCCCAAGTCCCAACCGTTGATGCCACACTTCCTTAGAAACTGTGCGAAAGCGATTTGAGAAGTGTGCTTCAAAGGGTGGGGACAACACATATAAATTACCCTTTTGTCGGCCGTTCAGTAATGTGTGGTTGGTCGTCCTTTCCTTAATAGAAAAACCAACACTATAAAATTCACAATTATAAGGATAATCAGAAGTTAACTGACTAATTGATAATAAATTTTTTGCCAAGTCAGGAACAAATAAAACATCTTTTAATTTAATAAAAGAGTTACCAGATTTAATAAAGGTGTCACCGATGTGTGTTATTGTGTGAAGACTACCATTACCAATTTGTATAGCATCATTACCAAGATATTGATGAAGATTCGAAAGCATACCTGAATTACCTGTCATATGGGCAGAAGCACATGTATCAGTTGTCCACTTGGTATCATGAATATTATTTTCGAGGGTCATGGCAACCAATGCTTGAGGAATATCATTAGGTTGAACAGTATGACCGAACCAATGCCAACATTTAATTGCGGTATGCCCTTGCTTCCCACATATTTGACAGGTCGAAATATGAGTATTGTCTCTAATATTTTCACATGTAGGTCTAGAATTTGGTCCGGGCTAATTTTTGGGCCCACTTTGTTGATGGCTCGAACGTGCCACTTGTGTTGCTTGGGAAACGCCACGTCCATTAGAGGACCAAGGTCTCCCTTTACCTTTGCCGTGACCCGTAACCTAGTTGTAGAATGCAGTATGTTGTGCGTTATACGTCTCGTGCAGTTGGCTTATGGTTTTGAATCCTTGCAGTAGCTACACCACATCGAAATAGGAAAGCATCAGTGGCTTGAGTATGGTGGTAGTGAAGGGCTCATATTTGGGGCCGAGTCCGTTGAGGAGCAAACACCTTGAGCTTATGACTCATGGGTCACCCGATAGCTGCAAGATTATCACAAATGGACTTAAAATTTTTGAGATGTACCTGTAGAGAGACCGAATCCTCCCTCATGTAGGTTAATTGCTGAGTAAGTTGAAACTCCCTTTCTTGGGAATAGGTAAGTAGGGCTAATTTGAGGTTGTGTGGTATCTGTTGGGTCATCGATGGGCTCGTATTGGGGTGGAGGAACAGAGGCCGTGAGGTGGTTCATGAGGTCTTGGCTCTCTCAGCCAAGGCCAGAACTTGTTCTCTCCATAAGAGATAATTTCCCTAGTTTAACCATAGAGTGACAAAATTGTTCAGAGAGAGTGAAAGGGCTGCCATGGGAGTAAGACTCTCTTGCTCTCACAAGGCTCTAGATACCATAAAGATAATTGAACACAAGTTGTTTGACACGATGTCTCATATAGCGCGAGAGCATATTGAAGAGCCTTTCAATATATATTTATTGTACAGATGTATGCAAGGAAAATATGTATTATAATCTAATGTTACAATTGAAGAATAACTAGAAAATATATGAGAATCAGTCATCTGTTTCCATATTTGCATTGTAGCCGTTGGGTGTCTTTGTTTCCATGTATGGCTTTGTAGCTATTGAGTGTCTTGGGTCTTTGTATGGCTTAGTTTCCATATATGGCTTTGTAACCGTTGGTGTGATTTGCTGAGTATCTTCAATACATACATTGGGCCAAGATTGCAACCTAAATTAGTGAAAACACAGCTTGTTGTAGTCTATCTTTTGAACCCCCAATCAACTGATCAGCCCATGTCTGAGAGTCATCTCACTCACTCATTGGTGTCATCCATCGAATACATTTTCAATACAAATAATATTATAATAATAGCATACATTGGTATCTTATAAACAATATAAAGCTCTCTGGCTATAATTGTCAGCAAGATACGATTAATTATAATGAATTTAATAAATATATTTTGCTTAAATTAAAAATTTCTAGTTAGGCCACAGAAATTTGTCGTTTCTTGTAGTCTAATTACATGCTTTTTCAAATTCTGAAACTTGAAGTGAAGAACACGTACGGTTGATTAATAATGCCAGATCAACCCAGTTTGTCAACCACGTGGAATGTCTTAAATTCTATTGTTTGTTTTCAGAAAATATCTCATCTCATCATTATAATTTTTTAATTTTTAATATAAAATAAAATAAACAATTTAACTTTTTCAAATCTTAAAACAAAAATAATAATAAAAAAATATATTCTAATAATATTTTATTCAACTTTTTAACTTTAATCTCTATTTATATCACTTCATCTCCGAAAACAAACGAGCCAAAACTCTACGGTAGTAGTTCAAACTTGGGCTATTTTCAGGATTTCAAGACAACCTGTTTATTGGGCAAACTAGATAATTATGCACAAGAATCATGATCATAATGTTACCAAGTTATCCATCCAGATGAATAATATATATGGACTCTGCTATACTCACAGATGATTCTTACAGAAAAATGAGAGAATCCTCACCGGAAGGCAAAATTTGCTTCTTTTTTTTTTTTTTTTTTTTTTTTCTATTTTTCAATCATTTTTTAAACACTTTAAATATTTTCAAAAAATACAAAAAAAAAAGACATAAATTCATTTAAAAACACAAAAAAAAGACATAAATTCATTTAAAAACACAAAAAAAAAAAAAAATTGCAATTCGATGGATAGAAACTTTATGTGGGAATAGTATTTTCCTATATATATATATATTTATATCTTGCTAATGTCGAAAGATTTTTTACATTAATAATGAAAATACCTGTTTTTTTTTTCCTTAGAAAATTAAAAAGAAATGCCTAAATTATTTTAGAAATCAGGCACCTCAAAAATAAAGTCACACATCCAGCCTTTGGTTTCACAGGCCAATATGTTGAAAGGACAAGTAGAAGACTTGAGTGATGACTTGTTATGGTTAAAAGATATTTGTAGTCGGAGGTGTGTAAGTATCATGTAATCGTTTTAAAAAAAGTGAATAAATATGATATTTATATAAAAGGAAATTAATTTTTAATAATAGACTTCACTCTTTTTCAAAATGACTACATAACATTTACATATTTTACAATTATATGTATCATTACTCTATGGTTAATAGCCTATAAATAAATAAATAAAATTGCTTGTAACATTGTCTATAGTGACAGATACAGAAGATGTATACAACGACGTTTACCAAAACCTCAGCTAACTGGCCGCCCAGCTGGCGTTTTTACTTCAATCATCGTCGTTTTGGAGTTATCTGCGTGGTTTTCAATGAAACTTTAGTTCGATATCTGACTCCTCTAGTCGTACCGTATCTAACCGAATCAAATACGATCTAAGTTCTCTAAAAACAGAAAAATGTGATGTTCACACCACGTTAGATTTTTTAAACAAAAATGTTAATATACGGTTATTTTTGTATATTTTTTATATATTTTATTAATATAATTAGTTGTTATTTTTTTAATATAAAATAACTATTTTGATCAATCACATTAGTGGAGTGCATAAAGAATATGTAAAAATGACTATATATCACAAAACTTTTTTTAAAATTAACATTTACATAATCATTTAATTAATAATATATATGATATTATACGATAAAATGACATGCAGAATATGAGAGGGAGATTTTCTACAATTTTCTGACTCATGTACTTTCTACAATTTCGAGAGATAAATACAATATATAAATGCTATTAGATTAAAAAGTAACATTTAATGCAGTAAGATCATCGTAAGACAATTTTTTTTTTTTTAATTAGCTAGGATAAAGTACTGTGTTACATTCTATACATGGATGATCAGCTTATACACATGATCGATCTAGCTAGGATTCATTTTCTATGCAACTTCTAGATCATCATGATCTGTTCCTGTCCCAAAGATCATCACTTCTGATCTTTTCACACACAATAAGTGGAGACATAGTAATTGTCCAGACTGAAAGAAAATTAAGAAAAAGCAAATTACTAATTAATAGGCCGATCGAGCCCCATATGTCGCACCAGAAATTATCAAAGGGTTATGGTTGACTCATGCAAGCTAGCTATCAAGTTCGTATATAATTCAAAAAGGAGGACAAAGATAAATTTATGAGGCAAGAAGGAGCATTGCAGACCATGAAATTTCTCCCGCTCGACTGCTTGAGAAGAAAGAATGGACTTGACATGCACGGGATAGCAGAGAGCTAGCCCGGCCGTCTTCTACAGAAGTTTTACGGTACCTTAAATGATAGGACCCCCTCTCAAAAAAAAAACAAAAACAAAAAACAAAACAAAACAAAAAACGTCTATTTCCTTGTGAAATATATATAGCAGAAAAAATCTGATGGTTTTGTTTTTGAGCAGTGATACGGCTACAGAAGAAGTAGTCTGAAATTGTGTCCCGAATATGTGTTTTATTTTTTTTTTTTTTTTTTTTTATTTTCATATATTTTTTTAATCATTATAAATATTTTTTAAAAAAATAAAAAATTCACAACATCATTAAAAAATACTTCCCTAATCACTAAGTAAAAAAAAAATTCGGAACACTTTTTAGGTCCCAAATTCGAGAACGAAAGCATTTTTGTTTGTTTTTTGTTTTTTCTCAAATGATATTATATATAATATTAAAGAATTATTATTTTTTCATATGAATCTTGTATTTATTTATTTTTTTTAAAGTTATTATATTCATGACTCAACTATTCTTTCTCATATAATATATATATATATATATATATATATATATATATATATATATATATATGCGTGTGTGAATGTGTTTGTTGCTGGCCTGTGCTAAATATTCTGAACTAGGTTTGGCAGCTCTCCAAAGTCCAACCCCATTAATGATTGTTTTCACGGCCTCATTGTCACCGATTATAAATCTTAATTAGTATGTATGTATGTATGGGTAGATCAATTAAATGATTAATATGTTTTGAAAAATACTTGTCTTAATGAACTGATTTTTTTTCTTTTGAAGAGTATATTGACTTCAAAAATTAAATTCTTTTTTTTATGGTCAACCATTTATAACTTTCGAGGGGAACATTTTTCTTTGCATAAATATGGTTACAAATTAATTTGTAGAACCCCCTAGATGCAAGTGGTAACTATATAATTGCAATATAATATATATATATATATATAGTTATGCTACATATAGTTATTTTTATATATTTTTTATTCATGTGATTGATCAAATCAATTATTTTATATTTATTAAAATAACGTAATTAATCACATTAATAGAGTGCGTAGAAATTACGTAAAAATAACTATAAATAAAATTTTAGATGTATATAACCAGCTGCATGCGGCTATTTATTATGATTATTTTGTTTGAAGAATTAAATCTTGGCGTAGCAATCTTTTCTAGCTAGCTAGCTAGCAAATTATTGAAGAACATGATGATCATAATGTAGTAATTTTTATTTGCATTAAAATCATCAGGATATATATTTTTTGTACTAAAAAAATGGACAATTTTGGGCTTTTAATTAGATATGAACACTATAAATATATATATATATATATATATATTATATTCCCCAAAACTTGAAGCTCCTTTTGACATTACTTTTTACGAATCTACAAAGAATTTATGATTTTGTTTTGTTTATTAAATATTTATAGACCAAGTACGCCAAAAGCACTAAATCTCCAGTTTTCCGGCATGATGTTTGATTTGTAGAATGGCATGATACGGGAACACAGCTAATTAGTTCAGAGATCCCCCTCAGGCCTCAGCTTATGGCCGGAAACAGAAAAAAGAGTACGGCTCCATTGTGAAACAAATTATAAACAAATTATTAAGGGTGCGTTTGGATTATAAACTAACGAGTTGAATTAAGTTGAGATGATAAAATATTTTAAAATTATTATTATTTTGAAATTTGAAAAAGTTAAATTGTTTATTAATATATTTCGTGTTGAAATTTAAAAAAGTTGTAATGATGAGTTGAGATGAGTTCCTCATTTCATTTAATATAATTATTAAAACCAAACTATCACACCTCATTTCATATAATTATTACAAATTTTTTAAACTTTTACATAAAATATAATAAATAATTTAGTTTTTTCAAATTTTAAAATAAAAATAATATTAAAATTTTATTTATTCAATTTTCAATAAAATATCTCATCTTGAATTGTATAATCAAACAAGGCCTTAATCTGTAAAAATAAAATAAAAAATGGACCAAGTAGAAAAACACAAAAATGTCCAGTTTTCTGGCATGATGTTTTGTAAAATGGCATGATTTGGGGACACATGAGCTAATTATAAACTAAGTGCTATATATAATACTTTTATTTTAGTGCTAATTAAAGCACAACTTGTACCCCAAGTTCCTCTCAGCATCCATCGTTTTTATTCATTTACCCTCTTGTATATATATAGGACCAACTCAATTCATGTCCTTCACACTTCTCCCAAAAGAAGCCCCTCTCTCTCTCACACGAAGACGCACTACTTATTAATCTGCTTGTCTTTATTGATAAAAGATCCAAATGGGTGCTCTCGACTTTCTCTCAGATTATTTCACCATTTCCACCCGAAGAAAGAAACGCAAAGTAGTGCAGGTATTTTCTTCAAAAACAATATCATCTCTCTCTCTCTCTCTCTCTCTGTTCCTGACTGATATCGGTCTCCTCCGTGGCTTAATTCTTCATGTCAAATCTGATCTTTTTTGTTGCAGACTGTTGATATCAAGGTGAAAATGGACTGTGATGGCTGTGTAAGGAGAGTTAAAAATACTGTTTCCAACCTGAAAGGTTCAGACACCTCTCTCTCCCTCTCTCTCTCTATATTCTCTCTCTCGTTCATCACCATTAAGGCAACAAGATCTTGGCTCAAGTTGATGATAAAATAAGGTGGGAATATATATATCGTATAGATAATAAATTCCACACCCACACTAACAAAATACTTACTTTCCAACGTACATATATAGATGGAAAAAGGTCGAGAACGAATTTCATGTAGGAATTATGAAGGCTACAAATTGAAGGGACTACCACCACCCGCTTCCCTTTTATGTAAAACTTAAACCGTGAGCACCTCACAAAGATTGGAGTCGGTCTCTTCTCTTTTGAAACTTTCAGTATTATGTTTTGGGAATTTCAACTATGGTAAAAAAGCTAGGAATATGCAGTACTAAACATTTTTGAGCTCCCTAGCTAGCTAGCTCGTTGGTGAACTGGAAGATGTAGCTGTTATTAATCATGTTAATGTTGACTACTCTCATCTCTTTTCTGGTGTACATGACTCTTGCAAGGTCTGAAATCATTCATTATCAGCTGACTTCTTTTGCAATTTCTGATTAAGCTGATCTGCCGTTAAAACAAAAAATAGATCAAATGTAGTCATCTTTTTTATGAGGCAATTTATGTAGAGCTTTTCCAACCTCAGTACTCCTCGATTTCTCTTTTTCCTTGAGCTCTATCCCATCATTCGTATATTGGAAAAGTAAGTGGGAAAGCATTTAAAGCTCCTACACTGACGTATTAAATGCGTTGCAAATTCCCGTAGACCGGACAGGCCCTTACCATAATGGTGGAACTAATTAGCTAGATTATCTATTTATTATTTCCTTCAGATATTTTTTCTGTGGCAAATATGGTGAAGACATGCAGATATCCATGCAAAATATTTAATTATCAAGGTATAAAAACTGCATGCAGCTTGTAAAAATCTCCTTCAGAATCTCATCTCTCTCTCTTTTTATTCGATCTGTCGCAATCTTACTGCCATTAAGCCTTTGTTAATTTGTACGTTTTTTCGTCTGTTTGTTAAATAAAATCATCATGACAGGCGTAAAAACTGTGAATGTCGACCGGAAGCAAAGCCGGGTAACTGTAACCGGATATGCGGAGCCAAATAAGGTCTTAAACAAGGTGAAGAGCACCGGAAAGAAAGCTGAGTTTTGGCCATACGTTCCATACAACTTGGTGGCTTACCCCTACGTGGCTCAGGCCTATGACAAGAAGGCACCGTCTGGTTTCGTGAAAAACGTAGTCCAAGCCCTCCCTAGCCCAAATGCAACAGACGAGAAGCTCACTTCCCTCTTCAGTGATGAAAATCCAAATGCATATTGTTCGATCATGTAAGGAATAGGAACTTGCATGTAGATTCTGTGATCTTCATAACCAGATGGCAGATAGTACTAGCTTATCGTTTTGAGTAAGTAAATGTTTGAGCTAATTGCATGCAGACAAGTTTTGCTCGTCTTTCAGCTAGCTGTAGATTTCTTCGAGACAGAATTAGTTGTATACCAATTAATTACCATGTTTAGTAATTATCTAATGAAAAATATCTTGACTTTTTGTACACATGAACGTATGGCTATGATGATCTACCGACAAGTAAGAAATCAGCAGTCCATTTGTCTGAAAGATCATCTTTAGGTCAAGGTTAGCAGCCAACTGCATGGGAATTATGTACTAATTTGCCTCGTAAAAGAACGTGGAAATTATTAATATAGATATATATAAATAATGGCCAGGGTGAGAGTGGATGATCATAAATTATTCACTTCTTGATTACTTAAATGATATGGTTTATCGATCACTTCAATTTAAGAGTTTCCAAATACTTTTTCAGCATTTAGAGTAGTACTAGTTGGTGAATTGACAAAAGGTTAATTACATGGATGAAGCATTACATTTATACTGAAAAAGAATAATGATAGTTACAGTGGTGGAGATAGTAAGTATTATGTAATTATTTTAAAAAAGAGTAAGATTTATTATTAAAAGATTACTTTTTTTTCATATAAAATTTATATTTATTCATTTTTTTAAAAATAATTACACGATATAACTTGCACATTCATAGCTCCATTTATCGTTTCTTACTAAGAAATATACAATTTACAAGATGAACAGTAATGCTACACAACCTCACAAACCTTCACATGTCACATTTTTTTAAATTTTTAATATCTTTTAGTTATTTTTTGAGTTTATTTTTTTTAAATTAATTCAATTCTTCTATTCATTATTCATATATTAAATATTTAATAAAGGAAAAAATAATACAAATTAAAAAAATATATGATGTGTGAAAGTTGTGTAAATAGTAAGAGGGTTACATAGATTTTTTCTTACAAGATATATGTATGGAGAAATCTTGGATGAGTTTGCCGATTCCCAGGTGTATGTTTTGTTGTGATCTATCATCTATGTGCCACAAAGGGGCGGAGATCAATATAATATTGGGTGGCTCTACCGCCACATACTCCCAGCTAAAATAGTATTTTTTTTATATGTATTTTTTTTTAACATTTTCAAATATTTTTAAAAAAGTAAAAAAATTATTAAAAGATATTTTCTTAACAAAAATTAAAAAATTCCCAACAGAGCCACCAGTGATAGCCCTAGATAAAGAAAAAAAGTAACTTTTTTCATATATAATTAAAAAAGTAATGTTACATACAATGGTGGAATGTGTAAATGTCATGCAGTCGTTCTGAAAAAAAGTGGAATCTACTATTAAAAGATTAATTTTTTTTCATGTGGATCTCATATTTATTCACTTTTTTTAAAGTAATTACACGACGCTTGTACACTCATGACTGCAACTATCATTTCTATAATTGGAGGCAGGATAATATACATGCATGCATATTTAGGGAGAGAAGGAAGGTTCTCCAAAAACTGGACAGGTTTTGTGTGATTGGATTGTATGAATAATATTATTGATTACATGATGACTTTACCACCACCAAATTCCAATCAATCATTATATTTTATTTAATCATGCATTATCATCATTTTTATAAAGGAAGATATTGTCAAAGGAATTACTTTTTAATTAATTAGGCTAAGTGATAGATACAAAATTTATGAGAAAATGACTGCCACTTTGGTACGTACTACTTGGACTATTTCCCATCATCTAAAATAATGCATAATTTAATTTAGGGATTAACTACAAATCAATATTAATAGGGGGGAATTAATTAAAATCATTCGTTTCCTAATTAATTAATTAACTTGGCTGGCTAGCTAGCTAGCTTGGTTCGAACCTAAAACACATGCATCAAATTAAGCACCTCGGAATCTATATGGAGAAGGGAGATTAATTAATAATTCTTAATTATGGTAGAATTAAAATAGGTCAAGGCGGTGATGAGTAAAGATAAGGAGCATATGCGTAGTGCCCCCATCCACTCTCGGTGACACTCCTACTTGTAACCTCCCTCTGCTATTTCACCGAGTCAGACTAATAAATTTTACCAAACAAGATGAGATGAGATGAGATGATAACTTTGTAAATAATAGTAAAGTAGTTCGAGTTAAAAATTTTATTAAATTTTGAGAAATGAGAGAAAAGAAGTCGAATAAAAATATTATAAAATTAAAATATATAGGTTCCTGTTTTTACGACGATACTATAAAAGTTGCGGCGATGTTAATTTTTGTATTAATGCAAAAACATAATTTTTTGTATATATGAAAGAGAAATTGAAAAGTGTTTGTATTTGATTAGTGTTTAGATGTTAAGATGTTAAGATGAAATGAGATCAATTACATGTAATATATATATATATATATATATATATATATCCAAACAGAGCCTTAGCCTCCAGTTCCTTGGACGAGGGGAGTCATGATCTGCAGGCAGGCAATTACATGCATTTGGGCGAAGTCCATCGATGGTACTGATCTTCCTTAAATATATATTTTGCAAGCTGTTTGAAATGAAAAAGGGGAGGGAGATGCCATGCCATCCACGTACATACGATTTGGGTTTAATGAAGTAGATAGCATTATTCTCTCATTTATATATGCATTTTCTTTTCTATATAAGAATATAAAAGGCATCCAAACCGGCCATTAAAAAAAGGTGTTTCATCAACCATTATTCCTCTCATTACCAAGCACAAGTAGATATATTTGACAGTATTTAGTTCTGTTCTTGGTTAAGCGCGCATTGCATCAATTCGTTTAAAAGCATGCGCAGTACCGATGCTATATATGTGTCAGATCTTAACTTCTCAGTAATTAATATCATCTTTTTGTTTCTCATTTGATTGATTTAACGGAAATGATATATGTCCCGCTGGCTACCAGCGCAGTAGCCCCCGTTCTCAAATTTTTAATTTTTTTTAATAATTAAGGATGTATTTTTTAATAATATTATGATTTTTTTATTTTTTTTAAATATTTTAAATATTAAAAAATACATATATAAAAAAAAAATGCTACTTGTCCCGTTCTAACATCCCGTTATTTCATCCCGCTCGAAGTGGCTGACTACTTATTCATTTATTTTAAAACAAACAAAGCAACGGTATAGATTAGGTCCCTTTCTCCCTTCTCTCCCTCCTTCTCCTCCATTGACCCCCCGAGCCATATCTCAACCAAAATGTTGTAATTTTTTTTTCCTTAAGCCCCATAGATCATCGCACGCATATCTTAAGCTTTTTTTTTTTTCCTCTCCTGCCCTAGACTTTGCCCTCTTGGACCCATCGAGTTTGTCATTTACATCTCAGCAATTTCATTCCATTTCACAGGAATTTCAGTTCTCACAAGCATTTTCACAAATATATCAATTGCAATCCGTTTTTTCACAAATTTCTCCTATCATTTCATTTTCATTCCCTTCTTGGTACAATAAGCAAGGATCATAGCTCAGAAAGAAAAAAAAAATCCAAAAAAAAAATACAACATTTCGACCTCCCTAGTGCATCCCACGTTCGACCTCCCTAGAGATATCAAAAAAATCCTTAGACTAGCAGTGGCTTCTAGCGGGAGCTGGGAACGATGGATGTAGCGCCACTCTTGATTTAAAGGTTGTACTATATATATATATATATATATATATGATCTTATAAACTTCTCATTCCCTTCTTAATTATGGTTATGGTATTGTAAATTATGTGTTTCATACCACCAACCGTACAGATAATCCTGCAATAATGAAGGAAGAGCACTGGTCACCTTGTATAAATTATGATGCTTAAGTCAATAACAAAGTATAAATGTATATCAAAGTGAAAATGGAAAGGTTTGTTACCTCTGGCAAGTTATTTATAGAAGAATATGACGTTATGACGATTGATTCTAATTACCAGTCTTGTGGGCTTATCCTTCATGATCCCTTATTACTGGGAGAGGATATCTCCTGTTTTGTAGTAGTTATATTGCTCAATATACTCATGTCCAATTGTTGGCCTCATTCCTGATTCTTTTGGTTATCTCACCCCATGATTATGGTTACAAGCCCTCTGTCCGTGGAGCATCTAATAAGCCTACTTAGATTTGAGGATGGGCTTGGCTTTAGAGATGGGCTTGAAGCCCAAGAGTCTAAATGTCCCTCCAGGTACTGATCATAAAGTGGGTATATGAATTTTGTTGATCTCAAAATTAGCTAGCTTTGGGACGATTTCATAACTAGGTTCGATGCCTTTGATTATGTACAGCTGCATATATATGAGATACATGATAACATGTGTTAATGTACCTTTTTACGGTCACTAAAATGATAAAATCAAGATTAATAAAAGACACTTAAAACAGTAGTGTCACATGATCTATTAATTAATGTGATTGAAAATAACAAAGATATAAAATAGCATTGCTCATTAATTACTGATCTAACTTAGTTTAAATGCCAATATAAGTTATATTTAAAGAGAATATCCGCACAACATTATCTTTATCCCAACATGGGCCTAATAAGAGGTGGGCTTGGGCTTGTGTATTATAGGCACGATAAAAGTAGTTCAAAATGTCAAGCTTTTATAATTATTTTTTTTTTACCGAATTACTCGCATTATAATATTAACCACTTTTTTTTTTTTTTATAAATATAAATATGAGTAGAAATTAGCAGTAGTGTGGCAATTTAGGCTATGTTTGGTTAGTGAAGACTACTTCAAATTTACAAATTAGTCATTTTTTTTATTATAATTTATTATTATTATTATTATTATTTATAAATTATCTGAGACCTCAATATCTAAACGTAACTTTATACTTTAGGAGTCGTCCGGTATGAACGAAGGTCAAGATGAGCGGCTGTTTACATTACCTTGTCATTTCTCAAAAAATCTTCTGGTCAAAGTGAATTGGTTTGGCCCTATGCTGATGGATTTGTGTTATGTAGCACCTAACGTACACTTTAAAACAAAGGAGAACTGACACAATAAATAGTTGGTGCTACTGCTACTGTTACTGTTTATTTAGTGGGTTTGTGGCTCTTGTTGTAAGGAAAACAATCATATTTTGCCTCGCCTGACCTAATTTGTAAAGTGGACCATGCTGGCCCAACTAATTGGTTCGGTAGATTTCTTCAAATAGCTTCATTACTAGAGTCCATCCACGTGTACTATGGGGCACAAGGACAGGGTCTTTTATAGTGATAGAAGACCGAGGTCAATACCCACTGCAAGGCCCAACAAGGCCCACACTCTCTCTCTCTCTCTCTCTCTCTCAATGTTTGTTTCTTTTGTTTTGTTTGCCATCAGGATTCAGAATCCAAAGCAGTGGAACCCATCCAAGAGACTAGCTGGATTACCATTCTGGAGCATGGGATCCCAAAAATTGTGGGTCCCAATGGATACCAGTACCATAAAACCATCTTCATCTTGATCCTGAGCTTGATCATATGATCCAGATCTATGAATATACAACATCTTCAGATTTCCTCAACTGCTGGTCTCAGATAATCTCAATCTCATTTAAAAGATTTTCAAACACTTGATAGAAAAAACAAACAAAAACAGTGGTAGTTAAATGCAGAAGAAAATCAGAGACTTCATGAACAAGCAAAGGAGGTGGTGTAGCATTAAACAAAGAAAAGAAAAAGAAAAAGGGTACTTCTGGGTTGGGACAGGATGCAGAGAGATTTTGCAGGTGGCTTGGGAGCATGTAATGATGACCCAGCCAACCCAAGCCAACACATATCCCCAGTCCCTACTTCTTACATATTTCGCTTCACTTTTATCTTTCTGTGATTGCGTGCTGCCTGCCTCTCTCTCTCTCTCTCTAAATGAACCCACAAAAGCTTTGGGAGGACACACACGAGAGGTCCAAAAGTCACATCTTCCCCTGCATTTTGCAGTTGGTGGCATTTAAAATTTTAAGTATTATGCAAAACATGGTTAAAATATGAGGGAGTATGTTTGGAAATTGTGAACCTAAGAAGTTAAAAAAGTGGCCTTTTGTTTTCTCAAATTTTTATTTTTCTACCGGATAGAGACTAGTAGGCATGTTTGGTTATGCCATTTAGATAGAGATGAGATGAAATTTTTTTTGTTAAAAATTGAATTTTTAATATTATTTTTATTTTAAAATTTAAAATTATTATTTTTAAAATGATTTTATGCATGAAACTACAGCAGTAAGCGCAGAAGGTTTAACCATCTTTCTCATTGCACAGGTGACCATTCAATTCGGTGTTATTCTGAGCACCAAACCCAAAGCCAAATGGGTTCTTTTTCAGTTTCGCCTTTGGATACTACTGCATATTTCAAGACATAAATCGCGTGAAATGCAGAAGAAACTGAGCTCATTCATAAGCTGGAGTTAACCAAGGAAACCTACCTAGCTAGCTTCTACAATCAGAGCGGCTATTTAATTGTATCCATTTTAGTTGGACTGCATAAAGATTCCTCATTTGTTTGGTTAATTGCTAGTTGCAGTTGCAGTTGCATGGATAATCCTCCATTAAAATGGCTTTCCTAGCAAGCCCATCGTTATTTCACCAAATTACCAATGGATTGTGTTTAAAGATAAGTAATTATGGAAGAAAATCGTTCAAAGTTTCGGAAAATCTGATAAATCAATAAATAACAATAAAAATTACAACGAGCGAATCGGACAACACAAAGCAGGTATAAATGGAGAGTCTAGTCGAAAAGGGAAAGGAAAAGGTTGGGATTTAATATGAAAATAATAAAAAATAATATGGAAACTTTAAAAATTGAAGGAGTGGCAGTGAATAAAACTTATCCTCGGAACTGAAACCCTACTTGTCTGCTCCCTACAATGGACTGATGTTTGGCCCACCAGTCACGGGGATATGTGAACTACCAATTTTTTTAATTTTACTAATTTTATTTTAAAATATATTTTTATTTTTTTATTATTTTCTCGTCATTATATTAAATAATATATTTATAAATAATTTAAAATCATATTATAAAATGATGAATAGTATTACTATTTTATTTTATATTCATTTATCATGGTTTGTAATTACTTTTTATTTTTATTTTAAAAAAATAAATTATTTACCTTTTTGGATGGTCTTTTGTGTTTGGATGTGATCATCAAAGAAACACGACGAATTCGAGAAGTGGATGCCCATTTAACTCAACCACCTTGTATTATTGCTTACCTTCACCTATTACATAACAATACATAAACGACGAAAGACATTAAAGAGTAGAGATTATAATACGAACACAAATCTCTTTGACGGAAATAGTAGGAGAAATGTTGGGAGTCAGGGGTCCTTCATTTTGCGAATCCTACAATCTTATGTCGTACTTTTAGATCGTGTTTGATAACATAATTATTCTCAGTCATTTTTAGAATATTTTACTATTAAAAGTTTTATATACAGTCAATTTTGTATACTTTTTAAGCACTTTATTGATGTAATTAGTTGCGTCGCTATCTTTTAATATAAAATAATTATTTTAATCAATCACATCAATAGAATGTATAAAAAGTATAAAAAATGACTGCGTAGCAAAAGTCTAACATGCAAACGGAACTTTAATATCAATAAAGATGATCCATCCTTTATTGAATGTAATATACCACTTAACCCCAAGGTATAGATAAGAATCAACTTTGAAACTAAACTATAAGAACCATATATATAAAACCTAACTATACGTACAACTAGGCCATGGGAAGGAAATAAGTTATTGGATTTGGTGTTTATAGTAGTGTCCCGTTCTCTTCCTCCCTAGGAAGACAAAGACAAAGGGGGTCGTGAAGTTCTGTTTTATAGAGCGCTTTCTCTATTAGGAGAAATTTTTTTAAAAGTTAAGACAATATCCGCCATAAAAAAATTTATGTGTGAGGAAGTCACAGAACTAATGCGTAGTTTGACTTATAGTCTGAATTTTTTATGCATTGATAAGTTACAGTTGTAATTTCGATTTATGAATCTGTTTCAAAAAAATAAAAAACTAGGCCATGAGAAAATACCCACATGCACATTAGTACATTACTAATAGGTCAATGAAAAATGGCTACCATCCCGAGAAAAATAACTTTGCATGGCGCAACCAAGCAAATTAAGATGGTCCATACTCATAGGAGACATTATGCAGCATAGTCTTTAATGGCCAACCCACTACGACAAATAGTAGAATGGACCCTTTACCGGTCATGAGCGACCCATGATTTGAGGTGATTTTAAAAATCATCGCTGAGGCTCTCCCTATGAAGTAAAAAACAGCACTCTTAATAATCACAAAGACCATTCCTTTTAGGCTAGCTAGGTTGATTTCATTGTCGAATACTGTCATAAAAGCCATCCAAAACCAAAACCATGCACAAACCTGTAAAATGGTGTCTATGATTTTTACTGATAAACATCGTGCTTTCCATGGTTTTTAGCTGTGCATGGAGCTTTTCATGATGAAGGGAAAGGACAAAAGATGGAGTAAAAAGTGCATAGGACAGCAAATGCATGTGGCCATAATTCATAACCTCGACACACGATAGGCAACTAATTCATAACCTACCCTGTGTTTAATTTCTTTGGGTGGGGGTCTTCACTCCTTTTCTCTATGAAACTCGAGGTAAAGCATATTGACGATGCAATGCAAGTTTATCAATCCAGAGTGGTTGGCAGGTGCACACCTACTTGTGTAACGTATTACGGTTACGGTTACGTTTGGATAGTAAGATATTTTTAAAATTTTTATTAATAATAATAAAAAAGAAATGATAGAATATTAAATAATAATAAAAAAATATGTAAAATTTAATAATAAAATTATAAATAATAATGAGATATTATGAAAATATTTAAAATATTTTCAGTATCCAAACTAGGTTATATTTCAACGACCCATTATCCTCACAAAATGAATCATATACTACAACAATTTTTATAATATTTTATTAAACTGAATATATTTATGTAAAACTATGTTATTTTTATAAGTTATTTAAAAAAATCATCTCCATGTAAAATAAAATTATGTAAAAAATTGTATGTGTGTACTTTTCTTATAAATAAATGTGATAAATTTCTACCTCAATAATATATTTAATATATCAATTCTTATTAATATTTTAATTCACTAAAAATCGACTTCCAGGGGTTGCAGTCAATAGTTTGGACTATATTTCTAACGACCAAACATTAAAAGCCAATATCATAGAGGTATGATTATAAAGTTTCCCTATTAAATTCGGGTGAGTTTGGATGTTGAAGTGAGTTGGGTTGAGTTGAGTTGAGTTGAGATGATAAAATATTGTTAGAATATTATATTTTAATAATATTATTATTTTAAGATTTGAAAAAGTTGAATTGTTTATTATATTTTGTGTTGGGATTTGAAAAAGTTGTAACGATGAGTTGAGATGAGTTAAGAGTAGTTGATGATCCAAACGAAACCTAAATCTTTTGAGCACAGAATTCAAGAAACTACTATTTGAAAAAAAAATAATCTTTACAAATTATTTATGTTTTAGGGTTAGTTTATTTTTACATTTAATCTTATTTCATTTAATTATTATAATTTTTTTAAATTTTTATATAAAATAAAATAAATAAACAGTTCAACCTTATCATATTTCTAAATAAAAATAATATTTAAAATATATTATAATAATATTTTTTAATTTTAATCTCAATATACCACCTTATTTTATCTCTAAAAACAAACTTGACCTCAGTGAAATAGACAGGATAGGCCCTTCATAATGTCCAATATATACGATTGAGTGTTGGTTAATTCCAAACACTATAATCTAGATTGTTCGTATAGGATATTTTATAACAGAATAATGCTATAAAAAAGTCATTATAATAGTGTATATTTATACTCACTGCATAACTGATTCTAGTTAATTATTTTCAACACTCAATTAAAGAGATGTGTGGTTTAAATTATATAAAAATTGAGAATATGTACTGTTTGTGCTAAAATATCTACGATTTCTGCTTCATCTCGCACGTGCTACTTTATTCATGAAATAGAAAAAAAAGTTGGGAATTCATAACTTTGGAGTTCGAGACACAAGGCAGATTTAGCTCTGATCAAAATAATTTATCACGAGAAATACAGGGATAGCTGTGACAAATAGGACAGATAGAAGTCGGCCTGTCAAGTCGCTGTTCTTCTTTTATTGTTTTTCCTCTTAAATCACATCATTTCAGAATTCAGAGCAGCCAGCCCTTCTCTCTCTCATGCTCTCTCCCTCCCTTATTTTACTCTTTCAGTTCTGACTTTCATCTTCCAACACACTTTATCCTGTCATTTTCGTTAAGTGATTAAATTTGCCTCCTGTTTGTCTCGGCATTTGGTTAATATTTTCTAAAGCTTAAGACCCATGTGCTTTTGTTTTGTTTGGTCTTGAAAGAAGAGATTGAAGAGAGGCCGAGGGAGAACGGAAAGTATCTATAAGTTACGGTAAACTCACATGCTAACCCTTTTACCCCCAATAGCTTAGGTGTTATGCTTCTTTCTCTTCATTTATATAGCCAGAGAGAAAGAAAGCAATAAAACTTTCAACCCCAACAGGCAACAGCACTGAAGAAATGACTAAAGAAGAAGACTTTAAGCTCCTCAAGATCCAGGTCTCTCTCTCTCTCTCTCTCTCAAACCACATTCCTTCTGTCTTCATGTCTTTCTTTTTCTTTTATATATACTTATTTTACTATGAATACAGCAAATTCGGTGGGAATCTTCTTCTAGTATTGTTGTTTACTTTGTTTCTTTATCTTCATCTACAGACTTGTGTGCTCAAGGTGAATATACACTGTGATGGGTGTAAGCACAAAGTGAAGAAACTCCTTCAGAGGATTGAAGGTGCTCCAACTTTATTTTCGTGGTTACAGTTTTATTACGTGTTATCTTGCTCTCGTTGGCGTGTCAGTGTAAACTGCATTGTTTGCTCAATCAATGCACATATATTTTGCTTCTGATGTACGATCTTTTAAAGCTTGTTTGGTTGCCGAGAACATAAGTAAAGTGTAATTACCGAAATTAAACTTCATTTTGCGGGCCCTTTTAAAAATACCAAAATCATAAAGCGAACTGTGCTTGTACTAGTATTTCACTTTCTAATTAAGGTTAGCATCAAATTCAGATTAACGTCAAGTTGAAGAAACTTCGCTTTTGTAACTCTGTTTATATATATATATATATCACTCAGAAGAATTGCTTTCGTTGCGGCCGTGCGAACTATTGAACTGTCATTATCCCTTAACTGTTCAGAAAAAGAATAAAACTTCATCAAAGAGGATGTTTTTTCTGGGATAAATTAATCGCTGCCTATGACTTGCTAGTTTATCTTCCTTTGAGAAAAGATCATTTCCATTCACTGTTCTTCAACTAAAGACTAGGTCAGATAGTTACGGTTTTCGGCAGTAGACAGGCATAACTTTGGGGCAATCTCTCACTAAGTAGCCTTAAAACTTGAATCCGAGCATTTGTACTGTCTTTTTATGTTTAACTGTTTTACAGGAGTGTATTTAGTAAACATAGATGCGGAGCAGCAAAAGGTCACAGTTTCAGGAAGTGTAGATGCTTCCACTTTGATCAAGAAACTTGTTAGAGCTGGTAAACATGCCGAGCCTTGGTCTCAAAAGAACACTCAAAACCAAAAACAGATGAACAACTGCATCAAAGATGCTAAAAACAACAAAAGTCAGAAGCCACTGTTGTTCAAAGGTCTTGAAGCCTTCAAAAATCAGCAAAAATTTCCTGCTTTTAGCTCTGAAGAAGAAGATGACTATTTTGATGACGAGGAAGAATATGAGGAAGAGGATGAGCTGCGGTTTATCAGGGAGAAAGCTAACCAACTGAATCTGCTCAGGCAGCGGGCAATTGATGCAAACAATGCCAAAAAAGGTGTTGCAGCTATTGGTGCTGCTTCCAATAATGGAAAAATGAACAATGTCGGCAATGGGAATACTGGAAATGGAAAGAAAGCCAACACAGAACAGAATATGGGAATGAGGGTTAGTCCAGCTGGGATTGATCCGAAAACCCTGGCAGCTCTTAAAATGAACAGTGCTCATTTGGGTGGTGGGAACGTGAATGCTGGGGAAGGGAGAAGGGTGAATGACCTCAATGGCATGATGGGTCTCGCTGGTTTTCATGGAAATGGGCTTAATGTTGCTTCTGCTGGTGCTGCTTTAGGAGGCAATTCCAATGGTTTGGGAGGGATTCAGGGATCTTCTGCTGGGTTCCCTACTGGTGGATATGCCACCGGTCAATACCCATCATCCATGCTGATGAACATGAATGGCCACAACCATCCATCACCTATGATGATGAACATGCAGGCCAGGAATGCCATGCAACAACAACCCCAAATGATGTATAATCGGTCTCCCTATGTTCCCCCTACCACTGGCTATTACTACAATTATTCCCCTAGCCCCAACCCATACTCTTACACTGAACCTAATCACACTGGTCGTAACTCTGCAGCCTACATGTTCAGTGATGAGAACACAAACAGCTGTTCGATAATGTAATAAAAGGGTAAAAAAATAATATGTAGAGATAAAAGTATGGTGTCTACTTGAAATCCTTATGTAAGTGTAGTTGGTGGTTTTTTACTGTGTTCTGCTGTCCGGAAGGGATGGATTAGGTTGGGATGCTGCCCAAATCCTATCTGTGTATTGTGTAGTTGTTAAGATTGTGTTTCTTTTTTTCTTTTTAACTCTTCATTCCTGTCCTTTTGCTCTTTAGCCGTTTCAGGACTGCCTTGAGTGGTTGTGAGCCACAATACTTCTACTAGTAATTAAACAAAGGGAATGATGATTGAAATAATTAATTCTGAGGGTGTTCTTGAAGACCATGGTCATCTTGAGTTCTTTAATACCATCTAATTTTACAGACGGGGAGACAATGGATAGTGGATGTTCTAGTGACATGTGCAAGAGAGTAAAGAAAGCTTTGTTTTGACGATTAATCATATGCTGTAAATACAGTTCTAAATGCAAGATTGGTAGGTGTGTATGACGTGAATGTGTGTGGAGATGGTTTCAACGACAGGACCACAACATTTTTCTCTGATTTTTTATGGTCCTTTGAGATGAAGAAAACAGACAGTGGTCCATACTAGAAAATCGTTCCTTCCTATTACAATGGTGTTAGCTCTCTCTTGTTTTATTGATTTTAAATCAGCACGCGACACCATAGAAAAGAACGCTTAAAAATGGGACATGGACCAATAACTTGTCCGATCTATTATTTTATTCACCATAACGCCAATAAATTGACTTCAATTTTTGTGAAGCATCTTGATTCGGGTGGGGACTCTTAAAATACGGTGGCTTTCCCATCTTCCGACATAAATTGTTCTTCATGGTTTTCCTTGTATTTTCAGTTTGTTTATATTTCCCATCCATGATTTTTCACGAGCCTGGTTTTAGGTTTTCCATCTGTTGCCAACTTGCTCTTTTGTATAAAGGATCCTCCGCCACTAGTGAGAGTCTAGTAATAAAATTGGGATAGTGTCATGGTGGCAGGGTTGATAAGGTAACCCAGGTCGTCAAAAAGATGAAATGATGAGAAAATCCTCTTGTTCCCCAGCTAGCAAGCTGCGGAAATATATTGTAGTTTGTGTTGATGAGAAAGATGTTAAATATTTTAAAGAATTTTAATTTTCTATGA
Source organism: Juglans mandshurica (assembly GCA_022457165.1). NCBI lineage: Eukaryota > Viridiplantae > Streptophyta > Magnoliopsida > Fagales > Juglandaceae > Juglans > Juglans mandshurica. The sequence goes on from CM039621.1 coordinate 37,110,049, forward strand.
TTCGCGATAATAAATAATAACTGTTAGAAAACGTACGTCCCTCCATTATAGTTTGATAAAGAATCTGACCTAATTATGAGAGAAGAATCACTGTAACAACTTTACTTTCGAGTGTTGTGACTCATAAATTAAGTGATAAGTATTGAACTATTCTAAACCCATTAGAATATGAGTGTATGAGACAAAGTTTAAATAAAGCTCTTACAAAAGGTTGGCAAAATCAGCATTGACATTGTATCTTCTTCTTTGATTTTAGAGAGTTGCAGCAAGTAGAAAGGGGCAGCAATGTCGTGAGCAAAGGAGAAGAGGATACTAGAGGAATTTACTTAATGTGTATTTTTCATATCAGAAAAATTTATGAAAATCTGTGTACAGAGACAAGTATGTATGAAAATGTAAACGTGACTTTATACACCTGTGGCTTATTAGTCTGAAAGTATACTTCTAACAAGGCCAAGGCATACTATGGATAACAGAGCGAAGTGCAATTATGCATGAATGTCCTTTGGTCCTAGCATTAAGGGTACGGTTGACAGCATCTAAAACTTTCATGATCCATGGAAGTAATCATGAAAATAGGTAGTTTGGTCTTTCTGCATCCTGAATGCAATGATGGCTGGAAACATCTCTCTCTTTAGAAAGAGTTGCAGAGGGAGATCAAATGTGAGAGAACAATGGCTACTAACCTCCAAGGATTCCTTATGTTTCTGTGTCCTGCATCTCGAATACTTGTTTTCAGGAGTTGTAAGGTTTCTGTGATCATCTTATAATCATTAAACACCAAAAAAGGCAACCAAGAGTTATTGTATTGTCACATATTACTACTAGAGCTTGTAACAAAAGTTCAACATGGTGGAACTCAGCCAACTGGGTTGTGGGTTCCATAAATGACAATTATTTCAAAAAGAAGGTTTTGGAAGAAAGCAAACATGAAGAGAATGCATAAACTCAAGTGAAGATTACTCTCAGCATTATAGAGAAGCATAAGCAAATGAACCAACATCTAATCATTACAGCGGCTCGGCTTGGATTGATAAAGACTCTCAAACTATTTCATCTCATCTCATGAAAATGAATATAAATAACAATTCAACTTTTTCAAATTCTAAAAACAATAATAATATTAAAAAAATAATATTTTAATAATATTTTATTCAAATTTTATTTTTTAGCTCAACTCATTTCATCTCAACTCACTATCCAAACCTAACTTAGAGTTCGTTTGGACATTTGAAATATTTTATAATTCTATGAATAGTTGTGAAATAGTTTGAATTAAGATGTTTTATTGAGTTTTAGAAAATGAAAGAGAAAATGTTAAATGAAAATATTTTAAAATTAAAAAAATGTTTGAATATAATTTTTTTTTTAAGTTTGAAAAAGTTATGTTGATTTTTGTATTTTGTTTAAAGTTTCAAAAAGGTGTATTGGTTTTATTTTGAAGAATGAATAGATAATGATTAGATGAAAATCTTGAAAACTTTAAATTGAAAAGTTTTTTGTATTTGAATGATGTTTAATGAATAAAATTATGATAAGTTTTGATAATTTCATATCTCATTCTTGTGTCTAAATGTCCCCTTAATCTCATCAAGAAGCAATGATGTAATGGAAATGACATTTATTCACATGTAACAAAAATAACAGTTCTTCTATTCATAGAGTGTGTCTCTTGCTCATTTGTCCATAAAGTGTGTCCTTTACTCCATTTTCGACAGAGTATGAGGTTTGTTAATTCTATTTTGAACAAAATTGTGATGTCTCTTAAGTGGTTCGAGAGAGGTTTGCAGTATGAACTAGATCATATCAGTCACAATTGTGTACTGGAGAGTCATTAATGTTATAGTTAGCTTGTAATGAATCTTTCAGGTCAAAGATGTAATGCCTGTTATTAATGAATCAGCTTGTTTAAAAAAAAAAACAAAAAAAACAGTTGTGTTGATAGTTTTTTCAGAAACAAATGGATGGCTTCGCAACAGAACTTTGGTAATAATATCACTATCCTGATTAACGCCCAAAATCATAAGTGAAAAGACATACAATAATGCATAAGTTACATGCCCTAGACGTGATTGATGATTCAACAGATTAGACTACGGATTCCGTGGCCCAAAATTCAGGCCCTTGGTTGCTGCCAGAGAGACCCGGCCCAGAAGAGAAGAGGACTACCAAAGCCCTGAGAATTACCCCAGAGGGCCTACCAAATAATCAGGCTCCAAAATATCAAAGAATATGATCTAATCACTTCAAGGACATGATAGGACATAAAATGATAACAATTCTAGATCTACTACATTTTCTATCATTCCATCTTAAGAACTATTTATCATCAATCTATGTGCCATTTAAAATATATAGTCATAAAAATAAAAATAAAGAAAAAAACAATAATTAGTTTGAGGCCCCGATTGGTTTCATAAGAATCAAGATAATCTCAACCCATCTCATCTCATTTCAACATCCAAACATAAACACTTTTCAAATTTAAATTTTTAAATTTTCAACTTTTTCATCTAATTATTATCTAACCATTACAATTTTCTCAAACTTCTAAACAAAACACAAAATTCAATTTTTTAAAACCTCAAAACAAAAATTATATAAAAAAATTATATTCCAACAATATTTTAATTTTATAATATTTCTATTCAACTTTTTCTCTTTCATTTTCTAAAAAATCTCATAAAATATCTTAACTCAAATCATTTTACTATTATTCACAAACTATCTTACTACTATTTATAGATTTTTATCTCATCTCATCTCATCTCATCTGTGTATCCAAACGAGGTGTGAGTATATGCCATCAGTTGAACTGAAAACGAACATTAAAAATTAAAAATCAGTTTTTAATACAATCCCACCAAGTAGATAATGATCCACTACTTGTTATATGTTAATTCATGATATCTTTTTATTAGCCATTTATCATCTTATTATAACCCAATAGGTGCTAATATCCTAGCACTAAAAAATAAAACAGACTATGGCACTTAGGTAATAAATTAATAAAAAAAAAAAGGTCGATAATGCTTCACTAAACATGGCACTTAGTTCTCAAAACAGCTAGTGCTTTACCCTCTGGATATCCACAATAAATTTAGGAAAAACAAATCTTAAAAAAAAAAAGAAGAAATCTAACTCACGACTATGGGCCAATAAAAAATAGAATAATACTCATGAATATGGAACAAAGATATAGAAAATATTACCTACCTACACATCTGCATTCTATCAACTTCAGTCATTTTCATAAGAAGCCCCACCAAAACAGCTGGAAGAGCACTTCTAGTCAATGTGACTTGTTTGGATATAAAAACAATCTCATCTCTTCAGATCTTATCATTACAATTTTTTTAAATTTTTACACAAAATATAATAAACAGTTTAATTTTTTCAAATCTTAAAATAATAATAATATTAAAAAATAATATTCTAACAATATTTTATTCAACTCATCTAAAATTATATTATCTTATCTTATTATCCAAACGAATACATGACGATATCCATGTCCATATTTAAGTAATTTTTCATTTAATTGTTATTATATATATATTTTTTCTTGAGCAAGGGAAAAAACAGTTCTGAGATCGCAAACTAAAGAAATATACAGACAACCTTTCAAAAGCACACTGCATTGTCTACACAAACCAGATAAAAGTCTGGCCCCCACATGTAGAATCGAAGGAGTTAGTGGGAAGACTTCTTGTGCTGATGAGATGCTCTTTGCCCCCACAATTTTGGCTGTATTTTGAATTTTCTGTGGACAATTTAAAGACTCGAATACAAATGATAAGAGAAGATTCAACCAAGCTATGGCTTTAATTTTAATTTATAACCAATTATTGTTATGGTCCCATCAAACATGTGGCCTGTTTTCACCTTGATATTATTTGAAGAGGAATAAATATAGATAGAAGCTACTATTAGGAGCATCCATTTTGCACACATGATGTGGCATAATCTAGACTACACATCTCCTCAAGTGAGTATTGGGAACAATCAACTAGAAGCAGCCACGCAGTGAGTGCAATGTGTGCACTACTATAGTGGCTTCTCTCTAGCATTACTCTTTTTTTAAAGTACATTTAAAATGTTCCTTATTTGAATTCTTCTGTTTGATGCATGTACTTATAGTTTTATTTACACTTTTACTTACATGACTCATTTTATTAGTTTTCTTTTGCAATTCAAAATTTGAATTTCAAATTTCATGATTTCCAGCATATCAATAACTGATGAGTAATTCTATTACAACCATAAAGTGTGCAACCGCCACGTAATCGCTTTAAAAAAGGGTGGAGTCCACTATTAAAAAATTAATTTTTTCTATGTGGGTCTCATGTTTTAATTAATCGTGAAGTGTTCACGATTACGCGACGGTTGCACAATTCACGATTCTAAATATATTTTCTCATAACTGATATGTGAATAAGTAAATTTTTTATAAGTTTTTTTTTTTTGAGTACATTTAACATTTTCCTTATTTGAATTCTTCTGTTTGATGCTTCAAAAGCAGTAAGCAAACATGGAGCATTTGATATTCTATTTTCCCAAATCTCTTACTCACAACATCAAGCTCTACTAGTACTTAAGCTCCATTCTTGACTTTCCCACAGAGAGATCAGAAAATTAATGAGTTTGAGAGGAAAATGCATGTCATGATTTTGGCACTAGCTAGTACTATAGATATCCTCCACATCCAAACAAGATTATTATTTCATTTGAACATCAACTTTCATTGATCTTGCCAGTGATTGATTCTTTGTGGTTCCTCTAATCAATTACATTCACATTCTTGTCTTCCACCAACTGCATGTCACCCTCGTCATCATTCTCCTCGAATGCGATTCACTTTTTTTTGTCATGTTAATTTTTTTTTTAATTCCCGTTTTTAAAAAAATAGATACTGATAAACCAATTATGTCGTATCATATGATTTAAATGTGTATTTTTTAAGAACTCCCATTTATCTTATATAGCTTGATTGTTTTACAAATACATGTTTTATTTTTTAAAAAAGAAAAATCATACTCTCATCTCACTTTCATCCAGATGGTATTGCCCATTAATCTTCGAATTTTTCTTAAACAAATGATGATTCAAGGATGATGAAAGTATCGTATTTTATATAATAAATTAAAAATAGAATGAGAGTATGATAGATAACATTAGATATTCTCATAGGATGTGTACACTTATAAGACGTTCTTTGTCTTATTTTTATTTATTTGTATTGGTTTTATGACCATCCTTATTGTGTCAAAACATATAACTATCATAGGCAGGAGAATTAAAAAAACAAATAATTCTCCTAACTACCATAAAATATAAGATATCATTTCCTAAAATATGCCGAACTTATAATCTCAAAATATACGACAATACTCCTTTGTCCAAAAATCTGCAGAGCCTATATATAACCTTAAGTTTGAAAATAATTATTGCTTAAAGTCATTAGAATTTATAATCTAAGCTTTGATCAAACTTAGGTATTAAAGTCTACATAAGCAATAACCTCAGACTTGATTAAAATCACGTATTAAAATCTCTGGTTTTTATAACCTTTAACCCAATAAACCACAGTCTACATAAGCTAGCTAAAACCTCAAACCTTGTAAAAATTGTTCTCTCAAAGTCCGCAAAATGTAAAACCTTAAATCTCAAAGGAATTATTTTTTAAAATCTAGAGGATCCAAATCATAAACCTTAATAAGATCACTTCTTAAAGTTTGCAGAATCTAAAATTGTAAAATCTCATAAAAGTCATTTCTTAAGATCTGCAAAATATACAACCACAAATTTGACCACTAGCTCATATACTAAAGTTTAGTAAACCTAATACCTTAACTTTCATCAAAATAAATTTTAATGTCTGCAGAATCCAAAACCTCATATTTCATAAAACCTTAGATTTCAAAATCTAGACAGAATCTAAAGTACCTATTCCATTTGTAATGCCCTAATGAAAGGTCCAAATCATATGTCTTATATTTCAAAAAGATTAGTTAATAATATAATTGGACCATCATTAAAACATTATAAAGAGCAATAAATTCTTCTTCCCAATTAAAGTGAGATCACATATACCAACTACATTTAAAAAAAAAAAAGAGGATTGTACCTCAATTTTATTGATAGCCCTCACTTATGGCGGAGGAAAATCGTGATTACAACTAAAAACCTGGGGGTTTATAGATATGCAAGAAAGACCAAAACCCATGCCTAAAAAAATCATAGACATGAAACCAAAATTACAAGGAGCCAAAAACAACATAAAGACTAGAAAAAAAAAACCTATAAAAAAAAATATAAACAACCTACAAGAAAACACCAGTGCAAGCAGATAATAAGATAACAATGAAAACAAAAGCAAATAAAATATATCTCACTAAGATATCCTCAAATAAGGAAGACCAAGTCTATCCATCCGAAGAAGACCTCTTAACTTACAGGCAGAGAAACTTTATCTTCAGTCCAATACATATTCAAACCCTCAGCTCCCTATTTCGCAAGAAAATGTGCCACCACATTACCTTCACGAAAAACATGACTCACACTATACTCCAAACAATCAATACAAACTTGAATTTCATCCCAATAATCCTCAAGATACCAGATATTACACTCTCATTTTTTAATCCAATTAACAAGAATTTGAGAATCTGTCTCAATCTGAACCCGATGAAAACCCAGATGACATCACCTCCTGACACATTCAAGCAAACTCTTTAATTCAGCGAAATTATTGGAACCCTTTCCTAAGGAGGTATATTAAGTTTAACCCAATTCTGTCAGGGCGGGATCTAATTCACCACAGAAACCTTCTTTGCTTTAGGAATCGATATCAAAATATCTAGACTCTTAAGAATGGTAACATCCTGGCTAGGAAGCCTTAAATTAGCTTTCATATTTAGTTGCATAATTTTACGGCTCCAATAATTAATAACATGCCTAACAGACTCAACCGTATCAAGCTTACCTTTATACTTGGCTTTGCAACGCCTTTCCCACAGCTTCCAAGAGATAATGGAGGGAAGTAGGCCATATACCAACTACCCTTATCTCTTATCCGAATGAGGAATGAGTTAATTATTGCATTGTTAGGGAAAGAATACAACCAATTTTCTTAAGATATAAAATACAGAAAGGCAGATTGTTTATAGCTCCGTAATACATCAACCATTGAAAAGCGGAGTTCATGAGGACTCCAACTTGTTGGAAATTAGAGATATTAAACTCATTAATTAACTTGGAATTAGAAAAGCAGAAAATATCGACAAGTTTGTCCAGCGAGCATGGCCATCATTTCTCTACAGAATCGAACACAACTTCGTTGTGCAATTAGATAATAAAACAAAAAGACTTGTCCAAATTCCCACCATTCATTTATTACTACACAGGATAAGTACTATTCATCACATTATAAGGAAAGGAACATCTTATTGATCTCAAGGCCGTTCATACTCCGAAACAAAAATCCAGAAAGCTAATTCAGTCATGTTGGGCTTTTGGGTCTCCCTACTAATCCTTGCATCAAGTGAGTCATTGTTTCTGATCTCCTCTGTCTTCAATACGCCACATGCATTGCATCCTGCAGTGTGCAGATGGTTTAAATTACTCTTCCTGGTTTTGAAAGCAAGAAACTTCTTTATATTCATTATTTTTTGCTCTCTTTTTCCGATGGTTATAAGATTTGTGGATATAGCCTTAGCTTCTGATATTTGCAATTCTTCAATGTGGTCATTAAATATATATAATCTGCAATTTGTTGGGAGCCAAGTTCATGATTTTGACTTAGTTTGCGATATATGGAAGAATTTAGATGTGGGATTATTGATGTAACAATCAATGCATGATTAAGCTTCAAAATCTTTTAGAATTAAAAGAGACGCCTTTCGCAATGTAAAAGTCCAAGCTACAGATGTAGCCCACTCTAAAGTAATAGGACTAGACCAAGTGTACCCATCGAAGAACATGTAATGGAAGTAAAATTAGAGAATTTCATTGGAATAATTGAAGTAACAAAAGAAAAAAGAAGTGCACGAGAAGATGCCACGGAGGGGGGAAAGTGAAAGTCACGGATGTTCTGGAAATGAACAAGTCTTTAATCTATGAGTAATATTATATACAGTCGTGAACTGCGTAAACGTCGTGCAGTCATTTTGAAAAAGAGTAGAGTCTACTATTAAAAAAATAATTTTTTTTCATGTGAAACCTATATTTATTCACTTTTTTTAAAATGACTACACGATACACTCACAACCACAACTGGAAGAATCATTAGTCTAATCTTTATGCTCTCGCTTTCCCTCTCTGTGAAACATCGAAGGTCCACCAACGAGAAAAAAAGAAGATTTCTTTTCACACAAGGATTCCCTCAGGTCTCAGATAATAATGCAAAAAATCTAGCTTCGAACATAAATACCACAAAAACCTCACTCACTCTTCCATCAAATCTCTCTCTCTCTCTCTCTCTCTCCGGTGTTCTAGCATGCAAACAAGAGATGATCATCACTGAGAGAATTATGCTATCTAATCTTCTTTCTGTTGCTATTTTAGGACTGCTCACAACTTCATGGGGAGAGGACAGGCTTTTGGATCCATCCAGGTTGGAAATGTTTGTGGATGAGCTTCCAGACATGCCCAAAATCCAAGGCTTTCATGTTGTGGCTGGTGTTCTCAAGTCCAAATCACTGAAGATTGGCATGTTCAAGAAGAAATGGGTAAGCAAGAGTCCAAGACACCTTTTTTTCTACGGTTTCAGTTTCTACTGTCAAAACTCTATATAGAAGAAGTTCATTTCTCGTCCTTTCTTGGTTTAGATACATTCTAGGATACTATAACACTTGAGATAAAGTCACCCGCCACTTTTGAGGGCATCAATCATCGTGGCACTCTATGTTCTTGATTGCAGAAAAAGCAATCTCCATGAAGCTTTGAGACCATCAGTATCTCTGTTGCTTAGCTTTTTCTCCATGTTTTTTATTAGTTTCCTACTTACTCAAGAGAGGAATAGAATACTGTGTCAAAGTGACTTTTCTTCTCCCTCTTTTCCTTCTTCCCACCAACTTTCCAACTTCTAGATGACAAAAACCAATGGCCAAACCATTCCGTACACATATCACCCTGCCCCCTTCCCTCCCTCCCCCCACCTCTTGGCCACTGGTAAAGCTACTTTGCCAACTGAATATCTCTAGCCTGGATCATGAACTAGGCCATGATATGTTGCTCCCTTCCACTTTACAGCACATTAATGTGCTTTTACCCATTGAGGTTAAATATTGCAGTACTTGATTCACTAATCCTTTTCCAACATACTACTTCCAAATAGTAAGAAGATTAGCTCTGTTTGACAAATGACTGTGAATCGTTGGACTTGTTGTGGTTTGGTTTTGCAGAAATTCCATCGAGATCTACCCCCGACCCCGGTGTTTGCCTACGGCCTGACCAAGGACACGGCAACTGTTCCTGGTCCAACAATCGAGGCCCTTCACGGGGTTGACACATACGTGACGTGGAGAAATCACCTCCCTAGAAAGCATATACTTCCTTGGGACCCAACCATCCCAACGGCCATGCCAGCTGATAAGAAGGGGATTCCCACGGTGGTTCATCTCCACGGTGGCATCGATGAGCCCGAGAGTGATGGAAACTCAAACTCCTGGTTCACCTCTGGATTCAAAGTAAGAGGGCCCACCTGGACCAAGAAAAAGTATCATTATCGCAACCAACAACACCCTGGTAATTTATGGTACCATGACCATGCCTTGGGATTGACTAGGATCAACCTCCTAGCTGGCTTGATTGGGGCTTATATTATTCGTCACCCGGATGTGGAGACGCCACTTGGACTTCCTAGCGGCGATGAATTCGATCGGCCGTTGATCGTTTTCGATCGAGGCTTTCGCACTGATGGTTCCATATACATGAATTCCACCGGAAACAATCCCTCCATACATCCTCAGTGGCAGCCTGAATATTTTGGTGATGCCATCATAGTGAATGGCAAAGCTTGGCCACGAATGACCGTGCGACGTCGGAAATACAGGTTTCGAATTATCAATGCAAGCAACGCTAGATTTTTTAGGTTCTTTTTCACCAACGGCTTGAGATTCATCCACGTGGGGTCCGATTCAGCTTATCTTAATGAGCCGGTGACGACCAATGAAATTTTACTGGGGCCATCTGAGATCACTGACGTGGTTGTTGACTTTTCCATGTCAAAGAATAACACTGCTATCCTCGCCAACAATGCACCCTATCCCTACCCATCGGGGGATCCAGTCAACGCAGTGAATAGCAAGGTCGTCAAGTTTGATATCCTCAATCATCAAGAATTCGACACGTGGCGAGTTCCCAAGAAGCTGATAGAATACCCAGCTCCATCTTTATCCAGTGTATCGCGCACACGGTATATCGCTATGTATGAGTACACGAGCGATATCGACGAGCCAATTCATCTGTACTTAAACGGGAAACCGTACGAGGCACCCGTTACGGAGACTCCTAGAGTGGGGGCCACCGAGATCTGGAACATAATCAATCTGACAGAGGATAATCATCCTCTGCACATCCATCTTGGACTCTTTAAGACGTTGGATCAAACAGAGCTTGTGAATTTGGAAGAGTTCAAGAGCTGCATGACAAAAATCAACGATGCGATCAAGTGCCAAATAAGCAAGCATGCACGCGGCAAAAAGATAGAGGTGCTGGCTCACGAAAAGGGGTGGAAGAACGTGTACAAGATGACACCCGGAGTTGTGACAAGGATCCTAGTCAAGTTTTCTTACATACACTCGAACGCATCGTACGCCTTTGATGCAACTTCAGAGCCTGGATACGTATATCATTGCCACGTAAGTATTCATCTTCTCCGATATTTAGAAAAAAGAAAGAAAAAGAAAATTGGAAAATCTGCGTTTTCCAATAAAATTTTGCCGTCACGGGTCTCCCTTAGTTTTCTGAAAAGATATTATTATATCACACTTTACTATTCATCACAATCTTCACATAATTCACATAAATTTTTTTTTTTCACCCAACATGTAGAGTGTGCTGGGCTGCTTAAGTGTGTGAAGCAGATTTATTCTTTCTGAAAAAGGGGTTGTCGTAAAGCTCATTGCCTGTGTCCTTTGCGGCTTTGCCTGCCTCTAAAATGGCCATTGGCCCGGCTGGCCAGCGTGACTACCAAAGTCAACCTCCATGTGAAGGCGTGTTTGGTTACTTGCACGTAGAATTCAGTTCAACATTTCTTTTAATATTTAAATATCAAACTTTCAAATCTTTTAATTTATCTCAATTTAAAACTTTTTTATACGTAAAATTTATAATTTTTTTTAATTTAACACCTATTTATATGTAAAACCTATAACATTTTTCAATTTTATATAAATATTTCTAAATTTATCTTAATATCTAAATATATATAAATTTATCTTAAGTGGATGACTCATTATGGGTAGAAGAACGTAGCACTAGCCTTGCCTGAAATTCTGCATCTAAATAGATATGTTAAGAATGTGAAATATTACATGTATTTTATAATAGAAAAAAATTTTACACATAAAATAACATCAGTTTCTCTTTTGTTTTCAGAAATGAGATGAGTTGAGATTAAAATTAAAAAGTTAAATAAAATATTGTTAAAATATATTTTTTAATATTATTTTTGTTTTGAAATTTAAAAAAATTGAATTATTTATTTTATTTTGTATAGAAATTTGAAAAAATTATAATGATGAGAAGAGATGTTTTCAAAGTTTTGAGTTTTAGTCTTGAAAGCAAACCAGGCCCAGTTTCTAAGTTTATTTATGTAGGATTTTTATGTAAACTAAACATTAATTTCTGTTTACTCAGCCTCATAAGCTTCCGAAGTAAATTAAAATTAAATCGGGAAATCTTCATTTCCTTCTTATTGATGGAAAAATCTTCTCTTCGAATTAAATTGCAGATCTTGGATCATGAAGACAATGTGATGATGAGGCCCTTGAAATTCTTGAATTGAGAAGAATATCCACAGATATAGTACGTAGAAAGCCAATGCATATTGATTTTTGTAAGTCATTTTTCTTTACTAATCTTGCTATGATATCTCTTATTCTGTTTTTAGAGACAAATTCCTTTTTTCCATCTTTAAGCTTTTCTTACTCTGGATCAGCTTTGAGAAACTAAGAAATAATCCTGTCAATGGAGTGGTTAGAATGTGTGTTTTTTAAGAAATAGAAGATATTGTAGTTTGAAGTTTAAATTGGGGGACATAAGCTGTTAATCACTGAAGTAAAAACTCTAATGTCAGACCGATTTATATTGTAAAAAATGAGGCACCATCTGACCGGGAAATGCTGATTCAATGATCAAGACTTTAAGGTTCATCTTTGGACTCCGCATCCTGCCCGGCTTCTCAAGTCTAAAGTCATTTCAGAGTTATCTTAAGGAATAATCTCACTGTGGACAAGATTTTAGATATGTTTTTAAGTAATGAATAATCCTCTATTATAGAACTAGTTTTATGATATGAGTTAGGCCCATCAAATTCTTCATGGTATCAGAATCTGCCACATGACGAATGGGGGCCCACACTACTTACCCCGTGACAAGGAATAGAAAAAATACTAGCTTGCACGTGAGGGAGGGTGTTGAGGAATAATCCCACATTGGCTATGCACAAAGTCTTGGGCATGTTTATAAGCAATGAACAATCATTTCTTGTAGAACCGATTTTATGAGATGAGTTAGGCCCATGAATTTCTTCAAATTTTACGTTTACGTGTGATCCTTTGCCAACTTGAAATTGGGAAACAAATCATCAATGAAAGATTACTCATTCAATTATAATAAAAGAGAATAATATTAGATACAAGTTTAGGACGTGTAAATTTTGGACAGTTCTTTAGAAGAAAGTAGACCTCACCGTAATTTTTTTTTTCTTTTTTAAAAAAGAAAAAACTACGTGTATCTTAGGTATCCGCAAAACATATTTCATCTCTTATATTTAAAGCTACCATTGAGTGGAGTCACAATCTTCATTATATAATTGATGTTTCATTTATTACTATTGCCATGTCTTTACCACCAAGTTTGTTGCTCAGTTGGTACCAGCTGGTATTTTATGACTTCGAGGTTAGGAAATCGAGTCAGGACATAAGTTGAAACTACTTATAATAGTAAAACTTGACCTTTGGGCCATAAGATGAGTTTTGGATTAGCTGTATATTTTAGGGGTGCTATAGTGACGGGCTCGCTCTTGGGACAGTAGCCATGGCTCAAACTGAACATTCCACAGTGGGGAGGGGCTCCTATTGTCACACTCAGAGAGGGTTGTTACGTTGGTCACCTCCGCCTCCCCATTTCTTGAGAAAAAAAAAACTAATGTCATGTCTTTAAGCACCAATTTCAATTTGTTTTCCACAACTTGTCCCATGGGCTATTTTGTAGAGAATGAATTTGGCCATGTCTTTTAAATGAAGAGTAATACTACTTATCATCTCAATTCTCATCATTTTATGATGTGACATTAGATGATTGAAAACTATTTATTATATTTCACTTGTGAACCTATCATGCTGGTCTGAGTGGGTTTGGCATACTGCGTTACCCAAGAAGTATTCGGTTACGATGTGAAAGACGCTTCATGGTTGTCTCAGCATTGATGCTCGTGCAAGGCAATTGGGTATTCCTTTGGTTTTAAAGTGTGAATGTTGTGTTGGGGGGTGTTTGGAAGACCTGGATCATGTCTTGGCTAATGGAATGGTTGCAAAGGAAATATGGCACTGAGCTTCTGTGCAAGTTGGCATTCCTTTTGACCCTTATCGACCTTGGAAAGAAAAAGTCGAGTTGTGATTCTATCATGCTACAAACTCATCACAAAAAGGTAATTTACTTGATCTCTTGCCTTCTATTTTAACATGGACTCTCTGGCTTTGGCGTTGCAAGGCACGCATGGAAGGATATATGGCTTCGGTGGAGTCCCTTTGACATTCAATCAAGGCTGCTGTTGCATGGGTGGGGATTCGGCTTAAGGCTGGTAAGAAGCTCTTAATGGGGGATGAAAAGGTGTTAGCTGCTTTTACCATTCTGGTAAAAGCTCGAAAAAATAAGTGGGTGGTTATTGTTAGATAGGGGTGCTACCCACCCCCTACGGGGTGGGGGCACCCCTTCCCCGTACCTCGCCCAGCATGGGGCGAGGGGTGGGGTTTTCACCCCGTCTCCCGCCTTGGTGGGCGGGGTGCGGGGCGGATTCCCAATCTATCCCGCCTCCTTCTACTTAAAAAAAAAACTACATTTTATTTGATTTAAAAATTATTATAAGTGTAAAAGTAATTAAAAATACATTTTTAGACCCAAATTATAAATTTAAATTTTATAAATATGACTATAATTTAAAAATTATGTAATTTTTAAATTTGTTAGTGCATATTTATATAAATTGTAGTGTATTAATTTTTAAACTATATAGTTTTTAAATTTACCAATGCATATTTTGTGAACAAATCTAACAAATTGTAATATATATTTATATACACACAATTTGTAAAATATAAATATATATTTATGTTTATATATATGTATATAATATATATACATATAAATATAAGCTGGGGCGGGGCGGGGTTGGGCCCTCCCCGCCACCCTCCCCCGCTAAGGGCCCTAGATGCGGGGCGGGGCCACCGCCCTCGCATGGGCGGAGCGGGGCCCCCGCCCTCGCATGGGCGGAGCGGGGTCGAAGCGGAAGCGGGGTGGGGCGGGGGCCCCGTTGCCCACCCCTATCGTTAGATGGAAAAGACCGGCGCAAGGGTGGTATAAGCTGAATGTTGATAGCAGTTGCTTGGGTAACCCAGGTCAGATGGGGGCGGGGGGAGTAATACGGGATGATGTGGGTCGGTTGGTGTTGGCCTTCTCGTCTAGTTTGGGTCATGGTACCAATAATTCAGTGGAGCTTATGGCTTTTCTTTTTGGGTTGAGACACTGTAGGGAGCTTGGCATAAGAAAAGTGGAAGTTGAATTGGACTCATTTTTGGTGGTACATTGGCTACAGCGAAAGTAATGTGGAATATGGTATCTTGAGGATTATTGGGATGAGATTCAAGAGATTCTTTCACCGATGGAGTGTGTGGTTCGACATGTTTTTAATGAGTGTAATGCGGGAGCTGATCACCTAGCTCGATTGGCTACAGATTTGGTCTCTAGGACATGGGTGCAGTTCGGAGAGCTTCCTCATCTTTTCAAAGGAATTTTGAATTTAGATCAGTTGGGGCTGCCATGTTTGTGTTGTTAGTTTCAGGATGGGCTCCCTTTGTTTCGTTGGTTTGTAGTTACTATGGATAATTTTTGGCACTTGTGGTCTTATTGTTGTAATTTTTTTCAAGTGAGTTGGTCTGTTTCTACGGTATTTTTTCACCATAAATAAGGGTTTTAATAAAATGGGGAGGGGCCACTCTTGGACATGTGACCCTCGACTTTTTTTAAAAAAAAAAAAAAAACCTATTATCTAGTGTCATACTATGAGATGATGAGAGGATGATGAGAAAATAGATGATGAATGAATTTTTTCTTAAATGAATATCATTAAGTACAGGATCCCATCAGTTTTGGTCTGGAGAGGGCACCCTCACAAACGAGAAGTTGTATTCCCCGAGAATGCATCTAATAGGTTCCTCATCTATGCTACTTTATGGCCTCTGAGATTAGTTTAAAGATCGAAACTTTAGAACAAAGAGTAATGCTACTTATCATCTCAATTTTCGTCATTTTCCCATCATCTTATGATATGGTATTAGATAATTGAAGATTATTTATTATATTTCATTTGTGAACCTATCATCTAATGCCACTTCATGGGATGATGAGAGGATGAATATCTTTTTTCTAGAACAAAAACCCACTTTTTCTCATTGGGTTGCCTCCAATCTGAGTGTAGGAAGCCATTGGTTGATGTCTGCTCTCATACGACGTGATTATACTTCTGATTTAATTCACAGAGAAAATTTAGATGGATACAAAGAGATTATAAAAAAATAAATTTATAAACTGATTTGGATTTTTGTGATTCGTTAGATTTATTTTACAATAAAAATAACTATATAATCTGACATACCACATAAAATCATGTCAGTTTGTAGGTTTAGTTTTGTGTAATCCCTTTGTGTCTAAAATATTTATTATAGATAAATGTTATATACTACATTTTAAATTAAATTTTATTCCACTATATAAAATGTGACACTTTTTACCATTCTTAGACCAAATTTTATTTTTTAAACACAAAACATTAAAGATTGACTGGCGATACCGGCTCATCACAGTGAGATAAGAGTATTGTATATATATATTATAAATATTATTAATCTCTTTCCCACTTCTCTTTTAGTCAGGAGCTTTAATTTAAGAGATTTCAATTCTAAAATCATATTAACTTTTTTTTTTCCTCTATATACTGTTTGAGACTTTTAACTTCCAACAAGGTAAAGAGGGTTCGACATGAAAATTTATATACTGTTTGGCTCTAACTACTAAGCAAGACAACTCCAATAACACGTTCATATTTTCTTGCTAATTAATGAATTCTCCTTAAACACCCATATCTCTGCAGAGGAATTATGCTCACGCAACTTAGTTTTTAATGCCTTGCCTAACTTGATAACTAGTAATTGGGAGTGCTAGCACTAGGTCGAGCCAACTCCAACTAAAAGACAAACCCCAGCATCATTCTTTGAGCACTTTTGGTACATGAATAGGGAAATATACACATTATCTGACTCCATATCGACTGTGGGCATCAAAAATAGGCAAAGTTTTTCATAATTTCCATGACAGCTTAGCTAAAATACAGCCATATAAAGTCACGTAGAAATAAGGGGGAGAAAATAGCAAAAGGAAGAGTTTTAATTGTATCGCAAGTCTTTTGCCAAAGTCCTCAACAATCGGACTTCATGGAAGGAGTGCAGATTGACAAATGGTTTGCAAAGTTTTACTTGATGGTGGTGCTGTTGGATGACTTCCACTTTATATTGAGTTTGGAATTCTCACATAAGTTAAAAGAGTTTACGTTTCACCTCTTTACTTGGCTTACACATAGCTGTTCTCTTCGGCCAGAGAAGATTAAAAACTCTTTCCTTACAATCTAGCGGGAGTGGAATGCAATGAAGCTGATAAAACGAGATTTGAATATGTAGATGCATATGGTTTTTTTTTTCCTCACATAGAAGGCTTTATTCTATGAGTCGGGCTACTCTACTGTCTAGAGTAGTCCGTTCTACTTGACCGATAGTTGTTTTTTTGCAACTTTTTATTTTATTTTTCTATTAACATTTTTTTAATATATTTAAATATATTTAAAAAATAAAAAAATACACCAATACACTTAAAATCACTTCCTTAATCATTAAATAATTTTTTCCAAGGGATCAAATAGAGCGGTCATTTTTAGTGAGCAAACTAACTTTTTCCTTATTCCATTACCCTCTAGGCCCATTCCTCAAATAGCAAAGAGGAGGTTGGCTACCTAACCTACCTCAAATCTAAGTACAAAATTTATTAGATAAATACTTTAATCATAACAAAATTTTATAAAAATAAACTCATAAATTAAAATATTTTGATTTGATACGTCAAATTGTAAAATTACTTTTATTATAAAATAAATATAATATATAATATAAAATTATATTAATTTATAAATTTATCTTTATAAAATCTCTTCATAATCGTAGCATTTTTCAATTCATTATATACTATCACGTCAACAAAATGTATTAGCAAGATATTAATAATGTTAAAAGATTAAATTTTCAGTTTTTTTATTTTAAATTTTATCATTTTTAATTACACTAGTTAATATATTGTATTATATTAAATTTATTTATTTTTCAAATAGTTAATTTTCCAAATTAAATAGGATTAAAAATAACAAAATAGGGGATTGAAGCGTTTTTCTACCGTAAGGCTGCGTTTAGGGTCCGCCGGTCCGGAATCCGGATTATTGGTTTTGGAGGAAGAATATTCAACCTTTGAGTCGGTTCAACCCAAAATAGCCCTGTCCTTTTGGAAATAAGCAGGGTTAAACTGGTCAAAGTGACAAACTGTTTTTAATCCCTCAGTCTGTTCCCTCCTTGAAAGGGCAGGCCTCAGGCCAGCAACAGTCCACGCTCGCTCCGCCAAAAATGGCAGTCCATCTCGGCCGTCCACTCCCCTCCTTCGCCGCCCGAAACCCGTTGGTTCCAAAATCCCAGCCGTCCACCAAACTAAGCGTCTCCTGCTCCGCAATGAACCACTCTGTCAAGGTCAGTTTCTCAGCTCCTCCTTACTTCTGTCTGTACATACGCAGAAAGGCGGGGCGGGGAGTGAGATTATGAAAAAGCTTTGGTTTTGTGTTTGGACGCGCAGTTTAAGAGGGACTACACGAGCGTCATGATAGTCCCGACGGGGATAGGAGCCGCAATCGGTGGATTCGCAGGAGACGCTCTGCCCGTAGTTCGCGCTCTCTCCTCCGTCGTCGATTGTCTCATCACTCACCCTAATGTAGCGTGCCTCTCAGCCTCTGTTTCATGTTTTGTTTGTACGTTTTAGATAAGGGACTCTGGCTTGTTGAGCTTTGCAGGTGCTCAATGCGGCGATGCTGTACTGGCCCATGCCCAATGTTTTGTACGTTGAAGGCCACGCTCTTGACCGGTTTGCTGAAGAATTATGGGCCTTACAGCCTGTTCACCAAAACAGGGTGCGTTCTGTCTGTCTCTGTCTCTCCCTTAATTTGTAGTAATATACTATACTTAAAGGATATTTTTGGCGCTACTTATCAACTGGTACATGACGAGTGAATTGGACAAAAACTTAAAAAATAAAAACATAAAATGTAGAAAAATGTACTTATAAAAAGATAAATTGTACAAAAATTACTTCAATTATTTTAGATATAAAAGAGAGAGATAAAAGCTCATGCATTTATGGTTTTAAAGAGTGATATGAATCAGGTGGGATTGGTTCTTGATGCTGGAATAGAGGAAGAGCTTCGGATACGCCATTTACAAGTGGCTGATGCTGTAAGGGCTTCCCTTGGATTGCCTGTGGTGGAATATATTGTAACTGACACCCCTTTGGAGGTAACCATTGTTATTTTGGCTGAGATATGGAGTTGAATATGGTGAATTCACTTAATCAGCCTTTTTTAAGAGCTTTGCTCATAGAAAATCGTGCAATTCGAATTATGTAACACGCCATTGTTTGCTTAAGGAAAATGATAAATGTACTTAAGAAAACCTTACAAAAAACTTACTTCTCCACATGTCAGTTATTGATATGTTGAAGATCATGAAATTTGAAATTCAAATTTTGAAATTCAAAAGAAAACTAACAAAATGAGTTATGTAAGTAAAAGTGTTACTAAAACCGTAAGTACATGTAGTACTACTCTTTGCTTAATGTGTTTGTCTGCGGGTCAAGGACTTAATAATTGTGTTTACGCTGTTTCACATATCTGCTTATGATCTTACTTCATATGTACATTTCACCATAGAAATGATGTGACACAGGCCTACGTTGTGAATATGACATAGAGTGGGTACGTAATAAAGTAGTTATGGTTGCTAACATTGGCTACTTACCAGGCGAAACTGTGTTTTATAAGTAATTCTAGGGAAGCTTCAAATTGACATGCCTTTTTGAGGTTATAGTGCAGATGTGGTTGACACTTCTCCTGAGTCGTCACAAGTGAACATTTTTAAAGAAAGTATGGAAAAAAAGCTTTGATAAGTTGGCAAATGTGCTGTACTTGAACAGTTATCGTTGTATTGCCTAGCCAAGAAAAGAGAACTTTTTTCTCTCTTCTATAACTGATACGGTACAAGCAAATATTGCAGGTAGAAAAGTGGGTTGATCCAAAGAATGGGCAATCAACAGGGAGGATTAAACACCCCGACTCATTACTGAGAGCTGTACAGACTTTAGTTAGCCGTTCAGGGGTGAATGCCATTGCAGTTGTTGGACGCTTCCCAGATGATGATGATGCTGAAGGCACGGATGACTATCGACAAGGGATGGTATGGCAATAACAGTTTATACCATACTGCATGTTTACTAAAGGCATGTCATTGGTCTTATATGGGCACATGGCAGAGCTATCTAAATTATTGAACAAGCACTTCATTATAGCGACCTCCATGTTATTTTCTGATATAGTCATACATTATACTGGGCATTCAGACTGAAACAACTAGTTCTGATTGCTCTTCCTGCTTCTTCTCTTTCTCCTTTCCATTTTACCCCACTTTTTCCTTTCAGATAGGGCATCATTAATTTATAGTTTCAGCAAAAACACTTAGTATTTATTCCTGTAATTTTCTTCTTGGTTCTAAATGGTTCTGGATGTCAACTTTGTGTTCGTATGGTAAGTTTTTCAGGAAGGTGAGCATGTGGTTTCTGCAATTGAAACACCTAGTTTCAGTTTAAGCTTCTTCTCAAGGTCATCAAAACAACTTGACATCTTTGCCAGTATTGGTTGATAATGGGTTTACACTAATCCCATGTTTCTTCATTTGATTCCATGAAGGTTCACATCTCCTTAAACGCTATTCTTATTTACTTTGCAGGGAATAGATCTATTGGCAGGGGTGGAGGCAGTTATAAGTCATTTGGTGGTGCAGGAATTCCAAATTCCTTGTGCACATGCTCCTGCATGTTCACCTTTTCCCCTGAGCCTATCACTGTCCCCAAAATCAGCTGCTGAGGAGGTAAGAAACACTTGAGATAACAAAGAAAATATCTTGTTTTGAAATCTAGGGATGCAACTCTTATCTTTTTCCCCAACCCAAGCGTGTGTGTGTGTTCATATTATAATAGAAGAGAACCATTTTGAAGCAGTCAGTCTTTGACCAAATAGCATATCCTGCCCTAACAAGAGATAGAGGGTAAGGTCATCAGTTGAATCTCATGGAAACCTATAAAAGATATTCACCTAGCAAATTAATGTTGAATACACAAATTTGAGGGTAAAAAGCTTAAGGCTGTCACAAATTTGAACGATTTATATAATATGATTGGGCCCATAGTCATAGGCTTCAACTTTTAGGTCGGGTGGTGTTCCAACATGTTAAATCCTTGCGTCACCAAAAGATTCATGAAGGTGCTTATCTCCACAGAAAATGGTAATAGAACCAATGGTGGTGTGCTGTATGGTGGAAGAAGGTAATAATTCATCGCTTTAGCTAGGGATGTTTAGATTACTCTTTGTGAAATGTTATGAAAAAATGCAAGTTGAAGGATCTAAAAGGTCTCTAAAGGTGCAATCAATAGTCTCAGAAGATGTCTCATGCTTTGGTTGTAGGCTTTATGTTTTCTTATGGGAAAAGTTTTTTTTTGTGTGTGTGGGAGTAGATTCTGAAGATGAGATTTGGAAAGCCTCATTGGCAATGCGATTGCAGAATGGCATGTTGACACTTCGATAGAAAAATGTATATAATTTACATTATTTCAAAAGATAGCTTGTTAGTGTCATTAACATAATGCCAAGCAGCCTCAATTGACTGTATGGATACACTTATTTCCTCAACTCATGTTCCTGCACAAATGGAGTAAATTGATAGAAATTTACGATTCAATGGAAATATTTATACCTTCATCGGATATACAAAAAGGAAGAAAAGGAAAAACTAAACGCAATGGATACAACAATTATTTTGTTCTTTTTCTTCCCAAAAGAATATTTTGTATAGTACCTAAAAGTCTTCTCTCGTCTCTCTCGCTCCCAAAACCTGTGCAACAGTTAGGACACACATTCTTGCCATGTGTGCTTGCTGGGCTAACTAATGCACCACAATACTTGATCAAGAACAATGATTCCTTGGAGAAGGGTTGCATACTGGCAAGTGATGTTGATAGTGTGATTCTTCCAAATGATGCGTGTGGAGGAGATGGTGCTCTTGCTTTTGCAAGGATCAAGAGGAACAAGGTATAAATTTTAAATTGATTTTCCTGATTAACCAATGTTGGCTGAATGTTGAAAGGCCAAATTTGCCTGATAGAACTTTAGATTCTTAGTCATCCCTGTCCACCCTACACCCTCAATATTTTTATGATGAGCATCAGGTTTTAAGTTTTAGCTATCAGTTTGATTATTACATTTATTGATTTTGTTACAGCCACTTATTGTTACTGTGGAGGAAAATGAAACAGTTCTCAATGATACACCAGATAAGCTTGGCATTGAAGCGGTATGTATCTGTTTTCCTGACTTCCTTTTGTTTTCATTCTTTTAGTTGTTCTGTGATACACTTTAATGAAGAAATAATTAACGGCCCAATGAATAGTTGTTGCCATTGTTCTTGTGTTATCAAAAAGAAAAGAAATGAATGTTGCTTTTTATAAAAAATTTAAGGGCTAGTTACTTATAAAAAAAAAAAAAATATTAGTTTGGGTAGTAAAATATTCTCAGAATACTCCACTACGATTCATTATTTTATTATTACTTTTCACCTACTTTTTACTATTATTCACTAATATTCAATATTCGATCATTACTTTTTCACTACTATTCACAGAATATCTGAGATCATCTCACTACCCAAATGCCATGTCCCCAAATGTATAATTCTTTTATTGTCCAGTAGGATGCCCATCCAATTTTATCTCAAGAAGTTGGTAGTACCTGCCACGGTTTCGAATAACTTAGTCGATGAACTTGCATCTAGTGAGGAACATTTAGTGAACCTAGTGAACCTTTTTGTTTTCTTTGAATTATGTCCCGAGGCAATGCTTAGTTACTGCTAATATTCTATTGTGAACAAAAATTTTGGAGTAGAGAGAAATTGGACACGATACATTGCAATTTGCTGGGAAAAAAACAAGAGAAGAAAAGTGGAAAATGAGGAACATGAGTGAAAAAGAAAAACGATTAGTGCCCCTAGTAGACCATTAAAAATCCTCATAGTTAGCATTGAAACTCTTTTTTTGTTTATTCCACATGAACTATATATATATTTATGGTGGTTGATCAACAGAAATGAAGCTCTTATACAGGTCCAGGTCTCAAACTACTGGGAAGCCATTGGTGTCATCGCAGCTCACAAAGCAGGAATAGACCCACATTCACTCAGAAGAAACAGAATAAACAACATTCCACGCAATTCCCCCCTGCTTGCCAATGGTAATGTGTTTTCAAGTACTATGCCCATCACCTGATCACTGTTGCGGAGCCTATGGTTGCAGGATCGGGAGGGTGGATGGGGGGTGGGGTTTGGAGGTATTTTTACCTATGGTTATATTACAGAAAGAAGATATTCTTCGGCTAATGAGTCAATGACCCACCAAGTCCGAGCACTATTACACCTTTTTTGGTTGAAATGATTTAAAAACAAGGAAATAGAATGCAGTATCTACAGGTCAAAAGTTCATTATAGTTCATGTTTGCTAGGAACAGAAAACTGTATAACTGACATCTGACATGCTATTATGTTGGTTTTGATCAAATTGTGAATCACGATGTTTTTTTGGGAGTTCTTGTGCTGATTATGGGAGTGATGGGTGGGTCCGTGGAATGAATGGAAATAATTAGTAACTGTTGAAATGTCAAAACAAGATGGAAATTGACATTTCAACTTCTAGGTTGTTGAAAAAAATCAACCGTCTTAAGAAAAAAAACATTGCCTATGGAGCTTGACAGGCACACTAATATCGACTTCTTGTTTTGGTCCATATTGTAGTCCGACACTTTGATGGAACCTAAAACAACTAGTCAATGCCTGTGCTGTGACAACTGTTTCTGAATATTTGTTTCGACCAGGTGCAAACATCTGGACTTGTTTACATTTAGGATGATCTGAGATGTCGTCTATGTAATATTTTGCATGGTGCAGCTGGCGTTGTGACCCATTGCAAGGTGCTGATTTATCATTTGGGAGGGTTACTATTTTAGCCCGAATATAATCCAAATAATTAAATATATCTCTTTCCCTTCGAGAAAGTATATTTGCAGTCATGGAGTGAGTAAATGCGGCCTAATCTCTTTGAAAAAAGTGAGTAAATACGAGACCCACATGAAAACTAATTTTTTAAAGAAAATTATATACACCATACTAGCATCTCACTTTCATCCGACTAAGTAAGATGTGGCATATTTATTATCATTAAATGATCATTTATTGCATGCTTTTTTATCATCTAATGGTGATGAATGTGCTGTAAGATAATAAAAATGAGGATTGAAAGTATTCAACTTGGATATCGAACTGCATATCATTCATATTGATTTATAGTATAATTTTACAACTAAGTGAGTCTCTTACGGAGTGCAACACGCACTTGCAGAGAGATGGAAAAAGTTACAATAAAAAAATATTTAAAAACTAAATGTTACAACTAAAGAGCTTGCATTTCGGAAACAAAGTGCTGTATAGAATTGTAACAGCCTAAAGACTTGGTGAAGTAGAGACTTGATCAATACCAGATACTCTAACACCCCCTGCAAATTGATGGGGAAGAGTCACCATCAATTTGGAACGTAGATAGTTGAAATGCATGGCTGTCTGGCCCTTGGTAAAAACATCTGCGACTTGATCTTGTGTTGAAATATATCGAACTTGTATGTCTTTGTTTACTACTTTTTCTCTGATAAAATTATAATTCACCTCAACATGCTTAGTCCTAGCATGAAACACAGGATTGGAGGCCAAAGCAATGGCTCCTACGTTATCACACCAAAGGATTGGCGGAGAAGATAAAGAAACTTGTAGTTCTTGTAGTAACATCCGGATCCAATATAATTATGCAGTAGCCAATTCCATAGATCTATACTCAGCTTCGATACTGGATCTGAAGACCACACCTTATTTCTTGGCACTGCAAGATATGAGATTTTGGCCAAGAAATACACCATATCCGCTTGTAGATTTTCTATCATCTAGGGATTTTGTCCAATCTGAATCACTAAAAGCATTTATAGATATGGATGAAGGAGTATACAACAATCTATAATCAATACTTTCTTTGAGATACCAAAATACCCGCTTCATAGCACACCAATGGGGCTCATGAGGGCTCTGTATAAATTGACATTATTGATTAACAACATAACTTATGTCAGGACGTGAGATTGTACAATATTGATGTACGCCCACAATTTGTCTGTACTCAGTAGCATCTTGTAAGAGATCTCCTTCTGTAGCCGAGAGTTTGGATCTTGAAGTGGTTGGTGAAGAAAGAGGTTTGGCCCCAAGCATTTTAGTCTTGTCAAATAAGTCTGAAATATAGGTGGATTGGCGCAAATGAAGTCCGGTATGATCTCTTGATACTTGTATCCCTAAAAAATAGTTGATAGGATTAAGATCTTTTACATGAAATTAGGACTTCAATTGCTGAATAAAATCGTTGATAGCCAAAGTATTTGAACTTGTCACTATTATGTCATAAATTAGGACAAAGATTTAATGCTCAGCAGTAGTCAATGTAAATAGGGAATAATCAACTTTATATTCAGAAATGTCAAGTTCAATGAGCTGTTGGGAAAGACGCCTAAACCACGCTCGTGGTGCTTGTTTAAAGCCATATAAAAACTTGTGCAATCTGCAAACAAAATGAGGATTGGATTCATCAATAAATCCTCTAGGCTGCTCCATATACACTTCTTCATCAAAAATACCATGGAGGAAAGCATTTGACACATCCAGTTGACGGATTGGCCAATTAAACGTTACTGCTAGTGATAAAACCAACTGTATGGTAGTTGGTTTTATAACTGGTGAGAATGTGTCATGATAGTCAACTCCACTCCTTTGGTCAAACCCTTTAGCCACAAGTCTTGCTTTGAATCTTTCCACACTGCCATCTTGTTTTCTTTTAACTTTGTAGACCCATTTATTTCGAACTACATGCTTATTGTGAGGTCTTGGACATAAAGACCATGTACCATTGTCCATCAGAGCGTCAAATTCCTGGCTCATAGCGGCATGCCACTCTGGATGAGACACTGCTTGTGTAAAGCAAGTAGGTTCCTGTTCATTTAAAACATTGGAAAAAACATACAAGGGATGTCTAGTGGAATAATAAACCTTATAGTCAGGAAACTTTTTGGGTTTAGTATTACCTGTTCTGGACCGAGTCATAATGGTTGTGGCTATGGGTTGGCTTATGTGCTGTGAATGGTCAGGATTTGTCTGATTTGGTAATTCGGACAAGTTTTGAATGTAGTCAATCTGTGGATTTTGTGAAGTTTCTATTTGTAATTGAGGAGAACTAATTGGAAAGTCAAAACTTGAATTTTGAGTAGCCGAATGTGATGGTTGATATGCTGGAGAAGTTTCAGGAGTTGGTGGTGAATTGTCATTTGAATTGGACTCATTCTCAATGTTATGAACGTTGGAGTCATCCAATTCTAATGTGATAGGTGGACTTTGGCTTGTTGAAGTGTGGTAAAGGATTATTAGGCAACAATATATTTGATAAAACTGGAAATGAGCTTACCTATGAAGAATTGTTTGGCACCACACTCTTTGGGGAAATTGAACTTTTGGCCATATCCTTACCTGGAAATTGGTCTTCATAAAAAATGACATGCCTGGAAATATACACTCTACCAGTGTCTAAATCTAAGCAACGATATCCTTTTTGGTTTGTTGAATATCCTATAAACACACATCTTTTGCTTCTAAAAGTCAATTTATGTGGTTGGTAAGGTCTTAAAAGTGGGTATGAACAACAACCAAAGACACGTAACTCTGAATAATTTGGTTCTTTGTTGTATAACACGTTTTAAGGTGACCTTTGTCTTAAGACTTTTGTTGGTAACCGATTTATGACATGAATTGCTGTTTGAAAAGCGTCCACCCAGTACCTTTTTTCAAGTCCTGATTGAGCAAGTAAAGTTATTCCAATTTCTTGTATGTGACGATGTTTCCGCTCAGCAATTCCATTTTATTGAGAGGTATGAGGACATGTTAGTCTATGGAAGATCCCATATTTAGATAAAAACTCTTTAAATTGATTTGATAAAAATTCGCCACCATTGTCTGTTTGCAATTGCTTAATGGAACAAGAAAAATAATTCTTAACAAGAAATTTAAATTTAAAAAATATAGCAAATACATCAGACTTATGATAGAGGGAATACATCCAACTGAATTTGGAAAAATCATCAACAAAAAGAAAATAATGACGACACTCGCTTACAGACGGTACTGGTGAAGTCCAAACATCTGAATGAACTAAAGACAAAGGTACCACAAATTGACGAGTTGACTCATAAAAATGTAATTGTTTTGCCTTCCCTAATTGACAAGCATAACAAAAATCTAATTTATTGACTGAGTTGGACAAAGACAAAGACTTTGTGTGAGCTAAAGACTCTAAAATAAATTTAGATGGGTGGCCTAGCCTAGAGTGCCAATTATTTGCAAAGGTAGTAACTCCTATGGTAACTGTTAAACACTGTAATTTATTTTGAAGACTCTTGCTGCCGGCAATAGAATATAACTCATTTTCAACCTGCCTGTGGAGTAGCATTTGCCCTGTCTGATTCTCCTTCACAGTGAAATCAGATCCAGTTAGTATAAAATAGCAGTTGTTGTCTAAACAAAATTGATTTATGGATACCAAATTTGTAGAAACATGAGGACAATAAAGAATATTTTTGAGGTTGAATTTGGTTTGTCCAATTTGTAAAGATGTTGATCCAGTGCTTTTAATTAACAAACTATAACCATTACCTACAATCATAGTGTCTTGGCCAGTGAAGGGTTGTTGATGAGTGAGGTTCTCTACTTCTGATTTGATATGGGCATTAGCCCCACTATCGGCATACCAAACTTCTGATTCAGCAGGAGCATGTCGGCCTTGATATGAAAAATCAAATCTGTGGTAGCAGTCAAGAGCCATATGACTTGCTTTTCCACATATTTGACACAGGGCCGATTTCCTGAGGCATTTTGTCCTTGATTTGGCTTTGTCGCATGTGTATACTGCTATATATGAGAGGGAAATGCATTCCGAGTGTTTGGTGTGGGCCAATTTGTCTGCATTGGAGGCTTCTTTTTTGACAGGAGGTTAATTTTTTGTTTACTAGCAACAAGTGCAAAGTTCGTGGTATTGGAGGCCAAATACGCACGCTGGGAATGAATCAATGCTTCATAACTCAAGAGCTCAACATGAAAGTCCTCAATGGTTAACTCATTGTCTCATGAAGCAAAGTTATAGGAAGTAATAAAGGGATTAAACTCATGTTGCAGACCACCAAGAATAAATGAAATTAAATTTTGGTCATCTACAGGTTTACCTGCAGCAGCCAATTGATCGACAAGAGCCTTGGCGGATTGAAGATAGTCAGTAATGGTGCGACTACCTTGTGAAATTGTTTGTAGTTGGCGCTTGATATGAGCAATCCTTGACCGTGATTGACTGGAGAAGCGAGCCAACAAAGCGTTCCATACTTTGTACGAGCTATCCAAGCCATATACACTAGAGACCAAGGTCTCGTTGATAGAGGAAAGAATACAGCCAAGAAGAGCTTGATCTTTCCTAAACCAAATACCATAAGCTGGATTTGGGGTATTGTCAGGCAAATTCTTACTGGGTGCTGTTTCTGAGCCATCCACGAAACCTATAAGAGAATTGCTTCCGAGAAATGGCATAAACAATGATTGTCATCCTAAGTAGTTGGGTCCTTCATGCTTGAAGGAGACAGGGGAGGAATAGTGCGGGTTTAAGGATCCATTTGTGACGTTGCTTTCAGGGTAAAGGGTAGAGGAGTTTGTGTTGGGTGAGGCCATTTGTAGAAGCGTAAACTTGGCTCTAATATCATGTAAGATAATAAAAATGAGGATTGAAAGTATTCGGCTTGAATACTGAACTGCATATCATTCATACTGATTTATAGTATAATTTTACAACTAAGTGAATCTCTTATGGAGTGCAACACGCACTTGCAGAGAGATGAAAAATGTTACAACAGAAAAATATTTGAAAACTAAATGTTACAATAGAACAACTCGCATTACGGAAACAAAATGTTGCACGGAATTGTAACAGCCTAAAGACTTGGTCAAGCAGAGACTTGATCAATACCAGATACTTTAACATGTGCCACATACTACTTAGTATGATCAAAATAGGATGAGAGTGATGTATAGCATTACTCATTTTTTAATCATGGATTCTACTTTTTTTCAAAAGAATTGCGCAGCGCTTACACACTCAACAATTGTATCTAGCATTACTCTTTCCATCAGCTTAAACTTGAGCAAGTGGTGATTTCACATGGTATCAGAACAGAGGTCATGAGTTTGAACCATAACTCTACACTTTATCTCTATTTAATTAAATATTCCACTCATTAGGCCCAATAATTGAGGGGGAGTCTGGCCCACATGTGAAGGAAAATATTAAAATATAATACAAATAATTAAATCTACATTGTTACCCATATGACTAACACAACAAGGGGTAAATTGAGTTATATTTAACAATTAACAATTATAAACCAAATACACAATATAAAATACGAAACAACAATAAATATAAAGAGTAAGGATAAGAGAAAAACAAACTCAGTATTTTAACGAGGTTCAGCCCTACTGCCTACGTCTTCGTCTCAAACTACCTATTGAGGATTCTCAAATTCATTATTCAACCTTCTTCAGGTGGAGATAGAAACCTATTACACATTTGAGCAGTACTGCTACAAAGAATCTGTGTAGAACACCCTCTACAATTACAATCACCTTACACATGATGATTCAACTATTTTCTATGTAGAATACCTTCTACACGCATAAGGGTTATACACACTTTTTTACTAATAAAAGAGTTGATAGTGGGTAGGTTATCAGAGAACACTCATCAATGAGTGAAATGAAAACAATACTGCGCAAAACTATGTATCTCTCAAAATGAATAAGAGTTAAGGCTCAGTGTTTAGAGAAGAGAGATTAAAAGCTATGAATGAATGTTGTAAAGCTTGCAATTGATGTGTGTATGCTCTTGTTGTAAATTTGAAGATCTTAATTGAGCTATTTATAGGCATATGAGACTTCATTTTTAAATTTAAAAGGATTCACATGTAAAAAAAAGAGCACCATTCATTTTTCAAGATTTTCAAATAAAAGTTTCCTTTTTTTACAATTGTAAAAGACAACAATAACATCATTCACTTTTCAAAATTTTCAAACCAAAATTTATACTTTTCGTATATGACAAAAGGAGCATTATTTACTTTTTAAAATTTTCAAACAAAATCATCTAACTTTTGCATATGTCGAAAAGAACATCAATCACTTTTCAAAATTTTCAAACCAAACATCACATGTGAAAGATGACAATCAATCATCTTTAAAATTTAGTTTCAAATTTCAAACTTTTAATCATGTCATGCACATGTGAAAGATGACATTCAATTATCTTTAAAAAAAACAAAATTCAAACTTTTAATTTTCAAATATATC
The DNA here is from genome assembly GCA_022457165.1 of Juglans mandshurica. Taxonomy (NCBI): domain Eukaryota; kingdom Viridiplantae; phylum Streptophyta; class Magnoliopsida; order Fagales; family Juglandaceae; genus Juglans; species Juglans mandshurica. The sequence goes on from CM039621.1 coordinate 37,140,468, forward strand.
ATGCACATGTGAAAAATGCAATTTGATGCTTTATGATAAATTATTCTTTTTGATCCTTACCCCATTTGGATAGTAAAACTGTTTTATCTCATCTCATTTAATTATTACAACTTTATCAAATTTTCACACAAAATATAATAAACAATTTAACTTTTTTAAATCCTAAAATAACAGTAATATTAAAAAAATAATATTTTAACAATATTTTATTCAACTTTCAACTTTCATCTTAAACATTATCATCTTATTTCACTATCCAAACCGCACCTTAATCCAATTTTGAATTTTTCAAGAGATGTACAAAATTACTCTAAGAGATTTATTTGTAAGCTTGTTCCCTTTCTTACTCATGCTTGATTTGTTGATGTGCTTAGCTCTATTGTATAGACAATTTGAGGTTAAAACTCATTTATGCATGAATTCATTTGTTATCATCAAAATTTATATGTAGATATATAATTATATGAAACTTGAAACCTTAGGTTTAACAATACATTTTTTCTATTAGCTCAAACTTTTAAGATAGGGAAATGATACTTGCAGTCGTGAGTATGCAAGCGCCGTGCAGTCACTTTGAAAAAAGTAAATAAATATGAGATTCATATGAAAAAAAATTAATTTTTTTATAGTAGACCCCACTTTTTTTCAAAGTGAGTGCATGGTATTTATACACTCCACGACTGTACGTAGTATTTCTCTTTAAGATAAGTGGTGATTTCCACTCCTCCATCCATAAATGCAACTTGGGACTTGTTTTTTGGTATCTTTAGGAGGACTCTGAGACTGTCACGAGGTAGTAAATGAAAATCCTTCGTGCATTTGAAAAGAAAAAAAAAAAAGAAAAAAAAAAGGAACTTAACAATTTTCAATTAATAAGAATAGCCAGATTAATTGGTGGTAGTGTATAGTCTTTTTGGAAACGCTCTGCTGTGGGTTTTGGTGTTTTGCTTGGGTTCAAATATTTCTTGCATGGCGGCCCTCGTGCCTGCCACTGCAGGCCAGCCAAGGTCTTTTGCTGACCTTGTTTCCGCTGTACCTCAACCACTGCCAGAGATGGAGATTGCACCTAGGGCTCCAAAAGTGATTGACGGTGGACTTTGTTTCATGTTTTCGGGAGAGGAAATTGAAAAAACTGCTTTACCATTCCGGTTCTCTTTGGTTCTAAAGTTCCTTAAACAGAGACCTTCCCTTGATGCCATTAGAGAGTATATTCGTCTGAGATGGGGTTTGTCTTCTTCACCAGTGGTCTCGACCATGCAGAGGGTAAGGAATGTTTTTATTCGTTTGTCTAATGAGGGTGATTTCAATAAGGCCTTGTCTAGGGAATCCTGCGAAATAGCAGGAGTTCCTTACCGACCTTTTGCTTGGACGCCGGAGTTCAATGAAGCTTCTGAACCTCCGTGCGTGCCGGTATGAGTGTTCTTACCGGGTCTACCTCCAAACTTTTTCCATGCCTCGGTACTTAGATCGCTGACAGCGCCGATAGGAAGGTTTATTCGCCGTGATAATCCGACCGTTTGTGCGACAAGAACCGATGGAGCCCGTGTTTGTCTTGAGGTTGATGCTTCCAAAGAGACCATCTCCCATTTTTGGATTGGTAAACCTGGTCTGCCAAGGAGTCGGCGCCAAGAGGTGGTATACGAGACTCTCCCTGCTTATTGCATAACCTGTAAACAGCAGGGTCATAACATACATACTTGTAGACTTGATCCCGAGATGCAGAAAAAGAAAGGGAAGGGAGGACAGATTTGGATTAAAAAAGGGGAGAAAAGGGAAGAGGAGTGGAAGTCGAATATAGTAGATATGGTTTCGGAGTCCTTGGTGGAAACTGAAGGTATTGCTTTAGACTGTAAGGAGAGGCAGCTGGTGAGCTGCAATGACAACGGGACTACTGATGCTCCCAGTAAGGATGTGGTAACAACGACTGTCGATCATTCCCGGTGTATGGGCCATGCAGGACCGAGTGGTGAGGCTGCGTAGCAGATGAGTCTGCAGAATACTGTACAGAAACAGAAACGGCCGGAGAGGGAGTCCCAGCAGGGGTGGCAGGTGGCGGAGCACCAGCAGGGTGTACAAGAGGATGAACAGCAGCAGGGACTGGAGGTGTTAGTGATTCAACAGGGTCTGTCAGAGGGGGAACAGGAGCAGTTGTGCTTTCATGATACTGAAGTAACACGCAACACGCAGCAGCTACAGCAGGCTCATGAACGAGTCCTGCCGATTGAAGTGTTGGCAGAAAGTGTTTTGGCAGTTGAATGTGACTTGTATGAGAAGGGGTTGTCGCATGAAGGAGTGAGTAAAGTACATGAAACCGGGACCCATCCCCTGCAAGAAAACGTTCCGCACAACGTGACGGCTTCCTTATGGTCTACCCTGCCTGTTGGTTGTTTGGCTGAGCAAGAAAACTCTGGAAAAGTGGGACCTTCTATTACGGAAATGCAGGGTGAAAGTGGGATGAGATTGCCTGGACAGGAGATACAGGTAGCTTCCGTGGGATACCATGATGCAAGAGCTGTTCCGGAAAACCATGAGATTGATGGGTTAGTGCGTGGAAAAATGTTGTATATTAACATGGAAGAAAGTCAGTCTGATTATGAAGTTGAAAGAGATAATTTGCATGAAGACTCACAAAAAGACTATAATTCTGAGTCAGGTAGTAGGAAAAATAAGCCTCGAAAGTTAGTTCAAAAAAGGTGCTCCTCTAGGGTGGTGATTCGCCCTTCTAAACTCAATTTATGATTAGTCCAATCCTCTTTTGGAATCTTCGGGGTATTGGTACTTCTCAGGTGAGGTTGAAAAAAATTATTAAAGCGCACAAGCCTAACATTTTAGCTCTGGCGGAGCCTTTCTTATTGGAGGCTCGTATTCCGGAGTTCTTGAGTAAATTTAATTGTGATAATTACATCTCCAATGAAGATAATGCAGGCAAAATATGGTTATTGTGGAACTCGGATGTCTCAGTTCAAAAGTTGGCTAGTTCTAATCAATTTTTGACGGTCAAAGTTGAAGAAAACGGTCATGGTTTTATTCTCACTGTTGTGTATGCTAAGTGTAACCACAATGAAAGGAAATCCCTCTGGGAAGATTTGGAGGCTACAGTCAGTTTCTCTCTTCCTTGGCTTATTTGTGGGGATTTTAATATTATTAAAGATGACTCAGAACGTAGAGGCGGACAACCTCGTCAGTTCACTACAATGGCTGATTTTAACCTTTGTACTCAGAACTGTGGTTTGGTGGATATGAGATTTCAAGGCCCAAGTATGACCTGGTGCAATGGCCAAGGCGGACTGGCGAGAAGTTGGGCAAGGTTAGATCGATGTTTTATTGATTCTAACTTTCTTAATTACTTTCCAAATGTTTTCTATAAGGTTTTGGCTCGCACCACCTCGGACCATTCTCCCTTGGTGATTCAAATAGAAGAAAATCCTTTCAGGTACGGTCCTAGTCCTTTTCATTTTCAATTCATGTGGACTGATCATAAAGCTTTTCTGAGTCTTATGGAAGAGGTTTGGAAGCAGGAAGGTATAGGCGTTGGTCTTAATAAATTGTCTTCTAAATTGAAAAGAGTTAAGATTATTTTACGTGATTGGAATTACCGTGTTTTTGGTAAGACTACTGCTATTATCCATGAGTTGGAACAACGTATTGAAAGATTGGAATCCAGTCTGCAAAATTGCTTTAATGCTGAGGATGATAATGATTTAATGGTTACCAAGCTAGAATTATCGACTTGGATGAGCCGAGAAGAGACGCGTTTGTCTCACTTGGCCAAGAAAAATTGGTTGAAGGATGGGGATCAAAACTCAAAATTTTTTCATGCTATTTTGAATGTTAAGAAGCATAATAGGGTTAGTGATATGTTTTTGGCTGACGGTACTCAAATAAATTCTCCTGCTAAAATTCATCAAGCTGCTGTTGAATATTTTCAGGATTTTTTGGGGCATCATAATGGTTGTGATATGCCTGATCTTAACCATCTTATTTCTCCTGTGATATCTGATGAGGAGAACCTTATGCTTTGTAAAGATCCTTCTCTTGATGATATTAAAGTTGCCCTCTTCAGTATCCCTATTGATAGCAGTCCGGGACCGGATGGTTTTGGCTCTGGTTTCTTTCGTACTTGTTGGGATTTTGTTAAGGAGGATCTCATGGAAGCCATCCTTGAGTTCTTCCATTCGCACCACTTGCCCAGGTATTTCACTGCTTCCTATATAGTTTTGATTCCTAAGGTTGATAAGCCGAATGGTTTTGATAAATTTAGACCTATTAGCCTTTGCTCTGTCTTCTATAAGATTTGTACTAAGATCATTGTGGCTCGGTTGACTAATTTGCTAGCTAAGATGATAGCTCAAGAGCAGGGGGCTTTTATTCCTGGTCGTAGCATTTTTTAGAATATTAGCTTAACTCAGGAAATGGTCCATTCTATTAATAAAAAGTCTGTCGGCAGTAATGTGATTATTAAGCTTGATATGTCTAAGGCCTATGATAGAGTTGATTGGAAGTTTCTTCTTCATGTTTTGGATGCTTTTGGCTTCTCTGCTCAATTTTGTAATTTAATTAAAGTTTGCATATCTACGCCTTGGTATTCTATTATGATGAATGGTACTCCCAAAGGTTTCTTTAAGAGTGAGAGGGGTCTGAGACAAGGTGATCCTTTATCGCCTTATTTATTCATTTTATTGCAGGAGGTTCTCTCTCGCCTTCTTAAACAAGCTTTTGACTATGGTCTTATTAATCCGTTTTCTCAGGTTAGAAACACCCCTCTTGTTTCTCATCTCATGTATGCTGATGATATTGTGATTTTTGCTAATGGCAGTAAAAAATCTATGAAATGCTTGATTCAGGTTTTGAACTCTTATGAAGCTTGGTCGGGCCAAATCCTCAGTAAAGCTAAGAGCGCTATTTTTTTCTCTAAACATATCTCTATGCCTAGAAAACGCTCTATTCTTCGTATTTCTGGTTTTTCTAAAGGTTTTTTTCCATTTAAGTATTTAGGTGTGCCTATTGTTACTGGTAGATTGAAGGCCTCTGATTTTACTGATCTGCTTGGTAAGGTTAAAAAGAAAATTGCAGGTTAGAAGATGAAATTACTCTCTGTTGGTGGTCGCACTATTTTGTTGCGTCATGTCCTTTCAAGTATGGCCACTCATTTGCTTGCTGTCTTACATGTGCCTAAGATTGTGATCAGGGAATTGAATAAGATTTTGAGTTCTTTCTTTTGGGGTGAGTCTGAAGGAAAGGGTAAAAGAAAATGGGTGGCTTGGAAAAAGATTTGTTGTCCCATTGAAGAAGGCGGGTTAGGTATTAGGGACTTCGGGGATATTCAGAGGGCCCTTCACATGAAACTTGCCTGGAGGTTGATGTCAGATAATTCCTTGTGGGCAGATTTTTTCAAATGCAAGTATGTTAGGGAGAAACATTTATCCCTTTTAGGGCCTAATAAGGGCACTCGGTTTTGGAAGTCTATTGTCGATAGTATTCCAGATATTATGCATAACTCTAAATGGATTGTTAGGGAGGGTAACCTCTCTTTCTGGTATGATAATTGGGAAGAGGGTGGTCCCCTACATGCCCATTATCCTGTTATTGATCCTATGATTAAGATTAAAGAGTGTCATATTGAGAATGGTTGGGATATTCCTCTTCTGGAAAGACTTGTGGGCCAACAAAAAGCTAATGAGGTGTGTAAACTCTTGGCTAGAAGGAAGGAGGGGCAGGACGTGCTAGTTTGGTTGAAGGAGAAGGATGGTAGTTTTTCTACTAAAAGTGCTTGGGATTGCATTAGGGTTCATGCTCCTCCTCTTAATTGGGCCCAGTGGATTTGGCACAATAATATCCCAAAAAAATTTTTTATAATGATGTGGAAGGCCTCCAATAATTGCCTGAGTGTGGATGCCAAGATTAAAATGACTGGGATTCCAATGGTGTCTAAGTGTAATTGTTGTGCTTCGGGAAACATGGAGGATCTTAATCATGTCCTTTGTACTGGTGAGTTTGCTAGACATCTTTGGCGTAGGGCGGCTGTTCAGTTAGGTGTGCATAAGGGTGTTTTCCGTACTTGGCAAGAACAAATTGATTTTTGGTTCCGTCGGGCTAGCAAGTCCTCTCAAGTTAAGACTATCTTTGGCTTGCTCCCCTCCATTGTTTCTTGGAAACTTTGGGAGAGGCGTTGCAAAGCTAGATATGATGGTCTTTTGGATACTATGGAGACAGTTTGGCTTTCTATTAAAAGTTGGATTTGTAGAATCATGCAATTGAACAAGAATCCTACGAGACTTCCTAATCAAGATGTTGCCATCTTAAAGAGATTGGACATCCATGTCTTGCCTCCTAGAGTTAAGAAAATCTCTGTGGTGAAATGGAACCCACCCCAGCGGGATAGGGTTAAGCTTAATACTGACGGGAGTAGTATGGGCAATCCTGGCCCATCCGGGGCTGGGGGTGTCATTCGTGATGTCAGTGGTAAGATGTGTGTTGCTTTTGCTGTTTCCTTAGGTCAGGGTTCAAATAATCTTGCTGAATTGAGAAGTTTGCTTGAAGGTGTCCAGAGATGTTGTCATCTTGGTTTCTTTCGAGTGGATATTGAAATTGATTTCCAAATTCTGGTTAATTGGATTAAAAAAGGAAATTGTGACCTTTGGTATCTTGAGGATTATTGGGACGAGCTTCAAGTCTGCCTGGAACAACTGGATTATAGAGTGAGTCATGTTTTTCGTGAAGGTAATGGCGTTGCTGATTTCCTTGCCAAAATGGGAGCTAAGGGTTTGAATATGGAGTGGTCTGAGGATCGTGGTAATTTGCCTAGTAAATTAAGAGGTCTTCTGCGCATGGACAGAATTGGTCTTCCCTATTTGCGTATATCGTAGTGAGGTATTTTCTTATTCCAGCTGGTTTTTCTTACTTTTCTCTTATCTGTCCGAGCTGTTTTTTCTTGCAGGTGATTTTTAGGTTGGTTGGCTTGAATCTTTTGTATTTTCTTTAAGAATGAAATTTAGTTTGAGGCCTAGGGTTTTTGTGAAGTCTGGGTTCTGGTCCTTTTTGCTTATGTGTAACCCCCAGACTTCTGGCTTGTAACCACGGTTTTCCTCCGCCACAAGTGAGGGTTCTTTAATAAAATTTGGGTACCGTCCTCTTCTTTAAAAAAAAAAAAAATTAATAAGAATAGCCGTCATCTGCATTACTTATCAATCATTCGTAGTGGTTCGTTAGCATCTTAGTACCAAGTCCTTGTTAATTATATGACAACATTGGAGAAACTGTCACCATTTACATGCATGCATTGTTTTTTAAAGTTTTAGGTAGATGCTGACTCAGAAAAAGAGTAAGCTTATCCACACAAGTACTAGGTGTCCCCACTCCCACCCAGAAGAAGAAGAAGATGCATGGCAAAAACTGTATAGTACGAAGTCCTTGATAATATGACAACACTCGAGAAACTGGCACCATTTATATGCTCTTGAGGTTTTAGGTAGATGCTGACTCAGAAAAAGAGTAAGCTTATCCACACAAGTACAAGGAGTCCCCCCCCCCCCCCCCCCCCCAAAAAAAAAAAAAAGCAGCACCAGATGCCTAACATAAAGTCCCTTAATGAAGCAAGACCTAAGGTACGAAGGGGACTTCATGGGTCCTATACATGTAATTCATGTAATGGCCGTAGTTGTTAAGATCGTGGGTAGATAGAACGTGGCCTCCCTCCCCTACCAAATTAAACTGCAGACCTAATCAAAAGCATGCATCAAGATTTACATGCAACTACTGCTTTAATTAATGCTCATGACCCTCCCCCTCTTTACCTTCTGTACTAATCGAATACCCCATGATTTTGATAGACTTGAAAGAGTGAGATGGTCCTCCAATTTAATAATTATGTTGAAAAGCATATATGCAAATTAAAACTTGTATGGTACTTATAAAGAAGATTTAATCTTAATTGCAAGCTGAAAATACTCAGAGCGCACTGTCTAAATATATTATGAGTCTCCATATTCGAGAAATATAGTGTGCATGGTGAGTTTACGTTAGGGTTATCTATTGACTTACCTAATTAATAGACTAATCTATGGGTTTTCAATTTAAACTCTTTTACTCAGGAAAATTCTATTTGTACTTATATAACAATATGTACTAGCGTGTCAGCTATTGATATACTGAAGATGAAATTTGAAATTTAAAACTTGAATTTAAAAAAGAAAACTGATAAAATAGGTATTGCATGTACATAAAATTATAAGTATATGTAACATTACTCTTTACTCTACGTAGTTCAAGAATCGTTAGACTACAATAGTTTCTAGGGGTGTACAAAATACAATCCGGACCGGAAAAATCGATCGGACCAAATACTCTACTAATCAGTCTCGGTCCCAAAAATTGTGGATCGAAGAAATTCGGTCTGGTCCTGGGGTCTATAAATTTTGGATTGGACCGGACCAAGCCCCTATATATTTTTTTAAAAATATTTTTAAAAATTTAATATATTATTTTTATATAGTAATGATATAAGTTAATAATGTAATTTTCATCTAATTTTTTTATCATTGACCAAATAAAATATTAAATAAAATATTCTATCAATTAATAATAAATCATAAATCATACGATAATTTATGTCATTATATGTAAATAGTTAATATATCATACATTCATACATACTCTATTATTTACACTTAATTAAAGTAATTAGGTAATTTTTTTAAATACCTAAGTTGCAAGTAAGTATGAATAATCTATGTATAATGAAATTATTTGATATTCATTAACCATATATAAAATGTATGACATTATTAATAATTATACATACTAAAGAGTAAAGTCTAAGTTAGTAAGTAGTAACTATCGACATCATAAATATTTTTTTAATAATCCACATTAATAATTCATTTAATTTTAATTTAGTAATTTAAATATTTATTTATTTGTAAAAAAAAATGAAACAAAATAATTGGGCCTGACCGAACGGACGGGACCGGTCTGGTCCAGAAAAATAATTGATCGAAAATTTCGATCCATCACCCCCAACCGAACCGACCAGATCAATTTACACACAATTAGGATATTTTAATACTAATAATATATCTAGACAGACATCAGTCCTTTGTTTTTTGAAAATTTTAAAAAAATAATGTGAAAGAAAAATAAAAACAAAAACATTACATATCAAAAACCAAAAAGAGAGAGATCAGAGAGAGAGAATGTCTCAAGGATGGAGGGGAAAGGTAGGTCCCCTAGATCAGGGTGGGGGATCCTCCTCCCATGCACATAGATTGATCCAAGGCGGATCATTAGGTATTTGTTTACTCTAGGGGGTGGAGCGACGACCCCATAGAAGGTGAAGGGACCCCCTACCCTCCCCTAGTTTCTAAGATGAAGGGCTCAAAATCATATATATATATATATATATATATATATATATATATATATTCATTAGGTATTTTTTTTTCCTTTCATGTATTTTTTTAATCATTATAAATATTTAAAAAAAATAAAAAATTTATAAAAATTTATAATATCATTAAAAAATACTTTCTTAATCATTAAATTTAGGAAAAAAAAAGTTCGGGAGAAATATTCAGGAGCATTTTCGAGATCCAAGCATTTCTCATAATTTTTCAGAGAAGGATCAATCAATTCATTGATCATCTGTCTTCTACATAAATTAAGAATATTGTTGAATTTCTGCAAGCATTCAAGAAGAATAATACTACATATAGTCGTGAAATGCGTAAATGATGTGCAGTCGCTTTGAAAAAAAGTGGAGACCACTATTAAAAAATTAATTTCTTTTCAAGTGTATCTCATATTTATTCACTTTTTTTAAAACGATTGCACGGCGCTTGCATACTCACGACTGCAAGTATTATTTCTCCATGAAACAATAAGTCAGCCTGCAAACGCCATTCCTTTCTTCCCGACACATCCTTTCTAATTATTCTGTCTGCTTTTACGTATTCCTCTCTCTCTCTCTCTCTCTATATATATATATATATATATGTATATAGCTCTTGGAAAGTGGTAATCAAATCAGTGAGAATGGCCAAATTATTGTAACAGTCTAAAGGTGCTGAAGTCCCATGTGTTCGATTGGGAAATAATAAAGTCCCATGTGCTCTGCACATAAATAGAAAACGACGTCTCATCAAGTCTTATTGCATGCTGAATATCGATAGTTAATTATATATATATATATATATATATTAATTTTTAAGGTAGAAATAGATTGATTTAAGAGGGAATATACCATGCATAATTAGCAGTAATTTAAATAATTTAATGAACCTTTTCACCCATGAATTGGAAAGTGTCCAAATCCATCCATGCTTTATAACACAATGCAATAATTAGTTTATGGAGAAGGATACAACATTAGTGCTCTAATCCCGAGGTAATTAATCCTAACTTTCTTTTGAGGCGCTCGAGTAACGTACTCATCTACATATCATTTCAGAATTCTTCAAAATAATGGCTGACCAAAGGACGAAGTAAAAGTACTTCTCTACAAACTCATAAAATTCTAAGATATTATATAATATATTAGGAAAAAAGTTAATTTGTCCCATTCGAATTTTTTTTTTAATTTTTTTTACTTAATAATTAAGAAAATAATTTTTTATTAGGTTTTAAATATTTGAGTGATAATGTTTTATTAGGTTTTAAAAAATTAAAAGTAAAAAAAATATTATAAGATTAAGACTGATTAATACATTATTCGAATACAATTTTAAATATTATTTTTATTTTAAAGTTTGTAAGAATTATATTCATTTCTGTATTTCGTTTTGAAATATGTTAAAGTTATATTGATTTTTGTGTTTAAATAATGATTAGATAATAATTAGATAAAATAATTAAAAATTAAAAAATACCTTGTATTTGAGTTTGGAAAACAAAATTACGAAAATTTTATAAGAATTTTGAGATATTTTCTTATTCGCCAAAAATGCCCTTAAGCTCTTTCAAATTTCAATTGCTTTACCCATCCTTCTTCTTTTCCATGAATGGACTTCTTATGCATGCGAGACACGTGCTCATCAGGAAGTCAACCACGGTCCACAGCGCACAGTCTTTCACAGTATCTACTGATCAATTTGATCATTTGGTTGAGATTCTGACATCTATGACTCGCAAGTACCATAGCCCCAGAATTCTATTTATTTTTGTTATGTAAAAAGGTCAAAATAAGCAGAAACTTCCATTAAAATATGTAATAAAAACAAAACTATTAAGTAGTAGTATATCCAATATCACGTATGGAGCCTGGAAATGGATAAATGGAATCTTACGTGCTTAGTTTATTTTCAGAAAATTTCTCAATTGATTTTATTTTATTTTTAATTATTATAATTTTTTTAAATTTCTATACAAAATAAAATAAACAATTTAATTTTTTTAAATTTTAAAATAAAAATCATATTTAAAAAATATATTTTAATAATATTTTATTTAACTTTTAACTTTTATCTCAACTCATCTCATTTTATTCGTGGAAACAAACGAGATTAGTTTTAAAGAATTTTAAAGCACCGTAAATATAATATTAATTATTAGCTGATTTGAAATATTGGCTCGATGTTCTACTATAAAAGTTGATGCTGATTAGAAATAGGTAAATACTATTAATGCCTCGTTAATTTGTGAATAGTAGTGAAATGATTTGAGTTAAAATATTTTATTGAGTTTTGAGAAAGGACAAAGAAAAAATTGAATAAAAATATTATAAAGTTAAAATATTATTTGAATATATTTTTTTAATATTATCTTTGTTTTGAAATTTGAAAAAATTGAATTATTTTTTGTATTTTGTATGAAGGTTTGGAAAATTTGTAATGATTAGATGAAAACAAAATTTAAAATTAGAAAATATTTATGTTTGAGTGATATTTAAAAAGAAAATGAGATGTGAAGTATAGGAGATTGTGAATGAGATTCTACATATAGGAAGAAGAAATTGGTACTCATCATAGTAGTTTTAAAAGGTTCTAATTAGAATATCGATCGACCAATCTTTTTAAAACATAAATGCAGACGTGAATTAGGTATTGTTCAATTATTAAACATTATCGTTGATATTCCGCTACCTGCATTAATTCTTCCGGTAAATTTCTTTTACTTTATTGGATCCTTCACATATATATAGTACAATATATATATATATATATATATATATATATATATATATATTAAGATGTTTTATGGAGTTTTGTAAAGATTGAGAGAAAAAGTTGAATAAAAATATTATAAAGTTAAAATATAATTTTTTAATGTAATTCTTGTTTTTGAAATTTGAAAAAGTTGAATTATTTTTTATATTTTGTTTAGAAGTTTTAGAAAATTGTAATTATTAAGTAATGATAAGATGAAAAAGTTAAAAATTTGATATTGAAAAGTGTTTATATTTATGATGTTTGAATATTGAGATGAGAGACTCTTGTAGGCCTTAATTTTCTATAGAGTAGTGCTACAGAGCAGCCACTGTAGCTGTGCACACATTGCACACACTACGTGGCTGCTTCTAGTGTTTTTTTTTTTTTCTCTCTCTCTCTCTCTTGCCCAATTCTCCCCCCATGCTTGATTCACCTTTAGCCTAGCCCGGCACTGTCCAGCCTCACCGCCACCACCGGCAACTCCCCTTTACGCCGGCGACCAAGCCAGTTACCACCGATCTCTCCCACGTGCAGCACTCACTCTCCCCTACGGTAACCTAACTCTCCACTTGCGCCACCATACGCGGCCACTCAGGCCACCACACTTCCATCACCTCACACCGGCGACCACCTCTCGCAGACCCAGCCATCACGAACCTCCCTCTCCCTCTCCCTCTCCGTCGCACACTCGCAAACTACCCATAAAATGAGTTTCACACGAGCTCGGGGCCATCGACGGCCCTATCACAGCCGTGCGTCGATTCTAGCCCCACCAAGCAGCTCCCTTGACCACCGCGACTCCTCTCTGAGCCAACCAAGCCCTCCACCTCTCTCTTGGTCTCTCTGTCTCGCCCGGTTCTAGCCCCATCAGCTCTCTCTCTCACAGTCCGATTTGGATGATGTGTGGTTTAGATGATGCCACATTATGTGTGCAATGGATGCAGCCAAACAGTGGGTTCTCCCAAGTTTTTTTCTTTTCTATATGCTAATTATTATTTTTTTGAAATACTATATGCTAATTATTAAGATTGAATAATATCCTTGAAAAATTCATGTACGTAGAATATTTATTCTTATATTATAATTTTCCATTAAGATTTGAATGACCCAAAAGTGTTGTGACTGTACGTGACATTATCTTATGATCTACGTATGTTGTCTCATTAGTAACCAAAAACATAAAAAATGTGTCATTTCGTACCGTGCTTCATCAAAGCCGCTGCAAACGGGTCCTATCGCAATAATCATCGTTGTTTACAAACGGTGCCGACGGCTCATATATTAATTATGATCATGGGTTGTTTGTCTGCATGTGGTCCTATCGCAATTATGATCATCGATCAATCGTTGTTTGTCTGCTTGGGTGGTTTGTTTCATGCGAGGCCGATGGAACATTGGATTAATGTACTTAGTACCTTTTTTCTTTTTTGATGAAAAGTTGCCCCATTTTGGTTAATATGTTTCTTTCTTATATACAACCGTAATTATGATATTAAAATCAGTACTGCAGAACGGAGTAATTTTACGCAACCTTTCAAATATCTACGCATCACATTTTTTTAAATTTTAATATTTTTTTAAGTTTATTCTTTTTAAAATAATTTAATTTTTCTATTTATTATTTGTATATTAAATATTTGATGAAATAAAGAATAATAAAAATTAATAAATATGTGGTGTGCGAAAGTTGAGAAGGTTGTGTAAATTTTTTCCAAAACAATATATACACTTGGAGAGGAAATCCCGAATGGCTAGCACCAGATAGGCCTGGGCGATCGCCTAATTCCTGAATGTGAGCCCCACTACCGAAGTGGCCAATCAATACCGAGAGGGCCAGGCCCACTGCCAACACTGACTGGATAACCACCTAGCGATGATAGAGGATAAGAACAGTTACAATTTAAATTCATTAAACGATGAATTCTCATCTCCAAGTTTGAATTTGAATAATAGATATGTCTATTTTCATTTAAACAACAACAACGGTTCAAATGACTCTATATAAGATGGAGTAATTCTACATGCAATGGTGAAGTGCGTAAACACCGCGTAATTGCTTTGAAAAATAGTGGAGTCCACTATTAAAAAATTAATTTTTTTCAAGTAGGTCTCATGTTTTATTCACTTTTTTCAAAGCGATTACGCGGCGATTGCATAATTCACGGTTGCAAATATCTTTTCTCAATAAGATGAGAATCCATGTACGTAAAATGGATCTGATTCTTTGGTATTAGAAGATTTATTTTCAGTCACTGATTTAGGCATCGAAAGCGTTCTCTCGAACTTCCAAGCCGCCTTGTTCTTTGGTTGTAGGTGATCATGCGGCGGTGACGGTGAAACACGTCCATAACAACACTAGTACTGTTTATAGTTTGAAAAATACTAGTCTGCCGCCCCCACTCTTACCGCACGGATTGACCGTTCGGTAATTTTTTTTTTTACCGAATGATGAAGGAAGTGATTTTAAATGTATTGGTGCATTTTTTTTATTTTTTAAAAATATATAAATGTATTAAAAAAATAAAAAAAAAATTACTGAGCAGTGCACCCAACGGTAAGAGTGGAGCGGCAGAGTAGCCCCACTCTTGTAGTTTTGAGGAACGGCAAAAACGCATGCCTGCAAGATTTACGTGCATGGCAATGATCTTGATTTTAAGGACGCCAGAACTTTAATTTTTATCTGTGTAATATTACATGATTAAAAATATGAATTCTGTACAAGTATTTGTAGATGATAATGCCTCACACCGCGTGGATTTATCTAATGTACAAGTACAAGTATTTCTTAGGTATAATTTGTGTTGACTTGACTTTTCTTCGTCTTCTAATTAACACGAGCACATACTAGGAGTGGTTTGGATTCAGAGATGAGTTGAGATGATTTATGAATAGTAGAATAGAAGTTGAATTATTTATTATATTTTGTGTGGGAATTTGGGAAAATTAATTTGGGATTTGAAAAAGTTGAATTGTTTATTATATTTTATATAGAAATTTGGAAAAGTTGTAATGATGAGATGAAATGAATTGAGATGGGTTGAGGTGGGCTGAGGTGGGCTTTGAATGCAAACGACCCCTAAGATTCCGTTTGGATTTGAAAAATATTTCATCACATTTTGTTTTATCACATCTTATCTTATCATTGTAATTTTTTTAAATTCTTACATAAAATATAATAAACAATTCAACATTTTCAAATCTCAATTCAACATTTTCAAATCTCAAAACAATAATAATATTAAAAAGAAATATCCTAATAATATTTTTTTAGACTTTCATATTTTTAAAATCATTTCATTTCAACTCTGAATCCAAAACAGCCCTAAATAGATCGAGGTCGCAACGACACTTACCACTGTACAATATTGCAGTAATTAAGAACAAAATTAAAATCTAGAAATGGAGCTATTAAATTGATCTGATCTTGCGGTTTTGATCTTGACTGAATTGAAATATTGAAAGAAAAGTTCATCCCCACACCCCAAACACGACAGTATATAAGTTTTTAGTTTTTTTATTTATTTTCCTTATCAAATGTGTAGTATATGGATGATGAGTAGAATAACTTAATCAATTTAAAGAGGAATAAAACCAATTTAAAAAAAATTAAATTAAATTAAAATAAGTGTGATGTATTATGTGTGGGATGATCATGAGTAGCGAAGATCAAGATCAAGCTAGCTAGCTTTCAGTTTGAGAAATCTGAATAATATATGCCTGAAGAATGGCTGCTTCAAATTCAATACCGCCTCAGCTCTCTTCATTTTTTAGAATTAAATATATATTATTTTTCATCAAATTATTTTAATTGTTCTCGCTTATTAATTGTACTATATATATATATATATATATATTTTAGAGTCATGCTAGATACAGTTGTGGAGTGTGCAAACGTCGCACGATTCTTTTAAAAAATAGTGAAGTCCACTATTAATAAATTATTATTTTTCATGTAGATCTCGTATTTATTCATTTTGTTTCAAAATGATTACACGATACTTTTCACAACTATAAATATCAATTCTCTATACCTTCAGTATTGTGCCCTGATGAGAAAATAGATATGATAATATAACGGATTTTGTTAATGATCGATGATCGTTTATGGGATCGAACAATTGAGAGATCCAAAGTTGGCAGTTGGATACTCTTGACCTCTGGTCACTACACACACAAACAAACAAACATTTATATATAATATTAGACATCTTTTGTCCTTCAAATTTAAATATATTACTGCACTCTCGATTTCAATACAGCATTTTAATATTCAACTAGTTACAAGAAAAATAGATTTTTATAATCAATTTATTATAATTAAAAGATCATTTATAATTAATTTCAATTATAAATAATCGTTTTATTAAAATTAACTGTGCAACAGTCCAAGCTAGCCATGTTCATCGAACAGTCCAAGCTAGCCAGGTTAAAAAATTATGGTTAATTTCTTTGGTACTTCTTTGTTCTTGTACGTTCTTGTTCTTTCTTCAGAAGCTAGCTGCAGACTGCAGTACTATTACTAGCTAGAAACTTAGAAAGTTACCATGCATGCAGGCCGGCTAGACAAGGCAACCGATCATAAACGTAGAAATTTGGTAGCTAGACAAATATGTCGTCTGAGGTGGTCATATCCAACCCATCCCAGTACGTATATATAAAGTTTTCTTGTTCTATTTAAATGAACAGTAGTACAGGCCGTAGGTTAATTTCTTGTCTTAAACAATAAAACATCACCATGCTGCAGCTAATTATAGGAACCTTAACAAATTAAAACCGCATCATGATATATATAATATATATATATATATATATAGTAGTAACAAATGTTAGAATTCTTTAATTTTTTTTTTCTTTTGGTTAAGACCCCAATTAATTTTTTCACATAATCAATTCTTGGCTATATATATATATATATATATATATAATATACAACTGTTTCAACCACATATGATCCATATATCAAAGCCATTGCTTCAAAATTTACTACTAAGTATTTGCTGCCAGAATCAAAAACTGAATATATCAAGAAACTCTATTCTTTCATACTGTTTTACATAAAGTTTAACCGGTCTTTGTATACATATCCTTTTAAAATTGTTTCATCCTATTTTTCTTTTAGCTTTCACCGGATCTCGAAGAATTCCACAAAAAAACTCCAATTTTACTCTATTTATTATATATGTATATATATAAACTACAAATATTAGGTGAATTAATTTTAACCAGTCTTTTTAAAGGTAAGATTCAAGATGATCATCAGTCGAAGTTTACGTGTTAGTACTTGATCCAATGTCAGCAAATTAAGGGCAGATTAGATGGTGACGTTGAAGGAGGCCGTACACATTGTAACTTTATGGGCGACACTTATATATTTATTTATATTATATATATATATATATATACACACACTCATGTTAACGTACGGCTTATCTGTCGTAAGAAATTAAATAATAGTTTTATTATATAGAAATAACTTTGCGTATCAATCTGTGAATTAATGTTGTTACTTTTATATTCTAAATTTAAATTAGTATTGTTTTCAATAAAATCTACTTTCTGACTAATCATATTGAATAGATATACATATTAATGCGTAAAATTACTTATAATTATATTTTTCCATTAAATAAACCGATAATATTACACCTGCAGCCTCGATCGTCATGAGCAAAGCATGCAAGCACCACTTGAATCTTGATAGATCTGAAAATTACGTGCAGACAAGCACGCACCACTATATATATATATATATATATATATATATAGTGGGGACGATACATACGACAGATCATCATATATCGATATATATGTTGAGCACTCGTGACAAGAGTACCAGACTGATACACCGAAATGCCTATATATCCTGATTTTCTATATATATATATATATATATGTAAAATATGGTCCATATATCCTACGTCTATTATCCTGGCCTCTTTAGTTTTTAATTTTGGGTTATTTTCTCTATTTTTGGGCTATATCATGAATACATGAGAAAGTTTTTTTTTTTTTTAAATAATATTGGGAGCAGCCCTGTTTTGGAACATTCGGATCACATCTTACGTGTACCCATATAAAATGACCAAAAAACCCCCACAACAAAACTCACTTCCCTCTCATTTCTCGTTTCATTTTTCTTGCTCCTGTATCCCTTGTCGCCCGAGCCCCCCGTCTCCGCCCCTCGCCCATCCTCTACCCCACCCCCACCACCCGCCTGCGTCAGCATCCTCACCCCCACTCGGCGACGGTATCCTCTCCCCCACCCCCACTCGGCGTCGGTATCCTCTCCCCCACCCTCACCCGGCGTCGCCATCCTCTCCCCCACCTACAACCTGCATCGCATCCTCTCCCCCACCCGTATCCCCGCAGGCCAAATGAGAGACATGACTGAGAATGGAGGGCTGAGGGAGGTGTGGTGGAGCTGGTGGTGGCTGAGGGAGGCTCGAGGTGGCGGCTAGAGTCGTGGATGGCGGCGTATGGCTCGGTAAGGGGCAGATCCCGTATAGGTGAAACCTATTTCGAAAAAGAGAGGGAGAGGGATGTCGTGCTTGACGAGGCTAGGGGAGGAGGAATGACTCGGTGGTGGTGGTGGTGGTCGGTGGCTGCGGTGGGAGGCCCAATCGATGACGGTAGCGAGGGGTTTGGGCTGCGACGGGAATGCACACATGAGAAGAGAGAAACGGGAAGGAGAGGGGGGGCTACGAGGATGGATTTTGAGAGAGAAAAAAAAAAGAAAAGAAAAGAAATGAAAATTAAAAGAAGATTGCCACTAGGGTGCAGGGGCTGATCCCTATAAAAGCTGTTCCTCCCTTTTCAAAGAATGGTTTACATAAATAATTGAACCCATTACGTACGTACGGATCATGATGATATTCAATTCTCTGCCGATGATGTAGCTAGTAGCTAGCTAGGTTTCCATTAAGATACAAAAAAATTTTAGTAATTAGCTGATGAATTAATATATATATATATATATATATATATATATATATAGTTTAGATTATAACAACAAAATCTCTCCAACTTTTATCATCTGTCAATGTCTACGTACTGAGCTTGATCTTCTTCTTCTTATAAATTCATATCAAACGTGACACAAATAATGTGTTTTTTCCTTAATTAATAAAGATATTTTCAGATGATCAGCTTAATTCCATTAATAGTTAAATTATATTCAACGTCGACCTAAGTACTTCAAGTTCATTACAAAACGGAAAAATCTTATTGCAAGCAAGCTTGTGCATCAATTCGTACACCAATATTAATATGTAATACATATGTTTAATGAAATGATGTGAATTAAATATGAAAATAATTTTTATGATATAAGAGATTTTCTTTTTTTTTTAAATATTTTTTTTAAATAAAAAAAATTATCAGTACACGATATGGTGCACGAACTCGTTTGTATTTAGCAAAGCCCAAAACATATTTGAAAAGGGAAAAAATTATAAGAGAAGTACTGCAGCTGCCACTAGCGCGCGTAGGTCTTGACCAGAAACGACCTAGCTACCCTCCCTCCTACTTACCCCCTGACCGACAGGATCAGATGCATGCCGAAGAAGACCATGGAAGATGAAACTATATGTGGCTTTTGTTTGTAAATTTGTTTTATTACACCCGAAATAGTTGTTAGAACTACTAGTATTTTGTCATAGATATTACCAGAATCTTCATGATATTTGTGGTGGACGATGGAGCGAGCGAGGTAGCATATCATCCAATTAATATATTCGAGGAGTCAAACGAACATATATATATATATATTATGGCTAAACCTAGAGCTAGCTAGCTAGCTCGGGAGGGGCATGCAGGAGGGCCGTTTGTTTAAGTTCTCATGCATGAGAGATAGTCATGGATGATCGATGTTATAGATGACAAGTGTGGAAAACTATCAGTCAACGCAAATGCATGTGATCTTAAATATTGTTGATCACTTAATAATTTCTTCATTTTTCTTCATCATCTACTTTCTTTTCTTTTCTTTCTTTCTTTTTTCTGTTTTAGCAAATTCATATATATATATATATATATATATATATATATATATAAAAGTGGGGGCGGGGTATTGACTTAAACTTAAAGCGCGGCAACTAACCAACGCAACTTACACAACAATATTAATGTCAAACTGTCCCATGGGCCGTGATAAGATCTCTCTCGGCCAATTGCATGGAGGATGTTGATCACGCATGGGCAAACCACCGGTCAAAGTCTAACTTTATTTTCTATCGATCATGCGCACACAACCACCCTAAATATATACTTGCGTTTCTCATCCCCACCCACACCCTGTTCCTGGGCTCTCTCTCTCTCTCTCTCTGAATTTTTTACCATTTCTCTTCCAATTAAGCTTCTGGTGAAGCCAAATTAGGGCTATCTGTATAATGAGGAAGCCTTGCTGTGACAAGCAAGACACAAAGAAAGGAGCCTGGTCCAAGCAAGAAGACCAGAAGCTCATAGATTACATTCGAAAACATGGTGAAGGATGCTGGCGTACCCTCCCTGAGGCTGCAGGTATGTATCGGCCCAGCCAATATATCGATTAACAGCTCACGCGTACAGCAAATATATATATATACATATATATACACATATAATATATGAATTACAAAAACAAGAAGTACTTCCTCCCCCGGCCTTTAATTTGTTATTTCTCGAACCAGCAAACTAAATTCATCTCCTACGTACGCATCTTAGATTAAAATATTCTGAACCGTTCATGAGCATGACGCGCGGTCCAGTAGTACTTCTCCGTTTCTGTGTTTAATGAAAATCTAAATTTAGATGTCCCGAACTTCGTCGTTAGAGAGAGAGAGAAATGAACAATTAATTAATTATATGGGTATTTTTCATCAAATATATGCATATATTCAAGGTATTGCATTAATCTCCGTATAATTCATGTTGATCAGGCCTCCTTCGCTGCGGTAAAAGTTGCAGGCTGAGATGGATAAACTATCTACGGCCAGACCTTAAAAGAGGCAACTTCGCTGAAGATGAAGAAGATCTTATCATCAAGCTTCATGCACTCCTAGGCAACCGGTGCGATATATATTCTTCAACTTTGACATTATACGGCCCAATTTTGTTTCCAATTCCGTTTCTCTTTCCGTTCTTTTCGGCTTTTCCTAATATATATTAAGGCCCATTTGGATTAGACTAAATTGTGATCAGTACTCTAATTTTAAGCTGAGTCTGACATCCAAACACCCAATTCTCAAATCATATAATTAAATTCATTTCAACTCAAAACCTCTTTATACTTTGGACCAATAACATTTTTCAACTCAACACATTTTCATATGCAAGATCCACAACCCTTTTCGATTTTTCATAAATACATCTAAACTTATTTTAAGTGGATCCTACAAAATTCACTTCATCATCCCAATTCATCAGTATTTATAAATAACTCAACTCAATGGGCGTAAATGAGTTTTTCATAATGACGCAAATATTGCACATAAAGACTTTGCAGTCTTGCAGAAGTACGTATAATGTGTAAAAAAAACTTCTTGTTCTATTTGTACACTTATTTTCTGACAAGAAAAAGAACGAGGAAAAAAAGTTTCTCATGCTACTAATTACTATTTTCATTATTCCAAAAATGCAACCATCTTCTACGAGTTATGTATGTATGTATGTATGTATGTATATGATTTGAATCATCATAGGTTTTGAATAGTGGTAAAATGTTTTCAGGTGGTCGCTTATAGCTGGAAGATTGCCGGGACGTACAGACAATGAAGTAAAGAACTACTGGAACTCTCATCTAAGAAGAAAGCTGCTAAACATGGGAATTGATCCAAACAATCATCGCTTGAGCCAAAATCTCCCTCGTCCTCAAAACCCGATCAGTACATCTTCTGATGCAAAATTATCTGGTTTGAAATCATTTGTTGTTGAGCCACCTATCACGAAATCTCGAGGCTTCGACATCAATAATAATATTAATGATCAAGTATCCGACGCTGGAAGTTGCTTGTTGGAGGATGATAATTCGTGTAGCTTGCCGGATTTAAACCTTGATCTGACAACTAGCATTCCTTTTACTCCTGTACTTGTTGATCATGATGTCGAAGAGAGACAAAAACATAATCATGAGTCTAATGCATCAGAGCCAGATCAAGTAGATCTTCACTTCAGTCCCTCTCCTACGCTTCTTCTATTTCGATAATCCATCCCATTCTTTTCTGTCAAAGCTTTCAAGTATTTGGGATTTCAAATTCGATTTATGGTTTCACTTCGAAACCAATTCTTTAGGAAGACGCCATGCATATATAATGTGAATTAAGCATTTGGCCGGAAAGGCCAGCAAACAAAAATGCAAGCCAGCTACGAATTTAGCACCTGAAATGATCAGAGACAACCCCATTAAGAATCTTCGACGAAGCGCAGCTAGCTAGCTACAGGCATATAATTCATGATGACTGATCTCTTCCAATATTCTAACAAATCCGTCCCATAATTTTCAGCCTGAGGCAAATGATTGTCACTCATGACATGCTGCAGCTGAAACGACTTGAGCAGTTTTTTCAAAGGATTGCGCACCAACTCGAACCAGCCACTAGTCTTACGGTGGCCACTGATCTCTTGATCCATGTAATAGTCTATTTCCCAAGAGAAATTACTTCACTTGTTCCAACTTTATTTTCTTGTTTTTTCTTTTAACATGATTTATAATTGGATTGTTCAGCACTAAGATTTGAATGTTTTGGAAAGATTGGGTTAATTACACTTTGCCCCCTCCAACTATCACCAAATTCACAATGTGCCCCCGAAACTATTGATTGCATTAAAGTGGACCCTCTTACTTTCAAATCGTCCTAATCCCCCCCTTTTGTCTACAATGAGTGTTAAATCGAACGGAAGACTCACACACATGCTTCTCACATACTAGTCCTTCAATGCAAAGACAAAATCACCCCTCACTCCATCGGCTTCCATTTCCCCAAACTGAACTTCATATCCGAAAATTCCTAAATCCAAAATTCGAAAACCCTAACACGGAAACCATTGGCCATCGATCAATTGCGTAATCATTGGTGTTTCGTTTGTCTTCGCACCAATTTGAGTGGCTTCATCAAACATTTTTGTTTGTCTTCAAGCTGATATCTGTCTTCTTCGCGCAGTGGGTGTCGTAGAGGTGAGACCATCTCGAAATGACTTCATCTTTGTCTTCATCGAATTTGTATATTTTTTGTGTGAAACTGAGTAATTTGGAATGACAAATGTTTTGGTTTTGAGGATGTCCATATCCAATATTGCATGTGAGTGAGTTTAATGTTGTATGCTTCCTAATATGACTCTAGTGCATTGCTGAGTGACGTTAGTTGTCCCAGTTCGAGAAAAAAATAACATGGGGGTGTTGTTGTCATCTTTGTTGTCGGGTTGTGACAGAGGGAACACAAAGGTGGTCTTTTGCATAGGAAAATGTACAAATTTATCTGTTTGGTCCAATAGTTTTCTTTTTTTTAATTTATGGTTGATCTAATAATTGACTACGGTCCATGACTAATTTAATAGACAATATTTTGTAGGATGACTACGAGAAATTTGTTATTTCAAGTCCATCATGGTGGGGTAAATGATAGGCAGCAGAATGAGGAATATGTTGGGGGTAAGATTGATGTGTACCATGAACCATATGATGAGAATCAACTATCATGGATTGAAATACAGACGATTGTGACCAAGTATGGTTACCATCCAGGTGACCTAGTCAACTATAGAAACCCTGGCTTGGGGATGCACAATGATCTTAAATTGCTTACATCTGACCATGATGTGCTGTCTATAGTGGCTGCACTTCAGGGTCAACAAGTGGCTCATTTGTATCTTGTGTCTCATTCTCGAACTTCAGTGCACCGGTCTTCTTTGCATGATCATCACGTCGAGGAGGATGTGAGTAAGGATAAGAATGATGAGGAGGAAGTAGAAGCACGTCTCCTTGGACTTAATGATCTATTTTGGAAAGAAATGTTGAGTAGTGAAGATGAGTTGTATGACATTGATGTTAACATAGAGAGAACATCAAGGTCAAAGCCTGCACAACCAATGAGCAAAGGTGTTGAGTCTCAAGTGACAGTTGATGATAAAGAGCCCCAATCTTCCTCAGATGTTGAGGAAGAGGAGGATGAAGGGAGGAGTTAGGGCAGAAGTGGTCCAAGGTGGCCAGAGAAGGATGACATAGGTAGGGGTGTAAATTTAAACCAGGAAATCGGAAAACCGGTCTGAACCGGACAGGTTGGTCTGGTTTTGAACTGATCCGGTCCAGAACCGGTTCCTATTTTATGAAAACCGGCCAGATCCGGTCCGGTTTCAGTTCCGTAGTTTCCGGGACCGAACCGGACCGGATCGGTTGGAAAAAAAATATAAAAATTAGTTTATATATTATACAAAATATATATTATATAATATATAATTATATATTAAATTCTTATATATAATATATAATTATATATCATATATGAAATAATTTCATATTATAATTTATAAATAATAACATAAAATGTTAATCTTAAATATGAACATTTATAATTTGTTTGATCATATGTTATTAATATAATTATTTATAAGATAATGTTGTTATAATTTATAAAATACAAGTTTAATCTTAAAAATGAAAATTTAATTGATCATATGCTTTAAACATAATATATATATTAAATTATTAATAACATTTTATTATATGAAGTAACACTTTATTATATGATTTTTACATTTAAAAAAAAAAGCGAAAACCGAACCAGACCGGGCCGAAAACTAGTAAAACCGGAGGTACTGGTTTAGGAGGGTGATCGGGGCGTAATCGATTTTGAAAAATGCAAAACCGGTACATACCAGTTCAATCCTAGATTTTGTCCAAAACCTGACCGGACCGGACCGGTTACACCCCTAGACATAGGTAAAAAATACTCTTTTATTTTCTTGTTTATTATTTTAGTGTTAATTTTTCAGAACCTGCTAAACAGTGCTTGCTTTCACATTTAGCAGGTAACTTATCTGATATAACACCAAGTGGCGACAAAGGACATCGTGATTTTGAGTTCCTGAGTTTCAAGCTATTGACTTGGATAAGCCAAAAAATATCTGTTGGAATGAAGTTTGGATCTATAATGCAGTTTAGAAAGATAATAAGAAGGTTGAACCTAAATATAAGTAAGTCTATAAAATTTGAAAAGAATGATGGGGATAGGGTTACTGTTGTCTGCAATATCTCTAAATGTCCTTACCGGGTTTGTGGGTCTTGGATTAAAGGGCAACAAACTTTCCAGATAAAGTCTATGAATCCAAGACATGATTGTAGCAGGAGTTATAAGAACTCCATTGTCACATCATCCTGGATTGCAAATAAGATGATGCCACTGCTTATAAGCCAACCTAATGTGCCTATCAATGCACTTGCTGATGAGATTAAGAGAAAGTGGGGAGTGGAAGTTCCTAAAATGAAGTTGTATCGTGTTTGAGCGAAGACTCATTTTACCATATTTGGCAGCCATAGAGAACATTATGCCAAGGTATGGGACTGTTGTGAGACTCTGAAATAAAAGAACCAAGGTAGTTGTTTATTAGTTAGGGTGGAATGAATAGCTCTTGAGTTACCTCCTATTTTTCAAAGGATGTACGTATGATTGACAGCCTGTAGAGAGGGTTTTAAGGCTGGTTGTAAACCATTGATTGTTTGGACGGTTGTTTCTTAAAAGGACCATTTAAGGGGTAGCTCCTATATGCCGTTGATAGGGGTGCAAATGATAACATGTACCCCATTGACATGGCCATTGTGGAGGCAGAGTTAAAGGATAGTTGGGGATGGTTTATTGTGACACTTATATCCGATCTTGGACAGCAACCTGAAGGTAGGTGGACATTTATTAGTGATAGACAAAAGGTAATTTTCTAAATCTTTTAACATATTCTATTAACTAAAACCTATTAAATGAGCCACTCATTGAATATTTTTTGTATGGTTTAAAACCAGCAATGGAGGAGTTGGTACCTTACAATGACAGCCGTATTTGTGTCAGACATTTATATGCCAATTTTCGAGAAGCTGGTTTGTGAGATCCATAAATTCATGTGTTTATAATTCACTTTATTTAAATGTGTTATTTATTTTAATTACATTATTCGTGTTATTTTATTTATATTATTTTATTTTGTGTTTTTATTTTTTGGGCTTGTGTGTGTGGTTAATGTTTATTCTGGGCTTGTATTTTTTTGTGTGTTTCTCAATGTGGGCCGTGGGTGTGTGACTTAGAGACCCAGCCTGTGTGTGTGTGATGTTTTGAAATGGCCCAAAGCAGGGCCCAACCCGTGCGCCAAGCGGAGCCCAGCCCGGGCAGAAGTGTCAACCCAGCCCCTCATTTAGCTAAACGACGCCGTTTTGGATAGAACCCCTTTGGGTTCCATCACTTTCTCCATGCGTCGTCCCTCTCTTCTTCCTCCTTCTTCTTCTTTTCTTTCTGGTTTCTTCTTCTACTAGCTGCTGTCATGCCGATTTCTTCCTCCAATCTTAGCACGGCATCACAGAAAAATTTCTTTCCCTCATCACCGGCCACCACCACCTTACTTTCCACCTCCTCCTTCTTACGGTTCTTCTCGGTGTCGTTCGGCTAGAGATTCCGAAGGCTTGCTGTCCAGCTGCCACTCCACACGGCCACCATCTTCCACCGTGAGCAGCTCCGTGTCGACTGGTAGTGAGCTTCGGGTTGCGCTGTCCAGCTGTCGTGCCACACGTCCGTACGAAATGCCATCTCTCCTCCACGGCTTGAGCTGCTGTTTTTCACCTTTCTTCTACCCGTGCAACACAGAAAAATTTCTTTCCCTCATCACCGGCCACCACCACCTTACTTTCCACCTCCTCCTTCCATTGTTCTTCTCGGTGTCGTTCGGCTAGGGATTCCGAAGGCTTGTTGTCCAGCTGCCACTCCACACGGCCACCATCTTCCACCGTGAGCAGCTCCGTGTCGACTGGTAGTGAGCTTCGGGTTGCGCTGTCCAGTTGCCGTGCCACACGTCCGCACGAAATGCCATCTCTCCTCCACGGCTTGAGATGCCGTTTTCACCTTTCTTCTACCCGTGCAACACACAGTCTCTCAAACCGCCATGCTTGGCCTATTTATGGGCCACAGCTTCCACAAATAAAATCTTCCGAGTTCCTCTTCCTTCCTCTATTGTCTAAAACATCTTCATTTCTAGTCGATTAGTATTTGTTCTGTGATTTTGTTGGTGAATCCGAGAGGTTGTGTAGTGTTAGTGATTTTTCCTTGGCTGTTGGACCATCCCCGTGAGTTACCCGTGTTGGTTAACTTGTAAATTGACCCAATCCGTGAGTTGAGAGGTCTTTTTGACATTTCTCCGTCGTGTGCCGCTGTTGAGCCGCCACCTTGAGCAACGCCCCTTCTGCTTGATTTTCCAGATTTATTTCCCATTTTTGTGTATGTAATTTTTCATCGCGACTCAATTGATTTAAATTGACATTATAACTGTTGTTTTATTGTAAACTGTTGGCATGTTGGAAATTGGACATTGGGCCGTTAAATTGTTGGGTTGTAATTGTAGTTGTTTTTGGTGTTGGGCCTTGGGCCAATTTGGAGGACGGGATTACACATGTAGTTGTGAAACTGTGTAATTGTAAATGGAGAGCTATTTTATGTAAATGAGTTATTTATTATTTCATCCAATAAATTGTTGTCATGCACATTTATGGTGTTAAATAAATTATACTTTGAAGTCACGTTATCTATTTTGAAAAAAATGAGACTGATTGTGTTGGTGCGTGTGTATCACGACCCCAAGCCGAGATGAGGCATTATCTCGGTGGAGCTCCTCTGGTCACTCGGGAGCGTAACAGACTGACGTGACGTCCCCTGAGTTGTCATAGGGCTACGACGGGAACAGACGAGACGATAACGCTCTCGTACCGATTCCGTGACCTTTTGGCTGGTGAGGTTAAATGATGTTTGGCCATGTACGCGCTGAGCGCGAAACTGGGCATCGCTCGTTACAAAGTCTCATGCACGGACGTTACCCGTGGTGTGACGATGAGAGCCAGGGTGTACGGACGGTCCATAGGGGAGACCGTGGTACATGCATAATTTCATAATAAAGGTTATGACTGGGTTAAATGTGATTTTTGGCATAAGTGATTGAAAATGTATTTTTGGGAAAAAGGAATAAGGTTTTGTTTTTCTGCATATTTGTCCGTATGGGGACGCGTGATTATATTAATGTGTTTTAAATCTCTTGGATGTTGTTTTGGTTAATTACTTGCTAAGATGTCATAATTCTCATTGTGGTGTTTTACCCTATGGTTCTGTCTTATTGTGTCGTAAAGTCTGACGCAGAGCCCGAATATGAACCCGAGGGATAAGCTCCGCTGGAGGTTTGAGTTGCTGAGATATTGTTTAGCGTTATGAGATTTGTTTCCCTTATGTTATTTCATGTCTTTAATTTATCTGTCGGATGACTGTATAATTCTTGTAAAGTTATTTTACTGTTTTTGAACAATTCTGGTACTTAATAAAGAAAGACCTTATTATTTCTCCGCTTCGAATATTATTTTGTACACTTAATGCATATTGTACACACTCTGAGCACTGGTCATTGGGGTGCGTGATCCGTGTGGTCAACATCCCAGTGTCACGAACTCCACAAAAATAACACGTGGGGGTCGAGGGCGCCACATGGCCATAAGGGTGTGGTTTTGAAGGAGAAATTGTGGCAGGTAGCCACATCATACACTAAGAGGAATTTTGATTGAAAGCCCTCAATTAGCCTGCATATGATTACTTGAAGGTCATAGACCCATCATAATGGTTTAGAGTATGGTTTAACACATTTTCAAAGTCTGACCTGGTATTGAATAATCTTAGTGAATGTTTCAAAGCGTAGATCAGTCCATCTATTGTACTGCCTCAATGTTTCAACGCGTATGTCAGTCCATCTCAATGATTGTAATCTCAGTAGAGACCATACATAAGAAACTGATGGGACGATGTCAGTTGGAAAAAGGAAGCAATTGGTAAATGGGAGAATATAATCACACCTTGGATAGTTGCAAAACTTGAACTTATGAATGACTTATCCATCTATTGTACTCTAATGTATGTAGTATGTGGTAAGTTTGAAGTTAACAATGCTGGTAGGTAATCTGTGGTTGATTTGGAAAAGAGGACCTGCTCATGTTTGATATGAGACATGACGGGTATTCCATGCCCGCATGCATACACATGTATTGTGTATTCTGACCAAGACCCCAAGGGATATGTGCACCATTACTATAGTGTGGAGATGTGGAGGGCAACATACGAGCCTTTAATTTAACCTATACATAGTGAAGATCAGTGGCTCACTATCACATACGAGAAGCCCACTGCTTCTAAGGTTAGGAAATAACTTGGGAGGCCAAAGAAACATTGAAGAAGAAATGAGGGCGATCAACAAGGAGCAAACAAGTTGAGGAAAACTGGTGTGCATATGACCTGTTCGAGATGTAATCAAGTTGGTCACAACAGAAGAAAATGTCCGTGTGGGAATGCAGACACACCCTCCTTCACTTTTGCAGCAGAATTTCAAGCTCATTTATTTCCAGATAAACAAGTTAGTGGCTACTTCTTCCTTATTTACTATACAATATTCATTTACATATTGCTTGAAAATGTTGAGAATGTTAATTTACAATTAAATGTGGTACTAGGTCATTTTACAACCTCCAATGTCAGAGCATTCAGAGCTAACAACCCAATCCATGCAAATTGAGCACGCTCCATTGTCGCAGCCTTCACAGGCAGCATGGCAAACAAGTCTAACAGTGTAGACTCCCCTGTCAGAGACTTCGCAGGCAGCATATCAAATAAGCCAGGCAGACCAAACTAATCAATTGCAAGCCAATGTGGGTCGTGTAAAGATGTTGGCCAAACGACCACCCAAGAGGCGGTTTGTAAGACTTGGGGCCACCACTCATAGACTCGTACACGTAGACTTGTGTTTGTGAACTTAGATGTCGATACAAGCAATCTAGCATAAAAAAGACTGTGTTTTTGTGGCAATCCTGGAAAGGGAGGCATGCAATTCAGAGTTGGTCAATTGCCACCCAACACCCAAGTGCCTCCTTCCAAGACTAATACATCAGTGCAGAAAGGGAAGGGTGTAGAGTCATCTTCACGTGTGGAAATGATGAACGAAGATAAAAAGCGGAAACAAAAGTGACCAAACTGGCAATATTGACTTGCTGTTGTAATGGTGTAGTTAGGGTTTATTGACATTATTGTTATTGGAAAACTTTTGTTGTAATGGTCCATAATTTACATTTTTGATTTTATGGTGACATTCCAATTTAGGGCTTTTAATATGTAGGGTAACATTATTATTAATCATTATCAACACAATAAGTTGTTGCCACAAAATTCACTTCATAACCAAATTACATACAACAAGTAATATCCAATACAACATTCAAATCCAAAACAACAACTACAGTCAATACACATCCAGAAAATTACATTAACCAATCTTATGCTATCACCAAGTAATGGCGACCTTCATCAGCATGATGAGACATTTTCATGCAGATAACAGCATCAACCAGAACAATTACAATGACACCACACTATATTAAGTTATTGTATTTCTTGCGCAAGTCTTTAGACTTTTCTTTCTCCTTATACAAAACTCTTGGATATGTTTCATGCGCTCCTTCTCTATCACTAAGTTAGCCTCTAATTTCGTAGATTTTTCCTTCAACTTATTGCATAACTCTTGGATATGCTCTCTGCGCTCCCTCTCCATCGCTAAGTTAGCCTCCAATTCGGACTTCTCAATCTTGAACTCACGACTCTGTATCCAGAGTCTATCTTGTAGTTGGCCAATTACATCTCCGCACGTGGAGCAAAAATTATCATCTACCCAATCAAAAAATGTACAAAACTTGTCTCCACCCTAATGTTGACAACCAGGGGTCTAATATGGGCATCTCCAGAACTTCCTTTTGTAGTTATCATCCGTAGTTGACACTCTTAGACGTGCTCATAGATTGCAACGCAAAATGGGCCATCCAATGGTGCTTTATCACCCCAACTTGTGCTAGATGAACCAGTGGACATCTTTCACAACCTGCTGAAATATGTCAAGATTATGAGTGCAGAAAGAAAACAGTCGAAAAAAGGTTGATGAGCAAAAAAATTTCTGCTCTATAGAATTGAATCGATATTATTATTTACAGACTATTGCAGCTTTATACAAAAGGAGAAAAGAATCCTAACAAACTAAACTGGAACATTGTTTAAGCATGATATCGAATCAATATCATGGCAAATAAACTGAAACATTGTTGAGCTACAATATACAGTCATTTATAGCATTATTGAGCTACAATAAACTCAAATAATTTTTTCACTTAACAACATACAGTCATTTATAGCATTCTTGAGCTACATCAAGGCGGGAGATTTGTTGTTAATACAAGTAATGGATTTATTGCGATGGAGAAATCACTGAGGTATCTGCGAAGGACAAAGCAATTTGAATGAGTGCTTTTCCAAAAAACTCCTCTGCAATGGAGTCACCGACAACTCAAAGGGGATGCCGATGTCGTGGTCGGCAGCTAACATCGTGGTCGGCAGCTTTGCTAGGGTTCGTCGTCGCCCACCTTCTTTGCAGTCTGCCCCAGCTTATTTCTCCATTGCGCCCAATGGCTTCAAGCCAAACGTTCTTCACTTTGAAATGAAACCATTTTTGAGCATTAATGAAACGAGTAGTTTTGGCTATGGAGTTTGAGGATTTTTGGATATGAAGTTCAGTTTGGGAAAATGAAAGCCGATGGAGTGAAAGGTGATTTTGTATTTGCGTTGAATGATTAGCATGTGAGAAGCACGTGGGTGAGTCTTTCGTTCGATTTAACTCTTATTGTAGACGGAATGTGGGGATTGAGACATTTTGAAAGTAAGAGTGTCCACTTTGATGCAATCAATAGTTTTAACTGCACATTGTGAAACATTATGAATTGGGTGATAGTTGGAGGGGATAAAGTGTAATTAACACAGAAAGATTTTGGGATCTTAGCCCATATGATTTTTTCTACCCTGGAATATTCTAATAAAGACGCTGTATCTCTATTTCTTGAAAAAATGGACAAGCAAGCTACACGGCCTTAAAAGTAGGACTTATTGTTCTGTGTGTATTTAAAGACATATTTCATACATGCAACTGCAAGCACGACCTTAAATTGGGAGTGGTATATGAATGGTTGGGCCGGAAATTAGTCAATAAGCAGTTGCCTTGGAGACGAGGGAAATTACGTATACCTATCTAGCTAGCTAGATTAATATTCCAGCTTACCAACGATTTTGTACGTAGGAGTGGTAGTTGCATATTATATATAACCGACTGATAATATTATGTTGATCGTAAAGATCAGCAGCTGATCTCATGCACTAATTAAATGTATGCATGCATGTTTTCTCACCTAAAAGCTGTCTTCCACCAATTACACGTATGTAATCATGGTTTGGTTGTTCTTATATATACAGGATACATGCAGCTAGCATATATACATACAACTCCCAGATTTTTTGGAGTACTGCTATTAATGGTGATGGCCGCATTATAAGGAAATCTAGTTGTAGCTTGACAATTCATATTATAATTAAGTAGGTGAACTTTACGGCACCGGGACGTAAGTAGGTGCATGGACATCATCTACAGATACATGACCATACTTGACAATTCATATTTTGTTGTAGGGAAGAAGAAATTTGTGATCAATTCTTAATATTCCAAGTTATATATATATATATATATATATATATATATTATAGCTTATATTGACTTGAACTGTTGATGGGTTTTTGATTAGGTTATCGTCCTGTTTAGGATATATAATGACCCTTCAGGACTTTGAGGTAACAATAATTAATGCAGAGACAACATTGGATTGAGTTGTAAGTTGTAACTACAGGTAACCAATCGGGTCTTAACTAATTCCAATAATATAGCTAGCCTAATCATGCATGTGTGTATATATATATATCCACATGTGGGATTTGCAGCGAACTTGTGCGTCAGCAGAAGGTTTTGAAATTTTGCGGTATTTTAATTCGCCACAACTATCACTAAAGTCGATGCAAAAGCAAATATAATATTTGCGGCGAAAATTTTCGCTGCAAATAAGCTTAAAATTGCCGCAAAAGAGCGACAATAATACGCACCGGTTGGAAGCCGCGTCGATCAAGAAATCGCCGTGAATAATGACTTATTGCGGCGACATTAATCCCAGCAGATCAAAAATCACCACAATAGACCCATTTTCTTGTAGTGACAAGACTAGTACAAGAAGAGTAGTACTAGCAATGATAATATATATGGTAGATGTAAATATTACATCGATGGGTGGAATAATGGTTGTGGAATTTCGAACAGAGAGCTAGGTAGCTAGCAGTTTATGTTGTTAGTTGGGCTTATATATAATTAAATCCTAGGTATTAAGTTGTTAGCTAGGGGGCGATCGATATCATGTCAAAGTGTAAGAGCTAGCTAGCTGCTAAAAAGAGCTAATCGATTAAATGACGTCCGGCCAATAATTAAAACATCCCGATGTTATTAATTATATGATCAACTTCATATATCCAACGTTGTACGTACTATAATATATCACATGATGTGCATTAATGATCCATTAATACATGATTTAGTAGTTACCGAAAGCAAACAAGCGTCGATCGGCAAAGTTTCTTCTGTTTTTGACAAATAATAATCGAAGGTAATGCATATATATCCGCCAATGTAACGATTTATTCCCAATTAAAAATAAAGTTCCTTAAAAATTTTCTTGAGAATTAAACTTATGAGAGTATAGATTACCATCAACCCGCGGGCCGGCCATAAGCTTAAGTAGGAATAATTCTAGACATAATCTTAGGCATGTAATCCCGCGTCATTCATTTAAAAAAAAAAAAAAGGTGAGGTTTATTATTAAAAAAATAATTTTTTTATGTAGGTCCTAAATTTGCATTTTTAGAATGTGCAACAAGCCCTGCGCGTTCCTTTTGAAAAAAATGATAAACTGGTACACACATGAAAAAATAATTTTTTTAATGTGTGTTAATATTATATAATTAAATTGAACTTATCTTCATAAATGGTTATTTTATATATGATGTTAGAACCATTTATTAAAGTGAGTTTGAAGGTGTGAGACCCCATATGATATGGATAAGGGTAGGTGGTGTATGAGATCTCACATTACTTGGGAATGAGAAGTTCTTACTTTTTATAAGGTTCCAATAGGGCTCCAATTGTATCATTGACTAGTTCTTTTGGAGTATAAGCCATGTGATTTGGATCTTTCATTGGGACGTTACAAATGGTATCAGAGTCTATCACAATCAGAAATGTGGGACTTGAGCCATACCACTTACAATGGATAGGCCCGACAAGGACGTCGGGAATTTAAGGGGGTAGATTGTGATACCCTATATGATATGGATAAGAGTAGGTAGTGTATGAGATCTCATATTACTTGGGAATGAGAAGTTCTTGTCCTTTATAAGGTTCTAATGATGTTCCAATTATATCATTGACTAGTCCTTTTGAAATGTAGGCTATGTGATTTGAGTTTTCTATTAGGACGTTACAGAAGGCGTGTTAAGAAATTTCACAAAAGTATCTCACAAACGGATATGATTTGCATTTAATTTTTACAAACTCTATATATTTTTTTTCATCAGCCTAAAATGCTGATTTAACAAGCAAGAAAAAAAAAAAAAAAAAAAAGGTTGGAAAGCTTGACTATACATGAGAAGCCATGGGCCAACCATCTCGTACAAGTTGATGACCCAATCTGAACCATTTCATCCATTGAGCCCGAAGAGCTAGGAGCCCCATCACCCCCACATGCAGCAAGACGAGGCCCAAGATCATAAACAAATCCTTCATTTGTGGTTGAGCGGAGCCTACACAATCTCCCCTTCATTTCCCTCAAACACAATTTTTAAAAGACTGCCATGAATCCCGCATGCAAATCCAATTCATTTGCGCTGTTTCCAGGTTTTGGGCTTTTACCAAAATCTGGTAAGTCGACGAGTACGTTGCATTTCATATGAAGAGATCATGCATTTTCGACATGACAAATATTCTGTCACGCCTTCAGATTTTATGTTACGGTACTGCGAGTATTAGGGGTGACCTTCTGTTTTGAAGGCAATAACATGATTATCTTCAAACAAGGCTCCAAAAACAATTTGATTTAGGTTGCATTTGGGTAGTGAGATATATTCTCAGATATTCTATGAATAGTAATAAAAAAGTAATGATAGAATATTGAATAATAGTAAATAATAGTAAAAAGTATGTGAATAATAATAATAAAATAATGAATAGTAGTGAAATATTTTGAAAATACCTAAGGTAATCTCATTACCCAAATTAGGCTGACTCAATTCGAATTAATTGGAAACCTAACAGTTTTGATTTATTTCAAAACTACTTCAACTCACCTATTCAGAACAATATTTCTGACCGATTTCAAGTTGATTCCAACTGATTTACATGATAGAGTTGAAAGGCCATAAAAATGAAACCACTTCTTCATATATATATATATATATATATATATATATATATATTTTAAGGATAATGCTACTCATCCCGCTCTATTTTCCCTTTTGACGTGTCCGCTACACTTTGCACAGCTTTTAAGTTTTTTAATCCCATGTTGCTTCATTCCCAGCCCATCGACTTGGTCTCATCCTCTTCCCGTTAAACACTTCATTTAATTTTTTTCAAGCACATCCCCATCTAGTCTGCCGTCCCCAGCCCTACGAGTTCGTCTCCATTCCCTCCCTTGACTTCACAGGAAAAAGGAATCCCCACTTAACCGTCACACCAACTGCTCCCAAGGATGTGAAGACCCACTCCGCTGCACCTCCCTCCTCTGCAAGCATCGCCTATAGACCACTGTAAACCACTCGGTTAGGCCCCTGTTCTTGCTCCTCAAAACAGAGCAGTCCCGCACGACTCCCACTGCTGTGAACGGTGAAGTCCAGCAACGGCAGCCCACGTAAGTGACACCCCCTCAGCCACAGACAACTCCTCCACCATCTCACGTAAGCGACACCACACGCTGCCGAGCTTTCTCCTGCAAGACCGAAATGGAAATTGCCAGGCTCCTTGTCTTCTATTCTGTTAGGCAGTTTAAGACTTGAGTGGCGACCTTGTTGAATTTTTGCCTTTTTTTATAGTTATCCTTAAAAGTGTTGTAAGCTGAGAAATGACTATAAAATATGTTTATGGAGTTTTGATTCACAACTAGCTGGAGTTTTATGCTTTTGTTAAGTTCTGGGTTGTTTCTTTAATCTTCCCAGCTATTTAATCAATTTTTACTTCAAAAAAAAAAAAAAACTCCAAACTCTTTCCTCCTCCACGACTCTTCCCATGGATGTTTCTGTAGACTTTTGAGGTCTTCCTCCCCCCATTCTCCTTCCTTTTTACGAATGGACTATTCATAACTCTCTCTCTCAATTTCTATATCTGGTTTCTTTGATAAGGTCGTAAAGACCAAGGGAAAATGTCAATTGTGTTTGCATTTCTTTAGTTTTCTTTCTTCACTCTGTTGTCTTGTCCCGTTTCAATTGCCAAAATTGGTCCTGCCTTTCCTTCTTCACTCATTCGGCCGCAGCAGCTCTCGCAACTTGCAACCAAAAAACAGCTTTATGAAACAAAGTACTTCACACAAATACTTCACCACTTCAATGGGGCTTGGGAGGAAAAAAAAGAACGTGGGACTGGGGGCGAAGTCGCTAGGGTAAGGAGGAAAAAAAAAAGGTGGGACGGGGGGGGGGGGGGGGGGGGGGGGGGGCTGGGGAGAAGGAGACCAAGTTCCGTAGCGGGGGATGTGTTTCAACTTTGCAACGTTGGATAAAAAAATTTAAAAGCTATCAAACGCGTAGGGCCACGTCAAACTGGAAGGAAAAACAAGATGACTGAGCGGGTTGAGTAGCATTATCCATATTTTAAATTTAAGTTTTTCTGAAGGACTGAATTAAAAAGAATTTTGATGCATATATAGTAACAATATTTAGAATAAAACTAAATAAATATATAAAAGATGCTTGAGTTAAATAAAACAAACAAAAAAAAACCTATATATCTAAAAAACACTTCTTAATATTGTTGGTTTGGCCAGGTTTGTCATGTTGAATATGACGTGGTTGAATGTTTTTATTAATGGATATCCTCGGATCCGATCCAAGTCATCATGAAAAAGTGACTATATATTGCCAATGGCCGTCCAAGATGATAAGAAGCAGACAAACAATTCCAGTTGTTGAAACCACGTCTCTCGATTGTCTTGTTTTACATCCATATATATCACATGCAATGCCGATCGATGCAAGTTTATTGTAATTATATAATAAACATCAAAATAATTAAGTACGTTGACAATGCCAAAAACATAAACCATCAACCAAGCACATGCAGTCAGATCAAGGAGATTGCGTATACGACAAGAGCATTGTTAATTTGTATGATGTCTATTTGAAGAAGAACATTAATTGTACCTCCAAATATTGCATGAACAACTTATATATAATGACGTAATTTATGTAATATCTCAAATTGAGTATAAGAATGTGTTTGTGGCAGGAAAATGATTTGTACAGTCTTACAATATGCTAGTTTCACTCTCTCTTTGAAAAAAGTGAGTTAGGGTTGGTTCAAGTGGTAAAAGTTTTGGCCTTGTTGATATGATCTATCTAGGTCTAAGGTTTGATGAATCCTCTTGGGTGCAAACAATTCTCATACTAATGAACTGGGTATTTGTCCCTTGAATTACTTGGTGTGCATTTGCTGGAAACTCTTTACCTAGGACTGTATCTAAGTACATTACCCTTGTATTTGAAGAGGTCATCGTCTTTTTTAATTTTTGGGTTATAAAGAAATGATAATGATTTATATTGTTGTAAAGTGTACAAGTCTTATGCATTTCATTAAAAAAAATTGAAAAGATTTATGATTTACATGAAAAAAAAACCACCTATTAATAATAGTGACTTACTCTTTTTTTTTTAAATGAGTATGCAAGACTTGCATACCCTAAGACTATATAGACTAGGAGAAAAGATATTTACAACCGTAAATTGTGCAACCGCCGCGTAATTGCTTTGAAAAAAAGTAAATAAAACATGAAACCCACATAAAAAAATTATTTTTTTAATAGTGGACCCCACTCTTTTTCAAAGCGATTACGCTGCGGTTGCATACTTCAGGATTGTATGTAGAATTACTCTATAGACTAGTATTACTCATTTGGTTATGCATAATAAATTTTAAGTGAAAAAATTAAGGCCATCCCTAGCTACTTAGCCTAAAGTCTAAGTCCCGTTTTGATGGTAAAACCAATAATAATACCTCATCTTAAAATGAAATTTATTTTATTGTTTTTCATGTTTCTTCCTAGAGAAGAGATTATTGAGAGTTATTTATGGATACAATTTGAAAAAGGCTAGGTGCATGCATCCAACGATATACATTCCTTAATCTTAGGCTAATTTGGTCTGACTTCTATCATTGGAAGAAGAGTGATTTAAGGATTTAAATTATTGAAAAATATTAATTTATTTGATCTTCATCTTATCTTTGGAATAAAAATAGCTTAAGGTAAATACATAATTGAAATCGAATTTTGATCTGAACTTTGAATCAAGACCTAAAGTATCTAATTACATGCACTTAATTGACACGAACGCGGCTATCTACTAATTAATTAATATATATGCACGTAATCATTCGTGTCAATTACTGAAATTGTAAAATTTTTAAAGAGAAATGATATTTACAATGTGCAATCATGATATATTCATTTAAAAAAACAAAAAATATATGATTTATATAAAAAAAATTAATTTTTTAATAATAAATTTTACTTTTTTTTTTTTAAAGAATGTGTGACATTTATACAATCCATGAATTTATCTAATATTACTTTTTCTTTTTGTTTAGTCCAATTTTTATTTTTATTTTATTGGAAAGATCATTGCTATTTGCTAGCCTGAAAAAAGACTTAGTTATGATAAAAACAATTAAAAAATAAAATGCGGATTTGTAGGGGGCGTGACCACCGTTACCAAATGTAGAAAACAAAGGACTTAACAGCCAAAAACATTATTAATAATATTATTATTTTCTCCTTTTGATTGTTTTTTACTTATAAATCCAAAGAAAATTAAGTTCGTTGTAATACAATTCATAAGATTCCCTAAAATCCAACTGTATTTTTTTGTTTGCTTCTCCGAGAATCTCGCTGTCCTCATCAACACACGCTCACTCGCTCACTTTATCCGTGTAGCCCACTCTCTATCTTAAAACAAGTAAAGAGAGCCATAAGAGTGAGACCGCAAACGTGCAAGAACGTGTCCCATCTCTCAGACGCACGCCAAAAACAGGTAGTATTGGGAGGTTCCGATTCCAGTCACCAGCGCCGCATTTGTCTTTAATATGGCCGGCGGCGGGGTCTCCGGCGTCGTACTCCTCGATCTCTTGCGTGACGTCTTAACTGCTTGGCCCGCCGCCTCCGGCATTGCAGACGACGATGCATTGTTACTGTTCAGGAAAGACTGTACCGATCTGGTCCGTCGGATCGCGTTGCTCACGCATTTGCTCGAGGAGATCAGGGAATTCGGTGGAGCCGGCGGCCTTTCTCCGCCGTTGGATGCGTCGACTTCTTCTTCCTCCTCCTCTTCGTGGTTGTCAGATCTGGTGGTGGCTCTCCGGGCCACCAAGCACCTTTTGTTGCTCGCTGGAAACTTCCGCTCCAGTAGCTCTTCCGTGAGTTTAATTTCTTATTTGTGTTCTTTTTTTAAAACATCTGTTTGGTTGCTCGGAAAGTTGTTATAGCAGTATAAAATTGAAATTCGGAAACTTGGGAATGTAGTTCGGCTGATGATGATAGTGTGTTTGGTCGATGTGGAATCTCGTGTTCTGAATTTTTATTTGTTTGCATTTCCTGCATTTCATCGGCAGCCGAACGAATCATTGCTGTAAGTTTTGTTCTGGGATACGTGGATCTATGCTATGCTGAAAAAAAATGTAGCTTGTGAAAGTGATAATGTGATTGGTATCCGCACGATCCTCTGGAAAAAAATAGTTTTGGATTGATAACAAGTTAATTCCACAGTTGCATATTCTGAGTTCTGTTTTTGCTGTTGTTAAGATTATTTTTCTCGTGCCTTTTAATTGTTTGGATAAAACGATGTTTTTGGATCTTATGGATCACACTCTCCTGAACTAAAGATAACACTCATGATTGTCGGTTTACGTAGTTGTCACGCATTTTTTGGAACTACTAATTATTGTCTTGGGAGAGTGGCAACCTGGACTAGGACAAAATTGATTGTGTTTGCACTCGATCAAGGAAAAAAAGTAAGAAACTATTTAATCATTTATAACTTTGGGGAAAATTCTAGAAGAAAATATTGTTAGGTACCAGGGAAAATTCAAAATCCTTCGAAGAAGTGTTGTTGGTCCTGCTGACGTTAAGCTATATAACATGAAATTTCTAGTCCGCCGTTGTCTGTAGGTCAGTGGCTGGGTTAGAATCAACAAGCGAGGCACATAAGCAGGCGAATGTGTTGAAATAAAATGATCGGACGAAAAAGAATTGTTAAATCTTGGTCTGACGGCTGTTACTGATGTAGTGTTTATTGACTGGGTGATGAATTGATTTGTATAGACAAAAGAGGAATTTATTTAGACATATGCTGATTCTGTGTATTTTACTGTAATGTGAATAAAAAGCTTACTTATCTTATAGTGAGTAGTTTTCATTGAAAAGGGGATGCTTCATTTGTCATGCAAATAAACCATTACTCTTGCTAAGACTGTATTGTTGTCACGTGCATCCTTGAGAGAATGTCAAGGTACCCTCTCTGAACTTTGGTATATCATGATTTAAGGATGGAGCTGCCAGGAGAATTTCCTCCCAATTTCAATGTGTGACATGGAAATTGGAGAAGGCATTAAGCAGCATACCATATGATCATTTTGGCATCTCAGAGGAAGTTCAAGAACAGGTAGGAGTTGAAAAATATATGGTGCTTTTTTATCAACTAGACTTGCACTTCATATTTTTCCTTTCACTAGGTGGAACTGGTGAGATCACAGCTTAGAAGAGCCACAGAAAGATACGGATCTTCAAATTCCAAAATGTTATCTCTGGCCTTAGCTCAGCTGCTGGATGAAGAAATTGATCAGGGGCAATCAGTTGACTGGGTGATTGAAAGTTTACATATTCAGAAGAGTGGTAGTATTGATGATGACATTATGACAAAGGTAGATGCTATTCCTGAAGGTAATGGTTCCCAAAGACGTCATGTGAAACTGATACATCAGAAATCTGAAAGGTTCAGAAACTCTTCTGATCCTTCTAAGGGCTGTCCAGCAAATAACGTTGAAGCTGATGGACAGGACGATTTGGCTACCAACAATTTAGAGCTTATCAAGAAACCTGATCCAGTTGTAATTCCTGAAGATTTTCTTTGCCCTATATCTTTGGAACTCATGAGGGATCCAGTTATTGTGGCTACCGGACAGGCATGATTCACATCAAATGCCTATCAACACATACTCTTTTAGAATAGATTACTTTCTATATATATATATAAAGTTTTAGAGGAGATTAGCTGAAATTATATAACTAAGTCATCTTTCTTATACCTGCCTCCTGATATGTCTCTCTCTTGATTCTGCAGACGTATGAGAGAGCTTTCATACAGAGATGGATAGATTCTGGGAATGCAACATGTCCAAAAACTCAGCAGAAGCTTGAAAATTTTACACTTACTCCTAATTATGTTCTGAGAAGTTTAATAACTCAGTGGTGTATTGACCACAATATTGAGCAGCCAACCGGACTAACAAATGGGAGGATTAAAAAGAGTGATGGATCATTTCGTGATGTTAGTGGGGACATAGCAGCCATTCAAGCTCTAGTCTGCAAGCTCTCTAGCCAGTCCACTGAGGAGCGTAGAGCAGCTGCAGCTGAAATAAGATCACTATCCAAAAGAAGCACAGATAACAGAGTACTAATTGCAGAATCTGGAGCCATTCCAATCCTGGTCAACCTTTTAACAACAGAAGACGTGTTAACACAAGAAAATGCAGTTACTTCCATTCTTAACCTCTCTATATTTGAAAACAATAAGGGTCTTATAATGCTCGCAGGAGCTGTTCCTTCAATTGTACAAGTCCTTAGAAATGGAAGCATGGAAGCAAAAGAGAATGCAGCAGCTACCCTTTTTAGCTTGGCTCTTGCAGATGAGAACAAAATAATAATAGGTGCATCAGGTGCAATCCCAGCTTTGGTGGAATTGCTGCAAACTGGTAGCTCTAGAGGGAAGAAGGACGCAGCAACAGCATTGTTCAATTTGTGCATTTACCAGGGGAACAAAGGCAGGGCAGTGAGGGCAGGAATCATCGCAGCATTATTGAAAATGCTTACAGATTCAAGCATTTGTATGGTTGACGAAGCTCTAACTATAATGTCAGTTCTTGCTAGCCACCAAGAGGCAAAGGTTGCTATTGTAAAGGCTAGCTCTATTCCCGTTTTGATAGATCTTTTGAGAACAGGTCTACCTCGCAACAAAGAAAATGCTGCTGCAATTTTGCTTGCCTTGTGCAAGAGAGATACTGACAATCTTGCCTGCATAAGTAGGCTTGGTGCTGTCATCCCCTTGACAGAGGTTGCTAAGAGTGGCACGGAGAGGGCCAAACGGAAGGCTACTTCATTGTTGGAGCATCTCCGAAAGTTACAACAGATCTAATAGGGGTAGTTGTGCCTAAAG
Organism: Juglans mandshurica; assembly: GCA_022457165.1. Classification (NCBI taxonomy): domain Eukaryota; kingdom Viridiplantae; phylum Streptophyta; class Magnoliopsida; order Fagales; family Juglandaceae; genus Juglans; species Juglans mandshurica. The sequence continues at coordinate 37,183,450 of CM039621.1, forward strand.
AAATTTTCATTTGTTTCATTGCTTCCAATTATTTAACAGATTGAACGTTACATCTTATTTCTTTTCAGGAGTGGAAACTGAGAATAGGGGCTTGAGATAATAATGACTGTCTCATTGCCTCCTGTGTATTTATTCCCTTGTGTATTGAGTGTGTAAAGAATTCATTTGATACGAATTGATGTTTTTTCACAGTATAATTCCCTGGAAATTTGCAGATTTGGAAAACTTCGTTTTAATAATGGTAATGGTAAAGTGACTAGATTCGTTTGTTTTCGGAGATGAGATGAGATTAAAGTTAAAAAGTTGAATAAAATATTATTAGAGTATATTTTTTAATATTATTTTTGTTTTGGGATTTGAAAAAGTTAAATTGTTTATTTTATTTTGTATTGAAAGTTGGGAAAGTTGTAATGATTAGATGAGATGAGATGAGATGAGATGAAAGTTTTTCCAAAACAAACAAGGTTAATTGCAGGTTTGGATAATGAGTTGACATGAAAGTTAAAAATGGAATAAAATATTATTATAATATTATTTTTTAATATTATTATTATTTTGAAATTTAAAAAAGTTGAATTATTTACTAAATTTTGTGTGAAAATTTAAGAAAATTTAAATGAGATGAGTTGAGATAAGTTAAAACTATTTTATATCCAGGCTAATTAATTAAGTGACGTGACTCTTTCGTAATGGTCAGTCAAAACGTGATTAAAGTATGATTAGGAATAATTCAGCAAAAGCAATCTGAAACGAATGAGATATTGTTATAGATTCATAGCGAGGGTATGCTCGTGTCTTTGAATGTGGAATTTCAAGGACACTCTTTTAACATAAGCAATCAATCACATGATATTTTTCGCTTTGCATTTCGAACTATCAAAACTTCCATTTTTGCCCTTGCATGCTCAATCAAAACTTGATAGTTTGGAATGCAAAAATGAAAAACACCGCCGGCTGACCTCTAATGTCCTTTAACTACTATTCATTGGATCTCATGTGTACTTCCAACGTGACATCAAATTCTAGTTATCTCCAGATCTAACCCCAATTCAGACCCTTCAAATGTCTTAGGCTGTCCCAACACCATTACTGCTCATTTGACTCTGTTGTACTTGCAGTTTGAATCAGCAGCATCAGTTCACACTTTCAACAACAAAAACTAATTATTATAATTTTTTTAAATTTCTACGTAAAATATAATAAATAATTTAATTTTTTTAAATTTTAAAATAAAATAAAAAATTAAAAAAATTATATTTTAATAATATTTTACTCAATTTTAAATTTTTATCTTATCTCATTTCATCTGTATAAACAAACGAGGCTATGATCGATCCGATCATTGTAGTTTCTATACAAAGACCCAACTGCATGATCAACCCTTGCTTCCTTCTATAAGACAAAAGTATACTGTGGCAGTACGTTGTCTACCAGCTTTGGCCTGAGAGAGAGGGGCTTTTCGTGGAGAAAGTAGGATATAGGATAAGAAATCAACCCATTCAAAAAGTTGGAGCCTCTTTATTTGAATATAACTAAATAAGCTTTAAGGAATTAGAATTAATTTTAATGGTGAACCGATGGTGTCATGGCTGATCTAAGCTGAAGAAAAATAGCTTAAAAAGTTGCACAATCATGTGGATGATATCAACATGAAATGAGATATCAAAATGACTAAAGATTTGGATCTTCTATTACAACTGTATGTAGCATTACTCCTTTCGATTGCAATTGCTTCAACACCTATGAATTAATTATGTAATTATTTCTTATTAAATAGCTTAATTATCCTCCCATGAAGGACCATTGTACGTCAATTCTAATTATTTGTCATTTATCCTTACTATATAAAAAAATGATTATTTGCGACAAGATATTTGCAAGGAAGATGACTATTTGCGATGAAAATGAATGATTATTCTCGTAAATAATCATTTTCATCGCAAATATTTAATTATAAATAAGCATTTCTCTCTTATTTTTTATAATATAGATTATGTGGATATAGGTAATTAAGTCGTGATTCTACATATAAAGTTGAGGTAGAAGTTAGAGTCATTAAGAAAATAGGAGTTGCAGACTTCCGTGGCCTGGGAATCATGATTCCAAACAGAGAACAATGTAGAAAACCAAAGCACACAGCTTGTACTATAGCGAAGATATATATATATATAAAGTACTTTTTACCTAATTCATTGAAAGTCATGAACCAGGACATGAATATGCTGGAACAACAGTTCGTAAGTCAGCGACTAGAAGCAAAACTACAAACTCTTTTTTCCAAGTCAGTGAGCTTTCACTCTTCGTCGAAGATCATGTTGGAAAGCCTATAAATTAAGCTTCCAAATTGCTCAGCGGAGTATCATGATTTTGGACCTGGCATGGTACGCCATTATATATTTAATATTCAAAAGCAAGCTATTGGAATGCGCACGTGTTCATTCCCAATATTGCTAATCAATAAATAAGATAAACATGTATACAGTAAATTAGAGATAATTAATACACATTAAAACCTACATGTTTTTCTAATATTAACATTAATAAAGGGTTAATAAATCCTATAGAATCTATTTCACGTGTCTCAATCAATCATCATATAAAGTCTTTCAATTCGTGCAAAAACTTGAAGGAAAATGCTAAATGTACATAATAAAAGCTTAAAAAAAAATTTATTTCTCCACATGTCAGTTATTGATATGTTGAAAATTATGAAATTTAAAATTTAAAATATGAAGTTTAAAAGAAAATTAATAAAATGAGTCTTGTAAGTAAAACTGTAAGTACATGTAGCACTATTTCATAGTAGTAGTACTCATGTGGTGTAAATAATTTTGATATTCCAATCTAATTAAATATATACAAGCTGCAACAAGTCAAATTTATTGTTCATTTGGTTGAATATGAACAAAAATGTTGAAACCCCGCCGTGATCATCGCTAAGAATTATAGAAACAAATTAAATATGACTATGTAATTTATATTATCATCTTCCCCCACAGATCACGGGCTTTTTGTCTTTAGATCGAAGAGGAGATATGGTTGTTGACATTACTATAGACATGAGCGCCACAACCTTATTGAAAGGTAGGGGAAAAAAACAAGTTTGGTTTAGTTGTTTAAGCAGATTGAAAGCTGCGTACACGTACATCTTGTTTTTGTCAAAACGGAGAGCCGATTTTCAAAATTTGCCCTCTTTGTTTGACCAATGACTCCCAACAAATAACTACCAATAAAACAATGTCTGTCTCTCCCACCCACCCTCGATTTTCTTTTTGTCGGCCTTATATATATCAACCAAGAAGATCGAGCTACCTCCCTTTTTGTTTTCATTTTATACTCATAGAGCTAGAGAAGCCATTATTGGCTACTGAGAAAGAAACTAAGCTCCATGGGAAACAGCTTGGGAGCTAAGAAAACCGCAAAGGTCATTAAAATTGACGGTGAGACATTGAAGTTGAAGACACCGGTACAAGCTGGGGAAGTTGTCAAAGACTACCCAGGTCATGTTTTGTTGGATTCCGAGGCTGTCAAGCATTATGGCATTCGATCAAAGGCTTTGGAACCGCACCAGCTGCTGGAGCCAAGGAGGCTCTATTTCCTAGTAGAGTTGCCGCAGCCTCCAAAAGAGAGAGTTCCGAGAAGAGTTCGGTCGGAGATAAACATGAGCGCAAAGGACCGGTTGGAGAGCTTAATGCTGTCTCGAAGGTCGGTTTCTGACCTGTCCATCATGAAACCGACAAGCATTATGCTCGAGGAGTCCAAAGAAGGGTCACAGAATGGAGCAGTGCGGTTGAGAATGAGGCTTCCCAAAGCAGAAGTGGAGAAGTTGATGAAGGAAAGCAAAGACGAAGCAGAGGCAGCTGAGAAGATTATGAATCTTTGTAGGGCGAGCAACATCATTAATCATGGTGGGCGTGAAGTTTCACGAAAGGGGAACGAGGCAGCGATCATGGCCTCGGAGCAGAAACCGCGTTGGGAAGCTCATGGCCATGGAACAGTTGGATCAAGAAATACCATGAAAGGGCGTGAGGTATGTTTTCTATAAGCTAGACAATTTGATCCAGTTCTCCTGCCATGTTCACCGGGTTTGACATTTTTTCCTTGTTTGTGCATGAACAAGTACATGATTAATTGAGCCGTGGTTTAAAAAAAACGACTTTATATACATATATTATATTATGCTATGTCTTTTTTCTTCAACTATATGTTGCAGCTTCATGTTTTGGGAATATTGGCTAAGCTTTGATATTCATGACTACTTACAGCAACAATTCATCGAAACTTATCAAACGAATTAGTTCTTTAAGAATAACTCCATCAAATTTTAATTTAAAGCTGTAAATATCCTCAAAGTACTCATGTCAGTTCTTCCATAATTTAAGCCCATGAATGCATGCATATATATATATATATATACTTAATTGGCATTATTCCCAATTTGGCATGCATAATTAAGTGCCATTAATTGCTGACCACTGATTATTTTCCCGTGACATGAGGTAGGTAGGGTTAATTTTTATTGGCATCTTGCCATGCCAAATTGCCAATTAAGTGCCATCATGCCCTGCATGTTAATATAATTAGTCAAACCGCCAAAATAGTAGTTCTAAATTGTACCAATGCAGAATATAGCTCTCCAGTACTTACCAATGAAGTTTAATTGACGAAATATCATAAGAACAAAAGTTCAAGTTTACTTACTTTCTAAATATTCATTGGCTTCATACATATATATATATATATATATATATAAGAAAATATATTTGTAATTGTGAATTATACAACCATCGTGTAATTATTTTTAAAAAAATGAATAAAACAATATGAGACTTACATGAAAAAAATTTAATTTTTTAATAGTAAATCTCACTCTCTTTCAAAACGATTATGCGACGTTTACACACTTCATAGTTATATATATAATTACTCTATATATATACATCACGCGGTGCTTTAATTTTTAACTGTTTTCGGATTGCGTGCTCTTATTTACAACAAGACTAGGATATATATTTTTTTTTGAAAAACTCTACTTATCATCTCTTACCCCATGTACACAACAACACGTGATTTGTGTAATATCTATACTAGTTTGTCCGTTTGACAATTTGTAAGGAGTAGTAAACGAGCAAAAACGAGCTTAAATTTTCCCGAGTATATAAATATTTATCGCAGCTTGTATATAAGAATTAGAACAACATGGCCACGGCTGACCACATGCGGGCATGGACTTATTGTACCTGTATACTATATATATATATATATCAAACGAGAAGCAGTTTTAACACGACATGCATGCATTCACATTTGCCTCACCATTCAAAACAAGCAAGATCATGACGGCTTGACTGATCGATTTATTCTGTTTCTTTGGCCGTACTTTTGGAATACTTGAAACCAGATGCTAATATTAATACACGTTAATTAATCCCTCTACACACACGCGCATGCGTGTTTGTGTGGAATTTTCTTCCTAATTAAATATATATCATGAATGATATGATGAACGCATGATCGTATCTTTTTTATATGTGGATATCAAAGTAAATGGCAGAAACTAACATGACTAATTAATTTGTTCTGTTCTGGATTTGCAGAAGCGAGTGAGTTTCATGCCAATCAGTGAAGGAGAGATTCAAATAGCTGTGGCTTCTTAGTAGTAAGCCATGCATGAAGAGAGAATAGATGGCCTACAGTAGTAAAGCTGTTTACATTGCTCCAACCAGAGGGGATAGTACTACTACCTAACCAACCAATTAACACTTGGTGTGGTGTCATGTGATAGTTATCATGTACGTACATGAAACAAGTTGTTGGATGCTGAAATAAGAGCTTAATTAAAGGTTATGATATTATATATTAATATACGAGTAGTTTTCCTTCCAATTTTACTTATAAGACTCATTTTGTTAGTTTTCTTTTGAATTTCAAATTTTATAATTTTCAACGTATCAATAACTAACATGTGAAAAAGTAAGTGTTTTGTAAGTTTTTCTTAAGTGGATCGGAGATGAAATGGTAACAGAAAACATGATTTACATATATAGTAAATTATCAAAAGTTGACACTAATAATTTGCATATTTCATTAAAACTTGATGGTCAAGATTAATTAAAACATGATTTACATATATAGTAAACACCGTACTCTGTTTTTTCATCCATCCATCTAAACAACTATAATTTAATTGGGGTACTGCAACGTACGTATCAGTTTTTGGTAACTAATCGAGAGTGCGATGTGTCAGTTTTAGTATTAGAGTACATGAACAAAGTGTGTAAAATCCACTTATATAATAATCCAAAATATTTTGCATTGAAAGGATATATATAATATTGAATAAGGTGCTAAGAATATATATATAAATATATATATATATATATATATATATGTTAATATGCAGTCGAAGCATAATAGAAGACAAAAGTACTTCTTCATCTGCCAGTAAGTTCTGAGTCAAAATTAAGAGTTATATTATTCACTTATAAGAATATATGATATAAAAGGAGGAATATTAAGTGCATAGTTTATCAATAATAATAATAACTCAAAACGGTTATATTATTCCCTTATAAGAATATGATATAAAGGGAGGAATATTAAGTGCATAGTGTATCAATAATAATTATAATTGTTTCGCACACTTGGTATTGGGCTTAATTACCTGCAACATAAGGAAGGCGAGGGCCGAGTGTTGAAGGGTTACTTCCGATGCCTAAGTCAATTTTCTGTTTTTTGGATAGAATTTTAGCAAGCAAAAGTACTTAAGAATTTTAGTAAGCAAAAGTACGTAAGTCTCGAATTCTAACCTGGTGCCTGACTTTTATACTACTTGTCGAGATGGTACTCCATGTCCCGTGTTAGATGCTTTTGTCTCCCTTACAGGATACCACGTTGTCTTCTTTAATGCGATGTGGCCTCACATGGCCTCTTTCTTGTAGCAGGCAGGTGGGATGTGGGTTTGTGTCCCCTGTAACGACATGCGTTTGCAAGGTGGTGTCAGGGTAGGCAGCATCCTATTTTTCCTGCACAGGCCCTAGGCCTTCTCCTTCCTTACGCAACTCATGGAATCATGCTACTAATCACTAGGCCTCCAGGATAAGCTCAGCCCAGCCCGTGAAGGAGGCAAATATCCCTTCCAGTTGGACCCAGCCCGATAGGGGACACAAACTCCCTTCCAATAATAATAAACTCGAGAAATGATACTTGCAGTCGTGAGTGTGCAAGCGTCGTGCAGTCGCTTTGAAAAAGTGAATAAATATGAGACCCACATAAAAAGAAATTAATTTTTTAATTGTGGATCCCACTTTTTTTCAAAGTGATTGCACGACGTTTGCGCATTCAACGATTGTATATAGCATTACTCTAATAAACTCTTCCAGGTAGGCATCAAGGTGGTATTCAACGTGGACAATCAACTATCTTGTATTAATTCAAATATAGGTCAATTTCCTAGAAATAGGATGGAATATTGGACTGATTATACAAGACTGGAACATGGGCATTAGATGGAGTAGAAATGAAGTTTCAGCGCAAAGATTTCTGCGCTTTAAAGCAACGAACTCGTGAAGAAACCTTCAACATAACTTTAGCACTATGAAAAAGATCATATGCAAAGTTCAAACTCTGACAGATGCTTATTTGAGCATTGCTATTCATCCTTCCCACATATCACATTTTTTCTTTAAAAAAAAAAAAAAATCATACTACTTATCATTCCAATTCTCATTATCCTCTTATCATCTCATGATGTGACATTAGATGATTGGAGACTATTTATTATATTTCACTTGTGGACCTATCATCTAATGCTACATCATAAGATGAAAGGATAATGTGAAAAAAAATAAATAGATTTTTTCTTTGGGGAAGGGGCCATTTAAGCAGAAGAGAACAGTGGTGACAAATTGACAATCACGCAAAAGTTGCCTAGGGTAAGCAAATATAAAGGGAAGAATTATATTTTCTGACATAGAAGTAGACATGAATAAGCCAACTCTTCTTTACTCTTCGTGTTAAAACAACCTCTGGTTTGGGTTATTTGTCCCAATATACAAAATCTTTAAATGAAAAAAAAAAATGATATGGAGGGATATTACTTTCCATTCATATGCAATTACAATCCCCCTGTTCGTTTATTGATGAGCAGATAACTTATGGAGTAAGAAAGAAAGACAAAATCTTCAAGAAGACCATTGATCAGGTACAGTGAGAAAATAGGTAGTCATTGCCTTTCGGAACCTTTTCTTGTATTGTTTGGGGGAAATAATGGTAGGGGAAGCATTTTTCGGACCACCAAGAATCCCAGATGCCTTTACCCATGTCTCCAAATGCTTGTCCCAAGTATACTGTCTCATGTAGTCAATGATCCCTAAAACCAGCTCTTTGCGCTCATCATCCACCCCAACCAGCAGTGAATAGTCCATAACATCCACGGACTGCAGAAACATGAGAAATAGTGAATAATCGCATTTAAAAGAGCAGAATTTCAAACCCATTTTCCTATTTTTTGGAATTCAAGCTAACTCCACCCTTAGTTTTGGTAAATTTAGAGTGTAACCTCCCTCATGTATATGAATTGACAATGGTCTCACCACAGATTTTGTACTGGCATTATCTTTAGCGGACTTAACCTCCTTCCACAATAACTGAAATACTTAATTGCATTTTAAGGGGATTTTAATATTATTTATTATCTCAATGATTGGTGCAAGATCGTCTATTATTTTTCACATCACTTAAGTTGTAGAAGGATGTGACATTGTCCAAACTACAAAGGACGTCACTTGTCAGTTGACTTTTTGTCAGAACCATGGGAAGTAGAAACCTTTTTTTCTATAAGTAAGCGAGGTTTCTAAAATCTAAAGAACAAGTTTCAGAAACTTAGGGAGGTCAACATACACTACATCCACAATGAAATCACCCATGAAAAACAATCAAATATTTTGCTCTAATTTGTAAGTGAGGACCATAATCGTTGCTCTAAAGTATTTAAAAGCTGAAATTTAGAACCTTGATGCATTCATAGTAATGAGAGAGAGAGAGAGAGAGAGAGAGAGAGGCTTACTGCCAAAAATGATGTATCATTCCAGATAGCTCTTTCTAGGCTCCTCTTTGCCTTACTTCCAAGAAATATGGGTTTAGTACGCAATGTTTCCAACAAATTCATATCTAGTAGTACTTTGTTTGTTCCTGTTGTATCTGGATTATAACGGGATCGTGCCGAGCCCTTGAGATCATAGACCCTTGAGATATTCCTTTTGAAAAAGAGGTTCTCCATCACCATCAAATCCATTTTTGTTTCCTTGCCACCTTTCAGGTGTTTAACAGAGACCTGCCATCAAATATTAGCATTAGAATTGCAAGAAAGTGTACTTCAATGCAACATACACCCAGATTTACCACCAATCCACGTGCATGGACACACAAACACCAACCAATAAATGGAGTGAGGCCTAACCTGATAAATACCGAGAATTTTGGCAAGGCAAGTTGGGCTTCCTGAGATAAGAGAATCAGTCAAATATTTAAAATACTCGGGTGCAAAATCCTCAAAGGAATCCAACTCAGTTTTTGTAACTTGTTTTATGATGAATCTTTCATCCAATGACTTGGCAAAATATACATTGCTTTTTCCCCCTTGTGCACTCCATCTCCGGCAGCGGTTCAAGGATCGCACAAAATCAACTCCACTAGGGCAGCATGTTTTCCTAAGAGAGTCAAACTGTTTCGCAAAATAACAAGTGACTGAAAACTTTGTTTTACCTCCAGCAGTTGATGACTCATCCTCAAAAGTAATCGTGAAATGTGGAGATCTTTTGGGATCCTTAAAAAGGGTACCCATAGATGATGAGGAATCTTCAGATCCATAACTACCATAATGGACATAATCGAGCTCCAAAGAGCCAAAAGATTGCCAGGCAGAAATGGTGGAAGCTGAAGAATCTTCTCTATTGATATCATGTGGACTCCAGCTTCCCTCATGCTCATTCAATTTATCAGCAATCCAGTCATCATGCTCCTTTGAAATAAGGGCATATGAAATTATGCTGGTGGGTTCCTTGTCATAAACCGCAATAACAATATCACTGCGGCCAGTTTGGGAAAGCAGCAATCGAGCTCCCTCAGCAATATGAGATGCAGAGGAAAGAAATGATGGCGTGTAACTCGTAATTAAATTTAATTTCTGTATCTCCTGTGGCAGAATTTGGGAGTAGGTTCTAATTACATTGGGAACAGGATCTCTAACCATACTCCTGTAATCTCCAGAAGCATGGAAAGATCTAACATTCGACAAATGCAATGGGGAGGGAGGCAATCCTTTCAGGATTCTGTCTTGCACTCTTAATGCAGAATCAAAAGAATGAACTCTCATAGGCAACATAAGCCTTCTAAAAGGAGGATTATCATTCTGACCAACCAGCCTTACAGATCCAGGTCGTGCTCCATCTACTTGTGATGTATGAAGTGGTTCAGCTTTCATTGCAATTTGACTAGTCCCTGTCCAAGCAGAATCTATTCTCTCAGATAGAGTAGATTCATTGGGAGAGAAGCTTTCAATGAGAGTCTTATTTACATTAACTTCTACATCTGAATGTATTTCCTCTTCTCTGTTATGATGACATGAGTTTAACATGGAGTCATCAGCAACACAAGGTGCAAAGGACAGGAAACTAGGCTTCTGCTCTGACTGCAAATCATTTCCGGGGGACTCCTGTAATCTTGAAGATTCAGACTTATTCCCTTCATGCCCAAAGTCAAGCTTGCCATCCTTAAAAGATGATTTTCTTTTCATCTCTTTCAGCTGGGTATAAGACACATCCCCTTGGGGGACCTTAGAAATAGAACAATTTTTTAATAAAGCATCCAATGAATAAAGCCTCCGATCCCAGACATGTGAACCAACTAAAAGAGACCGTTTCAAGTGATTCAGTTCCAGAATGTCTATAGCCGTCCAGTCTGGCCGTGAAATCCCCATGATAGCTGGCTGTAGCAAATACTATTATTATAAAGGAGACTAATTAGAAGCAGAACAATTTATTTATAAAATCAAAGTAAGAAATTACACTACATGGTCTTTACAAGGTTTTGTGGACTGAGAACCTATTACAAAAATGATACATGCAGTGGGCACATACATTGTAATCATTTCTTTCCTTTTTGAGCAGGTCGTTTAGCTCAATGATGCGGTCCTGTAGCTCACATGTATCTGACCATTCACTTCCAAAAGATTTACATTTTTCTTCCAAGCTATCAAGTACATCAGATATCTCTGCATACAAGGTTTCCATTTTGCTGACAAGCTGTAGCAAAAGGCAGTATGTTAATAAGATGGTGATTCCAAGAAACTGTAAAAGCTAGCATGTTAGATCTATGTTTACTTATTTGCATCAGTTCTACCAATCATGTCAATGGAAGTTTAAGATTCTTAAAAGCACCTCTGCTGCCTCTTTTCTTATCCACTCATGTTGAGTATGACCGATGAAGTCAAGCACTGATGGTGGCAAATGGACAGAGAGAATATCAATAGGGGAATACCGGAAAAATGCAACCATGCTCCCAAACCTGTTGAATGAAAATTTTCAACTTTCAACATCTCACCAACATGATATTCAACAATTGAAAAGTTGACAATGAATGCCAAATCAGAGCATATACCCATAGTAACGGAGACAGTCCCTTTGCAATGAATGACCACAGGGTGCGACACGATTAGCAGTTGCATGGTTCGAAAAGCTAAGTTCTAAGAACTTTCCAAAAGAAAGTCCCCAGGCAGCATCCGACATAACAACTCTACGGGTTGCTGGTGGAACTCCATCTACATCAGGACACCTTAGGCATCGATGCCACATCCATATCTTGCCATCCCGTTCCCCAGGTAGCTTTAAAGAGGAGAGGCATCTAACATTGATCGTAAGATTTCCTTGTTGATGGGTGTAACATAGGACATGGGCCTCAGCTGGCTCTTTACATGATTGACAGCAAGATGTCTGGCAACGACAAGTTCTATTAACTAATAAAATTCCATTTGATAACCAATAGTTACGGGAAAATAGTCCTAATATCATAAATATTTAAAAGAAAGTAAGATCAGAGGATCCCCAAAAGTGTTACCTGATTAAAAAGGTTGTCACGAAGATATCTCCCTAGAGGCTTATCGAAACAGCCATAGAACTTTATGCGCTGGAGCCGAGAGCGTTCACATACAATTCCTTTCAGCACACAATGGCTTGAAAATGATACCAATATGCTCTGGTGAGTTTCAGTGGCTGAAAAGTATTCACTGGAGACTTCCTTTTCATCCGCCCTTTCAGATTTTGTCAATTCATTCATCTCCCCAACTTGTAGTTCTGACTGGGAAAAGTTTCTCAGAACAGAAGGAAGTGGAGTGGGCCCTTTTAGTTCCATTGACTGATGTGAAGTGCACGACTCCAAAACCTCACTAGATGCTAAATCATCATAGCATATATCAGATGGTGCATTTCCGACCCTACAGTTAATGGAACTAGTAGACAAAGGATGAACAGGATCAAGATGAGCAGACAATGACTCCAATCCTTCAAGATCCAGACTGAGACTCACAATTTCTGCATATTGGACTGATGGCTCGGCCACAGCTTGGCTACCAGTTGAAGCAAGAGAATTAGGGACTATGGAAATAACGGGATCAGCCATTGCTCTCTCTGGTACAGCAATTGAGGGTTGAAGTGCCATTTTAGGCAGACTAGCACCCTCATCAGCAAGAAAGGATGTCTCAAGAGATAAATGATAGGCTGCAAACACTGCATATTGAACAACATGTTTAACTTTCTTTAGCTCATCACGACATGTGCCCTTAAGCAAGACCTACAAACAACCGCAAAAATAGGATCAGAAACAGAACCAAGTCTTTTCATAGTCAGACTAAACCAGTACATAGGATAACTGATCATGAGATAATTACCAAGATAAGTTAGGCAGCTGGAAATAGTGGGAGATAATCTCAATCCATTAAACAAAGATTAAAAAAGAACTATTCTACTTTATAAATAGAAAGCATTACCGTGCAACCTAAACGCCTTGTACAGCCTTCAAAAAACATCAATGTTTTAGATGGTTTTTTGTGGAACTGGTTTGCAGTCTCATGTTCCTCAGACACTCTCTCTGTCCGGAACAGTTCACAATGTCCCACCCGAGCTGTAGAAATACTATCAATGGACTGAGTAATAAGAGCACCGGTACACAGGGCTATACGCTCTAGTAATGGCCTCTTAACATTCAGCACTAACGAGATTTCCTTTGCGAGCAGATAGTCTTGGGCATATGAAGATACACTTTTTTCTACTAGTAGAACATTTGGTCGAAGAGCCTCAATCTTTGCAATAATCATCTTGAAATGACCATTTTCCTGCCAAGAAAAAAACAATGCTTAGAAGTTCATCCTTATTAAATGAATGACACTGATTAAGTTTTTTTTTTTTTTATCGCTAAATAAGATTTTATTGATCGTAGGAATAGGCAAAAGCCCAAGTACATGGGTTGAATAAGTTAAATGTTCAGTACATTAAAAGAGAACCTGCTCTAGTAACGTATCAAAAGATGCCAACTGGTTATGAACTTTCTGATATTCGAGTGCTCCTCCTAAAAGAAGCAATCTAGGATTTTTGTATTGTGAGGTCATGCGCTTGTGCTTTATGTTTTTCGTACAAACTACTCCCTTTATAAGGGTGCTGCACAGAACAAACCCACAACTTAAAAGATGAATGACATGGACCTGCACAAGAAAAGATCCAAACTATTTATAAAAAGGAGTGTCTGTAAAACCTAAAACACATCATACCTCTCACTTGGACTTCCTGATGCTATGCACTTAACCTTTACATAAGCGACAGGATCCATGCTGCCTCCTCTGCTAGTATCTGGTTTAACAAAATTTGCTGCTTGCCATGCTATTGTTGTAACTATGTCAAGCCAATCCTCAACACCATTCTCTTTGCCCACTTTAATACCCTCCCCCTGTAAAAGCTGGGACACGAGAGCCCTAAAATGCCCTTGTACCACAGCTCTAAGTGGTTCCTTATTACCCTCATTCTGTTTCTCCTTAGCTGGAAACATACAAGAAAGGCTGCTACTGGATGAGAACATCGCACCGGAGTCCCCAATATCATCATCTTCATCATCATATGAAAAGAAATTATTCTCTCCCTCATCGTTTTCATCATCAGGTGGTGGGGGAAACCAGATATGACCACTGTTCTCAAAATCCAATGGCCTTTGAGACTTCTCATACGGGTTTCTAAAAACTGACAAGTCATCGGAGCAATCATCATTGTTATATGGATCCTCAGAACCTAAATCAGGTTTTCCCAAAATAGCCATTGTTTCTTGATCAAAGGGAACATCATTCTGAGAAATAGGGCTTCCCTCTTGCCCCTGCTGTACAGAATGCCCAACTCTATTAGAAGTAAAATTAATCCTAGAGGGGCTGACTAACGGACTAGATCCCACTGACCTAAAACTGTAAAACTCATTTCTAGCACTAAGGCTACTCAAATCTGTGTCTGAGTTGTCATGACAATATTCACTGGATGGGCTGAAAAATTGCTTTCCAGAATCCTCTGCCTCGTCTTCATCACTCCTACATTAGCAAATAGAGATTTATTGACACATTGAAAAATTTATAAATGGGGAACCTACCAAAAACCGAGAAAATACATAACAGCATGGGATTTTTTTGGCACATAAGAAAATTGTACATCAAAATTTAAGCTCAAAGACGTCAACACACCAGTTGATCATAAACAACAGAAATGTCAAACAAAATAATAAAGAAGCTAACATCCAGGGTACTCAAAAAGTACAATTATCTTTGTCAGTGCTCAATAATAAAGCAAACAACAAAGAAAACTTACTTCCACTGAAGGTAAAACGTCAAAAATGTGGTTCATCTCTAGGCAGTTTGTACTTTGAAGTGAAATAATGAGAGAAACGTATAATAGACTCTCTGAAGTGCAGAAAACCATGAACTATAGAAAAAGAGATTACCTGCAGGGAGAGTGACGAACAGATACAGGAGATGGGTGACCACTAAAAGAGGTCATGCGCCTGCGGGCCATTGCACGTGGAGAATATCCATATTCCTTGGTTTCAAAATAGTGAGCAAGGTGATCACTCCGAATCGATTCTCTATTCATGGAACAACCGATTCTTTCACCATCAAAACAAGACGGAGATGGTGGTTCCGGGCTTTCTCGAGGGCTTTCTTGGGGAGACGCAGAAGGATGTACTTTTTCACTAGACTTCCTCCCGCCTTCACGCCTTAAACTAACATCAGAACAGAACCTGCAGGACTTGATAGTCCCCTCACCACACTCAGCCTTACTCTTGAAACTATACGATTCAAAAACCGACAATTCATAAACAGGAATACATTTCCCACACATCCCCCTGCCACAGCTTTGGCAATGGTATCTATGAGAAATCCCAGCAAGATTTGTATTGCACTCACAACACATTTTGCAAGTGTTATCAGACATTTCAAATTCCCCGGACAAATATAGTTTATCGCTTGCTACCCAAGATATCCAAGATCTAACCTTCTTTATTAGATCTAGTAATGAACTATCAGGTACTCCCATAGAATGTAATGACCCAATGAAAATCGTATAACTCCTCTTCCTTCTTCTTGATCTAAATTTAGAAACTATATTTCACAACATTAAACATAACATAATATCTCTAACCTCAGACCCAATTACCCCAACACTTCTTTATAGAAATATTTTGAAAAGAAAAGTAACAAAAGTGAAAATTTGATAAACCCCCCACAATAAAAATGGTGGGTGATTCGGATGTGTTTTTTAGAACCTTTTTTTTTTAAACAAAAACCCTTACAACTGACTCTGATATTTCTTTTCTTTTTTTTTTCCCTCCCTTTTTCTATCTTCCGAAATGGGCTTAAAGCTAGAAACAGAGCTTAAATCCTCCAAGAATCACAAAATACATCGGAGGAGGAAATCCACAACAACCTAACACCAAAAAAGCCCAAAGATTGCACAAATCTAATACTATTTTGTACAACAACAACATCAAAGAAACAAGAAATCCTTTTGATTAAATTAGCAACACAGAACAAACAGCAACCAGAAGCCGAAGCAGAAGACCGCAAAACCCTAAAAAGAATCCCCCTCAACACCTAACCGATGCCAGAGTCGTCAAGAATGCATCCAGCGACCGATTCGAGCATCACAACAGTGACACACCCCAAGTATATCCCTCCACCATCAAGAAAAGACACAGACTCGCACAAGTCATAGATCAAAACAAGAAACAAGAAAGAAAGAAAGAAAGAAAGAAGAAAAGAAGAATCAAATACTGGGAAGGATGAGAATGAGAATGAAAAGAAGGAAAAGAACGAGAACGGAGAAGTTTCCCTTTTCCCCAGAGAAAACAGCTCGCATCTGAACGAATAAGGACACCCGCAACAATACTCCTTGCTTCTTCTTCTCCTCTTCCTTCCTACCCAACACCATCTTTTTTCCGCTTTTCCTTTCCTTCACCTTTTTCTTTCCTTTCCCTCTCCTCCACCTTACTAATTATATTAATATAAAAATACACAGCCAACCCAGTAATGATTTCCAAAGAGCACTCTTTTTTATTCTCAACGAGCGTTTCCAAAGAGAGCACTCCACTTCCTCTCTTTCTTCCCTTAATGCATTAACTGCATATGATTCTTTTCCGATTTCCTGTAAATGATACACCTTTTTTTTTCTTGTCTCAGACTCATCTTTCGTTCAAACTTTACTTCGAGCAGAGTCAGCAACGATACGTGGGATTTTCCGCCTACAAACACGCGTGGTTACGGTGGGTGTATTGCACGCTCCGTTGACAAATCTGCATCCTGATCTCGTCGTGGTGGGTCAGTGTCTGGTTTTTACCGGGTTGGTTTGATTAGAGCCCGAAATACTGACCAAGTCTTCAAGTCTTTAAATCGTCTCGAGAATTCTAATTTCTAGTCCGACTCCTAGATTTCGTTTCGTTGACCCCCCGAATCGGATATATTGGATTTACAAAACAAGCAACATCACGGATGGAAATTTGTGTTTAGGAGTTGTGTTTGTGTTTTATTAGATTGCGAATATTATATTAGAGAAACGATATTTATAATTGTGAAGTGTATATGTATTGCAGATTTTTTAAAAAAAAAATTAATAAATACGAAATTTATATGAAAAAAAAATTAATTTTTTAATAATAAACTCAATATTTGTTCAAAATGATTGTGTGACGTTTGTGCACTCTACGACTGTACGTACATTACTCATTAGACTATATAGGTCAATCAAACACACCCGTTTAATTGAATGCATCATTCAAATCCTAACACGACTCATTTAAATAACGATTGACATGACATGACATATTTAACCCGTTTAATAATTATAGACACGATTCATTTAATCTATTTTGACCTGTAGCATGTTAATGGTATATTAGATTATAAAAATTATTGTAATAATATAAAATGATCTAACATATGATATTTAGTTACATCAGTTTGTAAACTTTAATTTTATAAGATTCTTTTGTTACGATCTTAGAAAAACTCATTGTTTTATAATCACGTTCCCAACATATGAGAGAGCAAGAAGAGATGGATATCATTGAATACTCAAAAGAAGAAAGAAATCTCTAGTTTTAAGATACAAATTTCTTATAACGTATTGTGATTGTTTGATTAGTTATTACGTACTGCGTTCATTTTTTGTAGTGAAATTCAAACTCTATAATTAAGTTGAAAGAAAAAACTCTAAGAGATATTAATCTTTCTAATTTTTGTTTGGATTGACATAGATTTTGAATGACTTTAACTAAGGCAATGGCTCTCTAATTTAATGTCATCTAATCACATAATTTGGTTTCATGAATGGTATTCATCAGAGATGTTTTGACAATGGGATGTGACAGAGAAACTTGTAACTTACATGTAAGCATGGTGGAGGGATTCTTAGCTATCTCAAACCATCATTGCAAAATTATTTTTATATAATTACATCAAATTGAGTCTCTATTCTTGGAGAAATGTGGGTTGCCGCCACTAAACCCCGACCAAGTCAAATAAATATATATATTTATATTGCTGTTGAAACTTGAATATCTCTTTTGAGACAACCCAAAAAAGAAGGCAGGCAGTACTCTTATCTCGATTATTTTTGGACAATCAATTCTCAGAGGCAAAGCATTCTCTCTCTTTTTGAGATAGAAAGAGTAATGATCAGGTTATTCCTGGATAATATTTTTTTTTTTTTATGAGTAGTGCTAGGTTACTACCCAGCAACATGCTGTCTAGTACAAATTTATCTTTTTATTTTTTTTTCTTTTCATATATTTTTTAACATATTTAAATATTTTTAAAAAATAAAAAATATATACTAATACACTAAAAGTTAATTTCTTAATCATTAAGTAAAAGAAATTAAGAAAAAATTAAATACATGAGCGGTCAAAATGAGGAAGCAAACTCAGGCGACATACTAATATTTCTCTTTCTTTATACATTGCCCAAAACAAATGAAAGTTTTCAACAACTAAAGGATTAATGATAACCCATTTACTTTCCCATGTTATTAGCTAGCTTTGAATTTAACTCAAAAACCTTTTTCTTTTTCTTTTTTCAAATTTGAGTATACCCCAGCCCATGATATAGTCTGTTCCATTAAAGAAAGGCATTTATTATATGAAAATGCACATGATTTTTCTAAAACTTTCATAAGCTTTAGAATCCTGTGTTGATCGATGAAGATCCCTTTGGAAGTGGGAATCATTATCTCAAATTTTTTTTAAAAAAAGGCATTTATTATATGAAAATGCACATGATTTTTCTAAAACTTCCATAAACTTTTAGAATCCTATGTTGATCGATGAAGATCCCTTTGGAAGTGGGCATTATTATCTCAAAAAAAAAACCTAAACGCATGCCCCACCCATGAGCTGCAAGAGTGGCACGAGATGGCATGTCCCATGCAAACTGCATTTACAGGTAAGGTAAGAAGTATTTGGTAGCATTATTTGGGGCATTGTTTTGGTTTGGTGGGAGGACAACATCTGCAGAGGTGTGGTGCTGTCATTGTTTTGCCGAAAGATCGATGTAGCTTTCTCTTCATATTTTTCTTCTCCCTTGTTTTATGCTTTATCTTCTTGGCGTTTTCTTTTGATAGATATACTGATCTTTTTCAAATACACCTAAATCTCGTTCGACGAAATTGGATCTCTCTCTCTCTCTCTCTCTCTCTCTCTCTAGATCTCCCTCATACATGAGCCCTAGAAGTAGATGCATAAAAAGTTGCATCATTCCTACGCTTTAACTAGTCACTAATGGATAAGAGAGCCGCCCCTTAGACATTTTTCTTCTTCTTCTTCATCATCATCATCATTCATGACTCATCTCCATGTGAAGGATATGTTCTTTTGTTGAATTACTTTTGTTGGGTACTTAGAAAATCCATAGCATTCTGCCTTTTTTTTAAATAAATAAATTACCATGCTTGTCAAATTAGGGTTACAAAGGCCCCCACATTTTCATTTCTTCTGCCCTAATTAAAAAAAGCCTAGTGAGAAGACACCCCCCTACGTACCCTTTTCATTTTTCTATAATATCATCCCTAATGTGTTTTTAATGAATGATACCATTAATTTAAGTCAATCATATCTCATGCATATTTAAAAAAAAAAAAAAAAAACAACAACAAAATTTTAAGGCGTACGTCTATATATAATAATTACACTTTGTTTGGCTTACTGGATGCGGATAATATATTATAATTAATCCTACTTGATATTCTTTTGTCATTCTTGAGTCATCACTGATGTTATGATGTCAATGTCATCATCCAGTAGTACTCTATCATGAACAGAATTAATCCCGATTAGCACTAAAATAGTCTAACTATGTGTGATAGTTTTATCAGAGTAATGCTACACATAGTCATAGAATGCGCAAAAGCTACGCAATCATTTTGAAAAAGAGTGAAGTTTATTATTAAAAAATTATTATTTTTTTCATGTGGATTCAATATTTACTAACTTTTTACAAAGAATTATGCGGCGCTTATTCATTCCACAATTATAAATATCATTTTTCTTTTTAACAGCATCCATTCAGAAGCTGAGAAAATATATACTCTTTGTTCTTCTATTTTAATATAAATTTTTTTCTCCTGAGTAAGAAATTTCAACATCAGGTATAAAAGAGTTCCTATTCTAATGATTCATCCCAAGAAATTAGTAATATATAATAAACAAAACATAAAAGGGTTTTCTGTTCTAATGATACCTTAAAAGAAATATATAAATATATATATATATATATATTTATATATAGGAGGAGACGTGTATTCTGTCGTGTACGTATTTCCTTCTTCTATGTGGTCGGTTAGAACATCCATCCCCATGACATGATGGATGATGGAAAACATGAACTCCCACTAACCTTTTTTTCTTTCTAAATTTTTCTGTGTCAAGTCGCATTCACATGTTATTTTCTTCTCTCTAATCGGTGGGTAAATATCTCAATCGTGGTATATGAAAGTTGTGGGATTTGATTAGGCTAGCTTTTTCCATTGCAAATTTGCAGCAGTCGAACTTGGCGCGCATGGTTAATGACAATTAAGCAAAGAGGAGAGAGATAATGGGGGAAATAACTAAGATTCCAATTGGATAGAAGTGTGACATTAAGGTCGGGTAATATAGTGCTTTTTTTAAAAGATTCAACCGGCCCTCCTTTATAACTACCAGTCATCAAAACATTTATATAGTTTCCTCCATACCCATAGGTCCTCTCTGACCTCATGACAAGTTATACAATTTGGCTATAACTTTGCTACATCTAGGAATTGTATTTAGGATTAAAAAGTTGGGTTGAATTATGGTACCTAAAAAGTTTAGAGCACTATACATAGGATTTTGACTCAAGACTTTGTTCCGACCCGATCTAGAACCCGCATATCTGAATACATACGGGTGTTATTCGGTTCGAATATTCGAAATTTGGAGCTTTGTACACAATGGAGACTTTGGATGAATTGGGATTCTTCATCATCAAAAAATAAAATTAAAAGTTTGATGGGAGCAGCTGTTATAAACATCAATATTATGTAAATTTAGCAAGAGCAACTTCCTCTTGGATTTTGGCAATACTTGGCTTCATGTAGTAGAGAATATTTGAATTATCAATCTCATAATTAATACCATATGATCAACATCAAAACTATTTAAATACAGTGGACAACAACAAGGCCTGAAATTTTGTGAATTGACCTATATATGAAAGAGTTCTGTTATATATAATCACTAACTTCAGTGATGTTATTGGTTAAAGCAGTTATTTTATATTAAAAAAAAAATAACGCAGTTAATCACATTAATGTAGTGTACAAGAAATACGCAAAAATGATTATACGTAGAATCTTTATATATGAAATGCTCATATATATTGGTTACACTTAGTTATGTGATTAAAAAAAAGTTTCAATGAATTTGTATTTTTTAAGAAGTGTTGTCTGCCTATTTGTGTCCAAGTTTCCCAATTCTCGAGAAAAGATGTTAAACATACATAACTTTTTACACCACTTTACGTAATTATATTTTAAAATGATGGGCATTTTTATAAAATACCTTATAAAAATAACTATCACTTTATAAAAATATTCTCATTTAATACATATATTGTAAAATATGTCGTAAGTATAAATATCATTACTCATTTCCGAGACACTACCCAAATCTGTACATGTTTCTTAAGGCTAAAACTTACCCAATAAAGAATTTCGCCACATTAGGATTGTTACAGGTAGTTGTCATTCACGGGATTGTTATAGGTAGTTGTCATTCACGAGGGGTCTCGATCGTTGGTCCCAAAGGTTAAGAATTCAATATGGAAACAAAGATTGGTTGGTGGGATGTTAAGCTCCCTTTTCCCTTAAAAGGCAGATAGTGAGAAAGGTATGCAGCTATGTTCACTGTTGATCTTGGTTTCAAGAAAATGGGCCTTAAATCCCCCTTTTTATTAGGCATTTGTCCATGGTAGTTGGGAATATCTACTTACCTTTACTCCATCAACAAAACCTCTACAAGTTGTTCACAATGCAGAAAAATCTTGTGGAAATATGGTATCCAATGTTAAAAAGCTTATACATATTATAATGTAAACTGAATTGTTAGGGGTCAAGTACCACTTCACAATTGAGGGCACCGAATCATGAAGAAAAAGCTTTATAAGGGGCGGCACTACAATGGACCAATGGTGTCGCCGGGACCTAAAGAAACTAGTTATATATAGGTGGACCAGAACAGCAGCTAGCTCATATTGCATTCGAGGTTGGTCAAACACATGAACAGTGGTCCTCTTTTCTTTCTTTGAGGCTAAAAAATTAGAGACAAATCAAGGTGAGTCATGGTTGAATTAGAATGGGGTTGAAACAGCACTTGTGCCTTTCCCCTCTGTATTTCCTCTTTATCAAGCTCTAATAAAAACTAAAACTAAAACCCTAACTTTTTGTTTCTTCCTCCATCAGCTTCATTCCAATTAAGGCTATAAACGAGTCAAGACAAGCTAGTCTTTGGTTTGTCGAGCTCGAATTCGAAATTTTTATTTATTCTTTATTTGAGTTCAACTCGGTAAGTTAAAATCTTAACTCGAACTCGAGCTCGAGTTGTTATTTTTTTATAAAATTTAATAATTAATAAATTATATAAATAAAAAAAATAAAAATCTAATATTGAATTTGTACAACTAACAAGTAGATCAACCTCTATTGAATTATAAAATTTTGAAAATTTATAAATAATTAATATCTAGCTAGTTATTATTTATCCATAATAACAATATATTATATGTCTACATATATTATTAATATATACACATAATATGATAACATATATCTATTTTATATGTGGTTCCTACATACTAATATATAAAATTATTAAATCTAATTATTGTACAAATTATGAAATATACCTATGAAGTATATTCAATATATAGACATGAGTAATTAAGTTACATATTATATATTTAATTATAAAAGTATTATGCTTATATTATTAGCTAATACATATATATATGTATATATACATAGGTGTATGTATATACTTATCAATATTTAAATGAACTTTAATCGAGTCGAGCTAACGAGTCGACTCGAGTATAAACGAGCGGACCTTAACGAGCCTTAACTGAGTCAAGTCGAGTTAAGTTTTGTCGGGTATGTGTCATTTACTAATCGAGCGAGTATCTGCTTTCAAAAGCGAGTTTTTTTTTTCACGAGTCGAGTACGATTCGAGTTTAACCAGGCGAGTACCGAGGGATTATCGAACATATTAGTTCATTTACAATCCTAAATCAAATTCGATCTACTTTCTTTGGAAGACCCTATATATTCTCACATGCCCCATTTGATCTTGTGATTTCACGACCGTTGATTGTTTGATTTCCCCAAAGACCATCCAAAAAAATTCCTATGTGAGGCTCACACTTTGCCATGCCTCCATTGACTCCTCTAGCAACACAGACAATACCAATGGAGCAATAAAGACAATACCAATGGAGTTGACAACCTCAGATTTGTCACACCCCCTCCACCACCCTTAATGTGTGAACTCCACATGCCGATACAACTAGGAAAAATAGTTGTTTTGTGTATAGGTTTTCTTTTAACAACCCAGATCAAATGACGTCATTTTCTCATTATAGACAAAACGACGCCGTTTGATCTGGGGTGTTAAGTCCCCCCCCTCCCGCAACTCCCTCCTCCCATTCTTGAATCTCACTTCTCTCTTTTAGTTTTCTCTCTGTTGCTCATCTTCGTCGCTCTCTGTATCCGTTGCAGTTGCCATCGTAGTTGTCTCATCATCATCGCTAAAGGTAAGCCCCAAATCCGAAAGCCCTTTTAGTATTTTATGATTTTTTTTTTTAGTTATGGAAATTGGAGGAAGGTTGGGATTAAATGGAGATGGAGGATGAGATTTATGAACTGCGTGCTGTGGAGATTTGATTATACATGTGTTTGATGTTGCATTTTGTGTGTATATGTGTATTTTGATTTTAATCCAAACTTTTTTTGAAATCCCTAAATTAATTTAAGGTTTTGGATTGGAACCCTAAACTAATTTAAGATTCCAATCCTTTAGGGTTATAACGGAATATTGGACATTTTTCTTATATACATTTATAAAACAAATTAACCAATTAATTTGCTAGTATTTTTATTGATAAAACTTTTTAAGGGAAATCTGCACTTAATTACGTACCCTTTCAAATATTAATCCATGCAGATCACATATCCCAACACATGTGGCTCGAGGCACATTATCTATATCTAATTTTTATCTTTATGCTAAATATTTCTAAAATATAAAGTACTTTGAATGTTGAATTAAGTTGAGTTGAGTTGAGATGATAAAATATTGTTAGAATATTATCTTTTAATATTATTATTATTTTAGAATTTGAAAAAATTAAATTATTTATTATATTTTATATTGAAATTTGAAAAAGTTATATAGATGAGTTGAGATGAATTGAGATGGTTTTAGTAACCAAACGAAGCGTTACTCTTTTATACATCAAATTATAATTAGTGCTATAAAATCACATCTATCGTCATCCTGCTACTATTTCGATATCCATATCTATATTTATATATATACCATATTGTTTTCAAAGTATAGAGCTTTATTCTTATGAAACAACACCATCCACTCATAATTAAATGAAAATGAACTAATTAAACATGTCATTAACTTAAAACTTCTTGAATGAAAAATAATACATCTAATTAAATTGCTAATTTTTATTTAAAAGTAGACTCAAATAAAAAAATAATAAATCTAATTTAATTAAAAAATTTATTTAAAAGCAGTAGTACTCTTTAAGTCTCCCTAGACTTTTCTTTTTCCTTAAGTTATGCCATTAATTAACCAATAGATCTCATAAATATTATTAAATTTTAAAAGAAATAAAAAGAGTATATTTGTTATGACTGATCTCGATAGAGGACCATAATAAGATTTTTTTTTTTCAAATGATTTGCACGATACTTGCGTTCTTGAATTTGTATCTAATAGCATTATTCATTGTATAAATAGATGTTGTTCTCTCTTTTCAATCAAGTAGGATTTGTCAGATTTCTCATCACTGATAGAGAAGAAAATAAGGGAACGGTGATAGAAGATCAAGTACTTTTTTTTTCCTTCCAAAAAGTACTAACCTTCTTGGGTGACCAGCGTAGCTAACCTTTCTGGGCGTGACCATTGGAACCTCTTCCTGTTGTGGAATGTCCAGTTTGAGCTACATTTACTGTCCAATGGGCGAGCCCGTCACTATAGTACCACTAAGCTGTCAGCCGGTCCAAAACCCATCCCATAGAGTCATAGACCCTTAGTTAGGCACTACTCCCACAAGCAGTTTCGACTTAATATTAAAACGCTAAACTTAATACGTTTGAAAACAACATTCACATTGTTTTAACTTAGTTACATAAGAGTATTTCTCATTTATTAAATTTACTTATTCATGCAAATTGAGGTCCACCACTTCATATCTATTAACAATTGTATTGCATGCTATATAACAACTGAAGTCCAAAAATATATATAACTCCAAGGGTGCACAGTGGTCTTGGGATGACTAGTCATGATAAATTGGACGTACGTACTCGATATTTCAAAACTCTGCATTCACGCACTTGGACCATTGGACTAAGAACACTCTCATTGGATTAGCTAAAATTAAGGTACATTTTTTATGAATATAAGATGAATTTAGCATTTAGCTATTACATTCACATAAGTTTCTACATTGGAATAACCATTTTTTCATTATATGACAATAAAATAATATAAGATGAATTTAACTTTGACTATTCACATCAAATCTCCACATTAGATTATCCATTTATTCATTATATAGTAATGAGTAATTAATAATTTTAAAAATTTTTTAATTTTTTTAATTATGAATTTATTTTATTTTATCATATTTTACTATTCATAATATTATATATTAATTAGTAATTGTATTCTAATTATATTTTTTCAATTGTCATTTAAAATGGAGAGAGAAATAATTGATATTAAAGGGAGAAAGAAATAAATAATATAAAAGGGATTTGATGAATGAATAGTGTGTTCCAAATTTGGAAATTAGTTTGGATATTACTGTAGCTATATTCCAAATATTTGCAATATAGCTAATTCAATGTGAGCAATTTTATGACCTAATAGCTAAATTCTCATTGGATTTAGCTTTTAGCTAATCCAATGAGAATGCTCTAAGAGAGTTTTTCCTTGAATTACCTGTGCACTATGCGTTGATTGTTGATGTTAGTAATATGTTTTTGTTTTAATTTCAGATTTGTTGTTTGTTTTGGAGAATGTCTTCCTATAATTTTTCAGATTTTAGTGATAGCTGTCATACCTCTACCCCAATACCTAACCCTACACCCAGCACTAACCCTACGAACCCTAGTTCTAATCCCAAGGAACCTTTCCCTGCCCCCAAGCCCACACAAAGCAAGAAACTTATTTTCATAATTTGGTTTCACTTTACCAAACTAGAGGGTAGTGACCCCAATAACCCCTAAGCAAAGTGTAACTACTGTGG
The DNA here is from genome assembly GCA_022457165.1 of Juglans mandshurica. Taxonomy (NCBI): domain Eukaryota; kingdom Viridiplantae; phylum Streptophyta; class Magnoliopsida; order Fagales; family Juglandaceae; genus Juglans; species Juglans mandshurica. The sequence continues at coordinate 37,210,085 of CM039621.1, forward strand.
TAAACTCTATAGATGTCGTTATAGAAAACATGGTACATCATAGTTAAATGTGCACTTAGAAGAATAATGCAAGAAAAGTCCAATATTAAGATCTTTAAAAGAGAAAAGTCAATCTATACTAGAGATTGGACTAAAAAAAGGGTGGATGTGAGAGTAGTGAGGGTTCTACGTTGAAGGAGTATAATAAATATGACCCCGTGGTATTGACCCTTAATTTTTTTTCATATTTATATAATTTTTGATATCTAATTATTTTTATAATCTTACTGTCATACGCACACCTAAGCCTTAATCCTAATTCTAAGCCGAAATTCAAATGATATATTCTCAATATTGCATATTGATCCCCATCTTATCTTGGTTAGTCAGATTCTAATTTGTAATTTTTTCATTTCTAATGGTTCTTTGTAATTTTAATTTTTATTTCTTGTTTATAATTCTAATTTATCTTCATATTTAATTGTTAATGTTTCAGATTTTATGATCTCACAACATGCAGCACTAAATTTTATTTCCACCCTTGGCCACCCACCCCAAATGTCAAAGTCAAAGTTTAAACAACTCACTTTTATCATTTATGTTCAATTGTATTTAAAATTTACATATTCAGTTCTTTGTAATGTTGATACAATGTCCCTTTTATGTTTGTAATTTTTTAATTGTTTTCTATTAATTTGTATTATTGTAATAGTTTAGTTAGTATAGTTTTATTATAAATTGTATTATTGTAAATTGTAATAGCTTAAGAGTTAGGAGTATTAGTAATACTTCATTTTATCTTAATTTGTATTTTTTTTATTGTAAACTCAATACATTTTTTGTCACTATTTAATTATTATACCTTTTTTTTGTTTATTGTTGGACCTAAAATGACCTAGAAACACTTAAATGGGCCAAAGAAACAGCTACTATGGCCCATTTGCGGTCGCAGGGGGAGGACGGATACCACAGGGGCGGAAACCCCACCCCTGTCCCATGCGTGGCAAGGGGCGGGGAGGGGGTAGCCCCGCACCGTATGGTGTGGGTAACACCCTTAGATACAACTACGATGGAGTACTTTCGACAACTGGCTACTCAGATTGTCAAAAACTAATTATATAATGGAGGTACTTGTTGTGGATCCCAACCCCACTTTGCCCATAAACTTTGGCCAAAATATAGATTTGTTCAGTCCACTACTAGTGCTCTAACAACCCACAAGGTTAAATTGCAACTAGAGTGGTCATTACTCCTTGAAACTACTCTCATTTTGGTAATCTGATTAATCGATGCCACCCTGCTACAAAGTTGTTGCTGGATTGATGACCGCAGGGACCAAATTAGGGTAAGTTTGGTTTTAGAATCCATGTCCCAGTGGGTCTTGGCTAAATTAAAATCTTGACGGAATACCACTAAATTCACATAGGCATATAATGTCCGTACCATAGCATCGCCAGTATCTCTCTTGACTAGATCTGTTACACCATGAGATGAGAGAGCATATATTTGCCCCGCTATGAGCCCTAGTATGGATACTTCACCTCTACAGCATTGTTCAAGGTTTGCCCTTATCATGATTATGTGCAGGATGCTGAATGGGTTTCATTTCACTCTTGAAACGTTGAGAAATCTTTAATTTTCAAGGAGGAAAAAGATATGAGATTTTCTCTGGAAAATGAACTTCAAAGTTTTATTTGACCAGTATGTGTAGCATGATGCAGTAAACACATAAAACATTATCTTATTTGATGGTCAATCCACAAAAGAAGTGAAGCAATCTCCTAGTACGAGACAGAATGGTAAAATTTACCGGCGGCAGCTCAACTTATTGCATTAACAAGAGTAAAAGAATGTGAAATGAAGGACAGTCATGCTCGTTTTGTACGCCTTCCAACTAGAAGGGCCAACTTCTGTATCAATCTTGAAGGAGATGTCAAGTGCTTTTACAGAATGTGTCAGTGCACCATTGCATTACATGTGTGATTTTTGATAGACCAACAGAAGTATACTGTTAATGCAATGTTTTTGGATTCCCTTCCCATTACATGTAGCAGCAAGTGTTTTAACATGATAAGGAATATAAAAGTACTTTCTCATGAGTAATTCTCACCACAACCAGGAGGAAAATACCAAGGTAACTTAACCTCTTGCTGGCATGAGATCTAAAAAAAACTTTTTGAATTGGGATACAAATTTTACAATATCTACCCATAAATTTAGGGGAAAATACACTTTTCATCATAAAACTAATAGTCGATTTGTAATCTGGTATATAAACCACCAAAGTTGTGGCATTGTACCCAAAAGTGTTAACAACATGCAACTTATTGTGCTACATCGCATGTTGTTAATACTTTTGGCAACTTTGGTGGTTTATGTACCAGATCACATATTGGCTATCAGTTTGGAAGTGCAAAGTGTACTTTCCCCAAAAAACTCACCACTGCTGCACCAGAAGCAGCAGTACCACCCATCGATTAATAGTTTGGTGTCATTGTCTGATGGAATCGGAAGTGCACCGAGTTCACACAGGTACAACATTCTCATTTATAAGCAATACTTCCACAGCCACTGCAGCGGGTACATCTCCAATATCAATGGAACTAGCTACTTATGAGGCAACATGACAGCATATTGAATGAGTATATCTCACTTCAGGAGTACATCTCCTTTTAATGAGTTGTACCTTCTATGCGCATCATAGTCCACTCAGATATTCTCTATAGGACAACTTGAGCAGTACCAATTATACCAAAACAGCTTTATCATCTGTTTTGATCCTTGAAACTATAATCTTCGATAATTAATATTAAGAGTTGCAACATTACCTAGAAATGTAGGTCCCTCCAGTTTGTCCAATTTTGTGTACCGTTTCAAGAGTGACATTGCCTGATGCCTATCACCATCATGCAAACTACTAATTAGCTTCAAAAAAGGCACAAAATCAATCGAACTAGGATTTCACCTCATTCAATTGCAAGATCAAACTCATTCTACATTGTAACAAAGAAAATTGCACTCAATGTCTAGAACGAACAAGAACAATGATTATGTGTGAGTAGTGCTTAAATTAGATTAAAATGATGGGCTCCAACAAAGATATAAATGAGAAGAAAACTCAGCAAAATTAAGATAAAAAAAAAAAAAAAACCTCAAACAGATGGAAGGACTGAATGCAGATGATAAAGAAAATGCCGCAGTTATTCCGTAACGATGGTCATTGTTGCTATACACCTGCCCTTACAGGCTTCAGACTAACCATGAAGATGCATTGCATTGAGTTAATGGCATGAACATCCAAACACATGTACTAAGGCCTGAATGGAAATGATGAGACAGTGAAGCAGCTATTCAGTATCAATATTCATTGCTGCTATACACCTTCCCTGACAAGCTTCATGCTAACCATGCATCACATTGAGGTATTGGCATGAGTATGGGAAAAAATGTACTCGAATAAATGGAATTCTAAATACTGGTACGAGCATGTTCTACCACAAAATCTCACAGATATAAGAGATAAAAAAAATGATCTCTCTTTTATTGTGGTAGTCAAGAATGTTTTACACCCATGGCTGAAATAATGATCAATTGGGCCATGTTAGCATGCATTTTTTGTTTATTTTTGGAAAAAAATATAACTGCAAGGTAGACAATAGTGAAAGATCTTGTTAGATCTATATAGCTAACTAATACGCCAAATGTTATGACAAAACGAATGAAGAATATAGAATATTAGATACCTCAGTCTCAAATCTCTCATCAATCATATCCACAGCTTCTTTAAGCAATAGATGCTTCTACATCTCCATTGGTAACGGTACAACCATATTATCCAACATTATTCGATTCAAGGCTGTCTTGACTTGAGATGCATAATGCAATACCTCGTTTACTTCCTAAAGTGTCCTGGTTTCAACCTGAGGGAAAAAGGAAAAAGAAGAAAAATAACACAGATATTGTAACAATTATCATTTCTGCAAAAACCAATTCTGCACACACATGTGAAACAGAGAGACGTTCACACTCACACACACAAGTAAACAAAACAAAAAAAGAGAGAGGGACATCATTCTTGAACACTTGCACAAAAAATCTATGGGTGGACCTACCAACTACAACGTTAATTTGTAGAAATCATTCAGGAAGACTCGGCAATTAAATGAAAATTTACATCAAGAAACATATGGGATATAAGATACTTGACAATTGTCAACTCAGCTTATAGATAATTGACAGACATCAAAACCATTGAGATTTTAGAAGTAGAGAATAATACCTCAACCTCCATTTGAAGGTTCTATTGCTCTAAATACATGTCAACGGATTTAATGGCATTCTTGATGCCTCCAGCTATTGATATATGGTTATCTTTTATCAAGACCACATCGAATAAACCCATTCTATGGTTCTGCCCTCCATCGATAAGGACCTATAAAGAGAGAATATTAGAAGGTCAACCCAAAAACTTGTAAACAAATTATCGAAAATTACAGTTATTAAGTAAAAGCAAGGAAGTGATCTACACCACCCACTTACCACCAATCGTAAATCTGGAGCAGTTTTCCTCATCTCTAAAATACATGCAAGGGTATGCAGTATCTGCCATTTCCTGCTAAAAACAAGAATGTCATCTTAAATTTCTCCTTCAGGCAGCACATATCTGTCAAAGACTGATAAGCATTTAGCTCGGTGTAGTGGGCCTTAAACGACAACTGTACATTGATAAATCTGAATTTTGTACAACATAATTCATCAATTTAAAAAATTAGAAAGAATATACCGTGTTCAGTCTTGGTCCCTCAACAAACATTGTGTGTTGATCATATTGTCTAAATCATATATGTAGGCGTAGAGGCAGAGAATCAAGTAATTCTTCTCAAAATACAATGTGGCTACGCAAATAGATAGCCACCCACACTTACAACAGTCAACAACCCCCCTCCTCTTTCTTCGTTTATGGGGTAGGTACTATAATCCAGCTATAAAAGGTCAGTGATTTTCCTATGCTCCCAATTTATAATTATCCACAATTATGCGTGCTCTAGTACACAACTTATATAAGCAAGACTAAAAATGCAGGTAAAGATTTATAGCAACTTTTAAACTATTGCAAAAGTGACACCTTCGTTAAAGTGGCTATTCTGCTCAGCTTCTGCATAAAGTTTAGTGCTAGCCTTTCAGCTAAAACAATGCTGTGTGCTGGTCCTGCACATGAATAAGGATTAGAAACATCTCCCAATGGAATTCTAAAATGCTACAGGTAATTCAATTTTCTAGGCTTGTTGTAAACTTTTCCAAACTGCAGTCCTTTATGAATGTAATCTTTATCTTTCTGAGACCACTCCACCTGAAATTAAAATGTATATTAATAATGATCAAGCATGCAGACAAATCAAACAAAAAATGTTGACTTTTGCAGTCCAGTACCTTTAGAGAAGGGTCAACCTCATGAAATACCATATCTGCAAGCGCAAGGCTAGCAATGAAACCATCTTCCTTTGCCAAAAAAATTAGCTTCCACTTCCATGTCAACAGGAGTGGTGGCCACGCTAGTCACATCCCCTGCAAAATAATGTGAACAAATTGTCAGACATTGTAAAATATTGAATGCTACTTATAGGAGCCTTTCCTATGTTAAAAAGCATGAAAATCATTACAAAAGGACTCTGCCTCTACTCGGCAACACAAATAAGACCAAATTTTATAATCATTGAAACCATTTAGAAGAACTGGAAAAGAGGATAGATGATACGACAAGATAACCTTGACCCCCGGCATCCTCAGCAAGGGCTAACTTGATGACTAACTTCAAATCATAGGTCGGGTGCAAAGGAGGCTTTAAAGCCATGGATTCAAATGACATTCTTGGATTTCTAGCAGTTGCAACCACTAACAATTTGTCTGCAATGTGCAGAGAATTAAATCATGGTGAACCACTGGATTTAGTAAATGTAATTCTTTGAGCATATTCATAAACAAACCTTGAGAACGTAGATATGCAAGGCACAACTAGTGGAGATAGATTGGATCCCAACCATTAATTTTTTGATTCTGAAGCTCTTAAGAAGTGTTCAATGTGCTGCTCAGCTTTTTTACTCTATACATCAAGCCTCTTCTATTATACATGCCACGAAAAAAGTGTGAATGAAATCCAATCACCGCTTATGTTTCTTTTTGGATGAGTGACAAGAAAATCTCAAGTGGATATTGGACTACTGCATGTATCTTAACAACAAAGTCAGAGTTACCAAAAGGCATATGTAAGAAACGGTTTTCCCTTTTAAGGAAAATACAACACCTGAAAATATTAATATATTATTTTCAGAACTCCTTCCCTATCCGAATGTTGTAGTATTGAATACTCATATATGCATGAAGACTTAAGGGCAATTCACCTCACTTGCATAAACAATGCGCCACCATACAAACACGTTACACACTTTTACTAGTAATTTATAGACATGCAAAACGGTTGAACCCATAACCTTATCCTCAACCTTATCCTAAAAGGGGAGAAGGTGCCCTTTGAGTTAAAGTTCACCCGTCAAATATGTTATATGTTCTTTTAGAGGAAAGTTACACATGAAAATGGGAACTTTTGAACCCATGATCTCACCCTTCACCTTGCTTTTACAAGAGAAGGAAATGCCATTTGAGTCAGAGTTCATTGACCAACTATTACAAACAATTTTGTCAGTAAAATCAGAAATATTAATAATTTTATAGTTTTTTACTAGTTATTATTCTTCACTATAAACAAACACTAACATAAGATAAATGTATGACCAGTATCATAAATTCATATAGATAGAGACATATAAAGTCATGTTCCTATGCCCCAATTTGTAAGAGTGTCTGAGCATGAAAGAAAAATATGTGAATTGTTTCAGGGATTTGATGCCAAGGTTACAAAAACTTGAACTTGTCAATCAGCTTATGCAAAATTGGCCAGCAAAGTTTATTGGATGAAAGGTAGCAGCAGCAAAAACTAGGAATCTGAATGCAGAGGGATAAAAGAAACTATGAACATCCTATAATTTTAGCAATAGCCATTGGAAAAGAGAGTAAGAGCACGAATTATAGATTGTATAACAACAAAAAGTAAGAGTACTAAAGAACTGAAAACTATAATGTACTGGAGCCAGTTTTTATTGTTGTCTTGTAGCAAAACCTATGGAAAGGAAAAAATAAGTAAATCCCTAAAATCTATTTAGCAAGTCACAACCATTGCCGATTGTGCTATAGTGTCAGTGATGGCAGTAAACCGTTAACTCTTTTTTCTTTTAACGTAGGTATCCTCCATCCAACGGAAAAGGGCTCCAACATTCCCAAGCTTCCCAGACATATACTGGTGAAAGGGGAAAAAACAATGAAGCAGAAACTAATATCATAACATGTTTATATCTTGTCAACCATTCGGCTAAAAAGTTAACAACTTCACAGCCGAAGGGCCCGTGCACCATTTCATCGACTGCACCTAGCTAGGAAGAAGTGAATATATAATGAAGAAAAACGAACCATACTATCATCTTGAAAAGAGATGTTACAAGCATTCGTAAAGGATGGATATTTTACCTGATTGGAGATTGCAGTCACAATTAGCTGAGGCAGAGAATTACAGGAGATTAGTACTTCGGGACAGCGGTTGTAAGTGACTGCTGCTTCCCAAATAATATATTACTATTATATATTTTAAAACGAGAGTAGAGATAAAAAATGTTATTTTTCATTTTGATGCTTTATATATTTTAATATTTTTATTTAATAGTTAAATAAGTAATTATTAGTATATTGACTCTTAATTTTTTTTTCTAAAAGAGTATTGCTATAATCATTGAGCGTGCTGGTTAGTACAAATTATTTATTTATACGTTTTTTGTTTTATGTTTTTCTAAATATTTAAAAAAATAAAAAAATATTAATATATTAAAAGTTATTTTCTTAATTATTAAGTTAAAAAATAAAATAAAAAATTAAATATATAAACGATGACAAACATCTTGTTGGTGAGCCTATTCTATTAAGCCCAAGGTTGCGTTTGAATAGTAAGGTATTTTGAGATATTCTATAAATAATAGTAAAAAAATAATAAAAAAATAATGATAGAATATTAAATAATAATAAAAAAATATGTAAAAAGTAATAATAAAATAATAAATAATAATAAGGTATTCTCTGAATATCCAAACTAAACTTAAACTTAGAAAACTGAGAGATATACACGTGAAATGAATCTTAAAATAATTACCGTATATTTAATATTGTCTTAAAATATACACAGCAAAAATAAATACTCTAACTAGGATCTCTTCATGAATATATCTCTCTCCCAGCTTAAAGACCTGTTAATTCAATCAAGGACTCAAAGACTATCTTTTTATATCTCTTCTCGAACTGTTTGGATAGTGAGTTGAGATGAGATAAATTCAGATGAAAATTAAAAGTTGAATAAAATATTGTTAGAATATTAGTTTTATTTTGAAATTTGAAAAAATTGAATTATTTATTATATTTTATGTAAAAATTTAAAAAAATTATAATGATGAAATGAGATAGAATGAGACGAGATAAAACATTTATTATATCCAAACTGCCTAAGCCATCAAACTTGAATAGTAGAAAAGACGTGATGAGACCAAGATGCTAAAATTAATCATGGGCCCGTTTATTTCTCTGTTGCAACTGATCATCATGATATTTGACGATGATCTTCTTCTGTTGATACATATAGACTTCGATCCCATCTGTGAAAAGAGTCGTAAGCATGCATACATATACATATACATACATATATATATATATATATATATATATAATATTTATATGGGAATTAAGACGATTTGGGGTTGGTAGCAAATAGAAAAAGGCCAGAGTTTGAAAGCTGATCAGCAATTAGTTATTGGCTGTTTTCCAAAATGGCTGCTGTTGCATTGTTCAACAAAGAGAATTCAAACGGAATGATTAAATTTGATCACTTTAAAGCACCCCATGTTTCTCAGCGTTGAAGCTCACAACAAAAACATTTGCAATTAAGCATTCCTTTTAAGTTTTAGTCCAATATTACATGAGAAGACGGCCTTAAACTTCAACCTCTTGATGATCTCTATATTCCTAGCTCCCACTCCTTCCACGTCTCTGGGTATACATATTTTTATCCTTACAGCATTCTCCCTTCTGATTCTTTAAGTTCTGCTAATTTTACACCATAAATATTTGGAGGATCGAAGAAGAAAAGATCGGGAAGGTTGCAACCATGTCATCATGTTGGGAAAGATCATTGATGCTTACTAGAGCTGTTTTTCTTCTGTTCTTTCTACTTCTGGCAACGGCTTCAAAGGGACAGTGCATCCGATCTCCGAAGGAGATCAGCGTGTTCAAAAGCAGGTTCCAAAGTCAGCTGCCCAGAGGGCCAGTGCCTCCTTCAGGACCTTCTCCTTGCCACAACAAGCTCAGCCCTTCCAAACACACCGACTTCTCCTTTCCTAATGATTATATCATTTGCCCATAACAATGGAAATTATTTTTATTTTTATTTTTATTTTTTCTCAACTTTGGATTAGGCAACTTTCATGTCTTTGTTCTTTCACCAATAAATAGCAATCGCCTCTAAAATTCTGTTTCGGGAACCGCATGAAATGGTCTGGCACGATGCTTAATTTTTATATGTACTTCACAAGGAGTGCTAGTTTCCAATTTCCATGCATGTTTCTGCAACAAGTGTACAATTGCATATATGCTGCATGCCTTACGTTTCATCTTCCTTTATTATTTTTCGTTTCCTTTTCTTCTCGATCGGCAACATGCAGACTTTGTTTCATGATCACTAGTTTAAAGAAACTAGAAAGGCAACAAAAAAAAAAAAAAAAGGAAGATCAAATTCCCTCAATCTCATGGTGGTGCATGAGTTGGCCTCTTTCACGGCCTAATAATGGAACTTCTCCTAGTAAATTCATGTGCAACTGTACCAACTAATTTCATATAGTTGATTCATGCAAAAACTCATCAGCCCAAACAATCCATTTTAAGCCCATATCTATAGATGGACGTTTTCGGGAATTGTAAGTGGACAAATGGATCGATTTGTGATATGATGTTTATCCTAATTTTGACCATATACAAAAACCCTATACAGTAATTACGTACATCCCTAAAATGATCAACAAACCCAACATATATAAACAAAGCGACAAGCTTACGAGCAGTAAAAAAAGATCAGAAGAAAAAAAAAAAGGTGGTTGGACGTATCCCCGTATCCAAAATCCCATCCACATCGATTCTTCATGATGATCATGTCTTCCTATATATTCGTCATGTAAGAACTAAGTAAGTAGTACCGGAGATCAAACAAAGACAAAACTGATCAATGCAGCCAAGGGCTGGATCGTTAGTTTAAAGGCATGCATAAGCTTTATTAACTATATAGTTAATATATATATATATATATAAATGCTAATTGTATTTAAGAAAAGAGCATTGCTAGGTACAAGCGGTTTGGCACATCAAACTGCGTATCAATGCTGCCATGACTTTTTTTATTTAAAAGAAAATTTTTGAGAGAAAAAAAGGTTCTCTGTCTCATGAAAATTATTTTCGCCTTCAATTCGCATCGTTTCATTAAATGGATGTCTTACATGTCAGTATCGGTGCGTGATTTGGTACGTGAACTCACTTGCAAGAAGACTTTTCCTTAAAAAAAGAGCCTTGCTTCTCCATGTAGTCTCAACTAGTGCATTGTTAAGATAGTCAAATTATCTGCCATCAATTCAAAGGAATATTGTGGAACCTTAGCAAATATTCATGAAGGTTCTAAATGTAACAGAATTAGTGATATGGCAATGTAGTGAGAATCTGTTGTGAGTGGAGTTTTTTATATAGTCTGTTGGTCACTGTAAAAATGCAAGAAAGTGGAGTGGTGCTTTGCCGTAATGCTAGCTGTAAAGGAATATTTTTTGTTAGTCCTTTTGTCAAACACATTCTATGATTTATTTCTCTTACTTTATAATGGCATCCAAAGCCACTCAAGGACTCACGTCCAAAATTTTCTTTTCTTCTATCTCTGGTTTTTAGCAACTACTTTCTCCATGGCATCTTCAAATAAAACTTCCCACCCCAACATCTTTCAATCTGCTTCTCACTTCATCATAATCAAGCTAACCATAGAAAATTATCTTCTATGGAAAGCTTAGATTGTTCCATTTCTTAAGGGACATCAGCTATACAAGTATGTTGATGGCTCACTTCCCATGCCATCTGCTACTCTTGATGATAGTCCAAATCCTGAGCACACATGTTGGTTATTGTAGGATCAATTAATCATGTCCACCCTCAACTCATCTCTCTTGGATTCTGTATTGGCTCAAGTTCTTGAGTGCAAAACATCTTTCGAAATTTGGCATACACTTTAAAGTTTATTTACAGCAAAGTCTCATATTGTCATACACAATTTCAACTAGCTACCTTAAAGAAGGGACCCGAATTTGTGTCTGAATACTTCAACAAAGCAAAAGCTCTAGCGGCCTCTTTAAGTGCTGCAGGTCATCCACTAAGTGATTCTCAATTCATGGTTTATCTGTTAGTAGGCTTGGGGACCAAGTATGAATCCTTTGTTACATCTCTCACAACTCGCCTAGATCTTCTAATTCCTCATCAAGTTTACAGCTATCTCTTAAATCATGAATCCTGCATTTCACATCAAACTCAATCCCTCCTTTCCACTACTTCCCTTGCTGCTAACACAACTAGAACTCGTTCACCATCTCAGTTTTCACCATCTCGTGACTGTGCTCTCACTTATTTTCATGGAGGTAGGTGTGGTCGTGGTTCAGGCCGGCATCCTCAATCTGGACCTCGACCACCTTTCTCACCTTCAAATAATTCCTCTTCACGTCCTTACTGTCAAGTTTGCTCCAAAATGGGCCATACGGCTCTTGCTTGTTATCATCGATTTGACCATGCATTTTAATCACCTCCTCCATCATCCTTTACAGCAAATTGTACATCATTGTCAGCACCTCCTCCATCGTCCACTACCTGGTTTCCAGACACTACAGCTTCTCACCATTTTACATCAGAGTTTAACAATCTCAACCTCGAGTTGACCCCATATCAGTGACCTGAACAAGTCAGCATCGAGGATGGCTCCACCTTGCCCATTCAACATCACGGCTCTACCCATATGACTACTTCCTCTGGCAATTTTCTTTTAAATAATTTACTTCATGTTCCTAATATCACTCGCAATCTTCTATCTGCGCGTCAATTCTGTTGTGATAACACTGTATTTTTTGAATTTCATGCAAATTGTTTCTTTGTGAAGGACTCATGTTCCCAGGAAGTTCTCCTTCAAGGCCACGTTGAAGATGGCTTGTATGCCTTGAGCTCTGCTGATGTGCCTTGTTCTGCTTCACCTAAAGCATTTGTAGGTGTGCGGACCTCGGCTTAGTTGCGGCACTCTAGGTTAGGGCACCCCTCTCCCCATATCACATCTCTTATTCTACATCGGTTTCAACTACCACTATCCACAAGTCTTTCTCTACCTCAATGTGCAGCTTGTTCCACGACCAAGGCTCATGCCCTCCCACATCCTCTTTCATCTTCACGTTCCAATCGTCCATTTCAGCTTTTGTTTATTGATGTTTGGGGCCCTGCCCTTGAGCTTTCTACTAATGGAGCTCGTTACTATCTTTCTCTTGTTGATGATTACACTAAGTTCATATGGCTATTTCCAATGCAAGTTAAATCTAATGTTACAACTTTAATTTTAGCCTTTCTTCAGTTTGTCAATAACACTTTTAATTCTAAAATTGCATCTGTTCAAACGGATTGGGGAGGGGAATTTTGTCCTTTTAAACAAATTTTTCAGTCCCTAGATATTACACATCGCATTACGTGTCCACACTCACATCCTCAAAATGAGAGTGTAGAACGATGTCATTGCCATATAATTGAAACATGACTTTCTATTTTATCTCATGCATCCGTTCCTCATAAATATCGGGCTAATACTTTTCAAACCGCCACTTTATTAATCAATTGTATGCTCACACCTCTTCTTTAAGGTAAATCACCATTTGAAATATTAATAGGCACAATTCCAGATTATCAATTCTTTCTTGTTTTTTGGTTGGCATGTTGGCCCAATTTAAAGCCCTTTAATAAACACAAGCTAGATTATCGTTCTAAGCCTTGTGTTTTCTTGGGATATAGTCCTGATCATAAGGGCTACATTTGTCTTCATGTAGCTTCGGGTTGTACTTACATCTCTAGAGATGTAATTTTTAATGAGTCCATTTTTCCATTTGCTTCTCAGTCCAGACCAACGTCTGAGCCCACTTCGCAATTACTGAATCCGAGTATTTCTCAGTCTTTTACCATTCTCGTGCCTCAGTCCTGTACTTCCAGCCCGTCCATTTCTCTTGGCCCATTTTCCTTATCTCATGACTCTAGGCCCATCTCTCCCACTCAGCCCATTCAAAATCCTAGCTCACACTTATCTTCTCTAGACACATCCTCTGTCGTTTCCTCTTTGATTCCTGGGTCTCCTTCCTCATATGATTCACCCATCACTGCCCTACCTGTATCTTCTCATCCCATGCTCACTCGATCTAAGACCAACACCTTCTATCCCCTTTGTTGTACAGATGGCACCATCTCTTGGCCATCTTCTACGCCCTCTAGTTCCCTCATCAAATGCCCTACTCAATCAAACACAACCTTACATCTTGTTCTTGAAGAACTGTCGTCTTATACGAAAGCTTCAAAGTATCTTGAATGGAGACAAGCCATGACCAGAGAAATACAAGCCCTGCTTCACAATTGAACATGGGATCTTGTCCCTAATTCCTTTGCCTATAACCTTCTCGGATCCAAATGGATCCTCAAAACTAAACGACATGCTAATGGAACTCTTGAGAGACGAAAGGCTCGTCTTGTTGCTCAAGGGTTTCATTAGCAGCTGGGCTTGGATTGCCATGAGACCTTTAGTCCGGTCGTTAAGCTAGTTACAATCTGTTTATTGCTTTCTCTTGTTGTTTCTTCAAAATGGGCACTGCACCAGCTGGATATACAAAATGCCTTCTTGCATGGGGATCTTGAAGAGGCTGTCTACATGAAGCAACCTCCCAGCTTTGTGAATCTTGATCTTCCGACACACGTTTGTAAGTTAAAACGTTCAATTTATGAGTTGAAACAGGGTCCTAGAGTCTAGTTTGCTAAACTGAGTGATCGTTTACTTCATCTAGGTTTTCAATGTTCTAGTTCTGATTCATCATTGTTCATCATGTGTACTGCTATTGTTTGCTTATATATCTTGGTGTATGTTGATGATATACTAGTTACAAGTTCTGATTCTCGGTTAATCACCGAATTTATCACTGCTTTAAAAACTTATTTTTCTGTTAAGGATCTTGGGATACTTAGGTATTTTTTAGGCATTGAAATTCAACAAAATCATTCGGGTCCTTTCTTATCTCAGTGATAAATACATCATCGATCTTCTTGTTCGCACCAATATCATGCACAATTCCAAAGCTGTGTCCACTCCCATGTCCACCACATAAAAATTCTGCTTTTGATGGTCATACCTTTGAGGGATGGTCATACCTTTGAGGATCCTCATTGGTAGCCAAGTGTAGTAGGTAGTCTTCAGTATTTGGCCTTTACCAGACCTGACATTTACTTTGATGTGAATCGGGTTTGTCAGTATATGCATTCTCCCTGTATACCTCACTGGCAAGCTGTATAATGCATTCCCCGTTATTTTAATCACACTCGAAATTTTGGGTTATGTTTTGCTCCTTCTTCTTCAATTAATCTTACTGCATTTTTTTATGCTAATTGGATCAAGTGTCCTAATGATCGTCGCTCCATAGGTAGATTTTGTATTTATTTTGGTAAACACCTTATTTCTCGAGGATCTAAGAAACAACCTACAATTGTTCGGTCTTCTACTGAAGCTGAGTACAAATATGTTGCTAACACTGCTTGTGAGGTTATTTGGTTGCAGTCTTTATTAAGTGAACTTGGTATTCATCTTGCTGCTCCACCAACCCTATGGTGTGATAACATTGGTGCAACGTATCTCTTCCACAATCCAATCATGCATTCGAGGACCAAACACATTGAATTGGACTATCACTTTGTATGTGATAGAGTGGTAGCCAAGACTCTACAAATATCATTCATTTCCAGCAAGGACCAAATTGCAGATGTCATGACCAAACTATTATCATCTTCTTGGTTTCTACAGCTTCGATCAAGCCTTACTATACTGCCAATAATGCTTGGATCACGGGGGGATGTTAAGACACTTGAATTATTTGCCAGCAATTCGAAGGAATATTCTGGAACCTCAGCAAATATTCATGAAGGTTTTAAATGTAACAGAATTAGTAATGTGGCAATGTAGTGAGAATCTGTTGTAAGTGGAGTTCTATATATAGTCTGTTGGTTACCGTAAAAATGTAAGTGAAGTGGTGCTTTGTCGTAATGATGTAAAGGAATATTTTCTGTTAATCCTGTTGTCAAGCATATTCTTATTATGCATAATATGCTAAAAATTATAAAATTTAAAATTGAAATTTTAAAAGAAAATTGACAAAATGAGTTTTGTAAGTAAGATTATAAATGCATATATATAAAACTTTGTGAAAAATGAAAGTAATTATCTTATATATAGATAAATGTTTTAGACACAAAAAGATCTTACAAAAGTAAGCCCACAAACTGATGACTTGATATGTAGTATATTAGATTGTAAAGTTATTTTTATTATAAAGTAGATCTAATGCGTATCATATAAAGTTATGTCGATCTATAAATTTATTTTTATAAAATATTTTTATATATGTAACATTTATATAAGCCGGTAGTAAGGAGAAGAGCATGTATGGTTTAGCAGGGTGTATGACTGAAATACTTGTAGTTGTAGGGCTCAAGCCAGCAGGATGCAATGGGAAGGCTATACCACAATTAAGCCCCATTAAGTACTGTCTGTACCTAATATGTGTGGTCACAGGTTGTACGTGTTCATGTGTCAATTCCTTACATTTCCACATGCAATTATTTTAACGTAACAATAATGTTGTTGTCACCTTCTTGAGAGGTCGGGCCATGGCAGAAAGAAAGAAACACAGGTACAGCGGCTTCGCCTGCAGCTACGACCCGCCGGTGTCTTATAACTACTCTAACTGACTTTCTGGGAAGGAATTAGTCCTATCTCTAGTACTATATGATCTGTATGTACATCTTTGTTTTGACTCTCGGAAATTAAGAAAAAAGGACTTAATTTGGGACATATATAGATATATATATATATATATATATATATATATATATATATATATCTGTGAATAGTTGTGACTTGTGAGTTTTGTGTAGGAATGTGGATCTTATTGAAATATGGTTAGATATATAAAATAAGTTGAGATATGTTTAATTTTTTATGAAAAATTGAAAAAGTAGTGATTTTCATTCCTAATTGATTTGTTGTTGTAGTGATGTAATAGTTATTTTATTTAGAGAAAATATACTTATAATCGTAAATTGTGTAACCGCCGCGTAATCGCTTTGAAAAAAATAAATAAAACATGGGACCCACATGAAAAAAATTAATTTTTTAATAGTAGACCCCACTATTTTTCAAAGCGATTATGCGGCGATTACGCACTTCACGGTTGTATGTAGAATTACTCTTTTATTTATATATTTTATAATAAAATACAAATATTATGAGGAGATTTCCTTAATGCATTTAAGAATTCATTTTTCACATTTTTTCTTTCCAAATTTATTTAATTCAAAATTTTCAAAAATATTAAATATTATGACAACATTCTCATTTAAATTTCCCGTCCCCCAATGCAACGAAAATTTCATAACAATTTTTATTTTGTTAAGAGTCTTGTCCCAGTGAGAAACCCTCTGCCATGCATATATGCCCCTTTCCTTTGCCATCATTTTTTTTTTTTTTTTTTTTTTTGTCCAAGGTTTCATACGACCAATTGACATATGGATGAAAATATCGAGATCAATTGACATGAAATAAGTTATGCGTATTTAGATGGTGGTATTCTCAGCTGTATGATATTTCCTACGTCCAAATGTAATCTAGGGACGGTTTAGATTCAAAATATATTTCAACTCATTTTATCTTATTTCATCTAATTATTATAATTTTTTAAAATTTTTTATACAAAATACAATAAACAATTTAAAATTTTCAAATTTCAAAATAAAAATAATATTAAAAAATAATATTCTAATAATATTTTATTTAATTTTCAACTTTTATTTCATCTCATCTT
The DNA here is from genome assembly GCA_022457165.1 of Juglans mandshurica. Classification (NCBI taxonomy): domain Eukaryota; kingdom Viridiplantae; phylum Streptophyta; class Magnoliopsida; order Fagales; family Juglandaceae; genus Juglans; species Juglans mandshurica. The sequence goes on from CM039621.1 coordinate 37,227,370, forward strand.
AATTCACTATCAAACATCCTCGTAACTTCCATCTCATTTTGTAAATTTAATATTTTTTCATTAATTTTTTATTATCTCTTATTTCTTAAAAAGAAAAATCCAGAAATTGATGATAATACTATCTTATAGTAGAATAAGAATGAAATATTGTTGCAGTTCTTCTACAGGCAGGAGACTTGGTGCAGGGATTGCGCACGAACGAGTTGGATTGCCACGTGAACTATAACTAAAGAAATAAAATAAATAAATAAAAAATGGAAGATGACTGCCCAACACGAATGAAAGGCTGAAAGCTGCAAAACAAGACTAGAGGCGTTCGTGGTTCCTCCGCAATCCATTTTCACAACCCATTTCTGACCCCATTCACGTTCATCTCCCTCATTCACATTCGTCATTTCTTCATCTCCAAAACACTGATTTTCACAACCCATTTCCGAAATCCATTCATGTTCGTTGTTCCTTCGCGACCCGTTCCTCAGCTGGGCTACGCTGCACTCCTATGCTACCCACCCCACCGTCAAAGTCCCCAAGAAAGTTTGAAGACAAGTTTTTTTTTTCCTTTTTCTGAGATTGAGCTAGTTGTCCTGATCAGTTCCTTCTTCTTCTTCTTGTGTCTTGGCCCGCGTTTTGTTCTCCATTTCCTTTGTTCTTTATCGTTTTGATTAGTCTTTGTTTGTTCTTGGGGAGAACTGAGAAGAAATCATATCATCTTAAGATATGACTATGGCTCCAGAAGGTCAAAGTGTTACCCTTGATCTTCTCAAGAAGAAGACGATGGAGTTCCACAACCCAAGAAACCTCGTTTTGGCTCTGGTATTATGTATTTGCACTCCAAATTCTTGATAAATCTTCTCTCTTCTTCTTATTCATGGTTGTCGTGCCATTTAGCACTCAACTTGCTTATGGCCATTTGGTTCATGATATCTGTTAAAAATCATAAAGGCAGATAATCATTTCATATTTTTCCTTTTCTTTTTATGTACTTCGGAGGATTTGACCAAACAAATTAATACAGCTGAAACTGGTTGGATTGATAGAGAATGGAGGAGGGAGTCCACCGAAAATGGAAGAGTGAGTCCGAAAATGAAAGATGGAGGAAACTGGAGGGAGAACGAAAAGCTGGAAGAGTGAAACCGAAACGCACTGCATCATTTTTCTTGTGGATCTGTTTGCTTTTCGTGTGCAATCCCTGCACCAAGTCCCCTGCCTATATCATTTTTCATATTGTTGTGGTGAGTAAAGTTTTCTTTTGAAAAAACAACCAACCATATACAATTTGGATTTCTTTTTGTCGTACTTTTTGAGTAAGGAGTTAGTGTAAGTACAAACCGTGACGTTAATGGAAGAACAAACTTGATCATAGTAGAAAAGAATAAATTTTCTCATCAACCACTATTTACGACATGCCCCACACTTTACACCTATGTGGCAAATCGGGTTCACTAACAAGTGAACCGATTCTTGTCCCAACCCCTCCATCTTAGTCCTGCCTGAAAGAAGAATGATGAGAGAGAGGTCGGAGTGAGAGAGAGAGGTCGGGGGTTCGATGAGAGAGAGCTTAAGTAGAGAGAGAGAGAGAGAGAGAGAGAGAGAGAGAGGGGGTTCGATGAGAGAAAGGGAGAGAGGGAGAGAGTTCGGAGCAAGAGAGAGGTTGAAGAGAGAGGGAGCTTGAGGGGAGAGAGAGAGGTCAAAGAGAGAGAGAGAGAGAGAGAAGGGGTTCGATGAGAGAAAGGTCGGAGAGAGAGAGAGAGCTTGAGGGCAGAGAGAGAAGTCAAAGAGAGAGAAGGGGTTCGATGAGAGAGAGGGGTCGAAGAGAGAGAGCTTGAGGAGAGAGAGAGAGAGAGACAGGTCGAAGAGAGAGAGCTTGACTAGAGAGAGATTGAAATTAGAGTGATGGGTGATGAGTCTGACATTAAAAAAAAAAAGCAATGCTAGATACAGTCCCCAAATGGGGACTACAATGCAAGTTTAGGCTATTTTAACTTTAAAATTTTTTAAAATTACAAAATTATCCCTCCTAAAATTATGTTTTCTCTCATTTAATAATGTGCCTGCACATGCAATCCCCACTTGAGGACTGCAAATAGAATTTCTAAAAAAAAAACTGTCAAGTGTGTGGTGTGGGTTGAATAGTGGCAGATGTATAGCAAAATTTAACAGAAAAATTAGAAAATCATGTATGTTTTACTTTTACACCAGTTGTTCGGATCTGAGGGAGCATAGATTAAAAAAATAATAGTAAAAATAGTACATACAAGTATATGAAAAGAGTTTTGTTACGTATAGTCACTTTTGTGTACTCTTTACACACTTCGTTGATGTGATTGACTAAAAAAATTATTTTATATTAAAAAAATGATGCAATCAATCATATCAGTGGAGTGCATAAAAAGGACGCAAAAGTGACTACGTAAAATTTTTGATGTGAAAAAGGTAAAACGGACAAAGAAAAATTAAAAAAATGGCAACAAATTAGATGAAGTTTACCATTACCGCCATCTAATGCCATATGATTTATTATTAAACAGAAATATAAACACAAAAAGAATAAAAATAATTTAAGATTTTAATTTTAATTTTAATTTTTAGACGTTCTTCTATTTTAAATATAAATATATATATTTATAATAAAATATGTGACACCAGTACCCAAAATTAAAACCATCTAAACAGTAAAGTTCACATGTTGCAGGACGATCATACAACTCAAAAACGAAAGGATCAAGGTCCTTTCCTTCTTTGAAGGGTTAGGCGGTGGAGTAGGGTTTTTGAAAAAATTTCTGTTGAGAACAAAAGACTGTAACAGATAGCCATGGAAGAACTTACTAAGCTTTGGGAAGGATTTAGGCTAACAAAAATAAAGAAAGAAGAGGTGAACTTTTCTGTGGAAGACACTAAACGTGCTGATGATAGAGCTCAAAAATGTATACTTCTTTAGGTTTTGATGGACAAGAACTTAAACAAGGAAGCTTTGAAAGGAAATGTGACCAAAGTTTGGAATCCTAATTCTTGGTTTAATAAGGTGGTGGGTCATCATAGATTCTTGGTTGAATTTAAAAAAGATGTAGATATTGAAAGAGTACTTAATGGTCGGCCATGGACTTTTGATAAACACCTTATATGCATACAACATTTTGATAAAAATACCCCTCCTAATGAGATGATCTTTAATCAAGAACCTTTTTGGATTCAACTACATGGCTTGCCTCTTGTAGTCACGACTGTGGATGGAGGAGAGAAAATTGGTTTCTCAATTGGGGAAGTGCTTTCTGTGGATGTGGATGGGGATGGTATTGGGTGGGGAAAATATCTCAACATAAGAGTCAATATGGATATTACAAAGCCTATTCCTCGTGGGAAATTAATTAGAGTAGAAGGCAAACAAAGATGGGTTGAATTTAAATACGAAAGATTGCCTTTATTCTGCTTTCAATGTGGGGTTATAAAACATGTTGGTCGTGTATGTGCTATGGAAAAAACAAGACTTAATTATGCGGATACTTCTCAAATTCAATATGGTAATGGTTGAGGGCCATAACCTTTAATTTAATAGGAAGTGGAGATAAAGGAATAGAGGGAATGGGTATTAAAAGTTAGTTCAATGGCTCAGGTAGTGGAGAAGGTCAAAGTAGTGGGGCTTTAATCAATGTTTCAGGAAATCAGGATATACAGAATGTGACTTTTGATGAAGATGCACATGACCAACATTCTGGAAGTTTCAACAAGACTGCAATAGCTGAAGGAAAACAAAGATTCTGTCTTGAGCAACAAAGGCAAGATGAGTTAATACAAGAACATACAAGAATCATCAAGAAGAGGGGTATAAGAAGTTCAAGATACAGGAAGAAGTTCAAGAAAAATTCAGCACTACAGTTTTGTCACCAAAAGAAAGCCTACTAAGTTCTCACATCTCAGAGAGTAATACAGATGTATCTAAAAATAATCCAATGCAGAATGAGCAAGTATTTTCTAAACCTATGGGTTGGAAGAGAAGAGTAAGAGCATTAAATGTTTCAACAACAGAAGAAATGTAAACTGATAGCACTAGCAAAGTTATTACAAGAGGAAGAAAAAAGGGAAAAAGCATCAAATGATAGTGAGAATCTCCAAATGATCAACAAGAAATAGAAAGATGAGCTCAATCCTGGAAGGAGCCAAACTCAGGAGCAATTGGTGGTGATTGCTGAGCAGCCCCACCAATCCCAATGAAATGCTTAATTTGGAACTGTCGAGGGCTTGAGAACTCTCAAACAGTTTGTGAGCTTCATTTTTTAGTGAAGCAAAAGAGCCCAAACATTCTCTTCCTCATTGAAACAAAGAGCTCGAGAGAGAGGATTGAACAAATTAGGAATAGTATTGGTTTTGATAGAAGTTTCACTGTTAATGCAAAAGGGCATAGTGGAGGTTTAGCCATGATGTGGAATTCAGCTATGGACATAGAGGTTCACACTTATACCAGTTTTCATATCTCTGTTACGGTTAATGACTCAAAACTTGGAAAGATATGGACTGTCACAGGGTTTTATGGACATTCAGTAACTGCAAAAAGAGAGGGAAGTTGGCAATTGCTTAGGTATGTGCAACCTAAAGACAATAGCCCATGGTTGTGTATGGGAGATTTCAACGAAATTCTATATCAACATGAAAATGGGGAGGATCTCAAAGACCTTTTGCTCAAATGCAAGGATTCAGGCAAGCTCTACAGAATTGTGACTTAAGTGACTTGGGTTATAATGGACTCAAACTTATCTGGTCTGACAATAGAGAAGGATCAAAATTCACCAAGGAGAGGTTAGATAGAGTATGTGCAAACACCACTTGTCTTATTATGTTTCCATCAATAGAGGTCACAACAATTGCAACAAGTTCTTCAGATCACTATCGTTTTTTGACAGTTTTGAACACTCAAACACAACCTACAAGAAGGAAAGAAAGGCTATTCAGATATGAATACAGTTTGGGCATCAATACTGATTTCAAGGACTTAATTTCAACCACTTGGCATGTTCACAACAGAAATGCAAATTCCTTAGAAGGTTTGAAAATCAAGATGCACAATTGTAAAACACAATTATTGAAATGGAGTAAGAACAAGGAGAAAGAAGTCTCTGAGATAATCAAAATGCAACAAGAAAATATTTTACATCTTCAAGCAAGAAATACAGGTGCTGATATGGAAGAAATACAACAGATTCAAAGGTAGATTAATTGGAGATTGGAACAAGAAGAAGTGAAGTGGAAACAAAGGTCCAAACAAAGATGGCTTAAAGAGGGAGACGGAAATACAAGTTATTTTCACAAGTGTGCTTCTCAAAGGCACAAAATTAATACTATAAACAACATCTATGATGGAGAGGGGCAACTTCAAACTTTTGCACAAGTCATTAATCAGATTTTTCAAGATTTCTTCACAAATCTATTTTCTACTTCAAATCCAGAGGGTCAACAACAGTGTGTAGAGACAATGCCAAGGATGGTCACATAAGAGATGAACCAAATGCTCCAGAAAGATTTTGAATTTTCAAAGGTTCAAGATGCAATTCTTAACATGAATCCTATGAGTTCCCCATGTCCATATGGGTTTTCAGCTGGTTTCTTTCAACAACATTGGGGTATAATAGGTAAGGAATTTTGTGAGGCAGTTACTACAGCTCTTAACACAAACAATTGGGATAGCTCTATTAATGAGACTTTCATAGTGTTAATCCCAAAGGTCAAATATCCCAAAGCTGTAACAGAATTCAGACATATAAGTTTGTGTAATGTGATGTATAAGGTTATGGCCAAAGCAATAGCAAATATATTGAAGAATATTTTGCCAAGCATCATTTCAACAACTCAGACTGCATTTATACCAGAAAGGATTATAGCAGACGATGTTATTGTTGCATATGAAGCTATTCATTCAATGTAGTCCAAAATGAAGGGTTCCAAAGGGTATATGGCTCTTAAGATGGACATGAGTAAAGCTTACGATAGATTGGAGTGGTCTTTTATTGAAATTGTAATGAAGAAGATTGGATTCAACAGAAAATGGATTGCTCTTATTTCAAGATGTGTTTCAACAGTTTCTTACTCATTGTTAATCAATGGCATTCCATGACCTAATTTTCAGTCATCTCGTGGAGTTAGACAGGGTGATCCACTATCACCCTATCTAATTATATTATGTTCAGAGGCTCTCACTTAGATGCTTAATAAGGTAGAGATGACTAGACATATCACAGGGATTCCTATTGCTAGAGGGAAACTGCATATCAGTAATCTATTTTTTGCAGATGACTGTATGCTATATTGCCAGGCAGTAAAGTTGGAATGGAGGAAAATGATGGAGATTATTAGTCAATATGAGGAAGCTTCAGGCCAGAGAATCAACAAAGACAAGTCCTCTCTCTATTTCAGTAAAATTACCAGCATTTCTACCAAGAACTTCTTAACTAGTATGGCAAGGATAAGAGAAACAAACTCACAGAAGAAATACCTAGGCCTTCCAGCTTTGGTAGGTAGATCAAGAAGCAAAGAATTCAAGGCTATACTAGACAGAGTTAGTAATAAAATGAGCAATTGGAAGCACAAATTCTTATCACAAGCAGAGAGAGAAATTATGCTCAAATCTGTCATTCAAGCAATTCTCACTTACTTAATGGGAGTTTTTAAGCTTCCTAAATCATTACTGAGGCAACTAAATTGTTTGATGAAAGGGTACTGGTGGGGTAAGGTAAATCAAGAAAATAGGATGAATTGGATGAGTTGGTCTCAAATGGGGAAATCTAAAGAGATAAGAGGACTTGGTTTTAGAGATTTTGAAAATTTTAATCTTACTTTGTTAGCAAAGCAAGGTTGGGGAATTCTGGTTTTTCCTAATTCTTTATCATCAAGAGTGTTGAAGCTTAAATACTTTCCCAAATCTGATTTTCTTAATGCAAAACCGGGAAGCAACCCATCCTACATTTGGAGAAGTATTCTTTCAGCAAGAAAGCTTCTACAATAAGGACTTCATTGGAGAATAAGCAATGGGAAGTCAGTGAGAATATGGTCCGATCCATGGCTACCACAACCAACAACTTACAAACCTCAAAATGGAAATAAATCATTGGGGGAAGATGCTAAAATGGAAACTCTAATGATGCCAGATGGTAAGGAATGGAATCTACCATTAATTCAGGAAGTTTTTTGCAACAATGAAGCTGACCTTATTAAGCAATTACCAATCAGCCAGAGTAATCAACAAGACAAATTGATATGGAGGAACAGTGCTAATGGCTGCTTTATAGTGAGAAGCGCATATCATTTACAAGGGGAATTGCAAGATAAGGAAAAAGGCCAGAGTTCTTTCATAAATAATTAGAGAGATCAGCAGTGGACCAGATTATGGAAGATTCACTTACCTCCAACAGCAAAGAACTTTCTTTGGAGAGCCTGTCGAAATATACTGCCCACAAAGAACAATCTGTACAAGAGGAAAGTTTTAGATAATCCAACTTGCCCAATGTGTCTTAGAGAGCCTGAAACTATTGAGCATATATTGTGGGAGTATGCCTTAGCAAATGATGTTTTAAGCCAACTATCTAGGAAAACTCAGAAATGTAAGTGGTCTTACAGAAGTTTTAAAGAGTTAATAGAAGACATGTTCATCAAACTAGATAAGCAAGAAATGATAGAGCTATTTTTATCTTTATGGAATCTCTGGTGGAGGAAAAATCCATTAGTATTTAGAAACATTTTGATAGATCCCCAAGCTGTGATACACAGAGTGAAACAAGTGCAGCTGGATTTATGCACAGATGAACCTAGACATGAGTATCAAGTCAGTGCAGAAAACAGAAGGACAATTTCTTGGGAATGTCCACCTCAAGGTTTTTGTAAGGTTAACTGGGATGTGGTTGTTGATAAAAAATATTGTAAAATGGGAATATGGGTAGTAGTAAGAGATGAAGTTGGTAACTTTTTGGCAACCTTGAAGAAAAAACAAGACTTAATACCTAATCCTAATCTAGCAGAGGCCATAGGAGCATGGATAGCAGCAAAGTTTGGAATAGAATTGGGTATGAGGAAAGTCATACTTGAAGGAGACTCCAAAAAATTAGTCAATGAACTCAATCTAAATAATCAAAATGGAAGCTACTTTGGGATGATCATAAGTGATACTCAAGCTACAATGGAAAAGTTAGAAACATGTAGAGTTAGTCATGTACACAAGGAGGGCAATTTTATTGCCCATAATCTAGCTAAAGTTGCTTTATATGTTTCAGATTATGTAGTAGACATGGAGAGAACTCCAATGTTTTATCAGATCATGTAATAGAATATGATATCAATGAAGCAAGTTGTTTCTCAAAAAAAAAAAAAAAACTCAAAAAGGAATGGACCCCGAAGAATAATTATATATGTTTTGTACTATATATCATGAGGACGTGTGACGACGAGTCCCACTCTGTTGGGTTGCATGCGTTACAGGAAGTAATGAACGGCTACAAGCATACCATCGTATATAGGGCATTAATTAATTATAATAATAATATTGCTTGAGAAAGAAAGGCAATTTGTCGATACCCATTCTTGTCTCATGTCTGCTTCATCTTCCTCATTTTACGGCTTCAACCCTACCTTGTTGCTACGTGCACATGGGCTAGCTAGTACTGTTCACCTTTTATCCCTTTCTGGGCAGATGGCAAAATTGACTATATATTTATTATTTATTATTTATTATTTATAAATATATAAGGCCACAAAGTACTACGTAGCTAGCTAGCTCTCACTATTTAATTTTATTTATTTATTGTAATTTAGCTCGATCCTTAATTAGTACGCGATGATAATATTTCATAATTCAAATGTTGATCAGGAAAGTGATTATATATATATATATATATGTATTGTCCAAAAAGATAAATTAATAAACTGATAATTTCATTAGTTTTTCTAAAAATTAAATACCAGCAGCTTAATTCCTCGATCGTATGATCATGATATTTTATATAATCCTTAATATTTTTATATATGTTAGTATTATATCCGAGAAATTAAGTATCAACAAATTAGCATTAATATCATATATATATATATATATATGTAATCCTCTAGGGTATTAAATGTATGTCGATGTGGAATTTACATATTTATTAAATTTTTCTTTGATTCTAATTCGTCATTAGTATCATAGACCACATCATGTCTTAAGAATTATAATATATATATGAGAAAAGATATTTACAACTATGAATTGTGCAACCGCCGCGTAACCGCTTTGAAAAAAATGAATAAAACATGGGACCCATATGAAAAAAATTAATTTTTTAATAGTAGACCCCACTTTTTTTCAAAACAATTACGCGACGTTTACGACTTCACGATTGTATGTAAAATTACTCTGTATATATATTATAATTAACGTAAAGCTAGCACTGATCACCCAGTAGTAGTAGTAGTATTTTTTATTTTTTTTATTTTTTTATTTTGCTTCAAGTAGTAGTAGTAGTATTGAATAGAAGTAACGGATCGATGGCATGCATGTTTCATATTAGAGTAATGTGTAGTAGGTGTGGCACTTCCACCTACTATATACACACACATGCATGCACAAACACTATGTCCACGGCTAATAGTTTATTGGTTGGGGCACATCATGACCCCAATTTATATATGTTATATATCTCAGAATTTCTACATTTCCAACTCATTCGATCAGTTGTGGATCATTTATATTTAAATATTACTCTTTCCATAACTATCTACTTTTAATTTAAAATTAATTTTAATTATTGGTTCCAATTAATCTTTTTTTTTTCTCTTCCGATCACTCACTTATTTAAAAAAAAAACAAAAAGATTAACTTCATCTCATTATAACTAAAAAAATTCATGAGTACTAACATTGATCAGGTGAAAAATCTGAATGTTTAAATTAATGAAAGTAATAATACTCATGTTTAAGGACCCTAATTTGAAGTTATATAGGTTAGAATTACATAGATATTTAGGTCATTAATGAACATTACTATATATTCTAATGTCTCTACACCATGTATATACCGCTTATTTGACATAATTTGATTCAAAATAAAATTTTAAAATTTGAATCTTACAAATCAAATTTTATCATTTAAGTGATGTAGATAATGTGCTCTAAATACTGACTTGAGAATAAAATAATTCTTAGCTCAATTAGTACCTCACATTCTGATGAGATTTATTTCCCTCTCTCTTGTAAGTGATCATATCCGCAGAACATCGAGTTCCCATTTCCCAACCCTTTTGTTTAAAATAATAGAACATGCATTTTTTGAGCGTCATGATGCCAAGAACCAATGGCTATGATCTATCTATATATAATATAGACAATCCTCTAATGTTGCATTTTCCTCCTCTTTTTACTTGAATGTTATAAGTCAAAGGAAAATGTTAAGTGAATTGAGGAAAGGTGTCGACGAAATGCATCGATGTGCATTTTGTCTGTCATAAGTCAAAGGAAAATGCTAAGTGAATCGGTGCATTTCGTGATCGGTTCCTTTTATCATGATCAAACCCTGTAGAAAGGTCCTAAGTCAAAACCATGCTATATATATATCTTGCCTTCTTATCCAACGAATTATTGATCATAGTAGGAAAATTATAGTGAATAATTTGTGAATAATACTAGTGAATAGTAGTGAAGTAGTTCAAAATATTTAAGAACAGTTGTGTTAATTCCAAACAAGCCTTAATGCATGGATGCATGAATTCAACATTTCTGTCTGAAAACTGGTTTTCATATGTTCTCTGGTGGAAATAAAACATGAGTAGTGTTATATATACTTATAATTTTATATATAAGATCATGTTAATTACAGTTTTTTTTTTTAAATTTAAATTTTATAATTTTTTAACATATCAATAAGTGAAAAATTAAATTTTTTATAAGTTTTTAATTATAAATAGCATATCTCATTTATCATATATTCCTGCAAACTCATCATGATCAACTCATTTTTTCATCGGTCGACGTAGACCCAACAACCGCAAAAGTGGTTAGTTAATGGCACTGGTAGTTGATGGGGTTGTGTTGGAGGGGGTTGGTGCACAGTACCACATTTTCACATCGTGATATTTTTCCCCCAAAAATGGTTGTCTTATTTAAATTTTTCCACAAACGGGAATATTCTACTGTAGCAACGTCACCTACCATCTTCTCCAATTTGATCAGTCGGATGCTAGCTTCAAGTGGGGATACAAAATCTCACAAAGTTGGACAATTTTGACCATATTCATGTAGTCAAGGATCGAGTGACTTTGATCAGCTGGATTCATGTTCTCTTAGCAGTAAACGCTTATCCCCCTAGCTACGTCCTACGTACTCAAAATATGATCATGTGATCGTACCCATGCACAGCATGTATAAATGGCGGGGCCGAGGGATGCTCCCCGCACCATACGGTAGCACCCTCCCCGCCCCGCCCCGCCCCGCCTCCATTTACTTCAATAATAGATTACAGTACATTAAATTTAAAAATTATTCATAAATTTAAAAGTGATTAAAAATATATTTTTAAGTTTAAATTATAAATTTAAATTTGTAAATATGACTATAATTTAAAAATTATATAAATTTAATTTTTAAATTTGTTATTGTATATTTTATATAAATTATAGTGTAGTAAAGTGACCTTTTTATTGATTACCTTTACCATAGAAGTTTCACAATTCAATAAAGGTAATCTATAAAATCACTTCAATAAAGGTAATCTATAAAATGGAGTGACTTGACCGGGCGGGGCAGCGGAGTGCGCACTCTATAAAATGGAGACATGATCTGCTTACAAAAGGAGAGGAAAAAAAAAAAAATGAAACGACGTGACATGAATAGCGAGAAAAAAAAAAAAAAATGCTCTCGTCCGTCCGAGAATGATCATTGATCAATAAAGGTAATAGCTAGGTCCACCATTCAAATGATTAATAATTATATATATATATATATATATATATATATATATCACATTTGTAATAATTCTGTTTCGGTTTTTGTGCTTCGCCGTCAGGGAGAACACTAGAAGGAAAAACATATATGTAGCTTCAATAAGCTAATAAGTCCCTTAAAAAAAAAAAAATCATGTGTAGTGCGGAGATGATTATTAGACGTGCGTACGATGGAGAGATATATGGACGAACTCCATTAATTATTCTAATTAATTGATGTATAAGTCGATATTTAATGTTAGTTCTTAATTAGGTAATCAAAAGCGGATATTCTTTCAAGGGCACATTATTAATTAATTAAGTCTAGGGATCTGCTATATATATATAATCTGATGATCTTATAATCGATATTTCCATTAGCGTACCTGCAGCTATATATGGCAAATAACTCTGATCATGATGATATATATTTAGTCAACTAATTAAAGCTTGTGTGTACTTATTAGATCAGGTAAATAAAATGCAATTGGTTTATGGTTAGGTATATGTATATGATCTAAAACGAACTAGGGGTCCGTTTGGTCAACAGGAAATACCCTGTTCATGTTTTTTCAACGGGACCCAAGCCGGACCTATAACGGAGAGGATCCTATTCTTTCTAGAGATATTAATGGCCCGGTATCATGCACCCGCTGGTCATCGCAGTGGAATGGTTCATTTTGTAATGATAAATTTTATACCAAAGTCTTACTATGCATACCTCTACTTAATCAACGTGTGATTTTTTTATTTTTTATTTTTTATTTTAATGCTTAAATATGTGTATATATATATATATATATAGTTAAATAGAATAATAAAAATGACAATCACTTGTTAATTAAATGAAGTGTATGGTATAAGATTAGGTTTCCTTATAGGCTTATCGCATTTCTCTTTTGTAATTAGTGGAGGTTGAGGGACACATATATAGAACATGATGCTAATTAAGAAGTAGGAGTCTAGGACGCGATGGTAGATAGATAGGAGTGGTACCAATACATGCATGTGAGTTCGGACAAAGGACGAGGCCGATTCTTCAAGATATTGCTCTCCATCAGCATTTCAGAATCACATGATCGTCGCAGATCTAACCTTTGCTCCCTAGCTTTCCCAACCACACTCTTCTGTCTAAATTATCCCTAACTTTTCCATCTACTCTTTCTCTCTCGCTTTTTCTACTGGCTCTTGTTGACTTAACTTCTCTCGCAGTGTTCTATTAATTAATTATTTCCTATTTTACTAAGGAAGGTTGTTATGGGAGCAAAAGCACATGCAAACTCTCATCTAGATGTATATATGTCACCCGTGAGTCAAAGGTCCTCACGTGTCAGTTGTAGCAGATGCACATAAACGATGCAAACCTCCCACACGTACGCGCGCTTCTCTCTAGATATTTCTTTGTTTTCCTATCTCTATAAAATCTGGTCGGACCTCACCGCATGACAAACAAGCTACATGGGTATGAAACCCGGCCAGAATATCATCATCACTTGCCTCGAGGGCCGGACAAGGTACTGCTTCTTATTCATCTTCTTCTTCCTCTTTATTCATGATTCATCTACTCCTAGTACGTCCTAGCTACCAACTCAGGTTCTGTTCATTAATTTAGATTCTCTTTGGCGTGAATTTGACCTTCTGACTAACATGTAGTTCATTAACTACCTCCAGATGGTTTCTGAGGTGGCAGTTCAAACTGAGATTGGAACACGATCAGATAACTGGATACATGCCGATCATGGAGTACGGGTGAGTGGATTCCATATCATGCTTGTCAAATGAGCAGTCTTTTTGCCGATTAATCTTTGGTTCTTTGTCTGTTCTACCTTGAGTACTTATGGTTTAGCTAAGGCTGGAGTCATGAAAAATGAAAAAAACCCTAATTGAAATTGCTTTTTGCACCAGTATTTACCAGTACTTTTAATTAGTTTCCTTGCCGATGAATTTCCCATAAATATGAAGTGATAGGAGTGAACCAGACAATCTATTATAGTATGATCAACACCATACGACTTTTTGTTAATTAGGTCTCTTTTCTCGCTCGCGCAAAAAGTATTTGCATGTTGCTAGCTCTCTCTCTCTCTCTCTCTCTCTGCTTTCTGAGTTACTTGGTTATGGTCGTCCTTGATGATGTACATACGGGCATGAGCCTGACTTGAGAATTCTTATATGCAAGTATGTAGTTAGCTAGCTAGTGCGCTATATGTATTTTATGCGCTAATACTTAGGAGCAAAGATGGGCTTTAGATTGCCGTGATTTTTATGACTTCTAGGTGCACTGAAAACACGTAAAACATAGGAAAGAGTACTAACTAGATTTTAGTGTACGTGTAGAGAGTAAGCGTAATTCTCATGGATATCAAATTAACTTTGTTATTGGATCAATCAAAAGAGGTATAGGTTTTGATATAAAGATGGGTCAATGATGAGGATCTTTCGTATCTTCTGAATCAGGTGATCATGATAATTCATGAGATGTTTTTGGATATATTGGTTTAGTCAGTTAGAACATAAGACCATAATGAATCAAAGATAAAAGGCTCGAATTAAAGAAATTTGAGAAGTCTACCGGATTTGGCTGTTGATAGAAGGTAATTCATTATGGTCATGGAAGGAGTACTTAAGGTTTGGATTAATCATATATACTGTTGAAGGTCGACTTGGGGATCAGGGGGTGTTGATTGCTAATACAGTGCAAATTAAGCAGCTGATGTTCTGATCATAAAACATTCTAAAACATTGAGTTGTTTCAAAGACTTGCACACCATTTTGCTAGGTTTTAATCTATCTAAGTCTGATTCAATGCTCAGAGATGAGAAGAATTGGAGATAGCAAATGCTAAAAAATTCACGGAAGCTGTCTCTCCTCTTCCTGCATAAGTGTGTGCAAGTGTAGCAGACGTGGTCAGACTTGCTAGGTAGCAGAACTTCTATAGGAGTTGAAAAACAGTACGTACGTGGAGCTTCGATATATATATAATATGGGATTAATTCATTTGCTTTACCCAATTAGGGGATGAAAGACAGGACCTGTAGATCAATAAACTAAACATATATATATATATACAGCTGACCTTTCTCTTTTAATGAATCTTTTTCCACAAAAAAGGTAAAAGCAAATAAAAAAATATATATATAGAAAGTTAGGTCTGTCATAGCTAGAAGATCGAGTGCGCTGCTTTAACCAGAAACGTCAAATTTTGAAAAGCCGCTGTATAATATGCATATTTGAATCCTAGAAGGTGAAGCTCATGTGCATTTACTTTACTGGTATTGATATGACTCATGTCAACTACTGTACTTAATTCGTAACTTTTTGGGCCTGTGGTGGTAGAAAAAATACTTTTCAACGTCGGTGAAAATGGTATATATTAAACTTCTAGGTACAATTCTAATTTTGCACTAATTCTACGTACAACTCCTGTGAGTTCATGGTTGTTCACTGGGAGGAGACAGATCTGGGATAGATTAAGGAGGCCAGAGGAGGACGTCCGTTGTAGTACTGGAGTACTGCTTGTTGTGAAGGACGACGTTCTTGTCCTTGCGCCGCCCCTAGCTAACACGTGCACACAACAATTTTGATACACAGCCAAATTAGTTTTTGTTTCATGCCAGAGAGAGAGAGAGAGTTATTAGAGGAAGTTATTGTTCCTATAAATTTGGAACCAGACATCATGGATATTATGATAAACAATAATTCGCACACATCAATATGGGCTGTGACCAAACTAGGCCCGAGAAATTAAAGAATTACTGAGCTGTCCTCGTTAGGTCGAGCTGATGATCCAAGGTAACAGCAAAGGACTGCTGACTTGACCGCTTTACATGAATTTAACGCCCGATCTATCGTCCTTTAGGGGGGGGGGGGGGGGGGGGGGGCGTCCGCCCTGCCCCCCGCATGGGCGGGTGGGCTACCCCCACACCGCCCATGTGGGGGCGGGGGCCCCCGCCCCGCATGAAGGACCCATAACAAGGGCGGGGGGCGGGCTAACCCCAGCGGGGCCCCGCCCTGCACCCCGCTCCACACCCTCCCAAATATAATAAAAAAATTAGTTTTATATTTATATAAATATATACAATTTGTTAAAAACTTGAATTCAAGTTAATGAACAGTAAGTTTCACATTGCTTAATAATGACTATTATATTGCTTTGGCCTCTTATATAAAGGTTAGCCTTGGAGGCCAAGGCAATAAAAAATATAACTCTAATAAATTTATATTTTTTTGAATAAAATTTATAATTATATTATATTATAATTTGGGTCTAAAAAAAATTTAGACTCCAAAAAAATCATAGATCCAGTGAATCACTGGGTTGAGCGGGAGGCAGGGCGGGGGGCCCCGTCCCCGCCTCACGGGGGCAAGGTGCGGGTTGAAACTACACCCCCCCTAACCATGCGGGTAGCACCCCTATCGTCCTTCTAAAATGTTTCATGTCGTTCATTACCCAAAAAGATAGACTAAGAGGGCTAGTTGTGGACTCAACAAAATTATATTTTAACTAAAGTTTAATTAAGTTGCATAAAAATTCATTGTAGTGGACTCAATAAAGCTACAGTGTTTTTAACTTTCATCATTTTTACTGGCGAATTTGGCCAGCCCAAATTGCTGGCCAAATATTATTTTGGCATAAAAATCTCTAAGTTGCTGGTCAAATCCTGCATTGTTGCACCAATTGTAACATGCCTTAGGCACCAACTGCGGTTGCGAATGCCACTGAATCCATCTCAAGCATTGACTCAACCATTTAATTAAACATATTAATAGTCAAACCATGTTTGTTTTCCATGATGTACAACTTGGCTAGTACAGTCCAAGAAATAGTTTGGGAAACAAGAAAATCGTAATACAAAAATATATAGCCATTGGAAAAAATAAGGCTGATGAAAATATATCCATTTTAGAGATATGATCGTTTGAAAAATATGACTGTAAAAAAAATATATCAGTTGAAAAAATATGACCGTTGTAAAAAAAAAAAAAAAAAAAAACCATTAGAAAATTTTATCCGTTGAAATAATATGAACGTTAAAAAATTAATGTGTAATTTTTTAATAATGAATAATTATTCAAATTACAATTAGAATTAAAATAAATGAAAATGTGAAAATCAAAATTTTAAATAGAATAATGATAGATTTGGAGAGTCTGTTATTTGGTATTGTTGAAAAGTGGCTAGCTAAATTTATAAAAGTGAATTCTCTTATCAAATTTTGGTCAAACTTTGTTGAATCCACTGTTAATGCTCTAAGGTTTCATCTCTCTGTACGTTTATGGCTAATTACATTTTGTGCTAGCTCCAATTAATTCCTTTTCTTAAAAAAATAAAAAATAAAAAGATATGCGCAACCTTACGTAAGTACTAATTAATATATACTCATGTGCACCATCAGTTAAAATCTTATCATTAAGATTAATGCCATATATGTAGTCAAGTAACAAGTTTTCATTAATTATCTCAAGGCTGCATGCATGCATGGTACGTAAGTTATATATATGATCTTAAGATGTACAATATTGCAAGCAATTAACAGTACGTACGTATTATATGGTGCACGTACGTACATGATTGCAAGAGTGTGCTAATATTTGTGGGTTAGCCATTTGACAATTTCTTATGATCATCCGAATAAGACGTTTCATGATGTACAGCTTGTATACAATTTCTTAGGAAATCGTACCATTTTTTCCTTTTATATGAGAAATCGTACTAATTAAATATTGAATTAACGTTTAATTTATGTACAGCTTGTATATGATTAATTATAATTGGCAATGAGTACTCCTGCATACGTGTGTACGTACGTGTGTATAGTAGACATGGTAGTTATCTTAGGTACATGACAGATTCGCTGCAAGCCTGCAATATAGTACATGATAATTAAACCATAAGGGAAATGATTTTTTTTTTTTTTTTAATTTTAAGATATGAATGCCTCACACGTACATTCCTTTAATAGTGTGACCAATTTCTTTAAAGGGTGCGCATATGGCTTGTACATTCTAACTAAGATTGAATTTAGTATAGTAGTCAAGCAATAACTATTGTAGAAAATGTTTGTTATAGCAATAATTATATATATAATTACATTTTATTTTATTTTAATGATTTTCTTTTATATATAGGTCACACCAATATTATTCGAGCCACAAAATAGTGATAGGCCATAAATTAATCACTCATACTAGCTAATTAAAGCAGTATAATAATCTATATGCTTAAACCTGCATAATTATGGTGAGATTAATTAAACCCAGCTCTTAATATATATATATAACCGACAGATTAAAAAAAAAAGAACAAATATTAGCTTATTAAGAAAGTACTGGTGGCCTGGTTGTCTAATTTTAAAATTGCTAGCTTCTAGAAAGTTGATAATTTAAAGTCTTCGAATGATCATATAGAGAGTATATATATTAATAGGAATAAATATAGATAGAAGTCACAATTGGGAGCATCCATTTTGCACACATGATATAGCATCATTTAGACCACACATCTCTCTAAAATGAGTATTGGAAACAATCAACTAGAAGCAGCCACGCAGTGAGTGTAAAGTGTGTACTGCTATAGTGGTTTCTCTCTAGAATTACTCTATTAATAGATCATTCTTAACATGAGGCCATATATGAGCATGAAAAGAAAAACAAAAAATATTAATACACGCACACACACACACACACATATATACATACATATATATATATATATATATTAATGGAATTGATCCGGCCACTGAATTAATGGTTGCAACTTGCGCATGAATTTGTGAATTAAGCTTGATTATGATGATCAAATATATAATATTATACATAAAATCAAATTAAAGTACTTAAAACTCTCGATCAATATATAAATCAAAGTACTAGTACTGCTTGACGTATAACTTGTTACATGCCCATTAATATAATTTCTCTAAGTTCAATACATGATACATATAATTGGAAAACTCATGAAAATGAACGGGAAAGGAAAATGATCGGTCATTAAAGGAATAAAAAAAAAATGTGGGGGAGGGCGCGCAGCTGGTCGGTGTTATAAAGAACGGACGCGCTCACATGAAATTCTTCACCTGTGAGTCAAAGCTCCTGATCTCACGTGTCGAACATACGTAGCAGGTGTGCATACCATTGGACAAGAATTCACACGCTTCAAATGTCCCTAGCTTGATTCTGTATGTTCTTATCTGATTATCTATTAAATCACTTCGAAACTAACTTATAATAATTAGCATAGTAAGTAGTTGGTTCTCTAACACAGCACACCCTAGAACGTCGAGGAGCTAGCTAGGGGTCGGATACCTTTCTTCTTCTTCTTCTCCGCCTCCTTCTTCTAGCTTCTTCCTCTCTTCCTTTTATTTGTTCTTTCCTTGATGTGTTTAATATTTATTGAGCTTGTTTAATTAGGATGACTTGAAACTTACTCGATCTCTGGCTTTTCTTCTGCATGTTTTTCAGCTGACTCGGTTATATATCTCAAGATAATATCAGAAAAGAAAGATGCTGTATACGAAGACCATGTTATTACTTGTTTGATCATCGGATGGAGCAATTTGATGATCATCGAATTCGGGTGAGTGGATTCCATGCTATGCTTGTCAAGTGAGCAGTCTTTTTGCTGATTATCCTTTGTCTCATTGTCTGTTCGACCTTGAACCGATGGTAGAGACTAAAAACCATCAAAACCCTAATCATAGCGGCTTTACATGATACGATCTAAGAAAACTATGAGGTTTTGAGGGCATCGATTCAATAACTTTGTGTGCGGCTGCATATCAATCATGAGCATATTTTATGTGTAATCAGGTAGGTTTAACCTATATATGTGTTTTTACGTAGATCGATGTAAAATCAAACGGATGGGTAGGGTTTTTTTTTGCTTTTCGTTAATTTGTGGATACCGCATGCTTTGGCCATATGGTAACGCGGTGCACTTGAAATCTTGCTACTTAATCCAGTGGTCATAATGAATACACACACACACACACATATGGGAGTAGGACTTGATCTGGTGCTAGATTTCAATCATGTTCAAACAGTTTTGATTATGATCAAATCTACATCATGTGTGTGTCCTCCAGCGTTCATTACTAACTCGGATAAGCTTGGGGATCTTCGACTAAATATATATAACATGAAGATCATAGCCGGTGTACATATATATATATATATATATAAAGATATACTACAAATTAACCCATATACATGTACTATATGGATAGAAAAATGGAAGATCATGGTGCGTACATATATAGACTTAGTACCAGTACTATAGCATTTTGCATATTTAAAAACTCGTCCTCAAATTTTAATTTGTAGCTTTACCCTTTTGTTTCTATATATACGCAATTTAATACTTTTTAGATGCATGTGTTCATATATATATATGGCCCTCGAAGCTGATAATGGACGACTTGAACAGAAGTCTTTACAAAAATTAAACCGCGGTACGTATAATCTTTTGAGATCAGAATTCATTAGGCCAAGTTAATTTCCCTGATCAGTAGGCCTAGCTAGCAAGCACCAAATGCCAAGATGTAATGATGCTTTGCATGATGGCATTAGCAACAAAAACTATGGCAGTAGTACTACTAGACAAGATGCTGTATATTTATGGTAGCCTGGTTAATTGAACCCATATAAACATGATCAATTAATTTCCATTTAGAAGGTCTAATTAGCTGCTTAATTATATATATATATATATAAGGGAGAGACAATGAACTGTCGGCCCTTTAACTAACAATATAACCAAGTTCCCAGATCCCAGTTAAATATATATAGTTGGATAAAAACCTCCTTTAGGCCGACATATATATATGGAACTTTCTTTAAAGCCTAAATGGATACAGTAGCACCCAGTTCATGATTATATCCTATCGAGGTGCATGCATGCTTGAATATATCATGGTAGTTGTCGTGTGATGATCATTTCGATCAGAAGAAACAAAGAAATCCTTCAGAAAATGTACTTTTAGCACATAATAATGCTAGCGTTATACAATAACAATCACTAAACCTTCCACATTAAACTAGAAAATAAAACAAAAACTCTAAACTTAGATGAGATACAGTTTTGTCTAAAACTTCGAGGTCGATAAGACAATGCATCTGAGGAATTCGCAAGGACTGCTCATTTGACAAGGCTTCGCATGGAATCTGACACCCTATATATCCTTGGAATTTACCGGATCTGTCAGCCAAATATGTTTCCAGATCATGTGATTTCTCAAAAGCCAAACATTCCCCACAAAGTTTATGTCCGCGACAATTCTTGAAGGTATGCTCTCTTTCTCTCTCTCTTCATTTATATATATATATAAATATATATATATAGAAAAAGAATTATATATGTTTTTTGTCTATATATAATATATAGAAAATTAAGTTTGCAAAAACTCACCTAGCTAGCTGTGTATGTATATATGTAGTCCTTTGAGAAGCCGAAGTCTCACCTTTTTGGGTGTTCCCTGCATGCATGGCATAATTTCGCTTTAGACTTCATGAAGCTTATACCACTACAACAAATTTACTATTTAGGGAAGAAAACTTTCTGTCTCAAAAAGTTTTGATTTTGTCTCTTAAAGTGTTCTAGGACGAAAAATAATTTTTGAAATAATTATTATTCAGATTCAAATAAAATTTGGTACTTATAAGTAATATTAATCATAAAATTTTTGAAAACTTCTTGAAATGATTATTCAGTACTAGCTTATCATAGATCGAACAACTATTATTAGGAGAGTTAGATGCAATCATCTCACAGCTCCACCCCATTTAGAAAATATGGCACTATATGATCTCCAAAGTACTCATGCATGCAAAAAAACTATATCAATATATATACATATTTATGCGCATATAAATGTAATATATGCATATTTGTCTCTGTATATACATAATGCTTAAAGCACACGTCAAGGTTTATAAAGTTAGAAAAGCTAAAATGCTATAAAATGAAAGGAAAATGTTATATACAATACCATTATCTCACTATGTTGATGTATCATTTTGATTTATTTTTAAAAACAAAAACAAAAAGATGAATATTCAAGGGTAATGGAAAGTAGCACATTTTCAAGTATGATAAAAGTTCTCAAAATGAAATCCAAATATTAAATATAATAACGATATAAATAAGGAAGATACATGATAGTCATGTTAATTTCGTTCTTATATTAACATAATAATGCGATTGAATTATTATGTAATCACAAGTGAATATTAGGTTAATTCGAGAATAATACAAGCTAAAAGGATAGGCTCAAAATAAACACAATTTATCATGCTTCAATATCAACTATCATTTAGGGCTAGGACTATTAGAGTATCTAATCTCTTTTGCATGTAGAGTCGTAGACCATTGGTTTCAAAATTATGCATGCCATGATGCCAATATCATAATGTCCTTCAGTGTTTGATGAAAAAAAAAAACCATACAAGTCTATGTACAATTGAAAATCGGGCTTAAAGCATTTGAATGCCTGTTTGATATCTTTTATTGTTGACTCTTGAGCTACAGGAAACTATTTTTTTTATTTCCATGCAAAAGATGAATTGTTTTGAATGTCAACCACAAGGGATATATATTATCAGCAAGATAATATCTCATTGTATAGTAATTTCCATTGACTAAGTAGTTGACTTTCGGAGCACGTCATTCAGCAAGCTTTCTAAGGTGAACATTCTTTCACAATTATCATGAGAGTTTTATTTTACAATTATCGAAAATAAATATTCTCGTAATATGCTAGCTTTGAGAATATTATCATAATATAATATCTTTTTTAATATTTTGAATCAATTTAAATTTTGGTTTGGCTTATAATTATAAATTTGGATTAATTTGAAATAGGATATAATTATATAATATTGTATATGAGTAGATATTGCAAATACCAAAAAGATATGAGGATATCATTAATAGTTAGAAGAAATATTTTAAATGAATAAAAATATTAAATTAGACATAGAAAAAAAATAGATAAGTTAATGTATAATATATTGTAAAAATTAATATAAAAAAAAATTTACTGATATATTTTAAAATATAAGACAAAGGATCGAACCATTGAAAATCATGTTATTAGCAGACCAAATCAATTATCTATCCTATCCAATCTAAACAGTCTCAGCAAACTTTTTTGACAATTCTCCTAATTAGTAGTAACTGAATCTTTTCATTGCTGCATCAAGCCATCAACATGAGCAAACTCTAAGGTATTGTGAAATGATAAGCCGTCTTGTCTTGTCTTGACCATGTCCTCGATCGTAATGGGCATTTATTGCCTCGCTTAGATTTTTTATCCAACCCAAAACATAAAAAAGGTAAATGCTTCAGCTTTCGTTTTGTTCCCTTTAAAAATGAGGGAGATTTATTATTAAAAATATTAATTATTTTATATAAATCTCGTATTTATTTATTTATTTTTAAATAGATCGCACGATATTTTCTTACTCTTTGATTGATACAATTTGACCCTGTTTTTCATGGGACTCCACCACCTCCTGTTTTTCTTCTACGTTTTTTTAAGTGGGCCCTCTGCCATACACGGCTATCCGTTTATTTGTGGACCATTACTCCACATCTTTTATTTGGCCTATTCCTTTTATTTTCTGCATTTTTTTTTTCTTTTAAGTATAATTGAAACTGGACAACTATTCCATTGCCCCCAAGTAATTTAATAAGCTAACGTTTTGCTTAGAAAAATAAAATAATAATAATAATAATCTCATTTTAGTAATCATATTTCATTATTATTATAAGGGGATTTTTCCCCCTATCTGCCCACAAGGGGCCACTAGGAAGTAAGTCAAAAAGTCTGGCCTAGTCCAAGGACCCTCCTCTAAAAGGAGTCAGTGGGCTTCTGCAGAGTGCTCGACCCATGAGCAAAACCTACCCACGAAGCAACCCACGCATGGGAAAAGCGGACGGTAGGGACAGATGAGACTTGCCTGCCTGAGTCCTGACACCTCCTCAATGACACCCTACCCTTGTGAACCTGCGCATGCAAGTGGGCAAAAAATATGGAGAACCCTTGATCTTCTGACAGCAAGCATGGAGAGACTTAACAAGGAACGTCGATCCGTAAGGTAAAGTGAGTCACAGAGCCATGCCTCATTAATGACGTCACTCCCCAGACTATACGCCGCATTAATGACGCCGCCCCAAAAGTCACACCGCATTAAAGAATTATGACTATGCGAACAGTTGAAGTGACATGGACTCACCGAAGTCAGGTATGAGTTGTCCCCACTCGAAAACGTAGTATAAAAGCCGATCCAGGTGTGCAAAACTCTATCTGATTCATCTAAGTTTATGCACAAATTACTAAAGATATATACTGACTTTAACATTGGAGACTGATCCCCAGCCACCACCAAGGCCCTCATTCTCTGTGTTTGCTTAAAGTGTGCAGGTGGAAGCTCGAAGACCCTGGTTTCTAGAAACCGGTCCAAAGGCACACGAAACATGAAGTTAACAATTGTGTCGTTTGTGGGATATCTATAGACTTCACATGTCTTTCGTATGCTTGCGACAACCCATTTTCAGACAATTCAAGGACAAGAAGAAACAATGTCAACAAACATGGAAGCGAGACTCGTCGTAATAAAATAGAATTTTCTTAAGAAATTGGCTTAGAATAAAGAATTTTCTTAGTTAAATACCCAATTTATTAGTCCATTCCATAGACAGTTAAAATTAATTATTTAAGTCAACTTTTCGCTTATTAATAAGTTTTATTAATATTTTTGTCATCGTAGCTATTGAAGAAAAATTTTTACCGTAGACAAACCGCGGTAAGAATCCATAACTCTCTTTTATTTTCTTATTATTTTTCTTCTTCAGTTTATCATTCTTTTTTAATCTTTTTATTTTTAAGGTACAAGTGAGTGAATCATATATATACGACAAGGGAAAAAACTGTACAAAATGAGGACACAGCCCATGGAAAAACATCTTGTAGTATTAAGGCACCTCACTCAGCTGCCATAGACTCTACCCATCACTTAGCACAAGGTCCTTCCACTCACTTCACAGAGGCACTACAACCACACCAGACACGTACAACACAACAAATAATATTTTGTAATGCTCTAGTGTATAGGCAATAACAGAATGTACTATAGGACATCTGTCACAATATGAGAGGAAATGAATCAAGGTTGTTATTTTGTATTCTCTATAAATAGGCTGTTGTAAAGTGATTTCAGTAATGAGAAAATGATAAGTACATGAAGGCAGTGTTGTTTCTGTTGTTCAAACTTTTTATCAAATTCCTTTTGTTCTTCTTGCTTTTCCTTTCATTCAGCATGGTATCAAGAGCCAGACACTAACGTCCCTTTACAAACTTTATAGACAACTCAGATAAATCCACCTCTCCACCCATACTTCCTTCCATCATCTCTTCTTCCAAAAATTTCATCAATATTAAACTTACCATTGACAACTTCCTACTCTGGAAGGCGGAACTTGTCCCTATTTTGAAAGGCCATCATTTTTTTGGCTATGTTGATGGGTCCATTCCATCTCCCATAGTCTTCCTTGATGGCAATCCAAACCCTGCTCACGCAAAATGCGCTCTTAAGCATCAGCTTCTTATTTCTATCATCAATTCTTCTTTATCTGATTCGGTTCTAGCACAAGTTTTAAAGTGTAACACTTCACATGAAATTTGGACTACACTTCAAAATCTTTTGGTGA
Source organism: Juglans mandshurica (assembly GCA_022457165.1). Lineage (NCBI taxonomy): Eukaryota > Viridiplantae > Streptophyta > Magnoliopsida > Fagales > Juglandaceae > Juglans > Juglans mandshurica. Next base: position 37,253,005 of record CM039621.1, read on the forward strand.
TGTATTTTCAAGGATAGGATAAAAGAACCATTGGGAATGGTGTTAGTTGACCTCAGTAGTGAATGATACAATTGGAGCCCCATTGGAACATTATAAAGAGCAAGAACTTCTCATTTCCAAGCAATGAGAGATCCCATACACCACCTACCCTTATCCTTATCATATGAGGTATCACAATAATCTGGCTTTGATACCATTTGTAATGCCTCAATGGAAGGCCCAGACCACATGACCTATACTCCAAAAGAACTAGTCAATGATGCAATTGGAGCCCTATTGGAACTTTATAAAGAGTAATAACTTCTCATTTCCAAACAATGTGGAATCTCATATACCACTTACTCTTATCCTTATCATATGAGGTATCACATAAACAGTCTCAGCCAACATTTTTCTAAGCAAGTAGATATATCATTTAGATACAAAAAACAAGATACATGAGGAGAGGGTGGGGTTCTCTAACAAACATCCCACTACAATAATCATAGCGCAAAAGTGAAAGAAAGGAAGAAAAAACTGGGTTTTGGGACCAAATCTTGGTCCCTACTCATACCCTGCCAAGAAGGTGTTGTCTTAAATGACGGTTTTTTACAATTCGCATAGTTGTGCGAACTGTGATCCCACCATTGGAGGCGGTGGATGCTGAAGGTGCACTGCAGTTTGTTGTCCTGGGATATTTTCTAAAAAGAATTGCATTCTCTTCCTTAAGACCCAGTTAGGAAAAGCAGAAACATAGTAGGAAGACTGACATCGAATGACCTAGATTGTGACTGATTGAGTTTTTGGGGTGGGGCGTGAAGACTACGTGCTGGTGATTATGAGATGGGGTGGGTTAGATTTGGAAGATCTTGAGGTGGCGAGTCTACTGGTACAGCGGGTGACGGCCACGCGGGAAGAAACCACCCTTGAGTATTATTTGCTGAGATTTTTGCCGCGGTTTCACTTAGTCCCAGTAGATCGGTGGCTAAAGAGTTGTGTGGTGGGGCGCGTGCAGGCAGTCAGCCGTTGGAGTGCAGTAGATCTGACCAAAATTGAGCATGTGGAAAAGAGAGATTAAAAACACTAGTAGAGAAACTTATACACAGACAGATACGGGAAAATGAATGGAGAGGAGGATTCTGGTAGAAACACTGATGAGAAAGGATTAGTAACTTTTCTAGAGAAAAGCGAGAGTTTCTATTTCTGAAAAGAGAGAAGCCAACCGACTAGTACTTGAATCTTTTAATTTATGCATCAAGCCATCGACATGAGCAGGTTCTATGGTAGTTTGAAATGATAAGCGGTCTTGTCTTGACCTTGTCCTCATAATGGGCCTTTATTGCCTCGCTTAGTCTTTGTGATGCCCAAGTTATCGTACTAGTACATACAACTGTAGCCATGAAGTCCATCCTAATGTCACACTTTCGTAAACTAACTTGTCATCACAAAGGCAAGACATTGATCAGTAGGCTACGCAAATCTAATGCTACAGCATCATAATATACGTCATGTTATACCGCTTATATAGTTTCTATGCTTGAAAATTTGAACAAGCCTAAGGTACACCATTCATGGTCATGATTCAGTGGTGCCTAGACTTTTGCACAAATATCTCAACCAATCTATTTACAGAAGACAAGATAAAAATTGAAAAACACCTTACCGGATTAAGTTTGTAGAAGAACAAAAGGGAAGCCGAAAATAATACATATAATGGAGAAGAAAATAGTTTGATTGGTATACTTGAGCTCTTTACTACTCAGAAAGCCGTCAATGAGTCTCATTGCTCCCAAGAGAACCAGCACGGCCTACAACTCTTTAAGTTTTCGCCATTACTACTACATATAAGAGTATTCACATCTACTTCCCATAAGTTTTCCAAAAAACTAGCTAAAAAACACATTTCTTAAAGTTTTTTCCTAAATTTTACTCATCTTTAAAAAAAATCATACATCCAATGTGAGGCCCCAAAAATTTTTGTGAGTTTCCTTCTCTTTGTCCTCAAGGTAATTGGAGCCCATTTGGTTATTGTGGACTTATTCGGCTTGTTGTGGGTGTAAGGGGCCAATTTTAGGCTTGAGAGAGAGGGAAAATCGGGACCAGCCCGTGAGCAAAGGGACGCACAGCCTTCCCACCAAAACGACGTTGTTTGGTTGGCTGGTGGGTGAATTTTTTCCCCCTCCACGGAACGACGTCATTTTGGGCGTGTAGGGTAAAAACCCTAATTCTTCTTCTCATTTCTTTCCTGCGCTAGACCGGAACCAATAAAACCGAAAGTACCGGTTTAGAGGTGTAACCGGTGTGGTATCGGTTCTGGTTCCGGTTCTTCAAATCTCAAAACCGATATATACCGATTCAGTTATATAATACATCCAAAATCGGACCGAACTGGGCCAGTTACACCCCTATCTGCTATGTCAAATTCTAGACACACTGAAATGCTAAAGCGAGATTGAGTAGCAGATCAACACATAAATTTCACAAAACAGAAATCAAAGTCGTAGTGAATCTGTATAGAATGCTCACTAACAGTGAAAAAAAAACAACATGTCAAATTTGTAGCACACTAAAATATTAAAGCTAGATTAAATAACAGAACACATCAAATTGGTCACTCATTTTACAATTTTTTTTCCAAAACCTATAAAAAAAATTGCCATTATAGAAACCCTAGAGAAGCATACACAGAAACCATTATGGTATAGTGGGCTAGGATTTTCGAGATCTACCTCAACATTCAACAATGGAGTTCCAGAGATCCATAATGGTAGAGAGATTGCGCACAAAATTTCTCTCAGAGGCGACGTCATGAGAGACAGGGACTGTGTTTGAGTTTGTGAGAGATGAAAAGGTTATCGTGAGGTTTTTGTGTGAGTTTGTGAGACAAAATTTTACCTATCGTGAACAATGTCGAAGGGGCTGTCGTCGATGGACGAGTGCGAGAGAGAGTCGATAGCAACTAAGACGCGGGATGGAAAGAGAAAAAGGGACAGGGGAAAATAATTAAAAATAGGAAATGGGATGTACAGTGGTTCCCCTTAGATTGGGAACGACTGTGGCAAGTATAAACATCAACCCTAAAATAGGAAGTTGGAGAAGAATAACGTATAGGAAGTTGGATGCCAGTGCTCTAACTTATCATAACTGATTGAGTTAACTTGAGGAAATCCTTAATGAATCATATATTATTGGAATGGCTACGAAACCCACTCTTCTCAATGATACCATTGCTCCCGCATTTCTCTTCTCAAACCATAGCCTTTATGACCCCCAATTATCCTTGTAATGGCCCACTGCAATACTAGAAGACCTAACATTCAATCTTGGGTAAAAAAAAAAAAAAAACAATATGCCATCATTGGACCATTGGTTTTTCACGAAATAGCTCAAAGACATCTCATTACCCTTCTACCAATCTTGGTAGCAAATCGCTCATCCATCTCAATAGTTCATGATAAGCTTACAATTTGAGAGAAAATTAACCAATCTGAGTTAAATATTTACAAAATTTACAATTTATACAGTCTTTTTTCTTCCAAAATAAAAATAAAAATGAAATAATGTTCCGTTGAATATATATATAAAGCAAAAAAAAAAATGCCCCCCCCCCCCCCCCCCTTTTTTTTTTTTTTTTGCTAAATAAAAGCAACATGCACAAACCAAAGCAGGATTTATGTTCAATCACTTCTAGAGAGAGAATTGTTGATAACAAATTAAATTACAATAAGCAGAGCAAAGAAGGAAAAAACATGAGAATTAAAAGAGAGAGACAGAGAGACTTGAAGCAAAGGATTTAGGGTGTCTTTGTGGGAATCTAATGCGGGGAATCCTCTTCAAGACATGTGCTTCTCCACCCATTATCGATCGCCCTCTTCAACTGTATGTCTCTCTTTCTCTGATGCGACAGCAGAATTTGTTGTTTGGTTGTTCTTCGAGGAAGCCTAGTACGACATGATGACAAATTTGACCTTTACTCACGTTTAATTTTAGGGAGCGTGTTTGGAGGTCTCATTCAGACAGTCGTAAAGCAGCAAAGCTATTTTGGATAACATTATTTGTTGTTTGATTTGTTTGGTCGGGTCAATGTGACAATAAAAATTCATGGTACAAGAAAAATAATTAGATTTCATAGCTAAAAATGCAAAAGCCATGTAATTTATATGAAAATAATAATTCTTTTTCTATTATTTTGAAAAAAAAAAAAGGAAGACTTTCATAGAATGTACAAGTGAGAGATCTATGTTTTCCTTTTCAAGATATTTATATGCAAATAATTCTTTTGAAATTTTATTTTAGACAAGCTGCGGATATGAGTTATGGTGATGGTCGTACCTTAGCAATTGATAACTACGTAGACCCATTTATATAGTATGCCTCATGGCCCACTAGCCTAGAGAGTAAGACCATCCGTCAAAATAGCATGGAAAACCTCAAAGCATGTTGCTTCTCTCTCTCTCTCTCTCTCTCTCAAAGCCCAACCCTCAATACATGGGCTTCACTACTTTTTATAGAAGAAAATGGATGGACTTAGTTACTAAGGGCTTGTTTGGAAAAAGGTTTAATCCTAAAATTCTCATCTCATCCCATCCACTTCCCAAATTATAAGTACTTTTAAATTAATTATTACAATTTTTTCAAATTAATCATTACAATTTTTCAAAACTTTCAAATAAAAAATAAAAAACAATTCAACATTTTCAAACCTCCAAACAAAAATGATATTAAAAACTATATTTTAACAATATTTTAATTTATAATATTTTTTATTTAACTTTTTCTCTCTCTTTTTCCAAAACTCCACAAAACATTAATTCAAACTATCTCATTATTATTCATAAATTATCCTATTACTATTCACAAAATTATCATCTCATTTCAATCTCTAAATTTATCCTAAGTCACCTACCTCTTAAGCTGGCCTGACTAAACCTACTTTTGATAGATGCCAACGCTAATTTTTAAATAAATTTATATATGTATACCATATTGAGCAAATATTAATAAAATTAAAAATACAAAAAAATATGTCTGAAATATATATATATATATATATATATATATATATATATATACACTTTTATTAAAAGTATTTGTAATAGTCTTCTTACTCTCCATTATCTTATCTAAAACATTTAGGACTCATTTGTTTTCATAGATAAGATAAGATGAGTTGAAATTAAAATTAAAAACTGAATAAAATATTATTAGAATATATATTTTTAATATTATTTTTATTTTGAGATTTAAAAAAGTTGAATTGTTTATTTTATTATGTGTGAGAATTTAGAAAAATTATAATGATTAGATGAGATGTGATGATTATTGTCTTTCATTCCACTCCCAAGCAACTATTTTCTTCTCTCTACTTTATCCAATTAGGAAGGTACAATATTATTTAAAAACAATATGATCAATATAAAAAAGAGATTATGATATAATTATAAGCCCAGTGAGCATATTCACATCTTTATGGTATAATTATGATGAGCTTTCTGTAATATTGCATGATTTAGGCCTACGATTTGCACTGATCACCCCATATATATTATATATATACACATATATGTATACACGACATATTTTCATGGTATTGAGGATTTTTTATTCAGATAATCTATCAATATTCCATTTATAAAGTTTATGGGAAGAAACAGAAAACTGTATTTGAAAAAATCTTTCTTCAAACTGTAAATCAAGTGGAGTTGGTCTGGAATACTAATTATTCGCTAGACTCATTGGGTTGGGCCTTTTTGAAGAAAATATTTTAATCTCAGGTTTCTCCGATCAATATCTTGAAAATTCTTTTTTTAAGTAAAACAAGATTTTTATCAATAGAATCAATGTTGTAACCCATAAGTCAAGCCATCAATGTTGTAACTCTATTAGCATTGGTTTCATCAAAAGCCTAATCAAATATGAAAAATAGGGCTGCATTGGATTAGTCAAATAGATAAATGTGAAACTTTGAGCTACAGTAAATGTATAGGTTTCTTCAAATTTGAAGGTCTACTATTCATTCATCAAATTTATTTTTTATTTACTTTTAATCTCTAAAGGTCTTTTTATTTACGTTTAATCTTCAACTGTCTTGTAATAATAATGTAAGAATCAAATTAAATTATTAATCAACATATGATTAGTGTAATTGTAAAATATGAAAAAAAAATAAAAATATTTTTATTAAAAAAATAATATTATATTATTATTTTGATGAATTCAATGGCTAATTCAACGTGGAGTTATGATTATGAAAGTTTTAAATTTATAGAAATCATGTACTTTTCATCAAACTTTAGAGATAACTTTGATGAAACCAATGCCAATGCAGTCAAGCCATCAATGTTGTAACCCATAGTCAGGCTTGACAATCTTGATTGTTTGTTGTCTTGAACTTGATGGCTTGACTTATGGGATTGTTTCTTGTCTTCAACTTACGGGATTATTTCCCTCTGCGAGCTTCAACGTACACGCACCCTATATCTCTTTATGCTAATTGGTGTTATTTAATTATCAATTAGCAATGGACAGGTCACGTACAATTTTCACTAAAGCTGGGTGATTCATTTATCGGACAAAGTAATTCGAAACATGTTGCTTAATTTTCTATTGTCTACAAATAATATTTTTAAAACAAATCCTTATCATGCTCTAATCTTTGAAGACTAAAGAATTAATGTGCTAAATTAAATAAATATTTACAAATTCGTATTTTAGTAGTCTTCTTATAAGAACTTGATCAGCAGGCTGGTTTCCATGTGTCCACATATATATATATATATATATATATATATATATATATATATATATATCTAGCAATTTATAAACGTGAGACCGGCCACCACTTGTTTTGATATAGATAAAAGAAAGTGAAAGATATAGATAAAGTCCACAACTTTTAATTAATTCTTTTGACCAATTCGTTCTAAGTTTTGATATATAGCAATGACTATAATTTCCTGAATGAGCTCAAAATTGCATTATTGAAAGTTCAATCCGATATAAATTAAACTCTAGTCATGAACTTATAAAATTATATCCCGCCGGACTAATATATATAGTGGTTGAGCCCGTCTTCTATGGGACGACGTACGTTGATTATAATATTGTGGTCTACTACAGCTTGCAATTACATCGGACAAAGTAATTTGAAACATGTTGTTTGATTTTCTATTGTCTACAAATAATATTTTTAGGAAACAAATTGTAAAAGAGAACAGAAATGTAAGACCTATATAAAAAAAAAATGTGCAAGACTTATATACTTTAAAATTATATCTAGCATTATTTATTAATTAATTGTGAATTTTCAAATGTTAATGATGATATTATTCTTTTCTTCTGCAAAGCAGGACGTCGGATTAATTATCGTATATATGATTATTTAGACGGATATAATAAAGGTGAGGTTTCTATGATATAACTGTTAGAATTATATAAATTATATGATCAAATTCACACCTCTTAATCGTTAAGTTTTAACTTAGTAGACTTCAAATGCAAACTCGATATTTCAATCATTTCATTTTACATAGCATGGTAACTTGTTTATATGCTTGGAAACTTGTTTATTCCATTTTCTTAGCTAGGACATGAATTTTCTAATTCATTCAAATCACTTTCTTGGTTAATTAATTAATTAATATATATTCTTTCTTGTAGGATCCCTAATACCACTAATGATCATTATTATCAACCTCGGTAAGAAACTATATATCTCTGTCTTTCGTCTTCGTCGTTTTCTATTTCCCCTCTTAGAAGATATACAAACAAGAAGAAGATGGATAATATTAATGAAATTTACAAAAAAAATAATAATTACCTAGCTTTCTTAATTAGTAGAATTTTGAAAGTAGCGCAACAACATATTTTTTTCAACCACCGGATCGAAAGGTTCAAACATTACTCTTATATATGAAGAACTTCTCAATAAATACATTTTTATTCACACGAAGGAGGCATTGATCCTTCTTAACTAAGAGAAGGTGTTGTATGATGATATTGCTCTAGGAGTAGTAGCTCGTGGTATCGAATATCTAGGAGGCTGTATGTGAAATTCATCATATGTACCTTTCATTTTGATGAAATTTACACCGAAAAATAACAACTACTTTGCTTGAGTACTAGAACTTTTAAACGATTAATAGATACGTTTTCTTACAATCCATTTCATTCGGTGTTGCTTTTTCATAGGACTATTCCATGGAGCAAAAATTATAATGGGGACTCCATTTGTGCTTGCATTCTTGATATATAAATGGCGCAGGAGACATTTATCAGCGTTTGACATCATTGAAGAATTTTTACAAAATAACAATAATCTCATGCCAATAAGGTATTCCTACTCAGAAGTTAGGAAAATGACCAAAAATTTTAAAGATAAACTAGGTGAAGGTGGCTATGGCACTGTCTTTAAGGGAACACTTCGAAGTGGCCGACTTGTAGCTATAAAGATGTTAGGTAAGTCCAAAGATAACGGGCAAGAGTTTATCAGTGAAGTTGCAACAATTGGAAGGATTCATCACATTAATGTAGTGCAACTAATTGGCTTTTGTGTTGAGGGATCAAAACGTGCTCTTATATATGAGTTCATGCCCAATGGATCTCTCAATAAATACATTTTTTCACAAGAAGGAAGTATTCTTCTAAGTTATGAGAAAATGCATGATATTGCTTTGGGAGTAGCTCATGGTATTGAGTATTTGCATCGAGGATGTCAAATGCAGATTCTGCATTTTGATATCAAGCCTCACAATATTCTGCTCGATGAAGACTTTATTCCTAAGGTTTCTGACTTTGGTCTAGCAAAATTGTATCATATGGATGACAATACTATTTCTTTAACTGTTGTAAGAGGAACGATAGGATACATGGCCCCGGAGTTGTGCTACAAAAATATTGGAAGCATCTCATACAAAGCTGATATTTATAGTTTTGGAATGTTATTGATGGACATGATGGGTAGGCGAAAGAACATGAATGCAATTGTAGACCAATCAAGTGAATACTTTCCCACTTGTGTCTATGAGGAAGTGCAAGATGAAAATGGAATAAAAATGGAAAATGCCACAGAAGATGAAAAGAAAATAGCCAAGGAGCTTATTATAGTTGCGTTATGGTGTATACAGATGAAACCAAACAATCGTCCTTCAATGAATAAAGTTGTAGAAATGCTTGAAGGAGGTATTGAAAGTTTACAAATACCTCCCAAGCCTTTTCTATCATCACTGGAGAGACAACCAGAGGATATTGAAGACAATTCAAATCAAACTTTCATGTCAAGTCAATGTACTCAATCGTCGATCCAAAGTAATTGATATGTTGATTGTTGGTTTTACATGGGAAACCTATTAGCCCTAAATAAGAAGAAAATCTTGTAATATTTGATATGCTACATATGATTGCTTTCCTTATTCCCATTATCTTTTACTTAGAAATTTTATTTGTTCATACTTCAGTAAGGAATTTGGTCTCAGTTTGGCAAGGTACAGTGTGATTATTTAATTTTAATGTAACCATAATCTCTACTTGCTTCATGAATTTCACATATAAAACTCATTGTAAAGAGCTCTCGAAAGGTCACGAGGCCGTTGCATTGGTAGCAAGGCCCTATGTTGTTTGGAGTCCCTAAAAGAAAACGTGGGTAAAAGAAAACGTGGGGATAACACTTTAGAGCTCTCCATAACCTTATAAAAACAACAATTAAGAGATTGAAACTACCAAAAAAGTAAAAAAATAAAAAGAAATGAAAAAGTTAAGTTTTATTTTATACAATCTCCTTTGCATAATTCTTGAAAAAAAAAAGAATAAGCCATTTTTGTGAAGGTTGCATGCCTTATTAATTCTCAAAATTGTCCTCAGCCACTACGGCTAATGAAAGTTTCATGATGCGCATATAATTTCATTCTTTTTCATCATGTTAATAAAATTTTGTGTTTGAATTTTGTACCATACACAACTACATTATTATCTCTAATATATGTAACACATATATACATTCTTGTTGCAAAAAAATCATTTTTATAATTATCAATTTCTATAAGATTAGAGAGCTCTTTGCACATTGCATCCTGTAAAAGTTGACTAAACTAAAATCTCATTTCGTTTTCCAAAATATTTATATGCAAACATTTCTTTTGAGATTTTATTTTGAGCATGTTGGAGACATGAGTTATCAAGGTCGTACCTAGTAATTGATGATGACTCATCACTAGCCTAGACCCATGTCAGTATGTCTAGCAGACAAAGAGTAAGTCCATCCCCAAAAGAGTGGAAAATCCTCAAAGCCTGATGCTTCTCTCTCTCTCTCTCTCTCTCTCTCTCTCTCTCTCTCAAAGCCTACTCCCTAAAACATGGGTTTCACTACTCTTGATTGAAGAAAATTGATGGGCTTAGTCACTTAGCACTTCCGTAACAAGATTATTAAAGTTAGACGGAGACACATTAGTACTTGTTATCTCTTTCAATTATTTAAATAGACTTGATTAATTTAAACCTAAATTTGATAGATGACAAGCTTAATTTTTAAATAAGTTCATATATATGTATATATATATATATATCACATTGAGCAAAGAATAATAATTTGAAGTAGGAAACACCTACATATACAATGCAGCTTTCACTCAACTTAGGATACTAGAGTGATTTGTACTTTATGAGAGGACCTTTATTATCTTACTTTTTTTCTCTCCTTGATAGATTAGATCATAATGAAGATAACTCACATATCAATCTGCAGGTGATAAGCCTTCAAACTAACCCTATATAATCTTGATAAACATGTATACATAGAGATGGAATCAAATGCTAGTGTTTGATCATTTTATAAATAAATGTGAACTCCCTCTAAGAAGCGAAGAGGAAATCGTTCTTTACAAAACAATGCATACTTATATTTTGCACTTATTTACCCGTTTTTCAATTTTAAATTTTTTTGTCTAGAAATTAATCTCACTTTCACAAAATTTCTGAAAAGATTGTTAACGTCAACAAAAGGAAAGAAAAAAAACTTCTTCCATTTAAAAGACTGAACATATAATATATTTTGACAAGCATGGTACCAGCCTCACTGACTGATCAATAGCCATGTTGTAGAAGACTCACTGGCATAGGCTCATTTATGTGTATATATATATATATATATATATATACACACTAGCTGTGGAGTAACGTGCAAGACACGTTTACCTAGTTGAGAGAAAAAAAAAGAATAATACTATTCTTATCAATTATTTTTACCAATGGTTTTAACCGCTTTACTTTTTTTATTTTTTTATTATTATTATTTTTTACTTAATGAATAAGTAAGTACTTTTTAATAATATTATGAATTTTTTTATTTTTTTAAAAATATTTAAATGTGTTAAAAAAATACATAAAATAAATAAAAATCACAAAACCATTAACGATAGCTCCCAGTGGTATCTGGGAGTGGTGGCTCAAGTGCCACTCGAAAAAAAATTTAGAGATTACGAATGTCCACAAAGGACAAAAATAATATTATTTTTTAAATAAAATTGATTAATCAATATTTTAATGAATAAGATTAGAAAATCAAATTTTAACAAGCATTTATAGATAACGACAACCAAAACGTTGCGGTACTACGAATAATATGAAAACTAAAAGACGAATAGTTTTCTTAGCAAAATATATAAATAAACTTTAAAAGTCAAATCTATATTACATAAGTTTGTCCTGGTATTCCTTCTATAAAGTGTTCTCCACCAAAGAAAACTCGCTTTGCACCATCATCATCTCTCTGGTTTCCCCCCTCTTGGGAGCAAGCTAAATTGACATCTATGAACATATCAAGGTGAGGCAAGAGATCAATAGACAAAGATTCTATTGTTTGGCACTCTTGTTTACCAAAACATATTCCTGTTATGGTTTGGAAAGCTTTTAGTTTTGCTCTTAGTGTAGATGATAGGGTCAAAAAGACTGGTATTCCTATTGTTTTTAAATGTAATTGTTGTGTGAATGGTAGTTTTGAAGACCACAATCATGTTTTGGCAACAAGTGAATTTGCTAAGGAAGTATGGAAAAAAAACAAGTGTACTTGTGGGTATTCCTTATGTTCTTGGACAATGTTGGCAGTAAATTGTTGCATTGTGGCTTCAAAAGGATACAAAAAGATCACAAATGGGACAGCTGATGGGTAATCAACAAATTAGCCCTTGCATTAGAGGGCCCAAAATATTAAGAAAATAATGAATAATAAAAGTAATTACTTATAAGACAATTTATGTGAGAAGAAATTTCTAAAAAATGCAGTACTTTCAATGGGGTCACTTACGGCTTGAATAAGTCACCGCTAATATTGGTTTTTTTATGCCAATTAAATTCCCCACAAACAAACGTCTTCTATGTGAGTTTACATCGCCGAAAAAGTCTACTTCTCCTGCCAACCCAATTCAACGGAGATAAGATACAATTGTTGCAGGAAAGATTTGCCAAGAAACCATTCCAATTACGGCAAAAAGATTGCCAAGATAAATTTGTGCTCTAGTGGCGAAATGATGTCACCAGCATTAAAACCATTGCGGCGGGAATAATAAGTCGGAAATGAGTTTCTAATCTCTGACAAGGTGGACACCATCTGTTGACGTTCAGAATCCATCGTTAAAAAGAAAAATTGAGGCGAACTTGAAATCTCTCTGCAGGTAGTCTTCCCAGATGAAGTGCTGTTGGCCAACATTCGAGAAGCCAAATTCGCAGGATTTCCCATTTACGAGGAAAAGTGGGTGTTTCTTTAGCAAAACTCCTCAACGCAAAAGGCCAATTTTTTTGTAGTGAGCTACTTGGTGGCAACAATAAAAACTGACTAAGAAATTGATAAGGGAAGACAAATAAACAGATAGGAAAAATTGTTGAAGCATGTGAGATCGATGTTTCTACCCCGTTTCAAATTATGTATCTACAAACTACATAATATTATAGCTCTAACTTTTATCTACTTGATCATGCAAGGTAATAGATTTATAGATCATTATATACTTGATCATGCATGCAAATTTGTTGGAATCTAAGTATCAATTGGTATCTCAATATATTGGTGGAATGAGGAAACAATTCCAATATACATTGAATTTTTATTTTAATCATCTTAACATGTTTGAGGCTTATTGAAGCGCCTTGCATTTAGAGAAAACTTTGTCTAGGCTCACCAATGTGGATATGATGATGCAACTCACACCACCAAGAAAGGCACGAAGGAGCTTAGGGACTGCCAAAGAGGTTTTTCATGATCAAGAGGTTCGGTCGAATGAGAGATCACGAGCAAGAAAGCTTTAATTTGTTACATTCATCATGTTTGTGGCATCTACATATATATCTGATTTGTATTCTGCAGCAATCATGCATTAAGCATCAAGCAAGAGGCTAGAGCTTTATTTTAGTAGCATTCTTGCAATAGTGATGCAGTTTTAGTTGCCTAATGAGTCTTTTGTCTTTTATGGAGTCTAGCTTTTGTAGATTTGAATATTTGCATTTGGGTCTTTGCCAGTCTTCTATTCAGTTTGGTCATTCACTACAAGAAATCAGGCCTTTTCCAGCGATTTTAAAATCGTCGAAAAAAAATCGCTGCAAATAGATGTTATTTCCGGCGATTTTCAAGTCGCAGCTCAATTTCCTCTGTGAAGTTGGGAAATGGAGAAATATAATTTTGGCTTGACTTTTTGCATCGACTTTTCCATCTTTAGCGGCGACTTTTTTCGCCGCAAAAAATAATTTTGCACTGTAGCGTGTTAATTTTTCGTCAAAATGAAAAATCGTTGTAATTAATGGCTTTTGCGGCGAAAATTGTCGCCGTAACAAAATATGCTGCAAATAAAACTTATTAGCGGCGAATAAAAATCGCCGGAAAAAGCACATAAAATTTAAATGCAGCGGATTAAGTTTTTCCCTCATTTGTTTCCCTCGCCGAACTCTCCCCGCCCCCCTGCGCCCCTCTCCCCACATTCTTCTCCTTCAGGCCTCCGCCACGCACAGCTGTCACCGACGACCCCACCACGCCACCGCCACCTCACCTCTCTCTCTCGGATTTCTCTATATCGCCGCCGCTGGGGGTGCCGTTCGCCACCACCCACATCTCGGCGCCGTCGACAGTCCTCCGTCGGAGCCCCCTTCTCCTCCACGCCCGAGACCCTCCCTTTCTCCCTTGCTCTGTTCGCAACCCACGACCACCAGCTCTCCTCAGCGCCGCCGTGCTCCTCTCGAGCCACCACTCCACGCCAAGCTACCACCACGACCACCCCTAGTATGGGTTTTCAAGTTAATCTTCAAGTTAATCATGAAAACGTGCTTCGACCCTAAAAAGTTAAGCGTGAAACATGAATAGTACTATATATATATATATGTAGATTCTCATGACCATGATCAGTCAAAGTGAATTATAAGCTTTATTGTCTGGATTTGAGGCCATATATAGGTGATTGATCAAAAGCTGCGGTTCAGTACCTCATACAATTTATATATATATATATATATATATATATATATTTGATCTTCTTTAATTTGTGCATATATTTCTGGCATGCAATTAACAGATTGAGTTGAATTAATCAAAATCATACCTATATTTAATTGAGCATCCACATGATTTCTTTTCTTTTTGTTTCATCTTGATCTACATGAGTTATTTGAGGGAGAAGGAATATAAATATATATAGGAGGAAAATGTCTTCATTCTTTGATGTGTAGTTTTTTCGATTTTTTTATTTTGTATGTTATTTGCTTATATGTTGTGGGTTTGCATGTTGGGAGTTTGGGTTGTGATCTCACTGTTTCGATTTGTTTCATCAAATTGAAAGAGTGAGATCAAAGTTTAAATTTGCTAGAAAAGATATATCAATTTAATTTTTTTGGTTTGCATTTCATTGCTAATTTGCTTTAGATTGATGACAAATTCGAAGCAAATTTGGACTGTTTCAACTGTACGTACTACATATAAATTTCTTAAGTTGCTGATTTTTTAATTTTGATTCATTATGCTAGAACACAATATTTTTTAGGTTTGGACTATTTAGTTTTAGGCTTGTGTTTGTGGATTTTGTCATTTCTGTATAAATCTTTACTATTGTTGGGGAGGGTGTAAAGATTAGATTTTAGTAATTTGGGCTTTGGGCATTAACTGAATTTATTTGTATTGTTATTAATGGGCTTTTATGAGCAATAATTGACATCTGAGGTGGTGATGGGTTGGCATGAGATGTAATTGATATTTGATTTGGGTTTTGCAGCTTGGAGGTTTTTGATCCTGTGGAGTTTGATGAGTGGGTTGAGAAGGCGATGGCACCTGCTATTGAACCCAGTTTGAAACTCTATGAAGAGGTTTTGGGTTCAGGATTCAAGGTTTTCTTGCTGACTGGGCGCAGTGAGAGACAAAGGGAGATTACTGTTTGGAATTTGAATAATGCAGGATTTCAAAATTGGGACAAGCTCATATTGAGGTGAGGAGAAACGTTGTGCACACAAAAAAGCAAGTGGTTATGTTTGATAGGATGCAACAGCTATTGCTATATATAAACTGCTTGCTAAAATTATGATCCTAACCCATTGAATTTATTTGAAACTATATTATATTATTTTCCTTTCAGATTTTTCCATAGATCTAAGAACAAATGCATGTGCATGTTTGTACTTATGTGTTTTTGTGTGGGTATATTGAAGCATCTCACCTGTTATTAGCCGAGAGTCATGAAATGTTAAATCCCATTTTATATTGAATGCATTTTAGTTATGACATATAACTGTATGTATATTAGGTTAAAGAGATTTCTATACATGCATTTAAAGGCTACATGCTAGGTGATCTGTGAAAAAAAAATGATACCATTGCTTACAAGAACGGAGAATAAAATAAGTTTTCTTATTAACACTTGGGGGCTTTTGTTGCTTTTTCTGAGTGAACATAAGAAATCATTGTATTGAGCAGATTTGAGCTAATGGGATATCTAGAGCAATAATTTTACTTAGCATTAAAAAAACAGTTACAATTCTAGCTAGCAGTTTATTTAGACCAAATGGGATATATACTGTACTTTTATTAGGCATAATGACCTTACCTGATTTGGACATAACAGTATGAAAACAGGGATGATGGATGAGGCCTATAATTGCACTTTTCATTATGAGTTATTTGTGAATGTCATTATTTTCTGCCCTATAATCGCACTTTCCATTTTTCGTCAGTGCAGTAGCTTCTTTGTCTATGGATCAAGTAACTTTATTACTCTCTTTCAAGTTTCAATCTTTGCCATAGAATGTCCTCTAGTCTAGCTGGCTCTTGAATTCCAAGTTTGTTTAACCCCCAGAAGTTGGCTTCAGACTGGACACCAGATTTCCTCTTCTTTACTAAGAAGTCGAGGGCTGTAACGAGAATGAGAGGGCTGTAACGAGAGAAGAGGGGTTGGCTCTTGCTCAGGAACATAAATGTTTGTTTCTTGAATTTAGTGCTAAAACTAAAAAGAATGTCCACCAATGCTTTAAAGATCTTACATTAAAGGTATCCTATTTCAACAAAGCTTGCATTTTTTAACTGTCATCTCATATCAGCAATGTGTCTCATTGACCCGCTAGACTTGTCCTTATGTTCCATTTATTTTTATTGGAGGGCAAACTATTTGATTGATGATAATTAATTCGTCCTCATGTTCCATTTATTTTCACTGATGGTGGTTCATTTAGACCTGCCAGCCTATGTATTATGATAATAGTAGAATGAAGCTGTTCAGTGGAAGAAAAAAGAGTAGTTAGGTCCATTATATGTTCTTGCTTCCCCAATGCAAGAGTTGTAAAGAAATACTAGCTTAGAACTTGATTGCTTACAACCTGAAAGACTTCTAATGCTTATTGAAGAAAAATGCACCTAAGTTATTTGAGGAAGTTGGTTAAGTTGGCAAGATAAGTATGCTCCGCTGGATCATGTTTAGTTCATGTAAATATGTGGGTGTGTTGATCTTTTCTACTTGATGCTGTTAGGCTTAGCTTGACATTGGTTTCATTATAAACAAGTAAAAGAAATAATACATGGGTCATGTAGTGAATAATCGCTGTGTATCCAAAACTTGGATGTGTGATATATTTTCTCTATACTGTTTTGTGCAATTTTTTTTTTATTTTGTGAAACATATTTTCCGGCGAGTTTCTTTCGCCGCAAATAATTTTTTCATAGCAATAATATATTTAGGGCGACATGAAATCGCCAAAAGTACTTTTTTGCGGCGAAAGTTACCCGCTAGAAATACTTCCTAACGGCGATAATTTTAAATCGCTAAAGAAAAATAATAAGTTATTTGCGGCGATTTATTAATTTTTGTGACGATACATATCGCCGGAAATAGTAGTTCTCAGCGATTTTAAAGGTAAACCAGAAGGCCATTTCTGTCGATTTTTTGAACATTTCCGACAGACTAAAATCGCCGGAAATAGTAGTTTTTTGTGACGATTTTTTCCTATCGCCAAAATTGATCAAAAATGGCTTTAGAATTTCAGCGAACCTGCAGCAATTTATAAATTACCAAAAATGATCAAATGCAGCGATTCTGATAGGTATTTACGATGATTTTGAGCGCTGGAAAAGGCCAAATTTCTTGTAGTGTAATTTTTAGATTATTAGCTTCAGTAAATAATTAAAGATTAGTTTGAATTATATAAGCTTAAGTACCTTCAAAGAGTTCATTGTAAGAATCCATGAACTATAGCAAGTATTTGTATTCAATTTCTCCTCATTTCCTCTTTCGTCTCTATTTTATCAATGCAATTAATCATGCTTGAGTTGATTCTATATTTGTTGTTTCCATATTAGGAACTATATATCTACCCTTATAAGGAATTAATATCATAAGGTGATCAATCCTCTCGAAGGGATCATCTTATTTATATTTGTCTAGTCCATTCCTTGCCATCCTTGATTTCTATAGGTAGAATGCCTTGTTAAGATCATATAAAATAAATAATAAAAACCAACTTCTTCCTATCAGTTTAAACTTTTGAAACAAATAGTGATTTTACATGGTATCAGAGTAGGAGTGTTGATTTCGAATCCTAACTCTTCACTTCACCCAATTAATAAATTTTCTATGTGTTGGACGTTCTCATTAAAAGAGAGTCTAGCCCACACGTGAGGGGAGTGATACGTTATAAAATAAATAATAAAAAATTTATTTATTTCCATCAATTTAAACTTTTGAGATAAGTGGTAGTTTCACATCCATAAATCATATCATGTACTTAATCTTCAAAGCATGTGTAAATCCTTTATTGAGGAAAGTACAAATCCTTCCAAAATACACCAACAAGGCGCGCATCCTTCGTTAATGATGTAATGTCAAGGCACATCAACTCATGACACAATGGCTCTTTCTTAGCACAAATCATATTTCCTTGTATAATAGAACATCACTCAACGGTTGAATACAACTTGTACAACTCATAGTCTGCAGCATATACATTAATAAAGACCCTCATAGTGCTTTTTTGGTTAGCGAGACATTTTTACAAACGCTCAGACTTCAATGTCTTTAGTATGGAATTTGTTACTTCTATATATACTGATCAAGACAACATTTTTACAACTTAAAACGTGTTTTCTGGATTTCTTCATCTTGGACTCGAATTAAGAAGAAGAAATATATTCCCGTTTTAGCAAATGAAATAAAGCAAACAGTTCGTAATTAGATTAAGCTTTTGACGAGTCAAGAACATCTAACTATGATAGAAAGAAAAATTATATTCGTCATTTTCATTACATTTTTTTTATAATTTCTTAATGTGACTTTAAATAACTTTCAGTCATTTAATGTTTATATATAAAAATGTTGTGATGATAATTATTAAAAGGGAGCAGCTACAAGCCGGTCGGGTGAGTTTTTCAATTTTACACCCACTAATAAGAATTTGACACATAGGAGGTTCACTAAGTTGAACAATAGGAATGCATGTAGAGCATTCCATTCAGTATGTCATCTTTGTCGCTCGTAATTTCTGTAAGTAATAAAAATATTGCACGAGTCTTGTTCCTTATTCTAATTACCTTTTCTAAAATCTAATACTTCTCCACATTAGCACCGCATTGTGCTCTCTTATCTCTTGAGGTTTACCAATCAAATAGCATATTGTTAATTGGCAATCAAATTGATCATGTTTGCTCCACTGGTAAGCTCAATTGCGTTAACCTTCGTATGACTAACTCTCTCATTTCTGGCGAGTCAATAGGCCAAGTGTCATGCACTCTTTCTTTAGATTCTCTACTAGAGGTTTATCACCTTCCTTCGATGCTCTTTAGTGGAAAGTCACGAGGGAATACACCTATTATTATCCAACCTATTAAAGCACCATTGTGGCATTCTCTTTGGACAGAACAAATTGGAAAATCGGCTACTCTCTTCCTCATCTCCAAAAACGGATAAAAGAAGGGACCAACAGAGACCAACGAACAAACAAAAAATCAGACGTACCCAGAACCAACTCCTACAAAAATGTCATATCTACTAATTTCCCCCATCAATACCATAAGATTATTCAATACAGACCAAGCTTTACATATATTCTAAATAATACAAACACTAATCTTACCAGACAATATTTTCACAAGAAGATTGCAATAGGAAAAATAGACTTACGGGTTCAGGTGGTTTAGTGGGGTTCAGTGGGTTCGACTAGGGAGTGGGTTCCAGAGATGGGATGGGATGGGATGGGTTCGATAAAGTTCCAGTAAGGTTTTCGACAGGTTGAGACCACTGGGTTGAGACGAGTGAGATTTTCGGGGTTGAGAAGAGGGAGATTTGTGGGGGAGAAGACGATGAGTTGAGAAGAGGGTTTACACTGGACTCACACTTACAGTAAAGTCTCGTGAGATTATTATATATCTTAATTTCATTGGTGGGGTGTAAAACAAACAAAGTCCCCGTTTGAACGTTCTCTCTTATTAAAAAGAATTGGTAAGTGGAATTGTGTCCATTCAAGCTGGGCTGGGTTCGCCCAACTAAACATGTTTTCTGGGTTGAATCGTAGGTCCAAACCTAAGGCTCAAGCTCAAATAGCCCGAATCGCCTATGACTCAGCCCATTAAATCATGTGGAACGTCGAGACTCGAGTTAGGCCAGCCCAACTACCCCCCTCTACTCGCAAAAGAGTTGCTCTCGGGAGTCAGGTCTAACTGATCACTTTACTCTTTGAACTCTCGACTGAAAAGTGGCTTATTGTGGCCGGTCATCTCGCCGGAGGTACAGATGGCATTCTCTAGCATGAAGCTAGTGACAGGCCCACTTCCTGCCCGGCTCGGAGATCCAGACTTACCCATAAAGCGACTGGCGATCATATCCACAAGGAAATATCTTCCTCTTCAGGTTCGAACTCAGAAGCTCTCATGTAAATAGAGTTCTATTAAGTTGGCTACTTAACTATGAAATATTCTTCTGGGTGCTGAGTTTAATATTTTTGGGAGACATGAGATGCGATTCAGGTTCACTTTTTTGTTTCTGTTATTTTTTTTCAACTCCATTTTTTCAGCAAAGGTCACTGGTTTTATTATTTTATTCTTGAAATTTTGACGGTAAGAATTCGTGTTATCATCGATGATAAATGAATGGAAAGAAAGGTAAATCAGGTGTAATGCTTTAAGGCTGTGATTTATATAGATTTTGTGGGTCTCCTTGGAACGTTGTAAAAAATGGGTCGGCCCTGGTTCTCTCTAGATTCACTAGGAAACTTCTACCTGACCTTTGTACGAGGTAGCTTTACAAGAATTGAATTCTGGTTATGTGAGTTTTAGTTCAAAACTTAGTATCAAAGCCTTCAAAGTGACTCCCTGAATGAAGCATCTTCAGTTTTAGCACTCTCGGGTTATTCCTCTACTGCTAAGACTGAAGAAGCTATTATCACTCAAAGCATTAAAGGGGGAGCCAGAGCAGATCTATAACATTGTTCTCATATATAACCCCTATATTGAACCTATGAAGTGCATATCTGTCAAATCCCCTAGTCCTAAAATCCTATATCCAATGGTTCAATACGTTGTTTGACTTTTACTTTTGATTTGTTTGTAGCTGCTACTTTGTTTTCTGCTGCTTCTAGTTTTGCAGCTTGCTCTTTTGTAGTTTCATTTGAATGAATGTGCTTATTTGAGAAGTAGTGGGAAAAAAAGCAAAAAAAAATGTGAACAATGCTACTTATATGGTTGCACAATTTGTAGATTTTTTCATGGTGTGTAATACAGACTTAAATATCCTCTCTTCGCTGTAACTAATGTGTGTAATTTGTGTCATCATGAGGCCAGCTGATGTGCAATCTGTGAACACAATTCAACACTATGCAATGCTTTGCTTCCATTGCCATATTCTCTTATTATTCTTGAAAACGGACACATTTGCAGTCTTAATATTATAATAACATAAGGTAGTTTAAGTTATGTTTTGCTATCGAGATAAGATGCTCTAGACTCTTTCAGGGCAGTGGACTCTTGGACCAGATATCTTGTGGCCATCTTTTACTTTTCTTTGTTGCAAACGTGTGAAGTAACACGCTAATGGTGGATATATCAAACTCGTACAGGCTTACTATGGATTGAATTCGTTTAAAAAGCTCTGCTAAGTATTAGTCATCCGTAGTTTAAGTTGCTCTATGTACTAAAAAAAAAAGGTTTAAGTTGCTCTTATGGAATCTAGTATAATAATGTTCTTAGTCTCTAAAGAGTTTTAGGTCCAAGATTCTTGAAGTTGTCTTCTTCTCAATTGCAGTTTGAATGTAACCATGATACATATGAAGTTGGATCTGCTGTGATATTGACAAGATTTTGGTGGATGGGCCAGTGGTGCAGGCGTTGGGGCCAAGTTTGAAAAACTTAAAACAGTTAAACACATATCTTTCTGGCTTTATCTTGAGCAAAACTTAAAATGGACATTAACAGATACTAAAGTGGGTATTTTGGATGGAGACAATTAGGGTTTGAAAAGATTTTTTGAATTATGTTTATTTATTTATTTAATTTCTAACTCTTTGCAGGTTAAAAGTGAGGGAGAATGGAAACCAGAAGCTCCATTGAACTTGGGTGTTTCACGAAGAGAAATGATGATATATTTGGCTGCTGGGACTTTGATTGGCCAGACAGAACCTGTCGAAGCACGCACCACGAAGCCTGAGATCAGGAGAAAGATCAGGGAAAAACTGGAGATGCTTAGGGAAAAGGCTGGGTTGTCAAAGCCAAAAAATGAGAATGGGATCAAGGCGCCCCCGGCAGAACCAGCGGAGAAAAAGCTTTCACCCTCGCAGCCACCCATACCTGTGGTGGAAGCAAATCTTCCCTGACCACATGATAGTAATGACACTCCATCATATGATCTTTTGTTAAATTCTGAATTATGTCTTTGCTCAAAAGTTCAGATTTTTCGTTTATCTTATCTTCAAACTATGAATAATAATAATGTATGTATATGCCACGGAATCAACAGTACTTGGGGAGAACCCGTGAGATTTGTGAAGTGGCAGTTAAGCTTGGGCTGCCAATTCTTCGCTTCAGCTACTACTGAGACAGTTCCTAAAGGCTTCTGTTTGTAGCCCATCTAGATTTTTTTACTTTGTTGTTGGGGAAAAACCAAATCTGTACATAGATTCTGAGACCAATGCGAACCTTGCAGACAAAAGTTAGAATTAGGGCCGTTATTCGACCACATCATGCCACGCACATGATGTGTAATATGAAGCTTTTTTAAATTACATTACTTTTATCTTTATCTATCACCGCATGCATGATTCCCTCCTCTACATATAAGAATGGGTTTAGGGGTGGGCTGAGGCCCTACCCCCCTCCGCACCCTGCACCCCGCCCCCCGGGCTGGGCTTAAATCCAGCCCAAAACGTATATATATGCACCCACATATATATTAAAAAAAAAAAAATTGTTACTAAAACGACGTCGTTATTATTATTATTATTTATCTGCTAACATCTAATAAAATTAAAAAATAATCCAATATCCTTAAAAAGGAAAAGGCCAACTGCAAGTAGAATGGGACATGACTTATGCAAAAGATAAAATACACAAGTTTACAACAAAAGTTAACTTTCAAAAGAAAGATAGAACAAGTTACCTATTAATAAAGACACAATACAACTAACCAATATCACAAAGACACAATCTAGCCAAGTTCCAACCAATAAGACAAAGTCCAAACTTAAGTGCAACGATACCAAATACCAAATAAAGACACAATACAACCAACCAATATGACAAAGTCCAAACTTAAGTCTCGACAATACCAAATACCAAAAATAAAATCCCAACAATACCAAATATTAAATATAAGTCCAAACTTACAATAAACAAGACAAACATAAATATATTGTAATAACATTAAAGTTACAATCTGAATAATAATAAACACAACTAAACTTTTGATTGATTTATAGAATGAATTGAAGCAGCCTCCCTCATTTTGATCGTTTCGCCTTCCCTCCCTCATTTTGACAACTTGCATGCCAATTTTGAATATTGTTTCGCCTTGTCTCAATTTGATCGTTTCCTTCGTTTCAGATTCTCTCCCTTATTTTGACAACTTGCTGAGACATCTTCCAACAAGTCCAAGTCAATCAAATCATTGTTCTCGCCTGCTACCTCAGACATCTGACATAACAAAATAAAGTATTCACTGAAATGAGGCTATAACAACAAAAACAATTTATCACAACACAGCACAAAAAATTGTTCAAGCAAATGCACACTTTCCTCTGCTTTGGTTTATTCATACAAAGTAATGTCAGATTAAGTTGTTAGTAATCACTGCATAAGCAATTATCTAACTTTTGTAAGCAATTACATATTTTTTTAATAGAAAATCAATAAATGACATGACATATATTAAATTGATCTACACTCCTTAAAAACAAATGCCAAAAAAGAGATGTACTCTCCAATCTTTTGGCAGCTTGATTGATAAGTAATCAATTAGAATCAAAGCAAATCACCCAAGAAACTATAATAGCGAGGAGAAATCAAGACCTGTGAGCAATTACATATATTAGATTGAAGTACCACAAAGTAAAAAAAATCAAGTATTTTTTGCAAACCAGTGTCCCACCATAAAGTAAAAAACCAAAAGGGACCGAAAGCCTCCCTCAAAATCCACAAACTTCAAACCAACAGCCTCCCTCAACCAATCGAGAACTTTATCATCAAATAAAGAGTGAGAAATGAAAATTTTACAAAGAAACATTAAGGAAAAAGAAAATAAATGTAGAACTAGAACCTGGTTAAGTGGCACTGTGAGACAGGGTTGAGACTTGAGAGACACGATTGAGAGTCGAGATCGAGGGTGAGAGTCTGAGATGAGACACTAACGGCTAAGGGTTGAGCGGCGACCCTACGACACGCGAGGGAGGTGGGTGGCTCAAGTGGGAACCATACTACCATGAATCACTAGGTTAGGATTTTTTGGAAATGAGAATCGAGGGGAGGAGGCGGTGAGTGAAGATTGGAGTGAAGAGGGGAGTGACTATGTGCATGGGCGTGGCTTGGGAACTTAGGGTTTTTTGAGTTTTTACTTTTGAGTATAAGGATATAATTTTAATTTTAGCTTTCTTAACAGGTTATAATGGGTCAAAACAAGTTGACATGTTATCAACCCGTTAAGACATTGTATCTTAATGGGTCAATCTGTTTTGATTCGAACTCGTTAATAATAAACTCAAATCCGTTATTATTGTGTTGTGTAGAGTTAACGGGCCGTGTCATATATTGTCATATCCCTCCTAATCAATTCCCTCTTTCCCCTCTCTCTCTCTCTAAGCTCTGTCTTCTTGGCCCATGCGACGTTGCCCTCTCTCCCTCTCGAAATCGCCACAGCAAGTAGCACTCCGTAAATGGACTAAAAGACCCAAACTTCATTCCTTACACAAACCCAAACTTCACTGATTCAATAAGGTCTCGTTTATTTTTACAGTTCATCTCATTTAATCATTACAATTTTTTTAAATTTTCACACAAAATAAAATAAAAAAACACAATTTTCAAGTTTCAAAATAAAAATAATATTAAAAAATATATTCTAACAATATTTTTTTCAATTTTTTAACTTTAATCTCAACTTATATCATCCTATCACAAAACAAACTAGACTTAAAACTATCACTCAAATAACCAAACAAATAAATTACAGTATCTTTTTGTCGATATGGTACGATGCATCCAAAAAAAGAAACTGATCTGAGAAAGAAAATGCCAAAATATTAATTGGTCTTTTTGTCTAAGTTCTTAACAAGCTGGCCCATCTGAAATCTCCAGAACAAGAAATAAGCCAAGCCCAACCCAACCAATACAAACACCCAAACATTCTCTTCCCCACTCTCCTTCTCTGACCTCACCTCTTCTATGCCAAACACCTCCCTTCCCGAATTCCCCATTTCAGCCTCCAACACATGCCCATATAACACATATACCCTGTCCTCCGCTCCCACAGCCACCGAAGTTGGAAACCGCTCCACGTCAAGGTCAACTTTGTCAAATACCACTCCCTCGCCCCAACTGTCCGAGCTCTTCAGAAACCGTAGCTTATTTTGGGACACCACCAAAACGACGCCGTCTCCTCGGATCGCGATCCCATCGGCCAGAGTCAAATCCTCATTCAGCAACACCTGCCTTGCCGTGCCGTTGTCCTCGTCGACCTTGAACATCTTTCCCGTATTGGATTGCACCACCAAGAGGTAACCCTTGCTGACGTAAGCGATCCCGTTCAGCCCGCAGTAGCTGAACGGTGAGTCATGGTCCACTGGGTGGGCCGTGAAGGCCCGTGATCGGGAGAATATCGACGCCTCTCCGGCGATGTTGACTTTCCAGATGTAGTTCCCGATCGAGTTGGTGACGTAGGCGTTGCCCCTGAAATCCACGGCGACGTCGTTCGCGCCCTGACGCGTTCCGGCAGTGCCTTCATCTGAGGGTAGGAGAGATAGGAAGAGGCGTTTGCGGGAGCGGAGGTCGTAGGCCGCGAGGGCGTTGAAGTGAGGCAGTGGATCCATGGCGCGGATGACGGCGAGGAGACGGTGGTTGACGGAGTCGACGGCGAGACCAAGAACAGTGACGTTTACGGGGAGGGAGGGATCGGAGATTAGGGCATCGACGACGCCGGCGTCTGACACGGCGGCAACTGTGCGGTTACGAAGGGACCCCACGAGGAAGTGCTGGGCCGATGGGTCCCACGCGAGGCCCTCTGGGTAGAGATTAGGAGATCGGAAGCTGATAGAGTGGGGCTTTCGGGCGAGGGTTAGGGTTAGGGACGCCGGGCCAACGAGAAGGAAGAGGAAGATGATAAGAAGGGATGGTGCGGACATATCGAGAGACATGGGCGTAGTAGGAGGAGAGTCGAGAGTGGAATTCGTGTGATGGTGCTTCGCAAGTTGGAGGATATTTATTTATAGAAGAGAGCTATCGATGTTTTTCTGTTCTTTTGCTTGTCAAACAAACCGTGTCTGGTTTCTTGATTGCCAAGAGAATTGTTGCTGGTCATGGTTTGAAAGAGCAATTTTTTAGGGTTCTATTGGGGATTCTATTTCCGGGAACGGCTAATTGGAAGATATATGAACTTTTAAGAAAATTGCAATCAAGTAACTCAACCAATTTTGTATTAGAAAAACTAGAGATTGCCATGTGTCATACTGTTCATTTTTTAACGGAAGATTGACAGAGATGCTTAATTACTAGTTTTCTAAAATTCAAGTATTAATTTTAAAAAATTTGAAAATATAGATCTCAATTTGTAAAAAATTAAGTCCTGATTTTATAATTAATCCATAGAAGAAAAGAATGAAACAAAGAAACTTGTGAAAAATCTATAATTTGACATAGGAAAGACATAAATAAGCAAAAGGGAGAGTTGGTCTAAACAAAAAGGAAAAATCACAATAGAAAATAGATTAGAGTTAAGTTGGACATAGTGAGCATCTAGACCATCTTCTTTCCCCTTTATTTTTCCTCCTATATGAATACCGTAACAAAGAGCTTGAGGGAGCATTAGAGTTTGTATAAAGTATCATATATAGTGGATTATTTCACATTGCTAAAACCCATGGATGTACTAGGTTTTAGTGTTCCAGGCCAACCATGTAAACCTATGTGTTTTCTCTCTTTTTATCTGTACTTTTGAACATTTATTTACTATTCATGCAATGAATGAGCGTTCTAAGTAGCACACTACCGTCCAACTGCCATCGAGCCTTGCTGCAAAACTACTAGCACTAGCTCAAAAAAATACATCAATATAAATTATTTTAATATTATGACAAATTGTTTACCAAAATTGCTATTATGCATCGGTGCCTATGCATGACACAATACGAAGGCTAGCATGGCATTATCACATTGGTATGATCAAAGATCAACATTAACTAACCCGTCAACGCTAGCATAATATGATACGTGTCGTGCCACGTTATTGTTGACTAGTTGATTAAACCAATGCATTACCACATTAGTCATGCAAGGGTGTCATGCTGGACAAATGTCCACGTAGCACTGCTTAGGGTTAGGGGTGCTATCCACTCTATACATGCAGGTAGCCGCCCTCCCTAGCACCTATCCTTGCTTGGGCGGATTGGCCACCCGCCCTCGCTGTAAGAGTGGGCGGGTTTCCAAGGCAACAGTTATGCTATCCTGCTCAAAAATGAAGTCATCCAAATAACCACATTTGAGTTATGCGTAGCAAATTCCAAACGAAAACCACCACCTCAAACAAAGTCAACAATACAGTCATGCAAATTTGAACTCTGTCTCATATCCATACATTTTCGAGAGTTTTATGACTAGATCCATCTTGCATTTGAACGGACAAGACCAAGTGTAACATCCAGATCCCAATATTATTAAGGATTTAATATTAATAATTTTACTGGGCTTAAATTAGATTTAATGGGTCATTTTGAATAAACTCATGAGCTATAATTTATTGAGGTTTACGATATATTTTAATTAGGCTCATAGACTCAAAAGTTTATTTTAACGCCCGTTAAGGTTTAGTAGATGGTTTTGGACGTTATTAATTGGTTAATATTTCTGGAAAGCTTATTTGAGATTTAGCGAATAATTCTGAATAGGCCACGGGCCCAAAAATCAGGAAAAAGCCCAACCTCTAGTCCACATCAAGCCTCTCCACCCGGTCAAAGAAACCCCGCGTTCCACATTCACAACGCCAAGGCAACGACCAGCTCCCATTCATGTCAACTGACATAACCTTACTACAAGTTGTGCACCTAGATGTTTTCCCTCCACCCTCTTGGTGGCCCTACGTTGGTTTGGCCTTTAGGGGTGCTACTTGCCCCCTACGGGACGGGGGCACCCCTTCCCCGCATGGGGCGGGGGGTGGGGTTTTCACCCCCGCCACCGGGATGCGGGGGCGGGGTGCGGGGCGGATTGGGAATTCGAATCCGCCCCGCCTCTTTTCACTTAAAAAAAACACTATATTTATTTTATTTATAAGTGTAAAATTAATTAAAAGTACATTTTTAGATCCAAATTATAAATTTAAATTTTATAAATATGACTATAATTTAAAAACTATGTAATTTTTAAATTTGCTAGCACATATTTTGTATAAATTGTAGTGTATTAGTTTTTAAACTATGTAGTTTTTAAATTTACCAATACATATTTTGTGAACAAGTCTAACAAATTGTAATATATATTTATATATACACAATTTGTAAAATATAAATATAAATTTATGTTTATATATATATGTATATAATATATATATATAAATGGGAGTGGGGGTAGGGCGGGGTTGGGCCCTCCTCGTCACCCACCCCCGCTAGGAGCCCTAGATGCGGGGTGGGGGGCCCCGCCCCCGCATGGGCGGAGCGGGATTGCCCGCCCCGCCATGCGAGGGCAGAGCGGAAGCGGGACGAGGTCCCGCTGCCCACCCCTATTGGCCTTCACTCTCACTTTCTCGGCTCTTCATTCTCTCTCTCTCTCTCTCTCTCTCTCTCTCTCTCATTTTGTGTTTTGCCACCCTAGAAAACCATTGCCACTCCTCGCCGGAAACCACAGCCACAAACCACATTGCATGACTGCCCACGTAAGACCACTTCTCTCCTCTACGTTTGTAATTTAGCCCTTATAAATCAAGTTACGAAAATGCCCTTGCACAGTGAATGGTCCGTAGTTTTTATTGTCATATCCGTGTGATAAAACTAAGACGAATTAGATGTTTGAAGGTGGAAAATATTTTACAGTTTAATCACATGATTATTTGGAGAAATAAAGTGGACATCAATTATTTAACAAATAATGATATTTTAGAGTTAAGAGAATTTTAGGTTTAGGGAATATATGTTATTGAAGTGTTTAAGGTTTATAATTAGACT
Organism: Juglans mandshurica; assembly: GCA_022457165.1. Classification (NCBI taxonomy): domain Eukaryota; kingdom Viridiplantae; phylum Streptophyta; class Magnoliopsida; order Fagales; family Juglandaceae; genus Juglans; species Juglans mandshurica. The sequence continues at coordinate 37,282,330 of CM039621.1, forward strand.
ATACATGACAATTTACTAGTAATTTATATGATGATACATATATTTTATAGGTAATTAGTTGCACATTTGAAATATTGGATTAGCGCTAAAAGGTAAGTAACTTGATCATAAAATTAGGATTAGCACACGTTAGCTAGTTAGATATATTATTAAAACTAATTCTTTAGAAGCTAACGTTTATGTACCATGCATGTCATGATGTCTACAAACGCATCACTCATCTTAATATTTGATCATGTTTAATTTCGCATATTATAGTTATGCATGTATTATGTATGTCATGCATATCACATTGCATAAGACACGTAAGTTTTCATAAGATCAAGTTTAAGACAAAGATAAGATTAATAAGATAGTCATTCAGATAGCTTTGTTTTGATGAGGATTGAAGGATCTAAAACATTATATGTACTCCTCATTTCAATTAGAATAACCACCATATAACCAGAAATTCTACCAAGCTATCTAATGGTTTTCAGACTAGGGGAGCCCAAAATACCGAAAATTCCACCAAGCTACCTCAACTATAGTGTGGCTTCCTTGACTCTTCTTACATTCTCTTTCAAAAAATTTTGTAGTAAGCTTAGGCTTGGGTTCCCCCTCTTCATTGGCCAATATAAATATTGAGCTGACTTACACTTATGCCTCAAGGCCCATTTCTCATCACTATTGTAGCAAAGACGCTTATTTGTACGCTCCTTCATTTGCAGTGATGATAGATTATGCAAAGGAACAATAGCCTTTTTCTCAGGTGAAGCAGTAAGACTAAGTTGAGATTGAGGTACAAGCAAACCTAGTCCAACCTTGAATATCTTCTAAATGCAATTACATTCTCTTCTTGCATCTTGGCCAAACTAGCAACCGTGAGTGATTAAGGATTAAGCATTCGCACCATATATCGTATATCCTCCCTCAATCCGCTAAGGAAGCTGCTAAGCTTATATGGTTCAGCAAGGTCTCTTAGATAATTAAAAAGTGTCTTAAATTGAGTTTTGTAATGCTCAATAGTAGATATTTGCCTAAATTGTGTAATAGCCTCCATTGGATCATCAACTTCCTTACAAACCTTTCCCAGCTGGTCAATCCTCCTGAATCCTCAATATCTTGGATCCAAGTCAAAGTTTTTCATTCCATATGGAAGGAAGCTGCCAAAACTTGATGACGTGGGTTTGTTTGGTGGTATTTGAAGAATTGATTGGCTCGATAAATCCAGCCACTCTGATCTGCCATGAGACTGGCTTGATTCTAGATACCAACGTTAGGGGTGATCTGAACAAGGTTATTGTCCGCTTCAAAAGGGCCAGAAATCCTCCAATACAAACAAATATGAATAACAAACTCATTGATTTTATATTGTTTATTCATCATCCCCACTAAGATTAGAGAGCTCTTTGCACATTGCATCCTGTAAAAGTTGACTAAACTAAAATCTCATTTCGTTTTCCAAAATATTTATATGCAAACATTTCTTTTGAGATTTTATTTTGAGCATGTTGGAGACATGAGTTATCAAGGTCGTACCTAGTAATTGATGATGACTCATCACTAGCCTAGACCCATGTCAGTATGTCTAGCAGACAAAGAGTAAGTCCATCCCCAAAAGAGTGGAAAATCCTCAAAGCCTGATGCTTCTCTCTCTCTCTCTCTCCCTCAAAGCCTGATGCTTCTCTCTCTCTCTCTCTCTCTCTCTCTCTCTCTCAAAGCCTACTCCCTAAAACATGGGTTTCACTACTCTTGATTGAAGAAAATTGATGGGCTTAGTCACTTAGCACTTCCGTAACAAGATTATTAAAGTTAGACGGAGACACATTAGTACTTGTTATCTCTTTCAATTATTTAAATAGACTTGATTAATTTAAACCTAAATTTGATAGATGACAAGCTTAATTTTTAAATAAGTTCATATATATGTATATATATATATATCACATTGAGCAAAGAATAATAATTTGAAGTAGGAAACACCTACATATACAATGCAGCTTTCACTCAACTTAGGATACTAGAGTGATTTGTACTTTATGAGAGGACCTTTATTATCTTACTTTTTTTCTCTCCTTGATAGATTAGATCATAATGAAGATAACTCACATATCAATCTGCAGGTGATAAGCCTTCAAACTAACCCTATATAATCTTGATAAACATGTATACATAGAGATGGAATCAAATACTAGTGTTTGATCATTTTATAAATAAATGTGAACTCCCTCTAAGAATCGAAGAGGAAATCGTTCTTTACAAAACAATGCATACTTATATTTTGCACTTATTTACCTGTTTTTCAATTTTAAATTGTTTTGTCTAGAAATTAATCTCACTTTCACAAAATTTCTGAAAAGATTGTTAACGTCAACAAAAGGAAAGAAAAAAAACTTCTTCCATTTAAAAGACTGAACATATAATATATTTTGACAAGCATGGTACCAGCCTCACTGACTGATCAATAGCCATGTTGTAGAAGACTCACTGGCATAGGCTCATTTATGTGTGTATATATATATATATATATATATATATATATACACACTAGCTGTGGAGTAACGTGCAAGACACGTTTACCTAGTTGGGAGAAAAAAAAAGAATAATACTACTCTTTTCAATTATTTTTACCAATGGTTTTTACCGCTTTACTTTTTTTATTTTTTTATTATTATTATTTTTTACTTAATGAATAAGTAAGTACTTTTTAATAATATTATGAATTTTTTTTATTTTTTTAAAAATATTTAAATGTGTTAAAAAAATACGTAAAATAAATAAAAATCACAAAACCATTAACGGTAGCTCCCAGTGGTATCTGGGAGTGGTGGCTCAAGTGCCACTCGAAAAAAAATTTAGAGATTACAAATGTCCACAAAGGACAAAAATAATATTATTTTTTAAATAAAATTGATTAATCAATATTTTAATGAATAAGATTAGAAAATCAAATTTTAACAAGCATTTATAGATAACGACAACCAAAATGTTGCGGTACTACGAATAATATGAAAACTAAAAGACGAATAGTTTTCTTAGCAAAATATATAAATAAACTTTAAAAGTCAAATCTATATTACATAAGTTTGTCCTGATATTCCTTCTATAAAGTGCTCTCCACCAAAGAAAACTCACTTTGCACCATCATCATCTCTCTGGTTTCCCCCCTTTTGGGAGCAAGCTAAATTGACATCTATGAACATATCAAGGTGAGGCAAGAGATCAATAGACAAAGATTCTATTGTTTGGCACTCTTGTTTACCAAAACATATTCCTGTTATGGTTTGGAAAGCTTTTAGTTTTGCTCTTAGTGTAGATGATAGGGTCAAAAAGACTGGTATTCCTATTGTTTCTAAATGTAATTGTTGTGTGAATGGTAGTTTTGAAGACCACAATCATGTTTTGGCAACAAGTGAATTTGCTAAGGAAGTATGGAAAAAAACAAGTGTACTTGTGGGTATTCCTTATGTTCTTGGACAATGTTGGCAGTAAATTGTTGCATTGTGGCTTCAAAAGGATACAAAAAGATCACAAATGGGACAGTTGATGGGTAATCAACAAATTAGCCCTTGCATTAGAGGGCCCAAAATATTAAGAAAATAATGAATAATAAAAGTAATTACTTATAAGACAATTTATGTGAGAAGAAACTTCTAAAAAATGCAGTACTTTCAATGGGGTCACTTACGGCTTGAATAAGTTACCGCTAATATTGGTTTTTTTATGCCAATTAAATTCCCCACAAACAAACGTCTTCTATGTGAGTTTACATCGCCGAAAAAGTCTACTTCTCCTGCCAACCCAATTCAACGGAGATAAGATACAATTGTTGCGGGAAAGATTTGCCAAGAAACCATTCCAATTACGGCAAAAAGATTGCCAAGATAAATTTGTGCTCTAGTGGCGAAATGATGTCACCAGCATTAAAACCATTGCGGCGGGAATAATAAGTCGGAAATGAGTTTCTAATCTCTGACAAGGTGGACACCATCTGTTGACGTTCAGAATCCATCGTTAAAAAGAAAAATTGAGGCGAACTTGAAATCTCTCCGCAGGTAGTCTTCCCAGATGAAGTGCTGTTGGCCAACATTCGAGAAGCCAAATTCGCAGGATTTCCCATTTACGAGGAAAAGTGGGTGTTTCTTTAGCAAAACTCCTCAACGCAAAAGTCCAAATTTTTTGTAGTGAGCTACTTGGTGGCAACAATAAAAACTGACTAAGAAATTGATAAGGGAAGACAAATAAATAGTTAGGAAAAATTGTTGAAGCATGTGAGATCGATGTTTCTACCCCGTTTCAAATTATGTATCTACAAACTACATAATATTATAGCTCTAACTTTTATCTACTTGATCATGCAAGGTAATAGATTTATAGATCATTATATACTTGATCATGCATGCAAATTTGTTGGAATCTAAGTATCAATTGGTATCTCAATATATTGGTGGAATGAGGAAACAATTCCAATATAAATTGAATTTTTATTTTAATCATCTTAACATGTTTGAGGCTTATTGAAGCGCCTTGCATTTAGAGAAAACTTTGTCTAGGCTCACCAATGTGGATATGATGATGCAACTCACACCACCAAGAAAGGCACGAAGGAGCTTAGGGACTGCCAAAGAGGTTTTTCATGATCAAGAGGTTCGGTCGAATGAGAGATCACGAGCAAGAAAGCTTTAATTTGTTACATTCATCATGTTTGTGGCATCTACATATATATCTGATTTGTATTCTGCAGCAATCATGCATTAAGCATCAAGCAAGAGGCTAGAGCTTTATTTTAGTAGCATTCTTGCAATAGTGATGCAGTTTTAGTTGCGAGTCTTTTGTCTTTTATGGAGTCTAGCTTTTGTAGATTTGAATATTTGCATTTGGGTCTTTGCCAGTCTTCTATTCGGTTTGGTCATCACTACAATAAATCAGGCCTTTTCCAGCAATTTTAAAATCGTCGAAAAAAAATCGCTGCAAATAGATGTTATTTCCGGCGATTTTCAAGTCGCCGCTCAATTTCCTCTGTGAAGTTGGGAAATGGAGAAATATAATTTTGGCTTAACTTTTTGCAGCGACTTTTCCATCTTTAGCGGCGACTTTTTTCGCCGCAAAAAATAATTTTGCACTGTAGCGTGTTAATTTTTCGTCAAAATGAAAAATCGTTTTAATTAATGGCTTTTGCGGCGAAAATTGTCGCCGTAACAAAATATGCTGCAAATAAAACTTATTAGCGGCGAATAAAAATCGCCGGAAAAAGCACATAAAATTTAAATGCAGTGGATTAAGTTTTTCCCTCATTTGTTTCCCTCGCCGAACTCTCCCCGCCCCCCTGCGCCCCTCTCCCCACATTCTTCTCCTTCAGGCCTCCGCCACGCACAGCTGTCACCGACGACCCCACCACGCCACCGCCACCTCACCTCGACAGCCAACCCCTCCTTTTCCCCCAGCCCCCGCGCCAATCTCTTGCCTTTTTCCCAAATCTAGCCTCACCTCTCTCTCTCGGATTTCTCTATATCGCCGCCGCTGGGGGTGCCGTTCGCCACCACCCACATCTCGGCGCCGTCGACAGTCCTCCATCGGAGCCCCCTTCTCCTCCACGCCCGAGACCCTCCCTTTCTCCCTTGCTCTGTTCGCAACCCACGACCACCAGCTCTCCTCAGCGCCGTCGTGCTCCTCCCGAGCCACCACTCCACGCCAAGCTACCACCACGACCACCCCTAGTATGGGTTTTCAAGTTAATCTTCAAGTTAATCATGATAACGTGCTTCAACCCTAAAAAGTTAAGCGTGAAACATGAATAGTACTATATATATATGTAGATTCTCATGATCATGATCAGTCAAAGTGAATTATAAGCTTTATTGTCTGGATTTGAGGCCATATATAGGTGATTGATCAAAAGCTGAGGTTCAGTAGCTCATACAATTTATATATATATATATATATATATTTGATCTTCTTTAATTTGTGCATATATTTCTGGCATGCAATTAACAGATTGAGTTGAATTAATCAAAATCATACCTTTATTTAATTGAGCATCCACATGATTTCTTTTCTTTTTGTTTCATCTTGATCTACATGAGTTATTTGAGGGAGAAGGAATATAAATATATATAGGAGGAAAATGTCTTCATTCTTTGATGTGTAGTTTTTTCGATTTTTTTATTTTGTATGTTATTTGCTTATATGTTGTGGGTTTGCATGTTGGGAGTTTGGGTTGTGATCTCACTGTTTCGATTTGTTTCATCAAATTGAAAGAGTGAGATCAAAGTTTAAATTTGCTAGAAAAGATATATCAATTTAATTTTTTTGGTTTGCATTTCATTGCTAATTTGCTTTAGATTGATGACAAATTCGAAGCAAATTTGGACTGTTTCAACTGTACGTACTACATATAAATTTCTTAAGTTGCTGATTTTTTAATTTTGATTCATTATGCTAGAACACAATATTTTTTAGGTTTGGACTATTTAGTTTGAGGTTTGTGTTAGTGGATTTTGTCAATTCTGTATAAATCTTTACTATTGTTGGGGAGGGTGTAAAGATTAGATTTTAGTAATTTGGGCTTTGGGCATTAACTGAATTTATTTGTATTGTTATTAATGGGCTTTTATGAGCAATAATTGACATATGAGGTGGTGATGGGTTGGCATGAGAAGTAATTGATATTTGATTTGGGTTTTGTAGCTTGGAGGTTTTTTATCCTGCGGAGTTTGATAAGTGGGTTGAGAAGGCGATTGCACCTGCTATTGAACCCAGTTTGAAACTCTATGAAGAGGTTTTGGGTTCAGGATTCAAGGTTTTCTTGCTGACTGGGCGCAGTGAGAGACAAAGGGAGATTACTGTTGGGAATTTGAATAATGCAGGATTTCAAAATTGGGACAAGCTCATATTGAGGTGAGGAGAAACGTTGTGCACACAAAAAAGCAAGTGGTTATGTTTGATAGGATGCAACAGCTATTGCTATATATAAACTGCCTGCTAAAATTATGATCCTAACCCATTGAATTTATTTGAAACTATATTATATTATTTTCCTTTCAGATTTTTCCATAGATCTAAGAACAAATGCATGTGCATGTTTGTACTTATGTGTTTTTGTGTGGGTATATTGAAGCATCTCACCTGTTATTAGCCGAGAGTCATGAAATGTTAAATCCCATTTTATATTGAATGCATTTTAGTTATGACATATAACTGTATGTATATTAGGTTAAAGAGATTTCTATACATGCGTTTAAAGGATACATGCTAGGTGATCTGTGAAAAAAAAAATGATACCATTGCTTACAAGAACGGAGAATAAAATAAGTTTTCTTATTAACACTTGGGGGCTTTTGTTGCTTTTTCTGAGTGAACATAAGAAATCATTGTATTGAGCAGATTTGAGCTAATGGGATATCTAGAGCAATAATTTTACTTAGCATTAAAAAAACAATTACAATTCTAGCTAGCAGTTTATTTAGACCAAATGGGATATATACTGTACTTTTATTAGGCATAATGACCTTACCTGATTTGGACATAACAGTATGAAAACAGGGATGATGGATGAGGCCTATAATGGCACTTTTCATTATGAGTTATTTGTGAATGTCATTATTTTCTGCCCTATAATGGCACTTTCCATTTTTCGTCAGTGGAGTAGCTTCTTTGTCTATGGATTAAGTAACTTTATAACTCTCTTTCAAGTTTCAATCTATGCCATAAAATGTCCTCTAGTCTAGCTGGCTCTTGAATTCCAAGTTTGTTTAACCCCCAGAAGTTGGCTTCAGACTGGACACCAGATTTCCTCTTCTTTACTAAGAAGTCGAGGGCTGTAACGAGAATGAGAGGGCTGTAACGAGAGAAGAGGGGTTGGCTCTTGCTCAGGAACATAAATGTTTGTTTCTTGAATTTAGTGCTAAAACTAAAAAGAATGTCCACCAATGCTTTAAAGATCTTACATTAAAGGTATCCTATTTCAACAAAGCTTGCATTTTTTAACTGTCATCTCATATCAGCAATGTGTCTCATTGACCCGCTAGACTTGTCCTTATGTTCCATTTATTTTTATTGGAGGGCAAACTATTTGATTGATGATAATTAATTCGTCCTCATGTTCCATTTATTTTCACTGATGGTGGTTCATTTAGACCTGCCAGCCTATGTATTATGATAATAGTAGAATGAAGCTGTTCAGTGGAAGAAAAAAGAGTAGTTAGGTCCATTATATGTTCTTGCTTCCCCAATGCAAGAGTTGTAAAGAAATACTAGCTTAGAACTTGATTGCTTACATCCTGAAAGACTTCTAATGCTTATTGAAGAAAAATGCACCTAAGTTATTTGAGGAAGTTGGTTAAGTTGGCAAGATAAGTATGCTCCGCTGGATCATGTTTAGTTCATGTAAATATGTGGATGTGTTGATCTTTTCTACTTGATGCTGTTAGGCTTAGCTTGACATTGGTTTCATTGTAAACAAGTAAAAGAAATAATACATGGGTCATGTAGTGAATAATCGCTGTGTATCCAAAACTTGGATGTGTGATATATTTTCTCTATACTGTTTTGTGCAATTTTTTTTTTATTTTGTGAAACATATTTTCCGGCGAGTTTTTTTCGCCGAAAATAATTTTTTCATAGCAGAAATATATTTAGGGCGACATGAAATCGCCAAAAATACTTTTTTGTGGCGAAAGTTACCCGCTGGAAATACTTCCTAACGGCGATAATTTTAAATCACTAAGGAAAAATAATAAGTTATTTGCGGCGATTTATTAAGTTTTTGTGACAATACATATCGCCGGAAATAGTAGTTCTCAGCGATTTTAAAGGTAAACCGGAAGGCCATTTCTATCGATTTTTTGAACATTTCCGACAGACTAAAATCGCCGGAAATAGTAGTTTTTTGTGACGATTTTTTCTTATCGCCAAAATTGATAAAAAATGGCTTTAGGATTTTGGCGAACCTGCGGCAATTTATAAATTACCAAAAATGATCAAATGCAGCGATTCTGATAGGTATTTGCGATGATTTTGAGCGCTGGAAAAGGCCAAATTTCTTGTAGTGTTTATTTTCCGATTAAGGGTCAATCTCAAATTAGTTGTAATTTTTAGATTATTAGCTTCAGTAAATAATTAAAGATTAGTTTGAATTATATAAGCTTAAGTACCTTCAAAGAGTTCATTGTAAGAATCCACGAACTAAACCAAGTATTTGTATTCAATTTCTCCTCATTTCCTCATTCGTCTCTATTTTATCAATGCAATTAATCATGCTTGAGTTGATTCTATATTTGTTGTTTCCATATTAGGAACCATATATCTACCCTTATAAGGAATTAATATCATAAGGTGATAAATCCTCTAGAAGGGATCATCTTATTTATATTTGTCTAGTCCATTCCTTGCCATCCTTGATTTCTATAGGTAGAATGCCTTGTTAAGATCATATAAAATAAATAATAAAAACCAACTTCTTCCCATCAGTTTAAACTTTTGAAACAAATAGTGATTTCACATGGTATCAGATCGAGTAGGAGTGTTGAGTTCGAATCCTAACTCTTCACTTCACCCAATTAATAAATTTTCTATGTGTTGGACGCTCTCATTAAAGGAGAGTCTAGCCCACACGTGAGGGGAGTGATACGTTATAAAATAAATAATAAAAAAATTTATTTATTTCCATCAATTTAAACTTTTGAACCAAGTGGTAGTTTCACATCCCTAGAATCATATCATGTACTTAAGCTTCAAAGCATGTGTAAATCCTATATTGAGGAAAGTACATGAAATCCTTCCAAGCTACACCAACAAGGCGCGCATCCTTCCTTGTATAATAGAACATCACTCAACGGTTGAATACAACTTGTACAACTCATAGTCTGCAGCATATACATTAATAAAGACCCTCATAGTGCTTTTTTGGTTAGCGAGACATTTTTACAAACGCTCAGACTTCAATGTCTTTAGTATGGAATTTGTTACTTCTATATATACTGATCAAGACAACATTTTTACAACTTAAAACGTGTTTTCTGGATTTCTTCATCTTGGACTCGAATTAAGAAGAAGAAATATATTCCCGTTTTAGCAAATGAAATAAAGCAAACAGTTCGTAATTAGATTAAGCTTTTGACGAGTCATGAACATCTAACTATGATAGAAAGAAAAATTATATTTGTCATTTTCATTACATTTTTTTTATAATTTCCTAATGTGACTTTAAATAACTTTCAGTCATTTAATGTTTATATATAAAAATGCTGTGATGATAATTATTAAAAGAGAGCAGCTACAAGCCGGTCGGGTGAGTTTTTCAATTTTACACCCACTAATAAGAATTTGACACATAGGAGGTTCACTAAGTTGAACAATAGGAATGCATGTAGAGCATTCCATTCAGTATGTCATCTTTGTCGCTCGTAATTTCTATAAGTAATGAAAATATTGCACGAGTCTTGTTCCTTATTCTAATTACCTTTTCTAAAATCTAATACTTCTCCACATTAGCACCGCATTGTGCTCTCTTATCTCTTGAGGTTTACCAATCAAATAGCATATTGTTAATTGGCAATCAAAATTGATCATGTTTGCTCCACTGGTAATCTCAATTGCATTAACCTTCGTATGACTAACTCTCTCATTTCTGGCGAGTCAATAGGCCAAGTGTCATGCACTCTTTCTTTAGATTCTCTACTAGAGGTTTATCACCTTCCTTCGATGCTCTTTAATGGAAAGTCACGAGGGAATACACCTATTATTATCCAACCTATTAAAGCACCATTGTGGCATTCTCTTTGGACAGAACAAATTAGAAAATCGGCTACTCTCTTCCTCATCTCCAAAAACGGATAAAAGAATGGACCAACAGAGACCAACGAACAAACAAAAAATCAGACGTACCCAGAACCAACTCCTACAAAAATGTCATATCTACTAATTTCCCCCATCAATACCATAAGATTATTCAATACAGACCAAGCTTTACATATATTCTAAATAATACAAACACTAATCTTACCAGACAATATTTTCACAAGAAGATTGCAATAGGAAAAATAGACTTACGGGTTCAGGTGGTTTAGTGGGGTTCAGTGGGTTCGACTGGGGAGTGGGTTCCAGAGATGGGATGGGATGGGTTCGATAAAGTTCCAGTAAGGTTTTCGACATGTTGAGACCACTGGGTTGAGACGAGTGAGTTTTTTGGGGTTGAGAAGAGGGAGATTTTCGATGAGAAGAGGGAGATTTGTTGGGGAGAAGACGATGAGTTGAGAAGAGGGTTTACACTGGACTCACACTTACAGTAAAGTCTCGTGAGATTATTATATATCTTAATTCCATTGGTGGGGTGTAAAACAAACAAAGTCCCCGTTTGAACGTTCTCTCTTATTAAAAAGAATTGGTAAGTGGAATTGTGTCCATTCAAGCTGGGCTGGGTTCGCCCAACTAAACATGTTTTCTGGGTTGAATCGTAGGTCCAAACCTAAGGCTCAAGCTCAAATAGCCCGAATCGCCTATGACTCAGCCCATTAAATCATGTGGAACGTCGAGACTCGAGTTAGGCCAGCCCAACTACCCCCCTCTACTCGCAAAAGAGTTGCTCTCGGGAGTCGGGTCTAACTGATCACTTTACTCTTTGAACTCTCGACTGAAAAGTGGCTTATTGTGGCCGGTCATCTCGCCGGAGGTACAGATGGCATTCTCTAGCATGAAGCTAGTGACAGGCCCACTTCCTGCCCGGCTCGGAGATCCAGACTTACCCATAAAGCGACTGGCGATCATATCCACAAGGAAATCTCTTCCTCTTCAGGTTCGAACTCGAAGCTCTCATGTAAATAGAGTTCTATTAAGTTGGCTACTTAACTATGAAATATTCTTCTGGGTGCTGAGTTTAATATTTTTGGGAGACATGAGATGCGATTCAGGTTCACTTTTTTGTTTCTGTTATTTTTTTTCAACTCCATTTTTTCAGCAAAGGTCACTGGTTTTATTATTTTATTCTTGAAATTTTGACGGTAAGAATTCGTGTTATCATCGATGATAAATGAATGGAAAGAAAGGTAAATCAGGTGTAATGCTTTAAGGCTGTGATTTATATAGATTTTGTGGGTCTCCTTGGAACGTTGTAAAAAATGGGTCGGCCCTGGTTCTCTCTAGATTCACTAGGAAACTTCTACCTGACCTTTGTACGAGGTAGCTTTACAAGAATTGAATTCTGGTTATGTGAGTTTTAGTTCAAAACTTAGTATCAAAGCCTTCAAAGTGACTCCCTGAATGAAGCATCTTCAGTTTTAGCACTCTCGGGTTATTCCTCTACTGCTAAGACTGAAGAAGCTATTATCACTCAAAGCATTAAAGGGGGAGCCAGAGCAGATCTATAACATTGTTCTCATATATAACCCCTATATTGAACCTATGAAGTGCATATCTGTCAAATCCCCTAGTCCTAAAATCCTATATCCAATGGTTCAATACGTTGTTTGACTTTTACTTTTGATTTGTTTGTAGCTGCTACTTTGTTTTCTGCTGCTTCTAGTTTTGCAGCTTGCTCTTTTGTAGTTTCATTTGAATGAATGTGCTTATTTGAGAAGTAGTGGGAAAAAAAGCAAAAAAAAATGTGAACAATGCTACTTATATGGTTGCACAATTTGTAGATTTTTTCATGGTGTGTAATACAGACTTAAATATCCTCTCTTCGCTGTAACTAATGTGTGTAATTTGTGTCATCATGAGGCCAGCTGATGTGCAATCTGTGAACACAATTCAACTCTATGCAATGCTTTGCTTCCATTGCCATATTCTCTTATCATTCTTGAAAACGGACACATTTGCAGTCTTAATATTATAATAACATAAGGTAGTTTAAGTTATGTTTTGCTATCGAGATAAGATGCTCTAGACTCTTTCAGGGCAGTGGACTCTTGGACCAGATATCTTGTGGCCATCTTTTACTTTTCTTTGTTGCAAACGTGTGAAGTAACACGCTAATGGTGGATATATCAAACTCGTACAGGCTTACTATGGATTGAATTCGTTTAAAAAGCTCTGCTAAGTATTAGTCATCCGTAGTTTAAGTTGCTCTATGTACTAAAAAAAAAAGGTTTAAGTTGCTCTTATGGAATCTAGTATAATAATGTTCTTAGTCTCTAAATGAGTTTTAGGTCCAAGATTCTTGAAGTTGTCTTCTTCTCAATTGCAGTTTGAATGTAACCATGATACATATGAAGTTGGATCTGCTGTGATGTTGACAAGATTTTGGTGGTGCAGGCGTTGGGGCCAAGTTTGAAAAACTTAAAACAGTTAAACTCATATCTTTCTGGCTTTATCTTGAGCAAAACTTAAAATGGACATTAACAGATACTAAAATGGGTATTTTGGATGGAGACAATTAGGGTTTGAAAAGAGCTTTTGAATTATGTTTATTTATTTATTTAATTTCTAACTCTTTGCAGGTTAAAAGTGAGGGAGAATGGAAACCAGAAGCTCCATTGAACTTGGGTGTTTCACGAAGAGAAATGATGATATATTTGGCTGCTGGGACTTTGATTGGCCAGACAGAACCTGTCGAAGCACGCACCACGAAGCCTGAGATCAGGAGAAAGATCAGGGAAAAACTGGAGATGCTTAGGGAAAAGGCTGGGTTGTCAAAGCCAAAAAATGAGAATGGGATCAAGGCGCCCCCGGCAGAACCAGCGGAGAAAAAGCTTTCACCCTCGCAGCCACCCATACCTGTGGTGGAAGCAAATCTTCCCTGACCACATGATAGTAATGACACTCCATCATATGATCTTTTGTTAAATTCTGAATTATGTCTTTGCTCAAAAGTTCAGATTTTTCGTTTATCTTATCTTCAAACTATGAATAATAATAATGTATGTATATGCCACGGAATCAACAGTACTTGGGGAGAACCCGTGAGATTTGTGAAGTGGCAGTTAAGCTTGGCCTGCCAATTCTTCGATTCAGCTACTACTGAGACAGTTCCTAAAGGCTTCTGTTTGTAGCCCATCTAGATTTTTTTACTTTGTTGTTGGGGAAAAACCAAATCTGTACATAGATTCTGAGACCAATGCGAACCTTGCAGACAAAAGTTAGAATTAGGGCCGTTATTCGACCACATCATGCCACGCACATGGTGTGTAATATGAAGCTTTTTTAAATTACATTACTTTTATCTTTATCTATCACCGCATGCATGATTCCCTCCTCTACATATAAGAATGGGTTTAGGGGTGGGCTGAGGCCCTACCCCCCTCCGCACCCCGCCCCCCGGGCTGGGCTTAAATCCAGCCCAAAACGTATATATATATGCACCCACATATATATTAAAAAAAAAAATTGTTACTAAAACGACGTCGTTATTATTATTATTATTTATCTGCTAACATCTAATAAAATTAAAAAATAATCCAATATCCTTAAAAAAGAAAAAGGCCAACTGCAAGTAGAATGGGACATGACTTATGCAAAAGATAAAATACACAAGTTTACAACAAAAGTTAACTTTCAAAAGAAAGATAGAACAAGTTACCTATTAATAAAGACACAATACAACTAACCAATATCACAAAGACACAATCTAGCCAAGTTCCAACCAATAAGACAAAGTCCAAACTTAAGTGCAACGATACCAAATACCAAATAAAGACACAATACAACCAACCAATATGACAAAGTCCAAACTTAAGTCTCGACAATACCAAATACCAAAAATAAAATCCCAACAATACCAAATATTAAATATAAGTCCAAACTTACAATAAACAAGACAAACATAAATATATTGTAATAACATTAAAGTTACAATCTGAATAATAATAAACACAACTAAACTTTTGATTGATTTATAGAATGAATTGAAGCAGCCTCCCTCATTTTGATCGTTTCGCCTTCCCTCCCTCATTTTGACAACTTGCATGCCAATTTTGAATATTGTTTCGCCTTGTCTCAATTTGATCGTTTCCTTCGTTTCAGATTCTCTCCCTTATTTTGACAACTTGCTGAGACATCTTCCAACAAGTCCAAGTCAATCAAATCATTGTTCTCGCCTGCTACCTCAGACATCTGACATAACAAAACAAAGTATTCACTGAAATGAGGCTATAACAACAAAAACAATTTATCACAACACAGCACAAAAAATTGTTCAAGCAAATGCACACTTTCCTCTGCTTTGGTTTATTCATACAAAGTAATGTCAGATTAAGTTGTTAGTAATCACTGCATAAGCAATTATCTAACTTTTGTAAGCAATTACGTATTTTTTTAATAGAAAATCAATAAATGACATGACATATATTAAATTGATCTACACTCCTTAAAAACAAATGCAAAAAAAGAGATGTACTCTCCAATCTTTTGGCAGCTTGATTGATAAGTAATCAATTAGAATCAAAGCAAATCACCCAAGAAACTATAATAGCGAGGAGAAATCAAGACCTGTAAGCAATTACATATATTAAATTGAAGTACCACAAAGTAAAAAAAAAAAAAAAAATCAAGTGTTTTTCGCAAACCAGTGTCCCACCATAAAGTAAAAAACCAAAAGGGACCGAAAGCCTCCCTCAAAATCCACAAACTTCAAACCAACAGCCTCCCTCAACCAATCGAGAACTTTATCATCAAATAAAGAGTGAGAAATGAAAATTTTACAAAGAAGCATTAAGGAAAAAGAAAATAAATGTAGAACTAGAACCTGGTTGAGTGGCACTGTGAGACAGGGTTGAGACTTGAGAGACACGATTGAGAGTCGAGATCGAGGGTGAGAGTCTGAGATGAGACACTAACGGCTAAGGGTTGAGCGGCGACCCTACGACACGCGAGGGAAGTGGGTGGCTCAAGTGGGAACCATACTACCATGAGTCACTAGGTTAGGATTTTTTGGAAATGAGAATCGAGGGGAGGAGGCGGTGAGTGAAGATTGGAGTGAAGAGGGGAGTGACTATGTGCACGGGCGTGGCTTGGGAACTTGGGAACTTAGGGTTTTTTGAGTTTTTACTTTTGAGTATAAGGATATAATTTTAATTTTAGCTTTCTTAACAGGTTATAATGGGTCAAAACAAGTTGACATGTTATCAACCCGTTAAGACATTGTGTCTTAATGGGTCAACCTGTTTTGATTCGAACTCGTTAATAATAAACTCAAATCCGTTATTATCGTGTCGTGTAGAGTTAACGGACCGTGTCATATATTGTCATATCCCTCCTAATCAATTCCCTTTTTCCTCTCTCTCTCTCTCTAAGCTCTGTCTTCTTGGCCCATGCGACGTTGCCCTCTCTCCCTCTCGAAATCGCCACAGCAAGTAGCACTCCGTAAATGGACTAAAAGGCCCAAACTTCATTCCTTACACAAACCCAAACTTCACTGATTCAATAAGGTCTCGTTTATTTTTACAGTTCATCTCATTTAATCATTACAATTTTTTTAAATTTTCACACAAAATAAAATAAAAAACACAAAATTTTCAAGTTTCAAAATAAAAATAATATTAAAAAATATATTCTAATAATATTTTATTCAATTTTTTAACTTTAATCTCAACTTATATCATTCTATCACAAAACAAACTAGACTTAAAACTATCACTCAAATAACCAAACAAAGAAATTACAGTATCTTTTTGTCGATATGGTACAATGCATCCAAAAAAAGAAACTGATCTGAGAAAGAAAATGCCAAAATATTAATTGGTCTTTTTGTCTAAGTTCTTAACAAGCTGGCCCATCTGAAATCTCCAGAACAAGAAATAAGCCAAGCCCAACCCAACCAATACAAACACCCAAACATTCTCTTCCCCACTCTCCTTCTCTGACCTCACCTCTTCTATGCCAAACACCTCCCTTCCCGAATTCCCCATTACAGCCTCCAACACATGCCCATATAACACATATACCCTGTCCTCCGCTCCCACAGCCACCGAAGTTGGAAACCGCTCCACGTCAAGGTCAACTTTGTCAAATACCACTCCCTCGCCCCAACTGTCCGAGCTCTTCAGAAACCGTAGCTTATTTTGGGACACCACCAAAACGACGCCGTCTCCTCGGATCGCGATCCCGTCGGCCAGAGTCAAATCCTCATTCAGCAACACCTGCCTTGCCGTGCCGTTGTCCTCGTCGACCTTGAACATCTTTCCCGTATTGGATTGCACCACCAAGAGGTAACCCTTGCTGACGTAAGCGATCCCGTTCAGCCCGCAGTAGCTGAACGGTGAGTCATGGTCCACTGGGTGGGCCGTGAAGGCCCGTGATCGGGAGAATATCGACGCCTCTCCGGCGATGTTGACTTTCCAGATGTAGTTCCCGATCGAGTTGGTGACGTAGGCGTTGCCCCTGAAATCCACGGCGACGTCGTTCGCGCCCTGACGCGTTCCGGCAGTGCCTTCATCTGAGGGTAGGAGAGATAGGAAGAGGCGTTTGCGGGAGCGGAGGTCGTAGGCCGCGAGGGCGTTGAAGTGAGGCAGTGGATCCATGGCGCGGATGACGGCGAGGAGACGGTGGTTGACGGAGTCGACGGCGAGACCAAGAACAGTGACGTTTACGGGGAGGGAGGGATCGGAGATTAGGGCATCGACGACGCCGGCGTCTGACACGGCGGCAACTGTGCGGTTACGAAGGGACCCCACGAGGAAGTGCTGGGCCGATGGGTCCCACGCGAGGCCCTCTGGGTAGAGATTAGGAGATCGGAAGCTGATAGAGTGGGGCTTTCGGGCGAGGGTTAGGGTTAGGGACGCCGGGCCAACGAGAAGGAAGAGGAAGATGATAAGAAGGGATGGTGCGGACATATCGAGAGACATGGGCGTAGTAGGAGGAGAGTCGAGAGTGGAATTCGTGTGATGGTGCTTCGCAAGTTGGAGGATATTTATTTATAGAAGAGAGCTATCGATGTTTTTCTGTTCTTTTGCTTGTCAAACAAACCGTGTCTGGTTTCTTGATTGCCAAGAGAATTGTTGCTGGTCATGGTTTGAAAGAGCAATTTTTTAGGGTTCTATTGGGGATTCTATTTCCGGGAACGGCTAATTGGAAGATATATGAACTTTTAAGAAAATTGCAATCAAGTAACTCAACCAATTTTGTATTAGAAAAACTAGAGATTGCCATGTGTCATACTGTTCATTTTTTAACGGAAGATTGACAGAGATGCTTAATTACTAGTTTTCTAAAATTCAAGTATTAATTTTAAAAAATTTGAAAATATAGATCTCAATTTGTAAAAAATTAAGTCCTGATTTTATAATTAATCCATAGAAGAAAAGAATGAAACAAAGAAACTTGTGAAAAATCTATAATTTGACATAGGAAAGACATAAATAAGCAAAAGGGAGAGTTGGTCTAAACAAAAAGGAAAAATCACAATAGAAAATAGATTAGAGTTAAGTTGGACATAGTGAGCATCTAGACCATCTTCTTTCCCCTTTATTTTTCCTCCTATATGAATACCGTAACAAAGAGCTTGAGGGAGCATTAGAGTTTGTATAAAGTATCATATATAGTGGATTATTTCACATTGCTAAAACCCATGGATGTACTAGGTTTTAGTGTTCCAGGCCAACCATGTAAACCTATGTGTTTTCTCTCTTTTTATCTGTACTTTTGAACATTTATTTACTATTCATGCAATGAATGAGCGTTCTAAGTAGCACACTACCGTCCAACTGCCATCGAGCCTTGCTGCAAAACTACTAGCACTAGCTCAAAAAAATACATCAATATAAATTATTTTAATATTATGACAAATTGTTTACCAAAATTGCTATTATGCATCGGTGCCTATGCATGACACAATACGAAGGCTAGCATGGCATTATCACATTGGTATGATCAAAGATCAACATTAACTAACCCGTCAACGCTAGCATAATATGATACGTGTCGTGCCACGTTATTGTTGACTAGTTGATTAAACCAATGCATTACCACATTAGTCATGCAAGGGTGTCATGCTGGACAAATGTCCACGTAGCACTGCTTAGGGTTAGGGGTGCTATCCACTCTATACATGCAGGTAGCCGCCCTCCCTAGCACCTATCCTTGCTTGGGCGGATTGGCCACCCGCCCTCGCTGTAAGAGTGGGCGGGTTTCCAAGGCAACAGTTATGCTATCCTGCTCAAAAATGAAGTCATCCAAATAACCACATTTGAGTTATGCGTAGCAAATTCCAAACGAAAACCACCACCTCAAACAAAGTCAACAATACAGTCATGCAAATTTGAACTCTGTCTCATATCCATACATTTTCGAGAGTTTTATGACTAGATCCATCTTGCATTTGAACGGACAAGACCAAATGTAACATCCAGATCCCAATATTATTAAGGATTTAATATTAATAATTTTACTGGGCTTAAATTAGATTTAATGGGTCATTTTGAATAAACTCATGAGTTATAATTTATTGAGGTTTACGATATATTTTAATTAGGCTCATAGACTCAAAAGTTTATTTTAACGCCCGTTAAGGTTTAGTAGATGGTTTTGGACGGTATTAATTGGTTAATATTTCTGGAAAGCTTATTTGAGATTTAGCGAATAATTCTGAATAGGCCACGGGCCCAAAAATAAGGAAAAAGCCCAACCTCTAGTCCACATCCAGCCTCTCCACCCGGTCAAAGAAACCCCGCGTCCCACATTCACAACGCCAAGGCAACGACCAGCTCCCATTCATGTCAACTGACATAACCTTACTACAAATCGTGCACCTAGATGTTTTCCCTCCACCCTCTTGGTGTCCCTACGTTGGTTTGGCCTTTAGGGGTGCTACTTGCCCCCTACGGGACGGGGGCACCCCTTCCCCGCATGGGGCGGGGGGTGGGGTTTTCACCCCCGCCCCCGAGATGCGGGGGCGGGGTGCGGGGCGGATTGGGAATTCGAATCCGCCCCGCCTCTTTTCACTTAAAAAAAACACTATATTTATTTTATTTATAAGTGTAAAATTAATTAAAAATACATTTTTAGATCCAAATTATAAATTTAAATTTTATAAATATGACTATAATTTAAAAACTATATAATTTTTAAATTTGCTAGCACATATTTTGTATAAATTGTAGTGTATTAGTTTTTAAACTATGTAGTTTTTAAGTTTACCAATGTATATTTTGTGAACAAGTCTAACAAATTGTAATATATATTTATATATACACAATTTGTAAAATATAAATATATATTTATGTTTATATATATATATGTATATAATATATATATATATAAATGGGAGTGGGGGTAGGGCGGGGTTGGGCCCTCCTCGTCACCCACCCCCGCTAGGAGCCCTAGATGCGGGGTGGGGGGCCCCGCCCCCTCATGGGCGGAGCGGGATTGCCCACCCCGCCATGCGAGGGCAGAGCGGAAGCGGGACGGGGCCCCGCTGCCCACCCCTATTGGCCTTCTCTCTCACTTTCTCGGCTCTTCATTCTCTCTCTCTCTCTCTCTCTCTCTCTCTCTCTCTCTCATTTTGTGTTTTGCCACCCTAGAAAACCATTGCCACTCCTCGCCGGAAACCACAGCCACAAACCACATTGCATGACTGCCCACGTAAGACCATTTCTCTCCTCTACGTTTGTAATTTAGCCCTTATAAATCAAGTTACGAAAATGCCCTTGCACAGTGAATGGTCCGTAGTTTTTATTGTCATATCCGTGTGATAAAACTAAGACGAATTAGATGTTTGAAGGTGGAAAATATTTTCAGTTTAATCACATGATTATTTGGAGAAATAAAGTGGACATCAATTATTTAACAAATAATGATATTTTAGAGTTAAGAGAATTTTAGGTTTAGGGAATATATGTTATTGAAGTGTTTGAGGTTTATAATTAGACTATACATGACAATTTACTAGTAATTTATATGATGATACATATATTTTATAGGTAATTAGTCGCACATTTGAAATATTGGATTAGCGCTAAAAGGTAAGTAACTTGATCATAAAATTAGGATTAGCACACGTTAGCTAGTTAGATATATTATTAAAACTAATTCTTTAGAAGCTAACGTTTATGTACCATGCATGTCATGATGTCTACAAACGCATCACTCATCTTAATATTTGATCATGTTTAATTTCACATATTATAGTTATGCATGTATTATGTATGTCATGCATATCACATTGCATAAGACACGTAAGTTTTTATAAGATCAAGTTTAAGACAAAGATAAGATTAATAAGACAGTCATTCAGATAGCTTTGTTTTGATGAGGATTGAAGGATCTAAAACATTATATGTACTCCTCATTTCAATTAGAATAACCACCATATAACCAGAAATTCTACCAAGCTATCTAATGGTTTTCAGACTAGGGGAGCCCAAAATACCGAAAATTCCATCGAGCTACCTCAACTATAGTGTGGCTTCCTTGACTCTTCTTACATTCTCTTTCAAAAAATTTTGTAGTAAGCTTAGGCTTGGGTTCCCCCTCTTCATTGGCCAATATAAATATTGAGCTGACTTACACTTATGCCTCAAGGCCCATTTCTCATCACTATTGTAGCAAAGATGCTTATCTGTACGCTCCTTCATTTGCAGTGATGATAGATTATGCAAAGGAACAATAGCCTTTTTCTCAGGTGAAGCAGTAAGACTAAGTTGAGATTGAGGTACAAGCAAACCTAGTCCAACCTTGAATATCTTCTAAATGCAATTACATTCTCTTCTTGCATCTCGGCCAAACCAGCAACCGTGAGTGACTAAGGATTAAGCATTTGCACCATATATCGTATATCCTCCCTCAATCCGCTAAGGAAGCTGCTAAGCTTATATGGTTCAGCAAGGTCTCTTAGATAATTAAAAAGTGTCTTAAATTGAGTTTTGTAATGCTCAATAGTAGATATTTGCCTAAGTTGTGTAATAGCCTCCATTGGATCATCAACTTCCTTACAAACCTTTCCCAGCTGGTCAATCCTCCTGAATCCTCAATATCTTGGAATCAAGTCAAAGTTTTTCATTCCATATGGAAGGAAGCTGCCAAAACTTGATGACGTGGGTTTGTTTGGTGGTATTTGAAGAATTGATTGGCTCGATAAATCCAGCCACTCTGATCTGCCATGAGACTGGCTTGATTCTAGATACCAACGTTAGGGGTGATCTGAACAAGGTTATTGTCCGCTTCAAAAGGGCCAGAAATCCTCCAATACAAACAAATATGAATAACAAACTCATTGATTTTATATTGTTTATTCATCATCCCCACTAAGATTGTTCATCTGGGCAAGATAAATCCTGTCCAGTCCGGAACCCAGATAACCGGGTTTATCCGGGTTTCAGCCCGGATACAATCTGGGCTGGAACCCACATCACTCCTAACCGGCCCAACCCGAACCGGTTATGGTCTTACATCCGGGTACCGGATTTTAACCCTGGTACCCGGTTTTAATTATAAATTAAAAAAAAAAAACACTAAAGGCAGGTTTGGGGAATGAGATGAGAATTTTGTGTTTTATTTTAGTGTTTAAAATATTATGTTTTAATATTATTATTATTTTGGAATTTGAAAAATGTGTATTGGGATTTGAAAAAGTTAAATTATTTATTATATTTTGTATGGAGATTTAAAAAATATGCAATAATGAGATGAGATGAAATGATATGAGAATTTTATGTTTTGTCTTGTGCCCCAAACCTGCCCTAAGCCTAACTAATAAGCCCCACCTGTTGGCTGAATCTTATTCTCACTTCTCTCCTCTCTCTCTCTCTCTCTCCCCCCCTCGAGCCATGAAAGTTTGAAACCCTAGCCTTCTCCTTCAAGTTTTGTCGCCGTCGCCGTTGGTCGGACTTCCGATCGGTAAGTCTCTCTTCTCTCTCTCACTTCGGTAACTCTCTCTCTCTTTCTCTCTCTCTGTGTCTCTTGATTTATGAGCAATGCCTTTGACAAATCTTATGTGGGTATAGAGTATATGCCGTTATTTTTCTAGATCTGCTCTCTTTTGTTAAACATGGGGGGTTTTTTTTTTTTGAAGTTTTTGAGGGTTTACATTTTTGTTCTCTCTTTGTTGATTTTGAGTTTGTTTTGATGAGAATGTTTGAATGTTTGAGGAGTATTTTTATGGGTTAGATCCTCGTGCCGTCATCTTCATCCGTAGGTATGTTTTCTTCTCTCTGTATGTTTTGTTCTCTGTTTGTTGATTTTGAGTTTGTTTTGTTGATTTTGACGAAAGTCTTGTGAGATTCAATGCTTTCTCTTTAACTTTGTTTTTAGAAGATTTGCTGTTGTCGGTGAAAATTTTGAAGTTGAATTTAATAGATCAAAACATTTGTGTAAACTAAATATCCCAGCAACAAATATTGTCCAAATATCATAGCAACAACTTCCTTATAATCCAAAAATCACAGCAACAGCTTCCTCAAATCAAATAATCACGCAAATCACCATGATATTGGAGAGTATGAAAATCATAGAATTAACACATCAGTGGCTCAAATTACATAATCACAATGGCTCAAGTCCAACTTAGAGAATATAGAATCACAGTGGCTCAAATCACAAAATCACAATGGCTCAAATCACAGAATCATTGTTGCTCAAATTACAAAATCACAATGGCTCAAAGTGAGTAACAACAGAAAACCCAACTCAGAGAACATAGCACAAAGACTTCATTGCAGAGTATGAATATCACATAAATTAAACAAAGCATAAATGAAAGAAACTCGCCGATCTGATTTTCCCTAAATTGCTTTCCAAATCTCTAACAAAATCTCACTTGGTGAAACCTTAGAGAAGCTTAGACAAAGACATGTGAGATATCAATGCACAGTCAGTTATTGATGGGGTTTTCGATTTTCAACTCATAAAGAAGCAATGGAACACATGAATGCACACTGAGTATACAGATTCGAAACTGGGATTTCTCTTAGATAAAACCAATGAGAGAGATTGAAAGTATGTGAGGCTAGTTTGTGAGTGAGAAGGGTAGAAAATACTACTCCATAAATTGTAAACATTTAACTTAAAAACCTTTCAACAAATGGAACAGGCTCAAAAGTTATTTTGACTAACACATAGGAAACACATTTTCTTTACAATAATGTGCCTAAAAAAAAAAAAAGGAAATGTACGTAGTTGCTGCACCTTCATTTTCTCCATCTTTTAAGTGGATGTCAAAAAGTTCTTAAACCATTGAATAGAATCCTTTGGATATCTTTTGAGATTGTCATTATAATCAACAAAATAGAGACTAAATCTGGAAGTGAATTCAGCTGCCCACTCCCAATTATCCAATAAAGACCATGCAAAATACCCTTTAACATTGCAGCCATCTTCCCTGCATCACCAAAGTAAAACATGTTGGATTCTATCAACATATGACAGTGAACTTATATGTACCTAAATGTAAGTAGGCACTACTTCATACTTGATTGAAGCAAGTAGGTTCGAAAAGTCTTTACAAGGGTTACAACTTCTCATTATTGATTTAAAAATGGAACTCAGTGATCAATATCTTTTTTTTTAGTCCATCACTAAACAGATCTTCAAATATACTGTATCTCAATTCAATTTTCTACTGGAATCTATGCTTAGCATTGTCACAATTTTCTTTTACATGTATTTATCTTGCAGAGAAAGAGATAGAAAATAACCCAGCTAGGATGAAGCAATTTGTGTTAGCCAAGCTTGGACAAGTTCCTGATGAAATGTCAGCAAAGGCTTCTTTGGGGAGCTTTTTTGGTGTGAGATTAATTCACTAATGGGAAAACTGTGCTGCTGATTTTGTAACTCATTTATTGTAATTTTGTGTTTGCTGATGTAATTTATAAATACCAATAGTGTAATATGTAGGGGATTGAATTGTGATGCATGCATAGATGAATATTGGATTTATTTTTTTATTTTACATGCATTTAGTATTTTTAGAACACAATAAAATAAAGGCTTTCATGAACTTGACTTCTTAGAAATTTTTTTTTTAATAAAATAAAGGCTTTTACTTAAAAAAAAAAACCTAGTACAACTCGGATTTTCGGGTTTAAAAAACCCGGATCCATCCGAGTTCCAGCCCGAGTCTGAAACCCGGGTCTCGGTCCGGGTTGGAACTCGGATGAACACCCCTAATCCCCACACATTATATACTACACTTTTTTTTTATTGTTTATTTTTTTTATCAAATGCGTGATATATGGATGATGAGTAAAAGAATTCAATTAGTTTAAAAAGAATAAAACCAAAAAATAAAAAATAAAAAAAATGTGATATATGGGAAAATGAATAACAAAACTCTACAAAATACTATTGATTGAAATACTAGAAAGGACATTGGAATGATGGGTAATGCTGGGCACTATCCGGAAGCCGCAGCACACCCTTCATAATTTTTTTTTTTTCCTTCACTCCAACACAGTGTGTTAAGGATGTTAGGCTGCGGCAAATATTTTCCCTGGAATGATACTGGAAAGATACTGGCATACTCGAAGTCAATACAAGCCACCTAAAACAGCACATGCTTTAAGGAGAAATGCTCTAGGCATATCTGATTATATTGTGCGTATTCTTTCCCTTGTTTAGAGTTTTATAAAGGAGTAATACTGCATATAATCGTGGAATGCACAAATGACATGCAGTCGCTTTAAAAAAGAGTAGAATTTATTATAAAAAAATTAATTTATTTTCATGTAAGTTTCATATTTATTTATTTTTTTTAAAATGACTACACGACGCTTGCACACTGATGACTGCAAACATTATTTCTCTTTTATCAATAAAGTCTGCTTTTCCTATAAACAAAAAAAAAAAAAATACTGGACTGAGTTTGATAAATACTAGAGTGAAATAAACATACTAGATCCACTAAATATTGGATTAGATAACCATTGACTCATTCAAAACAGCTCAATATCTTCTCCAAAATAGCTCTCTGGCCCAGCTTAGACTGAAGACGGCAAGCCCAAAGCTGATGGATTTGGATTCGTAACAAGTTGACACGTTTCTTAAAAAATAAAAAAAAGGGGCACGACCCGGAGAAGTCTGAGAAGTGAGAACACTCTATGAAAAATATCTAAGAACCCTAAAAAGGTCTATATTTCCACGTCTGCCAAAGAGAAGTTCCGGAACCTTCCCGATAATCATCACCTTCAGATTTTTTTTGCCAAGTAACCTTCACCTTCAGAATTCATGAAGAAAAATCATGACCGCATTTGCCTTGTTGCCTATAAAGCGACCCACTTTCACTTTCGTCTAGAATCATTGTCCTTACGAGGTCTAACTCTCCCGAGTCCGCTGGCACTTCAGAGGCTTCTCTTTGAAATTGAGTACTCATACAAGACAGTGTTCAGCTTCTGGGTATTGGGTTTTTCCGAGGTTCTGAGATTGGTGGGGTTCTGACGGAGATGCAGATGGAGGCTGACAAAGAGCCGCTATCTTATTACGGCGTTCTTGGTGTTGGTATGACCTCGTCTGCCGAAGAATTAAGGCGTGCTTATCGCAAGCTTGCTATGGTAAGTCTGGCCTAAACACAGGAAAAAGATACATTAAAGATTCTAAAGTTGTTGTTCTAAGTGCGTGTGGAGTTAATATATGCGTTTGTTTTGTTGGTTGTTGTTGTTTTTACTTCTTGGTGCAGCAATGGCATCCAGATAGATGGACTAAAACCCCTTCTTTGTTGGGCCAAGCTAATCGAAAATTCCAGCAAATCCAAGAAGCCTATTCAGGTGTTTTTTTTTTTAAATACTTTCCGCAGAGAAATTAGTTATCTTGATTACCTTTTTTCTTTTCTCTTTTGTTTGGCCTACGGAAGCGTGCGTACGAGTTTTATTAACCTCTTCTGTTGTTGGAGCAGTGCTGTCAGACCAGAGGAAGAGGACGCTGTACGATGCTGGGTTCTATGACCCCGATGATGAACAAGATGAGGTGGGTATTTCGAAGGAGTGTCTTTCTATAATTCCCCCGAGGCATTTTGATATCATGAAGATACTGATAATCTGGCAATTGAACTCTGTTTAGGGCTTTTCTGATTTTCTCCAAGAAATGGTTTCTCTCATGAAGCAGACCAGGAAAGAGGTACGGATCTTGTTGCTGTTCAGATATCAGTTTCTTTCTTCGGTATTGCTTTTCCTACTAGATCAACTATGTTGAGTTTCCGAAGCTCTAATGTTGTGATTTTAATTAAGCTTTCGACGTACACTGGCGTGGAAAAGTGGTATTGCGGTTGGTTTGGTTTGACAGTTGGGCCTATTTATATCTTAAAATAACACAGCTGATCTGAATAATGCTCTTGAAATAGAACGTTGAATTCATAAATTTGGAAACTTATTATGCAAGCTGATAGTTTGATAGTTATGCAAGCTGTGCTAAAAGATAATTTCTAATTATATGATTAATTTCATTCAAACTTATTTTTTCTTATGAAAGAAAAGGAAACTGCTTTTTCTGTTGCTTAGATATTTGCTCCTAGGATATACTGTTCTGTAGTTTTCTGATAATGATTAAAATGGAAAACAGAGTGACCTGTTCTGGAATTGTATTGGGATTCTGAGATGTTTTCTTCGTTTTCAAGGGAAGAATTGTCCTGTGGCTGCTTTTAGTCCAAATTGTGTGGGGAAATGGGGTGATTTACGAGGCCCATAAGTGGAAGAATGGTGATCAGAAGGTGCTAGTTTTGTTTTCTCAAGTTTTTATCTAGTCAATTTTAGTAAGTTCCGAGTGTCCATTGATCAGAAGCATGTCATAACTTGAATGCACCACAAAGATTCTCATGGTTTGCTTACCTAAAATCTTGAAATCTTTGATAATCTAGGTTGTGAAGTTTTTGAGAAGTATGTTGATATTTATTTCATGGGTTGCATACACAGAAAAAGAATTATAGCTTGGAGGAGCTACAGAGGATGCTTGTGGAAATGGCTCAAGGATTCGATTCTACTCCTACATGGTTTTGCGGACCCTCAGTTGTTGGAAACTCTGGATGCTCAAAGAGAACACGTTGGGAAACAGATCAAATGCCGCGTAGAAGCTCACATTTGCATGCATCAAGCTTGGGGATGTCTGGAAGTAGCGGCTGTTGCAATTAATGAGGAAGCTTTCACCGTTTCACCGTTCTTCCAGAGAAGATATGATGAGAGGATTGGACATGGAAGCAGATGATTAATCTGGATTCAGTCATGAATTCTAGATAACTACTAATTCAAATTTTTTTTTTTCCTGCTCACCTTGTGATTTCGAATGAGTCGATACCCGATGAGTGTAAGTTTAGACTGGAGTAGATCAGAGAGAGAGACAGAGAGAGGGTCAGCAATGTTTTTGTATATAGAGATTAGAGCTGCCTGTGGGACATGGCGTCTTTGATGAATCTTTTTATGCAATGTCTTCATACAGATGATTGGAGTTCTCTCTTCTTTTTACTGTGCTCTTTTCTGATTCAGAAAATATAAAAAATATTTTACTGTGCATAACATTTTTTAACACACCATATTTTGGATTAAAAAAAAAAAAAAAAAAATTTGCGGGGATGGCACGGCACTGCGCATCCATCAGAACTCTTTTTTATTTTTGATACATTTTGGTGTGCGTAGTTGGAATAAATTATAATTATCTTAGGTGGGCTTTATGGGCTCTCAGCTTATAGACAATGCAAGCGGCTATTTGACTATGGAGGCCCACTTCATGGGTGTAACAACTAGATATTGAAGTTTTGGACGCTTCAGACTGTTATGGTGTAATAAACAAAACCCAAACAAGGGCCCTTTCTATTCGCATAAAATGAGGAACGAAGATTAGGATGGAAGAGTCGGGCTACTATGCCGCTTTGTAATTTTTCTTTTATTTTTTTATTCACATTTTTTTTAATTTTTTTTTAAATATAAAAAGATATATCAAATCACTTAAAATTACTTTTTTAATTATTAAGTAAAAATAAAAAATAAATTAATTTTTAATAATTTTTTTAATAATATTTTTAGTTTCAAATTTGAAAATTTGAATTATTTATTATATTTAAAAAAAAAAGATATTTATAACGTGAATTGTGCAATCATTGTTTACTTGCTTTAAAAAAATGAATAAAATATAGAACTCACATGAAAAAAAAATATTTTAATAGTAGTCTTATATTTTTCAAAATGATTACACGGTGTTTATATATTTTATGATTATATGTATAATTATTCATATGAGAATTTAGAAAAATTATAATGATAAGATGAGATGAGAGATTTTGTGTATCCAAACCGAGCTATATCACTGGGGGGGCAGGTTGTTGAGATTGATTCGATGAAATATGACCTTAGGCTCGAGTATAAAGTTAATAATCTTTTGATTATTAGATATGGTCTATTATTTTTTGTAGTATTTTGTAATGAGAAAATTAAATATTTTAAAAGATAAAAAAGTATGAATTTTGTTCTTAAAAATATTATTAACGAGGGATAGTTATGGGAAAAGAAGAGTAAAAAACAAAGGATGGCGATAGATTTCTGACTTTCAAACCAACGAGTTTGGCCCAGTGTCAATTATTGGAACAGAGGAGATTACCTTAGCTAAGAAGGTTCCCAAAATTAACACTTGGGACCCCCCATTTTAGGCTCTGTCTCATTCGGAAAGTTGACCGACTCGACTCCGATAAAGTCCAACAGCAAAAAGGGTTGGAAGATGCTTTAAGAAAATGGGACGGTGCTCTCTCTCTTTCTCTTCCACTCATCTACGTGTCCATATTCCATCTTCCTAACTTTTTGTCCGTTCCCACCATACATTTCTTCATTAAAACGTATCGGTCTCATTTCAGAGTACTTAGGAGTTAATTATTGAATATTTTCGAAGATAATTCTTTGAGTTTTACATCAAATTTAGGGAATATATATGAAAATAATATTAGAAAGAAAATTAGAAGAACCAATTAAACAAACGGAGGAAGAATCATTCACAGAAAAAAGAAAAAAGAAAAAAGAAAAAGGTTTAGATATGCCTTGATGACTCAAGAAAGGTGCAGGGCCAGGAGACCCCAACTTGACAGTGATCTCTCTTCTTTATTAATTGGGGTCTGAATACATGCATTATATGGCATGCAGTGAATGTGATGACCTTATCTATGATATTGGTTAGAAAAATACTACTCTTATCGTTCATTTCTATCGCTTTATTCTACCGCTGTGATTTTTAATTTTTTTTTACTTAGTGATTAAGGAAGTATTTTTTAATAATATTATGATTTTTTTATTTTTTAAAAAAATATTAAAAATACATATAAAAAAACAAAAGAAAAAAATAATTTGCCTAACGGTAGCGGTGGACGTAGCAGCTCTTTATTGGTTAGGGTACGTTTCTTAGGGTAATGGACAATATTGATTTATTGAAGACTACTTTATTAAAACTCTCACATGTCTTTTTCTTATCCTTTTGATCTTTTGTGTCCATGCAAGTATAATCATAAGTTCATTGATAATACATGATGAGTATAATTTGATTAAAGAGTTCTACTATAAAATCTATTACAATCATAACAAACCAAAATATTAATATTTTTTTTATTAATCACATTAGTGATGCACTGAGAGTATTTGTATCAATTATATATAAGTGAGCTTGTAAATGTTGTTTTTAATTCCCCCCCTCAAAAGTAAAAGATAAGTTGATCATGTGAATATATAGCAAGAATATATATAATCTAATGACAGGTTATCATCCAAAGCTTCAAACCCCACTTTTTTTTTTTACAAGAAAGTTGTAGCTTTTGTTATCTGCAGATCAAGTACTATATATATATATATATAAAATTCCTTTATACGTAGCCCTGATCTCGCCTCAATACTGTCTGCAGCTAGGTCTACACCAATCATGTCTAGCTCCTATATATCTTCACTAAAATCATGATCAAAAGCTGATGCACTTCATTTTTTTCTGTGGCCCAAACTCTCCTAAAATATTCCATTATACATTAAGTAGCCTTATATGTAGATAGATTACACAGATTGTACAAAGAATCGGCCTGCATTAAGTGCTAGAAGTGTGTATTATGGGTCCCATAATTTTGGACCATCCACATGCGCAACATTTCCCCGAAGAAAAAGTAATATCCTACGAGAAGATCAGAGTCCTTGCTGAACATCTCACACTTGCACCGATTTACATTTTTACCACACCAATTTGCAATTGTAAAAAGAAAAATTCTTCTCATTAGTTATTATTTATCATCTCACACTTTATATTCTGTAAAATATATTTTCATACAATATAAAAAGTTATCGATATAGAGTGTGAAAATGAATAATGACTGACGCATAATAATCATCTTTTTAAAAAACATCGAATTCGCCTTTCAATCTTTTAAAGTCTCCCCATGCACCTAATAACGTAACCAAACCACTCTCCCACACCCACCTTGGCGTTGATCATCCTCTCTACCTTCCACCAGTTTACTTCCTTCAAAAGCCAGCACACGAAAATAACACTTTGGCAATCGAATTTTATTCCAACTGGCCTTAGTAAAGCAATCAAAGATGCGTCTTTTCAACGCTCGATTGCTGCTAAACTTTTTCCTTGTGATCGCCGTTTTCACAGTTCTCGTCACAGCTGATGATCAAGGTGGTCAGAAGTGCATGCCGTGCTATCCAAACTCCCAACCACCACCATATCCGCCGCCTCCACCAAGCCCACCACCACCAGCTCTTCCTCCGCCATCACCACGGCCACCGTCTCACAAGAAGCCGCCAACGTCTCAGCTCTGCCCTCCGCCTCCCTCGTCGTTCTTATACATAACTGGTCCGCCGGGGGAGTTGTATCCCGTTGACGAAAACTTCAACGGCGCCGCAGGGAATTTGGTCACTAGGACGTTGCCTGTTTTCATCAGCTGTGGATTGTTGGGTCTTCTGGTTTTAATTTGGTGACTTTATTCCGGTAAGATTTAGAACAGGGGAGGCCAGAAGAACAGAATTTTATGGACATAGATGTTACTAAGGTCTAAGATTTCATGGACAGGACAATTTGGTACCCTAGCCTGTTTTAGTTAGTACCGATCTTTGGTACATGCTTTTATCTGAATTCTACAAGAATCTTAAATAAAAATTCTACTGATCTGTTGCCAGTTATCCAAGAATTCATGTTCATCTTTCTTTTTTCTTTTCCCTTGGTTTGATTCTAATTAATTTTGTGTCATAATTTTCTCATCACCTCCATGCATGCTGTTCATCCTTTGCTTCTCTTTTTGATTTGTTAGTTTTCTAGGAAAATGGTGATCAGATTCTGTAAATGAAATTTGGGGTTCCAAATGCAGAAAAAAAAAATTGTCTAAAACTCGTACGAATTAAGCATTATTAATTGATGTAGAATTAAATGGACCGCCCACTAGCTCAATGAACCACTAGCATTATTAATTGATGATGTGCGTAGGCGTGTCCTTATTTGTAGACGTGGCAAGCCCTCTGTGGTGAACATTCAATGGGTCCCGACCTCGGTGTGCCTAGCCCTAGTAGCCTTGTCCAAAATTATGTCTTTATATAAAATTACAAAATCATTGATCTTATTTATATATTTAATTTACGCATATTCCTTATATTTCACAATAGCTACAATTTTACCGACAAAATGAATTGAATGAAACGAATATATAATATTTTTCAAATATGACATTATATTAATGTCGATAACATAAGAGCATGCAAAAAAGTTGACGGGAAATTGGGTTCAACCTTAGATGAAGTGCGAAGGTGCAGATGGGTCAGGTACCTTACCAGAGATCGTTCCTGCAGAATGATACTGGGTGTCAGTTGTCAGTTGATGAAATCAACATCGGTTTCGCCAAACTAACTATGTATTGGAAGGGTCCCACACACGTACAGCAAGGACTGTTAGTTGCATCGTTACTTTGCACATCATGTGTTTGTAGTGGGGTCATGGTCTCGTAGCGAAGAGAGGTTTGGTTGTTGCCGCTTCTTACACCTCTAGGAGAGCTTTCAATTCTAGATGGTTTAGCGTGAGAATTTGAAAAAATTGTAACGATGAATTGAGATGAATTTTAAATTTAAATCTCTCCTGTTAGTTGGAAGTAAGATGAGATGAAGATTTTATAAATAGTAATAAGATAATCTGTAAATAATAGTGAGATAATTTGAGTTGATTATTTTTTAGATTTTAGAAAATGAAAAAGAAAAAGTTGAATAAAAAATATTATAAAATTAAAATATTGTAAGAATATAATTTTATAATATTATTTTTATTTGAGATTTTGAAAAAATTAGAATTATTTTTTATTTTTTATTTAAAAATTTTAAAAAAATTATAACGATTAATTTGAAAAAATTGTAATAATTAATTTAAAATTTTTATATTTTAATTATGTTTAAAAATAAGATAAATTTTGTGTTTCGTAGTATGAGAATAAGATGAGATAAAGTTATCCTTATCTTCGCGCATTTGCCTTGATAATTGTATGTTGTCTAGTGACAATTGTATCTATCGGTAGTAACATCACATCAATTATTTTCGATTGGATAATGATAACTTTACAACCGGTTCACTATTTATTTACTATTTATATTATATTTCAAATTTTTTATTTTTTTATTATTTTCTTTTAAATATTTTTTTAACATCCATAATCATTAAGAAAAAATTAAAAAAAAATATAATTTTATTAATAATTATTTTTTTAATTATCAAATAAAATAAAAAATTAATTAAAAATAATAATAAATAAATAGTAAGAGAGTGATAGTACTATCATTTTCTTTTTCGATTACCCTTCCAAACAACAAAGCAGGTTGTATGGAAATTGCTAGTGCACGGGCTAATACAGCATGCGTGCCACGTCATCCAATCAGAAAATGTTGATCGTCGAGTGGTTAATACTATCATGGCATGCTGCATCCCCATATTTTCATCATAGTTAACATTACATGACACGTGCCATACCGCGCTAGCGTTGCCGATGAACAGTCAACATTTGACCTTTGACTGGGATAGCGTTGCATCGTCAAGCTTCCTCATTTGTATTCGAAATTTATCTTTTTAACTCGTAATAATATTAAAAATAATATTATAATAATACTTTATTTAATTAATTTAAAATCATTTCAACTGTTCTCTGAATCTAAACTAGGCCTAAACTTGGTTGATGAGGATATAGGTCCAATTGTGATCTCTTTATGAGCGGTGTTAGCCTTTTTGGAAGAGTTCGATTTTTTGATATTACGATAAACCCTTGAATGTCTCAAATAAAATAATTGGAGTGGTTTAGAATCTAGATGCAATGCTACTTGTAGAGGATGAATATAAGTTTCTTCTTCTTGTTTTTATTTATTCTTTAATTACAAAGCTATTTGATTTAAAGGATCAACTTTTATCGGTTTTCATCGACACACTAATCCAATAAAATAAGAGCCCCTTGAGTAGCACCGCTGGAAGGGATTGCTAGATTAAAATTAGTTTTTTTTTTTTTAATTTTTTAATTTATATTTTTTTATCATTTTAAAATATTTTAAAAAATTAATATATTAATAGTAATTTCCTTAATTATTAAGTAAAGAAAAAAAATACATGATATGTCAAAATGAAAGAATAAATTAAATAGATAAAGTAACATTTTTCATAAAATAAATCAGTTGTTCCACAAACTCCCATTGAACTCAACGTAATAATTAGGAATTTCAAAAGTATCCATAAAGTACCCTTAGGTACTCAACTTCCTAACCCAGCTAATCTTGCCAAAGCTGTCTATTCATTATCACCACTTATACTGTCTAAATCATCTGAAAATATTATCTATAACTTAATAAATAGATAACATATATTAGTATATAAATATGAACATTTATAGAATATAAAATGCAGAATAAAAATATTTTTCAAAATCAACTTGCCGAACGAAGCATGATATAAAAAATAACAAAGCGACGGTTCAAAATATTTATATTTCAAAATCTTTTGGTATATCATAATTGAGTATCATCGTTTGGATAATAAAAATATCTCATCTCATCTTATTATTATAATTTTTTAAATTTTTTATAAAAATTAATATTTTATTTAACTTTTAACTTTTATTTCAATTATCTATCTCAATTCAATGCGGCAAGCCTAAGCTGATGCCTGATGGATCCGTAACAAGTGGACACGTTTCTTAAAAGAAAAAATATCTCAGAACTCTAAAAAGATCTATATTTCTACGTCTGCCAAAGAGAAGTTCCGGAACCTTCCCGATAATCAGCACCTGATTTTTTTTTGCCAAAAGTAACCATTGCATGATTTGCATCACCTTCGGCTATTCATGAAGAAAAATCATGACCGACTTTGCCTTATTGGAAAATGATAGGATGCCGCTGGAGCTTCCGCTCCAATTTTTTTTCTTTTTTAATTTTTTTAACTTAATAATTAAGAAAGTTTTGTTTAATAATATTATAAAAAAATTTTAAAAAAAATATTTACAAGTATTAAAAAAATTATTAAAAATTTTAACACTTTTAAAGGTTAACTTAATTATTAAGTTAAGTTTTTTTTAACTTAATAATTAAGAAAGTTTTGTTTTAACACTTTTAAATATTTTTTAAAAAATTATAATATTATTAAACAATACTTTCTTAATTATTAAGAAAAAAAATAAAAGAAAACAAAGAAGAAGAAGGAGGCAGAAAGTTCCAGCGGGATCCCTAGCATGACCCGCGCCTTATTGGCTTATTGCCTATAAAGCGACCCGCTTTCTGTGACACGACGACAGTGTAGGAGATGTGTTCTGTCGGCTGAGAACCCTAACTGATTAAAGGTTAAACACGTGATGGGCCACTGGGCAACTGGCAAATGGGCTAACAGACGTTGAGACAGCTGACTATGAGAAGTTGGTCTACAATCGTTGGGCCATGGCCCAAGAGTTATCACTTTGGATTTTATGTTATTATCTGCTTTTTGTAATAAAGTTAATATCTCTTTATTGAGTAGACGGGCCTTTTAGTAAGAGGGGTATTTCAGTATTTTACTTATGTTAGTGATTTAGAATCTGCGCAAGGGAGAGTGGTTTTTTTGTTGAAAAATACTACAGACACAAAGAAATCCCACAAAAGGATCTCACACACTAATGTGACACACTCAGGTGTGCCACGTTTCCTCCCTTTTTTTTTCCTTATTCTTTTTTCTCCACCCGTGCGATTCCCCTCCCCTCCCCTCCCCATTTCCCTCTTTGTCTCCACCATTACTGTCGCAGCTATGGTAGTCGGGGACCACCTCAGGGCCGACAAAATCTGCCGACAGTCCAAGCTGCACTGTCGGGGGGATGGGAGCTCCCTTGCACGGCAAGTTGCGTACGACAATAATGGTGGAGACGGGCAGAGACAGAGAGGGCAAGGGGAGGAGGGGAGGGGACTCGCACAGGAGAGACGCTGTCATGAATGGGACAGTGCCGCTTGGACCGCCAGCAACTTTTGCCGGCGTTGAGGTGGTCCTCGACCACCATGGCAGCGACGGAAAGGGGTGGAGACGGGCTGAGACAAATGAAAAGGGGGAGGAAGGGAGAGGAGACGCATGAGAATGAAAGGAAAAAAAAAGTGGGGAGACGTGGCACACTATCAGTGTGTGAGATCCCTTTGTATCTATAACAACCCTTTTTTTTGTTTAGAAGTTTCTACTGTTAATCGTATTTATGGAAGAGCTCCCATCGAAGAGAGCATTATCAGTACTATTCTGGATGGAGTGATTTTCATTTTCTACATCATCCATTATTTACATCTTTCTATATATCCCTGTTGGTTACACTTTCACTTTCGTCAAGAATCATTGACCTTACGAGTTCTAACTCTCCCGAGTCCGCTGGCACTTCACAGGCTTCCCTTCGAAATTGAGTACTTATACAAGACACTGTTCAGCTTCTGGGTATTGGGTTTTTTCGAGGTTCCGAGATTGGTGACGTTCTGACGGAGATGCAGAAAATATTTCATTTGTAATTGCATTTCCAAATATTTCTAGCTATTAACTAGTTGCCAATCTCTGTTCGTCATATATGAGAGAGCTGATCATAAATTTCTAAATGCCGCAATTAAACTTGAAAAGGAAGAAGAATAATGCAAAAAATATACTATCCTCAAACAATTAATTAAGATAAAGCAATTATATGGTATCGAAAAATAAAAAAAAAAGTTGTGGCCAAAAATCTTTTAAACCAAATGACATAAAGTCTGTTCTCCAAATAAAATAACCAAGTTCGAATCCTCTACTTCACTATAAAAAAGAAAAAAAATTGTGAAATATTTTTACCTCCTTAATCTACTGTCCACGTCATGAGGTTCACTTGAATAATTTTGTGAGGAGAAATAATAGTTGCAATCGTAAATATGTAAGCGGCGTGTAATCATTTTGAAAAAAGTGAATAAATACGATATTCACATAAAAAATTAATTTTTTAATAATAAATCATACTTTTTTTTAAAATAACTATATAACGCTTGTGTATTCTACGATTACATATAGTATTACTCTTATATAAGCGAAATACAAACTTACCAAAAAAATCTAAATTTTCAACTTGTCAAAGTCCTTATTTTTGACATGCATGCATCATGCCTTCACCATCGATGTGTAAGCTTCCTCAAAGCTCCGATCTATGTGCCATCTAAGCCCCGATCTCTCCAATCCTAGCAGCTGATTAGTTCTTCGTTTTTCAGACGTGGATCTAATGGTAATAATGAAAGTAAAAAGTTCCATCTTTTCCGTTACAACTGGAATTCTCTTGAATATTCTCTAAGCTTCTAGAACTTTGCTGTGATTTGTTGTGATTTTAAGCAGATGATACAGCAGTCTTAACAGAAGAAAAAGTAGAATGAAAAATGAAATCAGTTACACACAGGCATAAGATTTACGTATTTTGACAAAATGCTTGCGTCTATGAAATTGTAGACAATCTTATTATCCTAAAAGTCAGATACACTGTACGGCAACACAATATGCTGTCGTATGGAAATATATATATATATATACACACGTGGCAAAACCCTAATTAGGATAAATAGCACATAAACTCTAACTAGGAGTCAGGTCGGATCAGTTCAAGAGTTAAACCTAGTGAAATAATTTTCCCTAATTCGACTTAGGCTGCTCTATGGACCAAGCTTCATTGAAAATTCACAAAAAAAATTGAAAATTCTTGTCAAATTGGATCATAAAATCGGGGCGCCACAAAACAAAATCAGGTCCACACAAAAAACCCAACATACGGTCTCTTTGTTAATTTACAAAACATGCGTACTTTCCATTTGTTATTTTTTTAATGGTTTTTAAATAAAAATGAGTAATGTTACATACAGTCTTGAAATGTGCAAATGCCGTACAGTCACTTTGAAAAAGAGTAGGGTTCACTATTAAAAAATTAATTTCTTTTCATGTGAGTCTCATATTTATTCATTTTTTTCAAAGCGACTGCATGGTGTTTGCACACTCACGACTGCAAGTATTATTTCTCAACAAGAATATATAAATACAACTGCTTTACAACTTTTAAATAGCTATTCAATAAAATACTATTATTTTTTGAATTTATTCAAAATTTTGTTTTGACTTTGATGGTTTAAATTAAGATAAATAAAAGTATTTAATTGAAGAGTTGTGTGAAATTTGTAAAATAGTTGTATCCACAGCAATCTCAAACATACACTAAGTATTTGTCAAATGTATATTTACATTTTATGTCTTCAGCTTGCTACTCTAACCATATGACATCTTGCACAAAAATCATCGCAAGTACCTAGCTATAAATTTTGTGAAGAAGTTGTAGCTGGCCCAATTAGAAGCTTTTATTTTTTTTAAGCAATCATATTATAAATATATAAAACAGTTATAGGATATAAGATATAACAAAATGTGAGGTCCTGACTTTCATCCAAAACTAGCTAGTACAACACGGGGAAAAAAAAAAAAACAACGAAAAGGGACCCCCACCCATTTCCTACAAGGGGAAGATGTCTGAAACGGTTTTGATATAGTCTAATAAACAGACTATAATATTACGATCAAAAGTCGTAGTGAATGGATCTGTGTTGCGTGTCATTAATCTGAATTGATTAAAAGAGACTTTCACTACTTTTTTTCTACAATCTTTGATTAGTAGGAACAATAACATAGAAAGATAGAAAGCAGAAGAAGTGTCGAATCGCCGAGGAGCGACCGCCAGGAACTAGAGAGGTTCATGAAGACCACGCGCCACGCTAGGAGAGTGGAGGTTGGTCGGATCTAAGAGATTCGAGGCCGCTGACCCCAAAACCGTGCGCATGGCGTTGACAGACTCTCCCTGGTGCGGGGTGCGTGAGATCTACGCACGGTTTGGGTCGAACGTAAGACTCACGCACCACTCCTTTCGATGATCTGCTTTTGTCATCTAAAGGATCGATGACTAGGGAGTCTTGTGGTGCGGCGTGTAGCCATCATGGGTGGTCGAAAAGCAGTAGATTGACACTTCTTCATGTTACGGTCAGAAAAAGAAGGGAAAAAAAAAACATAGTAAAATAGTGTCGAGACTATACAGACGGGAGGAGGGCAACCACCCAATGGATAGAGAAGGTAAGATTTTTCAGCATTAGGTAGATAGAGTTTTTGCTAGAGAGAGAGAGAGAGATTTCTCTCTTTCATGGCATTAGTAACTCTACACTTTTTTTCTAAGCAAGTATTTTATAGATAAATTAAATTATTACAAGATATTAGATTCAATAGAGTGGAAGTCTCCAACAATCATTCCAAAATAAGTAAATACAACACAACAGAAATAAAAAAAAATATGGATCTAGAGTAAAAAATTTGACTCTCACCTATTTTCTATTAAAGAAAAATCGTTTGAAGTGGTTTTTATATAATGTGATAACATATTATAAAATTACGATTAAAAGTCGCAGCTGATTGTTTTGTGCTGTATTTTTTGGTCAAGGGTATATCCACACTTGATGTTGACAATGTGTAGATAGATAATTAAGCCAATTAGGTGAGAAAAACAACAACGTACGATCACTCTCTTTGAAAAATTTTAGAAATTAGGTGAGAAATTGAATGGATTAATAAATGCCGTTCATACCGTTCAAGCTTTTTTCCAATTTTTTTTCCTCCAACGTTTATATACCGATCAAGCTAGCTTTTCGTTCACACCAAAGTCAACTGATTATAAATGTCGAAAGGATGCTGAAAGATGCCGTTATGAATTCTGATCAATCATTAAATGCCCCGCGGCCCAGAGGAAATTTGGCTGGCTGGCTTTGATCGAGAAGATGGCCCCCCAAGTGAATGTGGAGTAGTCTGTAGTACTTTGGGGGGAAAAAGATTACCAGGGCTGTATATAAGTGGAATGGTTAATCCAAGTGGAGGGCAGTATGATATGGAGTGATCTTGGAGTACATAGATCATGCACTACTGTTTTCGCGACGGATATATATATATATATATATATATATATATATATATATATATAAGATGTAAGAAAGAGAAATGCAATTAAATTATGTTGACATGCATGGTCACCATGAGATCATCAAGAAAATTGAATAATGCACTGTTTTGGACACATGAGGGAGGAGTGCAAGAGATATGACAGTTGCAGTCGTGAGTACGTAAGTGATGTACAATCATTTTTAAAAAAATAATAAATACGAGACATACATGAAAATAAATTAATTTTTTAATAATGGACACCACTCTTTTTCAAAGCGACTGCACGGCGTTTGCGCACTCTATGACTGTATGTAGTATTACTAAAACAAAATTAAAAAAGACTAATAAAATATAAATTAAAGAATAAATTTAATTAGAATATGTAGCTTAATAGACTACAAAAGATTACTTCAGGAATTATATATATATACAGTACCTTAATTTGTTGAACTTAAAACTTCTTTCTCCTTTGTTCTTCACGAGCTGGAAAAAACTAGTTGATTAGGAAGAAAGAAATATAATGGTTGATCAAAAAAGCTCAGAAAGCTGTAGGGTTTTGATAGTAGTAGGTGTTTGCACTTGAGAATCTTGACCAAATAACACATTAATTTAATCAATGGTTCATGAAACCAAAAGGAAAAAAAGAAAGAAAAAAAGAAGCAAAGCTCCAAACGAGTGTGTTTTAAATGGGTTTTGGAATCATTGGGAGCTGAAAACCATTACACACGTCAAAATAAATGGTTATATTGAAAATGGAAACAAAGTAGATGACCTTAATTTCCACCGACACATTGATAATCATGTGGAAGAAAGTGCAACACTTGAATTACCTTTTTCTTGTTCCCAATTCAGATCAA
Source organism: Juglans mandshurica (assembly GCA_022457165.1). Lineage (NCBI taxonomy): Eukaryota > Viridiplantae > Streptophyta > Magnoliopsida > Fagales > Juglandaceae > Juglans > Juglans mandshurica. Next base: position 37,323,453 of record CM039621.1, read on the forward strand.
CTTGGAAAACAAGAGCCTTTGGAGTGATCTTCCCCTCTCTCTATATATAATTCATCTCCAAATATTATAAGATGTTGAACCAACCTCTCCACCAGCCTTTTCATTATATATTGGAGATTTGGTACAATCAAAATTCAAATCAGTTTAAAAAAAACAAGTACCCTTTCTTTTATTAAAACCAATGAGCTTGATCTTGTGTTGGGTTTTGGCCTACACTTCAAACTCACTCAACCTCTTTCCTTTTCCAATAGACAGCAAAACTAGTCATGGCGCTTCAATATTAGAATTCTTCATCTCTCTCTCTCCATGATTAATTGAGGTTATGTTTAGATACAGAAACGGTTTCATCTTATTTCATCTCATCTCATAATTATAATTTTATCAAATTTTTACACAAAATATAATAAACAATTCAATATTTTCAAATATCAAAATAATAATAATATTAAAAAATAATATTTTCTTCAATTTTTAATTTTTATTTAAAACTATCTCATTTTATCTCATCTCACTGTCCAAACATCATTACAAAAGTCTTGAGATCATATATTAAAGTGTAGAATTCTTAGTGGGAAAAGAAATAGAATAAAGATCAGTAGCAATTGTGTGGTGTCAGACACGAATGGTATTTCAGGGCATTGTATATCTTATATTATATTATATTATATTATATTATATTATATTATATTATAATATATATGGCCTGACTATGAAGGAACAGAACATTTCATACAAATTTTGGCAAGATCCAAGACAGCGAGTTAACACATTTTCAATTATTGTAGGGCTACCTACCATACAATTAGGAGATGAAGAAGCTCTAATCAACGCATTTTTTTATATTTTATTATATTTTCAATAGTCCAAATGATTATATATATAATTTGCCACCATTTATTACTTTACAGAACCCCTTTTTTTTTTTTTTTTAATTTGTCGACTTTTATACTAATTATGCAGAGTAGGTCACCCTCCATAATGATCAGAGGGGGTTCAAAACTCTAACTTAGGAAAGAAGAGAAGTACCAAGTCATGATTATATATAGGACCATATATATAATTTCATTGGCATCAAAACAATGACTAACTTACATGATATACAAACCAATTAATACAACACTTTTCATTTTAAGACCTGGGATATATATATAATTTCAACTAAATACTATTAAATGTGTTATATATATATATATATATATATATATATATATATATATTAAAGGCCATATTTGGTAGTCTCAAGAGGTTCAAGGATAAGTTATAAAAGGCCATATTTTTTCTAGACTATTTCTTTAGATCAAATGTCAAAGTTGAATAAAATATTGTTATAATATTATTTTTTAATATTATTATTATTTTAAAATTTGAAAAAATTGAATTGTTTATTATATTTTATATAGAAATTTAAAAAATTGTAATGATAAGATGAGATGAGATAAAACCGTTTCTATATCGAAATAGAACTAAATCTACATCATCTTCAGAGATGTGTCCAGTACTTCATCATCATCGCAATGAGACTTTCGAAAGTAGTAGCTACAACTTGCTTTTCACTCCTTTTTATCGCTTAGCCTTTTGTTCATTTTTTTCCTCAGTTGTACAACAAAAGACTTGACCAAGACTCGTATTAGTTGGGATTTTAATCCTACTCCACTCACCCACTTCTTTTGCTCTCCTTACCCTTCTCTTTTCCTTCCTCATACATCATCTATCCCATGGCTGCAAAGCTAAACCAAGTCCTCTCCACTCTCTTCTTGGCCTTGATATTTCTGAGTTTTCTCGGGACGACAAGGCCCGACGACTCCAGCTGCCCGTATCCGTGTTATCCACCTCCTACTGGCCCCGGCAGTACAACAACTCCGGCAATCACGTTGCCGCCTCCGCCGCCATCTCAGGTCGTTTCATACCCACCTCCAGCTGGATACAACCCTACACCGGCAGGATATTTACCATACTACTCTCCACCGCCCTATGGTACTTCGTATGGTTCCCCTCCCCCTCCTGACCCCATATTGCCCTACTTCCCTTTCTACTACAAAAAACCTCTCCATCGGACTGACGACTCTGCAGCAACCACTACTCTTGGAAGATCAGTAATCATGATTGTTACGGCTAATCTTCTTCTGTTTGTTTCCATTTTTTCTTTCCATGTATTCTAGAGAAAACTTGTATGTTTAATTACTTTTATATAAGCTATTTCATTATGAAATGAAAAGTTGATGAATTTCAATGTTATGTGAGAAAGAATCTGGCAGAGATATTCTTGTCAAGTGTTAAGTTGCAGAAATGTGAAGCAATGGTTATCAGGTGAGAGAAGAGCTTGTGCGGAGGATGACGAGGGCCCAAGAGCCTGACTTTTTGTTTGGGAATGTAAAGGAATATTTTATTTTTCCCTCCCTTTTGTCTAAAGATTTGAGTAGCATTTCACAACCACTAGATTACATCACCTGTTTTGTATGCGTGCTTAGTGGACCACAATGGGGTTGAGGAGAAGCCGATCGAGGAACCTTTGGGAATTGGGATTCCAATTCCTACTTTTCTTTCTTTGTTTCTTTCTTCGATCTTTTCCCCAAGTTTTTTCGTCTGGTTTTCTATTAGTTCAGCATTAAGTTAAACCTAAATTATAATCTTTGCTCACGTCATGGGAATGAGTCATAACATTGTTAAGTATATACGCCATAGTTTGTATTAAAGAGCAAAGAGTCCATGGGGCACACAATTTCCTGGGTTCCCGGCCGGAATTCGGATGAACAGTCCCGGAGAAATCCAATAACAGAGGTTGCAAGCATACTTCTTCCGATGGTGAATACTAGCGAGAAATAATATTAATGTTGTTACAAACTATATTTTGCTTCAGAAAGGTTAACTATAAATGAAAAAGGTTAAAAAAATTGGTCTTTTCAAATTAAGCACAATTCCCTACTGTTCGTGACATGATCTCTCACCAATTAAAACTATACTCTATCTGAAGAATATGATCTCCTTTGTTAGGTAAGTATCTTATCTAAATGTTAAACCAACGTCAGCGTATCGCAAGTTTTTTTGTGGCTTCATTGGACAAACGACTCTGCAGCAACCTCTCTTGGACGATGATGATCAATAGTCACGATCCCCACGTACGGCTAATCTTCTTCTCTTTTTTTTATATAATTTTTTATTTCTGCGCACTTTAGTGAAAATTTAGATTTGACGTTATTAGTTTGATCTATTGCACGAGAAAGAATTTGGCAAAGATATTCATGCAACGTGTTTTGTTGCAGAGATGTGAAGCAATGGTTATGGAGTGAGAGAAGACATTGAGTGGGATGATGACCCAACAGCTTGAATTTTTGTTTGGTAATGACAAGGAAAATACGTTGTGTAATCGATTATGTAATGGAATGGATTGTCTAAACGGATTGTGTAATCGAATGATCATAAAATACCGATCAAAGCATTATGACAAAATAGCAAAATAGGGGAAAAAAAGGTGCCATGTACCTTTGTTGCAGAAATGCCAATATTCGATCCATGCTAATTAATCGTCAGTAGATTGACTGATAGACTTTCGATGAATATTAGAATGATTTTCCTTCACTACTTCAGAAATTCATCAACTCTCTGAACTGGATGAGATGCGATCGTTTCGGCCGAATCAATGCCAATGAAAAGTCTCTACAGATCCACACAAAAGTGCCTAATCATCTTCTCCTAGTTCTCAGTATGATGTGATCTGAAGATGAATATTATTCAGGTAGCATGTAGTGAACATGAATAGGCAGCCATACAGAATGTATGTATATCAAAATGCTAAATACAAATCTAATTACCTTATGATTATTGCAATAAACTGAAAACTCTAATTTGTCTTCCACATATTTGGTGGCAAGATCATGCTCTTCCTCAAACACGTCCACCATTGTCATCTATTCCAGCTACATCTTTACGTTACACTACGCATACATAAATAATGACAGCGATAATGATGAGGGGAATTAAATGCTAACCTCAATCTTAATTTCTCACATTTGCGTTATGGACACACCTCCTACCACCTGGTAGCTTGAGATCGCCCTGTGCTTTTTATTAATTTTGTATGGTGACAAACATCTGATTTCAAGTATTTGCGGTGGTAGCTTGGGGCGGAGAACATATATCAGGAGACGATCCGTGCTCAAGAGGCAACACCAACGGCTAGATTCCTTATTTGAGAACCACTACCAATGCCAATGCCTTTCATGTCCTTCTTGGCAATCTCTTTGCTACTTCTCTGCCCACCCGTTTTCTGCTTCCCCTCAACTCTTCGGCCTTTCATCACCTTATGACTTTCCGACACATGATGTTTATGCACACTAGTATCCCTTTCCTTTACTCGTTCTTTCCTCCCTGAAATCTCATTTCCAGCTGTAGCTTCTGGGGAACAGCTTTGGTTGCCATATGGAGCCTGAGAGGCTGCATTGACTTCCAAGTCCTCACCTGTGGGGCAGTTGGTCGCCTCTGAGGCATCAATTGGTTCAGTTGTGTTTACCGATTCACAGGTAGACAAGGCTTGGTCATTTCCTTCCTTCAGACATGATTTTGAGCTGCCAGCAGCTCTGCTCCCTGGACTAGTTGACTTATTTCGTGCTTTATTAACTTTGTTGTTACTTGATTGTGCCTGACAAATCGTAAGGATTTCCAACATCAGGACAATATTAGGCTTCATTTGTCACCAAATTAACATCTAAAAGGCTCATTATATACAGATATGAAATACTTCAGCTGAAACGAAAAACGAATCTAAGAAAGATTAAAGAAACATAGAACAACAGCGCAACAGGATTGTGATAAAAAAAATAAAAAATGTCATGGGGCAGATACTACCGCGAGAATGATTTCACATGCCGAAGATGACATGTATACATGGGTAAACTCAGAACATAGCTGGATTAAGTTGTCTTAATCCTAGTATTTTCTTTCTTTAGAAGTTTTCAAAGTTCTTCCAGTAGTAATCCATAAACATTTCAGTTTATTTTTTAAAAATTTTCAAGTATCAAGCCCCTCTTTTGATTGATATGCTTATTTTGCTTCACAAGATGTTCTTAAGGCTTCATATTCTTTCACCAATGTTCGTTGTCATGTGATCCCTGCATGTTAATTTCAGAAATCCCAGTAGAATCAATAATCTTTAAACCTTTGGAATCACAAGCATTAGCTGAAAGCCAATGGTCTTCTAATTTCACTTGCTTGTGGGTGAGAATTTCAACCACGCTGAGTGTCCTATATATCAAAAGTGAAGAAGGTGGATTTCCCTAGTTATGTTGGATAGATTGTTGTAGAGTAATGATATATACTACACTCCTATCCCACTTCCATCCCACTTTGTAAATTTGTAAAGTAACACTTGCCATCACCTGTAGATCATCTCTTAATTTATTCAAAGGTTGATGGGCAATGTCACCTCATCATAGTGGGATAATGGTGGGATGATGGTGTGGTATATATAGAATTTTCCTCTTTTATGATAATCATATACCCACCCAAAAAGGGAATGAGAAAACCAAGTCATAGCAGAAATATACCTTTTTCCCATCTGACCTTGGAGATACAGCCGCGTGATAAAAAGAAGGCATTGGCGTTGCTTTAAAGTTTAGGCTTCTCCGGAATTGTTTTATCTCAGCTTCTGTCTTTTCCTGCAATAAGAATAGCTGAACCCAGTAAGATGGATACTATTCGGTCCCTATCTGCTTCATCGTTGTTAAGAAAATTACATAAAATAAATCTTACTTGAAAATTTACAAGTTTGAGTTTGGAAAATGTTTTTAACAACACCACATTTAAAAATACAAAGAAAAAAGGGAAAAAAGAAATCTGAGCATTCTCAACAAGTTACTCATATGATCTAGTATCACACAAGCCTTCAGCCAGCTGTATAGGGTTCTTGGTTAGGATCTCGCTAATCGAGTCATTTTCCTGATGGCCAAGACAGCACCAGGATGGTTTGAATGATATCACGGTCTCTTTTTAACCAAAGCGGCAAATGATCGATTAAAATTTTCAGTAAATAACAAAAAACTACCAATTAGATGATCCAATATACCTGTGTTCTTGCTTGGACCTGATTCATCTCAGCCTCCTTGGCATGCATTTTTCGCTCCAACTTTGTATAGAACTGAATTTGATGAAGTCAACAGAGGTGTAAGCTACACAAAGTCTGATCCCTAAAATCAAGCAAAATAAAACTAAAATTACAGCATTCTCGCTTGCCTCTTTCCTTCTTTCTGCTCGTTCATCGCTTTTGAAACTGAAAGCTGCAGCACCTGACCTGACATCTGCCTTTGTTGAAGTCACAGTACGATTGAGCCTATAAAGATAATTATATGAAATTTCAGAAGCTAAATCTTTAAACAATACGAGTATTGCTAATGACATTGACAATAAACCTGTGTGGTGCTTGATGTCCTCTCGTTTCAGCCTTTGTTGGAAAAGGTTGATATTCGCCAACTTTCTTTCTCCTTGAATCTTTTTCACCACTGCAACTAGAAAAGCATCAGGCTTGAGGTTTAAATCAGTAAACCATACAGGTTTTCCACTTCCAAGAAACAATAAGTACCTTTTATTGTCTTGCATTAATTTTGCTTTCTGACTTCTAGAATCCTGTGCAAAAAAGGCCGAGCAATGACAAGAAAAAGAAGAAGATTACTCAGTAAAATATCCTATTGACTTCTAGATATATTGGCATTGTCAAAGCTTACCTCTAAGATTGGAGTTATCTGCATAGCAGATGTAGTTGGAATGTCAGTTTTTACTGAAATCTTTTCTAGAAGATTACTCGGTAAATATCCTGAATTGACTTCTAAACATATTGGCATTGTCAAAGCTTACCTCTAAGATTGGAGATTTCTGCATAGCAGGTGTAGTTGGAATGTCAGTTTTTACTGAATTCTTTTCTGGATTCGTTCTTAGGGTACTCTCTCTTTCTCTTCTATTTGGAGTTTTTGCAGGATCTTTAGCCGCAGCGCCAGAAATATCTGTCAGGACTAGAGCAAGATTCGCCTGACACTTCTCTTTGGGCTTCAAAGTTCCGATTTCCATTGCAGCCCTCAACTAGAGTTAGAAAATCAAGGAGTTAATCCAGATGGTAAAATACTTGAGAAAAGCTAAGTGATGCAAGCGTAATGCTGCGATACTCATTTGAAAATGAGAAACACCTCCAGAGCATGTCTGCAGATTCTACTACATTTTAATCTTTATTTCAGATTATGACTCCCTATTGGCTATCAAGTGATTGCTTTTATAAAACAAAGAACCATAGAGAAAGATATGAAAATTTTAATTATGTCTAGTCTTGAATATCCAAACCTTTGGAGAAGGATGCCTCCCATGTTCCAAGTGAGTTTTTTCTGATTTCACAGAGGGTCCTGTCTTGGGGGATGGATCGATGTCTTTTGGTGAGTTTTCAGTATTGAAAATGTCACAATCAAGGTTCTGATTTACTTCAATAACCGGTTCGTCATTAACTAAGGATTTAGATGATTCATCAGCATTTACAGCATCATCATTAAGAGTTTGATTTACTTTGATCTCAGGTTCATCATTAACTGAGAGAAAATTGTCAAACACATGCATCTCTGATTCATCCTTAACTGAAAGAAGTTCGTCAAACCCAGTTTCAGTTCGTTGTGTTTCCTCAGCATTAGCATCTTCAGCAGCACCAACCAAAATATCAGCACTGTTCAAAGCAGGTTCCATCTGAGGAACAGAGAATGGAACCTCTGGATTTTCTGTTTCGTTTCCTGTCACTTCATACTCTCCTTGATACTCTGAACCTTCAGGGCTCTCATCAAAGTGAGCATAATGTCTACCTTCATTTACATGCCCGGATTCGTCCCTGCTCTCCAAGACATCATTTTCACTGGTTTGATACTCCTTTTCGTTATGGAACTCAGATGAATTCGGACGAAGTAAACCTTTCTTTTTGAAATGAGCTTCAAAATAAGCTTTCTTCTCGATAACTGAACCTGGTTTCGAGCATTTCTCAACCTCTTCAAGGTACCTATTATGTGAGAAAGATGACCTCCTCTCCCACGATAAGGATTCCTTTTCAAACCTTCCAAATGATATAGAACCTGAGTGCAGAGAATCTGCCTGCTTATGTCAATGAAATAGCTGTTAGAACGAGAATAAATGGAAAAAATATAACCAAGAGAGAAATAACTAAAATTATATCTTTAAATTCATCCAGTTTTCCGCTAAACCAAAATTTCTAAAATTTCTGGTGAAAAGGGAAAGAAAGAAGACAATCTATTAAGGTATCAGCATATCCAATATAAAGGAATGCTTGGATTTTGTCATGATCACAATGCCAAGCACAGCTATAGTGAATTAAGAACACAATTCAGCGAGCAGGAAAAAAACCGTGATTAGATATATGATAGATGGAAAAAGAAATGTATAGATCAAAAAATATAAATGCCAAACAACTACATTCTTTGCTGTAGCTTAAAGCAGAAAGCAAATGCATTGCAATGGACCATCTTGACCAGGGAGGTGAATACTTTTTATGCTTGATAGAAATAAAGAATGGTTATTAGTAAGAGCATCTATCTATTTGGAAGGGAAGACAGTAAATTCTGAAAACTCTATATATAGAGCCGATTACAAATTTTAGAGTTATTCTATTCTCAAGCCGGTGATCCACGTCACTTACATGGTACTATTTGATTGAGCTATAAGATTCAAATGTTAATTTTTTTTTCAAATCTAATTATCCAGCGTAAGCATTTTAATGTTATCCACACCAACTTATAAATAGAATTTTTCATCCATTAATTATGATCGGTCAACCTTTTTGTTCCCCATACAATTCTGCCAGACTCAAGTTTCTACTACTAATCGATTGCTAATTCAAGAGTACTTTTTAAAGCCCATTTTTCCTAAATAAATTTGAATCTGGGTTGTAAATACTTTACAGAATATCAAGTAAATCAAACACAAGCACACCAATTCAAAGATCCACCATGTAAATGACGAAGAACAAAACTTATAAATTGGATGCTCGGTAAGAAAAGAATACCTGTAAGCCGAAGCTATACGATTCTTCGATATCTCCCGCCATTATCAGCAAAACTTAAGCCTCAAACACACTCCCTAACCGCCGCTGATCCAAATGACTGGTCGTCAGTAAATCTTATTATACCGGCAATGAAAATTACACACATAGACAGAGAGAGAGAGAGAGAGAGAGAGAGAGAGAGAGAGAGAGGGAGGATATCAGGTACCTTAAACGCGCATTTTCCAAAGAAACGTTGAACTAAGAGCTTAAACACTGAAAGGAATCTTGAAAACAGCAGATTTATAGAAATGGAGGGGAGGAAGTTTGGTATAGAATGAAATATGAATGGAAAAGGAATATGGAGGAAGCGTGTTTGAGAGTGAAAGGACAGAAGCACAAAACACTGTTTTCTTCTCTTTTTTTAGTTGAAAGCAAGCTTCGAGATCCTCTCCTCCTCCTTCCTTCTTCTTCTTCTTGTCGCCGTTCTTCTTCTGAGAGAGAGAGAGAGAGAGAGAGGCTTTCGATGTCGTTGTCAGTGGTTTGCAGTGCAATGTCATAAATCTAATCTTAAATCTAAAGGGCTTTGCTTCATTTTATACATAAATAAATATAAAAAGACATCAAAAGCTTTGTCAAATCGGTCAATCATGTGCTAGTTGTCCTTTTTTTGTCTTCTTTTGCTCTGCACTTAGCAGGCCCATTATTTCGTGGATTTTAATTTCTCCATTAAAACTCATTTATGTCTTATTTATTTTTCTATTAAGATCATCACCTAACAAGCACTTATCGAAGATTATCCTTTTTCCTTGAATCTGTACAATTCGTTTAATCAATCAAGAATTATTGTTGGTTTCCCTTCAAAAGAAAATTAGATATTGCATGTTTATACATTAGAGAAAAGAAGCAACATCATGTTGTGATAGCTTATTTTAGAGCCATGGTTGGGAATAAATTTATATTTTTTTCATAAATTTTTAATTGAAATATTTTAAAGAATTAGTAAATAGATGATACACCATGTGAGTTTGGCTTTATTTAATATTATAAAAACTCTATGTAGAGTAACTTGTACGTATTCATTATGCACTCCACTAATGTGATTGACTGCGTCACATTTTTTAATATAAAATAATTATTTTGGTCAATCACATTAGTAGAGTATGTTAAGAGTACGCACAAGTGATTATGTGTAACAAAACTCTTAATACACACAATTCATAGATAATATTTAATATTGTGAGATGGTATTTATAAAAAAGTTTATCTCTTTTGAATTATAGATGAAGATTGACTTCTCATATTATATATTACGATTTTTGTTCTAAAAAGACCTATACTCATTTATTCACTTTACATAGATAGATAGAGACAGAATTTTATGTAGTTTTGGACATGAGATTGTTCATATTGATTGAAGATTAAAAAAAAAAAAAAATGCCCCCAAGTTTAGTTATTTTAATTGAAAAATAAAGTTTTCATTATATATATATATATATATATATATATAGTCTTGGTTTAACTAAATAAAATTAATTGTGAAGGAAAAAATGAGCTAATGAGATTTGTCAGCCAGTCCCACATTTTATTAGGTCAGGGAAGACAGGACCCACTGATGGAAATGAACTTTCAGTGGGACCCCAAAACTTTATGGAAGAATGATGGGATCAATGGATTTGATTCAATCATTACCACCGTTCGATTTGGATCCATTGGATTTTAATCATAAATAAATAAATAATAATGCTCAAATCTCAGGGTGGGGTCCGGTAATCCTAATTAGGGACAAACTTCGATCCTGTGTGTGCATGTGCATGGGCCCTGCCGTGTCTCACTCTACCAAACAAATAGATGGGTCCCGGGCCGGGGCCGCCCACGGCAGTGCTGAACCAAGTTCGGATCCCGACTCGTGCACTTGCATCGACCTTTCACGTGTGCCCTTGGGTCCCCAGGCCCACCTAATAATAAATTTCAATTACTTTACTTTCTCCATTAATTTGGGATAAAGCAACACAACAATACTACCTTTTAAGAATCAATTGGTCATTTCTTGGTTAAAACGTGGCTAGAAAAAGCATCTTTTAAGTAGTTTATATAATAGAATTTTTATACATCTCACCTTGAGTTATCTATAAAATTAGTTTATGAGATAGATAGCGTACTTTATTCAGTAGCTCTAACTACTTTAACTATGTTTTTAACCAGCTCAATGTTAATGCTCTTAAGGCTTCATTTGAATAATGGAAGTATTTCATCTCATCTCATATTATCTAGCCATTATAATTTTTCTAAATTTCTACACAAAATATAATAAACAATTCAATTTTTTCAAATCTCAAAATAATAATAATATTAAAAAATAATATTCTAACAATATTTTATTCAACTTTCAATTTTTATCTCAATTCATCTCATCTCATCTCAACTCACTATCCAAACTGCACCTAAGTGTTGTTGTGAAAAAATGATATTTGCAATCTTAGGGTATGTAAGTCTTGTGCACTTCATTTAAAAAAATTTAATAAATATGGAATTCATATTAAAAAAAGTATTTTTTTAAAAAACAAAACCTACTTTTTTTCAAAAAGAACACCGAGGTTGCACATTATAATATTGTATCTAATATTTCTTGCTCGTTGTTGTGAATGCAATGGTAGTTTTTTGTTCACATAGCATTTGCTTCTCTCTCACTACAACAAATTTGATTTTTAGAGACAAAATTTTTTAGAGATAGATTTTTTTTCATCTCTAAAAATAATTTTTTGAGACAAAACGTAAACATCATCTAAAACTGTAATTATTAAAAATATAGTTCGAACTTTCGAACGGTAGTATCTAAAGACGAAATAGTTCGTCCCTAAAAATATTTGCTCTAAAAAATGCGGCAATCAAACTTTTTGTTGTTCGCACGTAAATTTCTCAAATAACACTGCGAAAATCAATCCCTAATAAAACAAGTTATTCCCTCCTTCCTTCGTTTTTCACTCTTGTTCTCCTGCTCTCCATTTTCCTCTCTTTCTATTGTCATCGCCAATGCTCTAGCCTCTAGTCACCACCTTCGTCTCCAACATCCGGCCAACCACTAAAGTAAGCTTTCCTCATTTCTCTCATTCTCCCACGCTACTTTCTTATCTCTCTCTTTTCTCTCACTCTCACTCTCTGTGTCGGTCTACTTTGGTATTGCCATTGTTTCCTTGCGCCACCAACATCGTCCGCGTTCACCATGTCACCTGCGGTAAGCTTTGTTCTTTCTATCATTTTCTTTTATTTCTCCCTCAAAACAGAAGTTATTGCTTTGCTTTTGTGAATTTCTTGAGTTTTTTAGTTATGAATTTTGGATTTTAGGGCTTAGCATGAGAGAAGTATGCTTGGCCAGCTATGCATGGATTTGGGGATTTTTGTGCTTACGGGCTACTCTATTATTGCCACTGGCTCCTTGCGCCACCACCATCGTCCGCGTTCACCAAGTCACCTACGGTCAACTTTGTTCTTTCTATCATTTTCTTCTATTTCTCCCTCAAAACAGAAGTTATTGCTTTGCTTTTGTGAATTTCTTGTGTTTTTTAGTTATAAATTCTGGATTTTAGGGCTTAGAATGAGAGTTGTGTGCTCGGGCTATGCATGGATTTTTGTGTTTACGGTTTGATCTGAAATCATTAGCAGCAAAGGAAGACCATATGGTATGTTTCTGAACCCTATGTTAAAAAAAATAGGAACTTTACATTTTCCAGAAACGTCATCTACTGCCTTAACCAATTTCCCTAGAAAATCCTAGTATTACATGAAATCTCTTTAAGCCTCCTATATCTGATAGTATCTTGAAACTTCTAGTTATTAATTTTGATTTTGTACTAAGAGTTCCCTTGGATTACCTTATCTATACATGGTTGTAGTTGGTGGGGTCGTGTATGCGGGATTTTACTCTCAAGAGGTTTTTGAAGGGCTTCCTTACCTAGGTGAGGTTCCACTTCCAAAAGAAAAAAATTCTTTTTCTTTACATTATTAATCTGGTGGAGTGGTGTGTATTTTAGCTTTTCTTTTCATAATTTAGAGAAATCTATACCATCTTGAAGTTCCAATTTTAAATTTTTTTGACCCTAGCTTGATGAATAACACCGATGCCACTTGGAGGTCAATAATGTGGTTGCTAAGAGTTGAACTTGATGATTTGCGATTTCAGAGTATGTTGTTTTAGCATTATTGATCTTGGTATGTAGCAGAAGCAGAGCCATTAAACTTTTTTCAGTCCTAAACTAACAAATTGATTTGTTCTGATTGTTGCAATATTTGATGGTTTTCAGGTGATTTTGAAATTATCAAGAGCATGCCTGGTGAACATTAATACAACCATTCCTTGCATATCCAATGATTTTTTTTTTTTTTTTGTTTATATGTTTTTTTAAGTTAGTAAATGGCTCAAGGCAAAGCTTTGATGTTAACTGAAATAATTTGAGTAGCGACGAAGTTGCCTCCAAGGTGTTTTTGATAGTATTGTGGTTGGGACTATATGTTTTAGTTTGTACGAGTACAAAATCATATGAAAGACTTGGATCTTTGTTTCCATATCTTCATTTCTCTCCAAAGCTCTATTTATAGAAGCTACCAGACAAGTCTCTCCAAATCTCTTCTTCCATAGTTGTTTATTTTATGAATTTCTATCCATACGATTGTGCCCCTTTTCCTAGCTTAGTTGTTTATTTGAAGCCAAATCTATAAAGGCTTTCAATGGTTTGTTTATTAATCACTTTGAGTTGTTTTTTTGAAATTAGAGTTGTTGGATTATATAATTATTACTAGTGTGGGGTTGATATAATTCAGTGACCTGGAATTAAATGAAAGTAGTATGTTTTGCTTGAATTGGTGCAATTAGATGAAATAATTTAATTATAATTTGATTATCAATATATGGTGCAATTAATTTGCTTAGGGTCTTCATGATATCTATGATATTTTATACTCAAATATTTTTCTAGGTATGGTTGATCAATTTTTTTAGGTATAGTTGATCAGTTAGGAATTTCTTTTTTTTTTGGTTGTAGAGAAACAAAACATACATTCTTGTTATTACTCATAACAATGGCCATAAGCCACTACAACAATTTTAGTAAAGCCATTCCTTGCATATCCAATGATTTGTCTCTAATTTGTTTTCTTAATTTGAGACAATTTTGTTGTAGTGACATTTACATACTATGATTAAATTAAGAAAACATATATTTAGGAATTTTTTAATAAAGACATCTAGCACACTGTTGGATAAGATTCTATAATAGTAAATAATTATTGATGTTTTAATATTTTTGTAACTATAATAAATCTCACAGTAAATAATACATACGTTGGCACATCAAATTCGGTAGCAGAATTTATAAGTGCTAGCTACTACAAGCCGAAAAATCCAAGACTGTTGTAATAATGATCTACAAAACAAACTGCACACAGGACTACTCCCCTCTCTCCTTCACAAAGAACTCCTATCAAAGGTCTACCTCTTGATCTCCACCATAGCTCATGGTCTCAACTCTCTCACAAAACCCACAAACTATCCTCATCATTCATCATTTATCTTCTTCTTCTTCTTCTTGATCCCCTCTCTTCAATTTACTAGTTTTATTTTTGTTCTTTCAAGCCATTGAATGCAAGATCTACCGCATTTCATTCTTCCCACAAACACACACACACACTACCAATGAAAGCACGTTTTATGAATTCGATCAAGTTAATTAGACCTAGCTAGAGCTTTGATGGGTAATCTACTTGCAAAGAACTAATTAAAGATAACGAGTACCACATTTGACAAACATCAACAAGTTTTCTTCTTATTTTCTTCAAATTTCGAATTTTGATTCAAGATCAATATATATATATATATATTTATATATATCATCTTTGAAAAAAAAGTTGTTGATAGTTGTCAAATTTGAAGTATCATTTTCCAAAGATGATATTGGTGACAAGATATCGATGCACCAATTGTCTCTACAAGCTGTCGCGGTGAACCATATTATATATAATTTGATAATGACTTAACCTAATGTCTTTATTTCATCCAATTAAGACCTAAAAAACAATGATCAGATGCCTTAATATATAAGGCTATTATATATGGTTAAAATATATCATTTTAAAGCCCACTGAGTCTCAGCCCAATACTCGGCTCGAAGGCCACCAAATGATCTGCGTAAGGGGCGAGTCATCTATTGGGGTGTATGTCGAGAATGGTTTTGGAGTTGAAAAATATGTTTGCTTGATGTGCGCTCGAGCGAAGCTCAACCCGTGAGTTCACTCGACGTGTGCTTGACAGTGAGCTCAAGCGAGACACAAACCCTAGTCTCGCTTGAGTCCCGCTTGAGCCAATGTTGATTTGTTTGTTTGCTCGAGACGTGCTCAACACGCCGCTCGAGCAAAAAACACAGATTTTGCAAATTAGGATTTTCAGCGTCGTTTGCTATATATTTTGTCATATTTGACTTGTGTTGGACGACTTTCAACATATTTTGAGAGAACAATTATTTAGTGAATGCATATTGTGTGAGAGAGCAAAAAGTCGAGTATAATTTGAGATTGAGTGGTTATAATCTCATTTGGTTAATAAGATTTCTGCAGTTCTATGGATATAGGCAATTTGCCAAACCACGTATATTATACGTTGTGTACTTGATTGTGATTGTTTTTACTTTATTTGTCATCGTTAGTGTGTGTGTGTGTTTTGCACAACATTACACAACATCATCTACCAAGAAAAGGAGTCAAGTAGTCAACAAGACAAGTCAGCCTGCGACAGCGTTCAGAACCCAGATACCTGCACAGATCACAGCGAAAAATGTGGACAATCCTTGATCCATCGACATCAGATCATCTACGGCCCATAGGGGACATGCGCAAAGTCAGGAAATCACGCCGAATTAATAACGCTACTACCAAGCTATACACCACATTTATGGTGCCGTCGGAGAAGTCACGCCACATTAAAGAACTCTGACAACAGAGGGGGCATGAACTCATTGGAAACAAAGACGATTTGCACCTCCTTCAACCTGCAGTATAAATTGCAAGCTCCAGGTACGAGAAAGCTCTCTAATCCCTAGATTACTTTACGTATTTACAAACTTCCAAGAATACTTACTAACTTTGGCATCGGAGGTTCCCGGCCCCAAGGCCGCCCTTTCTTAGTTGCACTCTCTTTCATCTTTTGCAGACCCATTTCGAAATACTCGAGTTGCCGGATCCTGGCCTAAAAGTATGCGAAACATGACGTTAACATGAGTAATTAATTAGAAAGTAACTTTCTAGGATTTATCTAGGTACATAGTTTTGATTCGTTTGAAGGTGTATATTATATGCATGCATGCGTTGTAGTGTGGAGTTGGATGAACATTTAACGTACATAGCTGGAAACTTACTCCCCATTCCCCAAGGGGACTTCTAACCAGATTGCACACAGCTGATCATTATAATGAACATACTGCCTAATCTAGTATGTATGTGTTTTTCTCCTGTATTTTATAAAGTGCATATAATATTAAATTTGTAAAAGAAAAATAATCAAGAGACAATATTGATGGTATATCGATATTGAAATAAAGTTGATAATTAAAAAAGATAATATTGAAGCAAAATAAGACCCCACCATGTGGAATCAAATAATAATATATATTGTCAAAGATCTAATCTAACCTATAAAATCAAATTTGGTAAGGGCCGGCCGGGACCATATTATAAGGCAAGTCTATTATAAATATATATATATATATATATATATATATATGTTTTTAAAGGGTATATATGGGAGCCTCTGCATATCGAGTTCCTCATATTTCACTTCACTTCCACTTCAGTTTCCCTAAGTCTCGAATCTTCTTCCCCTTACACAGAGTCATCCCTTCGTCTTCCTCTATCTCTTCCTCAAAAAACCCTAACATACTACATGCTCACTTGTTTGTCGGTCATGAATATTAATGTTTTAAGAAAGAGTGGCGGAAGATCATACACATGTAGACATGCACTTATACTCATCCTTGATTGTCTTGTTTGATCCAATTGAATATTGGTTTATATATAGAAGATGATCTTATTCACAAACTGCGCGCTCCATATTTGTCCATATTTCTTATTAAATCACGCAAAAACTATTTATTTATTGTTAGTTATGACTTACGAAAATGATTATTTTTGGTCAAATTTAGTCTATTCTCATCACAAATAATATTTTTTGTTGGAAATAACTTGTCACAAATGTTTATTTTTTTAGCCACGCGCTACCACAAGAGGAGCTCTATTACTGTCACACGCGGCATTTCTTGGATCATGGCCACCGATTTCTTCAGACTCCACTGTCCGCCGTACTCTCAGGGTGGTGCATGTCCCTCACGCCATCACAGTCTCTGTGTTTGCTTTTTTGATTTCCTCTAAGGGTAAAAATGTGGATCTACAACTTTTCAAGATGTATTTCGCTATTTTCCTATGTATCTTTTACGTTTTCTGTTATTTCATTTGTTTTAGTATCTTGGACACTTTGTTCATAAAGTGAAAGTCATCCCCTCTTCTGGAGGGTAGGGTTTGAAATCTTTGTTTTAGACAGAGTGTAGTCTCTCATACGATTTGTCTGTAGAGAGTTATAGAAATTAAGAACATGATACCAGTCACAAAGGAATGTGTGTACTGGTGGAGCCCCAACCATGAGTAGTTGGCTTGTAATCTAGATTTTTTCCTGTATGTATTAGTCACAGCTGTAACTTCGCTTTCATGAATGAATGAAATCATTTTCCCATAAAAAAAAATGTTTATTTTTTCTTAATATAGCTAGTGACGGCAATTTACCTAAAATGCTTAACATGATATAAAATCTTCTGCATCAAGTGATAATTTAACATGATATTAATTAAAGTAATAAACATTAATATTTGCTTCGAATCAAAACTTCACACTTTACTCTCATTTCATTTTCAAGTGTTGGACAATTTATTACAAAGAAGTATAACCCATACTTAAGAGAAATAATATAATTTAAATAGCTAAATTATTTGTTTATTCTCATTACTTTAAACTTTTTAACAGAGTACTGTTACATGCATGATACACCTCATGGGTCCTAAGATTTGCATGTAATAAAAAGGAAACCTACTTCTGTGTTTTAATTTAGTTCGTAATGATCAACTAAATAAAAAGGAAATGTAGGTATTTTTTTTTTAATCTTTTCCTCCCCTAATTAACCTAGTAATTATAAGCTACCACTCGCTGGCAGCATTGACAAGGTTCTAAGCACTGCAGATCATCAATGGTGATTAAACCATGCACACTATTTTCTGGATATGCTTCTGAGAAAAGATCCACTCTTTGTTAACTCCCTCACTGGTTTATCAGTGAGTCTAATCATATTGTAGGCCAAACCACCAAGTATGGTCCCTACCAATGGCCCTAGAATATATACCCAGAGTCCCTTGTATATGTGCACCAGAAGAGCTGGCCCTACGCTCCTTGCAGGGTTCATAGATGCCCCAGATACTGGCCTGAAAATTTAAATCGTAAACCAATTAAAGATCGAAGTTTTCTGAGAAATTTTGCATTAAAGTTTCAAGTGTTTGCTATATGGCCGGAATTAGAAGCTAGCTCATGTATTGGAAATTACCCGGCAACAAAGACGTTTAAGGTTATTGTCATTCCTACAGCAATTCCTGCCAACTCTCCAATCTGCAACAAGATAATTCGCCAATTCTCAAACCTTCACCAGATCGGAAGTATAAAGCAATATTAAGCATATATATTAAAGAAGAAGGAAGAAATAAGAGACATGAAAAGTTACTAACTGCTCTATTATCTGTGGAAACGCCGGAAATAACAAACATCAAAAGAAAGGAGATGATGATTTCCACAAGAAGAGATTGCAAATTGGATCCAACAGGCACCGTCCCAAAGAAAGACTTTTTGTCTATAGGGAAAAGGGCACATAACGTTGCACTACCAAGAACTGAACCTAATATCTGCGCAGTTATATACAGAGGAACCTGCAGAAAAAATAAAATATATATCACAATAAGTAATACGTGCAAAAGAAGAAGAAGAAAAAGCAGCAGCATTAACATACGATGGGATTTGAAACGTGCCTGTTTGATAGGGAATTGTCTAAAGATAGCAAAAGTGATAGTCACCGCCGGGTTAAAGTGGGCGCCGGAAATGTGACCGACGGAATAAACCATGACCATGACAATCAAACCCCAAACTACACAAATCCCGGGAAATGATACTGAGCCGTATATCTTATTCACAGCAACCGAACCACACCCAGAAAATATCAAGAAATATGTCCCAATGACTTCAGCAATCACCTAAAAAGAAAAAAAAAAAAAATAGAAACTTGATTTGTTGCGTGCATTAATGGCAGTTGAGATAGTGGCATTTATTTTGCTGCATGGCCTACCTTTTGAAGGAGCTGAACAACCTGGGACGAAGAGCACAGCCCCCCCGAGTTTCGATTGCTTGTTGATGAACTCTCCCCTACTTCCATCTTTGAAACTGTAATGTCGTGTGTGGACATTTTTCTCGATCCTCCTAATCAAAGTAAAGCAATGTATGTACGTACGTACTTAGATTATGATTCTCAAACTACCAAAATAATAGTACTGTCTGTACTCTTCTTTAATTCTCGTGTGAACGAGAAACTAGGAATCGGATTTGAGGGTGTCATGAGACGGAAATTTAAGTGCCAACATAATCGAGGATTGGTGGTTTTCCTTAATATTTTGGGAGTCGTTTACGGAGTTAATTATGTGCTTCTAGTTTCTTATCAAATCTAGGCCTTTAACTGAAATAACTGCCACAATTTTCATGTTTTATTTTCCTTATGAACCAAACAGAGTCTAGCTAGGAACATTATGACATAAACAGCCCAATCATGGATGGTTATTGAGACTATCCCACCCAAATATATATAAAGGGAGCTAAGAGGCTAAGGCCCAAAATGGAAACAGGCCGAAAATGAAATATCAGCAATTACTTTGGGTTTTCTTAAATGAATCAAGGGCACCTGCTCTTAAGAATCTAGAGTTTGGCTTATATTCAGGTAAAATAAAAATAAAAATGATTGGATTCGTTATGCTTATAAAATTAAATGACGAGATTAATTGACGCCAGACAAAATAGTGATTATTCTGCAGACTAGTTTCAACAGATAATTCACAAAAAAGAAAATAAAAGAATTGCCCAAAAACACAGAGAAAACGTCACTGATGTTCAATTTAATTATCAATATTCAAGAGTCACCAAATCAACCCACAAGCCGAGTTGTAATAGCTGAAAATCGATTGTATTGGAATTTTACCAAAAATAGCAAAATCTCAATAATCATGCCAAAATTAAATACGTAAATAAAGAAGTAATTTACCAAAAATCTGGCCCAAATCGAATTTAGAATCACTTTCAAAACAGTAAATGAAATATTACCATAAAATGAAACAAATAACTAAAAATAGGAAATCGGAAGGTAAAACAGTAGAATTTGGTTTCGAAAATGATGCACACAAGCATAGCTTGGTGCCCATGATGTGCGCGCCGAAAGGAGTTTTCCGAATTGGAATCATATGTGCGATTCTAATACACACAGTCAAAGTTATGGCCAAAATACTGAAACGTGCCCAAAACTACCACAATCAAGGAAAGATCATGATTTCCTGCCCTCTTTGCGCTGATCTGCCACATCTAGGTATTTCAACGCAGTCAACGTGCAGTCTGACAACTCAGCATCATCTGACTCAGATCCTCCTGCATCATTAATTGAAGTGAATAAATAAATTGATTTTGTCTGTTGATAATTTTTTTTTAACGCCAATTGATTTTTTTTATTCCTTACAATTATAATTAATGGTTCTGGAGAAAATCAATTGAACGACTACTAATTTTAAAATATAATTTTATATCTTACTGAGCCTCCTTAGGTTTTTCTGTTTTGGAAGGACATAGGAAAGAACAAGTTCCCTTTTGCTCATTTGCAGTGGGGGACCAAAAGGTACAGTGTGATCGGTACCGCATACTTGCATGGTGACCACATCAAATGTGAGCAGACCAGCTCTATCATCTCTTTCTTTTTTCCTTCTTTTTTTTTTTTTATATCAATAGACTCCATTTATTTATGAAAGTGAAGTTACATCTATAACTTGATACATATAAAGAAAATCTTAAATTACGAGCTAACTATTCACGGTTGAAGCTTTACTAATATACAAATTCTTTTGTGACTGATATGATCTTATCTTCTATAACTCTCTATAGATAACCGTATGAGAGACCATACTTTATCTAAAATAGAGATTTCAAACCCCACCTTCATAGGAGAGAAAACTTTTACTTTATAGACAAAATATCAAAAAGATTATTTCTTTTTTATTTGTACCTAATGAAAAGAAAATAACAATAAATATAAAAATGTGAACATTATAAATCTGAATTTTCAATTTGAAAAAAGTAAAATATAAAAATATAAAAATTGTAGTGGCGCGTGACGCTAGGAGTGTGACTGCGGTCTATCCATCTGTATATAGATCGAATTGCCCTAATTGATCAGACTTTGTATATCTTCCTCGTGATAATCTCATTGCATATATACTGATTTGAAAGTTTAGCCATTATAAGGAAAACATATTTTTGTGGCCATTTAATTACGACAAAAAGGTTATTTATGATTAAAATAGATTTATTTTAATTATAAATAATCATTTTATTAGAATTAACGGACTATAAATAAATAATTTTCTTATAATGAACTAACTAAAATGATCGGATATTGTTCAGTGACTCAGTCTCCTCTGTCTCTTACTATCCGAGTGCAGCAGCAAGAAATTAAGGACCCACCCACCTTCAAATCAAACCAAATTTAATTAATGGTAATGTCACCTCCTCGATATAATTCATTCCAGCCACAAATCCGTGGGTCTATATTGGACCAGCTACCTAGCTCACTTGTCATGTAATGCCCCCCACTTTGGTAAAAAGCTATATATAATTCCCAAAACTTTCACAAACAATTCATATTTAGTCGCACATGAGCTTGGTAAAGTCTAAACTTTAACTTTCTAGCATAATATGTATCAGCATTATTAATGTTGATAATTTCGGTGTCTGTGTTTAATTGGACTATTACTACTTTTAGGAAAAAAACATTATCGATTCTCTGGGTCTGGGTACTGCATAATCTGAGCCATTCATGGATACCCTAGAGACTGACAGACATATTGACACTACCCTGCTTTCTTCTCACTCCTTTAAGTAATGGGTTGAAGCACAGTTTTGACAGTCTGCTTTTTCCTCAATCAGTGCCACTGAAAACGTTCGCCTTCTGAGGCGAGCTTTAGAAAAAAATTCAAAAGCTAAATCATCAGTGGAAAAGGTGTAAAAGAGAGGGGATTATCAAAGAGGGAACATGGGTGATGGGTCTGTTTGACATGATGTAACCCTAAGTTAGATAGAATAGCGTGTGTACGTACGTGCTGTGTCATGGATGGGTCGTAAAAGGAACTTTTTCTTTTATAGTTTTTTTTTGGTTTTGGGGTACTGTCTATCTCAACCTACCTTAATGGTCCCATCTAGTTTTGGTCCAGCCCCCAAGCTCCTGTCCCTGGTTTACCCTACACTGACCTTGACACCTCTCCTCTCTGATTTTTCAGTGCATGCCTCGATTAGTTTTCGTGTGCATATATTTATGATTGAGTGATGTTAGATATTAAGCTTTAAATAGATAAATTTAATCTAAATTTTTTATAAAATAATGAATCTTATTAATAAATAATAATTTTTTTTATATTTTTTTAAAATAGAATTTGCTTTTTTACAAAGGTTTATTTGTGACATGTTTATTTGAGATTTGTACAAATCATTTTCCTAATTCCTAACTATCTGAAGTGAAGTTCAATGTTTCTTCCTCCAAACCCCACTTGCACCAAATATTAATATCCTTGAATTTATCTTATGATCTGAAACATGCGTGTTGGAAATATATATGTTACTCATTTGCGTAAGGAAAAATCTACTTGCAAGTGATTTCGTGCATCAAACCGTGCACTAATATTAAATGTAAGATATTCTTTTATTTATTTTTGTAATAAGTTTTGCTATGTACAAGCAAGTTTACGTACTAATCTGCGTATTAATATTGTTGCCTTCATATTCTAAATTCAAATTAGCACTGTTTTCAATAAAATCTACATTCTGACCAATCATATTAAATTAGTGCATATATTAGTGCGCAGAATCGCTTACAATTAGATTTTTCCTTTTGTAATAAAAAAAATTATGTAAATGTTGATACGCAGTTTGGTACGCCAAATCGCTTGTACCTAGCAAATCCCTTTGCTTAATTAGGTTCAATATGTCACCATAGTTAACGTATACAAAACTTTGCACTCCATTTATAAAAACATCAAAAGTACTCTGCTAATTTTGTATTTAACAATTTTTTAAATACTGCTTTCGGTATGCATGCATGCAGTCTGATCATAGAATCGACACGTTAACTGGTATCCAGTACTCCAAATTGGAGGTTTTTAATTTTTTTTCATTATTTAATTCATGTACTAGTTGGAGCCACCGAATGAATTAGTTGCATGGCCCCCATGTGTATGCTGGAGAATGAAGCCACGCGCACGAGGACAGCACCATATGTTCTTTCGATTGGTATGCTCATCGTTTTCATGCCAAAGACTTATATGCAGTTATTGATGTTCATAATTATATCGCGATGGAGGGGGCCGGGCGGGGGGGAAGCAGCTAGCTACGATGATTTTTCAGCTTTATTTTGGGTTCTTTTTCATCTCATATATTATATATACATGCATGCGTCTATTGTCATTTTGCTTTATGCAGGCAATCAAAGAGTAGGAGTGGAGAACAGCTTTGGAATAAAAGGTTTCTTCTTTTTTGGTGGTCATCACAACACCTTTATATATGAAGTTAGCAGCCTTTCTGGGTGATTTATGTACCAATGATGGATTTTTGTATGACTATATATATATATATATATATATATATATATATATATATTGTATGTACGTACCGATCGATTGAGCATTCATATATATATATTTGATGGCCAGGGACTGTTTTTGCAGCCCACCAATTTATGATACAATGAACACCTTTGCAACATAAATATGAACTAGATCAAAATAGTAATAACCATACATTAGTCTATAAGATTGACTAATATATATTAATGTCACGAATATATATATATATGTATGTATGTATGTATGTATGTATGTATGTATCATGGTCCCGCTAGCTGCTTTGTATTCAAAGAAAAATACCCGCGAGTGACAACAAAGAACAAACTCCTCCAACAGTCTCTGCTGCATGCCAATCTTTATTTTCAAAGTAGTCCCTACTTCATGCGTTGAATCCCTATCCTCTCCAACCTTCTTCTAATTCCCTGGCTTCTTTTCTCCTGATCCAGGGCCTGGCCTGGCCTGCAATAATACAAACCATGTACATAGTTTGGCTTCAATCGCTGTTTGAAACCCTAGCATCACACATGGCCGCAGTATGGGCAACCGCATGAGCATGGACCACCAATGTTTCTGCCACGTGTGCATGAATAGTAGGATAAACTTTCACCACGCCACAAACTCTAGTAACTA
The DNA here is from genome assembly GCA_022457165.1 of Juglans mandshurica. Taxonomy (NCBI): domain Eukaryota; kingdom Viridiplantae; phylum Streptophyta; class Magnoliopsida; order Fagales; family Juglandaceae; genus Juglans; species Juglans mandshurica. Next base: position 37,348,086 of record CM039621.1, read on the forward strand.
TGTGTCACACCCTGCCACGCAAGACTTGGTGCCTGCGCACACATTTTCTGTAACAAATTAAGGAATTTAAATTACTATTAATAATGCTGCTACGTACGTACATCTATATATATATATATATGTATGGTCCATGTATGCGATCTTTTTCAAATGGTCAGGTTAATGTTCATGCATACCCAAAAAACCTTGAAAATTAAAAGTTGAACATGAGTAGTACTTATGTACGCGGTATTTAATACCGTGGCGAAAATGTTAAGATAGTTTGTATATAAAATTATGTAATACAGTGACGAAAATAGATATTGGCGAAAATTAATGATGCATGTTTGTAAGATTTTCAAACTAGAAGTGAACAGTTTCCTACAGCTTGCATGGTCCTGTTTGTGCCGCAGAGATGGCTAAAATTTCATCAATGGCTGCATAGAAAAAGACGTTGACTGCACGTGCATGGTTGCTGAGTGTGCATTCCTTTCGTTAATTTCTGTCGTTGTAAATCACAAAATTCCAGTATCGCTTTCTCGTTGAGCATGTTGGTCTAATTACCTCACGATCTAATGGCCGTCCTAGTACTGGTACAACTTCCAAAGAGCCACACTTTCTAATTATGGGCGATAAACGGTCAGTCTGGATCGAAAAAAGTGACCGGACTGACATTGAAACCGATCGATCTCAGGTCATGTTTTAGGGAATTAAAAAGTTTCAGTTCGATCCCGATTTAGGATTTTTTCGGATCAAATTGGATCGGACCGAATAAAAAATAAAAAATATATATTTTATATATATTATTTATATAATAATTGTATAATATATTATGTAATTTTTATCTAATCATCACCATTAACAATATAAAATTTTAAATATGTTATTAACACTTGTTAATATTCTATCAATTAACTAATATATAATATCAATTAGTTGTATAATAATTATATAAATTAATAATATAATTTTCATTTAATTTATTATCATTGACCATATAAAATATTTTTTATTGAGTTAATACATAATCCACATTAATAAGTCACTTAATTTTAATTTAGTATTTTAAATAAATTTTTTTATTAATTGATTTAAAATAATAATAATAATAATAAATAAAAATAATAATTAGGCAGGACCGAATGGAACGACCGGATCGGACTGGACCGATAACTACTGGTCCGGTCTGGAAAAATGATGGACCATCAGACAGGACCAAACCAACCGATTTGCATCGACCTTACTTTCTATAACCAAAGAAAAAATCTAATTGTAAGCGATTTTGTGTACTAATATGCGCACCCATTCAATATGATTGATTAGAAAATAGATTTTATTGAAAACAGTGCTAATTTAAATTTAAAATATGAAGATAACAACATTAGTACGCAGATTGATACGCAAACTTACTTGTACATAGCAAAACTCATAACCAAATATTAATTTAACTCTTAGGGCACTCCCAAAGCGACAAAGCCATTAATTTCGCTCCAAGTACTAGGGAGAGACGACGTCATAGATCATTGTCGAAAATCTCAATATATTTGCTTTTCCATGTATGGGGATATATCATGATCCTGAGGGCACTACAAGGGGAAATACCTTTACCAGTGATTCATTTTCGCTGGTAAAATCCACAAAATCGCCGCTTGTCACCTTTCCAATTGCTGAAAGTTCGCTTGTATTAAAGACCCACTTTAACATTCTATACGGGCTGGATAGGAAGATCATGAACTACTCATTGACATCTAAAGTAGATGTCAATAAAAATAATATATTACATATGGCAGGGATGATAGAAGATTCCACTTGGGTTAATAAAATCCCAGGGGCAGCTTTACAAATGCAAAGAGAGTTTCAATGGTTGAAGGTCCTCTCTCTCTCTCTCTCTCATTGGCCTAGCAGCATCCTTAATTTGATGAGGTCGTAGAAGGCTGAGGCTGAGGTGGGATAAGGATTGGTTTTATAGATCAATTCCAGTCTTTTTGATCCCTAATATCCTTCTACTTTATATTCAATATTGGAGCTGATCATTTTAACATGGACTAGGAAGATTAATCATATAATTTGGAACCACTGACTTTATTTTACTTACTATTTCTTCTGTGTAAGGTTAGATCATCAATTTCCAATCTTTCTAATATGTAATATATGTCGAAGTAAATAGTTTTGGTAGCATTCTTGATACCAAAACAATTCATGATCAGCAAAACAATTTCCACAAAACTCTAAGAAATGCATATTCAAACAAAGCAACATTCTTCATAGAAATCTTCTAATTACATATTAGAATGTATCAAAAAGGGTCATAAACGCTGCAACAGAAAAGGTTCTGTTTTTGCAAGAAAATCACCCACGAATCGCTACATTATGATAATATCCACAGCTTAGACCACCACGTACACAAAATGTATATATACAAAAATTAATCCTCACGGAAGAACTTGGGAATTAGAATGACAGTAACAAAAAATTATTATACCCAATTCATGAATACATGAAGAGTACGTACGGCATATTTCATAGATGGAATGTTGTGCAAGATGTCAATTTCTTGCACTCATAAGTTCGCTGAAGCATATATAGGTACTAAAAATAGGATGATAAGGTCAGGGGCACCTTGGCTTTCGAAAAACTCATGGAACTTGTTTACAAAAACTAACGTGAAAACAAAGAATACCCGCAACTGAGTATTGGCATTCATTTCATCAAATTTATCTCTATGATTTTATGAAAAATATATATTTTTCATAAATTCAAAACCTCTCTAATCATAATTAACTGATTAATCATTGAATTAGTCAAAATAATAATATAATATTATTTTTTTAAATAATAATATTTTTAATTTATTTTTTTCATATTTTACAATTATACTAACTATACGTTAATTAATAATTTAATTTGATACTTAAATTATTGTTTCTCAACTTAAATATATTGTGGCTCCAAATTGAAAAAAATAATTTAAGTAAATAAAATAATGGTTATAGAATGTGAATAGTTAGTTTTCAAATTTAGAAATAAACTTAAATATATTATAGTTCAAAGTTGAAGATTCTAGTGTATGCTGAATCCAATTCAATAATTTTAAACACAAATTCATCAAATTTTAAAGATGATACTCATTTGATGGGTTCAATGACAATGCTCACTGTGGTTGGGTAATGGATTCTCCACTATTATTTAATATCTTATTTTTTTTTTTACTTTCTTATTATTATTTATTATTATTATTTTATTACTATCTAAATATAGCCTTAATCACGTGACCGTGACATGTTCCTGAATCGCGTGACCGTGACCGTGACATGTTCCTGAATCGCGTGACCGTGACATTCTCCACTATTATACGTTTCTAGCAATTCTCTTTGAAGTTTGAACGCCCCTCGGAAATTCAGTATCATCCTGGATTCTTTACATCTTCTTCTAAAAATTAAATGAGTAACGTTAGTAACAATTATGGAATAAGTATATATTACGTAATTATTTTAAAAAAAGTGAAATCTAATATTAAAAAATAATTTTTTTTTATGTAAATTTTATATTTATTTATTTTTTAAATAATTGTACACTCATTGTAAATATTATTTTTTAAATTAAATATGAACTGATTTAAGCGTCTGAACAGTTCTCAGCCGACAACGTGATGATTCTCTGCGCACCTAGCAATATGATGTTTAGGCGCCGGAGGCTGGAGAGGAATTCTCTAGCGCAGATCTGGCGGCGTTAACATAATTGATTTGTCCTGAAATTGCTCCTAATGAGAGGCCCGAGTTGGCACCACGTACATTTGCTTTTGTGAGTTGGGAACCATTACGGCGACTTTGAAAGGTGATGTCTTGTCATCATTGTGAACGAATTTATGTATGAATGAGCGTAAATTCGTTCCATCACGTGCTCGTCAAAATCGCTAGCTTGCTTGTAAAAAAAACATAAAAGGTTAAATTGCTGCTGGTTTTAAGCAGTTGGCAGTGGTGATGATGACTCTTCCTCCTTAATTTTGTAGGGTAGAGGAGGATGGCTTGATTGTTTTGTGGGCGCATCAAAAGCCTAAAGACGAAAGCCACAAAGCCAAAAGTTGGGCGCGCATTGCACTTTGCTTTTGACCCTTTGCTTTCCGCTGCTTTCTTATCTCATATTTTTCTTCATTTTCTTCTCGATCAGCCCCACGAGAGAAGTACTGATCATCACTTCACAACAAAAAAACGTACAAAAACCACTCAGCAGAAAGGCACTGTGCTTTCACACACACCCCGCCCCCCCCAATGCCAACCCAGGCCGTCTCTCCGTTTTTTTCGTTTTTGCGCTTTCTCTGCGTGTGGAAGTTAAAAACAAAATAAAATTGATATGCCTTTTGTCTGAATGCAAAAAATACATGATCTTTGTATCAACAAAATGACTAATGACCCCTTTTTGATCATAATAATCCTAATTCAATTACAAACCAACTAAAGAAAAAACGACAATATATAGCAGATAATTGCCGAATCCACTGACAATCAAAGCCAACACTAAGAACAAAGCTAGCTACTTCAAAAAAAAAAAACAACAAAAAAAAAAATATAAAGGTAAATATGCCCTCCTACGCATGACTGTTCTTTTTTCCTCAAATTCATTAAACAAGTTTGACACTTTGATCGCTGTTGAGGGGAATTGTGAAATCATCAAACTTAATTTACATGCACGTCGGAACTCCGATCCTTTAATTTCCTTGTTTCCCTCTGTTATGTTCCCCTTAAGCTGGACGAGCATTCCTTGTTCTTCTCAAACTTGGCTGCTAATGTTGGCGGTGAATGCGATCCTCGTATTCCGGGCTTTCACTAGTTAGTCAACACTATCTTATCTCCAAAACTCTGGAACTTAGCGACTTTCGAACTACCAATAATTTCTGCCGGAAAACCCTCGTGTAAACAACAACATATTCCGGTACGTACCGTGGTCAATGCCCAGCAACTCAAGTATGACATATATAATTAATCACATGCATTTAGAATTCATGACTTCAAACTCTTTCGTATTTTGGCTGCTGCTAGCTATTGTAAAAAATTCACAACCCAAGAACAATGTAGTAGACAAGAGTAATTGGTAGTGCTATCAACATCCCAAAGATCACCCTGCAATATCATGATCACATTCATCCGTCAAAACAAAAGGTCTCAGACATTAATACAATTACCATCAAGTCAAAGATGGATGTTAGTTACTAACCCAGTACTAAGAATTGCTGGATGAACGTTGTATTCTTTAGCAAACACAAAGGGGACAATTCCTTGTGGAAGTGCAGCCTATTGGATACATATATTTACCAATTTTCATGTTAGTTAACATGACATTTTACTCTATAAATGGGATCAAAGATTCAAAACAATAGGATCAATTACCTGAACAATAGCTATGTGGAGGAGGGTACCACGCAAGCCAACGGCAATAGAGGCGGCAGCCATGACGGCGGGGCCGGTGAGGAATCTGACCGCCATAGCAAAAGCAGCAATGGAGTTCCCACAAGCAATTATCTTGGGCTGAAGAGCCATAAAAAGACCTATAAAAATTAACAACCAAATCAGCAACATTATTATATACATACGCACCCACCACCTGATCGATCGATCAAACTACCTTCATCACCCTAATATTATTGTGCCCACCGGCCCTGGACCAGAAAGCGACGCTGCCTGCCGGGTCCTACATGTCGGGTGGTCAATCCCATTTATTTATTGCCCAAAAAGATAGAACCAAGATCACCCAATAAATTATATTGGAAGGTAGTCCTGAATTTGTGTGGCCGTGAACCGCCCAACAATACCTTAATTTGACAGAAGACCCAATTCCGACCGTCCTATATCCTTATGGCCTCAAAAGACTTTATGGCACTCTGATAAATTGCTAATCTTCCTCGTTATCGTTCAAAGTTCAAAATCTTTCAAATGTAGAACAGTGGAAAAGACTCACCTAAGCTAAACATAGCCATTCCCAGCCCGGCATCCGACAGTATGGAGATTGATTTTTCTATTATTTTCGGCATAGCAACGTGCCACCTTCAACAATATGTCCCAAAAAACAAAATGTTTAGTACCTTTAAACAATTAATGACATTAAATTTCTATATATCAGTGTTTCTAGTTTGTTACCGGAAAGCGACGAGGGACCAAACAAGACCGATGAGGCTGGAATAGGTGTTGGGGTTGCGGATAAGCTTGCGCCATACCATGATTAGGATCAGACGGGTCATCACGCTGGCCGGAGGCATTTGTTTTCCGATGCCGGAATCCGCTATTCCGGGCGCTGATTTGGGGTGGAGCTCTGCCGTGGAGCTAGACCCCAGCTTGTTGAGTACCGTGGGGCCACCTTCTTTCTCTCTCTCGTCATAATCTCCTTCTCCTTCACGTTTCCCAGCAAAGCTAAAGTCTTCCCCACCAAAACCCACCCTTTCCGCAGTTGCTTCAATTATCAACCCAATAAAATATGTTGGAATTGGCATTCGAACATCGGAATAAATAATTAGTTGCATTAATAATTAATTAAATCGGTCTCTTGATTATTTACCTTTGTTTTCCCCATTTTGCGGATGGTCAGCAACCAACATCCGAATCTCCTTGGCGCCTAGATCGGACCGTCCAGATTGCTCCGATGCGCCGAACTCGGTTCCACCGAATACGTGGAGGCCACCGGCATCGGAGACCGGGGATGCGCTTGAGCTCCACACAAACATGTGTAACTCCTTCGCGTCATGGTTGGCCTTACTATTGGGAGCCTGCTGCTGCTGCTGGTGGTTTTTGGAGCTCTTACTATTAGTCATGGTGGATGAGTACTCTGGGTTAGGCGCAGGGTACGAGGCTGCGGGTACCGTCTGCGCCGGATAAAATCCGAACCTCGGTGAAGAAACTGTCTGAGCCATTGGAGTACAATTCTCTTCGAAATTCGACGGTCTGGGAGTTGGGCCCCTAGAGGACTGTACGGAATACAAGTCAGTGGGACCGAAATTCGAATGCCTTGCCGGGAAGCCCTGGTATCCCATCATGGAGTAAAAGTCGGCGTTGTTAAAATTCGATCCCCTGGGCGTCGGGTTCCTGGAAGAACTCAAGCTGTATATTTCGGCCCCGGTGAGATTCGACGGCCGAGGCGTAAATACCGACCCACCCAGGGATCGTCTCGACGCATTAGACTTCCTCACCGTGACGTGGAGCTTACCGTCGTCGCCAATTTCGGCGTCGGTCTCCAGAAAGTCCCGACCATCCAACGACATCACGTCGGAGTCGACCTTAAACGACACGATTGACGCCGCAGTCTCTGGGAACTGCTCCATTATCAGCATCTTGGCGCCGCGGTACTCGAAGAGAAATAGTAGGAGGGTGTACCAGATAATGCACTGTAACACCACGACCTGCACCATAAGGCTCCCCGAGTAGTTTCCGTACATGGCGATGAGCAGAGGGATGCCCATAACCAGAGTATTCGGAAGCGTCGAAAGCGAGAAGATCGTTATCATCCACTCGAGGCTACCATTCTTGGTGAAGTTAGTCCAGACGGCGAGGACGGCGAGCATGATGATCTTCTGGAGGGTGTCCGCTGCAATGAATCGGAAGTTCATTGCATAAGGGTCGTTGGTGGAGATGAAATGGAAAGAGAGGAGAGGGACGGCGAAGATGGCCACGAAACGGTTGATGCCGGAGCACTGGTCGGGGGAGAAGATCTTCCACCAGCGCACCGACCCGTAGGCCAAAATCATCGCCACATACAGAGGAACCACCGCTGTTAACACGGTGTACAGGTCACCCCAGGTAATCATCTTGCGGAGATCAAAGCGTTTACTATTCCCTCTACTATCTGTTTCAGATCTACTGGTTCCTGATGATACTGAATGGCATTGGATAGTGAAACTGAATCAAACGAAGAGATGAATAAGGAAAATGGGTAGGGGAAAAAACCGTTAGCAGCTCTGTTCTGCTCAGCTGAGCTCTGCAGCTTTTGGGTACTTCTGAAGAAGAAAGTGATTTTACGAGTGGTGTAACTTTGGTGGGACGTGTGTGTATATATATATATATATATAGGACTAGGAGTAGAAAGAGAGAGAAGAGTGGATTGTGGATATATACGAGAGATTTTGTGCGGCTTCAGTCTTCAGAAATTGAGTTAAAAAAGTGGTGGGTGGTCAGTGGTCACGGTGTGTGAAGCTTGGTTAGGAAGTGACTGCCCGACATAGTTAGGTTAACCCCATATAGGGTTGGATTTTTGTAGACGTGGCAGTCTTCCTGTGGCATAGGATTTTCAGTGACGTGGACATCTTTTATCTTTTTAATCTTTTCTTTACTTGTTTCGGTAGAAGCTAAATCATTTTTATAAATTATAAATAGATAAGTTTTATGTAAATTTTTATAAAAAAATTAGATATTATTTTAAAAAAATAATTCTTTATTAATAAATCTCACTTTTTTATAAAAAAATTTATATAAAGTTTATATTTAGCTTTACTGAATAGTTAATTCAATGTTCCACGCACAACCCCACCTACATTTACACCCATTCCTTCTCTACCAAATTACCCACTTTGAACTCAATCTTGTACTTATGTACACGTCCCTCAATTCCTTTTTAAGAGTCGAATACAGCTCTCAATCCATCTCATCTCATAATTATAATTTTTTTAAATTTTTATATAAAATATAATAAATAATTCAATTTTTTTAAATCTTAAAATTATAATAAAATTAAAAAATTATATTCTAACAATATTTTATTTAACTTTCATCTAAAACCATCTCTCATCTCTTCTCACAATCTAAACAGCTTCTCTCTCTCACTCAATGGAGTTCTTGGTTTGGGAGGAGTACTTTCGTTCCCATGACAGTGAAATATTGTAAAAGAGAGCTAGCTAGCCCAAGTGACCTGATCGAAGAAAGCATGATGCACATATAAGCAGGAATCGAAGAGTGGAGGAGGAAAAAAAAAAAAAAAAAAACAGATTAAAATTACCCATATATCATATTGTGTTTGCATGCATGTATTCATGTATAAAAACAATATTGTTCATGCATCCGCTGCATGGTTGGCCTGAAATTACCCATCTGCTTATTTATATGAAAGGTACATCGCTTAATTAGTTATAATTAAGTAGTTGCATGTAGTGAATGGATGATGATGTTGATGATGATGTGTAGTAGCTAGTTGGAGTACTCATATTCACATTTGACCAAAATAATACATATATAATGATTAGTGCATGCATGCTTGCGTACGTACGTAGAAGATCAACGACCTTAATTTCCTCACTTTTTACTCTCTACATGTCTCACACGGATTATTGCACAAGCCGAAGATCATGGGATTAAGGACGAAAAATTAATATCCTTTATTATTAATGGCTTGGCAGTACCATCCAATGCGCGCATGCAAGCTGGGGTTGCCCACATTATACTAGTCCTGATCACGTAAATTAAGCCTCTTTGGCAATCTTGTGATCAACACATTAATTAAGTAGTATATATAATATATAGATAATGAGGAACTTTTGAAGATTATGATCATCCTTCATCAATGAACTAATACTTAATTACTCACCTAATACACATGATATGATATTGGGTGCTAGATCTTTCTTTTATATTCTAGCTAGGAGGCTTTAATGGTGACTAAATTACATGTGAAGCAAAGGGAATATAGTTGGATTACAGAGCAATCAGCAATCATATATGTTTTGCTACGTGATCAATTATGATAAATAGTACGGAAAAGAGAAAACAAAAAAAACACACAGAATTTAACGTGGTTCGATAGTGTGCTTACATCTACAGAAGCGGAGGCTGAATTTTCATTAAGTATCAAATTAAGGTTACATCATATATATTAATTAGACTAAACCCTAGCTGTACAATAGGTATTAGAAAATTTCAGTACTACCCTTGTACGTATTTTTCGCTTCACTCTCGACATCAGCTTGCTTTCTTTATATACGCGTTCCACTCAATATAAGCCACATACTACAACAATATACATACTAATAATTAACCATGGAAAGGGCAGCCAACCAAGAGCACATTATATGTGAATATGATTCATATATTAATTATATAGAATAGAAGACGGAAGTTCTTGATCTTTGGGTTATAAGCATATATGATCAGTCACATTCAAATGATCAGTAAAATATTATCAGATCGAGATCGATCGATGGCATAAATAAAGATCTAGCTACAGCATTTTTCATAAATAAAATATCCTTTGGCCCTCCCCTTCATCATGATTGAAAACACATCATCAAATCACACAGACATAAAAAGTAGCACCCGTTTGGCCACTGACCTGCAAGCTTACCCACCACAAAATTCCTCCAAACTAAAAAATAAAAGAAAGACTTCGATTGGGACCGCACTTTGGACCATATTGGTGAACCAGCTGCTACATGAACTTACTACTAATAATAATAGAGTAATGTTTTTCAACTATACCTTTTCCTTTCTCACATGCTCGAACCATGTATGTACTGCATAAATAAGCATTCTTAGTGGTTTAATTTATATGAAACTACGTACGGGTTATTCTATATATATATGGTTAGCATGAATTTGTATAGTTTTTTTTTTTTAATTTTCATAGTATTATATTTAATTATATATGTTATGAAATAATCTATTCAATTTATATTTTTTCATATGTATATATGATTTATCTCCCAATGGTAAGTCCATCTTATATAAAACAGTGATTCAATTTCAGTATATATAGAATTAATGGCAGGCCAGTATCCATGGATTTTGCGCGCACACATATAAATCTGCATGCCTCTGTGGGGTCTATACAATATTGAACAACTTTAAAAAGGCAAGGCTCAGAAACTATAGGCATGATAGGTTTCTATCAATGGGAGGGGGTCCAATTGTACCTTATAATGGGAAAAGCATAAAGAATCCCAAACCCTAATAACTTGGCAATGCACATGGATATTATTCATGCCAATTAAAGGGGTCACCACACACGTGAATATCTCTACCTATATACACGAGTGCGGATCTCATGCACCTAACCAAAAGACTGCAGGACCAACCCTACCTCCTTGGGTTCATGCATGATCTTCCTCAGAATTTTCTCTCTTTTGAAACCACAACTCCTTCTTTTTAACCATTCGGTGCCCACTTCTTGGCCGGGTTGGCCCATCTCCTACCATATATGCACTGAATACACAAGAAATAACCATGTGAATACAGAAACATGCATATATTGGCTAATTAAGCCATATATATATATATATAAGCCATATATATATATATTTTATATTTGAAATTCTTTTTTCTGCAATTTTGCATCCACACACATACACGCACGCACACATGATATGTAGTACTGGGACATTAACTCGATTTTATTTTGTCTTTTTAGATGGCAAATTGATAAAAAAAAATTATCACTCAATTACCAATCTCACTATGAACTTCTTCAAGTTTTTGCATAGTTCGTGGTAATAAAACAAAGCTCACAATAGAGTTGAGAAGTAATTAATATTGCCGCTAGACCAAACGTACAAGAGGTGATTGAGATGAGAGAATAAAGGGAAAAAAAGTCATATCAGGGTCCAAATTGAGTGGTTTGAAGTGGCTCTCTTTATTGCAATTGCTACATTTGAAGGACTGATAAAGATGATCATGTGCGAGTCAAAAGAGGTGAGCCCTGTCGGCCCCATTTGAGCCTCTCCGGCCCCAATCCTCACCACCGGTACCGCTGTCCCATGCTCACCATGCTGCTGGAGACCCCCCCTCCCAACATCAATTCCCCTTACCAATGCCACCATAAACTACTCTGGCATCTGTTGCAAATTTCAAAGTACTCTTCCTTTACACACGCGTATAATAGACACCTCTCTTTAATCTGGCATGCCTCCTTCGAAACTATGATCTTTTAATAACTTTTAAGATGGTTGGGTGTTCTCTCTTTTGGTAAACAATAGATAACCCACAAATCTATTTTTTATGCAATTAATGTATCGAGTAAGACAGGTCAATTGAACAATAATCACAGCCCGCACCATTGACAACCTTTTCTTTCTTTTTTTGCACTTTCTCCCTTTTTTTAAGTTCTTTTGAGGAATGATAATTGCTCATTTGAACTCCACTTCCTTAGGCCTGGAAGAAGAAATTAAAAAGAAAAGGGCCGGGTGGGGGAGGTTGAGAGAGAGAGAGAGAGATCACAGAGAGAGATCCACTTTCTTAGTACTAAAAGTTTTATGGGAAAACCCTAATGATCGAGAATAAAGGGGAGTGGGGTTGATGCTAGCTAGTCAGTGGAAGGGAGAAGTTGCTATATAAGTAGGCCTACAAAAGAATGTGGGCATGCATGTAGTTAGTTAATTAGCAAGTTTACAAACCAAAATGCCTGACCATCAAAACCATAAATTACTATAAAAAGTATAAAATCCAACTTGTAGCTACGCATGCCATGTGAGTGTAAAAATCATGTCTTTGGGTTCTTTTCAGCTCTAAAGTTGTATTATATATAACTAAATGAAAACTCAGAGGGCATGTGAATGCAAGATCTCTGCTTCGATCTCTGCTTCTGCTGACACTATTTTAATCAAGCAATAATCTTCTCGACAGTCGGATTTGACTCCTGATTTGGCTGGCCCTATCTTCATTTGTTAAAAGCTCAACATTGATTATAATGTTACCACTCTTCTAACTACCAAAGTCCTTTATTTTTCAATCTCGATTTTCTTTTCCCTGACTAGCTACACACAGAAGTTAACCTAGAAAGAATGACATACTATTAACTAATACGCATATTAAGCATGCAGCCGGCCTGTTGTGGAATCGTTAAGTGGACAGTTAAACCACGGTAACCACCAACAAATGATAGTTTATTAAACACGTGAAGATAAGGTTGACTTAATTTATCTCGGGCCGTGACCCCTTAAAGATAAGGTTATTATATATAATAAGATAGTGTTAAGTTTGATAATTGATTAATATAATTAACAGTAACCAATGCCATTAGCAGCAACAGATCAGTTTTATAGGAATTAGAGGTTTCGTGATTGTAGGGTAGTGTGTACCATAATATATGGGTCATAACTTACAATTCCAAAGCTAAACCATGTGAAAGAACATTCTTTTGAGATCGATGGTGTCACTTATTCTTTTTCCTCGGCCCATACCATTCTCATTTATCTTTCTATCTCAAAGAGGAGCAAGTTCCAAAATACAGCTAAGAACTACACGTTATCTTAAGGAGAAAAACTACAAGAAAGAGAAAAACAAAAGAGCAGCATATTTAATGGCGCTTGGAGACATGTTGAGTTCATGTTTTGACACATTTTAAGTCAGAAAGGACACTTGTGGTAATTTTCTGAAGATTTGTCATCAAAGATATATGTGCCAACAAAACAAAACCATTCATTTCGAATAAAGCTCTCTAGTTGGTGCGAACCCCGTAGGACTGATCATGTTGTTTGGTGCTCAGTGAATTTATTCTACATGTTCGGTTGAGAGGGGAGTTTGAATTAAGTGCGCAACAAAGTCATCTACGTACTGTGTTGTTGGAAGTTGTAGTACTGAAATGACTGAGGTGATTTATTTCTGTTTGCTATTTTTTGCACTTTTTCCTTTATCACATAAAAGGTGATCATCACGCTCGCAATGCACGTATATAGTTTAATTACGATCATTCAACCTTCTTATATATAATTTTGTCCAAGAAGATTTTAGAGGCATGGATTTTGTTTTGTTTTTCTTTTCTTCTTTAGGGTTTGATCAACCACAAACACACACACACATATATATGTTTTATGCCTGAAGTACAGTACTAGGACATCGGCATATATATATATATTCTGTTTTTATATAAGGTGGTTTCGAATTTGTTTGATCGGTGATCAGTATTGTGAAATTGAGGCTAATTATAATCATGTGACTATGCATTAATTGTTAATTTTGAACAAAGTGTTGCTAATTTAATGAGTTAACTAATATTATAGTATAGAGCTAGCAGAAATTCACCAGTACGTTATATATACCTGATCAGTTTTAAGTAATTAAAGATCGAATATTATCTAAAATATTGAGAATTGTCGGAAGGCTGTCTCTTGGTGGACACATCACATATGTTTGGTTGGTGTTAGTGATCATCAAGATCATTATAAGCACTCACTAGTCTGGCGCAATTACAATTAGTCATTGATATGCAATTATTGAACTAGCTTAATCATTCATTCACGCACATTCCATATTGATCATCATGAGCTAAACTTCAAAAAGAAACAAGCATTGATGGTTTTCTAATTTATATGTTTTGTCTACTTTTCCCTCCCAGCTTTCCATACCCATATATATAATAGAGGTACATATATATATACCTGACATCACTAATGACGGACTAATTCCAACGTGCATGCTATAAACTATATATATTAAGATCAACTACTCCGGCTTATTGTTCTTGGATAGAACCGGCCCGCTCAGGCAGAAATTTCTCGATTTCGATCCCTTTCCGACATCGACTGTGTCTGCAGACAACATATATCAAAGCAAACCTCTAAATTATTTTAGTGTCCAATATTGGCCTCCACATGAATCTAGAATTCACTACTTGAAATTTCATGTACTGTACTACAAAGCTCCAGAAAAATTTAGAGGCCGGCTGTGTCTGATCTGTTCTAGGAAAACCATGCCTGCCTAATGAAGGAATTATTTGACCCCACAGCTAGCCAACGAAAGAAGTACTGATCATCTAATGCAACTTGATCTGAGCATATATATATATATATATCATGTCCGACATACATTAAATCTGAAATGAAGTTTTGGTCCTTGTCTCTGACAGGATCAAAGATTGTTTCCCTTGGGGCTTATGAAAAATCAGAAATGGGACTAGATCAATATCTCCAACATATCTTAGCTGTTCTTGAAACGTTTTGTCCACTTTCAGTTTTCCTGATCTTCACAGCAAGCTCCCTTATTTTTTACGAGAATCATGTCAAGTAGGGCACGATGTCAAAGAACGATCGAGCTTGTTAGAATATAACTTTAAACATTCGCATATTTTTACAATTCATCTTATCTCACCGTTATAAATTTCTTAAATTCCTAAGTAAAATAAAATAAATAATTTAATTTTTTTAAATCTTAAAATAAAAATAATATTAAAAAAATATATTTTAACAATATTTTATTTTAAGTGTGTTGGGCTCGCCTTCAAATTCCGCAGCTATCATGAGTTCAAGAGACTGCTGGTTGTTTCTGATCAAGTTGAAGCGACCAATCTTCGGCTAAATTTGGGCCCCCCGACTTTAGGCCTTTCGTGAAAGAGTTATATGATATGTTGGGTTACACACATTCTTCATCTTTTCATTTACTTATTGGACATGTTGTTCTGCATCATGTAGAGGTTTCGTTTTACATAGTTTCCCACTTCCTGGAGGAACCAAAAGAAGCCATTTTTCTTAAACGCGGAAGACATCATGGGCTCGTTTTCTAATTGAGAATTACTATTCATTATGATTTTAGCCATTATATTTTTAGTATTTCTTAACCTAACGTCAAATGATTAAAAAATAACATTTTTTTTTCTACTTGTTCACTACTTAATTATGAGTTAATATAAGGACGAGATGGTAAAATTATGATGAATAATACTTAATTTCCATTTATATAAGCGCTCGGGTTTCAATTTTCTTTAAGTTTGGCCGGGTTTCTATATTGTTGATGCAATTTTCAGGCGGAGCCTGAATCTAACAATACAGCTGAATGACCCACGATGATTTCTTGGATGCTCATCCGATGCTCGGATGCTAATTCGTGAAATAAATAGTAAATAAAACGTAATAAAGAGAGATATAGAAATGTACATAGTTCGGCATAAAAATCTAAGTCCACATATATAGTTTGAGCCAAAATCCAGAACTATATTTGATGATTGTACAGTCTCTTATTGCCTCCATAGCTCTCAATATAGGAGAGAAAATAAGGTTAAAAAAGATGTCGTTCCTGTAAAAATCTGGAGAGAGGGGGATCCCGAGATTCATCCAGCCCACGTTTGTATTAGTCCCCCTTTTATAGAGGTCGATCCTTTTTATTATTAATTTAGAGCAACTGAGTTCTACTTATCTTATGCCGCTATGTTAGTCAACTCTATTTGATTTTCTCTTTCTTGTCTCATCCTTTCTTTTATTATCGGTAATGAGTTTCAAATGTGCTGGAACTTATTTCCTTTGAGTAATTTTATATATAATCGTGAATTATGCAATTGCCGTATAATCGTTTTGAAAATAAGTGGAGTCTACTATTAAAAAATTAATTTTTTTCATGTAGATTCCATATTTTATTTACTTTTCTCAAAACGATTACGCAGTAATTACACAATTCACGATTACAGATATATTTTCTCATTACATTTTGTATTCATATAATGAATGCTAAAGCCTGGAATTTCACACATGGCGGTCGCGCGGGACGCATGCACCACACGTACGTCTGCAATATGAGTAAAGGCTTGTGTGTTTATCTATTTGCTTGCATAAATGTCCTTTTGAAACATGGCCGAAAAGAAAGAAAGGAAAAAAAAGAAAAAGACCAGGCCCTAGCTTGTGAGTATGGTCTCAGACTCTCAAAATCACAAGTCAATTTCAAGGCCAAACTACTCGATCCCATCTCAAGTTTCAAATCCACCTCGATCGTACACACACAAACATTATAAAGACCCCACCATGCACCGGCATCTCGTGCTAATTGTATCTAATCTCCCAATTTCTACCAGCTTTCTAATAAGGAGAAAGTGTCTTTACTTTAGACTTGTAAATTGCATTTCTAAATAAAAATCCTTCATTAAAAGGACAGACAATATTAGTGGTGCATACAATAATATGTACATAAAAAAATCAACATCCGCCAGCTTCCCACCACCTTGCATGATCCCCAAGTTTTCTGAGCTCATCTAGCTCTCCCCAATTGATCTGCTTTATGTCGGTCAAAACATTTTTTTCCCCCTTTCATTGTCCAAGGCCTGTCGGTTGTGGACAACAGAAAATACTATAAACTTTATTCTATCATGTATATGGTCTTGGATTGACTCGTTTGTTCTCTCACATGATCATATAAAATTTTGGTTCTTTTTTTAATCTCCTTTAATAATTCCTCGGTAAACAAAGGCAAGCTTGACCAATACATGAATAGAAACTAAAGCAATTTGGTTTTTCTATGAACATTAATGTTAATTTAATGATCTATTAGTTTTATTTTATTTGTTTTTTTTTCCCTCTTCCGTAGGTCATTAATTAATTACACCTGATAATTAATAGTTGCGCACTCCTAACAAGCTGCAGTCAAAGATAGCCATGACTAAAGAGGAGGCACTGCCACTTTAGTGGACAGCGTGGTGGTGGCGGTCTTGGTAGGGCCCTTGTTGATGAGGGCGTTGGAGGTCACACGCTCGCAACGAGGGCACATAGAGAGAGTGGATGCTGGGAGGGGCTCGCAACTATTGGGGGAGATGACGGTGGGCGGGCCAACTTTCATGGCTCTGAGCTCTTCCACCTCCCTTTGAAGCCTCCGGTTCTGTTCAGTTAGTGACCCGAACCGTCTCTTCAAGAACTCACATTCCATCTCTGTTTGCTTCAGCTTGCTCCTGCATGTGTTAATTATTATTGCAGTACCCATCATTATATTATATATATGCCAGACGTTTTACATTGATCATTTGTTAGAACTCAAAGCTGCCAAGTTCATGACTTACATTTTTGGTTAGTTTCTTAAACACCCTGCATTTCAGGATATATATATATATATATATATATGTATGTATATATCAAGCTTGGTTGTAACATATATACATGGCATACATGCATGCATGCATTCCTATCTTACATACACAATATATATATATATATATATATTTATCCATGCATGTTTTTATATATATATGTCTGTATTCAAATGATCTAGTATTAATAACTACAATATCAATGCCTTCTCCATATTGATTCATAGATATTTTCGCTTCATAGGTACTTAAAAACTGTCGCTGCAAATGAAAGCTAGCTAGCAACAAATTAAATAAACCTAATTAAATAACAAATCAAGTAGTCGTTACTAGTGATAAAAAAAATTTGAAGAAAATAATAAGATTGTTGTCGAGTTGATGCATGGATATTATTATAGGCATTAATGATCCATATGCATGAATAAAGTAAGACACGTTATAACATGTACCTAGTATTTAATTGCATATATATAATAAATAAATAAAAATTAAATGCATGGATGGATGGATGGGCAAGTCTAAAGTATAGATTAATGACTGAGTCAAAGTTGCAGTCGTTATGATGTGAGGAGTAGCACACGAGGCCGATCGAAGAAGAACGCATGCATGGACCTTATTAATTAGGAGTAGTCATATATATATATATATATGTAGTACTGATCCTGGCCCTCACAATAAATATGCAAGCAGCTGCATGCTATCATTGTTGTTATACTTTGGACAACCGTACTACTCATTATGTTCATGCGCAAATTAGCTCTATAGCGCTAGCTAGCTGCATGAGCTCATCATCATCATCACTCGACAACCACATCATTTATTGCTCATATATATTTTTTCTCAGCTAATTCTCATGTACTTTCAGCTTTCTATGGAAAGTACTGCATGTATTAATAATTTATTATTATTATTATTATATTATTGGTGGTCGGTCGGTCTACGGCGAGACTTGCTGGCATAGAAGCCACCTACTCCATTTTGATCTATCAGTAACAATATATATGCATGACTGTGTTACCATATATTAATTTTTTTACATTCAACCACTATATATATCTAAAATTTCTATATTCGTTACTATTTCTATATTTTTTACTTTCTTAATTGTTATCAAATGCATACATTCCTATATATTTATAAGAAAATTACATTAAAATAAGATTAAGGTAAACATTATGAAAATCAAGTCAATACAATATAATCAAATCAAATACACATGATTGATTTGATGTTATCTTCAATAATGTTTGATATTATATAATTATTCTGGACAAATTAATAAGCTTTTTCTTAGATTTTCACAACCCAATAATAATTTGCAATTTGGGGTGCATTTCGGATTACATGTATTATATATTAATTAGTTAATATATCATTGATTCTATTAACTTTATGCAAAATACGTATGCTTATATAAGGAGGAATGCTATGAATTAACTGTTATTTACTCTCACATCCAACACTTATAACTTTTTCATAGGATGTGAAGTATTTTTCATAGGGTGTGAGATTGTGAATAGTGGCTGATGAGAAGTAATTACCGGATACAAATCACTCATCATCATGTCTTTCTTCCTTATTTTGTTAATAATAAATTATAAATAGCTCATTAAAACCTTTGGAGACACTGCACAGACATGCATCCATCTAAACATAATATACATGCATGTGTTTGGTTGAGAACTGAACCCAAACCTACCTGCTCCGTCCCTCTTAAAGAGTTAGAAAAAGTAGCATTTTGCCATTAGGCCATTGATAAATTTAAATATATATGTGTATATATATATATATATATATATATGCTGAAATTTAAGAACCAGAAGTTTTTGTTATTAAAATGACCAAAGCAACCCGGCCATAAGAATCATTAACATGGTGCTATATATTATATATGTTGCAGTTGTTGTTACAAGAAAATCTTATCAACAAAAGGGATCACTTTCCACTTTTTATAGATCAGTGTACGTACGATTGATACGGGTTAGAATCGGATTCAGATTATATACTCTGCAATAGTATTATTATTATTATTATTATTCTGTCAACCTTAAATATCTGAACCCAATCAACCACCACCAAACGAATAACAACATTGAAATTCATCTCAGCATGTTTAGGGTACAGTACCTGGCCCTACGGTTCTGGAACCACACCTCAACTTGCCTTGGCTTCAGCTTCAACTGCATAGCCAAATTCTCTTTTTGCTTCTGTAGAAAAAAAAATATCCAAAAAAGATTAAACATTATCAAAATATTTAATAAATTAAGGGAAGAAAAGGAAAAAATAAATAAAAGCAGGCCTGGCGTTGCACCCTTTTCTTTAATTTGGTTTCTATTTATCAAAGAATAAATGGGTGCGGGGGAGATAGATCAGATTGTACATATATAAAGGAAGAAGCTAGTGAGAGGATTACCGGGTTTAAGGTATGGTTTTGTCTGAAACTTTCTTCGAGAAGACGGGACTGTTCTTTGGTGAGACGGAGTTTCTTTCGGGGAGGGCCTCCGTTGCTGCTTTCTTCTTCATCTTCCATATTCATCGTTATCCACTGATCTTCTTCTACACCTCCTGATGGCACTTGGTTTATGTCCAAGTTCCTCACTGCACAAATCACTTCACTTTTAAACCCTGATATTATTCCAACAATTTTTTGAACACTATGAAATGATCGACTGCATACATATAAATTAATACGTGTTGTAAATATCTGTAAGGGGCATGAGAGAAGACAGCTATGGAAGAGAGAAAATCCATTTGATTAGTCATGCAAGAGGAAGAAGATCATGCATTAAAAACAAATAAAAAAATGAATTATTGAAGGGGAAACTGATATATGTGATGACAAACCGATACGATTGTGTTAATTAAGGTAAAAAGAAAAAGAAACTTTCCGATCAAAGAAGAAGATGAGAGAGAGAGAGAGGGATCAGAGGGGGGGGGGGGGGGGGGGAATATGGAAGAAGTAGAAATGAATAAAGCAATAACTTTCTTACTTACCAGATGGAGGAAGTGATTGGGATGAAGCAAAGCCGGGCATAGATATGGTCAATTCCAAGCTAGACGGGCTTGAAGGCAAAACCGCCATGGAACTTTAAGAACAAAATAACAACAAGAAGAAGAAGATATCTGGCAAAGAGAAAAAGGTAAAGTGAAAAACTCAAAAGAAGAAAGGGATGAAAACAGAGGTAGATGATGAAATGGAGAGGAAAAGGTTAAGATACAAAGGTCAAATAAATAGAGCATGGAAAAAGACAGATACTGATCATCAGGATGTGCGTTTTGGTTTCGGTTTTGGTGTGGAGTCGGTTTAGGGTTTTTGACTGTGGTCGTCAAGTCAAAAGGTCTGACCCGTCTGATGTTTGACACGTGTCAGACTGATGACAAAGACCTAGTGTAGGAGAATAACCGGCAGGTTTTCCTGTTTAAGCGATATTACAGGGAACCTGAGTCTGGTTGTCGGTTCTACGGTCAGCTGGTGAAATGATTGGGAGCTTAGACTAGGGCTTTGAGCTCTAGCTCTGCACCTATGACATTTTTTATGCCCCCAAAAGAAAACATAAAAAAATTTCAAATTTTAATAATATTTCTGTGCATGTGTGATTTTATCTTGGTAGTTGAGAATTTGACCTGAGATCAAAGGAAGAGGTGGTGTTTTTTGTGAGGTTTGCATAACATAAATGCAAAATATATGTAGTTACTGTTTAGGTAAGGAGGAATTTAATGCTAATATTTCATCTACTAGCTAGCAGGTACAAAGAATTGTAACGGCTCTAATTTGCATTGATGCAAAAGAGACATAATTTTGGAACCAGAAGTTTGGACTAGAGTCATTTATGGTGGGATATGGGCATGCTTGTGTGTAGAGACACTTGATCTGTTACTCACTTTGCAGCTATACGAAACGTTTTTTTACCCCCCTTCCACACACATATATAATGAGTAATGCTATATACCACACTTTCATCCTATTTTGATCATATTAAGTAGTATGTGTTATATTTATCACCATTAGATAATAAAGAAGCATGCAATAAATGATTATTTAATGATGATAAATGTGCCACATCTTATTTAGTGGGATGAAAGTATGATAATAGTATGGTGTATAGAATTTTTGATATATAACGCTGGTGTTGCCATTTTAGTGACAGAAGTTATTGTCTCTGTTGGGATTGGAAAATCAAACGCCAACACTTGGTAACACATTAGGCGTGTCAGTCAACTTGTTGGTGAGGTTTTAATTCATGTTAGCAAAGAGATCAAAGAATGATATAAAGTTTGAAATATTGATATATATATATATACATATGTATGTATGTAGGGATATTAACGTCCTAGCTAGCTACAATATTTAATGTTTTAATACTTTGGTCTGCATGCACCCTTCGCAGGGCTACATCTCTATACATAGATCCAAAAATGGGTCAAATGAATTTGATGAGACTCAAAACAATTACAACCAGCAGTAGTCTGCTCATTCACACAGCTGGTCTCAGATTCTTTCAATATCAAGACACCAGGAAAAAAGAAGAGCCCACAAAATTGGAATTTTGAGGATTTTGTTGCCCAAATATCAGTAAACAACGTCTTTGAACATGACCTCCAATATTATTCAAGTTTAGACCAGTTTTGAAGAGAAAAGCTGCCAGAGATCGAACGTCGATCTACAAATATGATCCGAAGGTAAGCTGCTGCAAGCTGTATTCAATGTCATTTTTTCTCGTACGTACGTAATTAATTAACTCTGCTTCCCTACTCGCCAACTACCCCTCATTTAGTTCACCACGGCTAAAAGTTCCAGTAGTTGACTAAGAAAATAATGGACCTACCCTTATGAATTACATGCATTTATCACCAACCTCTCTAATTTTTTAACAACACTTAATTTCTGGCTATCTTTCTTTGTATATATATTGGTAATTAATTCATGTACAAAATAATCATGTTAAGGTATTGGATATTAGGTAGTGATCATTGACCTAGCTACATGATACATACAATACATGCATAAATAAATATAAATATATATATATATGCAGAGATCAGGAATTAAGTACTGCCTCAATCCGCCGGCCCTTGAATATATATATATATATATATAATTATATGCATACAGCTAAAAGAAGAAAGAAAAGAAGACCACGAGCAAATGATTTCGTACTAATGGTTTAAAGTTCTCTAGCACGAGTTGACCAGATAGCTTTAATACTTCACGTCTTCGATCTGCATATATAATCGATCGAAGCTATCTCAAATAATGAGCGCTAGCGCTAGCTCTCTCACATGCAGTAGTACTACAGACACATGACTTGTGCATGCTCTGTGCTCATCATCAAAGTAGATGAATTTAACAGTACTACTGGTAAAGTTTACTTTAATCCTAGTCCAATGCAAAATATATAATATAAATGGAATAAAAGTGTTTTTCAGTGAATTTTTTTATCAATTATTTAAATAAAAATTCGGTATTTTATATATCAACTAATATATATGTTTAAAAATAACAAAAAAAAAAAAAAAGATTAATTTATCTGATTTGAATAGGACTGAATTTTGGCGTGTAAAGAAAGGAAGCAACTGCCGGTGAAAGGGCCAAGTCGTCAGGTCATGCGCACGCACACGGGTTCGTCGGGCTGGAAGCAACTTTCCACACGGGCGGAGGAGACCAATTTCGCTCTGCTCTTTTTCACATTTATGCATTACACAACTCCACGAAACATTATTATATATATATATATATATATATATTATATAGGGGGAATTCATGGCAAAAGCGTGGGGGAAATGTGGGGCCAACCTTGATGATTAGGTTTAGGGACAACACATGCAACATGGGAGAGGTGGACCCTACTCTTGATGATTGGGTAGGGAACCATATTGGGACCCACTTGTCTGCTTGTCCTCTCAAACCTCCCCTTGCATTGCTGATTGGGCAGCCCATGAGCATACCCTGTCTTGTAATCCCAGTGGATTACATGTGGGGTCCTCATTAACCATATCCTTGACTTCCCCTTTTACAATTCCAAAGTGGGATTCTTGTTTTCTGTTCTTTTCTCTGTCGGCAAACAAAGGAGATGAATTAAGGAAAAGCCGTGAAAAATGCTATAACCATTTCTTCTCTGTTTAGGGTTTTTAATTTTTTTCCTTTGAGGAAAACTAAGTGGAGGGCAGACTCTAGTAAACAGCATATGATTACGTCCATTGAATATCATATATAGATCAGATGCATAAACCAATATAGAACTCCTTCTGATTTATACATAACTCAATATACTTGCAAATATCATCATCTTTCTCGAATCATACTAACTATATATAAAATAAGAAAACAGTTTTCATGAATCTACCGAATATACGTCGGAAAGTTTGACATAATGTTCAAGAGAATTTGAATATAAATGTTAATTTAATAACCCAAATGCATATACAAAGGTTTCAATGGAATCCTATAATGCTTGGGAGAAGTTTAATTTCTTTGTAATGGTTCTAAGAAACTTCAATTACACTAATATTAATTTGTATTTTTAAAATTAGTATGTATTCAGATGTAACTCGAATCTTCAGTATCAAACAAATTTTCACTTGACCATAGTTTATGTGCACATTCTTGCAGTATGAACAGGGAGAGAATCACCATGATGAACTGTCATTTTAGTTGCTTGCTTTCACTTTCACAAAATGGGAAAATAAAGCCCGAATCATAGCATATGCTGGACAAACTGAATAATGATACAGTGAAGCCTAAAGACATTAATAAAACTTTACAGATAGTAGGAAGGAGACGTGATAATAATTGAAAAAACAAAAACCATAATGTCAATTGGTCAAGACCTTTGATGCTCTTTACTTTCTTTTAATTTTCTATATTTACAATAAAGGGAATTGTATCTTCAATTTCCCCCACCATGCCATTCCACACTTGATGATAAATGAAAATGCAATGTGACTCATAGGCAATTGACATTATGCCATTTTTCCGAAAGTAGTAAAATAGAAGACTACATGCACAAGATAAGTACAAGCTCTGTCATAACACAATTATATTTATTTTGTGACTGACCCACTTAGACTAGAGGTAGCAGTTTCACTGTAAAGAAGTAATTTTGAGTTTCGATAAACTAGCTAGTAATTAGGGACTCATATTGGATGATTCAGCTAAAAGAGATGGACAACATTAAACACTCGTGCAAGTTTACAAATGCTTGTAAAAAGTTCTACTTTTTAGACCATTAATCCAATCCCAAAGTGAGCTATATCTATAAGAATTGATTTTCAGTTTTAATCTCTTCACATTGTCGGGCCAATGTCGTAGTTGGAAAATCTTTAACTATATTGGAATTGTCGATCCAATCCAAATTGACTAACTTCAATTTATTACCTATTAAGATATAAATGATTAAATATTTCTCTTTCCATCAACTTAAACTTTTAGAATAAGAAGTGATGTTTTACATGATATCAGAACAGAAATTCCGAATCTTGACTCTACACTTTATTCCATTTAATTAAATATTTCACGTATTGGGCACACTCATTGAGAGAGAGTATATAACACACAGAGTATTGAAGCATTGCGGCAGAAGAAATTAGAACCACCAGTAATATTGTTATAGATTGAAAGTATCAAGCACAGAACAATAAGATGTATACAGCTGCAAAAGCAGTATTAATTTAGTGGCCAACGTACCATGAAACATCTTGAGCATAGAATAGTGGAAGTTCGATATGTTTACAACTCAATCACCTAGAAGACAAAGAGGCTGTCTCATACTAAGTTCTGCTTTGAGTGCCAGGAATCGCTCCAAATCATGGGAATCACCTAAAATTCTCTGCATTGAACAAACCAACATTGCTCGTTTTATACTTTTGGAGAAAAAAATATTTAAAAACAAAACAAAAGAGATTATGATCAAGGCCATCAAGTATGAATAAGATACCGGTATATTTAAAACCTAAAAGAAAAAAAAAAAAAAAAAAAACACACAAAAAGGGGTTAGAGAAATAATGTTTACCAGTGCAGCAAGATGTGCCTCTTGTAAAATATTTCCATCTATCTCCAACCGGGCAATAGGAAACTCCGGAAGATGGCCTGACTGTTTTTTACCAAGCAAGTCGCCAGGTCCACGCAAAAGGAGGTCTGCATTTGCCAAGTAAAAACCATCCGATGATTTCTCTAGCACCTTTAACCGGTTTAGGCTACTGGGGGTAGATGCTAACAATATACACTTAGATTTTCTCTCTCCACGTCCAACTCGTCCTCTAAGTTGGTGAAGCTGAGCTATTCCAAACCTCTCGGCATTCATAACAACCATCATAGATGCATCTGGAACATCCACACCAATCTCAATTACTTGTGTAGAAAGTAGTATACGTGTTTCTCCAGATCTAAACCGCTTCAATGCTTCTTCTTTCTGGTCACTCTTCATTTTTCCATGTAACAACCCGCAGCTATATCCCTGAAACCTACGAGATATAACTTCAAGATCTGCAGAAGCAGCATGAAGCTGGGGCAGCTGTTCAGACTGTTCAATCACTGGATACACAAGATACACTTTGCCCCCTACTTCTAATTCATCCAGCATCATCTGTAAAAGCAAAAGTAATTAACAGAAACATAAGACTGCTGCACACGTTCAATTAGAATCCATTAAAAATAAACACAAAAACATATATATGAAGCACATATTTTTGGTGCAACCAATGGGTAGGCTTTCTAGAGATGTGATCAACCCCTCATACCGAGGTAAAAAGCAACATTTATGTCCATGTCCAAAAATCAATGCCACATAACGTTAGTGAAGGGATATTTTACTTCCCCCCCTCCTTTGTTCCTTGTTTTTTGAACGATTCATGGGGTATATTGTTCCATACGGTTAGTATACAAAGAATAATTTAAAGGCCCAATGCCAAAGCTTCTATGACTCTCCTTGCTAAGGTATTCTTTATCTCATTGTTTTACAATCCTTAAAGTCCTTAATATGTAATCTATGATTGGTGTAAAAGCAATCTAATGACAAAAAAAAATAATTTGGAGATAGGAGGTGAGCACGTTGTGATGTGAGCATCCTATGAATGGTGTAATCTCTTCTACGGTAAGGTACAGTGAGTTTCTTCCAAAGTCTTTAAATGATACGAAGAGAAGTGACAGTGAGAGAGAGAAGTCCAATTTGAACATCTCATCTGTTTTATTGTATCATATTTTTCGCTTATTCTTCTTCTCTAATATTGCAGTTTACTTCAAAAAAATATACAATACTGGGGAGTCCTTTGTTTCTAAAAGGGCAACGATTTTTTTTAGACAAAAAGCAGATATTTTGCTATTATTCCCTCAACGACTACAATTTAAGTCCAATACAAATACCTTCTTGTTTGCATTGATGGCTTTCTCATGTTTCAAAATAAACAATCACTCTTAAACCAGAGAACTACCAAAGGTCAGAGAAATGATATTACACAGAGAGAACTGTTTACAGACATAAAGAGATTACACAAAAGTTAATCCACAAATTGACGTGGTTTTACGTGATCCGTTTGATCTACTTTACAATAAAAGTAACTTTACAATCTGACATACTGCATCAAGTCACGTCAGTTTGTGGATTTACTTTTGTATAATCTCTTTGTGGCTGAAGTATTTCTTTTACAAAGAATAGCAGGTTGTTTACAACAAGAAATACAATTACCTTGTAGACCTTCTCAAAGCCATCATCATTTCCTTCAATAATGAATGTTTCAACTGGTATTCTTCCAGGAGGTAAGTCAGTAATCTGTAATAGATAAACCCAAAAAATACATTTACGAGGAAACAAAAAGCTAAATAACAAATTGTAAGAACATGAGGGATCCAAATATTTGATCATGAAGTCAATTTTTTGTGTCAGTTATAAGACCATCCAATGTCAGTTATAAATGACTCACCCCCCCCCCCCCCCCCCCCCCCCCCACAAAAAAAAAAAAAAGAAAGATAAAAGGGCCATCCGAGATACCCTCTCCCAATTAAATTCAATGCACAAGTTCTTATAAACATCCTACTTATGACCTTGAAAAATCACCAATTGTATTTCAAATAAACATCCTCCTTATGACCTAGAAAAATCACCAATTGCATTTCAAATCACCAATTGCACAAGTTCTACGGTCTTATCCTCAACATACATTCTTTTTTATGGTTTTTTTTTATACGTCTCAACATACATTCTATAACATTAAAAACAAAACGGAAGTTACTAACAAAGAAGCATTTGCAGATTGCTTCAAATTGCACATTAACAGACTCAAGAACTCCATTTCAATGCGGGCACCAGATCATGGAAAATGCAAATTGTTTACATACCTGTGTAAGCGACATATCTCCATATAATGCCAGAGCAAGTGTCCTCGGGATAGGAGTGGCTGACATGGCCAGAACATGAGGTGCCATATGCACATCACCTTTTGAGGACACCTCTAAATTGCCCGCCTCCATTCTTGAACTCAAAGAGGTATAATATAACTGCAGGGAATAGCTGTCTCAATCACTTCAACTTAGATAATGAATTGCAGAACATAAAACAACTTAAGCATTAATTAGAAATTTCACATGTTGTTGATGAGGCAAAATGAAAAGGCCTAGCTGACCTAGATTCTAGGAAAACAAAGAGAATGACAGCTTTTCATGGCCAAGAACATGGTTTCAGAAATAATCTGACAGGTGATATTTTAGATCAGAATCTTGAATGTTGATATTTCTACCAACAATGTTTTATTCTAAGTAAATAAAACTCAGACGTCATAGAATGAACGAAAGAACTCATGCTCCAGACGCTAGGATCAACACTGTCGGGAACAGGAGTTCATTGTGTGAAGTTGTGAAGACATTACTCAATTTTGCTCAATGATAGATTATCTTCAAAGTACTACCCCACAATCAGAAATTTAAGATTAAAATAAAAAATTTGGAACTGCCTAGTTTTCTGGGAAATGTGAAACTGCTCACGCAGGTGCTTCCCCCTAAGGCGGGATGCTCCCCTACCAATGCCTTAACATTCAGTACTTCACCAGAAAACATATCATCTCAAGTCGATGAAAATAACCACCTTGCTGTTAAACCTTCCTCTCTGAATCACACCAAAGCGATGTTGCTCATCCACCACTGCAATGCGTAAAGCAGAGAACTCCACATTCTCAGCTATTAGACTGTGGGTCCCAATGACCATTGAGATATTTCCAGTATGGAGACCCTGCAAACCCACAATCTTAATGATAGGTATCTCAAAATGGTCAAAGAAAAAGAGCAAAGGAAAAGATGATAATTCCATGCCTCACGAATCATCCGTGATTGTTTTGATGGGGTAGAACCAGTTAGTAAAGCAACTGAAGGTTTGCACTCAACCTCCTCTATATTCTCTAGCAAATTAAGCAACTGCTCATAATGCTGACTAGCAAGCAACTCAGTCGGAACCATGAATGCTGCCTGCACATTAGACACAGCATTCCGAAGAATAGTTATATATTACAAAATATATTTACAGGACTAAAGTTCAAATCAATTAAGAAACATCAAATTAAATCCATGAAAAAAATGCAAGCTACATGTCACAGAAGCTGAAATTTGTGAAACTGACATAGCTTGCATTTGTGAAAAGAAATTAATAATGAACTAAAATATTCTTTTAGATGTAAAAAAGCAATTTTTTTTTTGTGAGTAATAACAAAATAAAATCTTTACAGTTACTACCTGATATCCAGAGCCAAGAACCTCCATACATGCCAAAAATGCTACCACAGTTTTCCCGCATCCAACATCACCCTGAAAGGAAGTGTTGCTAAATATGACCTAGATGGAAAACCTTTTCATTTTTTATACTCTTGGTTGCATGTGCACAGATGTCACTGAAAATACTGCAACTCAATATTTGGAATAATCTCTGTTAATAGAAAACTTTTTTTTTATAAGTGTAAGTATATTAATAATCTCTGTTAATAGAAAACTGAAGTAGAGAGTTCCTTTTTTCCCCCTGGT
This sequence comes from Juglans mandshurica, assembly GCA_022457165.1. NCBI lineage: Eukaryota > Viridiplantae > Streptophyta > Magnoliopsida > Fagales > Juglandaceae > Juglans > Juglans mandshurica. The sequence continues at coordinate 37,377,802 of CM039621.1, forward strand.
AAAGGAAGTAAGATGTAGAACAAGCTTGCAAATGCTTACAGGCCTACTAGGAAATCAGCAGTGGATGATCAAAGGAAACCAAAACAACCAGACAAGAAGTTGCCCTCGTTAATAAAAGGTAACTTTAAGTTGGGTATGTATGACATTTGTCAAAAACAAAGTTGGGTATGTCTGATATATAGGCACCGATTCGAGGGAGGTAACAAAGGGAAGTTTACTAGATGAAAGAACATAACCCAAGTAAAAATAACATAAAGGGAAGCTCAGGATTTCCAATATAAATCAGCATATTGAAGCATATCTCTTTTCTATAGCTTTATATAAAACAGGAGATGACAAACAAGAATTCTAGCGTCATATTTTTCCAAATTATGCCACCCAACTCCAACGAGAAGAGGGAGAATGTCATTTAATTTTAGACAATTTAGTCCAAGATCTAGACATTACAACCATAGGAACAGCATTCATATACGTTTATAGGATATAAGCCTGAAAATAACTAAAAATGGGCTGCAAATAATTTGGCAAGAGAGCAGCAATAATGATGTCAAATGTAAAACCTGTAACAGCCGATTCATAGGTATTGGCCGCTTCAGATCCCAAATAATTTCTGAAACAGCTCTTAGCTGACTAGAAGTAAGGGAATACGGAAGAGCCTTCAAGAAATTCTTGGTGAGACTGGACCATTCTTCCACATAAGTAGCATTTAATTCAGGTTTTCTATACCTATCCAGCAAGCCATCTTTCTCTATTTTTGTACCAAGGCCTTCAAGCATTTGGTATAAGCGTCCTAACTGGCAGAGAACAATGATTTGATTAGTTTGAGTCAACGTGTTACAAGTGCATAACAGCAAAGCATAAATACTACCAGCATTAATAATTCCAGAAGCAGAAGGGACTTCAGAGATGAAGCCATTAAGAACATACTTCACTATAAAACCATCTAGTAGCTAGTGATGTGAAAAAGAGAAGCAAACAGTTAATAGGAATCAGATCCATAATACCAAAACAGCATTCTCATATCAAATTTTTTTTCCAATTGGCACCGGGTGTCCAGGACAAGTCCCTAGCTACTTGTCCCAGGGGAGCATTCTCATTTAAAATTAAAAGTCTTTATTAGAAAACATAAAAGTGCTTTTTGAACGGAATAACATTTGCAACAAAAGTACAGCTGCAAAAAAATTTCCTGAAGTCCATAAACAAACTCAAGAGTCCAATGCATATAGAAGCACATGAATTGCTTAATGATGGTTGTGATATGTGCACACAACACATAGTACAGAAGTTTTGGGTGTGTCACAATAAAATGTGGAGACTTTACATTGAGAACAATGAGGGAAGTTACGAGAAAATCCTTAAACAGCTGCTATTGAAAGGGCATCAGATGAAAAAGTAAAAAAACTATAAGCATCCAACCACCGAAGATAAAAGTATGGCTTCATAATAGCAGCAAGGAGCCAATGACCAAAAGGTAGCTATTTAATTACCACCTCAACAGTAGGAGAAAAAATCTTACTTAGCAATGTACTGCAAATAAAGTTTCACCTGCAAATAAAAGAACTCATCAAATATAAGCCTTTTGCGTGCCAAATCAGCCTCATTTATATTCTTTGGCTTGTGAATCCCAATGTATGCCTACATCATTTAAAAACAATATTATTTAGCTCTCCACTGAAAATCTGCACACTGAAAACAAAGTGAACACTAACACAGCATGTACATCCATATTTCATTGTTTAATTAAAACTGCTAAAGTATGAACAATCAAAGAATGATTCAGAAATAAGCAACTAGGTCAGCACTTGAATAGCTGAATGAAGCACAGTGCATAAAAGAAAGTTCCCAGCAAGAGCATTTAATGGAATTTGGGAGGAACTGGTAGATTAGGTAGTGGTAGAGCAACCCTCTCATGTGTTATGCCGTGCATTTGGTTGGAGAAGAGTAGGGAGAATAGTTTAGGGCGTGGAGAAACAATGGGTAAAATCAAGTGGACTTTTCTTACAGTTCCGTTTTGAGGTCGATTTTTCTTTTGGAACCTCCACATCTTTTCTCATTTTTTAGATTCTCTTCATTTAGATCTTGATTATTAATTTCCCAATTTTCCAGAGGTTTTATGCCCTTTATATTCTTCTTGTGTACTTGGGTTATGCACCTCTTGCAATTTTTAAAGATGATTTATTGTTTATCCAAATGGAAAATAAAAGATCTTCCTTAGATAAAAGAAGATAAGTGGCTGGTTTATGATAATACTAGGTAGCATAGATATCTGACAGACTCCAATAGGCTGTGCATTTCTACATTAATATCGCTACAGGACAGGAGCAGGGTTCTAGGTTCCCATATGCAACCCGCATACCTCAATAATGCCTTTTATAATACTAGTGAATGATGATATGCCACTTCTGAATAACCCAGTATGCATCGGAAAAACAATCAGAATTAAAGCTACTTACATCGTGAAGGCTTAACAGTCCAAAGTCTTGAGTTATATCTTCAGGAATAGGGTCGACATTAATAGGCAAAGCTTGTAAGGTTCTGGGAAAAATTGAAATAATAATTTTGCTATCAGTAGAAAGGCATGCTTACAGACAGAAAACCAACCAATTCTTTACTTTAAGGAAATAATAAAAAACAATACAAAAAAAACTTATAGTGAACAAACAAGGAACATCATTACAGTTTTAAGTAACTTTTTTGATGTCATGACAGCCAAATAACCAAAGTGTCAAGCATCCAATTGAACCTTCTCAGCTTTTTCACTAGAATAAATAGATTGCATCCAAAATTGTGATGTAAACAATGGAATAAAACCCCTAGGGGTTGGCTCAAGTGGTAAAGGCCTTGGGCTTGGGGGTATGCTCCCCCTAGGTCTAAAGTTCAAATCCCCTTGGGTGCAAACAATCTCTAGGGGCCATCGGACTGGGGGATTTTTCCCTAGAATTACCCAAGGTACACTTGCGGGAAACTCCTTGCCAAGGGCCTATGCACCCCCGGGATTAGTCGGAACGCTGTCCCTGGACACCCGGTGCCAATAAAAAAAAACAATGGAATAAAAAGAAGGTAAGCTAATTAATAAGATTACATTTCACACCCTGGAAAAAAATTTCATACACACACATATATAGAAAGTTGGTAACAGAAAAGGACTTGGGACATTTATCCAGTTACTGAAGTCTCTTTGAACTGTGCATATCCTCTGTTCAAACGCAGTTAGATAAGGAGGCTACTGCCTCTACAAAGGCCTGGAGGCATTCCTCAATTTACTAAAAATTTCCAAATTTCACTATCAAAATCCCCAAGATAAGTATACTTCTTTCCATTAAAAATGTCTCAAAGAAAGCAAACTCCCTTCACAATTCAAACAATTAGATGAAGAGGAATGCCATCACACTAAAAGTTCATATTTCATTACCAAAAACGGCCATTTTTCAATGAAGAAACATGATTCTTCAACTAAGATAGCTTCCCACAAATATTCATAAAAGAATGTACATAAACAAGAAAAGGAAAGTTCAAGGGTGTAGTCATGGTAAATAAAACTATGAAAAAGGCAGAAGGCACCAACTTTGCAATAATGTCTCTAAGAAAAGTTGGATTTAAGCGCCCTTTAGAAGGGTATATAGGATATGGCCTCCCTTCTGCACAATAAGATGGATCATTTTCATCTTCCAGCACATCGATATGGTACTCTCTCATTTCAAAGTGATCTTTAGTACGCATAGTCCTCACCTATATCAAAAGGCAATATTTAAGAAAAAGTCTTACATATTTTTTTTTTGCTGGGGTAGATGGGAGGGGGTAAGAACAATTCTGACATTTAGCAAAACAAAGAAGAGATTCATAATATTCGAAATAGCATCCTCAAACAGAAACTACGCAAAAACTGTGCTTAATTTCATCAAGATAAAGTCTAGCCCCTTCAGTTGTCATTGTCCAAGTACACCAACTGATGAACCAATTTATACATATAATAAAAGTTAAAAAAAATTACATCTGGGCTACAATGTAATGTAATTCCCAGGGGAGACTTTAACCAGTTGTATGGATCTTAGAAATATCTTACATTCAAAAAATCATGATGCAATCATGTGCTGGCTGATGCTCTTTTGGCTCTACCAACCACCACAAGAATACATAACAAATTCACGGGTAAAATGTTTAGAGCAGGAGCTAGTGCTATGTTTTAGTTGTCTTGGGCCATAGGATAGGCAGTAAATCTTGGAAAGGGCGCGTGTAAAATGGAAGAGTAACTAGTCTCTCATGCACAAACTTTACTACAATATGCTAGCATAACAAAAGCCACAGAAGGGAATAATACCAAGTACATTAATAAGGTGGAAACATTTATGTTCACATATTGCTAGGAGTATTTTGTCCAACTAAAGTGGCACATCATATGGAGAAACTACAATGGGACTTCTTATGGGGGGAATAGAAACGAGTTTAAATTCCATTTAGTGAAATGGGCAACGGTATGCACCTTGAGGGATAGGAATGCAATATATTTTGAAGATCGTGAGCTGTCAATCGATCAGCTTAGAACGTTCTTTTTTAACACTTTATACCATTCGCCGATTGTAATTGATTTTAATGGCTTGAACATTCATGACTTTCTTGTCTCATTAGATAATCATGCATAGCATAGCCTGCATGTCCCATGTACTTAGGCTAAGCCTATTATTATTTTCAATAAAATCTAGTTTGACAATTAAAAAAAAATAGTTTAGAAATCACTTTCCCATATCTTGGAGATCTGCCTTCACCACAACATCATTCCTGGTTTTGTACTTGAAGTTCTTAGCCTTTCTGTTTCAATATCCAAACTAAAAGTGAACATGCATTAATCCCCATTTTCAAAAATCCCCACCAGCTCATAAGAATAGAATGTGACTTTTAAAAATCCTATCTATGTTGTTTTTCCAGTCTTGCAGCCAATTCCAAAAAACAAAATGTTCTAAAAGAAACCATCTGCAGCAGCATGCCTGTGCATGATACTCACAATCTCTACAATAACATCACCAATGATAGCGTTAAGACCATTTTCTTAGAGGTTTAATAAAAGCAATGATGTAAGGATGGCATAAATAGTTTGTAATTCAGCAGGATTATACAAGAATCTCATAGCACAAACGTACACAATGCCCTTTCTATTTAAATATTGGTAAGTTACTGCCAAAAAATTGAGTGAAGAAAAAGGAAAAACCTCATCAAATTGATGAGTAAATAGAATGAAACCAAAAACATGTTCACTTATATCCAGTTTTAAAATACTGGCAATAATGTCTCACTCAAAGCATTAAGATCACATAATGAGGATTTATTAGATTGTTTGCCTTTTCTCAAGGTATGACTCTTGCTATATAACTCCATAAAATGGAATTGAGTTCAAGACCCGTCAAACCACATTGAAGAACAAAACAAGTAACTCAACAACAGAGAATCTCCAAGAAACTCACCTTACCACTTACGCAAACAATCTCTCCCTCTTTATGCTTTGCTTCAAGACTTTTCAGAAAAGGTTGAAATGTAAAACGAGTACCACGAAAAAACTTCTTCAGATGCAAAAAAATTGTTTTATTTCCCTTGCTATTAATATCATTGATTGTATCCTCAACATTTGATTGATTTTCTGTAATCTCGCAGCCCACTACCACCTCAAGAAATGAAAAAGAAGAACTAGCTCTGATTCCCCTGCAAGAAAAACCATAATAGTTATGTATAAAAAAAGATTCCATCTCCCTAATGTTCTAAACAGCTACTAACTTACACGATTGGAATAGACAAAATCAAATGATCTAAAAGGATACAAAATATTAAATCAAAAGTAAATATGTCAGTTGATGTGCTTTTGAAAAGGTTGTTTTACATGGAGAAAAGCACAATTGTATATAATGCAAACCCTTTGCACTATGAGAAATACGAATGCTTTCGAAATTATCAGAAAAAGGAACCAAAAGTGCTCTTTAGGGATCATAGCTCCCGTTTCCTGACCCTTCAGAATCCCTCTGTTCAACTTGAAGGCTCATTTGTATTTCTTCTCTACTCTTTCTCTATTCAGTCATAGTGGTAAAGAGTCTATGACGAGTTGGTTTCCATTCAAAATCAACAATTATGACTACAATTACTGACTCATATTGATGAGGGTTAAAAAAATTATATCAGAAAAATTGATGAAAATTTATATCATACTACATCATAAGACTAAAAAATACCTCAAGATATATTTTACATATTTCCAATTTATTTTATATTGAAAGTGATTTCATAGAATTTTTTTGTTATAGCCATAGGCATGACCAATCATATTGGTCAAACAGCAGGCCTGGATCAGCTGTAGACTCAAATCTTGGGTTTGATTTCACACTAGGAGTTTTTCTGAATTACCAATACACTATTATGATGGGTGTAGTAGTTTATTCAGGGTTTACTCCCCAAGGTGAGTCCAAAGAACCTTGTCTTGGTGAACTTTCACATCATCAAAAAAATAATTAAAATTAAACAAAAGCATGGAAATAATGAATACACATGTGCATGGGTTGTATGCTAGTATCTTGGTATTGCTTTGAGTTAGAGTTGACGCAAGCAAATTAATTCAGTTTAGCGCAAGAGGATTAGATGCAAGCACTCTGTTAACACCTCCCGTTGCCAAGTGCAAAGGCAGGCACCCAAAGCTCTATAACAACAGTAATTAAAATATCTTAAAGACCAAGCTGCAAAAGGTCTAATCAGTAGAACATCTTGCAAGAAATACAATCAACTTCTCCAAATAAAATTCAATCCTTTCAGGGGAAAAAAGAGGAATACCTGGAAGACAAAATTTTCCCAACAAAAATCAGGTATTGCCCATCATCAATTGCAGTCTGTGCATTCTGTAAATCAGCATAGCTTCGAGGAAAATGACGTAGCAATTGCCGCAACTACATGGGGAAAAAAAGAAAAAGAAAAACATAAACCCATGATTTCTAGTTAAGAATATAAAAACTAAAAGGCTTCGCTTTATAGATATAGCGCCCACCGTGTTGAAACCAGAACTTTCCAGCTGACGACAGTGCCTCTTACTTAATCCAGGGATGCAATTGATAGATCTGTCAAGAAATAATTGAATGGAGGCAGCATTTAGTGGGGATTCAGACCCCACTTTGACAGAAGATTCCTTCACAGTGACTGAATAATCTGATTTTTCTATGGTTTCTAAAGCCATCGGCTGAGAAGGCTCATAAGATTCTTCTTCTTTAAGTAAGGAAGTCGTTACATTTTGAAGGGTAGGAGACAAAGGCGGCCATGTTTCAGTACAACTCTCTTGAACTAGCTCTGTACCAAATGAACTGGGAAGAATTCCTTCACCATTTTGGGTAGCTAAAAGCTTACTCATTTCAGACCAACTTGCAGTCTCATCATAGAGTTCAACCTGAGGAGAACTACCTAAAATGATGGATGGGAATTTTTTACATTCCAAGGAGTCATTGAACTCATCCTCTGCACCTTTAAGGTTCATACGAGATTGCTTTTTAGCTCTTCCATTATCAATGAAATCATGAAGACCATCATAATCCATCATAGCACATACCTACGACAAAACAAGTTGCAGTATATAAATAGTTGACTTGGAAAAAAGCAATTAGAGAATTCTTGAAACTCGTTTTGAACTGCTTCACAAAAGGTATGAAGAAACCCTTCACGAGCAAGCATATAACTTCTTTCTTTTTGTAAAAAGCCCAGGCGTGCCATTGGGCTAAGGGTTCCTGTACAATATTCATTGTGACTATTTCCCCAATGAGGAAGTATTGAGTTCAATCAATTTTGGATGTGGGAATTCCTTAACAGCCAAACCATGCACAATTACAGTCTTAAGACATGCTCAATAATTTGGATCTCCCTCACAATAATATAGAGCCAAGGAGTACCAGAAAATCAGGACTTCCCAATGAACAATTTGCTAGATATATTACATAGATTCAAAATGACAGTGTTACCAAATAATTCATGCACATGAGCACCAAATGAACCACTGTCCCATTCTTTAAGTTATGATAGACCAAAATAGACAGCACTCAATGTGAACAAGCAAAGATCTACCTTCTTCAGGATTTTTGATCGATCTTTGATTCTTGCCACTTCCTCCAACCATGACAAGTCATGCTTTGGGCGAGAACAAACTTTTGATATTTTTGAAATGAGAGATTTATTGAACCTGCAATAAGATGATGCTGTTGAAAGTAATGCCTACAATCGTCCCATGATCAGTAATAATGAAGTGCATTACCTCATTTTTCTACCCAAAGCATTCCGGTATCCTCTCTCAGCTTCAAAAACAATAGCAGCTCTCAATCGTTTCCCACAGAAGCACTAGCAAACAAAACTTATACACGTTCAAATATGTCAAATTTACAAGAAAAAATTCATATGGCAATTAAGTTCACCGAAATCAAGTTTATTTTTATCCCCTACTCCTTCTTTAAGACTCAGGAATCAAGCTTTCTGGAAGAGATGGAGAGGAGAGGGGGGGAAAATACATAAATAAATCAAGCTAAATTAAGCTGAAAAAAAAGGTTGAAGAGTTTGATATAAGTTGATACCAAGCCACATGATTGCACAATTGGGATTGTCAGTGCCATATGCCACAAAGCTTACTGCATGAACAGAACATGCCTGAATAACATCAACGCCAAACCTGAAAACCACATTTCCTTCCAATTAATCGACCAAGGCGAGAAACCAAATACGAGAAACGATTAGAACTATCGAAAAAAAAAATGAAATCCTGATGTTTGATTGAAATCTGGTGGCCATTTTGTTCTCTTTTTTCCTAACGCAAGAGCTTAAAAAGAAAAATGAAAGCTCGAGTAATTGTAAACGGACCTGAGACGCAGTGGTTTTGGAGAAGAGCGGAGTGAAGAGTGAGAGAGCCTCCCAACGGCTTAGCTGAAGCGAACCTTCAACGAACATCAAGACAAGGGAGACGTTAGGATGGGCACTAGTATTATTTGCATTTTGCAGAATTTTTCTTATTTGTAATACTTTGAGGCTACTCGTATCCGCTCAACACAAATCATATTTATTTTTTTTCTATTTTTTTTTATTTTTTAAAATTTGTTTTTTATTTTATTTTTTTTAAATTTATTAAATTCTTCCATTCATTTATATATTACATATTTAATAAGAAAAAAAATAAAAATAAAAAATATGGTATGTAATATGTGAAAATGATAAATAGAATTTTTTTTATTTCTATTTTTATAAAATTATTTACATAAACGAAGGAAAAAGAAAATAAGAGGAAATAAAGAATCTAATTGTTTACGATGACATATTGAGAACGGCTTGAAGTCGCCACTATAAAAACGATTGGTAGATTTATTGAGACGAGCCTTGTCGCCTTTAAAACACTAGAAGAGACCTAACACCAGCTAAAAGCCTGCCTGACCTTCATACTGCTGCTCTATAAATAGTCCGCATTTAGGTTTCACAAAGCGCCGTTCCATCCTGAGTTCAGCTTCCTCTGTCATGGCAGTTGCTGTTTTTCCTAGGCTTAAGGTTCTGTGTTCAATCAGCTCGTTCTTTTTACTTTCTAGAGCAGACAAGGTTATATAGAAGAAGTAAGCAGAAAGGGCCCAGGCAAATAGGGGAGAGCAACACAAAGATGATATGGCTCTGAAAAACCTGTAGGTTTTCTACAGGGTGCCCTGCCGTTCTGGCCCTGTACATCAAATAAAAAATGGCATCATAGTACGGGTTTTGTGCCTTGGTGGGGTGGCTATGGGATTGAATCTTCGATGTTCAGATAACTTCCCCAAGTTTGTCTGGCCTGAGCTTCTTTTCCCATTCCCATCTTCCCCTTTACATCACAAATCCGCCTCCAAATGCCATTACATTAACACCCCCTATCCAGATCTTTGTTTTCCTTCTGGAAAATTTTTGTGGGTTTTCTTTTTCTTGTGGAAAATATGATCTTTTTTTTTTTTTTTTTATGAATTTCAACCTGAGTCCAGGATCATAAGGGCAGTTAAATTTCCTTGCGAACTTTGAAGTTCAAGCTACCAAAGCAGCTATAACTCCTTAGAAAAGGTAGGCTTTAAACTCACTTATCAAATGAAAACGAAGAAGAATAACTTGTAGAAAAGGTAGGCTTTATACTCCGACTAACCTGAGAAGTACAGGCTATTGACTTGTAGAAGAATAATTTCTTACTTGTTTATACCCATCACCAACAAGTTATGTTGGATTGTTTAGAACTTAGGTCTATAATCTAGCCGGGATTTTATTTTGCCGAAAATTTTAGAGGGCATTAAATGAGATAATATCTTTGCCTATGATGGATGGCCCGATGGGTTGAGGATTTCTTTTCTTCTGATTGAAATGAACAGCAAGAAATGGGTTAGGATGACAAATACAATCCTGAGAGCATGAATTTGTGAAACCAATTTATATAAAGCATGATGTTAGTATCCGAACTTCAATACCATGCAAGTACAACAGGATTCGGAAAGACATAAGCTACAATATAGGTACCCCAAAATCTGACGGCAAATCCTACTTATCAAACAGAGATAATTCAGCTGGTACTTCCTCTTCATAGCCAAATAGCCCCCTCTCCAAAACCCAATCTTCTATCATGGCCTGAGAACTCAATGTCTGGTCACTAGGCACCAGATGTCCAGCTCCTAAAACCACAACCTGACTCAAATTCCCCCATTTCTGCAGGTACCCAGAAATCCCTCCATTCACTGCCCAAACCTTCCTCTACGCGATCGAGAATTCACTAAGTCCATCCCATCTCATTGTTTTCACCCAAGCCTCAGTTGAAACCACACTATCCCTCAAATCAAAATTCCCTTGATACAATAATACCTTGCTCTTCTTCACCAGCAATTCCACCATGTACCTCACACTCTTCATGAAATCATCATGCAACGCAGCCGCCACAACATCACTGCAGATCTCATCCATCTACTGCTTCACCCGCCAAAGCCTTCTTCACCTCCTCTATCCGCAACAATTCTGATAGCAATTCGGTTTTGTAAGGAACTTTCTTAGTAAAATCATTCAAAGTGACCAAACCTGTCATGCTTTGCAACATATCCAAGACCTTAACTCTAGTATTTGTTGCCGCTCTCCAGTTCTCCATTTTGGTCAAGTTAATTGCCTCCCATTGCACCTTCTCCAACTCATTTTTCTGCCTCTCATTTATCAAACCAGAATAGTAAGCATGAGCAGCATGAGTAGCAACCTGAGTCACCGGGTCTGTGAGCCCGTTTCCTATAGCAACACCCGCTAAGTTCAAGCGCCGTAACACTGGCAAGTGGGGATTGTTCTTCAGAATATAGTACCCAATTGCGGGAACATGCCTCCCAACATAGCTCTCACCTGCAAAATATATTGGACGAAACTTAAACAATGGATCTGATGCGACGAAACGACTGATCACAGCAAAAAGATGCTTGGCAACAGAATGTTGGTCTTTTGGGATGTTGTGCTAGGTGCGGCAATTATGATGAATAATACGGAAAAGAGAAAAACAAGAAAGTATACGGATTTAATGTGGTTCGGTAGTCTGCCTACATTTACAAGAGCGAGGCTAAATTTTCACTAAAGGTTACATAATGTTGTATTTATACTAACCCTAGCCGTACGGAAGTATTAGAAAATTTAAATAATACCCCTATACCATACCACAGAGGTGTTGCCCCCGCACCCCCAACCTATTAATCATATCTGGCAATAAAACAGTCGTTCCGCTCCACTCCGCTTGGTACACTACGCTCTCCTCACTCCATTATCTGCTTCACTCTTGGCATCAACCTGCTTTCTCTATATACGTGTTCCACTCAATATGAGCCACATAGATTTCTTTAGTCATGGATGCAATGCTAAACCCGGTTCCGATTGGATTATCTAGAAAAATAAGACTGAATATGTGGTTCCAAGAACACGGATTCCGTTCAAGCGCAAGGTGTAAGTTGGAGCTGGTATTGTGTTCTTTCACATGCCAGGGACCAAGCTCAAAGAAGATGCCAACCATGGAGGTGCAGCCAGGGCCACCCTGGAGCCATCTGATAAGCGGAGTCTCCGAGAGTAGCAAGATGGGCTTCTGATAATGCTTTGATGTGGTGGAGGAAGAAGATGAGTAAGATGGCCAAGAAGGGCTTGATGAGGAAGGTGGGACTTGCTGACTCCATCACTAACCTCAGGTATTGTCATTGACTTTTTGGAGTACCATTAATACAGCTAGATAACGTGCATTCCTACTATGAAAATCACATTAAAAAAGTTCAAAAGTTTTTAGTTTTTGATGAACAATTAAACCCACGAGATAGTCTTTTATATGATGATTAAGATTGTGCTAGCTAGTCAGAGTATTTTTTTTTTTTAATGCATTTGTCAGTCTCTATATGTTATCAACATCAATCAGTACTCTTCATAGTCTAGATCGACTGAAATACAGTGGATTGTGAAAAAACTAAAACAATCATGTTATTCATTTGGTGCTGCATTAATGGATATTTCACGTACAAAGTCATGGGCTGGGATTGCAATTCTGCTGGTAAGTAAGATTTCACCGATTGGTATGCGTAGTGTTGGAATTTATTCGATGATATAGATACGTGCTCAACATCCCAGTTTTGATCATGATTTGAAGCATTAACTGAAATTCCTCCATTTCTACCAAAAGAAGAAGAGACTGATCAACGAATTTTACGTTGAACTACGGAAATCTGATGACCAATCTCTTCTTCATAGCTACAAAATGGGTACCCCAGAATCTGATGACAAATCCGACTAATCAAACAGAGAAGAAAAAGACGATACTTCCTCTTCTTAGCCAAACAGCCGTCTCTCCAAAACCCAGTCTTCTATCATTGCCTGAGAATTCAATGCCTGGTCACTAGGCACAAGATGTCCGGCTCCTAAAACCACAACATGACTCAAATTCCCCCATTTTTGCACATACCCAGCAAGCCCTTCATTTACTCTCCAAACCTTCCTCTCTGCTATCAAAAACTGACTGAGCCCCTCCCACGCCATCGTCTTCACCCAAGCCTCAGTTGAAACCACACTATCCCTCATATCGAATTGCCCTTGATACAATAAAACCTTGCTCTCCTTCAGCAGAAATTCCACCATGAACTTCACACTTTTCATGAAATCATCATGCAAAGCAGCCGCCACATCATCGCTGCATACATCGTAAGCCATTGACTCCTTTACTCCCAAAGCCTTCTTCACCTCTTCTTTCCTCAAAAAGGCAAAAACCATTTCTGTTTCATAAGGAACCTTCTTGCTAAAGTCGTGCAAAGTCGCCAGCCCTGTCATTCTCTGCAACATAAGCAAGACCTGGGTTCTAGCATCTGTTGCCTCTTTCCACTTCCCCATTTTGGTCAGTTTGACCGCTTCTCGCTGCGCTTTCTCCAGCTCACTTGTCTGCCTCTCATTTATCAAACCAGAATGGTAAGCATTCGCAGCATGAGTAGCAACCTGAGTCATCGGGTCTGTCAAGCCGTTCCCGATAGCAACACCACCCAAGTTCACCCGCTGTGACACCGGCAAGTTAGCATTCGCCTTCAAGATATAGTACCCAATTGCTGGAACGTACTTTCCGGCATAGCTCTCTCCTGCAAAGTAAAGTGGACGAGACTTGAACGACGGCTCTAACTCAATAAATGAAGTGATCGCAGCAAAAAGATGTTTGGCAACAGAAAGTTGATCTCTTGGGATATTTTCGGTTGCGGAAGCGATACTAAACCCGCTTCCAATCGGATTATCCAGGAAAAGAAGGCCGAATATGCGGTTCCAAGAGCCCGGATTTGGTTCAAGTACAAAGGTTTCAGACCTGGCTTTGTGAGATGTCACGCGCCAAGGGCCGAGCTCGAAGAAGTTGCCAAACATGGAGGAGCAGCCAGGGCCGCCCTGGAGCCATATGATAAGTGGTGTTTGGGAGAGCGGTGAAATGGGGTTCTGAGCTTCATAGAAGGCATAAAACATGGCAGAACTAGAGTCAGCAGGATTGACCGAGAGGTAGCCAGTTTTGGTGGGGAGGGCTTCATTGGGAAAGAGAGAGGTTGAAGTGGGTGGCGATGAGGCTGTGAGGTGGTTGAGGAAGGCCAGGAGGAAGAGGGAGAAGGCCAAGAGAAGAAGGAAGTTGAGGAACTTAGAGGACATTGATTGCATTAGAGTGTGCACAGTGGACTAACCTTAGCAATATGTTTTGACTTTATCTCCGTTAAGAGAGGGTACTGATCTTAGTTACATGGTTTTCATCGATGACACCGGTTCATACAAGAAACAAAAGAAACATTGTTTGAAAAACAAAACCCCCATAAAATCAATTGAAACCGTCCAAAACGTGGAAGCTTGAAAACAAACAACCCCAATTAGACTTGGACGGAGTAAAAAATGGTCTCGAATTAAAAAAAATAGGATTTGATCTGTTCATAACATTAAAAATTAAGTTTAGGTGAGTCATGGTATATCTTTGCTTAAAAAGAAAAAGAAAAATCAACGTTTACTTTTTGGAAGCTGGTTGGAAATTCCCCTTTGGAACTGGAAGATCTGCCATTTGGTAAGAAGATTTAAATGGTGAAGTGATTTCCTTTTGATCACAACTAGATCTGATTAAAAAATTGGCTACCACGCATATGAAGGGGGTTGATATATATGTGATTGTAAACACAAATATCGTGCCTGAGATATGTCGATTAAATGAGGAGTCTCTCCTCTGTTTCCCTATATTGAAACAGGGGAAATTTTGATCAAGTGAATAAAGCTTTCGGGGAACCTTGGCCTCCCAAACAAAGTTTCTCATAAACAACTTCAAAGATAATTTTTTTTAATATCAATACAGTTCCTTCTATAGCCTTACAGACTCAAACCGGATTAAATTCCAAAACTGACTCAACTTCAGAAAACAGAGACCAAATTGGAAATTAACGCAACTGAAGAAAAACAGAACTCAACTAGGAAACAAAAGTTTCAGTTGGATAAGGATAAAGCGTAAAAGAAAGCACATGCAACACATGCGTGCGCCAGACTGTAGTTTATGGTAGTGGCCATTTTGTACTGTTATATTCAGCTATGTATATTTGTAGAATAGGCTGCTTTTGTGCGCGACATAGTCAAATATGTAAAGGATTTGATGGACATACGTTGTTTTTTTTTCCCTCAATTTCACGTTTGGTTTATGTTGTTCAGGCTATGCAATGATATTATTCAGTCTTATAATTCGATCTTCAAAAATTTGCTGCTTTTGTTTCACCTATAGTCGGACAGAAGCCATTTAGGAAATTTCACAAGGAGATTCTCAATCCAAAGTTTTGAGCTATTATTGAACAACAATAGAGAAATGATTCTTACCGTCGTGAGTGTGCAAGCGTCAGTCGCTTTGAAAAAAGTGAATAAATATGGGACCCACATAAAAAAAAATTAATTTTTTAATAGTGGACTCTACTCTTTTTCAAAGCGACTGCACAACGTTTGCGCATTCCACGACTGTATGTAGCATTACTCTGCAAATATAATACCACTCAAAAGTCCTGTACAATGCTAGTTAAACATATATTGGCTATGAGTAATGCTAGATATAGTTATAGGATATGCAAGTTTCACACTCCTTTTAAAAAAAAAAAGTGGAATCCATTATTAGAAAAATAATTTTTTTATATACATCCCTGATTTATCTTTTTTTTTTTTTTTTTAAAGGAGTGTGCATGGCTTAAACATTGTAAAACTACAAATATCATTTCTATAATTCAATTGGTAAGTAGTTTAACATGGTCATTTCTAGTAGCCCTTATCTCGTTTGTTTTTGCAAAATAGATGAGGTGAAATGAAAGTTGAAAGTTTAATAAAATATTGTTAGAATATTTTTTTAATATTATTTTTGTTTTGAGATTTGAAAAAGTTGAATTGTTTATTTTATTTTGTGTGAAAATTTGAAAAAAATTGTAATAATTAGATAAGATGAGTTGAAAAGAGTTGTAAAAACAAACGAGACGAAATGTGCACTTTTGCAAGAACACCAATTGAGAAATAAATAAGCCAACAGTAATTGTCATGGTCAAATTTTCATGCTGGCTTACAAAATAATTGAGAAGGTTAATATTCAGTAATTTTGTGATAAAAGTAGAATTTCCATATCGTTACGTACACTAATTTTGTGATATCATTAACAGCAAACTATGTGTTGAAGAAATTTCTTTCGTGGGGAAGGAACGTTACCAAATAGCTCATGAGCAAATTATGGGTAGTAGGGTCTGGCTTCTATACTCTCCTAATAGGTTTTCATATTTCATTTCCTTCCTTGGCCTTTTGGTCTGTTTGTTTCCTGGGAAAATATCGGGGAAATTGAGGTTTCATTTGGTTGCTACGAAGGTGTGGAAAAGTTTTGGAAAATAGTCCAAACGGATCGAGGTTTCCACCTTGAGAAGTTACTGCCTCAAAAACTACCAAAACATTGTTAGTGAGCTAACACTTTGGAAATTAATATGTTAAATAATATTGCACAAACTTATGGAGAGGAATTCCGCAAAATCAGAGACGTTGAAGCTTAATAACTTAAAAGGCATGGCAAAGATTATTATATTTTAATAGCTTCCGACGTAAGATGAGGGAAAAAGAAATGCCAAGATGCGTCGCATAGTTTTAGGACTGTTCATCCAGGTTCCGGCCAAAACTATGATAGTTTGGCCAAAGCCATGTCATATACAATTACCCAATTCTTGCAATTGTGAACAATTATAATAAAACCTTTCTTTCCTTCTACTAGCAGCACAATTAGTATCAGGGCCTAGCAGGTAAAACAAAGCTATCCCAACATTGCACATATCAGCAGTATAATCCAAGCATAATGTTGTTCCGACTTTCTATGACAACCAACCAACCGCCTCTTCGTCTTGTTCCAGGATTGTTTCTTCCTGTGATACAACAGAGGTGCAGAGTTACATGTTTGTGTCCCAAACAATGGACGTAGCCAGCAACTTTTCTCATATCGATAATGGACTACACGCGACAAAATGTGCCAATAAGATAGTGCATACACACAAACGATAGTACCCCATTCTATATGCCCTCTTCATAAGGAGAAACAGTTTAGAGTAGTTTGCGAATGTGGGGAAGGCCAGTGTTCTATGATGTGTGAGTTGCAAACAAACGGACATTTAATACTTGATCAGAGAATACTTACCTCACAATTATTTCCTTTCACAGCCACACATTTAGAAGCACTTATGCTGGCACTCTTCAACAGGTTGCGGGGACTATTACTTGGTTTGCTACAGCCGTTCTGCATAGCCAATGCATTTTGGTAAGTATATTCTATTGTCTCAATCCTTTCGGACCTTGGAGGGCTCTGGATGGTTGCACGAGAAGCTGAAGCTGCATTACACTTTTTACAATTACCATTTTGGTAAGAAGTCTCATCTTGGGGTGCAGAAACCCTTTCCCTGGTGGATAGAAAGGATAACAACCATCAGTGTGGAAAAGATGAAAAAATCAAACAAACTGCATAGTCATCAGATAAAACATATTTTGTCCAACACTTAACCTAGGCAAGGAGGCATGCTTCCTTTGGAGTGCAGTGCTTCTTTCTCTTTTACCATACTGTTCCTCAAGATGGGCAAATAGTCGCTTGAATCGATCAATTCCACTGGGTTACATAAAACTTATTAAGAAAGAAGGAATAAAAAACAAGGACAAAAAAAGTCATCAAACATGAATAGTAAATCAAATTACGTTGCACAAAATAATTTCTCCAAGTAAAAAGGGATGTTCTCTCCAGAAGAAACATGATCTTGTGTCATGAAATAAAGCTAATTTAGCATAATAAACTACGATTGGTAGTAAGACTGTTCATTCGGGCCGGATTTTTTTCCAGCCCGGTCCGGAACCCGGATAACCGGATGCCGGTTACGGTTTTCCGCCTAGGTCAAACCCGGGCCGGAACTCGCATCGTGAAAACTGGATATAGCCGGCCCAGATCCGGGTATGAAATCCGGATTCCATCTTAAAATCCTGGTATCCGGGTTTAGATAAAAAAATCTCACTTTAGATTTCAATTCTTCACCCCCAAGTTCTCTCTCACTCAACCCTAGCCACGAAACCCTAGCCGCCGTCGTGTCTCTCTTTCATTCTTCACTCCCCACCAGTGACCACGAAACCTGTCAGCCTTTCAGCAAAGATTTTTCGGATTTCCTCATCCTTTTCTTTTTCTTTTCTGAGATGCCAAAACCCTCTCTCTCTCTCGCCGAAACCCTAGCCTCCTCTGCCGATCAAAGCGTCGTCTTCATCCTTGGGTATGTTTTCTTCTCTCTGTTTGTTGATTTTGAGTTTGTTTTGATGAGAATGTTTGAATGTTTGAGGAGTATTTTTATGGGTTAAAATGTCTCGGTATTTGAAAGATTATGATGGGCTTTGTTCAGCTGATGAGAAGCATAAATCTTCTCGGTGATGCTGTGATTTGGATCTTCGATCAATTTTCTCTTTTGGTGATTCTTAAGTTTTAAGGGTTTTTTCCCAGAAGGTTCCTTTTCTGACCCTTTCATTTGCTCCTACAAATATATTACTTATGAGAAGATTGTCAATATGTAGTAAAAGTAATTGATACATTCAGCTGTGACTATGCTTTTGATGCAGAGAACAGGGTGTGGGGCAGGATTTATATCACTTGTTGGTAACTGCATACATAAATATATATATATATATATAGACAGCTTGCTTGATGGGTTGAGAAAATGTTTAGAAATCTCTTCTTTGGTATGGTTGACAGTTATGCACCCTCGTGTCTGTAACATGTGAATAGCTTTAGATAGCAGAGCATAGCCCTTTGTTTCTTTTACTTGCATTTAGTGTCTGTCTTTGTGGATAAGGTAGGATAAGCTATAACTCTCTTTTGACATAACATGGAACTGACTTCTATTTCTGCTTATCGCTTTCAAGAATTGTAATTAATGATAATATCATAAATTATAATGCTCCCTATGGTCATCTAAAGATAGCATCATCTGCCATGATTCTCTGCTTATGTCCCCAAAGGTAAAAGTATTCCATTCCATTCCTCCATACCTTATAAAGAATTGGTTTTTCAACTTGCTTGTTTTACTTCTTTTTTTTTAATTTATTTTAACCTGGAGCTTAGGTAATATTGCATATGTTGGGGTTAGTAGTGGAGCCCTCATAGTTATTGTGGAAAGTGTATTTCGTAACTGAACAAATATGTGGAGTTTAATTTTGGTTTGATACAAGTACATGGGTTTATTCTGAATACAGAGTAGATTTTTCTTGTGATGTGTAACTCAGATTTAATGCATTGTGAACCTAACATGCTGTGTCTATCCTGCATTAGGTGGGGATTCCTTTCACGTGCAGGTCTGTGGGTAAAAGCCATTTCTTGCATTATATGCCCTTCATGTATTTCCATTCACAGGAACAGGTATTTGGAGTATCATGGCTTACTGAATTGGTTTTGAATTGCTTTATTAAATGGTTTGGTTGATAGATTGAGTTTGATATTATGCATTCTCTTGTGCAGACGCTTGCTCTTGATTCACATTTGTATTACCAATCTCAGTTCAATGGGACTGCCATTGAGAACTAACCGCAACATTTGAGAACTAACCCCAAAGAGCCACTGAGTTGGATACTAGAATAAAAGTTGACGATGGAAGACCATGCTACTGATTGTATAATTCATATATTGTAATTTTGTAATTTTTGTGTTTTATAATGTAATGTCTAAATATAAAATAATGTAATATGCAGTGAATCGCATTTGTGTGTTGCATGCATTTTACCTGATGAATATTGTATATATTTTCTTTTGCATGCATTTAGTTAAAATGTTAATTAGTTTATAACTTTAGTTATTTTTAACATAAAATTTAGTTTTCCATTTTGATACATTTTTATTATTATGGACAATTTTCCATTAGTATTATGCTTTTTAACAGAAATATAGGCTTTTAGATAAAATAAAATAAAAACATTATGCTTTTCAACATTACCTTTTAAAAAAAAAACTCCGGTAGAACCCAAAACCCGGATTTCCGGGTTATAACCCGGCTAACCCGGGCCGGGTTTGAAATCCGGGTTCCAGGCCAGGTATACCCGGATACCTGGTCCGGAACCCAGATGAACAGTCCTAATTGGTAGTATTAGCAGCAGTAGTAGTAGTAATAACAAGCACAATAACACTGATACCTTGGATACATGAAGCTACTCTGATCTGCACCTTGTAGGTACTCCTGCAGCATTTGTGGATGATACTCTAAGATCTGCATGGTTTGAGATTTACACCATAACAGATGGAAAGGGAAAGAGAACAATGCAAATCAAGATATAAAGAATAGTAGTACTGAGGCCCCTATAATCTCCATGGTCATACCTCTCTATAGATTAGCTCCCTTACATCATCTTTTGTCAATTTCCTCCTTTCAAACTCAAACTCAAGTTTTGAAATGGGTTGCATAGATGGTTCATTGTCCACATTCGCCAATCCGTTGAAATATGGATCAGCTAATGCCTGAAAAAGAAACAAGTGACAATATCAGGAAATAAATATATGATGTCCGACCAGATTCTACATATGATAATTTTTAAAAATTGCAGTAGACAAGACAACAATCAGTTTTACTAAAATCTTATCTCTTCAGCTGACAGGCGATCTTTAGGATCAAATGCTAGCAAACGCTCTAGTAAACGAAGAGCCAATGGATCTGCATTGGGGAATTTTTGCGAGAAAGGAGTTGGTGGTTTTTTCCTCATGCTATTTAAATATCTTCTAGCCTTTTCATTCCGAATCTGCAGGCAATAGAAACAATCTAATTGATGAACTCTCAAGAGCATACGTTTAAAATAGATGTGAATTTAAATTCGAAGAACCACTTAAAAAATATTAACAATGTTTTAAGAGAAATATAATATCAAAGAGACCGATCAAAAAATACAACAAACCCTGGCAATGGATTCAGCTGCAGGAGTGCCAAGCAAATCTGTTATGAGATCCAATTCATGTGCCACATTTTTCCCAGGAAACAAGGGTTTTCCTGTGAGCATTTCTGCAAATATACATCCTATGCTCCATATATCGATAGCAGGGGTGTACTGAAAAAGACGATCAAAAAAATGCATTACCAAAATCTGGGAGGGATTGGCTCTATTTTTAATCCTACACAAAGCATGCAAGTCAAAGAGAAATAACATAAACTCCCCCACTGCAGAAAACACAAGAGTTGAAATCAGATAACAAAAGCAAAAAATGTATCACCACAGATGATCAGCCTGCCATACCAATCGTAATCCAGAGAAAATATAACCACGTAAATTCAAAACAAGATCTTATGAACCAAAATTAGAAATTGATATGGTAAGCAGGATAGCTTCTTCAAATTTCAATTGATTCATCAGTAAAGATGCAGTATCTTCCACTAAACAGACTTATGCGCAACCATCTCCCCCAGCCCAAGCAGAAATCACAAAAGAAGTACCTCTGAAAAACTTAAATATCCATAGGAGAAATCATTAGAACTGAAAATCACAGGGGATTGGAATACTCACCTTGGAAAAAAATGAACCGCAGAGTTCAGGAGCACGGTACCATCGGGTTGCCACATAATCCTTAGAAAATTACAGTTGGTCATTTGTATAGGCTTAATAAAACATTGAAAAAAGTGGCACCTAACAATTTCTAACGAGGGAAACACATACAGTCCAGAAAATAGCCGATGGGGCATCATTAAATGATGCACGAGCAAGCCCAAAGTCACATATCTTTAGCTTGCAATCTGCATTGGCAAGTATATTTTTTGGCTTTAAATCTCGATGGAAAACATTTGCTGCAAAGAAAACAAAAACATAACAGAAAACGTATCAGAGGCACTGATTTGTAAAAACCAAAGGAAATTCTATCATAGGACATTGAAAAATGGAGGTTCAACCTGTGTGAATATATTTTAAAGCTCGAAGAAGCTGGTATAAGAAAAATTGATAATGTTCAGGTGTAAGATCGTCGTTTGCCTTTATAACTTGGTGAAGATCAGATTCCATCAACTCAAACACGACATAAATATCTTGAAATTCTCTTCGACATGGAGGAAGCATAAGATGTTTTATTTCTACAATATCTGGGTGATGTAGCAGCCTTAGGAGCTTCACCTCTCTTAGAATGCGTGTGGCATCAGAAACATGCTCAAAGACATCATTAATTTTCTTTATAGCCACCCTCTCTCCAGTGTGAGTATCAATTGCAGACGCAACAACCCCATAGCTTCCTTTGCCAATTACTTCCTCAATTTCATATTGACTTGCCTCACCGTATTCGGTGAAGAACTCTTTTTCAAGCATGGTCTGAGTAAATCAAACATGAAACATCAACATTTCAAAAGCAAGTGGATACAACAATTGAAGTCCCAAAAAAAAAAAAAGATTGTCATTGTTAGTGCATATTTGAACATATGTAGTTACTTCACAGACACTATGCAATAAACTGAAAGGACAACAAATTATTCTATAGTAACAAAGATGTAATATTTTGATATTTCAAAGTCCTCACACATTTTTTCATTAGAATATGTATTACGGAATTATGGATATATCCTATCATACCCCCATCCAAATTCCAAACAAACAACAGGACAGTTGAGAAAAAGGAATGGAGCATTCCCAAACCACATACAGACTCTATCTACATTTATTTTCTTACGGGTGATTCTATTAATCTTTTTGATTGATAATAATGATAATAATTGTGCATTCCATACAATCTGAGCGGGCGAATATTGTCATTGACATTGCATTCTTAAAGAATGATTTGCTGATATGATACCAATTAGGCAATCAAACCTGAAAATACATAAAATATATATATATAAGAAAAACCAACATTTGGAAATTTTCCTTGGTTAACTGTCTCAGTGCTTAGAAAATCTACTTACTATTGTTGCACCACCATCAAAACGCACTCACATTAATGCCATGATCCAAATCAAAATTCATTTACATTGCATTACTAAGAAAAAAGGAACATAAAAGAAGAGTTGCACTACTCTTGACCACATTGACTCAACCTTGTTATCCATCCATATGTTAGTGCCACTATCTCATGAATTTATCAATTCATGTCGGATCGCGTTCTACAAACATCATTCTCCCTGATTTGTCAACTTGACATGGATAAATTTTCATCGTTTCCCTCAATCATTTAGCACTTGAACAAAGACAAGGCAGTTTCACATTCCGGATAAGAAATTAAATCAATACTAAAAAAAAATTCATATGGCTGACTTGTTTGCCTGAGTGTTAACAACTATCACTAGGTTATCAACAGTGCAGCAAAGTTTAACATACTCTAAAGTATGTACACCGGTAAGAAGTGATCATGAACATTGATTTGACCAGACCACCTCACCTGAAAGTAAATTTAAGGACTAATGGCTACTTTCCTCAACAAGATCTGTGTTAAATATTATTACTTTACTTCAACCTTGGATCAACAACTTTGAATAATCAAAACCCCAAAGAGCACGAAATAAACCACCTTCATGGCCAAGTACAGGGAAAAACACAAGAAGAAACAGACACATAACACGCAACACAAAATGATGTTTTTTCATTTATTCCATAATCAAGAATCACAAAATTACATACACAAGTTTTTCAACACCAATATTATTCGAGAGAAAGATACCAATGACCCGTATATAACATGTAAAGCTGCTAACACAGTTTCATATCCATGATCGGCGCATGAAATTGATTGACAAACAATTATAAAACACGATGAACCAAAAGAAAACAGATACAAAAAAACCTTGTTGTTTCTCGGTCAACAAAGCGACCGAGGACACGAAATTGCTCAGTGCCCTCGGTGTTCTCCAAAGCAGCACAGACCGGATATGAATCAATCGACCACCGCCTCATTCACATGTGTGTGTATACATATATGCGCGCTCGTGTGTCTGCGGATGTATATTAATAATAAAATTTGAAGACGTCAACTGAACTGTAGCCGTAAATGATCACAATTTGGAAAGGCGAATTTTTTTACGTATAGTCAAAGACAGATGTATATAGCCGTGGAGTAAATTATTATTTTCTTCAAAATAAAGAAAGAATAAAATGAAACGAAGCGCATAATTTGGATCAGATATTCAGTCTAGAAAAGGACAGAACTAATTGCAGCAGCAGGTCTCAAAATGCGGGCCTTATCTTATCAGTTCGCCACAATTGCAAGAACAGCAGAGAGAGAGAGAGAGAGAGATTGTGCTCTTGACGGTTGAACTTGACTCACCTTACGAGGTTCCGTAGGGGCAAGTCTGTGGTTTTTCCGTTGGGGGACCTTGATCGGCTTCAAGCCCGAGATATTGATATCCACAGTGATCGTCAGCTCCTTTTGAATTTGTTTCTCTTCCCTGTGTTGTTCGGTGGTTGACGATGGTGATGGTTGGACGGCGTCGTTTGGTGAGCGTTCATGACGGCTGTTACAGTCAATGGCATCGACAACAGCAGAAGAAGAACAAGAGGAAGAGGTGGAGAGACTCTGAAACCATCGTACAAAGCCTTCCATAGTTAAATCTGCAACACGCCGCACCCTATCTTTCCCCTCAGCTCAGTCCAACAACACTTGTCGCTTATGTCTGCGTGTCTCTCTCTCTCTCCCCCTCGCGTCGGATCTGAAAATAGTTTGGCAATTCTCCGGTGGGTATGGTTTCTCTCTGATAGCGTAAAGCAACCAATAGGATGGTGCCAGGTCAGCAGACAAACGCGATGGCGGTGCGGAACCGAAGATCCCTCCGTTAAATCAGGCAGAGATCCCGCACAAGCAAGAGAAAAACGGTGTACTCCTCTTATAATGTATTACATACGTTTCTATCCTTCTATGCTCAACTTATTTCCCCCCAATAAATTTCTTACAACGTGACCAATGTAATTTAACAGGAACAAAGTAACACACCCGTCATTTTATGTTTGGATGAATTGAAACTGAAGGAAAACAAAGGAAAAGCGGATGGGATGATGACCTAAATACTGACGAGCAATTAAAAAGGAAAAAAGACTAATTAATTATACACATAGGCTATAGCTGTTTTGAGCTTAGTTTAGTTATTTATGAATAGTAATGAGTTGAATAGGTGAAGTGAGTTGTGTGAAGTCTATCTAAAATGAGTTTAGATGTGTTTGATATTAAGATAAGTTTAGTACTATTTATAAAAAATTGAAAAATGATGTTGGTTCCACGTATAAAGATGTGTTGAGTTGAAAAATGTGTAGGTATCACGTGTAAGGAGTATTTGAGTTGAGATGAAACTCAATAAGTTTTTGAGTTGAGATGAGTTTAGTAATTTGAGAGTTAGGTGTTTAGATATTAAATTCAGTTTAAAATTAGATTGAATTGAGTTGATCTCAATTGAATCTTGCAATCAAACGGGACTTGAGAACCAATCTGATGGTTGATAAACATTATTAATTTGATGGAAGTTTTACTGAGTCGTAGACTACATAGATATGGACACGTCTGAGTATTAATATAAGAGAAATATTTTAGTAATAAAATTATTTTATAAAAATAAATTCATAAAATAATGTGATATAATACGTGAATTGTAATACGAAAAATGCTTTATTGCATTCACAATTTAAGGGCTTTTTATCAATACGAGTTATCAAGCTTGCTGTGTTAGAACTGCAGCTCGTGTTTTGCTTTAAGATTTTAGGAGGCATCCCTCAGCTCGACCATGTTTTGTCTGCATCCACCTTTGTTCTGGCTAGGAGCACTCACTAGTCACTCTCTCGGCTATCTGAGGGCAATGAATGAATGAATGAATGAAGCCTCCACAACGCGTGACTGTAAGCGTTGGTTTAGGAGGCCTCTCTCAGCTTCGACCAAGTGGTACCTGCTGCCGAGGATGATGATGCTGTTGATTGCTGACATATGTGCTACTGTTGATTTGCTGGTTTGAGATTTGGAAAGCTCTGTCCTCTACTTGAAATTGCGAAGTTACATCAATTGATGTCTCAACTCTCAACATGAACAAAATGATGCATGTTTTCATGAAAGCAAACGAGTAAAATTAATTCGACACAGCTTTTATTATCACAAAACAAAAACACCCATTTAATTTCAAGTACTTACTGGCATTTCCATTTACAAAGAGAAAACTTCTACCGAATCCAAATTTTACACGTAAATTGAGTAGATCATGGACAGAACTACAAAACCACAAGATCCACACCAACGACATTCACCATTTAGACGATCTACATTTTGTGGATATTGTATTTCCATTAAGGTATGGCTTGAAGGTGCTCATAACTTCCTCATACGTTGGCCTTTTGTAGTCCACCGCCTGCCAACAGTTTTATCCCTTATGTTACCAAGTCGAAACAAATAGAAAGATTATCTCAAAAGAGTTGCTGTAGCACACCTGCTCAATAACTTCTTCCGGGCTTGCCCATTTCCACTCTGCAAATTCGGGTTCTGCTTCACCATTACTTAGGTTGATCTCACTGTCATCTTTTGTTGATCTCATAAGGAACCTGTCATGTGTCCAAATTCATCATCAGGCAGCACAGAGTATTGCGGTAAAATACCCATCAAAATCTATCGGCACATAGTACAGTTATAAAATTGCATAAAGGGGAAATGAACAGAATTTTAATTGCCCAAAAGTAATATAGAATAAATTTCTTTTTTTTTTTTAATGGGAAGCCACTAAAGCGTAAAAGGTAGAACATAATCCTGTGTTCTTAATTGCTCATTATAACACTTGTAAGAGATTGATGGAAGGGTTCGATGTTTCGTATACAAGTGGCAAAGACAAAAAAATATAAGCAGAGAGGAAATGCATAAAGGAATCAAGGATGGAGACTTAAAAAATACAAGTGGTAAAGACAAAAAAATACATTTGTTCAATGTTTCATTTGTGGGTGCGCATAATTCACTAAGATGGGAGCCTGACGAGTGAAGAGTACCAGTAAGTTAGACAAACCCAAATGTATTTTTCACGGCAACCAAACAAAAGTATTCCATGTCTTGCATGCATGGTGTCACTTGTTTTCTGTGCATGCAAAAGGCATAGATGTCAGCCTTGAAAACATCTTAGACAATTGAGGAACAAAAAATCCATATGAGACCTAATTTATCATTAAAGCAACTGAGAGGCACTTTTCACTAAATTAATCAAGAAGCTGATGTTTACACTCTAAACAGCCTCTGGGAAGGTAGCTTTTGGTAAACAAGTTTAAACCTTGACCTAAAACTTCTTCATCTGTTATTGCCAAGCTCTTACTCTCTAATACATATAATCTCTGTTATTGCAAAGCTGTTAGATTTTTAGGACATATAAGAAGATCAATAGTCTATTGCAGACTTGGGCCATTATTTTCCACTTATAGTTTTTTTTGGAAAAGGGGTTCCAAACATAGGTTAATGACTAAAAATAAATAAACAAACAGTTCCTTTAGCTGGATGCTCAAACAGGCACTTCTCCTCTCATATAAGAAATGCATATTGGTCAATTCGCACATATATAACTGGTACAATTAATATCTTTCCCTGGAAAAGCATAACCTATGTTTGGATCTGAAGAAGACTGAGGAAAGAAAGTTGCTTAAGTGCTTAAGAAGTGAAGCTGCTACTTCAAGCAATTTGATTTTCCTTCCCCTCAGTTGTTTCTGAGATTCAAACAAAGGCCAATGAAAGAAAGAAAACACTCTAATAGAATTGCGTGGAACAGAAGATAATGTGGAAAATGAGAATGTCAGAGAAACCAGGCCTTGAGATTGATTCATCAAGCTCAAGATGCATCTCATTACTAGTTGCAGAGTTCAAAACAATATGGTATTTAGATACCAAAATAAAACAAAGGCTAATTGAAGAGGGACAAAAATCAAATGGATATTTAAAAAACCAGACACGGTTTTTCTTTCATGATGTATTTGAGTGTCTGAAGAAAGAAAGACGCACCACTTCTGTGCCTGCCCATGCCATTCACCTCCCCAAAGACGATTCACTTTGGCCTTCACAGCAGGAGGGAAGTCATACGTCAACCAATTTGGAACCTGTTAGCACATATTCTGAATCATAATTAACAAAGAAGCTATCCTTACTTTACTCCACCCTACAAAATAGACTTTGAGTGGCAACATATTATACCAGCACATCTTATAAGCTTCAAGCATTCTGAGATTGCTTCATCCTGCATTGAAATTATACAACTCTAGCACCTTCATCGAAGTGATTTCAAAAAATGTTCAAAGAATCGTGATGGTACAGAGATAAAGTTTGGCATGTTCTATCTTATGTTTTCTTAGGGCTAGTTTGGGTAGTGGAGTCATTATTTTATTATTACTTTGCACCTACTTTTCACTACTATTCAATATATTTTTAATATTTTTTTACTACTATTCACAAAATATGTGAAATTATCTCACTACCCAAACGCAACCTCAGTCATTATTACATTATTTTTTCAAACATGAGGAGACCTAAATTTTGACATTTTGGTGGTCCAGTGAATTCGTGGGCATAATCATACTGGTATAGAACTAAACAAACAGCAAACTGAAACAGTAGAAGCGCTTCATTTTTCCCCTACAAACCTCGGCAATAATTTCAGCAGATACTATTCCAGTTTCTTCTCGCAGTTCTCTGATGGCTGCAGATTTGGGCTCTTCGCCATCTTCAATGCCTCCCTGAGATTAAAGATCCCATAGCCAATTAAAGTCAGCTGCAATATGTTGCCACTAAGGAAAAATGTAGGGTAAAAATTGGGAATCTAAAAAAACATTGTGGCACGATGCAAAAGAAAGTTCAAACTCCATAGTGGTTGGTTGAGACCAAAATCCGTCAAATGGATCATTTCACCTTAAGTATGGCCTTGAGGAAGGATGTCACAGACTCCAAGTAAACCCAAGATTTGTCTGAGGCCAAAATAGACTTAGAACCCAACATGACAAACTTTTCTGCCCAGAGATAGCAGGTAATGATGGTCCATTCAACAAATCACTTGGGAAAATATTGGTAAAGAGTCTTTTACCGTGTGGAAAATGTCTCGTAGGATGACAATAGCAAATGGAGAGGTGGGGATATGAATAAGTAGGTCAAACCCTTTGGCCCCACTACCTTAGCGGCCACAGTTAATTCATGTGGCAACAGAATTCTATTAATAGAGCGCAATGATAAGGATTGCATTTACACTACACAGTATCATCTACTAGATACCGTAAGTCATGCGGTCAAATCCTAAGGAATCAAATCAGTGCCCTTAACAAATTTGGCTATGAATCCATATGATGTGTGCATCTAATTCCTTAAATAAATAAAAACATGAGCTTGTTAAGAAGTATCATAAAAGCAAAACAGAGCATCTATGCTGTATCACCTGAGGCATCTGCCATGCACCGGGAACATTCAATCTTGAAGCCACAAATACCTGCAAGAAAATCTCAAAAAGTTGACATTTTTTGAACATTTGCTTATGGAGGCAGAGCTCCGAAATGAATCTTGAGTTTTTTATTGCAGCTTTACTTGTTCCACTCCATAATTTAATCCATGTAGGTAAATATCATTCTAGCGTTGTGTTTAATTCTACTGAAAAAACTCAACCAACCTAAACACCCAACATCAATAATTCCAGCCAGAGTTTGACCGAAATTTCTAATTGCAGTCTTGCAGATGAGTCCAGACTAAAATATTCTATAGTTTTAAAAAAATTACAAGAAAAGATCATAACTTGATTTGAGTCCTGATTTCAAGAAAGCCACAAGAAAAGAATAATACAGCGTAAGTCCAACAAAGACAAAAACCATTACCAAGAAATTGAAAAACCTCAGAGAAAGATATTCAACACTCAATTCTACTTTTTCTACAAGAAAATCCACTGCCGATCTTTAATATCTCTTCTTATTACAGAAACAGCTGACCATCTACGCCCTTAACAAAAAAAGGAAAAACTGAAGAAGGGACAGAAGTTACTTGGTTGTCAGAGTTGATGAGGCAAATGCCAACGTTGGGACGGTAACCAGGAGGAAGACCCTCCATTTTTGCTTTGGAGCTTTCAGAGAGAGAGAGAGAGAGGGAGAGAGAGGGAGAATTAATGCTTATGACTCGAAGAAATTCAAGAAGAAAAAGTGGGTAGTGGTGTTGTGGGGAAATAGTGAAGCTGATTCTGACTATTGACAAAAAGGCCGACTCATTGGGGGGAGTGGGGTTCGAGAATTTTGCGACTCTTA
Source organism: Juglans mandshurica (assembly GCA_022457165.1). Classification (NCBI taxonomy): domain Eukaryota; kingdom Viridiplantae; phylum Streptophyta; class Magnoliopsida; order Fagales; family Juglandaceae; genus Juglans; species Juglans mandshurica. Next base: position 37,408,018 of record CM039621.1, read on the forward strand.
TCGTGCGCACCGTTCCACTCAGGGTTTAGTTTATTTAGTACCTGTCAAATATTAAATTAGCTGGTGAGGAGGGATAGATAGGCTCATAGCGTCCTCTGCTTGTTATAATGAGCTCTCTCCATTTCTTCATTTTCTGAGTTTTTTATAGAATCGTGATGGAACATGAGAGAGAGAGAGAGAGAGAGAGGGATGGTGGGCGCATGATAGCATTGCGCACGGAGAGGGTGACGTAGTCAATCAGATAGCGAAGAGAAAATTTTTAAGGAAAAAGCCAGATGTTAGACAGAAAGTAGTGGGCGAGGGAGGCCGTTGACTTTCAGTGGCAGCGCTACAGACACCCTTAAAAAAACAAGGAAGGTGGACCTACGCACTTATTTGCGCTTCCTTGTTTGTATCAAAGATCTTTTTTTTTTTTAGATTTGTAAAATATGATTAGATTGAAAAACTCTTGAGATTTGTTTTTATTTATGTTTGGAAAGTAATTAATTAGGTAAATATTTTATAAATAATTCTTTCTTGAGTTTAAAAGTCTTTTCATTGATAAAATTTCTCAAAATTTATTAAAAACGAACATAGTGGATGTTATAAATTATTGCACACTAAAGTTGTTGCTTTTAGGCGTGTTGTTAAATAGTCAGATCACTAGTGGATGTTATAAATTATAACTTTATGTTTGGAGTCAAAGTGTTAAATAGTCTGAAAATAACGTTACAAAATATAGTAATGTCAGATATAATTTTAGAGTCCGAATTTAATTACTGTTGATATTAAAGAACATATTGCAAATTGCCTAGATTTTAATATATAGTACCGTGTTGTGTGTAAAATTTTATATTTTTTATTTAGAGTAATATTAGATACAATTTTAAAGTGTATAAATCATTTTTCTTTTATTTAACTTAGATCAGAAATTGAAGTAATTAGTTTAAGATATCGAAGCAAAGATCACATGAAATCTACGTTTCTCGCGTTGGATCAAAGCAAAATAATTTATTATACTTATATTTTATATAAACATCCACGTGCAGTTTGAGCATGCATTACGATAACGTGAGTTTGATCACGAGAATTAATTGATCCCACGTGCCATGAAAAAAAAAATTTGACAGTTTGTCAAAATTAGGTGCCATTAAACAGTAAAATGAATTGAAATGAAAATTAAAAATTAAATAAAATATTATATTTTAATAATATTATTATTTTAATATTTAAAAAAAATAAATTATTTATTATATTTTATATAAAAATTTAAAAAATTTATAATGATAATATAGAATGATATTCCTTGATATTTTCTCCCCTCCGAATCTCCGTTACTGAAACCAGCTAGCTGAACATAATTCCTACGCATGTTTCACCATAACACGACAACGTACGAGTCTACGACCACGTCCATCGTTATCCTAAACTTATAAATATATATAATTTATGTGCATTGTAATTGTGACAAATATATATATATCTCTTTGGATGCAATCAACAAAAAAGTCTAAGCCCTTCAAATTAGGGAGTGAAACGTATTGCAAATGCAAGTTGACAAGTTCTTAATTAACTATATATACAATACTAATTAAATTACTTTCTTTTTCAATTTTCACACCCAAATGCTTAGTTTAATATCAACGGTATTTTATGCGTTCATATATTTATTAAATTTAACTTTTAAAGGAGAGTGCACCCGACATTCTTCGTTTATTTTCGTAGATGAGGTGAGTTGAGATTAAAATTAAAAAATTGAATAAAATATTATTATAATTTTTTTTAATATTATTTTTATTTTAAAATTTGAAAAAATTAAATTTTTTATTTTATTTTATGTGAAAATTTAAAAAAATTATAATAATTTGATGAGATGAGTTTAGAGGAAAATCTATTCAATGTACTTTAGATAATTATGCGTTACAGTGTGAGGGAAAATAAATTAACCTCAAAATAAAAAATTTATTTTCTAATTTGAGATTATTAAATTCTAACCACATCAATTAGTTTTGATTGCATCAATACGTAAAGAGAAGCACTTGGAGCCGATCGAGTGTCAAGTTGTTTTTTACACCAGCAAATAACAACATGCCACGCATGAATTTGAATAATATTGTGAATAGGACCGCATGTAGCAGATCACTACTTTTCAAGTTGCCGCCCAAGACCAAAACTCCTATCTTCTCCAATTTTATTTTCTCTATCCTCCACCCCCCACCCCCGTCGGCCTCCTCCTCTGCCTCTCTCCAAAAAAAATTGTCTCGTCGGCCTTCAAGAATATGAGATTAGATAAATGTTTTTCAAACAATAATTTATGTTCGATTGCTTAAAAAATGTGAAAATAATGAGCATTTGATTCAAAATGAGTTGGTAAATGTGAAATCTGAGTTTAGATAAATATTGTTTGATAAATGAGAAAAATGTGATTTCAAAACCCCCTTGCAAAGAAAGATTCTGATTTCGAAATCCCCATGCAAAAAAAAAAAAAAAGACAAAAACAATGATTAGAAAGACCAACCACAAAAAGTTTTACCAGGTTAATGTAGCACACCTTAAAGAAACTAAATGGAAGCATAAAAGAAGGGGAAAAGTAGTGGAAAAACTAGTCTTGGCGTTGCGTGCAGACAAAAAAAAGGAGAGAAATCAGAAGAGGGAATCGAAAGGGGAGGGAGAAAACGGGAGAGAAATGGAAGGTCTCAAAGTGTTTTACAATAAGGTATGGTTCATTGTAAGGCAAATACATCGGCCACATGTTGTGTTTCTATTAGCTGGTATGAATATAAGTTAGACACTTGACCGTTTCTGAGCTTTTCTCATACGTAAAGAGATATACGTAAAATATAAATAGACATATAAAATGGGTCTTAAAATGTTTATTGACATTCAGTAAATTTCTTGAGCAGCATAAATGCTTAAAAAATATAGTAGATACTATGTTGTGTATTAATTTCTCTTTCATCTTAGATTTTAAAATTACGAATGTAAATTCTAAAGGACACGGACCAAATAGAAGACATCATGTCATCATTGATGTTGAGTTTGAAAGTGGCTGAAGAGGAAAATACACATGTACGAGTTTTATTCAAGTTGAATTTCTGTTTTTATTTTTTATTTTTTTTATACATTTAGGGGTGGGGAGTTTCGAACTCCAGCCCTTCATTTTGTTAAGCTGTATTTAAACGCTAGTAAATGTGTTAGCAAAGTGCAAAAATAACAATAAGATATTGAACGTCAAGTACATGGCACTACTAGGGAGACTATCGGTCTGGGTTGGAAAAATCGAGGGGACCGAATGGTTTGGATCATACCGGATTGATAGTCTTATTAGTAGGTTTTGTAAGAATTATAAACAAAGGAAGTAAAACAGAGACAAGAGAGTTTGAACTGATTGGCTTGCATGCTTACCGTTTGTATTTCATTCCATTTTATTTATAGCAAATTACATATGACAAACTATAGAAAATTAAGGAGTACAAAATATATTTTACTGCTAACTTTGTTCTATTGTTTGAATCAAAACAGAATGAGGAAAATCTGGAGATGGATCGTTTACTGCACCACTTCTGATTTGATCCGATGTCTTCAACTTCTCTCTTGATTCTCTTAACTGCTCCTCGGCTGATTTCCTTGATTCTCTCAATTGATCATCGAACTCTTCGGTTAATTTCCTTTATTCTCTTAACTGATCATCGAATGTTCTAACACCCCCTACAAACTCATGGAATGTTGGTGAATCATGAGTTTGGTCCTTAAAAACTGGAATTGAGTTGCTGTCTGGCCTTTTGTAAACATGTCGGCAATTTGATCTTTTGTAGATATATGCTTCACCAAGATATATTTGTTAACCACTTGTTCTCTAATGAAATGATAGTCAATTTCCATATGTTTTGTCTTAGCATAAAAGATGAGATTTGAAGCTAATGCCAATACTCCTATGTTGTCACACAAGATAATTGGAGGTGATGAAAGATATAATTTGAATTCTTTTATCAACATTCGGAGCCAATAAGCTTTGGCTATAGCCAAAGCCATGCTTCGGTATTCCGCTTCCGTGCTTGAACGCGAGATAACTCCTTGTTTCTTGGCATATCATGAAATAGATGATTATTCATTCATTATAAATATGCTCAAGACTTTATCTATAGGCAATGTGAGATTATTCCTCAACACCCTCTCTCACGTATAGGCCATTATTTTTTTCTGGTCATTGTCACAGGATAAGTAGTGTGGGTCTCATTCGTCCTGTGGCAAGCTCTGATACCATATAAGAATTATAAACAGAGGAAGTAAAACAGAGACAAGAGAGTTTGAACTGATTGGCTTGCTTGCTGTTTGTATTTCATTCCGTTGTATTTATAGCAGATTACATATAACAAACTATAAAAAAAGTAAGGAATACAAAATATATTATACAGCTAACTTTGTTCTATTGTTTGAATCAAAACAGAAAGAGGAAAATCTGGAGATGGATCGTTTACTACACCACTTCTGATTTGATCCGATGTTTTCAACTTCTCCATTAATTCTCTTAACTGCTCTTAAGCTAATTTCCTTGATTCTCTCAATTGATCATCGAACTCTTCGACTGATTTCTTTGATTCTCTTAACTGATCATCGAATGCTCTAACAGGTTTCGAGGTGTATTTTTTTGGATAGAACTGGATCGAGATCGACCGAATATATATATATATATATTTAAATATTATATATAATATTATTTTATATAATAGTTGTATGAGTTAATTATGTAATTTTCATCTAAGAGATCACTATTGACCATATATATAATGAAATTATTTAATATTTATTAATCATATATAACATATTAAAGAGATTACTTAATTTTAATTTAATTAATTTTCTGAAAAAAAAAATCATAAACCGAATCAAACCGAATGAATCAAAATGATCGATCTGTGACCTTCCAAACTCGATCAGACCGAATACAACCTTGTACATGATAAACATAAGCCGCGCGTTCAATGTTTGAAGAAACAGAACACAGTGATGAACTTGGTTATTTCGATGTCAAATGATTATCCACTTACTTTGTGATTTGGCACAATGTCCCTTTCAGATTTTCAACCGTAAATGTCCGTTCAAAAGCTTATTTCATGGACATGGTTGTAATTGACCTCTCTTATTTTGTATATAGGCAGTATTAGAGACATGGAATTTGTGTACACCCTCATGAATATTTATAGAATAACATTAGATATAGTTTTAAGATGTATAAGCTCTACGTACTTCATTTTAGAAAAAATAGAGTCTATCATTAAAAGAATAATTTTTTTTAAAGATTTGAAATTTATCCACTTTTTAAAAAGAATGCACGTAATTACAAAACTTCAAATTATCAATATCATTTCTCATTTTAAGTCTCGTTAGGTTGTCCTAGTTGTTGGGATTATATCTTTAGATTTGATTAACATCTTTAAGATTTTCTTTGGTAAAAAAAAAAAGCTTCAACGTTAATGGCCACAACGCCACAACGTGGGCTAAAAAGGCTCTACCCAAGTTGCCTTAACATGTTTGCAACCATTGATCAAAGTAGTGATTAGAGGCTCGGGATGGATTATTAATGAAGGCAAGATATCGTCTTGATTTGAAAACTGGTCATCTTTGGAGATATTTGGTGAACTCTCAGATGTTATGAATCCCTACTTGACTGTAAATAAGGTCTTTTCTGATATGGGAGGTAACTAAGAGAAAATATAAGAGATAGTGGGGAGTTCTATCTGTGAAGAACTAAAATTATAACACATTTATCTTTTCTCAGGTGTTGATATTCCTATATGAAGAGCAGAGCAGAGTCATAACTTTACGACCTTTTCAACTTGGCACTACAACCATGATCCTAAAGAAAAAGTGTCATGAGCTAAATAGATCTGGTACAAATTAATTCCGAGTAAAATCTCTATATTTACGTGGAAATGTATGTTTAATGGTCTGCCTTTTGACTATAATATTTTGAAGTTGCATATTTCTATGACCTCTAAATGTGAATGTTGTCAAGTGACTGATTGTGAATCTTTAAATCATTTGTTACTTTTTGGAAAGATTTTGTCATTTGTTTGGAATTTTTTTGAGGCCACGCTGGGTCTAAATCTTGTTCCTACTAATACATGGCGTGATAAAATTCAGCAATGGCTATCCAAGGCTCAGGCAGTTTCGCAAATCAATGTTGCGATTGACATTATTCCTTTATTAATAAGCTGGTTTCTGTGGTTATACAGATGTAAAGATCGAATGGAGGGGGTTGCTCAAACTATGGAGCAAGTGTGCTACAAGATCAATAATTTTTAGCCCAACTCATTCACACAAAAACGAATAAGCCTTTCACCAAATGTTCAGATGGGGCAATTTTACGGCAACTCAGTTTAATGAAGATGTCTGTCTAGAAAAAAATCTATGCAGATATTGAAGCGGATGCGCCCGACTCAGGGATTTGCTAAACTTAACATTGATGGCAGTAGTATGGACAATTTAGGTTGAAGTGGAGGTGGAAGGATTCTTTGAGATGAGAATGGTCATATACTTTTTGCTTTTGTTAGGTTCTATGGTATTAATTGAAACAACATTGCATAAATAAGAGCCCTATTTGGTGTTCTTAATTTATGTGCTAAAATGAATATTAATCACATAGAGGTTGAAACGGATTCTAAGCTAGTGGTTAATTGGTGGGAGAAAGATAAGCAAGTTCCTTGGTGTAGTCATAGATACTGGAAAGAGGCTAAACTAACTGCTCGTTTGATGGTGGTACGTCTTTATCATTCTTTTAGGAAAACAAACTATGTTACAGACAAATTAGCTAAATTGGACACAAGAGGTACAAAGTATTTACTTAATACCAGAGACAACCTTCCAAAAGACATTATGAGAGCTATTCGAATAGATCATGCAGGTTTACAGGTTTACAAAGTGTTTTGATTGCAGGTCTTGTAAGCACGCACTTTTGTATTTTGATTTGTTGGGTATTCCTATTGAATTAAGGTTAGTGGGTTTCTTCTGTATTATTGTAGTTCATTTTTATACCTGAATTTAGAATTTAGGATGATATGTAACTCCAGATATCTAATTGTAACCACGATTTTTTCTTAAAAAATTGAGAATAATTAATAAAATTGGGATCGGTAGTCTTTGAAAATAATGTTTCCAACTATCTCGCATACCCACACGCTACGGGCTTGATGACTCGGTTTCGTAAAAGAAAATGCTTTTCCCGTCTAGAAGTTAGCGAGAGAAGCTTTAATGACCTCTAAATTATAGTTTTTTTATAATAAATTAAAAGAGTAATATTCAAGATAAGTTTTAAATGTATAAATTTTGTGTAAAATTTTTATAACAAAATGGATTTCATTAAAAAAAAAAGTAAAATTTTTATAATTTTTATGATAGAGTATATTTTTTTATATAACTGCACATAATTTATATATTTGAGACTTGTATATATTATTATTTAATTAAAAATAGTAAAAGAAATATTTTTTAAATAAAATTTTAAACAAAAAGTCTCCTGAGGTATGTGCTTTTTTGGTTCTTACTAAATTAATTCAATTTTTGTATTTTTATTACTAAGATTAAAGAAAATCATTAGATAAGGTTTTTAGAAAAAAATAATTAGGTGTTGCTGAATTTTATTTTTAAGTTAGGATTTTCTTTCCCCAAAAGATAGAAACATTTATTGATTTTAAAGCCTTACTTTACCCATTTGCTAATTATGAAAGAAAAATGTTATAATTTTAAATTTTTTTTATAAAAATAAACTCATTAATATTGCTTATTTTGATACCTTAAATTTATAAAATATTTTTGAGTAAATTATTTTTAATAGAAGAATGACCTATCGCCAAGCAATTGCATACGTGGCTCATCTCTGAGTACACTCTTCTCCACTGTTTTAAATCCCGTACCGTACCGGCCGGTACGATCGAAATTTTTCGTTTCGGCCGTCCGGCCGATACAGGTACTATATCTATACCGTACCGGCTAAAATACCGGTCGTACCGGCCATACCGGACTAAATTTCGGCCTGTACCGGTCGATATTTCGGCCTGTGTGTTTTTTTTTTTTCGGTTTTTTCAAACTACAAACTTATTTTTAACCCCTAATTCAGATTAGCCTATTTATAATTTATATATATATGTATTTATATATAATTTATTTATATATAGACTATTATTTTGGAATATAATTTTTATATATATTTATATATATAATTTATTTATATATTGACTATCTCGAAACGTTATCCCGAAACGATACCGGTATCGAAATATTTCGTTCCAGTGCCTTGACCGGTACGATGTCCGGTACGGCATTCAAAACATTGCTCTTCTCACCTATTTTTTTGAAGAATAGTATATAAGAACATTACTATTCATAAGCCCATATACCACACATCAAAATTTTTTTAAAGTTTTTTTTTTTATTTTATTATTCTTAAAATAATTGAATTATTCTACTCATAATCCATATACCACACATTTGGTAAGAAAATAAAATTAAAAAAATTATAAAAAAGATGATGTGTGGTGTATAAGACTTCGTAATAGAATTTTTCTTATGAAAAGAAAGATTTTGAAGGAGAGAGAAGATAAAGAGAGAGTGAGAGCTTTTCTCACTTTCAAGCTTGGCAGTTGGCACTTGGCACTTGGCAGTCATGGCAAGGAACTAGGAAGGCTTCGAGGAAGTGAAAAAAAAAATAAAAATAAAGGCAAGAAAAGCACCAAACAAAAACCACGTGGATAATCCTTCTCTCTCATGTACCCAGAGATTCCCCTCACAAGCAATCAAGCAAGCAGGTGGTGGGAACAAAGAAAGATAGCGATAGAAGATTAAAGAAAGGTGCAGCGCTGGTATGGGGGGTAGGGTTTGATCCTGATTTCTGAGACCTATCCATCGCCCCCTGAAAAACATGGACGATGAAGTTGTTCAGCGGGTTTTCCAAGAAGGAGGCCGGGACTACTTCCAACAGCAGCCCTCCACTTCCGCCTCCTCGTCCTCCTCTTCCATCCTTCAATCCCTCCCTCTCCATGTGGTACGCGCGCGCGCACACACTTGCGCCCATTTCTTGATTTTTTTTCTTGGATTAGCATTTCTTGAAATTGGGTTTCTTGAAGAGAGATTTTGTGTGGGTTTGAATGCATATTGATGGGGGCTTAGTGGGTAGTTTGATTCTTGATTTACTTATAGAAAAAGTTTGATTCTTGATTCATCTTGTGTGTTAATGTTCCCATTCTGCTGCCTCTAATCTCCATTTATATGGCGTAGGAAACGATTTCATGTGTGCGCACATTTCATATAGTTTTTCTTCGAGAAGCCTGCTTTATAGCTATTGGTGGAGATGGGATTTGAAGTTCTTTGTCATCATTTATTACGTAATTTCAAGAATTTGTTAATCTGCTTTTGTGATTTCAAGAGCATGACTAATTGTGGGAATGGTTTTTGCACTCATCCATGTGTGTTTATGTTGTGGTATTGGGGTGCTTCGCTGCTTGTTGTTGGCGCTGCTTTGTGTTTTGACTTCCTACGTCCATAACTCTGAGCTTTTATGGTACGAGAAATTGGAAAGTACTATTAAAAAGCTAATTCGTTTTGGAATTGGGATGGGAAGACATATTTCTTGATGATGTCGTTCAGTCAACATTTTGGTGGTTTTCTCTATCATTTTTTTGATAGGCCTAACAAATAGATGGTTTGATATGGTGCAGTCATTCGATCATGGCTATTATTTATTAGTAAAATCTATCCAAGAACTGCGAGAGAAAAAAGGTATTGTCACAGTTGGCATTGGTGGTCCAAGCGGTTCTGGTAAAACAAGGTATGAATGCCGTGATCTGTTCATGATTATTAATTTTTGTTAAATTGTCTTCATAAATCTTCTAGAGTAAAGGTGTTTTCTGTTGGTTTTACATCCTATTGTTCTAATTTGTTTTGTAAATTTAATGGTCCTCGAAGCTTAGCAGAAAAGGTGGCATCTGTTATTGGTTGTACTGTTGTATCCATGGAGAACTATCGTGTTGGAGTTGATGAAGGGAATGATCTGGATTCCATTGATTTTGACACGCTAGTCCGAAATCTTGAGGTCTGCATGTGCTTCTCATTTCTTTATCGTGGGATTCTATTTTTACACGTGACATTGGCTTGAATCATGTGAGAGCTCCTTGGAAGCTTTACAAGTTGTGTAGTTTTTTAGAAGGTTTTCAACATGTGAGTTTAGCATTACCTAAGATCTTGGAGTTGCTTATTTTCTTTTTTTGTTAGTGAATTTTAGTTGCATATGGTGGATCTTGAATCCATGATCACACCCTCCACTCTATTTTTTGATACGTAAAGCAATCTTATTAAACGTGCAGAGGAGCACAATCCATGTACATAGGAAGTATACAAGATAACCCACCCTGCTGAATAGAAGAAGAAAAAGAACAAAAGTCCTACCCTCCACCTCTAGGCATTGGTTCAAGTGGTAAAGGCCTTGGTCTTGGTGATATGCTTTGTCTAGGTCTAGGGTTTGAACCCTTGGGTGCAAACAATTATTATGGACGTGTTACACGACTTTGGGGGTTTAATCGGGTAAAATACATGTTGCCTTTGCTTGGTCTCCTCGTCATCAGAATAAAAATTAGCGGGATAAATCATTGCCAAGTTGCCTTTTTACTTCAATAACTTTTGAAGGAGCAGAGTTTCATTGGCTCAATCGTGCCCAAGAATCAGAAAAAATGAGAAGTTTTATTTCAGACATTGTTCTTCCAAGAGAAACCTGGGCCAATTTGTTGTGCTAAAACCTAATTTGACCATATGTAATTAACTTGTCTAAGAAAATAGATTAATAATAATTTCCATTACTTCAAGAGAGAGAAAACCCTAAGGCTAACCCCGCCGTCACCCTTCAGCTAAGGCACTAACCGGCATCATCGTTCACCTAAGAAACCCCACCACCGCCACAGACAAGGCCAACTGACTCCAACGTCTCCGTTGAGGGCACTTTCGGCGTTGGTCCTCCCTTCGGCGAGCTGGAGTTTCTCAAATTTCTCAGAGGCGTCGTCGACCGTTATACTTGTGCTGTGCCTTCACAATATAGACAAGACCGACGGGCTTCGGCGACTCCTTTGAGGGCACTCCGACATCGGTCCTCCCTCCGGTGACGAGATTCAGAATCGTCAAGGAGATCTCTTGGATCGTCGTCCTTCAGATTTGTGCCTCCACCACCATAGATGATACCATCAGGCTCAGGAGACTCCTCTGAGGGCACTCCAGCGTCGGTCCTCCCTTCGGCGATTGGATTTTCTCAGGAAACCACTCCATTGATTTCGCCGGCGCAAAATGTTTTGGGAGATGATGCCGGAGATGACGAAATGAGAGGAAGCTTGATGTTTTGGGAGATGATGCTGTGATTTGGGACCAGAGGATGATGACGCGCGACACATATTCGTTTCAGATGGAAGGTGAGAGGTGGTTGAAGGTGGAATAAAATCATTCGTTTTTACGAAAGAGGGAGGAAATAGCTTTCGCATCTTTGAACGTAGTAAATGGATAACTAAGTTCATGTGCCTATGTGGGGCGGCAGCTTCATGGGTTGGTAAGGGGATAGAGGATTGTTTAGAACTCATCTGTCATGATGGATTCTTTAGGGAGTTAAGGATGGGTAATGGAGTTCTCATCATTCAACATCATATTAACGCAAGGGGCAATTTTCTGCAACTTTCAGAATTCCGGAATGGGAGGAGGAAAGGTTTGTTGGTGATCCCTGAAGGCGCAAATGGCATCGGATGGAAATGTTTTCTAAATTCCATTTGAAGTGTCACTGGGTCCAAAGCTGTTGTTCTGAAGCATGCAAATAGAGGAGAGTTCGTTGATGGAAAGACATTGGGAAGGCCTTCCTCGATCAAAGGTGCCTCGGTGTTGAGGTCACAGACGAGTAGTTCGATCGAGAATAGCTCCGCAACAGAAGGAAATGGTAAGACACTTGTAGGAGACAAAAGATGTCGGGTGAAATTGGGAGAAGTGGAGGGTAAGCACCATGTGGTGCAGGGTGGAATGGCTGCCTCGGTCGAGTGTTAGTGTGGGAGAAGTGGAGGGGGTCTTGTGGGTTGTTAAAGCTCAATTGACGGGAGCTATGGCGTATGTGAGAGATCTTATGATTAATGTGGATAAGGGGTTGGACCTGGTCATGGCTTGGGTGGTGGGTTGAAAATGGACGAGGGGGGGGGGGGGGGGGCTAGATCCTACAGGTTTGAAGGCCTCAAGTGCGCCGGCAAAGGCACTTCGACACCGTCACAGATAGGGTCGTCGGATGCCGGCATCACTGTTCATACCGATTTGCCGTCTGATTGCCCTCAGTCACCAGTTGCAATTGGGGTTGGTACCTTTTTCCAAGGTTCACTTTCAGTTGAAGATGGGGGCTCTTCCAGGGTTTTGAGTACTTTGGAAGAAGCATACAAGCTTCTTTTAGAAGATGAAAATGGGGTAACAGAAGGTAGTGCTCCCTCGACCTGTTCTATGCCTCATGAGGGAGTAGTAGGGTCTGACAAAGTGGCATAAAAAGGGTTGTCGAGGGGGGGGGGGGCTAGATCCTACAGGTTTGAAGGCCTCAAGTGCAATGGCAAAGGCACTTCGACACCATCACAGATAGGGTCGTCGGATGCCGGCATCACTGTTCATACCAATTTGCCGTCTGATTGCCCTCAGTCACTAGTTGCAATTGGGGTTGGTACCTTTTTCCAAGGTTCAGTTTCAGTTGAAGATGGGGGCTCTTCCAGGGTTTGGAGTATTTTGGAAGAAGCAGACAAGCTTCTTTTAGAAGATCAAAATGGGGTAACAGAAGGTAGTGCTTCCTCGACCTGTTCTATGCCTCATGAGGGAGTAGTAGGGTCTGACAAAGTGGCACAAAAAGGGTTGTCGAGGGGACCTACAAGCAATGTTCTCGTTGATGGAACGACAACACCTATGTCGGAGGTGAAGGAACCTCTAATAGTGACGACAACAATGGATAGTAACAATATAGCTATTGAGGAGGTTCGAATTTGAATGCAGGATATTGTGGGGAGGAAATTTCGGGTTTGTCGTTGGTGCCTTGTGAGGAGGAACGTCTAGGGTCGGGAGAGCATTTAGGAATTGTGTCTGGGGATAATGTTGTTCCCCTGGTTTCTCTTCCTCTGACAAACAACATAGTGAGTTCACCATTAGATTGGGTTCTGCATAAGGTTAAAGAGATTCAACATATTGTGGGGCTTTCATACGGAGGATGTGAAGACCAATTTAAAGCACTACTCACTGCGAGAGAGGCGGGCCACTCGCTTGAAAACTAATCAAGTTTTAAGAAAAGCAGGGAGTTAAAGTGTCTTTATTGGGCAATCAACTACGACTCTTAGGAAGGTAACTCAAGTCGAGGGAAGACGAAAGTGAGGGCATTATGAAAACGTCCTCGTAGAGGGAGTTTCGGGTGAAGTATTAGTCTTACGGGGGGGTGGGGGGTTGGGGAGGTGGGTTCTATTCCAATTCGGGCTTGATGTATTTTGGATAGATTTCTAATTTTCATAGGCTTTTTGGGTCATTTAGGGCTAGCTAGTATGGGCTAAGTGTTTTCTTGTATACATCTAGTGTACTTGGTTACTCCTATTGATATATATAATATTTTTACTTATAGAAAAAAAGAAAAAAGATTATTGCATTTGTAAGTCGTGGCAATGAAGAATGCACCTGACTTTTGGTAAGGTTAGTCTTGTCTCCTTGCATTAAGAAACCGAATTCATGTTGATTCTAGGATTTGACAAAAGGCAAAGATACATTGATCCCGGTTTTTGATTATCAACAAAAAAGGCGTGTCGGTTCAAAATCAATAAAGAGTGCTTCATCTGAGGTGGTAAGCATGTGTAGTTGCAGTTTCCACAATTTACTCAATTTCCTATTCTGCTGATTAATTTCTTACTTTTTTATCTAGGTAATAGTTGATGGGACCTATGCTCTACATGCAAAACTGCGCTCTTGGCTCGATATTCGGGTTGCAGTGGTAATATTATTTGTTTTTGAGGCTTTATGGTTTGTACTGGAGAGGCTTGCTGGGTTATTAATTGTTACCGAAAACAGTGATCGGATGTTTTGAATATATTTTTGGTGTATCAGGTAGGTGGTGTTCATTTCAGCCTTCTTTCTAAAGTTCGATATGATATTGGGGATTCTTGTTCGCTTGATTACCTCATTGACAGTATTTTCCCATTGTTTAGAAAGCACATTGAACCAGACCTTCATCATGCACAGGTTGGTGTTCATATTTTTATCAACTCTGATTTTTCACTTCTAATTCTACTTTTGTTACATCTGTTTTGCAGATTAGAATTAACAACAGCTTTGTCTCATCATTTAGAGAGGCAATCTACAAGTTGAAATGCAGAAATGAGGTCCGTATATATTTCATTGGCATTGTTAATGTATTTTTGGCCTACATGTTCAATTGGACTTGTCCTCAACTATGTTCCTTTTTATTTTATTTTAGTGATCGGGGGTACTTGGTAGTTGCTTTAAACTTTTCACCATATGCAACTTATTAATTGGTTTCACTATTGTATAAAAAATGCAATCAAAGACATTGAAGGAGCACAATAAAACTCTTTTTATTGTGTCTTGTATGGAAATATATGTGGTCTAAGGCCAGGTGCATGAAATATTTCTTGCTTGTAGTGCCCTGATTTATAGTTTTGCCAGGTCCATGTTTGTTTATGCTTCCCAACCATTTTATGATAATATTAGTTGCATAAATGATAAACAACACATGCCTTCTATTGATAAACCATTTCCTCTCTATGAAATTATTAATTCATTATAAGGTAATATTTATCAGCCACATGCTTTCACCATATTTTATGTTTTATGATAGTCTCCAGATGGACATGCTGCATATGCATTTCAAGGAAATGACCCACAAACAGACAAGTGAGTATATCCTGATGCTTAATGATTTCAGCAGATTGTTGTTTCTATCTCTGACCATTTCCTATCATATTATTAATCTGAGAATCAGTTCTGTTCTTTTTGTTTCTAGAGCCATGTTTGGTACTGAGTGTGCTAGAAACTTTACTCTGGTTTCAGTTTTATTGAGATGTACCTTAGACCTCCTTCGGCAAGTGAGGAAGCACGGATAAATGATTGGATTAAGGTGCGGCAATCTGGTATTAGATATTATCTATCACTTGGTGACCAAAGGATTGTTGACAAAATATACATCATCAGGCCTAAAGCTGAATTTGAGGTAAAGAATTTGCACCACTGTGATCTATGACAATGGCATACAAAAACCAATCTTATCATGATGGGTTATAAGCATTGTGTTTTGGCATCTTTAGCTGTTATTATAACCAAGGAAACCTGTTTAAGGCTTAGCTTTTACTTACCACTTCATCTGTAACATTAAGTACCATTATGAGTCTATATGGACGATGTACTATATCCTGATGCTTAATGATTTTAGATGGTTTTCATGACTCATCTTCAATGCTGGAACAGGTTGGTCGGATGACTTTAGGTGGGTTGCTGGCTTTGGGGTATACTGTGGTAGTCAGTTATAAAAGAGCATCTACCTCAGTCAATAATGGCAATCTTTCCCTGTCACTTGAAACCATTGATACTCTTGGTGAGACATTCATGGTGCTGAGGGGCACGGATAGGAAAGTATGTAACTTCTTTATAGATTTATTTTATCATTTGTTTCAAGATCCCTTCACCCCTCCCTAGGTTCCCAAATATTTATGTGTTAGGTATACAATCATAATTTCATGCATATGCTTTATTTTGTATCTATAGTGATGTATAAATAGTTTAGGTAGTTTTCTTCCTTCTCAAAATTTATTCTATCGTCTGTTTTTACTTGCTCAAAAATAGTAAGATTTGTTGAATTCTTGGAGTCTGTTATGTGGAGAAGAGAGAAGTATTGTAAGACATGTAGGTTTTTTTTTTTTTTTTTTTTTTTTTATAATATGGCAATGCTGTTCTAGAAATGAGAAAAAAAAATAAAAATGAAAAAATAATGAAAGTAGTGGCAATGCATCATTAAACTTTTGAAAATAATTTTTGGAAAGCATAAATTTCATAGATACCCATCCTTTGGGTTAAAATTGAAAGTGTCTTTGATTTCAATTTAAATTAAACCCATATATATATATTTTTTTGAAACAATCAAATTTTCTGTTGAGAGGGTTCATGCTACAAAAATTGGTGAAAGAAGTGAATTGAATAGGTTAACATTTCTCAAATTTTTTATACTTCAGGTTAACATTTCTATATGAACAGGCCACCGTGAATTCCCATATACACATGTTCACCTTATCCATTGCTCTTCTATCCCACATCACCAACACCCCTCCAGAAGCCCCCCGGAGACTCCAAACAAAACCAATATACTGGTGGCATCCCCACACGCTGCAAACAATGTTGCTGGTCACACATTCTAGTTTGGTTTCCTGAAGACAAATGATGTCACCCTTTCATTCTGTAAACATATTCCTCCTACACATGGTCTCAATTTAATTCTTGTAATATGTGGACTCAAGTTACGTATCTGAGCTTTAACAGTGGGTTTTTTCGGTATTATGTATTTTATATGGTTCAAATGCTGTTGGTGAATACAGGGTTGATTGATCTGTGTTCTTAATCTTGTCCTATTGATGATGTCATCATGATTCAGTTTGAGTTTGCGTACCTACGTGATATACTCCAATTTACTAAGTTTTTTCTTCATTTTTCTCTTTGAAAAGTTGATTACAAGTTATTTCTTTACATCTATGTCCCCGGACTATAAAATCCTTGTTTGCCATTCTTGGTGAACAGCATGGTGTTTTGTTAATTTTCCAACAATATTCCTCTGTTTGACAGTGATTTGTGCATGTTGCATGCCATTTATGGAGTTCTAAGATGTGTTCTTCTTTATTATGTCCAACTGCAATTTATAGTTTGTCATGGTTTCTTTAATAGACTGTGGGAGAGGAAGCGTTGAGAATGGGCATCAATGGACCTTGGATCACCAAATCATATTTGGAATTGATTCTTGATAGAAAAGGTTGGGAGCTGGGCTTTATTTTTTTTCCTATTTTTGTCTTGATGTTTCATATCTTCTATTCCCCCCTTTCTACTCCTTTGGTCCATGTTGGATTTCCTCCTTTTTTGCTTCACTCCTTTTTATTGGTCTGGACAAGATATAGCTCTCTCACATCCCTTAAAATCCACGGAAACTGAATTGACTCCTAGTTCTTCTTTTATTGGTGCCAAGATATTTACTTGTTAAAGAAGCTGGCGCAAGCCTTTTTTTTTGGCTTTTCAGATTCTTTGTAATATCTGCTTTGCCCTTAGAGATGATCACATCTTCTGTACTTGGTGGCTGAGTTCCTTTTGGGGCATCTTTTGATATGTTCACTTATTTAATTAAGTGAAATAAAAGCTGTTGTCTGTAATTTTTCTATCTTTTCTGTTTGGTCTGATTTTTGTTACTCTTCCCAAAATTTTACTTCATGTGCAGGTGTACCTCGCCTTAATTCACCACCACCCTTGTTTAATACATCTCCAACTAGTAATCAAGAACGGGTGATTGTAACTCCCAGGCCAATTCGTGTTACTTCTTCAAACCTTGCTACTCGCATTGAGGATCTATCTCAACCATGGACTCGATCACCAACTAAATCTAAAATGGAACCTGTAGTAGCAGCATGGCATTTCATCTCGTCAGATCCTTCCCATTCTGATCGCTCAGTTGTTGGTATGTTTCCTTTACATAGGGAATATATTCACGAACATTTTACTGTTTCTATCTGGTGATCTTTCGTGGATCTACTGTCATGAAATGTTATGTTATAGACTTCTCTCATGAAGCAACCACAGATCCTGCCTCTTTCAGGGATACCATAAAGCTCGCTCCAATGCCAGATTCATATGACTTGGATAGAGGATTGCTTCTTTCTGTTCAAGCAATCCAGGTATGGGGTGTGATAAGCAGATGGGAAATTTTTTCGGTGACTTCTTGCTTCTTGTTTAAGAAGCTTATAACTACATTTAGTTGTATCCAAACTTTACACTTATTACTATAAAAAACTAGTATCCGAACTTCACACTTGTTTTTTAAAAATCTGTCAGGCTTTGTTGGAGAATAAAGGTCTCCCAGTTATAGTTGGAATTGGTAATGAGTTGGCTCAATCTCTTTCTTTCCCCCCTTCCCCTCTTGATTAAGTTACTTTTCAAGGTGGCTCAAATTGTTTAAGCTCTGAGATGTTTTTTTACTGTGTCTTTGCCATTGTCAATGTTGCAGGTGGTCCAAGTGGGTCTGGGAAGACTAGTTTGGCTCATAAAATGGCAAACATTGTTGGCTGTGAAGTAGTTTCCCTTGAAAGCTATTATAAATCTGAACAAGTGAAGGATTTTAAGTATGATGACTTCAGCTCTCTTGACTTATCATTACTTTCAAGGGTAAGGCGTCAATTTCATTCAACAAGCTGTTTTAACTTAAAAAACAATTAGATTGGAAGCAGTTTAGCCCAACTGAGATCTGGATAAATAAGTATGTTAAAAAATATTAGATGATAGCAGGTTTTATGGTCAAGTTTATGACACTTGTGTGACTTTCTATCTATTTGTGGTTGGCCTTTCATCAATATATTGTAGGGCAAGAGCCTTTCTTATTTCTAGTCCCTGAAATTGATTGTGCTTTGTTCACTCATTCTGTCGTGCTAACATTCCATTATATAGTCCAAATTGAAATGTGAAGAACCGCAGTCCATTATATTAGATAAAGGCATGCTATTAATGTCAATTTTGGTCTGAATACCTCTTTCTATTGTTTTCCTTCATTCATATAGAAAAGGGTTACAACCGAGCATTGAAGCCAGCGCTTAATTGCGGCTGGTTTCACTATACACGTTAGCTGCTATTTACACGTTAAGACTATTTACGGTACACGTTATCTATTTATCTGATATACTATCTAGATATAGAAAGCATAAAAGTATCTCTATAACATCCCCCCTCAAATTGATGCTGGTGGATCAAGAAGCATCAATTTGTCAACCAAGAACTGATGCCGATGCCGAGAAAGAGCTTTAGTGAATATGTCTGCAGTTTGACGTTCAGTGGAAATGTGAGGAAGTGTAATCACATGTTTGTCAAAGGATTCACGTATAGAATGGCAATCGACTTCGATATGTTTCGTACGCTCATGGAAGACAGGATTAGCGGCGATCTGAATAGCACTGGTATTATCAGCATGAAGAGGAGTGGGATGTAGCTGAGGAAAACCAAGTTCACCCAATAACCCACGAAGCCATGTGATCTCAGAGCATGCGGAAGACATAGCACGATACTCAGACTCAGTAGAGGACTTGGAAACTCTGTCTTGCTTCTTACTCTTCCAAGAAATGAGTGCATTGCCTAAGAACATGCACCAACCAGTGACAGAGCGACGAGTATCTGCACATCCGGCCCAATCAGCATCACTATATCCCACCAACTGTAAGGAAGATTCTTTAGGAAAGAACAATCTGCGTGTAGAGGTGCCCTTCAGATATCGGAGAATGCGACGAACAGCGGCTAAATGAAGATGTCGGGGAGCCTGCATAAATTGACTAACTTGCTGTGCAGCAAAAGAAATGTCAGAACGAGTAATCGTCAAGTAGTTCAAACTCCCAACAAGCTGCCGATACAAGGATGGATCTGATAGAAGCGCCCCTTCTTCTTGACGAAGCTTAAGATTTACCTCCAAAGGAGTAAAAACAGAGTTACCTGATTGGAGACCACCCAATGAAATAACATCCTGCGTGTATTTGTGCTGGTGTAACAACATACCAGTTGGAGTAAGTTGTACCTCAAGGCCAAGAAAATATTGTAGGGGACCAAGATCTTTCATGTGAAAAGAGGCCTTGAGATGCTGTTGTAATTGCTTAATTAACTCAGTATCGGAGCCAGTGATCACAATGTCATCAACATATACGAGAAGCAATACGATTCCTGCGGAAGTCTTGCGAAGAAAAAGAGAGGAATCAAACTGACTCTGAGTAAAGTGAAAAGCAAGCAGGTTAGAGCGAAATTTGTCAAACCATGTACGTGGAGCCTGTTTCAGTCCATACAAGGATCGGCGTAGCCGACAAACTTCTGAGGAAGGTGTGGCAAACATGCCGGGAGGTGGAGACATATAATAGATTTTTTCCTTCAAATCTCCATGTAGAAAAGCATTCTTTACATCCATCTGACGAAGAAACCTCCCTTGCGAGGCAGCAAGTGCCAAGATAGTCCGCACAGTAGCCATTTTTGCAACAGGTGCAAATGTTTCTTCATAATCAATACCATACTCCTGTCGGTTCCCAAGAACCACGAGACGGGCCTTATATCTGTCCAGTGAGCCATCAGCTAGAAACTTGACTGAGTATACCCATTTACAACCAATAGGTTTGACATCAGAGGGACAAATTATAAGGTCCCAAGTGTGATTGTCTTGAAGAGATTGGATTTCCTCTTGCATGGCCTGCTGCCAACACGCTTGGGTGGATGCTTGAGTATAAGAGTGAGGAACATAAATAGTGTCTAGAGTGGCAGTAAGCGAGGTGTGAGGAAAACCATACCTATCTGGTGGATGTGTAACCCGAGTGGACTGTCGAGGTATAGGAATTGTAGAATCAGGTGACGGATCAGTGTCTGGAAGGGGCGTTGAAGAAGGGGTAAGACGTCGATGATACACCATACCTGGTTGAAATCGCTTAATACAAGGAGACACATCATCAAAAGCGGGAAGAAGAGTAATAGGAGGATTAGAAATAACCTGAGACTGAAAGAAATATTGATTTTTGAAGAAAATCACATTCCGTGAGATTTGGGATTTATTTGCATGAGCATCATAACAAATAAATCCTTTCTGAGTGGGACTATATCCCATAAAGGCACACATGACAGACTGTGCAGCAAGCTTGTGACGCTCAACAGGTGGCAGATGAACAAAACAAACACACCCAAAGGTATGAAAGGATTGATACTCAGGAGATATGCCAAATAATCGAAAATATGGAGAATCATAATCTAAAGTAGGAGTAGGCAAACGATTGATCAAATAGACAGCAGTAGATAAAGCTTCTACCCAAAACTTAGAAGGTACAGAAGAATGAATCAATAAAGTACGGACGACATCTAAGAGATGACGATTTTTACGCTCAGCGACTCCATTTTGTTGAGGAGTATATGGACAAGAACGCTGAGAAATGATCCCCTTTTGCTGAAGAAAATTTTGAAAAGAATGAGACATGTACTCCCCCCTGAGTCGGAGCGTAAAGTTTTGATACAAGTACTGAACTGTGTCTCAACAAGCGCAACAAATTTTTGAAAGACAGAAAACACGTCAGCTTTAGAACGGAGAAAATATATCCAGGTGAATCGACTATAATCATCTATAAACGTCACAAAATAACGATACTGACCGTGAGAAATAATAGGACTCACACCCCAAACGTCAGTATGCACAATCTCAAAACAGTTAGACGCACGACTACCATGTGTAGGAAAAGGTAAAGTTTTACTTTTACCAAGACGACAAGTAGCACAATCCAAAGATACAAGAGAAGAAGAAAATAAATCTTTATTGCCCAAAAAACCATGTTTCATAAGATGAGTCAAGACAACAAAATTAGGATGACCTAATTTCTTATGACAAACTTCATTAGTATTGGCAGTAGTCGTACAAGCAAGAGAAACAACATTAGGAATAGAAAACTGTAAGGGAAATAAACGTCCTATTTTAGGCCCCTTCGCGATCACCGTCCCCGACACCTGATCCTGCACAAGACAACCACCACGAGAAAAGTGAACATCACAATTATTATCTACCAATTGTCCAACAGAAATCAAATTGGTAGACAATCCAGGAGAGACAAAAACATCGCGAAATGAAGAGCCCAAATTACCAACAACAGTAATAGGAAGAGTACTGCCATCAGCAATCTGAATATTTTGCATGCCTCTATACTTACGAACACCATGGAGACCCGTCATATTACCAGTCATATGATTAGAAGCGCCCGAATCAACAATCCAAGAAGTTGAGTTAGTACCCGTACCTTGCAGGCCTAAGGCCGTAAAAGCAGACACAATCATCTGTTGGACCATTGCTGGTGTGAGAACAGATGAATCAGAGCTTACAGTAGGTGGCGCAGAAGATGAAGAAGAAGACTGTACAGCCGCCTGGAAAGCTTGAGATTGGCGATTCTGAGGCCGTACTCGACAATCTTTGATAAGATGACCTTCTTTCTTGCAGTAGTTGCAAACTTTCTTAGGACAGTTGCGAGCGATATGACCAAATTCCTTGCAACTGAAACATTGCAACTTGTTCTTTCCTCTCCCTTGTGCTGCATAAGCTACATTCATAGTCTCATAAAAGACCTTCTCAGAAGTCATACCCATCTGAGTGGATAATCGTTGTTCTTCCCTCAACAAATCTCCCAAACAAATATCCAAAGAAGGAACCGGATTACGGTTCAACAAACCAGCTCGAACGGTCTCAAATTCGGGTCGAAGCTTCATTAAAAACTGATCGCGTTGACTCTCAGCATGAACTACTTGAAGAGCCGCGAGTGCCGTAGTGGGAACCTTAGCATGAACAATGGCAGAATACTCGCACCAAAGGTTAATAAAACCAGAATAAAATTGTGCGATAGGTAAATTGCCTTGACTATAAGTATTAATTTCCAATTCTAATTGGAACTTCCGAGCACTATGATCTTGATGGTAAATACGGTGAAGATAATCCCACATAGCTTGAGCCGTAGTAAAACAACGAAGATTGGTCACAAGGTGAGACTCAATCGTCCCTAATAACCAAGAAATTACCTTGGCATCCTTGACCTCCCATTGAGCAAATTCTTTTTCATTAGTGGGAACTTCAGTAGAATTATCAATATGATTTGATAATTCTTTTCCTTTTAAAAATATCTTAAACTGAAATTCCCACGTAGGAAAATTCTTTCCAGTAAAGCGAACAATAGTATTTTCAATAGACATGATGAAAAGCACTTAGAGAAATATGCTTAAGTAGTCAATCAAATAAGTGGTAAGGAGAGTTCCAACTCCCAGAGAGAGCCGACTGCAACACAGCCACCCAGAAAATTTCGGACCGCCACACAGAACCTGCCGATAGTCTCAAAGCCACCCAAAGATGCTGTCAACCACCACAAAAGTGCCGACTGGCGCAGAAGCAGCACTCCGACCACCTCACAGCCACCACAGATGCTCTCAACCACCACAGAAAGTGCCGATTGGCACAGAAGCAGCACTCGTAACTCCCAGCGAACGTCGACAGCCACAAAGAGGCACAGCCACCACGAAGGACAGAGTCCAACAGCCACCAAAAAACTCAAACCACAAGGTTTGACTCCACAGAAGTCGCCGAGACCCACTAAGAGCAAGAAAGAACTTGCTGAATCAGAGAATAAAACATTCTCCCAAGAATAGCGAAAGAAAATCGCACCCTGTGATTAAGACCAACGCTACGGAAATCAAAGTGGCTCTGATACCATGTCAATTTTGGTCTGAATACCTCTTTCTATTGTTTTCCTTCATTTATATAGAAAAGGGTTACAACCGAGCATTGAAGCCAGCGCTTAATTGCGGCTGGTTTCACTATACACGTTAGCTGCTATTTACACGTTAAGACTATTTACGGTACACGTTATCTATTTATCTGATATACTATCTAGATATAGAAAGCATAAAAGTATCTCTATAACATATTAAGTGCTGCTATCAATTTGTAAAGGGAGTTTAATATGCTTTTTCTGCTCTGCCACCGAAGTTTCTCTATCTTCCAGGGTCCTTGCATCCCACTCTCTCCAAATACAACACTTGACACATAAAGGAGCTAACCTTCAAACTTCCAAAATATTACGAGGCCCGGTCCTCTCCAACTCACCAATAACTCTCTCGCTGTTCTAGGTGTAACCCAATCAACACCAAACAACTTGTAGAGCAAACTCCATGAATCTCTTACTACTTCACAATGCATAAGAAGATGAATCTCTTACTACTTCATACACATACAACACCAATCCACTACAATGAGGTTGAATTTATTGGGGGCTTCTGCTTAGGTGACTATCCTTAGGTAGAAGACCACGGGCACATTGGTGGGGCTTCTTGTGGATTCACAATCGGTGCTTATGCTTTGAAAAGGGAAGCTATCGCACCTTTTTTTGTCACTGGCTTTTTGCCACTTTTATGTACTGGCCTGGGGTTTTGTTGTAGCTTTGGAGAAGTGGTTTAAGGCTTGCTTCTCAAAGTTGCCATAGCTTCTCATATTAATGAAGTTCTTGGAACCGTTAGCCCACACAAAAGATCAGGATAATGACCACAGATCTTCCATTTTCTCCTATCGCAAAATTAAACTTTTTGATCACTTTCTATATTTAGGTGTATCTGATGTATACTTCTCGTGTGCTTGGATAGTACCTTTTGGCTCTTTAATAAAGGCTATATTATTAAAAGTTCACCTGTTCCAATACCAAACACTTGACTGTAGAAGCAGTTTTCTAGTAGCTTCGTCACAGCTTCTTGACAACAATCTCTCATAGCAGCTTTCTGAAAGTTACAACAACAGCTTTCAAGAAGCTATATAACTTCTTTATGTTTTTTCTTTTTCCCTTTTTGGTCAGTATGAGTCTATGATGTTGTGGTCCTAACGTTGTATCTGCTGTTACATGTGTTTTTTTTTACTGCATTTTATTATCCCATATTCACACTGTATTTCATTTATTCTTTATTTTTTTAAAAAAATTTGGTAGCAATAAATAATTTGTTCTGTTGTTCCCCGTCTCTGCAAATCTTGGAGATAGAGCTTAAAATTCATGTGGCTCAATCTTTCTTGCAGATTTGGATAAATTTGGTTTCTATTTTTATGCAATTATGTTTTCTTATAAAAAAAAAAAAATTATTTGATAAATCCTTGACTTCGGCAAGTTGAAATATCAACCATTTATGCCTATTCGCTTCTTTATTCCCTTGTATTAGCATCCTTATTCTTATGATTCACTGGCGCAGAATATTGGTGATATAAGAAATGGTCGAAGAACGAAAGTACCCACATTTGACTTGGAGACTGGTGCTCGGAGTGGCTTCAAAGAACTTGAAGTTTCTGAAGATTGTGGAGTGGTATCTAATCAAACCTGTTTTGGATTCCTCGTATCAATTACTTCTCTGGATTTATGTTTCATTTTAACATGTAATATTGTAAGAGAGAGGCTGAGAGTAAGCAGTTCATTCCTTGAGTTGGCATCTATACACACACACACAATATTATAACGGGAATCAGTTCATGAGGAGCCTAAGGTTCCCTCTCTTAGCTATGGAGATGATAAGATAGAAGAAAATAAAGGAAGGGTGCAAGGTTCTCTTCCATGCTTTTCAACATCAAGACAAGAGGAGGGGAGAACTGAGGCTGGAGGAGCACCTAGGTCTTCGCTGGTTCTTGATCATAAAGAGAAACGCAGATAACGAAAGGCCTCATTTTTGTATTATGTTTAAAAATAAGTAATTACGTAATGAAGAAGAGAGAAGATGATAATTTTGACCATAAACATGATTTTTTATATTATTTATAAATCTATTTTATGTGATATAAATGTTGAAAGCAATACTAAAAAGTATATTTCTCTCTCACTTGAAGTTTAACATAGGAGTTTTAACTCTTCACTTTTCTGTGAGACTCCTAGTTTTCTTTTATCATTTATACTCTTTATCTCTCTTTCTTTTTACTACTCATAAAAAAAAATCTCTTTCTTTTTACTACATCATAAGTATTAATACTTTCTATGTTAATTTTTATGGTTCTGCACAATACCATTAATTTTAGTTGGTTGCTATTCCAAGTTTTGATCGCTTATCATAACAGTCACTAGATATATTATTCTAAGCTTTATTTTTAGATTATTTTCCAAATGCATGGTTGTTTGTTTTAAGCTTATTGTTGTATTTGAACAGATCATTTTTGAAGGGGTTTATGCTTTGCATCCTGATATTCGAAAATCACTTGACTTGTGGATTGCTGTTGTAAGGATGACTTCTTATTCAATCTTTAGAGCTTTAATTTTCATGTCATCTTATTTCGTTATGTTCTAAAGTCATTTGATGAGAAAATCAGCTAACTCCTATTTCTGGAAAAACAGGTTGGCGGTGTTCATTCACATTTGATTTCTCGAGTTCAAAGGGATAAAAGTAGAGTTGGGTGTTTTATGTCCCAAAATGAGATCATGATGACAGTGTTTCCAATGTTCCAGCAGTACATTGAACCACATCTTGTTCATGCACATGTTAGTAGACTTGGAACCATATGGAATGTGTGTGTGTGTGTGTTTCCTTCTTGTATCATTTGTAAGTATAGGGAATATTTCAATGATTGCCAAGGTTTTAGATTATTCTAGAGCTTTAGCATTTATTTGAGTCTACTTATTTTGTATTTAAAGCTTCTTTGCAATAAATACACTACTTATATCTGGAAGCACTCATTTTGTAACTTATAAGATATTCACAAGGACAATACCTACTGTGGAGGCAGTATCTTACCTTGAGAAATTGTCGTTCAGAATGGTTGCATCTTCTCTCAAAATTTTTTTTTTTTTTTCTTTTGGGAAAATATTTTTCGAGCTAGATGTTACTGCATCAAGTTAGTCTTCATTTTATACCAAGTTGTTACTTGTAAGAGCCAACATTTTTGGTGCTACATCATGTTGCAGGTCAAAATTCGAAATGACTTTGATCCCGTCCTTTCCCCTGAGAGCTCGTTGTTTGTGTTGAAGAGTAATAAGCAAGTAAGCATATTTTTTTGTAGTGTTGTTCAGGGTAGCTTGACCTCTTGCAATATATATTCCCTGACAGACTTCTATATTCCCAAACAATAACAGGTGCCTTGTCAAGATATTTTGAAAATTCTCGATCCAGAGAAGTTTTGCAGTTCTGTCCAGAATTTTATTGACATATATTTGAGGCTTCCTGGAATTCCCACTAATGGGCAGTTGACAGAGAGTGACTGCATACGCGTCAGAATATGTGAGGGCAGATTTGCATTGCTGATTCGGGAGGTTTGTGGTGAAATGGCTTTATCCTTTTTAATAACTTTGACTGAAACTGTAGATGCTCATTTTTTTCTTATGAATTGAATTTGTTAGCCAATAAGAGAAGGGAACTTCATCATTCAACCCAAAGTGGATTTTGATATCAGCATCAGTACGGTTTCTGGTCTTCTTAACCTTGGGTAAGCCACATACATAAGTTTATGCAATTTCCCCTTCCCCCTAATTGTTGAGTAAAAGAAGATCATATTTGGGCTACACTCAATTCACTACAGGGATTTCATGCATTTTTTGAAAGCTGTGTGGTTGATGATGCTATTAGTTTCTTGGTGTGTCAAAAGTAAGGCAGTAACTAATTGGGATGAATATGCGCATGATGTTTCTTGTAGTATCCTAGGTATATGAGGTTGGGATTAAAGGCCCTGCACACTTGTTAAGCTAGGAGAGATGTAAAATATCTTTTCAACCAAGTGCATCAAGAGTGAAGATTACCTGTATAGAATGATGAGGTAATTATGGAATGAATTTGTCTTCATTTAGGACTTAGTGTAAGCCCGGTCCTTTACACCCCGCCATCAAAAGCTAATACATCCGCTTTACTCTGATGAATAAAATAGGCTCACCCACAATGAATTAAATCTACAAAAATATACAAGCTAAAATATCTGAATTGGAAAAAAATACAAGGATGTCTGCCCACCCCAAGGGGTGGTTCTATGGCCGCCACCTATAGGGTGGCTGGACCACCCTTATGGCGGGACTAGTTTTTTTAGGTTTTTTGGAAATAATCCTGAGTGGTTTACCCTTTTTTGAAAAATAGTGGAATCCTTACGTAACAAGAGAATTCTTATCAAAACAAACTTACAAATTGACATGTCTCAATGTGAGACGTAAGATCTGCTTTACAATAAAAGGAGCTTTACAATTTGATGTACCACATCAATTTGTCAGTTTATTTATATAGGATTTCTGTACCTGGGCTTTGTCTATTTCTATGAATAAAATTTCTTGATTACCTATAAAAAAAAATTTAATATAGGATTTCTTTGTAGACCAAGCATTTTTCATGTGACAATATATATACTCACATCTTGACAGTATATGCTCTCTTATAGAATGTGAAAGATCTACTTTCATTTAAGAGGACTAGATGTGGCTAGTGCTTTCTAGGTTGTTACGTATTGGAGTCACCTAGTATGACTAGTCATGTGATACTAGAGCAGTGTGGAATATAGGCTTGATGAAGGCGTCAGTAATTTAAGAGGGGGAGCTTGTAACACCCCAGTCCCTCATTGGGAATATGAATAACCCGTGTCGAGTTACTTATCAAAAAAAAAGAAGAAAAAACCCATGTCGAGTAGGTTAATTATAAATGTCGTCACAGGTGTCAAGTCCCACATTGGTTACTTATTAGGTGAAACTAGGGTTTATAAGTGATTCTAGAGAAATCTTGAATTGATTTGCCTTGATAAGGTTATAGCATGGATGTTGCTAGTGTTTTCCCTGGGTCGTTACAATATGGTGAAGACAAAATTGTTTGGGGCCACCTAGGAAAGGAATATTTGAAGTAAAGTCATTTTTCAATGTGTTGTGTGCCCATGTTAGAGACCATTTCCCGTGAAAGTTTATTTGAAGCGTAAAGCCCCCCTAGAGTGAACTTCTTCACTTGGACTGCAGCTTTATGAAAGATTATTATTAGGAAATTGTTTTTCAATACTTTACTTCATTGGTCGGTTGTAATTGATTTCAATGGAATGATCCTCTTGGGTTGCGAACTTGCGAAGTTGCTAGCACCTTATGGGATTTGGTTTGGCCTATTTGGGATAGATCGAATTATGCCTGCTTGGATGGTGAATCTTCGAACATGTTGGAAAGTACAGTTTGGTAGCCATCAGTGCACTTTATTGTGGAGGATGATCCTCTGAAATGATTATTTACCTAGATGGGGGAGTTGTTTCATAAGATTGTCCTAGACAATGCTAGATGAATGGTGGAAAATACTATATTCTCAATATCTTAGATTTATGAGGTTAAAAGTTGCTGCTGCCATCATGGTCTCCATACTTTTGTCGAGAGTTGTTGACAAAGAGTTCATAAGTGCAAGCATTGTTAAGGAGACAAGGATTAGGAGTATCCACTCCATCGTATGTTGTACCAGATGCTTACTTGTATGCCGTGTAAAGCCTACTAGACACCTATATATACTCAACTTGTGTGGTAGAGAGTAACATGAATGCGGCCCTCCAGAGTTTGACTGACACTAACACCCAGCTGCAGGTTATGCTGAGCTTTTCCCTGGCGTTCCATTAATGTGAAGCCTAGAACTTAAACCTCAGAAAGAATTAAACTCTGTAAGCTGTTCAATTCCTAGGTTCTCCCACTTTAGAAAACACAACCTGTGCAATCTATTTTTTGACTTAGTGACACTAATAAGGCACTGGGGCATTCAATGCATCATGGGCGTTGACGGGTGTTAGGGATTTGAGCAGGGGAGGTTGTGTGATGCTTACTAAGTCCCACAGTGAATGGAACAAGTATGATAGAGGTGAATAAGTATAATAAAGGTGCAATGAGTGTCAAGTCTCACATTGATTTGTTTCTATGCAGAATTGGGCTTTATGCCGAATCTAGTGAGCTCTAATTGTAATCTTTGACTAGTGTTTTTGGAGTATAAACATAAATGTGGCTTGGGTTTTTCTTGGGTCGTTACAGTATGTGTTTTTGAACTTCTTTGCTTGCTTTATTTGACAAAAGCCCCAGCTGGTAGAACTCTCTTGTACTGAGCATTCAGCTTGAACATAATTTAAAGCTTTGTGATAGTTCATGAGTAGAAAGGGTTAAAAATTAGTCAAGGGGAGTTCAAGGATGTTTGTGCATGCTACATTAGGACAAGTTTGACAAGATTCCCCCCGCCCCCGGCGCGAGACTAGAGTTAAAATCAACTCTCAGGTTTGTTTTGTTTTTATGATCCACCTTCTGTATGTTTATGTGGGCCATTGCTTTAGAATTAAATGGTCTCAGCTTCCATGACTTTCTTGTAACAGTTACTTCTTACTTATAAAAAAAAAAAAAAAAAAAATGATCCACCTTATGTATGGATATGGAAATCAGTTCTTTTATGGTGACTTAAAGAAGGTCATTTTTTTAGCGCATAGCGTGAAAACATGCCTGTGATCTTTTTTTAAAGAAGTAATTTCATTACATGATTTTTCTGATTGGTTATTACCATTTAGATGCTCTCTTCTTTTCCATGCCTTATAGGAGATAGATTTGCATACTCGTCTCTCCCCCTCTCTCTCTGTTTTGTTCTTAATGGCTGGTACTGTTTTCAATGTCAGGTATCAAGCTGTAGCTTATATAGAAGCATCTGCATTCATTTATCAAGATGGAAAGGTCAGTTCAAGTTATAGGAAGTTACTTTTTTGTGAAATGTATGTTTCTGGGGTGAAGTTCACTTGTTGAAGCAATTAGGTTGAATTTCTTTTGAGTTTTTTTTCAATTCCTGATTTTACTGGTGGGATTTCATTCAATCCAAATTTTGTTTTTCAATGTGTTTCATCTTAATTTCTTGTGGTTCTGAAAGATTTTTCATGTAGCTTAATTACCTATAAAAAGAGCTAGACAAAACAATTTCATACCGTTTATGTTCTGGATGGCTACTGGTTTGTGACACAGGAAACTTTGTGATCAAATATCACACACCATGTACTTGCCCTTGTCCGGTGTGGAAATTTGTGGTTGCTTACATTTGGTGTGTGCATGCATTGACTAGTACGTATAACGACATAGATATCGCTTGCTGTTTATTTGAAGTGTTTTCAGCTTTGAAAGAGGTCAGAAGGACAGTTTAAGCAGGTTTCTATTGCATATACTTATCAAAGTTTTTTTTTTTTGATAAGTATATTTCAAAGACTCGCTGATTGCAATGATCTTGAGACTATATGATCTAAATTATTAATTATCAAAAAATAAGTTCTATAATTATTGTAGTTGAGACTTCAGGGTTCAATTTGAAAGGTTTAAACTTAAAAGGTTCACAAATTTTGCAATTATTTGCTCTCTAGTTTTAAGTCACGACTGGACCTCAGCCTATTATTGTCGCCATTTGCCGTAATGGAAGTGTGTTTCATTTTCTGTTGCACTAATATGATCACTTACTTCTCAAGATAAAAAGGGTTTACGTTATGTAAAATAAACGTTTCTACCTCTTATTGCCACCATTGTTATTATCAATTTTGTTTTTCAAATGGGTTCCTTCCAAATAATGTTACACGGTTTTACTTGACGCTTAATATATGATGGCCGGAGATGTTTGGGGAATGGGATGAGATGAGAAGTCCGTGAATAGTAGTGAAATAAATGGTCTGTGAATAGTAGTGAAATAATTTGAGTTAAGATGTTTTATTGAGTTTTGGAAAAGAAGAGAGAAAAAGTTGAATAAAAATATTATAAAGTTAAAATATTGTTAGAATATAATTTTTTAATATAATTTTTATTTTGGAATTTGAAAACGTTACATGGTTTTTTGTGTTTTGTTTGGAAGTTTGGGAAAGTTGTAATGATTAGATAAAAAAGTTGAAGATTTGAAATTGAAAAGTATTATGAGAAACTTTGAGATGAGATGAGATGGTTTGTGTTCCCAAACAAGCCCTAATCTTCCTAAATGTGCTATGGTGTTCATCATTCAATAACATAATACTTTTCTTCTACATTCACTGGTACTGAATGGCATGGAATTTCTTCTACGCGTAATATATGATCCACCAATTCTTGATGCTTGACCAACTTACCTTCCTAACTCTGATTCACTGTTTGACCGTATTGAATGGCATGGAATGTCTAATATCTATTCCTTTCCAGAGAATGTTCTTCCAATATGCAGGAACTTCAATATGTAATGTGAAATAAAGTTATATTTACATGAATTTACTAATATTAAAAGAAGAATAGGCATTGCTCAAGTACATACTCGTTCTAATGCCCTGAATTGAATCTGATTCATATCTCCTGCTATTGATGAGCTGATAATGGCAAAGCGTGATGTTTGCTACTATTCTAAGATGCTTTTTCCCAGTTCTCTCTTGATTTGTTAAAGTTCGTCCTTCATTCCTTTTTCCTTTTTAATCATCTTTGAACTGATAATGTCTATCTTGGTTGCCTTTTATAGATCCTGATTGAGGTTGATCATCTACAAGATGCCCCTAGTCCTTACCTACAAATTAAAGGTGTTAATAAAGAGGCTGTAGCTGCTGCTGGTTCTATGCTTAAACTGGATGGCTCATATACTACAAAGGTCTTGCCCCTACTACTTGAACAACATAGAATGTTTGTGTAGCAAGCTGCATGCCAGTAAATAAATCACCACCAGAACCAAATTGCATTATAATTCTGTCAGAATTTATTGATGCTTTTTTGTATTTGTAGAGTTATCTTCAAATAATTTTGGAGAGATTACCAGCAATCGAAAGAAGTTCCAGTGGAATTAACCCTCAGCAAGCTGCAAGGCTGCAGGAACTCGTGGAATTTATTCAATCTCAGGTATCTTAGCGATGAGGAAATAAGGATGATTGCCATTTGCTTCCGAAATTTAAACAACAGATAATATTCCTGGTTTAAATTTTAGGACCATGTCAAATACTATCTGCATAGCTTTTTCTGTGGACTCTGTACTGTTGCAGATTATCATCATCCCCAGATGCTCTGCAGAAATCTCCAAAACTAGTGGAATTTCTCTTTCCTCCCTCTTTGCTACACCTCTAATTGTTGGTTGAAATACTGTTGTGGAACCAACAGGGTAGCAGTTCTGCTTCAGAATCCTCACCATGTAGGGAGGTATCTCCAATAGATGGGATTATCGAAGACATGCAATCCAGGATTAAAAGGCTTGAACGGTGGCACACCATCAATACGGTAAGTGCAACACCTTTTCTCATATTGTCTACTTCTCTAAATAATTTTATTGCTTTTCCGATTATATTCCCCTGCTGAATATCTTTACGCAGGTGCTTTGGACCTTCCTGATGTCTGCCCTTGTTGGTTATTCACTCTACCAAAGGAAGCGCCAATAATGGGTTTTTTTTTTTTACTTACATTGAAGATAGTTGATCCATTTTATCATACTCAGTCAGATATGGTGCCATAAAAAGATTGTCCATGGCGTACGTATTTTTGTTCAAGCATTTTGTGACAATCTATCATGAGTTTAAATTCAAAACTTACCTCAACTCATCTCATCATTACAGCTTTTTTAAATTTTCACATAAAATATAATAAATCATTTTAACTCTTATCTGAATTCAAACTACTCCAATTGTGAGCACAAAGAAGAATGTTATTAATCCCCCCCCCCCCCCCCCCCCCCCCCCCCCCCCCCCCCCCCCCCCCCCCCCCAACACAAAAAAAAAAAGAAAGAAAGAAGGTTTACAAACAAAGCCACTCAAGGACCATTTTGCTAACGAGTTTTGCAACGGATAACTGTATGCACGTGGCAAAGCTCGTGGAAGGAAAAAAAAAAAAAAAAACAAAACAAAAAGGCTACGAGAAGGAAGGTCCTGCAAATAAGGAAACCCTCATATTTTTTGCCCACGTGTTAGTCTCAGCCACTATGGAAACACAGGTAGATACCTTGTGGGTTTTGGTACTCACTTCCAATGCAAAGCTCACTTCTCAAAACACCATTTTTCTCTGGGGCTTGGCTGTCCTTGGCTTTGTGGTACTGGGCTTATCCCGAAGGTCCTGCATGGGGGCGGTATTGGTGGAAAATATCAAACAAGACAAATCGAAGCCACGAGGGTTCCTTATTTGACGCAAATCCGGTAATCCAGATGCCTGCATTTTTCACTTCTTTGACGTCGTGGCTGGCTCCGGCGCTGGCCGCATCCTTGCTTCACTCCTTTTCACTCATGGCAGAGACGGCACCCTAATGTTCACCGTTGACCAGGCGCTGCAAGATTTCGATGTCGAATGGAGGGAGGAAAATGCAGGTTGAAGACTGGAGTGCCAAAGAAAATACAAAACACCCTGTTTCATTTTCCACGAGGGCATCGGTTCCCCTGCAATTTTCCCTCCTGGACCCCCGGTTGCATATAATGTTTTTGTTTGCTAATTTAAGGGGGTTTCCTTCAAGAAACATACATGAATTTCAAACAAGGGCCAAAACTGCTTATTGACAATCGGTACAATTTTGGAGTTCTGGTACAAATTTCTCATTCAAACAGAATAAAACAGCAGCTTCTAGCTAAGGATTCCTTCATTCTTCATAAAATATACAGCAACGGCTAGTAGAATGACGAGCACAATGACCCATAAGCTCAATCCACCTGCAAGAAGATCGAGAAATTGGAGTGAATTCCCGCTCAACAACAGATTATCAGACACGTCGAAAGAATTAGTAATTACAGACTCCATCCTTCCATCAAGACGGTCAACTGGCTCAACCCAACTTCTTGTTGAACCTATATTTTTTACAAGTGCATTAACTCCAAATATTTACTAGATGAAAGAACATTTGGCTTGAGAACCAATATGTTTCGGAAAAACTTTAGAAGTGATGGCACGACACAAGGGAAATGCCAGATGAATCTCTACTGAACATTTCAATTCCTTCCATTCTCCCTTCTCCCTTCCAGGTTTCTCTTGAACATTTCAATTCCTGGCCGTTATCAAGCTTTCAGGATTAAATTCATTCTTCCCAAATTCAATCTCAGTTCCATTAGAGAAACTATCCTTTCAACTAAAGCAACGAAGCCATGAAAACCCTAATCCTTGAGGCCTAAATTTGCACTTTGAGCCGAAGTCAGCTATTATCAAGTGACCGGATAGGCTGTAGATCGTGTTGACCATTGCCAGCCCAACAAAACAGAGATAGTTTACTCAATACATCAGAAAATAAGGAATGCACATACCCGTTTTCTTCCTCTCCTCAATAAGTGTCACCCTCGCACTTGAGTCCAGGGATACAGAAGCCAAAGCCCTATATTCAAAGTTGCATGGTTCATCACCAAATTATTTATTCCTATAAGGGAAATGCTGCAGCATAATTGTTATTAAGAAGCAGAGCAGATATGCTTATTGATACCTTGAGTCATGAGAGAATGCCAGGGCAGTTACAAAGCCAAGGTGAGCTTTCCTAACCATTGTCTGAACCCGCATGCTGGTTGAATTTAAAATCAAAATGTCTCCTTGAGTCGTCCCGCTGAATGTCAACCAATCAAAGGGAGGATAAGTTAAAAACTGACTAAGTTCCATGTTAAGTGTTAGATAGTTGTACAATACGCATTGTTATGGAAGGAAAGGAAGATTTGGTTCTCTTTTTCACACATAGAGGAGATCCTCCCTGCAAAGGATTCAACCAAGAAAGCCTGCTTTAGCCATATCAATACTGAAAAAAAAGGTAATTATTGTGACGAACGGGTGATCTTGAAACAACAGCTTGCTGTCATGATAAACTGTCTGTCTTAAAGCCAGTGGCCTGGGAACACATCTTGCAGGATGTCTTCAAAAGCATCCAAGTTCACTCTTTTTCGCTGTAAAGAGTTGAGCATTGGCTATATGGATTTCCATTGTAGATGACATAGGTGGAGGATCATTGGTGATGTAAGGCACAATCACATCTATTCAATACCAATACTTGAAAATAATTGTGTAGGGTGACAAATCATGTCGTAAAGCGCTTCAAACTAGCCAAGTGAATCTTACCAGGCAAGGAACTTTCCATCTGGTGAAACATTAAAGGCAGAAATTGTGTCCCGAGCAACAGGCTTGGATCCCATCCTCTTCCACGTGGCTGGATTCCAAGTCACGATGCTCCCACCTTTACCTATGTAGGATAATGATAACAGTGGTCAGCTCATTAAACAGTAATGTAAACAACAAAAACTTTCACCATAAACTGGGAGGATGGCATCTCATCTGAATGTTCACCTGTCACTGCAGCAATATATAGGACCTGATTCTTATCAGTACTCTCAGAAAATTTACATGAGCTAAAAACCTCATCCTGCATGCACAGATGATAGGAAATTTATCAGCTCAAATCAAAGGAAAGGTGTGAATTTTCTCCTTTCAACTTAATTCAAATAGACAGCGTCTGATGTCATGGCCAGGTGGTTCCACAATAAGCCCACAATCGATAATGCCATGACTGCATGTTAAAAACATCAACCAAATATACTTGACTGGAAGCGGCTGTCAACTTAGAAAGCGAAGTATCAATCTGGTTTCAACTGAAGTTGAAAATGAGCTTTTCCTTCATTGGAAATTGGAAAATTTCAATGAATTGCTTACATTTTCCTTTGGAAGTGAAGCTATGACTGTTGAGGATGTCACATCCCAAACCCTAGCAGGGCCACTATTTCCTAAGGAGACAAGATATCTCCCATCAGGGCTGCAAGAAAACCAAACTAGAGCGTCAACATAACTTCCTTTCAGACAAAGGATGTAACATGTGCTTACTAAAGATATATTAAAAGAGAGGTAGTATGTATAAATTCAAATTTCCTTTTTTTTTTTTTTTTCTAAATCTCGTAATATTAAGAGTGAAATTTCAAATGCATGCCATCAGACCTGAAGTCTAAGTTCTTCAAAGTGTTATGAGCGCCAGCCTCATTGAGAGTAATTTCCATGCTAGGCCACTTGAAGACCCTCAAATTTCCATCCTGTACTGCACAGAATTCAGATCATCATATGGCATCTTATATCTGCATGAAACAAGAGACAAAGTTTGGAAAAGAAAATCCAGATAATGGAAATCAAGCTTTCAGTCCAGGGACGAAGCAAAACTTAACTCCATTGAACAATATACAAAAATCAGCCAATGAATATAAAGATAAACTGGAGAATAGACCCCATAGCAGGCAATATATTCCAAAGAAAAGAATTTAGTTGTAGAAAGCAAACTTGCATGACTTGCATTCTGATTTGTTTATGTAGATGACTATGATACTTATAAAAAAAAATGTAGATGACTATGATGTATTTCCTAACAAAACTTAGCTTATAAAATTCAAACGAAACCAACAGAATTAAGAACCTGAATCCACATTTTTTAACACACACAAAAAAAAAAAAAAAAAAGAAGATGCTAATTCATTAAGATTTGCATTAAAACCAGAAAACTATTCTAACGTCAACCTTCTGATATAATCTACCATGCCAGTTTCAGAGTGTTGCCAAAGCAAAGTTATGTATTCAGAACATGCCAGAGAGGGAGTACATGAAACACCATGGCTCAAAAGAAACAAGGGAGCATATTGAGCATCGTTTTTCTCTTTCAAGTGAAATTGAGTAATATAACAACAGAGGATAAATAGATTAATTTAACAAGAGAGGATGGGTCCCACAAATAAAGAATAGTTTTTTTTACACTTTTTTTAGGTGGGTCCACTTTTTAACAAGGGCTTGTATGGGGCTTGCACAAATCATTTCTCTAAATAAATACCCATTGCATTCAGATGAGCGATAACAGCTGTTAAGTAAAAAAATTAGTTTCACATTGAAATGCTTGGTTTTTTTCACGATCCTAAGGGTTAAGGGTAAAAGGAAATCATCAATATCTAATAGGCATGGGACTTTTGAAACAATAGTTAGACTTGTAATAATTGAGATAAGAGCTTACACCATGTCATGAGCTCGAGTCACGGAGAGGTGTCCTACATGATCAAAATCTATGGGTATTCCGAATGAGTGTAGTCTTAAGTCATTGAATATTGATAAGTGGAGCAGCTGAAAGAAAAAGATTGGGTCACTTGCTGATAGAGTGGACATTCCATGAAAGTTGGATGTGGAACCGGGGTGGAATGTTGCAATCCATAGGGTTGAGGGTTTAATTAAATCAGTATCCAACAGTGCTAAGCTTTCGGAAGAATGGTTAGGCCCACAACAAGTTCACTTTAATTCTGGTTACATGGTAAAATAATTCCTTCAATAGTAAAACTCTACAAAAGGGCCAGATCCTCCTTTATAGTCATCAATAGCAAAGTTTTATCTTACTATCTTAGTCCCACCATTTCATACTGTATAGAGCATTCCTTAGTTGAGATGCAAAGGAGATATTACCTTGGGAGACCCATAAATGGAAAAAAAGAAAAGACAGTTGTGTAGAGAGACCCTTCTTTTCTAATTAAACCTTTTAACCTGCTCACTCCAAACAGTTTCTATGAGTTTCTTTTAATTAATAGACGACCATCTCTCTAGTGCAGAATCAGACCGAAAGTCAGAACGTAATATGTTGTAGTGTCATTTCTCATGTTACAAGACATGTAATGTCTGTTAAGTTATGAGAAAAATGTTGAAAGACAGCATCTACCTCGCCACCAGCAGCAAGCGCAGAACCCTCCTTGTTAAACGCTAATGCTAATTGCTGTCCAACATCTTCCAACTGGGTGAGCACTTTATCAGACAGCTTCAAACCCAATTTATGAACTTCCTCGCTCTTTTCTACTTCCCATTTGAACCATCTGCATTGAAAGAACTCAATTATAGATCAACAAATCTCAATTAACTGGAAAGAACAAAACTAATGGGTTAATTTACTCTAACTATTTTCACACAGTCCGTTAATATGGGACTCTAATTAAGTGCTCAAGCATATCTTTGAGAAACAAGTTTTTCACAATGAAGTTTCTAGATCGTGTACTGCAACAATGACGTTAATTGCCTCCATATTATCCAACACAACAGCACACCCATTTGAGGTCCTCCCTAGTGGTTCTTAATTGAGTAATTCCAGGATCTTGAAGAGAAATGGGTCTATATAATTTAAATGATTTCATTGCAATCATCTCTAAGCTATGAAGCATAGATATACCACAGGTACAGCTCAAATGCAGGCGGGTGCATTTTGTAAATGTGTTCAGTAATGAGAAATTCATTTCAAATTTTGGAAACAGCCTGGCCATGATTTTAACAGGGGAGGAATATCCGTGCTCTCTCATGCTCTTTGCTTCTCTTTCTTGTCTTAACTATGCCTCTGGTGCTAACTGAGAATCTCTCTCTCTCTCTCTGCTTTTATCTGATTTGTCGGAAGCCTAGCTATTACAGCGTCATAAACCCTTTTCCTTTTACACAAGAAGGCTAATCATGTTATGAGAGAAGAGAAAAAGAAGAAACTTTGACATTGCAGCTATATATAAGCAACGAAATGTAACACATACTTAAAATGTTCACAAAAAGTTCATAGGTTCTGAACTTCCCTACAATACATAACCTGTGATTTCACCGCTCTAGAGATAATTCTCCTTAGATAATGGTTGTCAATTTGTGAAAAAATATGGAAAGAATGAATACCTGCAACTCTTAGGCATTGAACAAATGAGGCCATCTCGACCAGGATGAACCCCCATTCTATAAGGCAAATCAGAGCCAGTTCCAAGCTTAGCCACCTGAAATGAAAGACAACTCATTTATAAATAGAAGAAAAAGTATTATCTCAAATGATAAATATATTTAGCAATCCATGACTGTCTTGAACAATTGGGGAACGCCGGAAGCTAACAATCTTATCATCATTTTTTTTTTGTTTATAAGTAAACGATGTTATTAATAGAGATAAGCATAGCCCAAGTACACAAAGATGGTATACAAGAGATAAGACCTATCTAGGTCGAAGTAGTGATCTTATCATCATTGATCCTCTAGAACCTTAAAATTAAAACTAAGCTAACTGAAAATGGAGTTTTTACACTAGGCAAGCAAAGACTTACATGTACTTTGATACCAAAAATCAATATATATACAATTATTCAACAGCGATTCCAAAATTCTACAATCCCCAAATTTATTCCACTCACAACTCAGCACAAGAAAAAAAGACTCAATAACCAAAACTCAAATCTGAACGAGA
Source organism: Juglans mandshurica (assembly GCA_022457165.1). Taxonomy (NCBI): domain Eukaryota; kingdom Viridiplantae; phylum Streptophyta; class Magnoliopsida; order Fagales; family Juglandaceae; genus Juglans; species Juglans mandshurica. The sequence continues at coordinate 37,447,909 of CM039621.1, forward strand.
AATTCTTACAGGCTGATCGGAGAGAACGTTAGATGTGTAGTCGAATCGGGCAAGAACAACGGCGTTCGGGATTCCACTCCGACCCTCGCCGCCGCCACCGGCGAACACGATGTAGTTATAATCGGCGTAGGACTCCGGAGCCAGAGAAGATCCGTCGCCTCTGGAAATTTGATCGCTGGATTGGTTGCGGTCTTCCTCCTGGCCTGGGGATTCGTGCTCGAATTTGATGCTCTTAAGCGGAACCCAAGCGGCCGAATAGAATGGGACGCCGTATTTCTGGAAGTTGGGAGTGTCCAGGCCCTTGCTCCTCCCCATTTTCTTTGATCGGAGTGCCACTTAGATTTTTACTTTCTCCAGCAGAAGAAGTCAAGGAACTTATAACGGCACTCTCGTTCGATTAGCGCTAAAGTTGACATTTTTTTTTTCTCCATAAATGTAAGATAAAGTTAACTTTTAATTATTTCATTCTCATAAATTTTTATATTAAAATAATTATTTTTTATTATATAATAATAAAATAATATAAAATAAATTTAGTTTTGGTTATTCACATCAAATATCCACATTAGATTATACATTTATTCATTATATAGTAATGAATAACTAATAAGTTCAAAAATATTTCATTTTTTTAATTATTAATTTATTTAATTTTATCATATTTTACTATTTTACTTATTATATATTAATTAATAATCATATTCTTATTAAATTAATATATCACTAATTCAAATTAATATATTAATTATGATAAAATATATAATAGAAAGAGAGAGAGAGAAAAATAATTAATAAAATATATATTTGATGTATGTATAGTAATATTTAAATTTAGAAAAATTTTTGAAAATAATTATAGCTAAATTCTAGAATTTAACTAATATATTATGTGTATATTTTACTCTCTAATAACTAAATATTAAAGAGTTTTGCTATGTATAAGTAAGTTTGCGTACTAATTTACGTATTAATATTCTTATCTTCATATTCTAAATTTAAATTAGCACTATTTTTAATAAATTCTACTTTCTAATCAATCATATTGAATGAATATGCGTATTAGTACGCAGAATCGGTTAGTAACCTAAATAACACATTTGGAAACAGCTCCTAAATTCCTGTTTGGCCGCTACGCCTTTCGTGTCTTCGACTTTCATGCTGTGCGACTGTCTTTTATCCTTTTTCTATTATAATTCTAATAGTACATTTGAGAAATGTTTATTTATATAAAAATAATCTTACAAAAATAAATTTATCAAAATTTTTATATTGTATTAGATAAATAATAATATATACAAATCTAAAATATACAATATTTCATTTATGTCTTTTATAAAAAAAGTAGACCTTATCATAAAAAAAAAATATAAAGAATTCACTTATTTATTGTTAGATCTATTTTTTACAAATGACTTTATAAAAGACTTGTGCATCTGGAGCTTGTTACTCGCATACTCATATGGAACTATTATTACTTAAAAACTCAAATTGTTTTTTACTTCTATATTCAAATTGTGATACTTAATGCTCGATCGAACAACCCTCTTTAGTTTTTCCATGTTTTAAAGTGAAGGTATTTTTGTAAAAGAGTAATGCTTAATTCAGTCGTAGAATGTGTAAGTACTGTGCAATCCTTTTAAAAAAAGTGAGGTTTATTATTAAAATATTATTTTTTTTCATGTGAGTTTCGTATTTACTTACTTTTTTATACGGATTGTGCGGTAACTGTAAATATCATTTCTCTTTGTAAAATGATATTATTTTTATAAGTTATTTTACAAAAATACCACTCTTTTAAAAACATGACTGCGCAAAAGGTTGTAAAAAATATTGTGTTTATCATTTTCCATAAGAGTCTTTTAGTAGCCTTTCCAATATTGGACTGTGCTAAAAAATAAGATCTATCGACTTTAGGGATTGCTTGGATGTTGAGATAGTTTCATCTCATGCTATCTCATCTCATCACATCTCAACATTCAAACACAATTCAAATATACACTTTTTAATTTCATAATTGTCAACTTTTTCATTTAGTTATTACAACTTTTCGAAACTTTTAAATAAAACACAAAAAATAATTCAATTTTTTCAAACTGCAAAATAAAATTATATTAAAAAAATATATTCTAACAATATTTTAACTATATAATATTTTTATTCAACTTTTTCTCTTTCATTTCTCAAAATCCCATAAAGTATTATAACTCAAACTATTTCATTACTATTCACAAATTATTTCATTACTATTCATAAATTTCTCGTCTCATCTCATTCTCCAAGCATCCCAAACAAATATCCCCAAACAAATATGTCATTAAATAAATGTAGTGCGCACCTTTTAGCATATGGCTCAAGAAGTTTATAGGTCCTGCCAAACTTGCATTAGAATCGCCCCAGCTTTTATTATATATTCTTTTGCAACTGACAAATTTAAAGATGCCTATACCTTATGTTTTATAGTTGATAAAACAATTTCTTTTTCGGATGAATTTCTAAAATTTCACAGGCGAACTTCATATATATGACATTAAAAGCTGTATCGTAACACAAACGGTATAGGCTGCAATTAATTATTCACAACTCAGTTCGCTATATTTCCAGCATGTAGCTAGGCACAACGTACGTACTAAATTAACGCCCTTCATATCCAACATTGTCAAAACTATATATGGGGGAGTGAAGTTGGTATTGATTGGTAATATTGGTTGGCAGAAGAGAATCACAAAAGCAAAATTATTTATGGGGTATGCATTGCATTAGGGCTGTGCAGAAAAGCCGTCAACCCGCACCATCCGTACCAATCGACTTGACCCGACCGATAAAAACGGGTTGAACTAACTTGTGGGTCAAACCCGCTAACTGTCGCTTTCGATCCGACTAAAACTTCCCAAATCTCAAACTGTCTACCATCCCTCCCCAAATCTCAAACCCTAGCTGCCATCCCTCCCAATTTCTCTCTGTCATTACCGTCAACTCCGTTCGACCTCATTGTCGACTCCATTTATCTTCCTCGTCGACTCCAACAAGCAACAAGTACAGCCTCAAATATAGAGAAAATAAGGAAAATAGAGGAGTACCTCGTCCACCAAGCAACCATAAATTCACTTCACTTCACTTCCCCACAACCCAATAACATAGCCCTTGTCCACCAAGTAACCAGAAATTCATCACAAGCTGGCTGATTAATCGACAAAACTCACCTTAAAACATTTTGGTAGTCCGAAGAAAAACATCACGCGACCCAACTCATCCCCATCGAGGAGACGATACGAAAATGGAAAGAGTGGAAGAACTGATCGACAGCAAGTTTGGAAGGGGAGGAGGCGAAGGGAAAGGAAGATGCTGGCGTCAACGCGAACTGTTGGCACTCATTCAAGAAGTCCTCCACAGTAAGCCCCATAAATTCACTCGACCATTCAAAGCGTAGCAAAAGTAGCTAAAGGGAAATGAGATTGTTTTTGCAGTGCAGAATAAATGGGCGATGAGATGGGAGTACAAGAGATCAATCAGAAAATCATCAATTCCAGAGCCCTAATACACCTAATGAGCCTTTAGGATTTTCACAAAAGGACCTCAATCTCTTTGTGTAATCCAACTGCTCAAAAGTGTCAAAATCACGAAATATAATGAAAATAGCATGTACTTATATTGTACGGCGTAGGAAGCTCTATACCTGAACATTCGCTTAGGTGGCGTGTCGAGCAAGGCTTGAACGAACATTAGGGCTAGCATTTTGCTCAAGTTGAGTGTCGAGCGAGTGATGAGAGAACTCTCAGGTTGAGTCCTGCTCAAACTGACTGTCGAGCAAGTGATGAACGGACTCTCTATCTGAAGCTTCACTTGAGCGGCAGAACCACCGCTTGAGCGAGCAATTTGTAGAGATATTTTTTCAATAGGAATCAAGTCATCTCTCAACATGGGCAAAAATGATAAATCACATGTTGGTGTGTGGTGTAAGAGATGGTAAGTAGAATTTTTCAAACATCAGTTACTCTTAAACTCAAAACAGTTGCCTGATGTGACAGACTTATACATCAAATAAACAGACTTACAAATAAATCTTTCTCCGAGGTTATAATTTTCATTTGTTCTATTTAGATATGGCCATGAGAGCTGATATTTGGGTTGGAAATTATTGGAAATAAATGAAACACGATCATGTAAATTTAAATTACAATCTTATTGTAGTCGTCAAATCTCGAAAATATAAAAATTTAGTGACATCTAATCGGCAGGCAGGATAAGAACATTTCCTAAAATTTTTCCTTTCTGGTCGGACTTTTCCAGTAAAAGCCAACGCCATAGTTTGGATTGGAGCTAAGAGAAAAGTCCTAGCCCATAAGATAAGCTAATGGCCTGAATTCAATGCCATCGAACTTTAGCTTTAATGATGTGGGCCATTTTTTAGTTGGCCCGAAGAAATTCTTTCTTTTCCAACTGCCACCGACAACATTAAAATAGGATAAATCTGGACCTCACGTTTTTCTAAAAAGAAACCTACCTACGACTTCACAAGATGCAAGAGAACAAGATAAAAACTTTGTGGCATGGGGGTACGTCCGCTTTCCATGCACAAAGTTAATGTCTGACATGGTTCACAGAGCGAAGAAATAAATAAAAGAAATTCTTCCACCTTTACAATACAAGAAATCCACATAAACATTAAGCTATTGATTAATACAGAATAGGTAAGAAATAATAATAATAATAAAAAAAATAAAGACAAAAATTTTCAGTTCTCTCCATCGATATCTTGTGAGATTCTTCTTACCCTATATATTATACCATATATATATATATATATATATATATATAAAATTCCTCATATCCCAGCTCTTATTTTTAAATTAACAGTTAAAATCTTGTCACATATTGACCAGACAAATTTAATTGATTTAAGCATTTTGATTTGAAAATGATGATCGGGATTTAAGAAATTCTATATTTTATGCATTATCACCCCCTAGTATTATACACTACTGGTGTAATTTAAATGGAGAGCCCGGCTAAAAATGCCACTCCGGTAGACGGCAACCACGACGAGCCATAAATAAACTGTGCAACGGTAAACTTGCTTGCCTCCACTTTCGACGTAATAACTCGATACCCCGGCCATTTGACGCGTTGCCCAACTGCTCCTCCTGGACCATAATTCATGTATTCGCCGTAGTACAGTGTATCTAAAGCGAACGAACTTGTGTTCCATTCCAACCACCCATGTGGGTGAATGTGATCACCCATGTAGGATAACATGTAGACAACCCTGGCGTACATCTTCCATGGACGGCCTAGATATGTCGGGAAGCTACCTTTGGATGCTTCGAGATCGGAGGTGGCGAGGATCCGGCAAGCGTGGATGGAAATGCCGGTGTTTTGATTAGGGTCTTTGCGGTTTTGGGCGGTGATGGTGTTCTTTTGCTGGGACATTGGCTTTCGAGCATAGATGCTACAGTTTTGGAACACAACGGCAGCGTTGCCAAATATGAAGTCCACAGTGCCATAGATGTCGCATTCGCGGAAGAACTGGCGATTGGAGTGGACGTAGAGCGTGTCTTGGTAGCCGATGATGTTGCAGCGGTAGACCACGCCATGATCCGCACCAACGCGAAGCGCCACTGCTTGGTGCTTGCCTGGTCCTGCCAAGTTCTCAAATGTCATGTCCCGTGCAATGAAACCAGCTCCGGTTGCCGCTGAAAATCAGTACGTAGGTCCATGAAAACAAGAGTTAGAGAAATAATATCGTAATTGCTGTGCAATTAATTTAAAAAATTAATTAAATATAGAATCTATATAAAAAAAAATTAATTCTTTAATAATAAAAGACTTTTTTTTTTTTTTAAATTGCGCAGATTGTATCTATAATTCTCAACATGCAGTAAAAAGGAAAGCATAACTTTGCAGTAATAAATAAATGAGAAATGATAGTTGTAATCGTAAGTGTGTAAGCGTCGTACAATCATTTTGAAAAAAAATAAATAAATAGAAAATTCACATAAAAAAATAATTTATTAATAATGAATCATACTCTTTTTCAAAACGACTGCACGATACTTACGTACTCTATAACTAGATATAACATTACCTTAAATAGATATAAGAGCTCGGAGGTCTAGACTTTTAGTATTAAAGTAAGTAGTATTGGAGTACTAAAATGAAATTTCAGTGGCTTTCAATAAATAAACATCCTCTTCAATTACTTAATTCAAGAAAAGTCCTCTGCCCTTCCAACCCTATGAAAAAACAAAGGCTGCCTATGTTTGCGGTGGCTTTAGTCAAGACACAAAACTGATTTACAATTCGCTTTATATCAGTGACCCACACCGACAATTGGATTCCCTTTCTCTAATTTGTATGCACCTGTTTTTTTTGGGACAGTGTTGATGTCTATTTCACAAAACACTTTGTATAATATATATTATAAAATAAGAATATTTTTATAAAATAATGTTAGTTTTATAAAATATTTTATAAAAATATCTCTCTATTTAAATATTATTATATAAAATATTGTGAGTTTAACATTTTTCTTACAAGTGAGACTAATATGCATGATTTGATGTACGTAGGACAAGAATTTGCATAATTTTCCAGATTTTCTGTGCACACTGAAAAAGAGAACATCCCAGGATTCTAGAAACAAACATAGCTTTCATGCTTGGAGAAACGAGCCAACTTATTTATACCCTTCAACTTTGAGGGTCAAACAAATTAAGAACTCATTATTAAAAAATATATATATATATTTGTAATTAGTTATCTTTTATAATAATAATTATTTTTTATTAAAATAAATTTATTTTAAATAATAATTTTTATTATAAATAATCTTTCATAAATACTCGATTTTTTTTTTTTAGCAGTGACTCTGGCTACCTACCATATATTTCCCCTTCAACTCCGAAAAGATAAATTGGCTGAAACTTGAAAGTGGAGTTTTAAGAGGGCAATTCCGACCAAAATGGACAAGAACATATGAGCCACATGCAATAATGGATGGATCCGATAACTGGAATCTAAGTGGCATGAAAGTATGAAGGGGACAGACCACGTGCAACTTCCTACATCATGCACAGTAATGGCCCACAGATTTCATACTGACGAAAACAAAAAGAACAATAATAGAAAAATTATACGACAACAAACGAACCGCCAGACAATCGTCGTAAAGCACAAACTTACCGAACGATGCGGTGTGGAATGTCGTCACCTTATCGGCAACACTTTTGCCACCCGAGATGACCGTCTTACCCTTCCCGTCCCCTATAAACATCAAGTTCGTCTTCTTCCTTCCCACTTTCAAGTTTTCCTCAACGTACCTTAAAAACAAAACAACTATTAATAAAAATAATTTTATTAATTTTCAAAATTAAAATATATTACTTAACTATATAAGAAATTGGTAATTGATGTGACAGACTTTTTATACATTAATATATAATAGGAATAAATTTGAAAAGAGAATTAATCTAAAAATAAACTAGATCGAGTATAGTATATATAGAGCATGATTATTGATCACATGAATATTATTGTAGATTGCATGATTAGTGAGGCGAAGTCAATGAGCCAATTATCACTGCCCCAAAGGAAATACCCAAAAACATCGGAAACTAAATAAATTTTCCATATATATATATATAATTATTTCTTTAACCACCGTCGTTCATGTACTATTACAATTATAATAAGGTGGACAATTATATATAGCTGTAAAGTTATTATTATTATTATTATTTTGAAAAAAATGGGAAAAGTGAATTGAATTTACCTTCCTGCCCTCACGTAAATAATCGTCCGTCGAGAACTATGCTCGGGTGCCTTCTTGATCGCCTCTGCAATCGTCTTATACGTTCCATTCCCGTCATGAGACACCACTATATCGGCTTGTATCGATGATATCGGCATATCCAGCAATTCCCTCTCCTTCCTGCTCAACCATCTCGGCAAACCATCCGCATTCTCCACCGACATATCGTTTTCCATTAACCTGCGCCTGTTCTGTATCGGGACTCCAGAAAAGTCGTCCGTGTCGGCCCCTGAGAATATCGCCAGGCAGTTGCTTACCAGCTCAGACAGGTCCTTCAACCTGGCCGCCATCTGGTCCCTGACGGACCCGCTCAGGTCCGCGAACCCCTCCTCACAAGTGTCTTGGTTCGTCAGCGCCGCGCTCAGCCACGTCAGCACGTCCTGGGTGGAGGTGGTGCTGGAGACTGAGACTAGCGAACGGGAGAGCGAGTCCACAGAGTCGTCGAGAAGCTCGAGGCAGTCATCGTAGGCGGAACGTACGCGTGGGTCCATCTGGAGGTAGGAGATCCCGGAGGAGAAGTAGAGGGCTTTGCTCAGTCGCTGCAGCGTCATGTTAAAGGAAATGTGAACGAGGTCGCGCTCCGAAGCGGTGAGCGAGCCCGGGAAATCGAGCAGGGAGTTAACGCAGAGGTCCGGATACCGGGTCTTGCTGCAGGTCCTGGAGATAGCCTGGGTGGGCTTGCGGTGGATTGCCGATTCGGGTCGGTCAGACACACCGCCCGGGAGCCCGATCAGAATCACGGCGGAGATCGCAGCGGCAACTATTAGAGCAACTGAGAGCAGTGATAGGAGGATCACTTTCTTCTTTCTGCTGCGCTGTGGGGAGGGTATAGTACTGGCGTCTTCCGGTACGTTGATGTGGCTTCTGGATGACTCACCCAGCGTGTCAGGCTGTTGGAGCCTGCCGTAGTACTCCATTTTGCTGGGGTCTTCAAAGAGAGCGCCAAGTTTATGAAAAGAGATGAGAGATAGAGCTTATGAAGGTTTAACAATGGAGGAGGAATGGGCGCATGAGTAGTAGTGTGACCAAATATATAAAAGAGAGCTAGGAAAGGATCGATAAGAGTAAAGGAGGTTGGTGCGAGGTCGATGTCTAGGGAGAGCATGAGCTGGCCGCTACTTCCTAGCGAGCCCAAAGATGAGAGAGAGAGAGAGAGAGGAGGGTTAAGGTTGTGTTTGGCTATGGAGTGAATAATAGTAAAAAAGTAATAAAAAAGAAATGATAAAATATTGAATAATAGTAAATAATAATAAAAAATAACTAAAAAATAATAATAAAATAATAAATAGTAGTGATACGGAAGAATATGTTTGACACCCAAATTAAGCATTGCTTTCCATTGTTGGCCTTCTTTGATTCATGGTTCCATCGATATAGTGATATAATTGAGGACAAAAAAAGATTTAGGAAAGTGAGATTTAGGGTAAAGTGAAAGGAGGTTGAGGGTGATGAGGCCGGTGCATATCGTACTGCGTCTGGATTCTCTTAAGTATTAAGCTAAGTCCTATTCTTTAGTCCATTGTATACTCATATGCTTATAAAAGTTTTCACTTTTCAGTTAGTGGTTTTGGGACTTGAAAAGAAACCTTTCTTTCTTTTCTTTCTGTGATTGGGGTACTGATTTCACCAAAGTTAGGAGCTAGCTCTTTATACCTTTCGATCTGGACCTAATTAATTAGAGTCAGCGCCAATATTATGAGGGCGTTCTCCATCGTCTTGATTATGATCATGAGCTGCTCTCTAATTAAGTATCTGTTTTTGTAAACATTTTTCCTTCTCATTAATTTGCAAAAACAGAACACATATTATATATATAAAATCATCAGCTTGTCGCTTTGGCCTGTTTGGATTCAGAAAGTGTTCATCTCATCATTACAACTTTTTTAAATTTTTATACAAAATATAATAAACAATTCAACTTTTTCAAATCTCAAAATAATAATAATATTAAAAAATAATATTCTAACAATATTTTTTTCAACTTTCATATAAAACCATCTCATCTCATATTTAATCAATCTGTCACATGCCAATGCAGAGACTATTGATCATGAGATCAGGATGATCATTCTGATTAATTAAGCATTTGTTTCCTTTGTGGTCAATTTTGATCTACAATCACGAGAGAATCGTCGATCATATATATATAGCTAGGTTAATTTAAAGGTGACCGGAGTTCTTTAATTATTAATTTTATTAATTTATTGATTTTTTCTAATTTCAATAAATATAACATGACTTTGAGATTTTAAGCAAGTCAGCTAATAAAACAAGAATATTAAATATATCATATTTACTATTTTTTTTTTGTAAAGTACTTTATAATAGTGAGGAAGAAAGACAAGTCAGCTAATAAAACAATGGGCAAGATATATAGAAAGATGCAGACCATTAATTAATTCTATATAAATGGTACGTACGTACATGATATATAGGCCAATAGCTTGACTCGACTTTTTTGTAATTGACATATATCAACATGTTACATGTATTGGTAATTTGTAAAAAGCCTCACAATCCAAATTAAAAGGATAAATAAAATTAAATTTTCATAAAAAGAGGGTGGAGTAATTAATTCCCCCCCAAACCTTTAATTCGCATACCCACCCTACCATCCCCCATGCATGAGATAGGATTCTGAAGTTGATGGTTCTATATATATGTATCATAGACGATCGACATGGCATTAAAGGCACACAAATTTAAATTATTTATTCTTTTATTACTTGCTCTAAATATTGCAAGGAACACTGCCAAATATATATATATATATATATATGACGAGTTATAATATACAATAAAGATGACTATTTAATTTACGATAAGAATTGACGACTCATTTTAATAGAAAATAGTCATTTTCATAAAAAATAAGTGACTATATATAAGGTTTTTTTTAATACAAAATGATTAATTATCTGCATGCATGTTTAGGCTTCTGACAAATGATGATGATCATGTAGCACGTACTACTGTAATATTAATCAGAGATCGATCATGATCAGCTTATATATATACATGCTTTACTATCTTTTGAATGTCGACTCAAGAAACTAGCTAGATATATAGGCCGATTACATATATGTAGAAAATAATTAGGGCAATTAATGATATTGTTAGAATATTATTATAGAATATTACCATACTTAGAATATAATATTCATAATAATATCTAGTGTGTATGGTAATATGACTTATTCTCTATCATATTTAGTTTATTGTGTAAATCAATCAATATCAATTAGTAATCAATCAATATCAATTAGTATTATTGATTGATTGTATTTATATTATTTCTCTAGTCTCATTCCCCTATATATAATTAAATAGGGATATATGTTATGTATTCAGACACTTCATTATAGTAAAAATGTAGCCCTCAAAGCCTCTTTCCGGCCTCTTTCTATCTTCTCCATCTTATTTATATTATATTAATTAATATAACATATATTTTCTACAGATATTAAGGGAAGCATGAAAATTTCGTATCTATATATATATAATTATTAGGCAAGTTGAAATGTTTAGAAGGCTCCTTTCTTTATTTGCTAGTAAACAATTTTTAGAAGGTTCATCAGTTAGTTATAATATTAATATATATATATATATATGTTGGTTTTTATTAATTTCTTTGTGCTTATATTAATAAAACAATATTATATATATGGCGTTGCTTTATATCCTCCAAACAAAAATAATATTATATGGTCACTACAAGAAAACTGATTATTTACGACCAGTTAATTCCAGCAAAATGACTATTTGCAACTAAAATTAGTTGTGAAAAGTCTTTTAGTCGGAATTAATTGATCGCAAAAGCCCATTTTTCTTGTAGTGGGTGCTAACTAGTGCTCGATGCACAGTACATTAGTCGAGTTACACGAGTTAGAATTAATTGGCTACAAGTTTTTTAATTTTTTAGTAAAAAATGTTAGAAATATTAAATATCTCCTGATCATCATTTAGATTGATTAGTTTTTAATCCGCTGTGTTTTGTTTAATTTGTTAAACGCCTATAGCGCTAGCTATATATTAATTATCTCTTTTTAGATGTTATTTCATGAGTGAATTTGAAAAATACTTTGCTACCTAATATGCATGAAGACTTGGTTGACCTTGTTTTAGTGTAATCTTTACTACTCATTATTTCTGGCTTAGCCTCTTTTTTCTACTTTTTTTTTTTTAATCTTTTTGGGCTTTGGCGATTGTCTTCATGTTTGTTTCTCAAGTAAAATTCTCCGATCAGACATTAATGTTTTGTGATAATTAGTACGTTGATCGATAATTTGCATAAGTTCATTTGGAGTGAACTTAACGACATTAATAAGTAAATAGGTCTACAAATTAAAGATGAGTAGACTACCAAGGAGGAAAGCAATTAAACCCTTAATTAATTAAGTGCTGCTGATTAACTAATATAATCTCAAAAAAATTACTTCAAGTTCTTAATGCTGTCTAATGGTAACATTTTTTTGTCATTTTATATAACGGTAATATTTTTGCTCTTATCTTGCTCAGTTATACCACTTTGATTAAACCCTTCAACTTCGGCCAGTTTAGCACAAAATTTGTTAGTCACATTTTGAATGGCCGACCATCGATGTATTAAAGACCCAACACTCTGCTCAATTGTACTTTCTTTATACTCATTGAAGTATTGACTAATTTTTTTTCTAAAGTTGGGCGTGTTTTTGCTTCATTTCCTCGATGGTATCAACGCTAGTATTCAACCATGCTGAGACAAGTAACTTGTCTTTTTTGGGGGTGAAGTTTGCACCCATGACTGATTTTCTTACGGAGGGAGGTTCTACTTGGGGTGGGGGTGGAGAGTCATCAAAAGTCGCACGAGATTGTTCACTTTGACCACCGTAAATGTGGTCAATTTGAGGGTCCTGACTGAGGAAGTTGGTGAAGTACATATGTCCATGGTCTTATGAATCAATCTCTAACAAATTATAGACACACAACAGTTTGTAGACATGTTAGACACTTAAGAACAATGGAGACATGATTTTGCTAATCGGCCCAGGAACCGAATGGTAACATATAGGAAATTTGGCACCTTCGAATGACTGCAACAACTGGTTACCACTACTTATTGGCCGTCCGAGTTACTATGCCATGGAGGTATGTATCAAATTTCTTGTGTCTCCACGAGACTTTGTGATCGTTACAACCGAGGGGGTAAGAGAAGGAAAATCCAACAAAAAAAAATGCTCTAATCCAACAAAGAAAACTGAGTGACATTACTAAATCACAACATAACACCAATAAATATAATTTACAAAATCCAAACAATACTGAGCAGTATGCAAATGATTAAGACCATCAAAACAGAAATGAGAGAGATTAAAATAGAATGTTCTAAAGGAACAAATAAAATAATTAACCCATATTGGTAATTCACAACGTGTCTGCCAAGTTTATTCAATTTTCAAAATCCAAACAACAGGAAATCAGCATGCAAATATCACAAGGTTTTGTCAAAACAGAAATGAGAGAAGCAATATATGGATTAAAACAAAATGTTCTAATCCAATACTGAGCAGCATGCAAAATGAATAAGAACATAAAAACAGAAATGAGAAAGTAAGAAAGTTATGGTCAAAACAAAAATAAGAAAGTAAGGAAGTAATGAACATAATCGAAAATGGCTGTGTGTCGAATAAATGAACATCACATGAATAAATCCTAGTCACTTAATAAATAGATAGTGATAGTAAAGAAACTGAATCAATGCTAACTGAATAAGAGTATTTCCATCCGCTTCTATAACGAATGTGTGTTCCATGGGGCTCCTAGTGGTTTTTTTATTTATAGCATGCGTAAGACAGGAGTCCAACCTCGAATGACTTCAAAACCTTAAACCCCGATTGCCTTTTGTGAAAACTATTACAAAATATTTAGTGGCAATCCGAGTTTAGATTACCCTACTATATCGATGGAACCCTATTAAAAACACTTGTGAATTAATCTCCTCCCATGGAGTAATTAGATCCATCACCACAGCCTTACCCTAGATATGCAACTTAGGAAAATAGACCTAAATCAATACGAAAAACTGCAAAGGACAAATGTAGAACTAAATACCAAGGAGAGAAGCAATATATCTCAAATATAATGAGGTAACTTGGTTGAAAGTGCCTGCTTAATTATTGAGAAATAAAACAACAAAGCAAAAGAGCCGTGGAGGAAATTTTGATAGCTGCAAGGTGATGATCAATGCACCAATTATTATGCAGCATCATTCACATATCAAGAAATAAAAGAGACAACAAATGGTGGATAATCATGGTTATAAACATCACATGAAACATTATTATAAATTAGTCCAGGTCAATCATGGTGGGTTAGGGAAACTAAGATAATGAAAACAATAAAAATGAAATCAATGAAAACAAAGAAAATGATAACAATGAAAACAAAGATAGTGAAATCAATTAAAGCAGTAGAGAGAGTCCATAAAAGAAAGATAATGAATGAAAAGATAGTGAAATCAAATTAAAACCATAGAGCAACATATAACAATGTAGGGCTTTCGATTTTGAGTACCCAAAAGATCCAATTATAAAATCAATTATATATCACAGCATAGATAATGAAATCAATACTCAAAGTAGTAGAGAGAATCCAAAAGGAATGGCTGCTAAACAGAATGAAAAGAAATAGAATCTAAAAAATTGTTAACAATGCAAACCAACAAAAAATTCATGGCATTATAGGCTACCAAATAGAATGAAAACAAAGAGAATCTTAAAAATGGTTAACAATGCAAACCAACACGATAACATTATGGTTAACAATTTCTCCAATAAAAACCGACACAAAATTCAAACCAACACACACGACAACATTATGCAAACCAACACAAACACACATATACACAATTTAACAATTTACCAATCTAAAAAATGGTTAACAATGCAAACCAACATGGTAACATTATGGTTAACAATTTAACAATGCAAACCAACAAAGCCGATACGGTAACATTATGGTTATCAATGCAAACCAACACAAAATTCATTAAATATGGGCTGCCAAACAGAATGAAAACAAAGAGAAACTAAAAAATGATTAAAAAGGCAAACTAACACAAAATTCAATTGGCCAACAAACAGTGTATGAATGTATTCAAAGGTACACACAATTTGCTCAAATCAGAATAATGCAGTTGATGAAATTAGTCCAAACTAAACTGTATTGCCCCTCGAATGGCTGCGGTGAAGAAAAATTAAGATCCAAATTCAAACCCTAGAGCAGCTCACAATGTACGGTTTTCAATTTTGAGTATCCAAAGATCAAAATACATACATCCAACAAGTCAAAATTGTGTAGTGTCTCATATGAAAGCCATGGCTGATAGAGATAATGGGTGTGTTCGATTTGTGCGAGAGAGAAGGATATAATTCAAACATGGAGGAAACCGAAACAAGAAGTGCATTTGTGCGAGAGGGAATGATAGAGACTTACATGAAATCTGATCGATGAAGAGGGGCCTTTGAAGATGGTGGCAAATGGCGTGGGAGAGGGCCGATTAGAATGAGGGCAATCGAGACTCGAGACAGGTTTTCACGCGGGACCAGCAACAAGAAAGGAATGGATGGCTCGATTAGGGATGTACAGTGGTTCCAATATAGGAAACCACTGCAGCAATCCTAAATGAAATCCCTAATTTAAGGATCTGGATGTGAGGATGCTTTTGAGGTTTCTCCAAAAAAAATTTCCCAAAATATAGAAATAAGAGGCGTTTAGAAAAGCGGATGAGAATGCATTTAATTTATAAAATAGTATTTACAATTTGATCATTATAATATGGATGATGCTAGAGTCACCGTTGGGGCTCCCACTGGCTCTAACATAGTGTTTTTTCATT
Organism: Juglans mandshurica; assembly: GCA_022457165.1. Lineage (NCBI taxonomy): Eukaryota > Viridiplantae > Streptophyta > Magnoliopsida > Fagales > Juglandaceae > Juglans > Juglans mandshurica. The sequence goes on from CM039621.1 coordinate 37,463,592, forward strand.
TGTTTTTTTAAGTTATTTTTTATATAGATGTTTTTAATACTTTTTAATATTTTTTAAAAATAAAATAAATTTAAAACATCATTAAAAAACACTTTCTTAACCAGAAAGTAAAAAAAAAATATATTAAAAAATACTTCCTTAATTAGGAAGTAAAATAAAAAAATATTAAATTTTTTAATGATTTAATAAATTTTTTATTTTTTTAAAATATTTAAAATTATTAAAAAAATGTATATAAAAAAAATAAAAAAAATTTACATAAAAGAATACATATTAGAGCCCAACCGGAGACCCAGCGGGCTCTAGCATTATTCTTATAATATATATTAAAGACGTACATTCGTGATCTTCTCTTTTAAAAATTGTGATATCGTAGGCCGGCCGTAAAAGCCGAATCAGGCCGTAGTGATACACGAGCTAGAGTTTACGAGTCTTTTTTAGGAATATAATTACTTTATTATAATTATTTACAAATTATTCACTATTATCTATTACTATTTTATTACAACTACGTAGAGAATCCGATAGAACTTTCCACACGGCCCGCCCTCATCTTCTACAGTTGCTAAGTACTGGCAAAATGGATGAGAGTAGCCTATTTTCAAAAGAGTTTTGTTACATATTTAGTAAGATAAAAAAGTAAAATATTAAAAAATTATATGTGATATATAGTAAGAATGAATAATGCTAGAACCACCGCTGGTAGCTCCCGCTAGCTATCGCTGGCTCTAGCATTTGTTTTTTTTTAGTTCTTTTTATATATATATATTTTTTAACAATTTTAAATATTAAAAAAATAAAAAATTCACAATATTATTAAAAAACACTTTCTTAATCATGAAGTAAAATAAAAAGTTATTTTTTTTTTATTTTACTTCGTGATTAAGGAAGTATTTTTTAATGATTTTTTTTAACTTTATGATTAAGAAAACGTTTTTTTAGTAATGTTTTAAATTTATTTTATTTTTTTAAATATTTAAAAGTATTAAAAAAATTTGTAAAAAATAATTGAAAAAAAACATATAAAAAAATACATGCCAACCATAGCTCTCAACGGTGGCTTTAGTAGTGTCCTAATAAGAATTATATGTGATGTATAGTAAGAAGGTGCATGCATGCGCATGTCAAAATGCTGATTAGACAATGTGTAAAAATCAATAATTTAGTAAAGGCTTGGGGGTAAACATTTCAGTTTTAGAAAGAAAACTCTCTTTTCTATATATATACAAGCATCGTTAGAGTTTTTTGAGAGTAGAAATACTTTGGGTTTCGAATTTAAATCTCGAATTTATGTTTTGAATGGTATTTTTTTTGTTACTTAATGATTAAGGAAATATTTTTTAATGATGTTGTAAATTTTTTATTTTTTTAAAAAATGTTTATGATGATTAAGGGCAATATCAAAATTTGGGAGGATCGGAAGAGTTATTTTTAGAACTTTCTTAAATTGGACGCTTATAAAATTAACGAATTAATTAGGAATTAATGATTGGTTTAATTAAATATACTGTGTATATATGTAGATATGTATATATAATATTCGATGGAGATAAAGATCATGGGGCCTAACGAGAATCCACCGACAGTCCCAGCGCATGGGACAATATTATTTATTCTTAAGATCTCTAAATCAGTAGAAAGAAGTCTCTCCTTTCAATTCTTTCTTTCTTTCTTTCATGCATCGATAGCGAAGTTTTTAGTAACTCACGTCTTTTCTGTGCCCTCCTAGTCAGTCCCGGATCATATAGATTAGTATACTTCTCTTAATTAAAGAAGTAGATTTAAATATGTCATAAATTAAAATATTTTATTAATAAGATATCTGCTCTTATATTAAATAAAATCGTCACTTATTATCTGATCATGAGTTGAAGCTGATGGAAAAAATTAAATTTAATTATTTATAATATATATTATATGAAAAAACATATTTATTATTATTTTTATTATTATCCTCTCAACATCCTTTAATACAGTATTAAAAGATAGGCACACAAGTGAAATATAATAAATAATTTTTAATCATTTAATACCACATGATCATGTGATTATAAGAGGATGATGGGAAAATAAATGATGATTAACATAACTCTCTCTATATATATACATAAAATTAATAAGGAAAATTCTACACTACACTATCATCACACTATGTAAAGAGAAATACTCAGAACCGGTCGGGTGTTATTAGCATTTTTACACCAGCCAATATGAACTCAACACATATGAAATATATTTGTCTCATAGTGAATCCTATTTTATTGAATTAGCTCTACTACTTTCCTTGTCCTCTCCCCTCCAATTAGCTCTACACCAGACCTTAGAAACTCGAACCCCTCCCTCTGAAACTCAAACCCCTCCCTGCTACTCGGTAAAAGTTGATCTCAATAACGAATCAAAATGCACTCCACAAAGAATCAAAATCTCACATTCACACAATAGGTTTTCTAAGAAAAATCTAAATTTTAGAATAAAACTCTACACACAACAAAACGCATAATTGTTCTTCCCCAAAACCACCAAAACACAGAATAAAAAACGTAGAACACAGTACATGTATGTCGAACAAATGAAGGATACTCAACTATATTATTTAAAATAAGCACAAACGAAATATTTGTTACACGACAAGAGAATAAATGGAGTTGGAATGTGGGTTGCAAGGGAAGATCTGCAGATGGAGATAAGATTGCTCTGAATCTCTTTAAGAGTCTCTCACAATGCAGGCAAAAGTAATTTCAATTACTCTAGAATTAGAGAGAGAGAGAGAGAGCATTTTCCTCAACTTACAATCTGATTGTTTTGGTTTTTTTCTCACGAGGAGTATGGGACTAAAGGAATAGAGACGATAGAGGAGGCCGACGGGGTGGGAGGACGAGGAGAGAAAGAGAGAGATCGGGCACATAGGAGAAAAAAGAAAAATGTGACCTGCTGCATGTGAGTCTATTCTCTATGTTGCTAAAATCTATATGTGGCAGATGCTCATTTATTGGTATAAAAATGAATATTACACCCGACCGGTCCCAAGCGTCTCCCCTATGTAAAATATGGCATATATATTATCATTGAATGATCTTTTATTGGATGTTTCTTTATTATTCAATGGTTCTGATAAATGTATCACTTATTAATATGTTAATATAGTAGAATGATAGTGTGATATAATATATTATTCATAAAATAAATATATAATTATTTAGTTTAAAACATAAAGGAATTTATAGTACTCTAACATTATTAATGGTGTGATAATGACGTTGTTGGACAATCATAGAGAACTCGATCGAACACTATAATATTATAGACTGTGGAAGATTTATCATATCTATCAATTTGACATAATTGAATATTAGTGCATGTTGCTACACGCGTCACAAATAATAATTATGTTTGACTACATTTTTGCCTCCATATCTATCATTTTTTTACATGGAGTCCGGCTGGAGTGTATATACACACACACCCATGATTGTGATATAATTTCTGATTTCTTTAGAGAATTTTATATATATTATAATTCCAACAAAAAACCCAAACGCAAAGGCAAAGCATTAGATCAGTCAGAAAAATCAAACATGATTCCCGAAATAACTATTTAAACCGGTCCGATCCATATATATACAAGAAATCCTAACATAAAAAAATATAGCCGAAAAAGTTAAAAATCATGTAATAACTAAATTCTCACGCCTTAAAAGACAAATTTCCAAATCCTAACTAAATTAATTTGGGTCTTAGAAAAAAAATAATACACACAAGTATTTTTTAAATATTTTTTTGTGTAAAAATCCTTCAACTTTTTAAAAGTGATTTTCATATTTTCGAAATGGTTAATTATGAGTGTTTTCAGATTTTTGAGAAGCCAAATGAGATATTTTAAAATTTTGCATAAAATCTAAATTAAAAATGCCAGTATGATATAAAGCTAGCATGCATTTAATATATATATATATATATATATATATATATATTTATATACAACGCATGAATCTATAAGGGTAAAATCATATAATAATAATAATAATAATAATAATAATAATAATTATTATTATTATTATTATTATTATTATTATTAATAATTAATGTTTTATGTTGAAAGACGATCATCACACATGTATTTTTTTTAAAAGGTTTTTTGGGTAAAATTTGTTCAACTTAATTTTGAAGTGGTTTTTTCATAATTTTGAGAGGGTTAATTAGGAGTGCTTTTAGAGTTTGAGAAGCCAAAGCCAAATTAAGGAGCTTATATTCTAAAATTTCTTAGAGATGAAAATTAAAGCTAATTTTATAATTGTTATTATTAGTTTTTTAGGGGGAAGCCCTAATTAATATGATCTCCCATCCCTTGGTTTGATCTCTACCTATTTATAATATATCTAGCAGTAGGGGTGTACAGGAACCGTGTAAACCGGTTGGAATCGGTCGACGGGCAGCAGGAATTGATGAAAACCGATACCGGCCGGTTCAGCGCCGGTTTAAACTATTGGAAAACCACTGAACCGGCCGATCCTATATATATATATATTTTAAATATATGTATATAAAACAGAGTTGTTTCACTTAAATGAAATGGTGTCATTTTGCCCCTTGAAAGTTAAAAAAAAAGCAAATGGAACGACGCCCCATTTCAAAATGGATTAATAAACCCCTTGGCCCCTCTTCTTCTTCTTCCTCAGAATGTCATTTCCTTCTCTGCAACTTCCTTCTACTCTTTCATGGTAGACGACGCGGCATCCCTCCTCAGTCACAGAGATGCCGACGGCAGATTAAAGAACCGAACTGCGCCGCGTCGAGACTGATAATATCGGTTTTCTCTCCCCTAATCGATCGGTTTCAGCCGGTTCTGTGATCTCATGGTAGACGTCGGTGCGGCGTCAGTTTGGCACCAAAACAGTGCCGAACCTATCGGTTTTTAGCCCTATCTAGCTAGTCACCAATGATTTAATTCGAAATAAAATATATATGTAATTCATGTGGGATCGAATTAATTAAAAGATGATCAGTTAAAAATATCCTTTTATATATTAAAGAAATTAAAAGTAACTTACAAGACAATCACCGTCACATGACCCTGCATGCATGCATGTAACATTATTGATCATATGGCGCCCAACATCAACATGTATATATTGAAAGATTAATATATTATTTGATTTCCAAATTTTATTAATGCCCAATGCATGCTTGCCATTGATGTTATGCATGTAACATGATGACCAAGTCATGCATAATCATGTATATATAGGATGTAACACCACTGATGTTACGCTAGTAGTAATATTATAAGTAGCATTTCTATATATATATATAAACTTTATCAAGTACTGCTACCTTTTAATTTTCTATGCTTACTAATATTTTCGACCTACATATATAGAAATACATGCATGGAACAGGTCTGCAAAACTTAATAGACTTAATTAGTCATCATTTAGTAATTATATATAATAGAGTGTTGGAATGATGAGAGAGTTCTTACATAATATATTTATAGGGGAAAATGCTATTTCCATCATTAATTCAACTAATAATTGTTTGCAATGTTGTGGATCCATAACTATTAAGATTGATATTCAATACACCATTTCACTACCAAAACTTGATAAATAGCACCTGTCAAATTATGATAAGGGCACTGCTGCTCTGCCCTTTCTTTTTTTTTTTTTGATGGAAATAGTCTCATTTCATTAATGAAAATGAAGTTACAAATGTGACTTAATACATGGACAAATCCAAACTATAAGCCAACTACGCCTAAGCTCTAGGGCTTCCCCACACACAAATTTTTTTGTAGCGGACATTGTCTTAACTTCTCAATAAACTCTCTCCAAACAGAGAAAGCGTTCTGTAAACAGAACTAGAAGGCCCCTCTATCCTCCTAGGGAGGAAAAGTACGGGACACTGCTGTGGATACTAAATCCAATAGCCTATTTCTATTTTATTAAAACCTAAAAATAACAAAAAAATCAAATAAAGCACATTAACTAACAACTAAACTACTAAGCCACAAGCCTCGGTGTGACCCGGACGACACACCCACCGCAAGCATCGGCATCTCGAGTCCTGATGGCACGCGCACCCAACTCACGCACGGACACAACAACCTCCACTACGCAAGTAGCACCTACGCACGAACACTGGTCGTACGATATCACTGGCCATGACATCGCCCCCCACTCTCGAATAGCTCTTGCCCCAGATTGCGTACGATCCAAAGACACAACACCTCACTTGGGTCAACAAAAGAACACAAGAACACAAAAACAGACGCTACACAATACTGGAATAGAACAAAAACAGAGAACCAAATCGAATGAACAGTGCACGATGCAACGACAGTGGCGCGTGCAGGGTGCCAGTCACTCTGGGAGGAAAACCGCCTGTCACTCGTGGAAGCCCCGGAGTCAAGGAGGTCAGAGAAGCCAAGCGTGGTATTGATAAAGCTGCTCTGCCCTTTCAAACGTACTACTAAGTTATCGTTAATGTATTTATATTTTTTTAAATACAAAATATACACAAATACATTAACGATAACTTTGAGCGATACATTTAAAAACGCAACATATCATTTTTCTTATAATAATTGTCAAAGATAGATGAAAAATTGATGAAAACAAGTGTCGTAACACATGCAATCTTGACCGTCCGATCTAAACAAAGGATGCACAGTACAACTACTGTTTTATATATAGTTGAAGTGTTGATCGTCTTGGGATAGAAATTAGTGTACAAGAAGTACTATATATTTTGATGGTCAAAATATATAAACAAAGAGAACATCTAGAGAGCACAATTACGCTGTATATGGATTAATTACGACGTATTACCAATGATCTGTTTGTTTCGCAGGAAAAAATCGATATGATGGAATAGTGGTACTACTTTTACCAGTCAATTTTCATGTACATCTGGCAAAAATGACACACATTTGATCTATTTTGGATCACTATTCAATACCTTTTTGCCCCCGCGACAAAAAAGAGTCTATTTGGGCCTATTTCTGCCACATACACTGTACCGAAAGCTGTCGAATCCAGGCTTGCAGCATGAAATTGACTCCTACATTCTTGTCCAATAATGCTACTTCGACACCATATTTACACCCCCATGTATTTTAATATATTTTTTAATTTTTTTTTACTTAATAGTTAAGAAAGTGATTATTCTTGTAGTGATATTATTTTTTTTATATTTTTTTAAAAATATTTTAAAATGATAAAAAAATATGAATAAAAAAATAGAAAAAAAAATGAAAAGTTGATTTTAGTCTAGCGATAACTTGCAGCGGGCAGATATGAGCGACATAGTAGCACCGCTCTTATCTCATCTCTAGTTTGGATAGAGAGGTATTTTTATATTATCTCATCTCATCATATCTCAATATTCAAATAACACAAACATAAATATTTCTCAATTTTAAATTTTTAACTTTTTCATGTAATCATTACCTAATCATTATATTTTTTCTAAATTTTCAAACAAAATACAAAAAATAATTCAAAATTTTCAAATTCCAAAACAAAATTAATATTAAAAAAATTATATTATAATAATATTTTAACTTAATATTTTTATTCAATATTTTCTCTCTCATTTTCTAAAATCACATTAAATATTTTAATTCAAACAATTTTTAACTCATCTCGTCTCAACTCAAATATTTCACTACTACGCACAACTCATCTCAACTTACTATCCAAACTAGGCCTAAGGTCTTTTGTACAAGGTAATGATACCTTTAAACTTTATTTGTTATTGTTTTACTATTCAGCTATTTTTTTTTCTTTTACTCTTTGAATCTAGATTAAAAATATCAGAACATGACCTTCTTGTATGATCTAGAAAGAAATAAATTGAATCAACCAACATAATCATGTAATTTAATTAAAAATAAATTTAATTTTTAAAAAATATCTTCTATTTTAATATAAAATTATAAAAAAGTTATAAGTTTGATATTCTCTTTATAATTTACAATATGTATATCACTCTTAAGTGCTACCAAAATGGATCTCTTTCTTTCTGATATTATATTTAAAACTCAAAAAGCAAAAGAAGCTAAATTGAGTTTATTTTTAATTAAATTACATGATTACATTGATTGATTAAGTTTATCTTTTTCTAGATTATACAAAAAGGTCATGCTTTGAAATTTTTAATCTAGATTCAAAGACAAAAAGAAAAAAAAACAAAACTAGATAGTAAAATTGTAGTAAAGGAAGTGTAAGGATATCACCCTTTGTGCAAATAGAAATGTTCATTTCAGGTAAAACGTAAGAACATATGATATATATATATATATATATATATATATATATAAAATATATCTTTCCCATTTTTACTTTTTGTTTGGATGTTATTTCCTTGATAATTTATAGTCGCTTTATGATGATCTATAATTGGGGTAATTAATAAGAGTTCGGATCTGTGTATTCTACTCACTTTTGGGGCAATCTCACGAGACTTTTATTTTGTTATATAACGTATATAAAATTACTTATTGTCTTCAAAGTTTAAGTTGAGATTTTTCTTCAATGAGTGAGCCTAACATATGAAATATTTAAATAAATAGGGTAGAGTATAGAATCAGGGTTTGAACTCAAGATTTCTGTTCAGATACCATGTAAAATTACTACTTATCCCAAAAACTTAAACTTATAAAAAAAATTTAGACTTAATTATTTGTATTATATTTTTAACAATATCCTCCGAGGGCCAAGTTATTTAGTAGTTGTGAAATATGATCTCTCTTTCTCTCTCTCTCTCTCCTGGTTTGGTTTGGTTTGGTAGATGAGATGAAATCTCATATAATTATTACAATTTTTTTAAACTCACACACAAAATATAATAAGCAATTCAATTTTTTCAAATCTCAAAATAAAATTAATATTAAAAAAATTATATTATAATAATATTTTAATTCAATTTTTAACTTTTATCTCATCTTATTTTATCTGTGCAATCAAACGAGACTTTATATATATTCTAACAATATTATATTTTGCTTCTTATGGAATGCTTTGATCAAATCGGTGGGAGAAAAAAGAAGAAGAGGATAACAGCTAGGGATACGAATGAATGGCCAAGCTAACAAACAAACTAGCTAAAAGCATGTGCCCACTTTCATGGTGGTAGGGGACATGGGGCCAAAATCCCAAGCATACATGCATGATTCCTTGTATATAGGATATATTACAAATCTCTACCCATAAACATTTATTATATATTTCGAGGATTATTTGGATTTGATTATGAAGATAGTGACTAAATGTCCAATGAAACGTCATTTTAAAAGTCCCCACTACTCATGCATACATATATATATATGATATGTATCAGCTAGATATTCCAGGGCGCTCTTGGTTTCTCATTGGAAAAAACAGCAACCCTTGACACCTTATCTACTTAGAAAACTTTCTGGTCTAGAAAAAGGAATAAAAAATTCCAATTATATACTCTGTTTTTTGTCCCTAATCTTGCTTCATGTTATACTATTAAAGTACATATCATCATCCTAAAGCTAGCTTAGTCAATAAAATGCATTTTATATTATGGAAAACTCAAGTAATTGTAAACGGTCATTGATTTCTTCTACTTTTACATAATAATTGAGCTGATTTATGAAAGATTATTTATGTAATTGTTCCTGACTTGCCAATTAGTGGTACTCGAGAGGTACCTCATGCAGTCATGAACCAGCTGTGGGCATATTTCAATGAGAAAATATATATTGTAGCCTACTGTGCGCTGCAGCCGCACCACACTCTACTGATTGAGTGTAAAAAAAAAAAAAAAAAAAAACAACACGTTTGTGCTGCGGCTACGGGCTGCTGCCTAGAATAACTCTATTTCAATATTTACTTTACTTTATCTGTCCCATTTTTATTTTTATTTTTTTTGTTTTCTGCATTGTCATTTCTCCTACGGCACGACTTTGACAAAATGCATGCGCATGCATCTGAGATGTATAAATCGATCTGATTATTTTTGGAGTACATGATGCATATACATTATATGTATAGTTTCATTAATTATTAACACATGACAGTAATAGTAATGCTGACTATTGTGAAGTGACTTGCAAATTTTGTCCGTCCGCAAGACTTTCACTAGGAAAGTATGCAAAAGTAGTACTTCCAGTCTGCCATACATCGATTGATCCCCCACAGTACTGTGGCCTTATATTTCTGGCAAATTATTGCTGATCAGTGATCACAGTTCAACGTCGTTCACGCTTTTCATGATCTGCTTCCTAGCTTGATCGATCATCGATCTGTCATGCACTTTATAATTTGCTGTACTGTTTTGTCATTTTCTTTCTATTGTGTTGTAAACAGTACTGTTCAAAGTCAGCTAGCTAGCTTGTCCACCAATAATGATCTATACGTGTATCATGCATCAAGACTTCATGTATAAATCCGCGCATATATATATATATATATATATATATTGTTCCATTCAATATTCATTATTACATGAGCTGTATGCCTCTAATGCTTTGATTTCTTTAAACTTCTACCTATTTTCCCAAATCCAATTTTCTTTTTCTTTAGTGGAGGATATTGTGCGAGCAAAAAGGCATGTTTTCAGCTTGGGCTTGACTGGCTACAGATATTTTGGTAGCTAATCGTCCTCCTTATTTTTTTATTATTATTTTTAACAACAGATCTCATTCAATTCATTAAAAGAGGACATATAAAATTGACTTAAATAACAAGCTAATTACAAACGTTAGTAGTTTCTCAGTACACTTTCGTAACTGACATGGTCTAGTCCAGACGACAAATCTCTAAAAATCAAAGTCTAAGAAATAGCATAACTCTGTCCACGACAGAGTTTGCAATAACCAAATAACAAAATTCCATACCCGACTAATCAAAGTATGGAGAAAAACAACCCCATCATCACCACCTAAGCGGAGGGGGAACAACACCCTTCGGACCTAAGTCCAAAGGCAGAACTAATCTTCCCTTGTTGAATGTAGCACATGATGATCAGCATGTTAATTTTAAGGGATAAATTTAAGAGAAATTCTATGCATAAATCATTATTCACTTTCACACTCTACACCTATAACTTTTTTTTATTTCATATGATGTGAGTGTACGGTGTTTTTCATAGGGTGCCCAGTGTGAAGTGTGTGATAATAAATAATGACTGATGAAAAGAAATTTTCTAAATTTAATTGGGTTGGTGAATTTATAAGGGGTTTACAAACGAGGCGTGAATCATTCATTTTAATACAGATTATATTACACTTTACTTTTTGTCTTTGTCAAGTAATTTTATGGGTAATGGAAATTTATCAATAAAATAAAACACTTAATTAATTAATTACTTCTAGCTTTTTTTAAGAGCCGTCCAAAAAACGACTGAGTCAACTCTCATGAACAATTGTTGAGTGTTAGCTAGCTAGGTAGGCCTAATATTACGTGTAAGAAATCATCTACGTACCATGAATGATAATATATATATATATAAATGCTTGCTAGCTAGATCCTGATGAAAGTAGTCCTGATCATGATGCAAACATTTCAGTAAGCATTGGCCAAGACGATCATAATCAATCAAATTGTGGCTAATTGATAAGTTGCTTTCAAATTGGAGAATCCAAGGCTATATATATATATGTTTCGATCAAATTAATACTACTAGTGAAAATGATTTTGCTGGCTTTTGTTTGGACCAGAAAGTAGTCCCATTTTCCAATAATTTGCTTTGCTTCCCATGCTAAAACAATCATCCAACTCATCATGTAATCCATTGTTATTATAAAATATATATATATATATATATATGGGTCTTGATCGAAACTAGTCCTTTTGTTGAAGTAAATTAAATATATATTAGGCTCGAATATATAATGGTTAAATAATATAGAAAAAAGAATACGATCGACTTGACCTATGCCACAAACTATAAAAATATTGCAGTGCTATTTTATCGTGTGCATTAACGTGACAACACTAACGAAACCCAATCCCACAAGGTGGTCATGATCAAACCCACCTGAGTTGTATTGAAAGCGAGTCATCTCCATGTACCAATTGTCAAAAAAGTGATCCATCCATGACTACTTTTCCAATCAAAACTAAGAAATTGAGAAATGCTGTTTTTTTTTTTTTTAAATTTTGTCGTCTCAAATTATATAAACTAATAATTGATGTATTGTATTTTAAGGGATATATAAATATTATAAACTAATTACTTAACGACAGGCTTCTAAAAATATATACTGCATATCAATCGGTATATATATGTTTGGAAATGACATATATATATATATATATATATATATAATTGAAGATGGAACTTAATAAATAATTGGGCTTATATGTTTAATTAGATGACATATATATATGATCGATCTCGTATCAAAATGGCAACTTAATTAAGACGATAATATATGTTATATAAATATAATATAAATGTCAGATCATCTAAAGGTATTGCCTTGTGTGATCTTCTAGCTAGCTAGCTAGCTAGAACATATTGTACTTCATACTTTTTAACAAGAAACCTAAGTTGGATCCGCATTAATATTATATATATATTATATATATATATATAATATGATTCGTGGGAATTTATCGGATAATGTTTCATATATACAGATGATAAAAATCTAATATATATATATATATAACAACAATATATATTTTGAGATAACCTTAGCCATTTTCCTATAAGCATGAAGACATGGATGGTCAGTATATAAGTAGCAGCTAGCTAGGCATTCTAGATCATCTTTTCTAGGACACACACACACACACATATATATATATATCAATTAATTGCAATTACGTTGATGATATATATAAGCATTTTATCTGGCCAATATATATAATTTGATTGGACATTTCATCTTCCTCCATGGATAGATGATCTTTACCTACCTGATCCAGTACTTGTTTTGTTTTTGGTCTTCATTTCATAAGGCACTAATTAATGGCATGCAGTTACGTACATAATTTATTTCATGCCCCTAGCCTCTTGTTTAATTGGCTAATCATCTTTCCAGGCAATTACATGACCTGTATATATATATATATACACATACATACACATATATATATAAGGAGGAAAAGAAGGCAGGAACGTGATATATATACATATATATATATATATATATGTATATGGACCACATTAATTTGAAGAAACAAGAAGCACCGAAAGTCACGTTCCAGCCTCTGATCCCTTTTTTCATAATTAATAGACCAGCTAATTACTAGTGATCAATCAAATATATTTTGTTGCCTACCATGCATGCATCTTATAAAACATGATCTTAGATCAGGCCATTTATAACGGTCCATCAATATTCTCACGTACAACATATATATATAAAAGCTCTTCTAAGTTCGAGAGAGAGAGAGAGAGAGAGAGAGAGAGAAGGGTCCCATGCATGAAAGTATTGTAGAACGACACAAGATGGAATTAGGCGTATCTTATTATAACCAGAAAAAGACTAGCTAGCTAGCTGTCATCGACTACCCGTGAATAATATTAATATAAGATATTTAATTTACTTGGTTTTAATTAGATGTATATATTATATTCATTAATTTATACTATATATCTACCACAAAAACCAAGAAAAATGGTTGAGGAGGAACTCATCTAGTCATCTTTATGAATCTGTTTTAATGTTTTTCAATATTATTATATAATTATGATCAGGTTGGTCAAGTCTAAATAAAAGGTGAAAAAAATTAAGAAAAACACTATCATGCCTACTCTTTTGATACCTCCATTTGACCGCTTGGTCAAAAATTTTTTACTTAGTGATTAAGGAAGTGATTTTAAATGTATTTGTGTATTTTTTTTACTTTTTAATGTATTTAAATATGTTAAAAAAATGTGAAAAAAAAACTTTTTTACGCTGGGCATACTGCCTAGCGGTCAAGATGGGGCGACATAGTAGCGGCACCCAAAAATTAAAGACTGAAAGAAATTTCCAAAAGAATTAAATGGCATGTATTCAGGACCCTCATCTTATTGAAGCTAATACACAAAGAATAAATATAGATAGAAGTCACTATTAGGAGTATCCATTTTGCACACATGATGTGACATCATCTAGACTACACATCTCCCCAAGTGAATGTTGGGAATAATCAACTAGAAGCAGCCATGCAGTAAGTACAAAGTGTGCACTGCTATAGTGGCTTCTCTTCAGCATTACTCTTTTGTTAATTTTTGTTTTCTTTATATTTCTTTGAGGCACAGCTCTCTGTAATTTTGAGGGCTAGGTTGGGCATGAGGCCAGGCGGCCTGGATAAGTCGGGCCAGCTCAGTCATGTGACATTGTGTAGTGCTCCAAAGCTGGCGATACTTTGCGACAAAGATTTATTAACACATGTAAACACACCCGACCCATTAATCCAAATCCAAATGCATTTTTAGCAACCCAAGAGTCCCAACAGAATAAGAGAAGGGACAAACTCAGCAAGGAGGTTGCTTGATCAGAGTCAGCTAAGATGAAGTACCACAACAGAGATTGCTTACACTACTTCCAAGTTCCAACCATTACATATGAAATTTGAACAACCAAAAAGGAAAAATAGAGAGTACATTTTACACAGCAACAGCAAAGCAAGCACACATGAGCCACATCCGGTCCACTTTATTCAAGACTGTGGTTAACACACAATCACACATACACTTGCACACTTGCCTATTGGCATTGATCTTCACTTCTTTTCTTGGAGTACTGTAAGAAATACTTGTTTCACAGAACTTATTTGATGAGAACTATCCAGTTTTCCATCTGCAATAGTCGTGATCTGTTAATTCTAGTTCACGAAATTATTGGGCTGCTTCCCCCTGAACACATGGGGGTATTGATACAGCTGGATAACGAAACGAAAATTGGGATTCCACCATTGGTGAATTCTATGAGCGTCCCTGAAATTGTTGGATGGACCACCGTAAATAACAGTGAGATATGCAGAAGGAAGGAGATGCAACGTATCTTCCAAGTCCTTCCCAAATGCAGCACATTTAATCAGATTCCTAATAGGATTCTGCATTGCAAGCCTTTGGATTTCTCCATCTCCAAGGCCCTGCAATTTCTTCCTATTTTCAAAGTAACCAATATACTCTGCGGTAACAGCATCATCTGGATTCACAAACAGGTGAGGAATCCATGGAGATAGCGCAGCAAAAGGGTCATATTCTTGACGCTTACGAGCGTCTGCAGCAAGGGCGAGGCCTACCTTGACAACATTGCCTGCAAAGCGGAGTCCACTCTTCAGTTTCTCGTTCTTGATCAGCTCTAGGGGGACAGATGGGAATGGCGGATTGAAAATATATGTTTCAAGAAAACAATTCCTCTTGACGACCATGTTCTTTCCAACAAGCAATGCCATGGCTGACCCTAGAGAATGTCCAGCCAACCATACATTTCCAGCTCCAGCAGAATCAACAATGTTCTCAACACGCTGCATTGCAAGTTGAAAGCGGGAGGTCTGCTGCAGTTTGTTACTGATACACTTGAAGGCTAACTCGACAGCCTCGGGCCCTGAATCCAGTCGGAGGGCTTCTCCACGAAAGGCAATAACATATTTTGGGACTTTTGAGGAAGGGTCTTTGTATTTGTATTTATAAACGGCACCGAATATGGACAAGTCAACATCATCCACGAGAACGTAATCTAGTTTGAAATTGAAGAAGTTCCACCAGGGCGGAGCAAGAGCTTCATTAGGTCCGTGTCGGTGCAGGCGGTCATGTTCTAGAGTGTAGACTCCTTGAATCAAACTGGCAGCGACAGATCTTCGGTGATGTGCATTTCTCCTGAAACAAAGGATTTTTTAACTTTAAAAAATGCAGTAGCTAGCTAGGATCTGATCTAAATTTCGAATAAGCTACATACCAGCTAAAAAACAACAGATGTTTACAAATGATCGACAAAACATTGCTATATGATGCGTAAACTCCATGTTTATGCCTGAAAAAGATTAAAAATAATCTTTCTGCATGCTTGCTGTCACTTATATTTTATGTTCTCCACATTAGCATGAGTCGTTTCTTGAGATAGATATAACCCTTGAATCAGCAGATGTCAGTCTGACAATTCATTTATGGTCCTTTTTTATGCAATTAAAATCAAATAATGGTCAAGCACTGCATGCTAAAAAAGGCCAGGGAGAAAAAAAAAGGAAATCATGAATAAGAGTATGCTATCTTGGACAGGTATTGCTATGAGCAAGATAGCAGTGAAGAAAGTGTACGAGTATCATCTAATTTCTATAATGGTTTAGCCTCAAATTAATCATTGTGTTATAATATATTGAAGAGCCAGTTTTTGAGCACTGGATACAGTAGTACTGCAGGTTCATTCGAGTTGCCTAGAAGCAGCTTGCAGTTGATCAATATCACAGTAGTACTCCCTCGGTGAAGTACTATTGCATGGTTTATGGTCTTACCAGTCAACAACTGTGAGATGGGTTGGTCCTGAAATGTTGAAAACTTTCCTGTGAGATGTCATGCTAGCTCCACGTGTTTTGTTTTTCTTCTTTCTTTTTGCTTCCTGTTATCCTCGATCTGGAATAAGCTGCCATGAAGCAAGAGCCAATGATGAAATGGTATGTATATGGAGTTTGAAATGTGTGATTCGGATACTAATTAAATGAGCTGTATAAATTTTGAACGAGTACAAAATGAGACATTAATTACCAAGCATTTCCCTATGGATGGTAAGTATGTTGCATTAGCAAGCAGCTAGCAGCTTTCTATTCTCCCATTTCAGTTTCTTTAAAGCATGAAATTCTATTTAGGAAAATGCTAGAGCTCCCGCTGGGGGCTCCCGCTGGAGCTCTAATGTATTTTTTTATGTGTATTTTTTAATTCTTTTTTTTATGAAGATGTTTTTAATGATTTTAAATATTTTTAAAAAATAAAAAAATTTATAATATTATTAAATAATACTTGCTTAATCACGAATTAAAATATAAAATATTTTTTTATGATTTTTTATTTTACTTCGTGATTAAGGAAGTATTTTTTAATAATTTTTTTTTTTACTTCTTGATTAAGAAAGTGTTTTTAATAATGTTTTTAATTTATTTTATTTTTTAAAAAATATTAAAAAAAATTATATAAAAAACAACTTAAAAAAAAATATATACAAAAATACACTACAGCCCCGGCGGGAGCTCCCAGCGGGAGCCCCAGCACGATCCTTCTATTTATAAGTTGAGTCACACCCTCCGTACCGTTGAGTTGACAAATTTTGATGTATAGAACAGATCAATCACTCGTGCGATATATATGCACTGTGATCAGTGATGTCATCGAATTTCTTTAAAATTGGGCGACATAATTAGTAAAGTACTGTTTTGGATTTGGATGGTGAGGCGAGATGAGATGAGATGAGATAATTTTAGATGAAAGTTAAAAGTTCAATAAAATATTATTTATTAATATTATTATTATTATTTTCAGATTTGAAAATGTTGAATTGTTTATTATGTTTAATATTATATTTTATGAAAAAATTTAAAAAAATTGTAATGATGAGATGAGATCATGAAATGAGTTTGAGTGATTTTTGAATCCAAACCGAGCTTATACATACTTCGATAATTGAATTTTGAATGAAGTTCTAGTACTTAAAAAATGAATAATCCAAGTATTAATTAATCTACTGGTACGTACAAGAAAGCTCGTGGGAAATGAAAACATGCAATATCCTATAATACCATCTATCAGCTCAGAACTACTCATCATGTTGATCCTATTATATATGCATGGATACTAGCTAGAAATGGATCAGTTTCTTAAACATCTCCGAATATGATCATGAATGAGTAATTATAATTAGGTAGTCTCAAAATATGAACGATACAGATGTAGTACTCTCATTCTATCATTGCATGCTATATCGATTAAATACTTTTTGTAATCAATTAAAAACATTCCACAATACAATGGAGTTTTACTTTTTTTTTTTAGCATAGTATAATGTAAATAAATTTGTGATGCAATATCCGTATAAAAACATACCAAAAGTACTACTACGTACCTTCAATGTTAGCACGGAAACTCGCTGTTCATCTGAAAGTTATCATTCGGAACAATAATATTTTGTGCTTTAATAAAACGAACAAGTTATTAAGAAGGGAACCAACTTGTCCAATATGTAAAAGAAGGGCTAAATTAAACTCGTTCACGTTATACTGCTGCACCCATTTGAGTTTCGGCGTCCTGTACTTATAGAAAGCATGAGTTTGAGAGAGAATGGATAAGAAAGAACAGCAATTCCAAGTTTGAGAGAGAGAGAGAGAGAGAGAGAGAGAGAGAGAGAGAGAGAGATCATATTCGACAGTAATGTTTCGAGTTGATTCTTGCTATATATATATATTAGTTCTTATCCAATATTTTATCCTCTTTCCTCATATATGCTTTTTCCTTTTTGGTTATGCAGTTGAGTCTGGACTCTGGAGCCCTCTTTAATTCCCTCTTTGTATCCTTGTGGTATGAGTGAGAGGTCCAGTAATAAGGATAAGATAGAAGATTCTTTCTTTCACAGATCCTCATCTTTCTTCATGTGGTCTTCGACTCTTCCTTCATATTCTTATGGCCATGCATGCACATGCAAATAAAGCAGAGCCTAACCTTAGTTTCGGCAACCTTCCAGGCCAGTTTCCTGGCGCGACGAGGCAAAGGTGGTGGCCGGCGGTATAAGCATGTGGCAGTGGCTGAATTTTTTAATAGTTTACCAACAGAAGAGTGCTGATAAAAGGACAAATATCAATTGTGGAAATTCAGGCTAGAAAGTGAAAAAAAGAAAAAAACTCAAGTTTTAGGATGGGTTTGGACGTTGAAGTGAGTTGAGTTGAGTTGAATTGAGATGATAAAATATTGTTAGAATATTATTGTTTATTATTATTATTATTTTGAGATTTGAAAAAGTTGAATTATTTATTATATTCTTCTCGTATTTAGGTTTTTTTACCTTATATATATATTGTTACAAATATCAGAAGATAAATTATGAGAAAGTGATCATATTTGAAGATTAATCCGGCCATAAAGGTGAATTTTTTTGTAGCACCATTTGAGTTAAAGTACTCAAGGTGGACGGGCGATCGATGTTATTATAATTAATGGATTGCTTCGTGAAATTTAGACACATGCACGCGGACCTCTTACCCACCGTAAGTAATTAATTAGAGTACGTATATATATATATATATATGATACAGCACAATTGCAATATTAGTTAATGTTTTCCTGAAAAACCATTATTCAAACAAGGAAATTATAAATGATACTCCCACCGATTATCAGTATCGACAAAATGTACTGATCGGTGTTTTTTTTTTTTTTTTTTTTTTTTCCTTAAAGCATTTGTGGTTTAGTACTAACACAAATGATTTAAAAAAAATTAACACTATTGGTACACCATGTATTCGGTACTCTTTATCGGTGGATGTAGCACCGTCCATTCAAACAATAGAATGCTAGCTAGCGGATATACCTATATAACATGCTTATCTTTTTCGAAAATAAACAGATCAGAAGGAATCCTGATCGGAGATTCATATATATGCAGATGCGATACACAATGGTTCGGAGCTTTTAAGCTCTAAAATGTGCGACCAAAGCAACAAGCTAGGAATATGCATGGCCCTTCTTTTGACTTGGTATAAGTTAAAAGCATGATCATGGAGGTACCAATACTAATATTCTGGCATTGTCTTTCTGTATCCTTTCCTTTTTGTTAATAAAGTTGAGCCTTTTTTTTCCCACTTTATATCTATGTGGTTTAATTGAGAGGATCTGTAACAAGGAATAAGTCCTTCGGCCCTTAATTTTTCTTGCTTCCCTTGATTTTCGTTTCTGGCCTGTGGGGAATATCCATGGTGAACTAGGCTACTTGCACAGCTTCTCGGCTTTTGTCGTTTTAATCTTTTTCGTTGTTATTCTTTTGTTGCTTTCAAACTAGTTCAGAACCATTGAGAGAACTCGATCTGAAACCGAGAGAGAGAGAGATCAGAGAGAGAGAGGTTATGGAGATGGGTTGCACAATGGGTGTTCAAATGAGAGACGTGCGTAGCAGAAGGAGGAAGTGAGAGTGACGGGAGGAAAAAGAAAAACTGAAGGGGAGAAACCTTCGGGGAGAGGGGGAGGAAGAAGGAGAGAATATGATATACATACGACGTCGTTCTTCCTCAGCAACTGGCTTCTTCGTGGGCCTAGGTGTTACGGCTCAACTTGGCAACATGGGCGCGCCTTGAACCAGGAGATACGTACATCTCCATTAGCTTATAACCCCCCACTTTCATTCCAAGCTCTCATAGTGAAAAAGATCATACCTAGAACTTGTGTGATACTACCCTATAAATTCATGCTTGTAATACCGGCCTACTTGACTATGTTTGCTTGTAAAATAAAAAATATATATATATATATATGTATATATGGCAGACTTTTCATGATAAGGCCGGTTCTCATACTCTATATATTATGAGATGATGAGAAGATGATGAATAATATATATTTTTCTATAATTTAACAGACATTTTGCGTTTTGTAATTCAAATTATTAACGACAAAAACATACAATACTCCTAAATTATTAAAGAAAAGATATAATGTATGCCATCCATTAAAATTCGACGATCTTTTTTTTATTCAGGTAAATATCTTTAGAACCAACTCATGGGAAAAGAGATCAGAGAGCTCTATCAATATTAATATTCATTAGTACAAACTTGGGCCAAACACATGCACTCGCCACTTATTTTGGGTAATCTTTTGGGTCCATTAACTGTACACAATCGGACCGCTTTATTCAATACAGGATTACAAAAGACGCTGGTACTGCATGCAATTACATGTTTGATTAAGAACTCCATCAATTCCATTACTGGGGATCCTTTGTGGTAGGATACACATATCGAGTTGATTGGCAGCGAACTTCACGATCCCACCACTGGCAAAGTCCATGAGCGTCAAGAAAATTTATGAAATAATTAGCAGCAGGTAATTTTTCGTGTGGGCGAGATTGATTGACAATTAGATTTGCAGAAGGAAGGAATTGCATTGCATCTTTTAAATCTTCCCCCATTGCTAAATGTTTGACTAGATTTATCGTAGTACAGCTCTTCCCTGAGAGCGTCCTCATTTCTGGAGCTGTTTCCAGCCTGTGATCTTTGAAGTAAGCAATATATTCTGAGCAAATAAAATCACCCGGGTTCACAAACAGGTGAGGAGTCCAGCCTGATAACAAACAAAAAGTGTCAGCCTTCTGCTCCTGCATTTGAGGATTAATTCGAGCTTCTACAGCAATGGCGAGGCCTATCTTGAATATACCGCGTACAATGCGGACCAGGTGCTTCATGTCTTCGTCCATACTAGTACATAAATTCTCTATGTGGAGAGATGCGTATGGTGAATTAAAAAGATAGGCTTCAAGACAACAATTCTTCTTTAACATCATGTTCCTTCCAACGATTAATGCTATAGCTGCCCCCAGAGAGTGTCCAGCCAACCATACATTTGAACTTCCATTCGAATCAACAAAGTTTTCAACACACCGCATTGCAAGTTGAGAGCGATGGGACTCTTGAAGTTCGTTAACGAAGAATTTCAGGTTTAACTTGAGGTCCCTTAGCCTTAGGATTAATGTGCCCCGAAAGGCAATAACATATCTTGGGACGTTTGAATCATCTGAGGCTGGGCATTTGACATTAATGTATTTGTAAACGGCACCGAATATGGACCCCTCATTATCTTTTAGAGATTGATGTAATTGGAAATTGAAGGATTGCCACCAGGGTTCAGCATATAAATATGTGGGTTTTTTGCGGAGAGTCCTTTGGCGGTCATTTTCTAGGACATATACTCCTTGAACCAAGCTGGCAGTGACAGATCTCCTGTGATCTGCATTTTTCCTGCAAAACTTATAATATTTGGATTAATTTTCTTTAGAATTCTCCAACAGTAGTACTGTTTTAAAATCTAGATCGATGATCCAATCCTGTTGAATTCTCCAGCATCATGCATACTGTTCTAGAATTAAATGATATATATATATATACACATACACACACACGCGTACGCCTATTATGCACAAACTCTACAGTTCATTTCTGTGTGTGTTTGAACACAATTAATCATTGAGATGAAGATATTAACCTTGACTCAGCAGACTCTGGGAGCCAAAAAAATAGTCCATGCGTTGCATATTCAAAAAAAAAATATATATATATGGGATCATCAATACGATCATAAGCTATTTGGAGTGGAGGTTTATCATTGGCTAATCATGTCTTACCAGTCAACAATATCAGCTTTGAGATGTTTAGGCCCTGTATTATCGAACTTATCTTTCTGGATCTCATCCAATATCTTTTTCCAAAGCCCCTGAAATGGTATATGAAGCAATGATATTGTACAACAATATATGTTAGCGAGGTGACCTAAAAAATGATAGCAATTTAGGAAACTTTCTTTTGATCTGAAACTGGAACACTTCTGTGTTTCACTTACACGAACATTTTCACTTGCACGAACAAGATAAGAAGGGAATTCCATAGAGTAGATGCGAAATATGTGCTATGCTGTTAATCTGCTGCATGCACCCATTTGAAACTCGTTGCGTACTTATAGTGAGAGATCCACAGTACGGTTTCGTAATATTGATCATTCTTGCTTGTGAAGTTACTAATTGTCCAATAAACTTAACCTAGCTAATCGGAAAAATCGTGCGGGTCAGATCACTTCCACTTAATTAGTGAACCAACAAGTGAAATATTTAACTAGGCCTAGTTTGTTTTTGTAGATGAGATGAGATGAATTAAGATTAAAGTTAAAAAGTTGAATAAAATATTGTTAAAATATATTTTTTTAATATTATTTTTGTTTTGAGATTTGAAAAAGTTGAATTGTTTATTTTATTTTATATGAGAATTATTTGAAAAAGTTGTAATGATTAGATAAGATGAGTTGATATGAACTATAAAAACAATCAAGACCTAAAATGAAATAAGTGTAGATCAGTCAAGATTCAAACTCGAGATCTTTATTTTGATAAGTCACCACTTATCTCAAAAGTTGCATTTTTTGGACAAGTGGTGATCATTTTATACTGGTGAACTCTTATCCAACATTTATCTTTCTTTTTTATAGTGTTTTTCCTTTGTGGTCATAAAGACGTTGAGGATGGAGATAGCCCCAGCTCCCTTCCCCTCTCCCCCTTTTTCATCTGTGCTTGTGAGGAGATCCGTAATCCAGAATATAATAACATTCCTTCTTTGCTTTCCAAATTCAAATTCCCTTGGCCGGACTTTGTTTATATATAGCGTGTGGGGGTTCATGGAGATGCTGCATGCACATGCATAATATCCTAAATCCTTATCATACTTTTCATTGTTTTCCTTGATCGATGTGCTATGGGGTGGTCCACACGCAGTCATAAGAGAGCCTAAATATTACCTTAGTTTCGGACGTCAAGCTTCCATCATCTTTCATGAGCGGCAACGAGGCAAAGGGGTGGCCGGCAGTTGCATGCATGCGGCATTGCTGAAGGTGTGGTGGCCGTATTTGGTCTTGTTGATGCGAATGGATGGGCCGTATACTGTGGCGCTCCTCTGATCAGCTTATAGCTTCGACTCTCCTTTAAGGTTGAAGTAACTTTGGGTGATCCGGCCTGGTTCGCGTTAAAAAAGTAAAAGAAAAACGATGTATATATTTGGCAAGTTAGATCGATTTATTATTTATGAAAAATGTTTTAACTATAAAGAGATATTATAAAACCAAATCTGACATGACTTATATAATAATATATATATATATATAGATATATTTATATAAACACTTTGGATTATCCCCCTCTTTATAAATTTATCCTCAAAGTGGTCACACCGTCCAAAAAGGTCATCTTCCTTAGACATGGCCACTCTCTAAAAGTACATTTTTCATGGATACGAACGCTATACACATGATCAGATATAGATGAATTTTGTAATAATATATAATTTTTTGTATTTTAACTATTTTTTTGTTCAGAATAACGCTATTCTTCATTTTAAATTTTCATGCCATCCTCAATCAGTCATTAACAAGTAATTGAACTCATTAAATCTAAGATGAAGTGCTAATCTATGTCGAGCCTGTGAGATCTGACGAAATTAATTCTCGAACTATTTTGGCCTACTAAACAATGGGATTTGAGTTACTTTCGAAAGCCATAAAGGTAAGCTTCATATTATTTTGAGATCAAAAGTTATTATTGTTTTACTTCAACTAGATTGATCTGATGAAGTCTAGTAATTAAAGTTGTTATCTTTACAATTTTAGAGCAGCTTGATTGAAGATTTTGAAACCTAATGTGTTACCAGGTGTCACTTATTACAAAATCCATTTGGATTTGGTTAATTTACAGATCACGAAACAGGGGTCGAGGGAGTCGAGATCTTCCTAGTCGGGCACAAAAATGCCCAGGTCCAAAGTCCCGGGATTGTCATGAGGGTTCGCCACCATATGCCCCATCATCTTCTCTAGTCCTCGAGTGTACCTGCAGCTCAAGGATTGGTTACGATGCTGCTTGGCCACCGCGAACTGGAAAGAGAACTTGGCAAATTTCCCATTGGCAATGGCGAGCTCAGCCCCTAGTTCCCTCGCCTGTCCCTCACAAGACCTCAGCTCCTTGAGCTGTAAGTAGGATTCGCCCATCTCCACGTACGTGTACTCTGCCTTGTCCTTGCCCCTATTGAGCTAAGTGTTCTTCACAGCGAGCGCCCCCTTCTCGAACTGGAGGTCACCGATACGTTTGTCCAAGTCGCAGCGAGCTTCCTTGGCTTCCGCCAATGAGGCCACTAGCCTAGACAACACTCTTGGGCCTCCTTCAACTCCTTCTCCAAGCAAAGTGCCCGTCCTCACTCCAGGTTCCTCTACTCTTAAATGACCCTGACTCCGGATTGGTGGCGGGACGCTTCCTGCCTTAACTCCCTTGTACCCTTGCGGAGGTTAGACACTTTCCCATAAAGGTGAACAATGACCTCCAGCAGGGACTCGTTGTAGGCCTTGACTTCGGCAAAGGCCCACTCGGCATGCTCCTTCGCAACCCTAAGCCTGAACATTTTGTGGAAGGCTCGCTCATCGAGACTATGCCAGTCGTGGGCCTCGTTCTCCACCTCAACTTGGCCATCCACAACCCAAGCTGCCAAGAAATCAAATCCCTGTCAAATGGTTAGACATGAAAAAAAAAAAAAAACAAAAACTACTACTACAAATCAAAGAAGACGAGAAAAGCTCTACTGAAGAAAGAAGGCTCCTGAGCTGATCGGCCATCTCCCAATTGGCCTTGGCCCTTGACCCCAAAGGGTGAGACATGGAAGGGCCCTCCCCGCTCCGGGGCGCTGACTAGGGTTGAGATCCTCCAAATCGGGGGCGACCTGTTCACCCCCAAGCAAGGCCTCTTCTCTACCCCTCTTGATGGGGCATAAGAAGGCCTTTTCATGCCTAGAGGAGCGAGGGGGCTCCTTCACGAAATGGCGGCCTGCCACATGAGACCAATCTGGTGCCATTAGTTACTAGTCGATGTTGGCCTTAATTAAGAGGGCATCGTCGGTCCAAACCTCAGCTTGGTGCTCCTAGACCTAAGAATACACCAATTGTATGGGAGCCCACTCTCGCTCATAAAGGTCCATAATGATCTTCCTATCAATGGGGACGATCCCCCAGTCAGACCGAATAGGAAACTCCTGGGTGGCAGCTTCGTTGGTCAAGAACTCCCATCCCTCGTACAACGTGGTACCCCTTGAAGCGGGCAAGTTGAAACATGGGATGGGAATGGTAACTGCAAATGTTCCAATCCAAGGCTCGAACCGCATGGGTGAACACAAACCTCGGGAGGTCAAGTTCGGGTACTCCTCCCCAGACCCCAACGACCACCAAGACCATGTACCATGCCACATAGCAAGACATTAAGATCCTTCAAGCATCAGGATGCATTTGAGTCGAGGCCATGCCTAGGTAGTCCAGGACGTCGTAGACAAGGCAGCAGAATGGAAGCCTTAGTCCGTGCGAAAATGCACTAGCATGCAATGCAACCTTCTCAGTATTGTTCTCTGGGTTGGCAGCCCCACGACGAGGCTCTGGGACCTCCAGAATGACGGAATTTGAGATTCTGAATGTATTGTGCAATGCACAGAGGATCTCTAGGTCGATGGTGGTAGGCCAGCTATACTTGTTGTAGAACGAAAGCTTATGACAGGAGGAAGATTTGGGCCTTTTCTGGGACTCGCCATGATGAGATGTGCTCTTAGGAGCCATTGAAGGTAGATATAAGAATCAGAAAAGAGTAAAGGATCATGGTCGAAGAAGAGGGTGCTAATTGAGAAACGTAGAAACTGGAAATAGGGTAAAATTTGTTCGGGAAGCAAGATGAGGATTTAAATAAGGGGAAGGAGCCGATTCAAAAGCCCCAACAGAAGTGGGAATACGTAGCGACAACTAAATTTAAGTAGGAGAATAGAAGCATGTTGGGGCGATAAAACTCCTGCCACACCCACGTGGCAAAAATTTGCGGGGTAACTAGTAAGGAGTTTTTGTACACCAAGTTGAGCCAGGCCCGACCCACTTCGTCAAAACTAGAGCCCTATGATTTGGAGGGTCGGGAAATGAAGTGGGGACCTAGTTCGGCCTAGGAAGGGAGGAACAAGCAACATACTCTCAGACACGCCGATCAGACTGGATCAGCCACATTAAATGTGACGCCGAATGACCTGCACCAGAGGTCGAGGTCCTATCCCTGACAGGAACAACTGCATTAAATACGATGTCATGCCTTTCGAAATAAAAGGTGATCATTATAGAGACATGGAAGTCAAAGACCCCTTTAGAGATGTGTGTATAAATAAAAGAAGGCAGGCAAGGAGAGAGATTAATCACCCTTATTAAACTTTAAGCTTTTTCTTCTTTCTATTTCATTGAAGAACTATTACTGAATTTGGCATCAGAGGTGTCGCAGACACATCAGACCACCCCGTTTCACTTCTTTTGCAGACGCTTGGTAGTGTTCAGAGTTGGTGATACGAAACACGTCTTAACAAATCGTATGTTGAAAATATGTGTATACCTATGATATATATATATATATATATATATATATATATTTAGGGAAACGATACCTTATAATTTATATATTATTCTTACTATATATATTATAAAGTTATTATCCAAGATCTTATCCTCTTCCTTCATATATGCTTAATTTTCCTTTTTGGTCGTATTGAATTTGGCCCATTCGACAAAAGATGATTGCTTTGTATGTAAATAGTAAATTTTAGGCACACAATCGTCTAAAATTATCTGATTCTGTTAGCCATCGTAATTAGTACTTTAAAATAATTTGGTAACCCCAAAAAATCTCTCTCTCACTTGCTTCATCTCTCTCTTCTCTTCTGCTGCCATGATCAGTGGCGAGCTTGGGTGGTGCCATCCAAGCAACAAGTGAAATGGCAACTAAGGACACTTGGCAAGCGTGACTATGATGAGAAAATGAACATGCATTATTGCATTGTTTATTATAAAAATGAATAGAAAATTTAAATTTTCATTTTAATAAAATAGATAAAGAAATTGAGAAAAATGAGTAAATGATCATGTTTTTGATTGATTACTAAAATAGAAAAGAAGTAGGTTTTCGTATTGGAATTTAGATAGGGATCGACCGATGCACGCAAAAGTAAGATCCTATTCGTAATTTTCTCCTTTCAAAAGAGAGTTAATTAGATGGCACATAGATCGGATATATACATAATATGCTTATCCTTTCTAAAAAAGAAACATATCAGAAGGATATATATATATATATATATATATATATATATATATATGTATGTATATATATTTATATGGGGATGCGATACTCAGTGAATAAATGGGAGCTATTAAATTGAGCCGTAAAATGTGACCAAGGTAACAAGCTCACTAAATATTATGCTTGCATGGCCTTCTTTTAATTTTGTAAAACCATGATCGTGGACCAGTAGTACTACTCATGATATTCTAGCTAGCATTGTGTTTTTGTATCCTTTCCTTCTTGTTCATAAAGTTCATGAGCCTCTGTTTTGCCACTTTATCTGGTTTAATTGAAAGGGTTGTAACGAGGAATAAGGTCGGCCCTTCTTTTATTCTTGCTTCCCTTGGTTTTCGTTCCTGGCCTGTGGAATGTCCATGGAGAGCTAGGCTACTTGTACAGATTCTCGCCTTTGTTGTTTTCATCTTTTTCCTTGATATTCTTTCATTGCTTTCAAACTTCAGATTCCCTTAGTATTTCCAATATGTAGTACTTGAATCATGACGGAGATCCAACTGAGTATATCTATTAATAAATCATTACTAAAAAAAACTAGTTTGGCTTCATCAAGGAAAAAAGCTTCTATATTTAATTCAAGCACATGTTGTAAGAGCTTGTAATAGTGCATTAATTTGCACAACATACTGGAAGGGAGGAAAGAATCATCCCCGATCAACGATGATGATTCAGACTTTGATACAGTGTTCTTCGCATTCATCCATAAAATAAATAGTAAACAAGTAAATAAGAATATATAAAGAGGGACATAAAGATTTACGTTGTTTAGCATAATGCCTACGTCCACGGATTTTTTAGGGGTGAAATCCACTATAATGAATGATTTTACAATCTCTCATGATCTCATATATCTCACAATACAATGGAGAAATTTAGGAAAGATCATTTGGAGTCGCTATGTGTAGTAGAGTTTGGCGTAGGGAGCTTCTGTCGAGAGCCTTTAGATTTGTGGAGATCTCCTCCTTATATAGAAGTATATTTTCTTAAAGTATTTAAGTCCAACTTGCCTTGTGAATCATTTTTCTTTTAGGAGTTTGAGTATCTTTCTTTATCTCTTTTTAGCCTTTTTCTTAAACTTCTACGTGCTTTTCTAGCTTAATTATTTGCTTTCCAAATTCAAATTCCTTGGCCGGACTTTGTTTATAGCATGCATGGGGATTTATGGAGATGCTGCATGCACATACATATCGTTATCATACTTTTCATTGTTTTCCTCAATGTTATTGTTGGTGCATGGTCCAAGCGTAGTCATAAGATCAGAGCCGAATTACCTTAGTTTAGGAAGTCAAGCTTCCATCATCTTTCCTGAGCGGCAACGAGACATGAAAGGGGTGGCCGGCAGTTGCATGCATGCGGCATTGCTGAAGATCATGAGGTGGTATTTACATCTTGTTGATGCGAATGGACGGGCCGAGAGAGAGAGAAGAAATTGGGAGATCAGGGAGACTCTTCATACATGCATGGAATTTATTGACAGAGGAAAAAATTCATACAATTCAATGAAAACAAGCAAACACCAGAATAGTTGCAAATAGCAATATATATCTGATCTCTCTCGGCCCTAGAAACATATCAGAGAAACATGTATTGTATTTCATGATCAATATTTACAGAGAATTAAAGACCTTAATCATTCGTTATCCACCTCATATATACATATATCAAGCTCACGGACCACGGTGGCGCTTTATAGAAACATTTATTTCTCCCCATAAAAGGCCTAATAGGAGGAGTAAGGTAATTCCTTATAAAGATCAGGATGAGTTTGTTCTTAAGTCGTGTGAGACTTCTCAACACACCCCCCTCACGTGTGGGCCGGTATTTCCGATACCATCGTCGTGGATTCGTGGGTAGGTCAGGAGCCTATTATCGATAATAGATTAACCTGTCTCTGATACCATATAGAAACATCTATTTCTCTCCATAAAAAGCCTAATAGGAGGAGTGAAGTAATTCATTATAAAGACCAGGATGAGTTTGTTCCTAAATCGTGTGGGACTTCTCAACACGCTTGATCCTCTCTGATCTTATAACTTCAACTGATCTCCTTATTAGGTTGAAGTAAGCTTTGGGTGATCTCTGGTTCATGTTAAAAAAAAGAAGTATAAAAGAAAATACCATGATGTATTTGGCAAGCTAGATCGATGCATGTTTTATTGTTATTTGTATTTGGGCATTATTTGCAGGCCTCTTTGATTGAGGAAGGGGATCCGGAGCGTGCAAATGGGGAGAATACAATTTTAGTTCTTTAATAATATTGTCATCCACTTTTTTCCCCCTCAAAAAATAGGTACTTAATCAGTTATGAATATTAGAATTTTAGCCTCCATATTAAGATATAAAATAAAAAAATAAAAATACGATTCTTTCTATCTGTTTAACTTTTTTGAAAAAGTAATGACTTTATATAGTAGAGATCTTGAGTTCAAATCCTGACTTTATAATACTCTACCCCATTTAATCAACTTAAATTTTTGAGACAAATGATTTCAAACTCCCAAACCTCTAACAATAATCTTGTCTAGGTGTGTAAAAATTAACCAGGAAACTGGAAAACCGAACCAGTGGAATTAGTCCGGTTCGGGACCAGTTCTCTTAATTCCAAAACTGGCTTGTATCAGTCTAGTTCTTGTTCTATGCTTTTTAGGATCGGACCGAACCAGTTCACTATTATATATATTTTAAATTAATTTTTTTAATATTATATATATAATATTTTTTATATTATATAAAATTTATATATATAATATATAATAATATAGATTATAATTTTATATAAGATAATGTTATTATAATTTATAACATAATATTTTAATCTTAAACATCAAAATTTATTTGATCATATGCTTTAAACATAAAATATATATATTAATAACATTTTATAGTAGTTTTTTTTATTTGTTTTATAGCAGTTGATACTGGTTTAGGTATGTAACTGATGCGTAATCAGTTTTCGAAAATGCAAAACCGGTACATACCGGTTCGGTCATAAATTTTGTCCAAAACTAGACTGGACCGAATCGGTTACACCCCTAAATTTTTGTCATCCACTTAAGAGTCTTAGAGTAAGAAGTAGAGTAATTTAAGCATCAAATTTGAATATAAACCAAACAAATTAGTCGCAACACATGATGAGAGGTTTGGCGTGAGAAATAACGATGGCCCCCCAAACAATTGTAATCACCCCCGAGCCCCTAAAAGTTTTCTCAAGTACCCTCCCAAAAAATTGTAATTAATATAATCTGATCACTAACCTCCAAAAATCTTTCTTAAAAATGAAAATAGATACCAAAAAGCTGAAATATTTGTATCTCTAGCTTTTTGCTAAAATCCAAAATTTTACCACCCATATCTTTATAAAAAATCTAGAATTAAAAATAAAAAAGATTGGTCTAACGAAGTATATATATAAAGGCCAAAACTCAAACATATATAGTTTTGGGAAATGATACACGCCTACAAAATTTTTTACAATTCTTTCTAAATAATTAATGCATGGTTCCATTTCATTAAAAAATAATTACAATTTTACATGACTGTCTTTCATCTTAAGTAGAGTCGTAAAATAGTTGTAAAATAATTGTAAGTTTATTATTTTCTTATATTTTAAGTGTCATGCATATTTAGATCAATAAATATTTTGATAATACTTTTTTGCATCTCGACTAGTTAATTAATGATATTATTTTTAATAAATATAAAAGATAAATTATGTAAAATGAATGATATGTTGATAATATTATTTAACTACTATTTACATATTTCTCATTTCATCCCATCTTAACGTCCAAGCCAGAATTTGGCAAACCATAATACTCAGAGCCTATTTTGAGCTTGTAAGGTGATGGAACACGCAGATTCGAACAACGTATCTTTTTTCCTTTGTTCATAAATTAAGTTGAGGTTGGACCAGATGACGATCACCTCTTTCATTTGTTCATAATCTATATTAATGGGCTTTTAAGATCTAATCAAATTTATTCTCAAGCTATTTTGGCCAATTAAACGTTGGGGTTGAAGTCTTTGAGTTTCTAATTTCCAGAGCCACCAAGCTAAACTTCATACTATCCAAAGTTGTTATTATTTTCTTTCGAATAGGTTGATTTCACGAAGTCTAGTTATAAACTTGTCATCTTTATAATTTTTGTTCCAATTTCAACTTAAACTTTACGGAACACATTCATTTACAACTCATGAATGAACTAAGTTGTGTACGTATGCCAAGACATGTTGTATATTATATTATACTTTTTTTTTTTTTTATAACAACAATGTAAGAATAGCAGTACTCCAGGTTTAGCATGTTTGAAGTTATTGAGATAAATCTATCATTATCTCATCGTACTCAAGGTTTAGAATGCTAGCTAGCGGATATATACATAACATGCTTATATTTTTCGAAAAGAAACAGATTAGAAGGAATCCTGATCAGATATTCATATATAAGCATATGCGATACTCAATGGTTCGGAGCTTTAAAGCCGCAATAAAGCAACAAGCTATCTAGGAATATGCATGGCCCTTGTCTTGACTTGGTATAAGTAAAAACCATGATCATGGACCAGTACAACTACTCATATTCTAGCATTTCGATCAGCTTTCTGTATCCTTTCATTCTTGTTAATAAAGTTGAGCCTCTATTTTTCCACTTTATATCTATCTGGTTTAATTGAGAGGATGATCTGTAACAAGGAATAACTATGCCGGCCTTGTTTTTTCTTGCTTCCCTTGGCCTTCATTTCTGGCCTATGGGGAATATCCATGGAGAACTAGGCTACTTGCACAGCTTCTCGCCTTTTGTCATTTTCATGATCTTTTTCCTTGATATTCTTTCATTGCGTTCAAACTAGTTCAGATTCCCTTAGTTTTGGCAGAGCCTCTTTTCTTTTTTGCATATGCAGGATGCTATAGAGGTAGATTAATCTGCAATAAGAATATATAGTTTTGATGAGTTCTCAAAGTGGCCACCCTACGTACCAAAATTAATGTTATATTCCTTCCACCGGGCCCCTGATCTCTAAAAGTACATTTTTCATAGATGCGATTGCTATCCACCTAATTATATGTAGATGAATCTTGTAATAATCTATTTTGTATTTTAAATATATTTTTTAAGATAATAATATTTTTTATTTTAAATTTTGCATTAATCTTCAATGAGGTGCTAATCTTTGTTGGGCCTGTACGTAAGATCTAACGAAATTTATTCTCAAGCTATTTTGACCTATTAAACATTAATGGAGTTCGAAGATAATTATGATACATTAAATTGTTGGTCTTTGAGTTACTTTCAAGAGCCACCAAGCTAAGCTTCATACTATCTAAAGTTGCTATTAATTTTAAAAAGTTTTATGTACAGTCACTTTTACGTAATTTTTATGCACTTTACTAATTTGATTGACTGCATCACTTTTTTTAATATAAAATAACTGATTTGACCAATTGCATTAGATTGATTTCACAAAGTCTAGTAAACTTCTTGTCATTATAATTTTTGTTCCAATTTCGACTTAAACTTTACGGAACACATTTACAACTCAATGAACTAAGTTGTGTATACCAATACATTAATTATTTTTGGCATTTACAACTCAATGAACTAAGGAAGAAAGGTGAACAACTGCAATGGAAGGAATGGATTTGGCATCGCTTGTTACCTAAACAAGTTTCCCTTTGCGTTTGGAAAGCCTATTATCGCTGTCTTGTAGTAGATGAGCGGGTGCAGGCTAGATGGGTTGCACTTGCTTCGGCTTGTGACTGTTGTGTTCGGAAATCTGGTGAGAGTCTTGATCATATTTTGTGCAATGGTGAAGTGGCGACGAAGGTCTGGGAGTTTGCGAGCACTTTGTTGGGAGTTCCTTGTATGCGCCAGATGCAATGGAAAGCTAGATTATTTGTGTGGTTCCGTTGTGCTAAAAAGCTTCTGTTAAAGGCGTCCTTACTAGGTTATTATCGTGCTTGATTTCTTGGCAACTTTGGATGAGAAGATGTAAAGTTAGAATGGAAGGGGTGCAAGATAGTGCTAGTACTCGATTATGGTGGTCAGTTAAATACTGGCTTCGTTCTCTCGCTGGGGATCTTAATGCTTCTAACTCTCTTTTTGTGCGGGATATGAAGATTTTACAGGAGTTACAATTAGACCTTCCAGTCCAGCGGTTCCGTTGGCAGCAATTGGTGGCCTGGCAGAGACCTCCTGCGGGCTGATTTAAACTCAACTGTGATGGCTGTTCATGTAGTGAAAATTGTACGTGTCCATTGCTAATTGATAAATAACATACAAATTCGCATAAAGAGATAGGGTGCATGGGCTTGGGTACGTACGTTGAATTAATTAAGCAGCGCTCACAGATGAAAAATATATATATGGAGTCAGTACTGCAAATATATGTAGGCCTAAATGCAAATATATGCATGTAGGCCTAAATCATGCATGCAATATTACAGAAAGCTCACCATAACTAAACCATAATTAGGAGAGTCTCACAAGGTTCATACACTCACCCACAAGAAATCATGATAAGCGTTTGTGTGCTGCATTTGTATTTGATCTTCTAATTGGGTTTGACTATACCATTTGAAAGCCTCGAGGATAATAGTTTGATTAATTATATAAATATTCTCAATTCCTTCTTTTAAAATATCATATTTTTTCTTTTTCTATTATTCTTGTTTTCAAATTTCTAATATTTAATTTTTTTTTTAAATCCCTTTTTAGCGGTCATATTTTTAAACATATATATATATATATATATATATATATATATTGTACTTTCCTAATTGGACAAAGTGGAGACCAGAAGAGAGGTGCTTGGGAGTGGAATGAAAGACAAGACTATTACAAATAATTTTAACGGAAGATTAATATGTTTCATACATATTTTTAAAGTTTTATTTTATTATTCTTTGCTCAATATGGTAAACATATAAAACTGTATTTAAAAACTAAGGTTGGCGTCTATCAAAATTGGGTTTAATCCAAAAAATATTAATAAGACCATTTAAATAATTGAAAGAGATAACAACAACTAAATGGGTCTACTACCTCTTAACTTTAAGGAAAAATCTAATTGTAAGCGATTCTGCGCACTAATACGTGCACCCATTCAATATGATTGGTCAGAAAGTAGATTTTATTGAAAACAGTACTAATTTGAATTTAAAATATGAAAGCAACAACATTAGTACGCAGATTAGTACGTAAACTTACTTGTATATAGAAAAACTCTAACTTTAATACTCTCAAGGAACTAAACCCATCAATTTTTTTCTATAAAGAGTAGTGAAGCCCATTATTGGGGGTTGGGCTTTGAGAGTGAGAAAGAAGCAACATGCTTTGAGGTTCTTTTGGTGGGTGATCTTTGGTTAGTGATGGGCCATCATCGACCATGATCATAACTAATCTCTCCAGCTTGTCCAAAATAAAATCTCAAAAGAATAGTTTGCATATAAATATGTTGAAAAAGAAAAGGTTAAGGTTTTAGTTTGTTCAATTTTACCAGATGTGTACAAACAGCTCTCTTATCTTTTCGAAATTGACACTTATAGATAGGATTTTTTTTGCCAAATATAAATATATGTGTGTGTACGAGTTAGATATATATATATATATATATATATATATATATATATATATTTCCCTATATATTTGTACGGTTTGAAGTATTAAATTATGTAATTAAAAGTAAACAAAACTAGAATTAGAACTAAACTTAAAAATGGAATTATTTGAGTACCATGGCAGAAAAGATCTTAACTGAAAACTTAAATTCCTATATCAAAGCCTTTAAGATCTCTGTGTTGACCAACTATCTTCCATTTCAAATACCAAGATCCACTGGTCAATATGGGAACCTTTATGTGCAGAAAAATCTTGTGGAGACTTGGGATTTAGAGACTTACACAGTTTTAATATAGTCCTTTTAGCAAAACAGACATAGAGATTGAGAATGTATCTTGATTCATTGCTTAGTAGAATACTTAAAGCTAAATATTTCCCTCACACATCTCTCTCACATGTTGGGCAAGGTCCAAGGCCTTCGTATTTATGGAGAAGTCTTTTTCAATCTATTCCTCTGGTTGAGGAAGGCCTCATGTGAAAAATTGGTGAGGGTACCCAGGTCAGAATTTGGAAGGACAAATGATTGAATAAAGCCTTTACATGCTATCAACAAGGAACATAATTGATAAAATCTAAGATGAGGTGTTAATCTATGTTGGGCCTTTAAGATCTTATGAAATTTATTCTCAAGCTATTTTGACCAATTAAACATTGGGGTTCAAGATAATTATGAAACATTAAATTGTAGGTCTTTAAGTTTCTTTCCAGAGCCACCAAGCTAAACTTCATGCTATCCAAAGTTGTTATTAAATTTTTAAAAATTCTATGTGCAGTCACTTTTGCGTACTCTTTATGCACTCCACTAATTTAATTGGCTTATCACTTTTTTTAAATATAAGATAACTGATCTGGCCAATCACATTTGCGGAATGCACAAAAAATACGTAAAAGTAACTGTATGTAGCAGAACTCTATTATTTTACTTCGACTAAGTTGATTTCACAAAGTTTAGTAAACTTGTCATCTTTATAATTTTTGTTCCAATTTCGACTTAAACTTTACGGAACACATTTACAACTCAATGAACTGTTGTGTATACCAATACATTATTTTTACATTAGTATATGTGACATGTTGTATATTATATTATAGTTTTTTTTTATATATATAACAACAAAGTAAGAATAGTACTCCAGGTTTAGCATGTTTGAAGTTATTGAGATAAATCTATCATTATCTCAGAGTTTTGTTTAAACTCATATCATGATCTTAATAATGCAGAAAACAGAAAATAAAATTCATGACTATGGACTGAACTTTGAGAGACACAGAGAGATCACTCACGTATGCAGGCTCCAATATTATTCAGATGCATAGGCTTTCTTGAAAAAAGAAGACAGACACCTGGGAAATAAACAAGTTTAGAGCGGCATGATTGAAGCTTTTAAAACCTATTGTGTTACAGGGTGTCACTTATTATAAAATTCCTTTGGATATGAAACAGGGGTCTAGTTGCCACAAGTAGCTGTTAAGCTTTTCTTTAGGTGTAAAGAGCTCTTAAGCTTTTCATAAGCAAGGAAATGGTTATTTTTCTTATTACAAAAGTTTCGTGATTTCCACACTTATGATAGTGCTAATCTTTTAGAGCAAGGGCGAGGCCAACCATTCAAACTCTCCCCAGAAAATTATCAAAGAAAGCAGCTTTATGCAACAGCCCAACGAATGTAAAGTATAAGCTTGTAAACCACTTTATTATTACATTAGGACTGGGCATTTAAGCCTAGACGAGATTCTCTCTAGTTTCAACATTTAGGTTGTGGAATATGTGTGTTGTCCTAATTTTTACCACAATATGGCATACTCCATCGTCAGGAAATATTTCGGGTCTGTTTACACAGTCGCCAATACAGGCAGCACTGATTGATGATCATGTTTGATTAAGAACTTCACCACGGCCACTTTCCTCTCTAGGGAACCTTTTTCCAAGTCGGTTTTGTCAAAAATGGAGTTGGGAGAGAGAATGGAGAAACTGCCAACAGATCAGGAGAAAGAAATAGAAGAAAGGAATATCTGATGATATCATTCACTCGACTTAGTAGACTAGTACAACTATTTAGACAGGTGTTAGAGCTGTAGCAGCTCTTCGCAAACAAACTGACAAACTAACAGTAACAACATCAATCAACAATTGATAACAGTCTCTAACGATATTAATATAGAGTTGATTGGCAACGAACATCAGGACGCCACCACTGGGAAATTGTATGAGCCTTAAGAAAATCTGAACAAGAAGAATTATCAGCAGCTCTTTTGTTTGGGTGACTCTCATTAACAATTAGATGTGCCGAAGGAAGGAGATGCGTTGCATCTTTTAAATCTGTCCGAAATACAACATGACTGACTAGATTCCTCATACTGTTATTTTCTGCTAGTGTCATGGTTTTTCCGGCTCCAACTTTGCGTTTGAAGTGGGCAATATATGCTGCACAAAAAATATCAGCTGGGTTCACAAACAGGTGAGGAGTCCAGCTGGATAACAAAGCAACATGGTCCTCCATTCGAGGCTTACTAGGTTCTGCAGCAAAGGAAATGAGGACTTTCTTGACCATACGGTGTACACTGCGGATTCGTTTCTTCACTTTCTCGTCCTCTACCAGCTCTATGGGGATAGATAGGAATGGAGGATTAAAAAGATAAGCTTTAGGAAACCATTCCATCTTGTGAATCATCTTCTTTCCAACAAGCAATGCTATAGCAGACCCCAAAGAATGTCCAGCCAACCATACATTTTGAGTTCCATTCGCCTCAACAAAACGCTCAACATAATTCAGGGCAAGTTTAAAGCGATTGCTCTCTTCAAGTTTGTTAAGGAAGCATTTGAAGTTTGACTTGATGTCCTCCATCAGTGTCTCTGGCGTGAGGAGTGTGCCCCGAAAGGCAATAACATATTCTGGGACGTCTGAATCAGTTGATGCGTATTTGCTATTGTATTTATAAATAGCACCGAATATGCACTTGTCATGATCTATGAGAGGTTCATCTAGGTGGAAATTGAAGGAAGTCCACCAAGGTTCAGCATTATCTTCTCGATAACTGCCAGGGTTCATCCTCTGGCGGTCCCTTTCTAAGGAGTATACTCCTTGAACTAAGCTGGCAACGACGGATCTCTGGTGATCTGTATTTTTCCTGTAACAAGATTAAAATTAGGCATGTTCATTTGAATTCTCCAGTAGTATTTTAAAATCTAGGTGATGCTAATCCTGTGGAAACAGCTGCTAAAGGTTTGCTCGGTCGTTAATATTGTAGAATTTCAAGAAGCTACGTATCAACTTGTTGAAACAAGAAAATTACGTCAAAGAAGAACAAAGACTGATAAGATGCATGTGGTGGAACTGACCATTACTTACTTACTTTGATATGTTTGTAAAAGAGAGTGTACCTAAACAGCATGTTTCTACTGTGGAAAGTTTTGAAAATTACAACGCTGTAGGTGGGACTGACAAGCCTTCACTTGTATGTCGGTCTCCTCCTCCCTTTGGGAAGCTGAAATTCAATATTAATTGAGCTTAGAAAGTTAATCCAAGCCCTCCTAGATGTGGGGGAGCACTTGGAGACCAACTTATCTTCATATTTAGCTTTTCTTGTTATCCTCGGAATGGTTTGAGATTTTTGTAACCCCAAATTCTTATTTTTTTATATTAAAAAAAATAATCAATAAGATTAGAGTTCTGTTTATTTTTATTAAAAAAATATATAAATAAATGATATGTTTTCTTCGTAATTTCATAATAATTATGACTCATACTTTAACCAATTCATACAATTAATCATTGCGATAAGGATAACCTTGAATCAATCGACTCTAAAAAGATAAAAGGTACTCAAAACTAAAAAAGAAAAGGAAAAAAAAGAAAAAAGAAAAAAGAATAGGAAAAAAGAAAAAAAGAAAAAGAGCAATTTAGTGGCAAATTCAGTTATCATCAGTTTTCTTTGAGGATATGGTCTTACCAGTCCATAGCTGTGAGATGTTTAGGTCCTGTCTCGTGGAAATTTTCATTCTGAGGGTTCATTGTTCCCAACGTCCCTCAACTTCCTCTCTTTCTGATATCCTCTGAAATAATCTGCCTTGCCGGAAAATCAAAAGATGGATGTTCAACGTAATTTAATAAGGAAAATGATACTATATAGTTTGAGTTTGTTCTTGTAATTTGATCTTTTATATATATATTTTTTAAAATTTATTTTAATAGTTAAGAAAATAATTGTTATTGAATTAATATTTTTTTAAAAAAATAATTAAAAATATTTGAAAAAATACATATATAAATACACTAGAGAACACGGCCAAGTGGCCAACCATACACACTTGACTTGACGGCATATTAGCACCGTCCGTTTGATAAATATGATTGAGAAACTGGATAAAAATATATAAGCATTAATTAAGCAAGTACAAACCACTAGACTCTAATATAAATCAATATCCTATTCAACCTTGTGATTATTATTTCTCAAAGGAAAAATCTATATTGATGCTCAATAAATTATAGCGTAGAACTCATTTGTTTATGCATATGTAACTCTGCTACTTAAAACCCTATTCCTCTTTTGGATTTGTCGAGTTATTTTTTTTTTAAGAGAAATGTTATAATTACGAAGAGATTTTATAAAAATAAACTTATAAATTAACGTAACTTCATATGATATATTAGATCTATTTTATAGTAAAAATAATTTAATAATCTAACGTATTATATAAAATTTCTTCAATTTGAAAATTTACTTTTATGAAATTCTTACTAAGTTATTTTTCTTTACATCAATAGCCAAGAATGGCCCGAAAATAACGGGTAGAAGGAGGTGGCAATGAATATTTTCTCGTTACAGCCTCATAGACGATTAATGTGTAGCTGAAATTCAAGAAAAAATATTTTCCAAGCCAGACCAGTACTGCATGTAACAAAGAGAAGTTGAGTAAACTCTTTAAAAAGGTATATAGCAAGAAAACTCTTTTTTGAGAGGTGAACATTTTTGTGTTTCACTAATAGGATCTGTCTCGTTTGTTTTTACTGACAAGATGAAACGAGATAAGTTAAAATTAAAATTAAAAGTTGAATAAAATATTATTAAAATATATTTTTTCAATATTATTTTTTTTAGAGTTTGAAAAAGTTAAATTATTTATTTTATTTTGTTTTAGAATTTGAAAAAATCAAATTGTTTATTTTATTTTGTGTAAAAATTTGAAAAAATTGTAATAATATGATCATGAGATGAGAAGAGTTGTGAAAACAAATGAGGCAGAATTTTTGTTTCAACTCTAAGACTTAGAACGAAAGAGATAGATCCATAAAGTGAGTCTTACATTATTATGGAGCATATAATATTGTCTAATAAGAAGTTCATTTAAACAGTCATATATGTGGCACCCGAGAAATTCATTTAAACAACTATAAAATCCGAACAAAAATTCTAGAGAAACTAGATCCCAAAAATACTATCAAGAGAAGGGAATTGCATTCTATAGATTATATGTGAAAGAAGAGAACCATTTCACGACAAAAATGCACAGCATGCATATAGGAGAATAATCAGAATTACTTATAACTTACTCGATACCAAGTATAAATATATCAGTAAGATCGAAAAAAATCATACAAATAAACTCGAGGGAGCAACAGGAATTAGTCAAGTCGGGCAGCAAAGCACTGAGTGACAAAAATTACCCAAGTTATTGGATGTTTGGAATTAGCAGAAGAAAAGGATGAAGATGAAGATAACACGAGTAATGGCGAATAGTCTTCTTCTTATAAATAGGTAAAAAACCATCAACGTGGTACACAACTCCGAGATGAAAAAGAAATTGCAAGTTGTTAGTTGACTGACCTCGTCATTGGTATATACTCCAATTAAGTTTAGAATTATACCATGAAAAATAGATTAACAAATTGTTAGTTACTTGACAGCTTATTAAGAAATATTAATTACCAATTTTTTACTAAAATTTGTTGACCAGCTAAAAAATAAAATTCATCGATCATAAAATAAAGATACGCGTATTGAAGACCAACTATTACTAGACTCCAAGCCTACTGACTCAAGACTAGTTGAAACAGTCTCTATTACGTAAGAGTAGGATATGGTGATCTTGTAAATCAAGTATTTAAATTTTAAATGTTATAGTCATCTTGTGTAAATCAAGTATTTAAATTTTGAATACTTGATAAATAGTCTAACAACAGCAGTGAGTTAGTTGTTCTATTTTTACCAGTGATGTATATAAACTCATCTGTGTATACGTTCAAAGCAGTGGAAATACACTTTAGTACAATAATATTCTCTCTCATTTTTCTACATGGTATCAGATTTAGGGTGCGTTTGGATAGTGAGAATACTTGAAAAGTGTTGAGAATGTTTGTGAATAGTTATGAGTAGAGATTGAAGTGAGTTTGTGGGTCTCATTGAGAGTATTTTGAGTTGTTTGGATTTGTGAAGTATGTTGAGTTGTTGAATTTTGGATAGGTAATTGAAAACTGTGTGGGTCCCATAAATATTATAGTGATTTTATTTTTAGTAATAAATATTATAGTGATTTTTTAATATTAATAAATATTGTAGTGATTTTATTTGATTTATATATATAATAATAATAAATATTACAATGATTTTATTTTTATTTATATATAATAGAGATAAATATTATAATAATTTTATTTTCATATATGTAATAGTGATAAATATTATAATAATGTTATTTTTTATTTATATATTATAGTGATTTTATTTTTTATTTATATATTATTGTCAAATTATTGCTTATTTATATAATGGTTGGAGAAATATCAAAACAATAAACTATTTGTATGGTGGCATGAATTATAGGATGTACCCAGAAAACAACAAATGCGAGCAATAGATTCCCTTTGAGATACCCCCAAAAAGAATTACCCAGAAAACAACAAAGAGGCGAGTGAGGTATTCAAGATTAAACATATCAAAATTTTTTGAATGGACGACCGGGGCAATGACGTATTCCAAATTATTATGTATTTCGTAATTTGTTTTGTATCATAGGAAATTATTTATATAAAAATTTATAAAAAAATCAATCTTTGACTATATATTATGATATGGTTCGAGTGCTTTATTTCAAAATTTTTGTTTCACTCCGAAACTTTTTTAATTTAACCTATTTGAAATTGCTGGGACGTCCTCATACTCTCCCTATTATCAATTTTTCTTATATATATATATATATACTCTTAAAAACGATAAAAGCTAATATACGAAATAGCGCACTAGAAATTTCAAGTATGATAATGATGAATTTTGATTTAAAAATTTCTTTTTACCGAAATTTATTGTAATCAAAATATGTAGTAATCAATCTTTTGCTATATATTATGTTATGATGACAACTCGCAGCTGCGCTATTATAATAAAAATTATAATTAGTTCATACATACGAAAATCCCAAAACATACAAAACATAAGAAATCCCAACATTTGCAAACATGTCCAAAAAAAATAAAAACATACAATACAATCAAATTAAAGCAAGTGTCAATGGGCCTCCCTATGTGCCCACATATTTATTGTGATAGAGTTTCTGGTTCCAGCCATAGCTTGTGCTGAGGCAGATGACATGTCAGGCATATGCAACAACGTTCCGGGTTACCCTCAACAGTTTGTCCTTCAGGAAGATTCGGATTGTTAAATTTACATCATATCTTATCATTCGGTGTAATTGATTGAATAATGTTATGCATGACACAACATGCAATGACAATATACTGCTGTCGTGTCACCTTGTATGGGTTCATTGATTTCAAAATTCGAAATCATTTTTTTAACACACCGAATGTACGCTCAATCACATTCCAGAGGGAAGAAAGTCGATAATTAAAATAATCTTGATATCCAGAGAATGAGCTATTGCTATGCCGGTCAGACCTATGATACCGCACCCTGGGGTACGGGGGCATAAACCCAAGTGTGCACGGAAAGGTGGAATCAACCAAGTAATAATAACCTAAAAACCAAATCACAAAAAAACTATCAACCGGGATACATACGTTACGTCAGGACAAAAAATTCTAACTCAATAAATTAATGGGTAACAATTCTTACCCTCAGGAGGCAATGGGAAATCGATCCCTGGACGACTCAATGCATCCATAAATAGGCGTGCATCATGGGCAGTGCCTTCCCAGCCAGCGTATATGAATGTGAATTTCATGTCGAAATCACATGCTGCCAGCACATTTTGGCTAACTTGTTGATGGCGAGATAGATACGTGTTAGTTGCCTCGGCAGGCACACATGCATCGATATAAGTCCCGTCAATTGCACCAATACATTTCTGCAATCATATATTGAAAAATTGGTGAGTTCTCCCATTTTTAATAAAATTGGACCAACCATGGTCTCTTAATTTTGAACCATATATTTTATTTTTTTTAAACCAGAGTAAAATTTTTTTACCTCGAACCATGGATAATGTTTTGGATTGCCTTGAATATAAGGTGCCACCCCAGTAGTATGTGTAGGTGCAATCACATCAGGAGCAATATTACATAGGGCAACCATCACTGCATAGACATGTCGATTAATGGTTTCAGTAGAGTGTTGAAACCGGTCGGCTGTGATTCGTTGAACTTTGGCATGTGCGACTGTGTATGCAAACATTGCCAAAGCTTCCTCCACATAAACCTCTCTTGTCGATGTTAGATATTCATTCACCCGCATTGTATTGCATAACGCTTCAAATGCATATATTTCCATCCGAAATAAGTTCCAACAGTTATTCGGATGTCCATTGAGAATTGCAACTATATAATCTCGTCCACGTAAGCTGATATTATGTTCTGGCATTCGCTCAAACACTGGCAATGCACTTTCCTCTGATGCTGCTACTGTAAGCATAAACATGTTATCCCACATCGAATCATCATACATCCTCGAACGTAG
The DNA here is from genome assembly GCA_022457165.1 of Juglans mandshurica. Classification (NCBI taxonomy): domain Eukaryota; kingdom Viridiplantae; phylum Streptophyta; class Magnoliopsida; order Fagales; family Juglandaceae; genus Juglans; species Juglans mandshurica. The sequence goes on from CM039621.1 coordinate 37,507,952, forward strand.
GTATTCGTCCCACATTGGAGGCTGGTTACTACTAGATATATCACGTCTCCTCCAAGCTTCGTAATCGTCCCACCTTGGAGGCTGGTTACCACTTGAGCCAGCTTCGGTGGTGTTATTTGCCTCTACTTGCGGCTCATCATCCGACCCATTTCCAACATCCATTCTGTTGTATTTAAATTCATTAATAATGATTTAACACTTTGATCAATCATAATAACTAGTAATTCTTTAATAGAATAACAATAAAACACAAGCCAAATAATGCAAGTTAATAAAAATTGCAGCATTCATAATTCAAAGTAATAATAACATGTTCATCTAAATCGTTGTCCATAAATCAATGCCACAACAAGCACAATAAATACTAACTCCCTAAGCAGCTCATAAACAACAATGTCAATGAAAATAATATCCGCAATAATGAAATTACAATTTTTTCGGTAAGAGACAAGCTACGTCACTGCAACCCCCAGATCCAATCAATTTTGTGGTTCGGGGGCATCATTAAGAACACTTCAACTGCCTTGTCATGCATAAACTTTTCTACTGCTTTGTTATATTGATGTGCAGGGAGCGGCGGGGTAATCTCATCCAAAAACTTCATACAGACACCTAGCTTGCTATATGACGCATCCGAACCAAACTCAGTCTCATCGCCTTTGTTTCGCTTTCTACTACATTCCTCTAAAAACTGCTTATTCAACTCATTTCTCATTGCGGCGGTGGCGGCCATAACTTCCAAAGTTTTGCTAACTTGTGGGGATATGCTACTCCGAACTGACTCCCTTCTTTGACGACGGGCTTGTCTCTGTCTCCCAGCTGGCCCATCTATATCTATTGGCGCGTCCGTGGCAGTTCCCAGTACGGAGCCCCGCGCCCTCACCTCCTCCTCAAGTCAGTCCTCCTCCTCACTCGTAGGGGGTTGCTGCGTCGACGCAAAATGGCAAACACCAGTCGCCACCGACTACCCAAAAATGGTGCATAGGAGATCGTAGTCTCGACAACCATTAGTCTTGAATTTCCTCCATTGACTACGCACCTAGCCCAATTAAAAGACTTATATTATAATTGTCATATACACTAAAGAATGAGAATAAATCAATCCAAACATATAACTCGAACATGGAATACAAATTCCAACTATTGCCCATTAAAATGATTACCTTTATTGTGTTAGCCCAATGTTCGTCCGTGGCAATTACAATTTTTGTGTGTGGGTTCCAACCCATTCCTGTTTGGCCCATTAAATCAGTGAACATTCGTAGCCTCTGCCTCAAGCGAGTGATTTTTCCCCTAATTTGTGACGCATCAATTGCCTTCCTCCCAACTCGAGACAACTGTTCTGCAAGTCTCAGATGATCTCGGTTGGTGATCTTCGATCCAACCAATTTTCCTTCGATGGTCTCTTGGTAGAGGATGTCTACGAACATCTCCTCCAATCCATCGGTCCACAGCTCGTGATCACGCTGGACCTCAGACTCATCCATGGAATGCTGCTCATTGCAAACATAAGTATGCGAGCAATCCAATAAAATCACATATTCTTCAGGTAGTGGTTGACTAGTTATAAGAATGTTCATAATATTTCCTTCTTATGTAATAATCATAAATATGGTAAACTAATATATTCCCATACAATTATTATTCATATTTATGAACAATGGTTTTACTAACATGCTACCAATATCGCTTTTACCAATGAGTATGGTAAAAAGCTGAGGAACAATTAGAGCTTTAACTAATTAGAATAGTAACATAGAAGTTTAACTAACATGGTACCAATGTTAATTAATAGCCCAATGAGTATGGTAAAAGAGCTGAGGTCCAATTAATAGGCTAAAATAAAAACCAACTTCTGATCTAGTGATTTGTAAAAATTATAGCAATTTAACAAAATAGCTCAATGAGTATTGTTAAAAGAACAAATATTCATACCTCTCTCTTAGCAGGTGTGGAAGATCTGAGGTAGTGCCGCTGTAATAGATCAACCACAAAAAAAGTAAGGCATAAAAGAAGTAAAATGTGAAAAAGTATTTTTTTTAGACCATATGGTTTACCAAAGCTTAGCTTAGGTAAATCATGAAATCCAAAGACAAAAGACCTTGGTATGTTATCTGAAACTCGGTGGTGTTCTCTACCATATTACAGATCTAGCAGTTGTACTTACCAAGTAAAGAGTCGTCTTGAATATTAGAATAATTCAATAATACCTTTTTCATCTTTTTCCTTTTCCTGTTGCATAGATTAATTAATGGTGCTCTCCTCTTATTCTTAAATATCTTAATGCAGATTAGTAGTTACTATGATGGCTTCTGCTTTGCTTCCTAAATTACTGATATAAATTCAAGGCCATTACTGATACTAACAACCTAAGTGCATATTATATATATATAAGTAAACGCAACTATATTAAGCACAAGGGGCACAACCTGAGTATGTAGGATGTATATAAGAGAAAGCACCCAACAAAGATCAAAGATAATGAAAAAAGCGTACAAAAATCTGCATAAGTAGAAAATCAACAGAGGCATAAATGTAACAAAACTTGAAATGGACTTAAAAAATTGTAGAGTCAAACTCTTCTTCACGCAGACTTGAAATTTTCATTCATTAAAGGCATTTTCTCCAAAACCACCACAATATAAAAGAAGCTTCACCCCAAATGGCATTAAGTTCATTAAACCAAACTTTCTTTTCCAACATGCCAAATGCTGCACCCATTTGATAACTCAACTCCAAACATTTTTGCAAACTTTTTTTTTTTTTACCTGATAAGTAATGTCAACTCCAAACATCTTAAGGATAAAAAACAACACATCTTACACCATGTCACAATGGAGGAGGAGATGATCAACGGTTCCATTTCATTTACACATACAACTTCATTTTGTCAAAACAATATGACGCTTGTTCTAGACTATCCATAGTGAGGGTTGTTAAATTAATTTGTTGCTTTCAAGCCTGGAACCTGAAAATTCTGTGTACTGATATGAACCCAGACCACCCCCCCCCCCCCCCCCCCCCCAAAAAAAAAAAAAAAATATACCATAAAAATATCAAAACAACATTCAAATTTTCGTTCAAAACAGCAAGATTTCATTTTTTTTTTGAAGTAAAACCCAAGTCTGCAGAGCATGTGAACAAGATTTTCCTTTATTTTTTTTTCTAAGTAAACGGTTAAACAGGGGGTATACTCCAAGTTTTCATTTCTATTGAGGAGAGTTATAGTGATTGTCAATGGATAAATTTTCACAGAATGAGTTGATTGGAAAGGAAAAAAAAAAACGGCTATATTATTTTACAACATTGAAATTTGAACACTATATATATGTTTATAGTCTCCACATCCGATAACACTCTTAACTCATATTTATCACATTGCAATGAGATTATGGAAAGAGGGAATATTAGATGTAAAAGACCAAAATATCGCACTCTTCTTTTCCAATAGCTGCAAATTAATGCACTCTCTATCAAGTTTTTACAATGCTTGACATGTAGTTTCAGCCTATTAGATTTTCAAAAAAAAAAAAAAAAGGGCCTATTAGAATATTTCAAATCCAACAAATGATTTTGGTCTTATCATGTCTTCAATTTTTTTTTTTTTTTTTTTTTTGAAAAGATGTATTTATTTTGGACTTATTTAAAGTTAAAGTTAAAATGTAATGTTTTTTAAAAGAAATAAATAAGCAAGAAAAACAAATGGTAACAGGCAATGGATTAGCCAAATGCCAATGCAAGTTCAAACTTTAGGTAGATGTGAGAAAAAGTCTCCACATTGGACTAGCCAATTGTCCAAAGTTTAAGATTTCATCTACAGTAATTTTTAGATTCTCTCCAAATTTGGTGAGTTACTGTTCATACACCTGTCTTCATTCTGGGAGGGAGAGGGAGAGGGAGAGAGAGAGAGTAGCGCAAAGCTTCCACAGCTGTGAACAAACAATATTACAGAAGTTGTTTGTTTCAGAAATTAGTTTGGCGTAAGCAGCTGCGTCACATGTTGCATGCTAATTAATTATTATGCGTTATTTATACAGTGAGTTGATATGAATTCAATTTACTTACGAAACCTTATAAATTCCTAACATTTTCCCAAGTAAGATATGGATGGTTCGTAGAAAACAAGCTCATTATTAATACTGGTGCTGATTTTTCTAGTCATTGGCATCTTCATCACTTTTATTCAAACTTTTATATATGGTTAGTATTAAACATGCTCATTACTGTTGCTGATGATCTTCTTCACGTCCACAAACTGCCAATTAGTCAATGCACGACTTGGAAATTAAGCACCTTTACGTATAGACGTTGATATGAACGTCCCATAGAAGGTTCATGATAATTCCAATCCACATGAGTATTGTTGGGTTGTACGTCCTCGAGGAACTTTTTTCTTCGATCAGCTAACAAGTGGGTCGACTCACATTTATAAAAAATTTTAATTTTTATCTAATCTCATCTCAATTCACTATTTAAATCTCCATATATGATATCTATGATTAGTAGATCAAAACATGCTCATTACGGTTGTTGATGATCTTCTTCACGCTCACAAACTGCCAAGTCAATGCACGACTTGGAAATTAAGCACCTTTACGTATAGACGTTGATATGAACGTCCCATATATAGAAGATGGCCTGTCCTGGGTCGACTACTATAGTCTATAATTAATATATTGTCACCCGATATGGCCTGGCCGAAAGCTCCTTGACATTAATATGACAGCACTATTCCAACCACTACAACAGAATGTGTGTTTTGTGACAGAGGAAACTGTCACAAAAAAATGGTAAACCGTCACTAAACATATTTGGTGACGGTTTGAAACCGTCACCATGACCGTCACCTAAAGTGCGTCACAGAAAACATTTGGTGACGGTTTACTGTTCAACCGTCACAAAAAATATTTTTAGTGACAGTTGGAAGTGTTCCGTTCTGTACAACGTTCGAACGTTCCTTTTTTTGTGACGGTTATGAACTGTCACAGAAAATAACGTTCGGACGTAAAATTAAACATTCGGACGTTATACCCGACCGGTTGGCGTTCGAATGAGAGAGTTGACGTTTGTTGTATATCGTTCGAACGTATCATATTTACGTTCGAATGTTAATGCGGCCGAACGTTAATTACAATAAACGTTCGAACATTTGTTCGAACGTAAACGTAAATGTTCAAACGTAGCGCGTTTAATGTTCGGACGTTATTTCGAATGTAAACGAAGGAGCGTCCGAATGCAAGTTTTTTGTTCGAACGTTAGTTTGTTTAACGTTCGAACGATTCAATTGTATTTACGTTCGAACGTTTGTTACAGTGTGAACCAACGTTCGAACGATTTTGATTTACATTCGAACGTACAGATCAGAAATACTAATTTCATAAAATTTAAAAACAAAATACCAATGGTATCATATTACATACCCAATTAACAAGTAACAATGTCTTATAAAAGTACAAAATTAGATATTAAAACTAGTCAGAAATATTGATAAAATTTATTTCTTCTTTTTCCCTCGCCCACGGGGATTCTGTTGCAACGACATAACACGCTCCATTTGCACCATCATCTCTCGTTGCACTTGCTCTTGCACTTCACTGCGTATTCTTTCCTCTTGGTCTCTCTGTTGGTCCTGCAAACGCGTCTCTAAATGAGACTGTCGTTCTAAGAGAGACTCTAACTCTTGCTGTCTCGACCTCATATACTCATTCTCACGCCGTGCAGCTTCTAAATCTGCTGTAAGATTATTAATTTGTGAAGCCGATGAGGTTGAGGAGGATGAACATTTATGCTTGATAGATCGTCCCAAACCTCTTGCCATACTAGACTGCGGCCCGAGCACTTGGGTGAATATGTCTATGTCACTAGGAGAGGATTCCACAGAAGTCGACTGCATCTCCAACATTTTGCTCTGCAATTTAAAAGGTAATGATCGTAAATAATTAGTAACGTATTAAAAGAAATAGAAATAAGAAATAAACTATTAAAATGTTCTATAAAAAATTTATTTAACAAAATTAAAACTGCTTACATAATTATCTGCAGCGACAGGATCCATCCACTCACTATGCTCATTAGTGTGAGCAGCAGCATAGACATGAATGAGGGAAAAGTTTTCAGGATCATCACGTTTCTAACAAAGCGACAATATTAGCAATTTTAAAAAGAATTAGTTAGTACTTATCAGAAAGAATATCAGGAAAATAAATGAATTCTATAATTTTTTAATTACCATTTTTTCAGCAAGACGGTGGAATGACCTTGAACCGGCACGATGGTGGACAGTCAGAACGGATCTATTCTGTGCATTTGTAGAACTCAATTTTTGTCCATTTCTAAAAACATCCAGATATTAATAACACGTACATTGAAAACTCACATGCATGTCTTGCCTCCAATTCTCATTACTTTTTTGATAAGATAGTTGGTCCTATCCCATTCGAGATTATATTCTCCATATTACACAAATCTCGTCACTCTACTAATTTCCACGTTAGTAGAAATTCCGGCAGCACCTCCCCATAATTCTCCAAGTATACATGTTCAAATATCGGGATTGTGACCCTACGAACAGTATACCCGAAGAACAGTAGAAGAAGATACCGAAACTTCATATTAAACGTGGAAAGTAGCGAGTAACAAAAATGTGTAATACAGATAATATAATCTCAAACTGTCCACACTGGACAATTCAGGAATCAGTGGACACATAAATGTACACTGATTCCCAAACGGGTCTAAGGGTATTTATGCAATGTCACACGCATCTAGCAAAAAATCATACAACAATATCTCCATGTTGTTTAAATTAACAATGTCACCTTCAAGTAGTGTTATATTGTTAAACTAAAGAGGGATGGAAGATTATGTGACCCTACGTTTCGTGTCTTGTACACAACGAGGGAGAATGATCTTGAAGAAATGTTTAAATTTTAGTCTAATTACTTAACCGTCACAAACTGTCCGACCTTGACAACTCTCAAGGCCGAAGAGACTATGACAGTCAAGCAATTAAATTGAAATTTCAACATTTCTTCAAGATCATATTCCCTCTTTGTGTACAAGATCATTATTCTTAAAGTATAATTTTAATTGTTATACTTAATTTCAAAGGTTATACTATAATTTTAATTATTATAATTCTTAAAGAGTTACTTTTATGCTTGTTATTACTTAATTTCAAATATTATTATAAATATTTAATTATCATACTTAAATTTCAATGGTTATACTATAATTTTAATTATTATAATTCTTAAAGAGTTACTTTTATGCTTGTTATTACTTAATTTCAAATATTATTATAAATATTTAATTATCATACTTAAATTTCAATGGTTATACTATAATTTTAATTATTATAATTCTTAAAGAGTTACTTTTATGCTTGTTATTACTTAATTTCAAATATTATTATCACAATTTTTCAAATCCATATCACAACATATTCACAATAACTCACAATATATTCACAAAATAACATGCCACATGTATTAACAAAGCCTAATGACAATATATTTCTAATAATAAACACGATATTTCAAATTTATATTACAACATATTATTATAACTCACAAACAATATAGAAACTATACCAACAATAATCACAATATGATAAAAAGTAAGCATAAAATAACATGCCACAAGTATTAACAAAACTTAAGGACAATATATTTGTAACAATGTAAACATATTCAAACGTCATTCACAAATAATAATTTAAATATTTCAAGTCTATATCACAATAACTCACAATATATTCACAAAATAACATGCCACATGTATTAACAAATTTCTAAACTTTAGTAAGCAATAAACATGTATTTACAAAGCCTAATGACAATATATTTCTAATAATAAACACAATATTTCAAATTTATATCACAACATATTTAAAATAACTAACAAACTATTTACAAACAATAATCACAATATGATAAAGAGTAAGCATCAAATCACAACAACATATTGATAAAGTTTAGAAATATACCTAGCACTCACAATATCCTCTTACAAATCAAAATCTTCAAACTTCCCAAAACAAGCAATCCTTCAAAAAAATACAACACTAACTTATTAGAAATATTCTATAACAAAAACACATTCTATAAATATCATAAAATTTAAATAAAGACAAGAAATAAAAATATTATCTTACCAAAACTCACCTCTCTCTCACGCCAAAACTCAACTCTCTCTAACTCAACTCTCTCTCACTCTAACTCTCTCTCTCTCTCTCTCTCTCTCTCTCTCTCTCTCTCTCTTTCTGTTGCGCGCACGGGAGAAGAAGAAATAATGCGCTTCCTCCCGTGCGCGTACTGATTAAGTTCTAAAATTATTAGTTTAAACGTTCGAACGTTTAATTTTTACGTCCGAACGTTATATTCTAAAATTATTCCCGCCCAGAACGTTTGGACGTTTACAATACACGTTCGAACGTACCCTTCTTATGATATAACATAAAATCTAGCGGGAAAGTTCCCGCACTTTCCTCATATATGTTCGAATGTATCACAATTTTTCGTTCGAACGTTCGTAGATTTATAGATAAACGTTCGAACATTTAACTTAAACGTCCGAACGTACATTTCATGAAAGTGTTACCATATTTGAGCGGGAAATCTCCCGCACTAATTTAACTAACGTTCGAACGTTGACAGATTTGATGTTCGAACGTATAGTATAAACGTCCGAACGTCTGAATAATCACACAGATACCTTAATCGAGCGGGAAAATTCCCGCCTCTTAGTTTAACGTTCGAACGTTAACTTGAAACGTTCGAACGTACGATTCCTACTATACTTAACTTATAGTATAATAACTATACTACATTTTATATATCTATAACTATATATTACATTGTATAGTATGATAGCATAATATAATTTAAATGATAAACTATACTATATATATAAATCAATAATATATATTAAATTGTTACTTATTAAATTCTTTATTATATACTAAGTTATAGTATAATAACTATACTACATTTTATATATCTATAACTATATACTACATTGTATAGTATGATAGCATAATATAATTTAAATGATAAACTATACCATATATATAAATCAATAATATATATTAAATTGTTACTTATTAAATTCTTTATTATATATTAACTTATAGTATAATAACTATACTACATTTTATATATCTATAACTATATACTACATTGTATAGTATGATAGCATAATATAATTTAAATGATAAACTATACCATATATATAAATCAATAATATATATTAAATTGTTACTTATTAAATTCTTTATTATATACTAACTTATAGTATAATAACAATACTACATTTTATATATCTATAACTATATACTACATTGTATAATATGATAGCATAATATAATTTAAATGATAAATTATACCATATATATAAATCAATAATATATATTAAATTGTTACTTATTAAATTCTTTATTATATACTAAGTTATAGTATAATAACTATACTACATTTTATATATCTATAACTATATACTACATTGTATAGTATGATAGCATAATATAATTTAAATGATAAACTATACCATATATATAAATCAATAATATATATTAAATTGTTACTTATTAAATTCTTTATTATATACTAACTTATAGTATAATAACTATACTACATTTTATATATCTATAACTATATACTACATTGTATAGTATGATAGCATAATATAATTTAAATGATAAACTATACCATATATATAAATCAATAATATATATTAAATTGTTACTTATTAAATTCTTTATTATATACTAAGTTATAGTATAATAACTATACTACATTTTATATATCTATAACTATATACTACATTGTATAGTATGATAGCATAATATAATTTAAATGATAAACTATACCATATATATAAATCAATAATATATATTAAATTGTTACTTATTAAATTCTTTATTATATACTAACTTATAGTATAATAACTATACTACATTTTATATATCTATAACTATATACTACATTGTATAGTATGATAGCATAATATAATTTAAATGATAAACTATACCATATATATAAATCAAAAATATATATTAAATTGTTACTTATTAATTCATCAATAAACACCATAAACTCATAAACTATTCACAAAATTCACAAACAATAATCACAATTATTTCAAGAGTAAGCATAAAATCACAACAACATGTATATATAAACATATTGCTAAACTTTATAAATATAACAAGCACTCACAAAAAAACCAATAATCTAATTGTCAATAATATTATATAACATCTTAATATATAACTTAAACATTTATAATATAATATATTATAGATAAAATTTTGGAAATTAAATTGAAAAACATTCGAACGTAATAATAAGTACGTTCGAACGTTCTGTGTATATAAGGCCAAAACCGAACGTCGAAACGACATTTCGGTGTCCGTTACATCGTCTTCTCCGTTATTTGCCACCACGCCTCCGTCACCGCCGCCGTCAACTCCGCCATAACCGTCACTAAAAGGTAGGCATTCATCTTTTATGCAAATAACATGTATTTTATTGAGATTTAGATTGAGATTTGGATTGAGTTTTGTTTAAAACCGGATAAATATTACCGGATGTTCAACTTCATTTTCCGGCCACCACGGCCAGTCATTGGCCGAATAGTCACCGTAGAAATGTTTCTTGAAGTGTATACTTCATTTACATGGTGACATTTCGGCATTTAGACTCTTGTAGAGAAATTTTCGAGATTTCAATAATGGCTGAGTCGACTCAGCCATTCTGCGTCGAAACGTTCGAACGTTTCATCGTGACATTTGAACGTACGATGTTTAAATTACAGAGCCGTTACGGCTTCCACGTTCGAACGTTAATCGTCTTACATTCGGACGTTAATATTATTATACGACATACGTTCGAACGTGAATATTTACTTTCGCACGTAAATCACATACGGTCGGACGTTTAATTATAACATCCGAACGTAGTGATTTTCTACATTATTCATGCTTCGACGTTCGGACGTTCATATTTACGTTCACACGTAAAACAAATACGTTCGAACTTAAATTCGAACGTATTTGTTTACTGCTTATGTTCGAACGTACATCTGTACATTCGAACGTATTTGTTTTACGTTTGAACGTAAATTTATTTACATTATTTTACGTGCGAACGTATAAATTAACGTCCGAACGTTTTTATCTTTAACGTTCGAACGTTAATGCAGAGCATCTTAAAATTAATACAAAAAAATGCATTATTGTAAATAATTTTTTTTTTCCTTTTCTATTTTCAGGATATGGCTCTTCCACTGCATACACGAAAACGAGGGAGGGAATGAGCCACGTCGGACACTGCCCGTATCGGAGCTCGTACTGTTATGGTAGAGAGAGAGGTCTTAATTAATGAGTTCGACGAACTCTGTTAGCAGCAGACGAACCTAAGAGATGTTTTCCACAGTAGAGGCTGGGGAAATATCTGCACATTGAGGGGGAAGGTATACCCCTCAATGGTTCAAGAATTCTATATGGGGATGTGTGACATGCCTCCAGATGCATCCTCTCACACCGTGACTGTACGCGGTGTTTCTATTGAGGTATCGGCAGATGTCATCGGCGAGCACCTCGGGATTCATCGAGGTGCTTAGACATTTACACACTCAACACCCCGTGAGGATGTAGGCACTTCTACATCATCTACTGGCTGGGGATGTGAGCCAGCATCAGCCAGAGATGCAGGCCAGTCAGAGGCTGAGGATACTGGCGTCGAGGCTCGGGATGATGACCGAGACGAGGATTTCTACATCCTCACCGGGAGGGATCGCATGCAGATCGAGTGGAAGAACGCCTTCAACCAAATCCATCTGCTGCATTTCTTCCGCATGTTGCACCTGATTGTTGCAACAAATGTCGATCCTGTGGCTCATAAAACCACATTTAGTCGGCTTCGGGCACAATTTTTGATACGAGTGGCACGTGGAGATCCTATAGATTTGCCACTGCACATTTTTTAGAGGATCCGTTACGAGGCGAGCATCGTCTCCACGGATAATCTCCCATATGGTGTCCTCATCAGCCGACTATTACTTGCACGGGGAGTGCCGACCCAGCCAGAGGAGCGGGTCAAAGATCAGATGAGCCCCCTCGACATGACCACGCATCGGCGTAGCATTGGACAGGCGAGGGGACGTCAGCCACCCCCTGTAGAGGATCTAGTTCCTCCGACGCAGCCTGAGCCAGGTCATGTCGGGAGTACTAGTCAGCATACGCCGAGTACATCTGCAGGAGATGTGCGGCCTGCTTGGGTTGATGCGGTCATATCACAGCTGACTGCGCATATTGATCATAAGATCGATCGATCGCTCGAGGCTATATCGGCGACTGTTGCCGAACTCACCCATCGTGTAACTATCCTCAATGACAAGGTTGATACCTTGACGGAGGAAGTACGGAGTTCGACTTTTGCAGATAACGTTATCATCTGACTGTTATTTACTACGTTCTATCATTTTTTGTATTTTATTTTTAATATTTGTAACGAAAAATATTATTGAATATTTTTATCGTTTTTTAATTTCAATTTTTAATCTTCTTTGATGTTATAATTTCCAACTTTAATATTAAATCACTGCATTTCAAATATATATAAATCAATAATATATATTTATATATTACAAAGTGTGTATATATAAATATATACAATTCAATTTTTTAGACTTATTCACAAATTATGCACAATAAAAATCACATAATTTTTAAATTAAAGTCATTTAATTTAAATTTACAATAAACGTTCGAATGCTATTACTTAACGTTCGAACATTGGTGCAAACATTTTACGTTCGAACGTAAAATTAATAACATTCGAACGGTTGCACCAAAACACTTTACGATCCAACGTAAACAGACATAACGTTCGAACGTATATGTGACGTTCGAACGCATATGTCTTATACGTTCGAATGTAAAAAAATCTCATTCTATTTTTAGTGACGGTTTCCAAAAACTGTCACAGAAAATACCTTTTAGTGACTGTCTAGGGACTGTCACAATTTCTCAACCGTCACTAAAAACCAATTGTGTTGTAGTGAACAGACCTCACACGCATTGCATTATTAAAATCATGTTCCACCAGTACTATTAATTTTACCCAACACTACTTCATCAATATTAATTGTATTCACGGTACGTATTAATTGGCCGATAGACATATATAGCAATTTAGTTTATTAGACAGGAATCGGGATTTATTTTATAAGTTCAGTACAACTGATCTATTTATAATATCGGATTAATCAACTTTCAATAATTTTTTTGAGATCATTGATCAGGAAATTATAAAGTACTATTTATTTCTGTTTCTGAAAAAATGAATATTAGCATCAATATTGCTAAAAATAAATAAATAAATCAGCCAAGTTTAAGAAAATGAATCGTGCACCCATGCAGTTCATGATATAGTGAAAATTGTGTGTGTGCATTGCTAATTGATAAATAACATCCAAATTAGCATAAAGAGATCGGGTGGGCTTGGGTACGTACGTTAAATTAAGCAGCTCACGGATGAAAAATATATGGAGTCAGTGCAAATATATGCATGTACGTAGGCCTAAATCATGCAATATTACAGAAAGCTCACCATAATTAAACCATAATTAGTTGAGTCTCACAAGCTGGCTCATACACTCACCCACATGAAATCATGATAAGCGTTTGTGTGCTGCATTAATTTGTATTTGGACTTCTAATTGGGTTTGATTATATAAATATTCTCATTTCCTTATTTTAAAAACTCATTTTTTTTCTATTATTCTTGTTTTCATGTAAATTTCTAATATTTAGCTTTTTTATTTAAAAAATATTCCTTTTTAGCGATCATATTTTAGAAAAAATATATATATTGTACTTTCCTAATTGGACAAAGTGGAGACAAGAAGAGAGGTGCTTGGGAGTGGAATGAATGACAAGGCTATTACAAATAATTTTAATGGAAGATTAATATGTTTCATACATATTTTTAAAGTTTTTATTTTATTATTCTTTGCTCAATATGGTAAACATATAAAACTGTATTTAAAAACTAAGGTTGGTGTCTATCAAAATTGGGTTTAATCCAAAAAATATTAATAAGACCATTTAAATAATTGAAAGAGATAACAACAACTATACGGTCTCCGACTCCTTAACTTTAAGGAAAACTCTTCTTGCAGTCGGATGGGGTAAGCACGGCGCAGTCGTCGTCTACGTGGAACAAATTAAATGGTTCGTTTCATTCAAAATAACAAACGGTGCGTTTTCATGAGGCTTATCTTCTCCCCTTCCTTCTCCGAATCGAACCTTCTCCACTTCGTGCTCTCCCTCCTCTCCAAGGCTTAACCTCCAGGTCATGTCAAAATTGAAAAAAAGAATGCACAGGAAAGGACAGACATGAAAGGCTTCTCAGATAAAATTCTTTCTTTGGTTACTTCAAGATGTCTCTACAAGAACTTGAAATCCGAAAGCTACCCTCCAATGCTCTTTGATGCTCTCTTCTATGAGGATGAGAGTTTTGAGGAAGAGAATTGTATTGAGGAAGACGGGAGCGAGAACACTGATAAGAAAATGAAAAAGCAGTTACTTTTCCGTTTCGTTTGGCATGCGATGATGATGAGCTTGTGTCCCTATTCTCTAAAGAAGGAGAAACCCATGTGTATCTGAGGAGTCTGATCTCAGATGAGCCTCTAAAGAAGGTTTGCTCGGTCGTTAATATAGTAGAATTTCAAGAAGCTACGTAACAAGAAAATTACGTCAAAGAACAACAAAGACCGATAAGATGCATGTGGTGGAACTGACCATTACTTACTTACTTTGATATGTTTGTAAAAGAGAGTGTACATAAACAGAATGTTTCTACTTTGGAAAGTTTTGAAAATTACAATGCTGCAGGTGGGACCAATGTTTTGAATACCGTACCGGACGTCGTACCGGTCAAGGCACTAGAACGAAATATTTCGGTACCGGTACCGTTTCGGGATAGCGTTTCGGGATAATGTTTCGGGATAGTCGATATATAAATAAATTATATTCCAAAATATATATAAAAATTATATTCCAAAATAATAGTCTATATATAAATAAATTATATATAAATACTTATATATAAAAATTATAAATAGTCTAGTCTGAATTAGGGATTAAAAAATAAGTTTGTAGTTTGAAAAAATGAAAAAAAAAAACACACACAGAGGCCGAAATATCGGTCGGTACTGGCCGGTATTTTAGCCGGTACGGAACAGATATAGTACATGTACCGGCCGGACGGCCGAAACGAAAAATTTCTAAAATTCCTAAATAAATGTTGCTAATTAATTATTATGCGTTATTTATACAGTGAGTTGATATGAATTCAATTTACTTACGCAACCTTATAAATTCCTAACATTTTCCCAATTAAGTAAGATATGGATGGTTCGTAGAAAACAAGCTCATTAATACTGGTGCTGATTTTTCTAGTCATTGGCATCTTCTTCACGCCCACGACCTTATAAATTCCTGTTAAGTCAAATGCACGAGTACTTGACCGTTAACCTCATCACTTTTATTCAAACTTTTATATATGGTTAGTAGAAAACATGCTCAATACTGTTGCTGATGATCTTCTTCACGCCCACAAACTGCCAAGTCAATGCACGACTTGGAAATTAAGCACCTTTACGTATAGACGTTGATATATGAACGTCCCATAGATAGTGGCCTGCGTCGACCACTATAATTAATATATTGTCACCCGATACGGCCTGGCTGAAAGCTCCTTGACATTAATATGACAGCGCTATTCCAACAGACCTCACACGCATTGCATTATTAAAATCAACTTTCAATAATTTTTTTGAGATCATTGATCAGGAAATTATAAAGTACAGTTTATTTCTGTTTCTGAAAAAATGAATATTAGCATCAATATTGCTAAAAATATATAAATAAATCAGCCAAGTTTAAGAAAATGAATCGTGCACCCATGCAGCTCATGATATAGTGAAAATTGTATGTGTCCATTGCTAATTGATAAATAACATACAAATTAGCATAAAGAGATAGGGTGGGCCTGGGTACGTACGTTAAATTAAGCAGCTCACGGATGAAAAATATATGGAGTCAGTGCAAATATATGCATGTACGTAGGCCTAAATCATGCAATATTACAGAAAGCTCACCATAATTAAACCATAATTAGGAGAGTCTCTCAAGGTTCATAACACTCACCCACAAGAAATCATGATAAGCGTTTGTGTGCGGCATTTGTATTTGGACTTCTAATTGGGTTTGACTATATCATTTGAAAGCCTTGAGGAAAATAGTTTGATTATATTATTCTCACTTCCTTCTTTTAAAATATCATTTTTTTTTTCTTTTACTATTATTCTTGTTTTCAAATTTCTAATATTTATTTATTTTTTTTTTTAAATCCCTTTTTAGCAGTTATATTTTAATATATATATATTCACTACAACAGAATATGTCTTTTGTGACAGAGGAAACTGTTACAAAAAAATGGCAAACCGTCACTAAACATATTTGGTAACGGTTTAAAACCGTCACCATGACCCTCACCTAAAGTGCGTCACAGAAAATATTTAGTGACGGTTTACTATTCAACCGTCACAAAAAATATTTTTAGTGACGATTGGAAGTGTTCCGTTCGGTACATGTGGCGCCCCCGACCCCCATGTAAGGAAACACAGGAATCGAGACGCCAGGATGATGACAACACGGTCACGCATCCCAACGAAAGTGCCGAGTGTGTGTACATGCAATAGTGTATAATAAAAACGTAGCGGATAATTAAGTCTATTGAGTACCAGAATTTAAAATACAATTTAAATATCAGAAGAGGTTTAAAAAAAAGCAATTATACAGTCATTCCAAAACAAAGTTTAACACATATCCCAAAATACAAATGAGTGATCTCAAATCACTCCTGGGGCGGAGCCGACTCCTCAGGCTCACCCTCATCTTCATCTGCATCAAAATTTGCGTTACCACAAAATAGTACCGCAGTAAGTATAACCCAAATAACCATGTAATAAAAATGCATTAATGCAACCAACATGCATGCATATGAAGAAATATGCATTTTCCTCAAAACATCATTTTTCCCAAAAATGATTATTTTCCAACACACTCCAAAATCCCAGTTGGCCCAAAATATCCATAAATATTTTCCCAGAAAATGGTTTACACAAAATCTAACACACACTATTTTCCCAAAAAATAGTTCATTAATCCATTATTACCATATGCACCATGGCCTCCCCTAGAGACCATCCGCACGTCCTGGCTTCATAGCGATGTTCAGTTCCGCGCCCAGCGCGTACGTGGCCAGACATCCTCTGGTCCCCACCAGCAAAAGGACCACGAAGTCGGCACGTCTCTCTCGTCCAATCCCATTGTCACCCGGCGACAATCCAGGGGACGTTACTCAGTATATTCCACTCCCGAGTAACCAGAGGAGCTCCACCGAGATAATGCCCCATCTCGGCATGGGGTCATGAGACACACACACCCAAAATCCATTCTCACATGAAAACCCAGTTTTCATAAACACATGAACATGAATGCAATACATGAAAACCCAGTTTCCTTTACAAACATGATCATGCGTGCAAAATGCAATGTACATGAACACAATATCCAAACCAACAATTACCAATCCAATCAAATCCAACCAAACAACTCCAATCACCAATCCATCCGACCCCCGAACTCCTCGGACTCAGTCCGGCATGTTCAACCAAAAACAGTGAAATGTGTTAGTGCAAAAATACATTTAAATCACGAAAGTTCTTTGGAGAAATACTTACAGCGCTATATAGCAATTTCCGATGGATCACGAAGCTGCAAGAAGTGACGTCTGAGCAACGTAACAGTGCAAAATACACTGTGGCCGTGGGTCACAAATACCCACTTTCAAACAGAGACAAATGAAGACCCAAGATTGATAGGGTAGGGTCTAGGGAGGTCGGTGAAGCTAGTGGTGGTGAAGGTTGGCCGTGGGTGGCGGCGCAATAGGCGGTAGAATACCAAAATACCCAAATCGGAAATGTTTATGAATGTGCTTCACCGGTGACGGATCGGAGGTGGGGTTGGGTCCAATGGGTTGCCAAGAGGTCGATGATGATGTGGTGAGAAGATGGTGGCCAATGGTGGTGCGACGGCGGCGCAGCGGCGGAAAGAGTGCCGTGGCTTCAATGGGCTCGTGGTGGTTAACGGCGGCGCGAATGGAGCTGAGGTTGGTGGGGTAAGGTCGCCGGCGGGTGGGGGAGCTACTGGGCTAGGTGGTGCAGGTCACGGCGGCGCGACGGCGGTGGGTTAAGGGTGAGCGACGGAACGCACGGGAGAGAGAGAGGGAAGCCGTTCGCGCGGGGAGAAGGAGAAATAAGGAGGAAAAAGAAAAGAAAGAGAAAAGAAAATGAGGAAAAGAAAAATAGAGGGAAAAGAAATGAGATTCAATCCTCATAACTTGGGTCCCAAAAATGATCCAACGGAAACGATTTCAAAACCATAAGTTAAATAAAATAATTTAAACGTAATGGTAAAGTCAAATTGAAATAATTTAATCTCGCAGTAATTAATTAAATATTAAAAGTAATTTAAATGTATAACAATAAATAAATATTAAGAAAGCACATAAAAATAATTTTCACCAAATTAAAATCATAGAAATAAACTCACTAAAAATCCAACCAATTTTAAAATAAGAGGATAAATTTTTTGAATAAATAAACATAATCCTTCAGTAAAAATACACTAAAATATGGGGTGTTACAGTACAACGTTCGAACGTTTCTTTTTTTGTGACGGTTATGAACGTTTCTTCTGGATCATCACGTTTCTAACAAAGCGACAATATTAGCAATTTTAAAAAGATAATGTTAGTACTTATCAGAAAGAATATCAGGAAAATAAATGAATTCTATAATTTTTTAATTACCATTTTTTCAGCAAGACGGTGGAATGACCTTGAACCGGCACGATAGTGGACAGTCAGTGCAGATATATTTTGTGCATTTGTAGAACTCAAGTGCTACAAAATATATTAAAAATGTTAATTGTAATATGTATACATATAATATATAGAACGAATATGAATGTAAATAATTAAAATATATAAATGTAAAATACCTGATAATCTGGAGATGCGAAAAGATCACAACATTTTCTCCAATCATCTAACTTCATCTGCTGAAAAGGAGACTGCGCAGCCTCTTCCAACGTCTCAAACTTCTTGAAGTGGTCATGACATCGTCTTTTGTGACGTCGGAATAGTGTAGCCATCAACTCATTCATGGTTCTCAAATCCTCGCTACGGCCAAAGTCGAGGTCGAATTCATCCTAACAAGGGAATCAGGTCAAAAATATAATATATTAATCTAGGTGAAAAAAATGTACTGAAAAGTAAACTCACCAGCACACGACTTCGAATGTGCTCTATAATCTCATTCGGAACATCTCGCCATGAGCGCACATAAAATGGAGCATAAGCTCGAACTACTGTGCCAATATAGGAGGAAAGCGCTGCTGCACTATCATCCCTCCAGTAGAATTATCAGGAATTGTGATCTTCAATTTATCGTGCCTTCTATTTTTTTCAAGAGAAATTCCACGTGTATAGCTACGACCACAACGTGCAGATGCATCAACTACATGATAATAGATATACTATAATTATAATTATATAGTTATTGAGAAAAAAGTATTAACTATATATATAATTATCAACGACAATATTTCCTTACTGGTAGGTGTCGACTGGTTGTTATTCTCTTCTGTGTTAGCTTGATCTTCAGGAACGGATTGCACGAGTGGGGAGTCCTCAATGGATTCAGGACTTGGACTTGGCGAAGGCACATTTCTTTGTTGTCGTTTTGGCTGCATTCTTGAAAATAATTAATTATATCAAAGAAAATTAATTAGAAGAAATTATGAAAATTGAAGATATTTTATAGTCACCTAGCTATATGAATAAAATATTTAGTACTTTTATCGTTCAGATGAATTGTTCATGCCTGTTTCAGAATCTCCATCAATAACATCTTCATTATCATCATGCACCTCTTCTTCATCATCTTTATTCACCTCCTACTCGGATTCTGATTCGTCTTCATCTTCTGACTCATCTTCTTCTTCTTCCACCTTACTTACTTGAATTGAATGATCATTTAATACAGACGGGTCGAGATGGACGGGTGAGACATCATCTTTACACAAGGGGAGCAACTCGAGTGCACCGAGGTCAACAAACAAGTTAATACCCTCTCCATCTTCCTAGTATGCCTCAACAATCGGAGTGTCATCTTCATCTCCACTATTCTCGTAATCTGCACTCGTTCCTGCTTCATATATATTTCGAGGAACAAATTTTTGTACGACTCGCCAAGTTATCTCTCTACTATCTTCATCAGCACTTTTCATTGGATCAATCAAGTAATAGACTTGGGTAGCTTGACAAGCCAATACGAATGGATCATCTTCGTACCATTTAGATGCAGTATTGACACTCGTAAAATGATTATCCCTATGTATCGAAACCCGACCACCGCCTAGATCCCACCAATCACATTTAAAAATATATGTTACAGACCCACCCAGATATTTCAATTCGATAATATCACGTATGACACCATAATAGTCAATATCATCTGTTCCATGACTCCCCTCGATCAACACACCACAGTTTTGAGTCTTTCTATTACGTTCACGGTCCAAAGTATGGAATCTATAACCTCGAACCGTGCATGCAGTATATTGAAGTGCTCTATTTGAGGGACCACGGGCCAATGCATACAATTCAAAAGAAATTGATCAGGGATCACGAGCACGTTGTTCTAAAATCTAACAATTGAAATAGTATATATTTGTTATTTCATTATCCAGAGTTAAAAAATTTCATAATATAACATATATATAATTTTAGTTCATACACGTTCTTCAAACCATCAGGGAAATTCTTCCTCGTGTCTTGCCTCTATATTTTCTACGCCTTCCGTCCTAAGTTTGTCCATGTGCTCACTGTTATAACATGTTGCAAAAGAAGTATATTTTGAGCACAACAATTATAATTAATTTAAAGAAAACTATAATTATTCAAAGCAATGAAATAACATACCTAAGATAATCATCAATCTCTCGGCAGTTATTTAACACATACCACCGAACTTTACCCAACTCTCCATCAATTAAATCGTAACCTGTTTGTGCACCCAAGGGTCATACATTCTGGAAAAACACTGATAGCTCATGAGGAGGTGGAGTAGCAAGATCAGCATAATACTTTAAATGAGAACATAAATGTATATAATATATAAACTATACCATATATATAAATCAATAATATATATTAAATTGTTACTTATTAAATTATTTATTATATACTAACTTATAATATAATATATATACTACATTTTATATATCTATAACTATATACTACATTGTATAGTATGATCAGCATAATACTTTAAATGAGAACATAAATGTATATAATATATAAACTATACCATATATATAAATCAATAATATATATTAAATTGTTACTTATTAATTCATCAATAAACACCATAAACTATTCACAAAATTCACAAACAATAATCACAATTATTTCAAGAGTAAGCATAAAATCACAACAACATGTATAAACATATTGCTAAACTTTAGAAATATAACAAGCACTCACAAAAAAATCAATTAATCTAATTGTCAATAATCTTATATAACATCCTAATATATAACATAAACATTTATAATATAATTTATTATAGATAAAATTTTGGAAATTAAATTGACAAACGTTCGAACGTAATAATAATTACGTTCGAACGTTCTGTGTATATAAGGCCAAAACTGAACGTCGAAACGACATTTCCAAAACGTATCCATCGTCTACTCTGTTGCACGCCGCCACGCCTCCGTCACCGCCGCCATCAACTCCGCCACAACCGTCACTAAAAGGTAGGCATTCATCTTTTATTCAAATAACATGTATTTTATTGTGATTTGGATTGAGTTTTGTTTAAAACCGGATAAGTAGTGGCCGGATTTTCAATTTCATTTTTCGGCCACCACGGCCAGCCATTGGCCGAATAGTTACCGTAGAAATGTTTCTTGAAGTGTATACTTCATTTCTACGATAACATTTCGGCATTTAGAACCTTGTAGAGAAATTTTCAAGATTTCAATAATGGCTGAGTCGACTCAACCATTCTGCATCGAAACGTTCGAACGTTTCACCAAGACATTCGAACGTACGGCGTTTAAATTACAGAGCCGTTACGGCTCATACGTTCGAACGTTCATTGTCTTACATTCGGACGTCATATTCATCAATTTTCGGTCTAAACGTTTAATGTATACGTCAGGACGTACTACTTTTTAAATATTATTAAACGACATACGTTCGAACGTGAATATTTTACTTTCGCACGTAAATCATATACGGTCGGACGTTTAATTATAACATCCGAACGTAGTGATTTTCTACGTTATTCATGCTTCGACGTTCGGACGTTCGTATTTACGTTCACACGTAAAATAAATACGTTCAAACGTATAACATAAACGTCCGAACGTACGTCAACCAATATTTATTTACTACTTATGTTCGAACGTATATGTTTTACATTCGAACGTATTTGTTTTACGTTCGAACGTAAATTTATTTACCTTATTTTATGTGCGAACGTATAAATAAACGTCCGAGCGTTTTATCTTTAACGTTTGAACGTTAAAGATAAAATATCCGAACGTTAATGCAGAGCAGCTTAAAATTAATATAAAAAAATGCATTAATGTAAATAATTTTTTTTCCTTTTCTATTTTCAGAATATGGCTCTTCCACTGCATACTAGGAAACGAGGGAGGGAAGGAGCCACGTCGGACACTGCCCGTATCGGAGCTCGTACTGTTATGGTAGAGCGAGAGGTCCTGATTAATGAGTTCAACGAACTTTGTTGGCAGCAGATGAACCTGAGAGATGTTTTCCTTAGTAGAGACTGAGAAATATCTGCACATTGAGGGGGAAGGTATACCCCTCAATGGTTCAAGAATTCTATATGGGGATGTGTGACATGCCTCAGGATGCATCTTCTCACACCGTGACTGTACGCGGTGTTTCCATTGAGGTATCACTAGATGTCATCGGCGAGCACCTCGGGCTTCGTCGAGGAGTTGAGACATTTGCACACTCAACACCCCGTGAGGATGTAGGCACTTCTACATCATCTACTGGCCGTCCATTTGAGCCAGCATCAGCCAGAGATGCAGGCCAGTCAGAGGCTGAGGATACTGGCGTCGAGGCTCGGATGATGACCGATACGAAGATTTCTACATCCTCACCAGGAGGGACCGCATGCAGATCGAGCGGAAGAACGCCTTCAACCAGAACCATCTGCTGCATTTCTTCCGCATGTTGCACCTTATTGTTGCAACAAATGTCGATCCCGTGGCTCATAAAACCACATTTAGTCGACTTCGGGCACAATTTTTTATACGAGTGGCACGTGGAGATCCTATAGATTTGCCACTACACATCTTTGAGAGGATCCGTTACGAGGCGAGCATCATCTCCACGAATAATCTCTCATATGGTGTCCTAATCAGCCGACTATTACTTGCACAGGGAGTGCTGACCCAACCAGAGGAGCGGGTTAAAGATCAGATGAGCCCCCTCGACATGACCACGCATCGACGTAGCATTGGACATGTGAGGGGACGTCAGCCACCCCTGTAGAGGATCTAGTTCCTTCGACGCAGCCTGAGCCAGGTCATGTCGGGAGTAGTAGTCAGCATACGCCGAGTACATCTGCAGGAGATGTGCGGCCTGCTTGGGTTGATGCGGTCATCTCACAGATGACTACGCATATCGATCATAAGATCGATCGATCGCTCGAGGCTATATCGGCGTCTGTTGCCGAACTCACCCATCGTGTAACTATCATCAACAACAAGGTTGATACCTTAACTGAGGAGATACGGAGTTCGACTTTTGCGGATAACGTTATCATCTGACTGTTGTTTACTGCATTCTATCAAATTTTGTATTTTATTTTTAATATTTGTAACGAAAAATATTATTGAATATTTCTATCGTTTTTTAATTTCAATTTTTAATCTTCTTTGATGTTATATTTTCCAACTTTAATACTAAATCACTGCATTTCAAATATATATAAATCAATAATATATATTTATATATTACAAATTGTGTATATATAAATATATACAATTCAATTTTTTAGATTTGTTCACAAATTATGCACAATAAAAACCACATGATTTTTAAATTAAAGTCATTTAATTTAAATTTACAATGAACGTTCGAATGTTATTACTTAACGTTCGAGCATTGGTGCAAACATTTTACGTTCGAACGTTAATTAATAACATTCGAATAGTTGCGCCAAAATATTTTACATTCAAACGTAAACAGACATAACGTTCGAACGTATATGTGACGTTCGAACGCATATTTCTCATACGTTGGAACGTAAAAAAATCTCATTCTATCTTTAGTGACGGTTTCCAGAAATTGTCACAGAAAATGCATTTTAGTGACGGTCTAGGGACTGTCATAATTTCTCAACCGTCACTAAAAAATAATTGTGTTGTAGTGATTGTGCTTTCCTAATTGGACAAAGTGGAGACAAGAAGAGAGGTGCAGCTTGGGAGTGGACTGAAAGACAAGACTATTACAAATAATTTTAATGGAAGATTAATATGTTTCATACATATTTTTAAAGTTTTTATTTTATTATTCTTTGCTCAATATGGTAAACATATAAAATTGTATTTAAAAACTAAGGTTGGCGTCTATCAAAATTGGGTTTAATCCAAAAAATATTAATAAGTCCATTTAAATAATTGAAAGATATAACAACAACTTTATGGTCTCCGGCCCCTTAACTTTAATACCCTCAAGGAACTAAACCCATCAATGCTTTTCTATAAAGAGTAGTGAAGCCCATTATTGGGGGTTAGGCTTTGAGAGTGAGAGGGAAGCAACATGTTTTGAGGTTTTCCACGCTCTTTTGGTGGTCTTAGGCTAGTGATGTGACATTAGCAACTGCTAAGGTACGATCATGATCATAACTCATCTCTCCAGCTAGTCCAAATTAAAATCTCAAAAAAATAATTTGCATATAAATATCTTGAAAAAGAAAAGGATAAGGTTTTAGTTTATTCAATTTTACAGGATATGTACAAAAAGCTCTCTATCTTTTCGAAATTGACACTTATAGAAAGGATTTATTTTGCCAAATATAAATATATGTGTGTACGAGTTAGATATATATATATATATATTTCTTTAAAATAATTCTTCATACAATTATAAAGTATGTAAATATCGCATAATCAATTTGAAAAAGTGTGGGATGTACTATTAACAAATTAATTTTTTTCATATGAATCTCATGTTTTATTCATTTTTTTAAAAGCGATTACACGATGGTTGTATAAATTATTGTTGCAAATATATTTTCTCATTTCCCAATATATTTGTACGGTTTGAAGGATTAAATTTTGTAATTAAAAGTAAACAAAACTAGAATTAGAACTAAACTTAAAAATTGAATTATTTGAGTACCATGGCAAAATAGATCTTAACTGAAAACTTAAATTCCTATATCAAAGCCTTTTAAGATCTCTGTGTTGACCAACTATCTTCAATTCCAAATATCAAGATCCACTGGTCAAGATGGGAAACCTTATGTGCAAAAAAATCTTGTGGGGACTTGGGATTTAGAGATGTACACAGTTTTAATATAGCCCTTTTAACAAAACTAGGTCCAAGGCCTTCGTATTTAGGGAGAAGTCTTTTTCAATCTATTCCTCTAGTTGAGGAATGCCTCATGTGGAAAATTGGTGATGGTACCCTGGTCAGAATTTGGAAGGACAAATGGTTGAATAGAGCCTTTACATGCTATCAACAAGGAACATAATTGATAAAATCTAAGATGAGGTGTTAATCTATGTTGGGCCTTTAAGATCTTATGAAATTTATTCTCAAGCTATTTTGACCAATTAAACATTGGGGTTCAAGATAATTATGAAATATTAAATTGTAGGTCTTTAAGTTTCTTTCCAGAGCCACCAAGATAAACTTCATGCTATCCAAAGTTGTTATTAAATTTTTAAAAATTCTATGTGCAGTCACTTTTGCGTACTTTTTATGCACTCCACTAATTTAATTGGCTTATCACTTTTTTTAAATATAAAATAACTGATCTGGCCAATCACATTTGCGGAATGCACAAAAAATACGTAAAAGTAACTGTATGTAGCAGAACTCTATTATTTTACTTCGACTAAGTTGATTTCACAAAGTCTAGTAAACTTGTCATCTTTATAATTTTTGTTCCAATTTCGACTTAAACTTTACGGAACACATTTACAACTCAATGAACTAAGTTGTGTATACCAATACATTATTTTTACATTAGTATATGTGACATGTTGTATATTATATTATAGTTTTTTTTTATATATATAACAACAAAGTAAGAATAGTACTCCAGGTTTAGCATGTTTGAAGTTATTGAGATAAATCTATCATTATCTCAGAGTTTTGTTTAAACTCATATCATGATCTTAATAATGCAGAAAACAGAAAATAAAATTCATGACTATGGACTGAACTTTGAGAGACACAGAGAGATCACTCACGTATGCAGGTTCCAATATTATTCAGATGCATAGGCTTTCTTGAAAAAAGAAGACAGACACCTGGGAAATAAACAAGTTTAGAGCGGCATGATTGAAGCTTTTAAAACCTATTGTGTTACAGGGTGTCACTTATTATAAAATTCCTTTGGATATGAAACAGAGGTCTAGTTGCCACAAGTAGCTGTTAGGCTTTTCTTTAGGTGTAAAGAGCTCTTAAGCTTTTCATAAGCAAGGAAATGGTTATTTTTCTTATTACAAAAGTTTCGTGATTTCCACACTTATGATAGTGCTAATCTTTTAGAGCAAGGGCGAGGCCAACCATTCAAACTCTCCCCAGAAAATTATCAAAGAAAGCAGCTTTATGCAACAGCCCAACGAATGTAAAGTATAAGCTTGTAAACCACTTTATTATTACATTAGGACTGGGCATTTAAGCCTAGACGAGATTCTCTCTAGTTTCAACATTTAGGTTGTGGAATATGTGTGTTGTCCTAATTTTTACCACAATATGGCATACTCCATCGTCAGGAAATATTTCGGGTCTGTTTACACAGTCGCCAATACAGGCAGCACTGATTGATGATCATGTTTGATTAAGAACTTCACCACGGCCACTTTCCTCTCTAGGGAACCTTTTTCCAAGTCGGTTTTGTCAAAAATGGAGTTGGGAGAGAGAATGGAGAAACTGCCAACAGATCAGGAGAAAGAAATGGAAGAAAGGAATATCGGATGATATCATTCACTCGACTTAGTAGACTAGTACAACTATTTAGACAGGTGTTAGAGCTGTAGCAGCTCTTCGCAAACAAACTGACAAACTAACAGTAACAACATCAATCAACAATTGATAACAGTCTCTAACGATATTAATATAGAGTTGATTGGCAACGAACATCAGGACGCCACCACTGGGAAATTGTATGAGCCTTAAGAAAATCTGAACAAGAAGAATTATCAGCAGCTCTTTTGTTTGGGTGACTCTCATTAACAATTAGATGTGCCGAAGGAAGGAGATGCGTTGCATCTTTTAAATCTGTCCGAAATACAACATGACTGACTAGATTCCTCATACTGTTATTTTCTGCTAGTGTCATGGTTTTTCCGGCTCCAACTTTGCGTTTGAAGTGGGCAATATATGCTGCACAAAAAATATCAGCTGGGTTCACAAACAGGTGAGGAGTCCAGCTGGATAACAAAGCAACATGGTCCTCCATTCGAGGCTTACTAGGTTCTGCAGCAAAGGAAATGAGGACTTTCTTGACCATACGGTGTACACTGCGGATTCGTTTCTTCACTTTCTCGTCCTCTACCAGCTCTATGGGGATAGATAGGAATGGAGGATTAAAAAGATAAGCTTTAGGAAACCATTCCATCTTGTGAATCATCTTCTTTCCAACAAGCAATGCTATAGCAGACCCCAAAGAATGTCCAGCCAACCATACATTTTGAGTTCCATTCGCCTCAACAAAACGCTCAACATAATTCAGGGCAAGTTTAAAGCGATTGCTCTCTTCAAGTTTGTTAAGGAAGCATTTGAAGTTTGACTTGATGTCCTCCATCAGTGTCTCTGGCGTGAGGAGTGTGCCCCGAAAGGCAATAACATATTCTGGGACGTCTGAATCAGTTGATGCGTATTTGCTATTGTATTTATAAATAGCACCGAATATGCACTTGTCATGATCTATGAGAGGTTCATCTAGGTGGAAATTGAAGGAAGTCCACCAAGGTTCAGCATTATCTTCTCGATAACTGCCAGGGTTCATCCTCTGGCGGTCCCTTTCTAAGGAGTATACTCCTTGAACTAAGCTGGCAACGACGGATCTCTGGTGATCTGTATTTTTCCTGTAACAAGATTAAAACTAGGCATGTTCATTTGAATTCTCCAGTAGTATTTTAAAATCTAGGTGATGCTAATCCTGTGGAAACAGCTGCTAAAGGTTTGCTCGGTCGTTAATATTGTAGAATTTCAAGAAGCTACGTATCAACTTGTTGAAACAAGAAAATTACGTCAAAGAACAACAAAGACTGATAAGATGCATGTGGTGGAACTGACCATTACTTACTTACTTTGATATGTTTGTAAAAGAGAGTGTACCTAAACAGCATGTTTCTACTGTGGAAAGTTTTGAAAATTACAACGCTGTAGGTGGGACTGACAAGCCTTCAATTGTATGTCGGTCTCCTCCTCCCTTTGGGAAGCTGAAATTCAATATTAATTGAGCTTAGAAAGTTAATCCAAGCCCTCCTAGATGTGGGGGAGCACTTGGAGACCAACTTATCTTCATATTTAGCTTTTCTTGTTATCCTCGGAATGGTTTGAGATTTTTGTAACCCCAAATTCTTATTTTTTTATATTAAAAAAAATAATCAATAAGATTAGAGTTCCGTTTATTTTTATTAAAAAAATATATAAATAAATGATATGTTTTCTTCGTAATTTCATAATAATTATGACTCATACTTTAACCAATTCATACAATTAATCATTGCGATAAGGATAACCTTGAATCAATCGACTCTAAAAAGATAAAAGGTACTCAAAACTAAAAAAGAAAAGGAAAAAAAAAAAGAAAAAAGAAAAAAGAATAGGAAAAAAGAAAAAAAGAAAAAGAGCAATTTAGTGGCAAATTCAGTTATCATCAGTTTTCTTTGAGGATATGGTCTTACCAGTCCATAGCTGTGAGATGTTTAGGTCCTGTCTCGTGGAAATTTTCATTCTGAGGGTTCATTGTTCCCAACGTCCCTCAACTTCCTCTCTTTCTGATATCCTCTGAAATAATCTGCCTTGCCGGAAAATCAAAAGATGGATGTTCAACGTAATTTAATAAGGAAAATGATACTATATAGTTTGAGTTTGTTCTTGTAATTTGATCTTTTATATATTTATTTTTTAAAATTTATTTTAATAGTTAAGAAAATAATTGTTATTGAATTAATATTTTTTTAAAAAAATAATTAAAAATATTTGAAAAAATACATATATAAATACACTAGAGAACACGGCCAAGTGGCCAACCATACACACTTTACTTGACGGCATATTAGCACCGTCCGTTTGATAAATATGATTGAGAAACTGGATAAAAATATATAAGCATTAATTAAGCAAGTACAAACCACTAGACTCTAATATAAATCAATATCCTATTCAACCTTGTGATTATTATTTCTCAAAGGAAAAATCTATATTGATGCTCAATAAATTATAGCGTAGAACTCATTTGTTTATGCATATGTAACTCTGCTACTTAAAACCCTATTCCTCTTTTGGATTTGTCGAGTTATTTTTTTTTTTAAGAGAAATGTTATAATTACGAAGAGATTTTATAAAAATAAACTTATAAATTAACGTAACTTCATATGATATATTAGATCTATTTTATAGTAAAAATAATTTAATAATCTAACGTATTATATAAAATTTCTTCAATTTGAAAATTTACTTTTATGAAATTCTTACTAAGTTATTTTTCTTTACATCAATAGCCAAGAATGGCCCGAAAATAACGGGTAGAAGGAGGTGGCAATGAATATTTTCTCGTTACAGCCTCATAGACGATTAATGTGTAGCTGAAATTCAAGAAAAAATATTTTCCAAGCCAGACCAGTACTGCATGTAACAAAGAGAAGTTGAGTAAACTCTTTAAAAAGGTATATAGCAAGAAAACTCTTTTTTGAGAGGTGAACATTTTTGTGTTTCACTAATAGGATCTGTCTCGTTTGTTTTTACTGACAAGATGAAACGAGATAAGTTAAAATTAAAATTAAAAGTTGAATAAAATATTATTAAAATATATTTTTTCAATATTATTTTTTTTAGAGTTTGAAAAAGTTAAATTATTTATTTTATTTTGTTTTAGAATTTGAAAAAATCAAATTGTTTATTTTATTTTGTGTAAAAATTTGAAAAAATTGTAATAATATGATCATGAGATGAGAAGAGTTGTGAAAACAAATGAGGCAGAATTTTTGTTTCAACTCTAAGACTTAGAACGAAAGAGATAGATCCATAAAGTGAGTCTTACATTATTATGGAGCATATAATATTGTCTAATAAGAAGTTCATTTAAACAGTCATATATGTGGCACCCGAGAAATTCATTTAAACAACTATAAAATCCGAACAAAAATTCTAGAGAAACTAGATCCCAAAAATACTATCAAGAGAAGGGAATTGCATTCTATAGATTATATGTGAAAGAAGAGAACCATTTCACGACAAAAATGCACAGCATGCATATAGGAGAATAATCAGAATTACTTATAACTTACTCGATACCAAGTATAAATATATCAGTAAGATCGAAAAAAATCATACAAATAAACTCGAGGGAGCAACAGGAATTAGTCAAGTCGGGCAGCAAAGCACTGAGTGACAAAAATTACCCAAGTTATTGGATGTTTGGAATTAGCAGAAGAAAAGGATGAAGATGAAGATAACACGAGTAATGGCGAATAGTCTTCTTCTTATAAATAGGTAAAAAACCATCAACGTGGTACACAACTCCGAGATGAAAAAGAAATTGCAAGTTGTTAGTTGACTGACCTCGTCATTGGTATATACTCCAATTAAGTTTAGAATTATACCATGAAAAATAGATTAACAAATTGTTAGTTACTTGACAGCTTATTAAGAAATATTAATTACCAATTTTTTACTAAAATTTGTTGACCAGCTAAAAAATAAAATTCATCGATCATAAAATAAAGATACGCGTATTGAAGACCAACTATTACTAGACTCCAAGCCTACTGACTCAAGACTAGTTGAAACAGTCTCTATTACGTAAGAGTAGGATATGGTGATCTTGTAAATCAAGTATTTAAATTTTAAATGTTATAGTCATCTTGTGTAAATCAAGTATTTAAATTTTGAATACTTGATAAATAGTCTAACAACAGCAGTGAGTTAGTTGTTCTATTTTTACCAGTGATGTATATAAACTCATCTGTGTATACGTTCAAAGCAGTGGAAATACACTTTAGTACAATAATATTCTCTCTCATTTTTCTACATGGTATCAGATTTAGGGTGCGTTTGGATAGTGAGAATACTTGAAAAGTGTTGAGAATGTTTGTGAATAGTTATGAGTAGAGATTGAAGTGAGTTTGTGGGTCTCATTGAGAGTATTTTGAGTTGTTTGGATTTGTGAAGTATGTTGAGTTGTTGAATTTTGGATAGGTAATTGAAAACTGTGTGGGTCCCATAAATATTATAGTGATTTTATTTTTAGTAATAAATATTATAGTGATTTTTTAATATTAATAAATATTGTAGTGATTTTATTTGATTTATATATATAATAATAATAAATATTACAATGATTTTATTTTTATTTATATATAATAGAGATAAATATTATAATAATTTTATTTTCATATATGTAATAGTGATAAATATTATAATAATGTTATTTTTTATTTATATATTATAGTGATTTTATTTTTTATTTATATATTATTGTCAAATTATTGCTTATTTATATAATGGTTGGAGAAATATCAAAACAATAAACTATTTGTATGGTGGCATGAATTATAGGATGTACCCAGAAAACAACAAATGCGAGCAATAGATTCCCTTTGAGATACCCCCAAAAAGAATTACCCAGAAAACAACAAAGAGGCGAGTGAGGTATTCAAGATTAAACATATCAAAATTTTTTGAATGGACGACCGGGGCAATGACGTATTCCAAATTATTATGTATTTCGTAATTTGTTTTGTATCATAGGAAATTATTTATATAAAAATTTATAAAAAAATCAATCTTTGACTATATATTATGATATGGTTCGAGTGCTTTATTTCAAAATTTTTGTTTCACTCCGAAACTTTTTTAATTTAACCTATTTGAAATTGCTGGGACGTCCTCATACTCTCCCTATTATCAATTTTTCTTATATATATATATATACTCTTAAAAACGATAAAAGCTAATATACGAAATAGCGCACTAGAAATTTCAAGTATGATAATGATGAATTTTGATTTAAAAATTTCTTTTTACCGAAATTTATTGTAATCAAAATATGTAGTAATCAATCTTTTGCTATATATTATGTTATGATGACAACTCGCAGCTGCGCTATTATAATAAAAATTATAATTAGTTCATACATACGAAAATCCCAAAACATACAAAACATAAGAAATCCCAACATTTGCAAACATGTCCAAAAAAAATAAAAACATACAATACAATCAAATTAAAGCAAGTGTCAATGGGCCTCCCTATGTGCCCACATATTTATTGCAATAGAGTCCCTGGTTCCAGCCATAGCTTGTGCTGAGGCAGATGACATGTCAGGCATATGTAACAAATGTTCCGGGTTATCCTCAACAGTTTGTCCTTCAGGAAGATTCGGATTGTTAAATTTACGTCATATCTTATCATTCGGTGTAATTGATCGAATAATGTTATGCATGACACAACATGCAATGACAATATACCGTTGTCGTGTCACCTTGTATGGGTTCATTGATTTCAAAATTCGAAATCGTTTTTTTGACACACCGAATGTACGCTCAATCACATTCTAGAGGGAAGAATGTCGATAATTAAAATAATCTTGATAAACAGAGAATGAGCTATTGTTAGCTGGTCAGACCTATGATACCGCACCCTGGGGTACGGGGGCATAAACCCAAGTATGCACGGAAAGGCGGAATCAACCAAGTAATAATAACCTAAAAACCAAATCACAAAAAAACTATCAACCGGGATACATACGTTACGTCAGGAAAAAAGATTCTAAACTCAATAAATTAATGGGTAACAATTCTTACCCTCAGGAGGCAATGGGAAATCGATCCCTGGACGACTCAATGCATCCATAAATAGGCGTGCATCATGGGCAGTGCCTTCCCAGCCAGCGTATATGAATGTGAATTTCATGTCGAAATCACATGCTGCCAGCACATTTTGGCTAACTTGTTGATGGCGAGATAGATACGTGTTAGTTGCCTCGGCAGGCACACATGCATCGATATAAGTCCCGTCAATTGCACCTACATTTCTGCAATCATATATTGTAAAATTGGTAAGTTCTCCCATTTTTAATAAAATTAGACCAACCATGGTCTCTTAATTTTGAACCATATATTTTATTTTTTTTAAACCAGAGTAAAATTTTTTTACCTCGAACCATGAATAATGTTTTGGATTGCCTTGAATATAAGGTGCCACCCCAATAGTATGTGTAGGTGGAATCACATCAGGAGCAATATTACATAGGGCAACAATCACTGCATAGACATGTCGATTAATGGTTTCAGTAGAATGTTGAAACTGGTCGGCTGTGATTCGTTGAACTTTGGCATGTGCGACTGTGTATGCAAACATTGCCAAAGCTTCCTCCACAAAAACCTCTCTTGTCGATGTTAGATATTCATTCACCCGCATTGTATTGCATAACGCTTCAAATGCATATATTTCCATCCAAAATAAGTTCCAACAGTTATTCGGATGTCCATTGAGAATTGCAACTATATAGTCTCGTCCACGTAAGCCGATATTATGTTCTGGCATTCGCTCAAACACTGGCAATGCACTTTCCTTTGTTGCTGCTACTGTAAGCATAAACATGTTATCCCACATCGAACCATCACACATCCTCGAACGTAGGTATTCGTCCCACATTGGAGGCTGGTTACTACTAGATATATCACGTCTCCTCCAAGCTTCGTAATTGTCCCACCTTGGAGGCTGGTTACCACTTGAGCCAGCTTCGGTGGTGTTATTTGCCTCTACTTGCGGCTTATCATCCGACCCATTTCCAACATCCATTCTGTTGTATTTAAATTCATTAATAATGATTTAACACTTTGATCAATCATAATAACTAGTAATTCTTTAATAGAATAACAATAAAACACAAGCCAAATAATGCAAGTTAATAAAAATTGCAGCATTCATAATTCAAAGTAATAATAACATGTTCATCTAAATCGTTGTCCATAAATCAATGCCACAACAAGCACAATAAATACAAACTCCCTAAGCAGCTCATAAACAACAATGTCAATGAAAATAATATCCGCAATAATGAAAT
This sequence comes from Juglans mandshurica, assembly GCA_022457165.1. Lineage (NCBI taxonomy): Eukaryota > Viridiplantae > Streptophyta > Magnoliopsida > Fagales > Juglandaceae > Juglans > Juglans mandshurica. The sequence continues at coordinate 37,542,674 of CM039621.1, forward strand.
TACAATTTTCCCGGTAAGAGACAAGCTACGTCACTGCAACCCCCAGATCCAATCAATTTTGTGGTTCGGGGGCATCATTAAGAACACTTCAACTGCCTTGTCATGCATAAACTTTTCTACTGCTTTGTTATATTGATGTGCAGGGAGCGGCGAGGTAATCTCATCCAAAAACTTCGTACAGACACCTAGCTTGCTATATGACGCATCCGAACCAAACTCAGTCTCATCGCCTTTGTTTCACTTTCTACTACATTCCTCTAAAAACTGCTTATCCAACTCATTTCTCATTGCGGCGGTGGCGGCCATAACTTCCAAAGTTTTGCTAAATTGTGGGGATATGCTACTCCGAACTGACTCCCTTCTTTGACGACGGGCTTGTCTCTGTCTCCCAGCTGGCCCATCAATGTCTGGCCCATCTATATCTATTGGCGCGTCCGTGGCAGTTCCCAGTACGGAGCCCCGTGCCCTCACCTCCTCCTCAAGTCAGGCCTCCTCCTCACTCGTAGGGGGTTGCTGCGTCGACGCAAAATGGCAAACACCAGTCGCCACCGACTACCCAAAAATGGTGCATAGGAGATCGTAGTCTCGACAACCATTAGTCTTGAATTTCCTCCATTGACTACGCACCTAGCCCAATTAAAAGACTTATATTATAATTGTCATATACACTAAAGAATGAGAATAAATCAATCCAAACATATAACTCGAACATGGAATACAAATTCCAACTATTGCCCATTAAAATTATTACCTTTATTGCGTTAGCCCAATGTTCGTCCGTGGCAATTACAATTTTTGTGTGTGGGTTCCAACCCATTCCTGTTTGGCCCATTAAATCAGTGAACATTCGTAGCCTCTGCCTCAAGCGAGTGATTTTCTCCCTAATTTGTGACGCATCAATTGCCTTCCTCCCAACTCGAGACAACTGTTCTGCAAGTCTCAGATGATCTCGGTTGGTGATCTTCGATCCAACCAATTTTCCTTCGATGGTCTCTTGGTAGAGGATGTCTACGAACATCTCCTCCAATCCATCGGTCCACAGCTCGTGATCACGCTGAACCTCAGACTCATCCATGGAATGCTGCTCATTGCAAACATAAGTATGCGAGCAATCCAATAAAATCACATATTCTTCTGGTAGTGGTTGACTAGTTATAAGAATGTTCATAATATTTCCTTCTTATGTAATAATCATAAATATGGTAAACTAATATATTCCCATACAATTATTATTCATATTTATGAACAATGGTTTTACTAACATGCTACCAATATCGCTTTTACCAATGAGTATGGTAAAAAGCTGAGGTACAACTAGAGGTTTAACTAATTAGAATAGTAACACAGAAGTTTAACTAACATGGTACCAATGTTAATTAATAGCCCAATGAGTATGGTAAAAGAGCTGAGGTCCAATTAATAGGCTAAAATAAAAACCAACTTCTGATCTAGTGATTTGTAAAAATTATAGCAATTTAACAAAATAGCTCAATGAGTATTGTTAAAAGAACAAATATTCATACCTCTCTCTTAGCAGGTGTGGAAGATCTGAGGTAGTGCCGCTGTAATAGATCAACCACAAAAAAAGTAAGGCATAAAAGAAGTAAAATGTGAAAAAGTATTTTTTTTAGACCATATGGTTTACCAAAGCTTAGCTTAGGTAAATCATGAAATCCAAAGACAAAAGACCTTGGTATGTTATCTGAAACTCGGTGGTGTTCTCTACCATATTACAGATCTAGCAGTTGTACTTACCAAGTAAAGAGTCGTCTTGAATATTAGAATAATTCAATAATACCTTTTTCATCTTTTTCCTTTTCCTGTTGCATAGATTAATTAATGGTGCTCTCCTCTTATTCTTAAATATCTTAATGCAGATTAGTAGTTACTATGATGGCTTCTGCTTTGCTTCCTAAATTACTGATATAAATTCAAGGCCATTACTGATACTAACAACCTAAGTGCATATTATATATATATAAGTAAACGCAACTATATTAAGCACAAGGGGCACAACCTGAGTATGTAGGATGTATATAAGAGAAAGCACCCAACAAAGATCAAAGATAATGAAAAAAGCGTACAAAAATCTGCATAAGTAGAAAATCAACAGAGGCATAAATGTAACAAAACTTGAAATGGACTTAAAAAATTGTAGAGTCAAACTCTTCTTCACGCAGACTTGAAATTTTCATTCATTAAAGGCATTTTCTCCAAAACCACCACAATATAAAAGAAGCTTCACCCCAAATGGCATTAAGTTCATTAAACCAAACTTTCTTTTCCAACATGCCAAATGCTGCACCCATTTGGTAACTCAACTCCAAACATTTTTGCAAACTTTTTTTTTTTTTACTTGATAAGTAATGTCAACTCCAAACATCTTAAGGATAAAAAACAACACATCTTACACCATGTCACAATGGAGGAGGAGATGATCAACGGTTCCATTTCATTTACACATACAACTTCATTTTGTCAAAACAATATGACGCTTGTTCTAGACTATCCATAGTGAGGGTTGTTAAATTAATTTGTTGCTTTCAAGCCTGGAACCTGAAAATTCTGTGTACTGATATGAACCCAGACCACCCCCCCCCCCCCAAAAAAAAATATATATATACCATAAAAATATCAAAACAACATTCAAATTTTCGTTCAAAACAGCAAGATTTCATTTTTTTTGAAGTAAAACCCAAGTCTGCAGAGCATGTGAACAAGATTTTCCTTTATTTTTTTTTCTAAGTAAACGGTTAAACAGGGGGTATACTCCAAGTTTTCATTTCTATTGAGGAGAGTTATAGTGATTGTCAATGGATAAATTTTCACAGAATGAGTTGATTGGAAAGGAAAAAAAAAAACGGCTATATTATTTTACAACATTGAAATTTGAACACTATATATATGTTTATAGTCTCCACATCCGATAACACTCTTAACTCATATTTATCACATTGCAATGAGATTATGGAAAGAGGGAATATTAGATGTAAAAGACCAAAATATCGCACTCTTCTTTTCCAATAGCTGCAAATTAATGCACTCTCTATCAAGTTTTTACAATGCTTGACATGTAGTTTCAGCCTATTAGATTTTCAAAAAAAAAAAAAAAAGGGCCTATTAGAATATTTCAAATCCAACAAATGATTTTGGTCTTATCATGTCTTCAATTTTTTTTTTTTTTTTTTTTTTTGAAAAGATGTATTTATTTTGGACTTATTTAAAGTTAAAGTTAAAATGTAATGTTTTTTAAAAGAAATAAATAAGCAAGAAAAACAAATGGTAACAGGCAATGGATTAGCCAAATGCCAATGCAAGTTCAAACTTTAGGTAGATGTGAGAAAAAGTCTCCACATTGGACTAGCCAATTGTCCAAAGTTTAAGATTTCATCTACAGTAATTTTTAGATTCTCTCCAAATTTGGTGAGTTACTGTTCATACACCTGTCTTCATTCTGGGAGGGAGAGGGAGAGGGAGAGAGAGAGAGTAGCGCAAAGCTTCCACAGCTGTGAACAAACAATATTACAGAAGTTGTTTGTTTCAGAAATTAGTTTGGCGTAAGCAGCTGCGTCACATGTTGCATGCTAATTAATTATTATGCGTTATTTATACAGTGAGTTGATATGAATTCAATTTACTTACGAAACCTTATAAATTCCTAACATTTTCCCAAGTAAGATATGGATGGTTCGTAGAAAACAAGCTCATTATTAATACTGGTGCTGATTTTTCTAGTCATTGGCATCTTCATCACTTTTATTCAAACTTTTATATATGGTTAGTATTAAACATGCTCATTACTGTTGCTGATGATCTTCTTCACGTCCACAAACTGCCAATTAGTCAATGCACGACTTGGAAATTAAGCACCTTTACGTATAGACGTTGATATGAACGTCCCATAGAAGGTTCATGATAATTCCAATCCACATGAGTATTGTTGGGTTGTACGTCCTCGAGGAACTTTTTTCTTCGATCAGCTAACAAGTGGGTCGACTCACATTTATAAAAAATTTTAATTTTTATCTAATCTCATCTCAATTCACTATTTAAATCTCCATATATGATATCTATGATTAGTAGATCAAAACATGCTCATTACGGTTGTTGATGATCTTCTTCACGCTCACAAACTGCCAAGTCAATGCACGACTTGGAAATTAAGCACCTTTACGTATAGACGTTGATATGAACGTCCCATATATAGAAGATGGCCTGTCCTGGGTCGACTACTATAGTCTATAATTAATATATTGTCACCCGATATGGCCTGGCCGAAAGCTCCTTGACATTAATATGACAGCACTATTCCAACCACTACAACAGAATGTGTGTTTTGTGACAGAGGAAACTGTCACAAAAAAATGGTAAACCGTCACTAAACATATTTGGTGACGGTTTGAAACCGTCACCATGACCGTCACCTAAAGTGCGTCACAGAAAACATTTGGTGACGGTTTACTGTTCAACCGTCACAAAAAATATTTTTAGTGACAGTTGGAAGTGTTCCGTTCTGTACAACGTTCGAACGTTCCTTTTTTTGTGACGGTTATGAACTGTCACAGAAAATAACGTTCGGACGTAAAATTAAACGTTCGGACGTTATACCCGACCGGTTGGCGTTCGAATGAGAGAGTTGACGTTTGTTGTATATCGTTCGAACGTATCATATTTACGTTCGAATGTTAATGCGGCCGAACGTTAATTACAATAAACGTTCGAACATTTGTTCGAACGTAAACGTAAATGTTCAAACGTAGCGCGTTTAATGTTCGGACGTTATTTCGAATGTAAACGAAGGAGCGTCCGAATGCAAGTTTTTTGTTCGAACGTTAGTCTGTTTAACGTTCGAACGATTCAATTGTATTTACGTTCGAACGTTTGTTACAGTGTGAACCAACGTTCGAACGATTTTGATTTACATTCGAACGTACAGATCAGAAATACTAATTTCATAAAATTTAAAAACAAAATACCAATGGTATCATATTACATACCCAATTAACAAGTAACAATGTCTTATAAAAGTACAAAATTAGATATTAAAACTAGTCAGAAATATTGATAAAATTTATTTCTTCTTTTTCCCTCGCCCACGGGGATTCTGTTGCAACGACATAACACGCTCCATTTGCACCATCATCTCTCGTTGCACTTGCTCTTGCACTTCACTGCGTATTCTTTCCTCTTGGTCTCTCTGTTGGTCCTGCAAACGCGTCTCTAAATGAGACTGTCGTTCTAAGAGAGACTCTAACTCTTGCTGTCTCGACCTCATATACTCATTCTCACGCCGTGCAGCTTCTAAATCTGCTGTAAGATTATTAATTTGTGAAGCCGATGAGGTTGAGGAGGATGAACATTTATGCTTGATAGATCGTCCCAAACCTCTTGCCATACTAGACTGCGGCCCGAGCACTTGGGTGAATATGTCTATGTCACTAGGAGAGGATTCCACAGAAGTCGACTGCATCTCCAACATTTTGCTCTGCAATTTAAAAGGTAATGATCGTAAATAATTAGTAACGTATTAAAAGAAATAGAAATAAGAAATAAACTATTAAAATGTTCTATAAAAAATTTATTTAACAAAATTAAAACTGCTTACATAATTATCTGCAGCGACAGGATCCATCCACTCACTATGCTCATTAGTGTGAGCAGCAGCATAGACATGAATGAGGGAAAAGTTTTCAGGATCATCACGTTTCTAACAAAGCGACAATATTAGCAATTTTAAAAAGAATTAGTTAGTACTTATCAGAAAGAATATCAGGAAAATAAATGAATTCTATAATTTTTTAATTACCATTTTTTCAGCAAGACGGTGGAATGACCTTGAGCCGGCACGATGGTGGACAGTCAGAACGGATCTATTCTGTGCATTTGTAGAACTCAATTTTTGTCCATTTCTAAAAACATCCAGATATTAATAACACGTACATTGAAAACTCACATGCATGTCTTGCCTCCAATTCTCATTACTTTTTTTATAAGGTAGTTGGTCCTATCCCATTCGAGATTATATTCTCCATATTACACAAATCTCGTCACTCTACTAATTTCCACGTTAGTAGAAATTCCGGCAGCACCTCCCCATAATTCTCCAAGTATACATGTTCAAATATCGGGATTGTGACCCTACGAACAGTATACCCGAAGAACAGTAGAAGAAGATACCGAAACTTCATATTAAACGTGGAAAGTAGCGAGTAACAAAAATGTGTAGTACAGATAATATAATCTCAAACTGTCCACACTGGACAATTCAGGAATCAGTGGACACATAAATGTACACTGATTCCCAAACGGGTCTAAGGGTATTTATGCAATGTCACACGCATCTAGCAAAAAATCATACAACAATATCTCCATGTTGTTTAAATTAACAATGTCACCTTCAAGTAGTGTTATATTGTTAAACTAAAGAGGGATGGAAGATTATGTGACCCTACGTTTCGTGTCTTGTACACAACGAGGGAGAATGATCTTGAAGAAATGTTTAAATTTTAGTCTAATTACTTAACCGTCACAAACTGTCCGACCTTGACAACTCTCAAGGCCGAAGAGACTATGACAGTCAAGCAATTAAATTGAAATTTCAACATTTCTTCAAGATCATATTCCCTCGTTGTGTACAAGATCATTATTCTTAAAGTATAATTTTAATTGTTATACTTAATTTCAAAGGTTATACTATAATTTTAATTATTATAATTCTTAAAGAGTTACTTTTATGCTTGTTATTACTTAATTTCAAATATTATTATAAATATTTAATTATCATACTTAAATTTCAATGGTTATACTATAATTTTAATTATTATAATTCTTAAAGAGTTACTTTTATGCTTGTTATTACTTAATTTCAAATATTATTATAAATATTTAATTATCATACTTAAATTTCAATGGTTATACTATAATTTTAATTATTATAATTCTTAAAGAGTTACTTTTATGCTTGTTATTACTTAATTTCAAATATTATTATCACAATTTTTCAAATCCATATCACAACATATTCACAATAACTCACAATATATTCACAAAATAACATGCCACATGTATTAACAAAGCCTAATGACAATATATTTCTAATAATAAACACGATATTTCAAATTTATATCACAACATATTATTATAACTCACAAACAATATAGAAACTATACCAACAATAATCACAATATGATAAAAAGTAAGCATAAAATAACATGCCACAAGTATTAACAAAACTTAAGGACAATATATTTGTAACAATGTAAACATATTCAAACGTCATTCACAAATAATAATTTAAATATTTCAAGTCTATATCACAATAACTCACAATATATTCACAAAATAACATGCCACATGTATTAACAAATTTCTAAACTTTAGTAAGCAATAAACATGTATTTACAAAGCCTAATGACAATATATTTCTAATAATAAACACAATATTTCAAATTTATATCACAACATATTTAAAATAACTAACAAACTATTTACAAACAATAATCACAATATGATAAAGAGTAAGCATCAAATCACAACAACATATTGATAAAGTTTAGAAATATACCTAGCACTCACAATATCCTCTTACAAATCAAAATCTTCAAACTTCCCAAAACAAGCAATCCTTCAAAAAAATACAACACTAACTTATTAGAAATATTCTATAACAAAAACACATTCTATAAATATCATAAAATTTAAATAAAGACAAGAAATAAAAATATTATCTTACCAAAACTCACCTCTCTCTCACGCCAAAACTCAACTCTCTCTAACTCAACTCTCTCTCACTCTAACTCTCTCTCTCTCTCTCTCTCTCTCTCTCTCTCTCTCTCTCTCTCTTTCTGTTGCGCGCACGGGAGAAGAAGAAATAATGCGCTTCCTCCCGTGCGCGTACTGATTAAGTTCTAAAATTATTAGTTTAAACGTTCGAACGTTTAATTTTTACGTCCGAACGTTATATTCTAAAATTATTCCCGCCCAGAACGTTTGGACGTTTACAATACACGTTCGAACGTACCCTTCTTATGATATAACATAAAATCTAGCGGGAAAGTTCCCGCACTTTCCTCATATATGTTCGAATGTATCACAATTTTTCGTTCGAACGTTCGTAGATTTATAGATAAACGTTCGAACATTTAACTTAAACGTCCGAACGTACATTTCATGAAAGTGTTACCATATTTGAGCGGGAAATCTCCCGCACTAATTTAACTAACGTTCGAACGTTGACAGATTTGATGTTCGAACGTATAGTATAAACGTCCGAACGTCTGAATAATCACACAGATACCTTAATCGAGCGGGAAAATTCCCGCCTCTTAGTTTAACGTTCGAACGTTAACTTGAAACGTTCGAACGTACGATTCCTACTATACTTAACTTATAGTATAATAACTATACTACATTTTATATATCTATAACTATATATTACATTGTATAGTATGATAGCATAATATAATTTAAATGATAAACTATACTATATATATAAATCAATAATATATATTAAATTGTTACTTATTAAATTCTTTATTATATACTAAGTTATAGTATAATAACTATACTACATTTTATATATCTATAACTATATACTACATTGTATAGTATGATAGCATAATATAATTTAAATGATAAACTATACCATATATATAAATCAATAATATATATTAAATTGTTACTTATTAAATTCTTTATTATATATTAACTTATAGTATAATAACTATACTACATTTTATATATCTATAACTATATACTACATTGTATAGTATGATAGCATAATATAATTTAAATGATAAACTATACCATATATATAAATCAATAATATATATTAAATTGTTACTTATTAAATTCTTTATTATATACTAACTTATAGTATAATAACAATACTACATTTTATATATCTATAACTATATACTACATTGTATAATATGATAGCATAATATAATTTAAATGATAAATTATACCATATATATAAATCAATAATATATATTAAATTGTTACTTATTAAATTCTTTATTATATACTAAGTTATAGTATAATAACTATACTACATTTTATATATCTATAACTATATACTACATTGTATAGTATGATAGCATAATATAATTTAAATGATAAACTATACCATATATATAAATCAATAATATATATTAAATTGTTACTTATTAAATTCTTTATTATATACTAACTTATAGTATAATAACTATACTACATTTTATATATCTATAACTATATACTACATTGTATAGTATGATAGCATAATATAATTTAAATGATAAACTATACCATATATATAAATCAATAATATATATTAAATTGTTACTTATTAAATTCTTTATTATATACTAAGTTATAGTATAATAACTATACTACATTTTATATATCTATAACTATATACTACATTGTATAGTATGATAGCATAATATAATTTAAATGATAAACTATACCATATATATAAATCAATAATATATATTAAATTGTTACTTATTAAATTCATCAATAAACACCATAAACTCATAAACTATTCACAAAATTCACAAACAATAATCACAATTATTTCAAGAGTAAGCATAAAATCACAACAACATGTATATATAAACATATTGCTAAACTTTATAAATATAACAAGCACTCACAAAAAAACCAATAATCTAATTGTCAATAATATTATATAACATCTTAATATATAACTTAAACATTTATAATATAATATATTATAGATAAAATTTTGGAAATTAAATTGAAAAACATTCGAACGTAATAATAAGTACGTTCGAACGTTCTGTGTATATAAGGCCAAAACCGAACGTCGAAACGACATTTCGGTGTCCGTTACATCGTCTTCTCCGTTATTTGCCACCACGCCTCCGTCACCGCCGCCGTCAACTCCGCCATAACCGTCACTAAAAGGTAGGCATTCATCTTTTATGCAAATAACATGTATTTTATTGAGATTTAGATTGAGATTTGGATTGAGTTTTGTTTAAAACCGGATAAATATTACCGGATGTTCAACTTCATTTTCCGGCCACCACGGCCAGTCATTGGCCGAATAGTCACCGTAGAAATGTTTCTTGAAGTGTATACTTCATTTACATGGTGACATTTCGGCATTTAGACTCTTGTAGAGAAATTTTCGAGATTTCAATAATGGCTGAGTCGACTCAGCCATTCTGCGTCGAAACGTTCGAACGTTTCATCGTGACATTCGAACGTACGATGTTTAAATTACAGAGCCGTTACGGCTTCCACGTTCGAACGTTAATCGTCTTACATTCGGACGTTAATATTATTATACGACATACGTTCGAACGTGAATATTTACTTTCGCACGTAAATCACATACGGTCGGACGTTTAATTATAACATCCGAACGTAGTGATTTTCTACATTATTCATGCTTCGACGTTCGGACGTTCATATTTACGTTCACACGTAAAACAAATACGTTCGAACTTAAATTCGAACGTATTTGTTTACTGCTTATGTTCGAACGTACATCTGTACATTCGAACGTATTTGTTTTACGTTTGAACGTAAATTTATTTACATTATTTTACGTGCGAACGTATAAATTAACGTCCGAACGTTTTTATCTTTAACGTTCGAACGTTAATGCAGAGCATCTTAAAATTAATACAAAAAAATGCATTATTGTAAATAATTTTTTTTTTCCTTTTCTATTTTCAGGATATGGCTCTTCCACTGCATACACGAAAACGAGGGAGGGAATGAGCCACGTCGGACACTGCCCGTATCGGAGCTCGTACTGTTATGGTAGAGAGAGAGGTCTTAATTAATGAGTTCGACGAACTCTGTTAGCAGCAGACGAACCTAAGAGATGTTTTCCACAGTAGAGGCTGGGGAAATATCTGCACATTGAGGGGGAAGGTATACCCCTCAATGGTTCAAGAATTCTATATGGGGATGTGTGACATGCCTCCAGATGCATCCTCTCACACCGTGACTGTACGCGGTGTTTCTATTGAGGTATCGGCAGATGTCATCGGCGAGCACCTCGGGATTCATCGAGGTGCTTAGACATTTACACACTCAACACCCCGTGAGGATGTAGGCACTTCTACATCATCTACTGGCTGGGGATGATGTGAGCCAGCATCAGCCAGAGATGCAGGCCAGTCAGAGGCTGAGGATACTGGCGTCGAGGCTCGGGATGATGACCGAGACGAGGATTTCTACATCCTCACCGGGAGGGATCGCATGCAGATCGAGCGGAAGAACGCCTTCAACCAAATCCATCTGCTGCATTTCTTCCGCATGTTGCACCTGATTGTTGCAACAAATGTCGATCCTGTGGCTCATAAAACCACATTTAGTCGGCTTCGGGCACAATTTTTGATACGAGTGGCACGTGGAGATCCTATAGATTTGCCACTGCACATTTTTTAGAGGATCCGTTACGAGGCGAGCATCGTCTCCACGGATAATCTCCCATATGGTGTCCTCATCAGCCGACTATTACTTGCACGGGGAGTGCCGACCCAGCCAGAGGAGCGGGTCAAAGATCAGATGAGCCCCCTCGACATGACCACGCATCGGCGTAGCATTGGACAGGCGAGGGGACGTCAGCCACCCCCTGTAGAGGATCTAGTTCCTCCGACGCAGCCTGAGCCAGGTCATGTCGGGAGTACTAGTCAGCATACGCCGAGTACATCTGCAGGAGATGTGCGGCCTGCTTGGGTTGATGCGGTCATATCACAGCTGACTGCGCATATTGATCATAAGATCGATCGATCGCTCGAGGCTATATCGGCGACTGTTGCCGAACTCACCCATCGTGTAACTATCCTCAATGACAAGGTTGATACCTTGACGGAGGAAGTACGGAGTTCGACTTTTGCAGATAACGTTATCATCTGACTGTTATTTACTACGTTCTATCATTTTTTGTATTTTATTTTTAATATTTGTAACGAAAAATATTATTGAATATTTTTATCGTTTTTTAATTTCAATTTTTAATCTTCTTTGATGTTATAATTTCCAACTTTAATATTAAATCACTGCATTTCAAATATATATAAATCAATAATATATATTTATATATTACAAAGTGTGTATATATAAATATATACAATTCAATTTTTTAGACTTATTCACAAATTATGCACAATAAAAATCACATAATTTTTAAATTAAAGTCATTTAATTTAAATTTACAATAAACGTTCGAATGCTATTACTTAACGTTCGAACATTGGTGCAAACATTTTACGTTCGAACGTAAAATTAATAACATTCGAACGGTTGCACCAAAACACTTTACGATCCAACGTAAACAGACATAACGTTCGAACGTATATGTGACGTTCGAACGCATATGTCTTATACGTTCGAATGTAAAAAAATCTCATTCTATTTTTAGTGACGGTTTCCAAAAACTGTCACAGAAAATACCTTTTAGTGACTGTCTAGGGACTGTCACAATTTCTCAACCGTCACTAAAAACCAATTGTGTTGTAGTGAACAGACCTCACACGCATTGCATTATTAAAATCATGTTCCACCAGTACTATTAATTTTACCCAACACTACTTCATCAATATTAATTGTATTCACGGTACGTATTAATTGGCCGATAGACATATATAGCAATTTAGTTTATTAGACAGGAATCGGGATTTATTTTATAAGTTCAGTACAACTGATCTATTTATAATATCGGATTAATCAACTTTCAATAATTTTTTTGAGATCATTGATCAGGAAATTATAAAGTACTATTTATTTCTGTTTCTGAAAAAATGAATATTAGCATCAATATTGCTAAAAATAAATAAATAAATCAGCCAAGTTTAAGAAAATGAATCGTGCACCCATGCAGTTCATGATATAGTGAAAATTGTGTGTGTGCATTGCTAATTGATAAATAACATCCAAATTAGCATAAAGAGATCGGGTGGGCTTGGGTACGTACGTTAAATTAAGCAGCTCACGGATGAAAAATATATGGAGTCAGTGCAAATATATGCATGTACGTAGGCCTAAATCATGCAATATTACAGAAAGCTCACCATAATTAAACCATAATTAGTTGAGTCTCACAAGCTGGCTCATACACTCACCCACATGAAATCATGATAAGCGTTTGTGTGCTGCATTAATTTGTATTTGGACTTCTAATTGGGTTTGATTATATAAATATTCTCATTTCCTTATTTTAAAAACTCATTTTTTTTCTATTATTCTTGTTTTCATGTAAATTTCTAATATTTAGCTTTTTTATTTAAAAAATATTCCTTTTTAGCGATCATATTTTAGAAAAAATATATATATTGTACTTTCCTAATTGGACAAAGTGGAGACAACAAGAGAGGTGCAGCTTGGGAGTGGATTGAAAGACAAGACTATTACAAATAATTTTAATGGAAGATTAATATGTTTCATACATATTTTTAAAGTTTTTATTTTATTATTCTTTGCTCAATATGGTAAACATATAAAATTGTATTTAAAAACTAAGGTTGGCGTCTATCAAAATTGGGTTTAATCCAAAAAATATTAATAAGACCATTTAAATAATTGAAAGAGATAACAACAACTTTATGGTCTCCGGCCCCTTAACTTTAATACCCTCAAGGAACTAAACCCATCAATGTTTTTCTATAAAGAGTAGTGAAGCCCATTATTGGGGGTTAGGCTTTGAGAGTGAGAGGGAAGCTACATGTTTTGAGGTTTTCCACGCTCTTTTGGTGGTCTTAGGCTAGTGATGGGCCATTAGCAACTGCTAAGGTACGATCATGATCATAACTCATCTCTCCAGCTAGTCCAAATTAAAATCTCAAAAAAATAGTTTGCATATAAATATCTTGAAAAAGAAAAGGATAAGGTTTTAGTTTATTCAATTTTACAGGATGTGTACAAAAAGCTCTCTATCTTTTCGAAATTGACACTTATAGAAAGGATTTATTTTGCCAAATATAAATATATGTGTGTACGAGTTAGATATATATATATATATATTTCTTTAAAGTAATTCTACATACAATTATAAAGTATGTAAATATCGCATAATCAATTTGAAAAAGTGTGGGATCTACTATTAACAAATTAATTTTTTTCATATGAATTTCATGTTTTATTTATTTTTTTAAAAGCGATTACACGATGGTTGTATAAATTATTGTTGCAAATATATTTTCTCATTTCCCAATATATTTGTACGGTTTGAAGGATTAAATTTTGTAATTAAAAGTAAACAAAACTAGAATTAGAACTAAACTTAAAAATTGAATTATTTGAGTACCATGGCAAAATAGATCTTAACTGAAAACTTAAATTCCTATATCAAAGCCTTTTAAGATCTCTGTGTTGACCAACTATCTTCCATTCCAAATATCAAGATCCACTGGTCAAGATGGGAAACCTTATGTGCAAAAAAATCTTGTGGGGACTTGGGATTTAGAGATGTACACAGTTTTAATATAGCCCTTTTAACAAAACTAGGTCCAAGGCCTTCGTATTTAGGGAGAAGTCTTTTTCAATCTATTCCTCTAGTTGAGGAATGCCTCATGTGGAAAATTGGTGATGGTACCCTGGTCAGAATTTGGAAGGACAAATGGTTGAATAGAGCCTTTACATGCTATCAACAAGGAACATAATTGATAAAATCTAAGATGAGGTGTTAATCTATGTTGGGCCTTTAAGATCTTATGAAATATATTATCAAGCTATTTTGACCAATTAAACATTGGGGTTCAAGATAATTATGAAATATTAAATTGTAGGTCTTTAAGTTTCTTTCCAGAGCCACCAAGCTAAATTTCATGCTATCCAAAGTTGTTATTAAATTTTTAAAAATTCTATGTGCAGTCACTTTTGCGTACTTTTTATGCACTCCACTAATTTAATTGGCTCATCACTTTTTTTAAATATAAAATAACTAATCTGGCCAATCACATTAGTGGAATGCACAAAAAATACGTAAAAGTAACTGTATGTAGCAGAACTCTATTATTTTACTTCGACTAAGTTGATTTCACAAAGTCTAGTAAACTTGTCATCTTTATAATTTTTGTTCCAATTTCAACTTAAACTTTACGGAACACATTTACAACTCAATGAACTAAGTTGTGTATACCAATACATTATTTTTACATTAGTATATGTGACATGTTGTATATTATATTATAGTTTTTTTTTTTTTTTATATATAACAACAAAGTAAGAATATTACTCCAAGTTTAGCACGTTTGAAGTTATTGAGATAAATCTATCATTATCTCAGAGTTTTGTTTAAACTTATATCATGATCTTAATAATGCAGAAAACAGAAAAGAAAATTCATGACTATGGACTGAACTTTGAGAGACACAAAGAGATCACTCACGTATGCAGGCTTCAATATTATTCAGATGCATAGGCTTTCTTAAAAAAAGAAGACAGACACCTGGGAAATAAACAAGTTTAGAGCGGCATGATTGAAGCTTTTGAAACCTATTGTGTTACAGGGTGTCACATATTATAAAATTCCTTTGGATATGAAACAGGGGTCTAGTTGCCACAAGTAGCTGTTAAGCTTTTCTTTAGGTGTAAAGAGCTCTTAAGCTTTTCATAAGCAAGGAAATGGTTATTTTTCTTATTGCGAAAGTGTCGTGATTTCCACGCTTACGATAGTGGTAACCTTTTAGAGCAAGGGCGAGGCCAACCATTCAAACTCTCCCCAGAAAAGTATCAAAGAAAGCAGCTTTATGCAACAGCACAACGAATGCAAAGTATAAGCTTGTAAGCCACTTTATTATTACATTAGGATTGGGCATTTAAGCCCAGCCGAGATTCTCTCTAGTTTCTACATTTAGGTTGTGGAATATGTGTGTCGTCCTGATTTTTACCACAATATGGCATACTCCATCTTCAGGAAATATTTCGGGTCTGTTTACACACTCGCCAATACAGGCGGCACTGATTGATAATCATGTTTGATTAAGAACTTCGCCACCACTTTCCTCTCTGGGGAACCTTTTTCCAAGTCGGTTTTGTCAAAAATGGAGTTGGGAGAGAGAATTGAGAAACTGCCAACAGAGGAGAAAGAAATGGAAGAAAGGAATATCGGATGATATCATTCACTCGACTAGTACATCTATTTAGACAGGTGTTAGAGCTGTAGCAGCTCTTCGCTAACAAACTGACAAAGTAACAGTAACAAAATCAGTCAAAAATTGATAACACTCTCTAACGATATTAATACAGAGTTGATTGGCAACGAACATCAGAACGCCACCACTGGGAAATTGTATGAACCTCAAGAAAATCTGAACTAGAAGAATTATCAGCAGCTTTTTTGTTTGGGTGACACTCATTAACAATTAGATGTGCCGAAGGAAGGAGATGCGTTGCATCTTTTAAATCTGTCTGAAATACAACATGACTGACTAGATTCCTCATACTGTTATTTTCTGCTAGTGTCATGGTTTCTCCGGCTCCAACTTTGCGTTCGAAGTAGGCAATATATTCTGCACAAAAAATATCAGCTGGGTTCACAAACAGGTGAGGAGTCCAGCTGGATAACAAAGCAAAATGGTCCTCCATTCGAGGCTTATTAAATTCTGCAGCAAGGGAAATGAGGCCTGCCTTGACCATACGGTGCACACAGCGGATTCCTTTCTTCACTTTCTCATCCTCTAGCAGCTCTATGGAGAAAGATAGGAATGGAGGATTAAAAAGATAAGCTTTAGGAAACCATTCCATCTTGTGAATCATCTTCTTTCCAACAAGCAATGCTATAGCCACTACAAGAAATCAGGCATTTTCCAGCGCTCAAAATCATCGCAAATACATATAATAATCGCTGCATTTGATCATATTCGGCGATTTATAAATTGCTGCAGGTTCGCCGAAATCCTAAAGCCATTTTTTATCAATTTCGGCGATTTTAAAAAATCGTAAAAAAAAAACTACTATTTCCGGCAATTTTAGTCTGTCGCAAATGTTAAAAAAATTTACAGAAATTGCCTTTTCGTTTACCATTAAAATCGCTGAAAAAAGTTATTTGCGGCGATATTAACCGTCACAAAAAGTTAATAAATCGCCGCAAATAATCATTATTTTTCCTAGCGATTTTAAATTATCGTCGTCATTAAGTATTTCCAGCGGGTAGGTTTCGCCGCAAAATATTATTTTCGGCGATTTAATGTCGCCGGAAAGAAATTTATGCTATGAAAAAAATATTTCCGATGAATTTTACTCGCCGGAAAAAGTGTTTCAGAAAATAAATAAAAAAATTCACAAAACATGCCTTAAAAAGGAAACAGATGCCTCAAATGAGATGAACTGGAGAACAATGATAGGGAGAAACCTTTTTAAGTTATAAGATGAAACATCCAACAAATTGAACTTCTTAAAGGACCAACACTCAAAAGTTAACCAAATCAAACAGCTGACATTCCTAAAAGTACTAGTCAAAGATGAATTAGATAGATAATGAGCAACACTGACCCCAATGCTTGACAGAGACGAAGGTTCACCTCCACCATCTATGTCAACATCCTGCACCCATAGAAAGAAAACAAAATTAAAAAAAACAAAAACAAATTACTAAAGTATGTGGGAAACACCTATACTCTTTTCTTTTCTTCAAGCTCCAACTATGTTAGTTTTGAATCTGCGAATATTTCACTCATCTAGTGTGTTGACCCTCACTTGAGACTGCACAAATGACAATGAACAATCTTGCGAAAATCTAACAGCAAGGACCAGTTACTATGAGTACTACATATATGATTTTTGCATAAACCTATCATTAATATTCATGGGGCAGTATTAAGGAAAGATTATATTAGATATATCATTAATATATTAGATTCCTAGCTACTAATGATCATGATCCAATATCAGTTATATTGCAGTATCAAGGAAAGATTATAGAATCAATATTCTGATAGTATTAGTACTGTTGAAGAAATTAAAGCATGCACGCAGCTAGATCTAGTCTCAGCCATTACACATTTCGATCAAACATTTAGTAATTCATAAATAAAACGTGACGAAAACCCTAAATATCTAATTATAACCGTAAACAATTAAACAAGTCTAAAACTTAAATAAAACTATTCTCTCATTTCAACATGGCTAATTAAATGTGCGTGCAAGGGCTTATTAGAAGAGCTGGTACTTCAAGTACATGATGTGTTAAACGTGAAGTGAAACAACTATATATACAAAGTTCGCGTTCGAGCTTATGATCAATAGCCATACATACATTAAATATTTACGAATCAAATATATGATTTTTTTTTTTTTTTGGTTAATTAGCTATCTGATTCATGATTTGGCATTGCATTAATATACCACCGCATGCCATAATATATATAATTGAATAAATTTTCTATCACAATATATATTATTAAGGTCAACTTATGCCATAGATGGGCGAGTTCTTCATGATGGGTTGGATCCACTGCATGCTAAGATGATAGATCATAATATATATCTTCTATGATTGAATATATATATGTGTGTGTGTATCTTGAAACCACTCAATGCACCCCTGCAAAATGCCAACCCTCATCTTTCACACATGGCATGCAGACTGAATATTACCCAATGATTAGGTTTCAGATCTACTGTGAAAGATGAGGGCCAACGTACATCTATTACCCAGTCTTAGCGTAAATTTAGGACTTCTCTTTCTCTTTGGGGAGATGATATATATACATTCTAATTCCTGATCATAAATATAATTGTACGTTGGCTTCATTATATATGTTCATAATAGTCAGCTAGCTCTCACATGATATGCCTAGCCATAAAAACCCAGACATAATTAAAAATTAAAACCTAGTCTCGCTAGCTAGCTTAATTCATATACATAATGATTTTTGTGATGATTTGCCTTAGCCAGAATTCATTAGAAATAGAGACTTTTATTTTATTTTTTTTCCCTTTTACATGGTGATGAATGACATGTCCAAGTAGCATATATAAGAGAAAAGCTGTAAATGTTACCTTAAGAGAAAAGCACTAACATCAAGCAACAACAACTTTGACTCAAAATCCAGGTGCTCAAACCTTGGCTAGCATTTGCTGGTTAGGTTAAAAAAGAATTTGACTTGGAATTTTTAGTTATTATCATCCATTCTATTATAATTGCAATTTTCTAACTAAGTTCATGAAACTAAAACTTGCTCTGTTCTACCCCTTAGTAAACCAAGCACCTTAGGAGATAATAAGTTTAGAGATGAGAGTTCTTATATTGAGATCTGTACAGCTCTTATTTCGATATATATATATATAGATATATATATATATATATATATATATATATATGTAAGGATATAAGTGTATGATGACTTTGTGAAGAGAATGTCAGGTTATAAACTGAGTGATAAGAATATAGTTCTACTAAAAGTGGACCAATCATCATTATTAATTAACTACAAGATTTGCGAGAATTATGCAAGTAATAAAATAGTACGACTTCATCCACCCACCTGCACAAAGGAACAAGAAAACCTCACTGCCAAGATATACACACTTCCCTCATCCATAAAACAAAACCATTTGATGATACACTACCCACCTGGTACACTAGACTTATCAATGTCATAAAAACTATCCAAGTTCCACAGCAAACAATCCCATTAACCGAACAGAAAAAAATATTGAAGCCAATCAAATATGGAATGCTCACAAATGAGTTTTAAGATTCAAAGAAAATCTTAAAACACAAAGGACAAACTTAAGAGACCATCTGAATCAGAGCAACCTAAGAACTAATAATAATTTCTTCTTGGATACACAGGCCATAGCTAAAACAATAAATCAAGAAATAAACAAAGAAGAACCCATGCTAGAAACCGTACATACAGTGAAACAAATGCTCCGCAAGAGTATCATTAGGCATGTACTCAGCAACTAGCAGCTTCTCATCTCCATCACAGCAATACCCAATCAAATTGGCCAGCTTCAGATGCCTCATCTGCCCTACTCCCTGCGCCTCCTCCTCATTTGGTGGCAGTGGGTTGCAAACAGAACAAGGGAGAGAGGAAAGGCCTCGGGCTGATGGGCTAGGCGTAGAGGAGAAGGGGCTCCGACGGAGGATTGACGATGGCGTCGATGTGTGGGTGGTGGCAAACGGCGCCCCCAGCGACTGCGACATAGAGAAATCAGAGAGAGAGAGAGAGGTGAGGCCAGAAAGAGATTGGCGTGGGGGCTGGGAGAGAAGGAGGGGTGGCCGTCAAGGTGAGGCCGCGGTAGCCTGCTCGGGCCGTTGGCGACGGGCTGTGCGCGGCGTAGGCTTGAGGGAGAAAAGGGACTGCGAAGAGAAAGGGGGAAGGGGGAGAGATGGCTAGAGGGAACGAAATGAAAGGAAAACCTAACACGGGGGATTTAATTTTAATGAGTTTTTCCGGCGCTTTTGACTCGCCGCTAATAAGTTTAAATGGGCGTATGTGTTTTTACAGCGACAATTTTCGTCGCAAATAGTAAATACTGCGGCGATTTTCTTTAATCGACGGAAAATTAATGCCGCTACAGTTAATAATATTATCGCGACGACAAAAATCGCCGCAAAAGGTATAAATGTCGCCGTAAAAGTGAATTATACATTTTTCCTCAGTGATTTCCCAACTTCGCAACGAAAATTAAGCGGCAACTTGAAAATCGCCAGAAATAACCTCTATTTGCAGCGAATTTTTTGTCACGATTTTAAAATCTCTGGAAAAGGCTTGATTTCTTGTAGTGAGCTGACCCCAAAGAATGTCAAGCCAACCATACATTTTGAGCTCCATTCGACTCAACAAAACGCTCAACATAATTCAGGGCAAGTTTAAAGCGACTGCTATCTTCAAGTTTGTTAAGGAAGCATTTGAAGTCTAACGTGATGTCGTTCATCACTGTCTCTGGCATGAGGAGTGTGCCCAGGAAGGCAATAAGATATTCTGGGATGTTTGAATCAGCTGATGCGTATTTGCCATTGTATTTATAAATAGCACCGAATATGCACTTGTCATCTATGAGAGGTTCATCTAGGTGGAAATTGAAGGAAGTCTACCAAGGTTCAGCATTATCTTCTCGATACCTGCCAAGGTTCTTCCTCTTGCGGTCCCTTTCTAAGGAGTATAGTCTTTTAACTAAGCTGGCAACGACGGATCTCTGGTGATCTGTATTTTTCCTACCACAAGATTAAAACTAGGCATTTCATTTGAATTCTCCAGCAGCATTTTAAAATCTAGGTGATGCTAATCTTGTGGAAACCGCTGCAAAGGTTTGCTCGATCGTTAATATAGTAGAATTTCAAGAAGCTACGTATCAACTTGTTGAAACAAGAAAATTATGTCAAAGAACAACAAAGACCGATAAGATGCATGTGGTGGAACTGACCATTACTTACTTACTTTGATATGTTTGTAAAAGAGTGTAATCTGCTCAAGACTTCCTCAGGCCCCATTTTCCAGCTTTCCTTTTTTCCAAATTTTATTTGGAATCATACACTTCCCAAAAGAAATTCCTGTCTTTCTTTGGAAGCTATGGAATAATGGGGTAGCCTTTGATGAAAATGTTAAAAAAAAGTGGCATTCCATTGGCGTTTAGATGTAGGTTCTGCTCATAATTTGGGATTGATTCAGCATCTCATGTCTTTAATGAATGTCCTGCAGCTGTCTCATCAGTTTGGAGTTTCTTCTATAACGCTTTTGGTGTCATGCCCATGTGGCACATGGTTGGAAGGAAGGATTGGTTTTTGGAGGACCCTCTTCCTTAACTCTGACAAACTAAACTTATTGGCATGTATAGAGTTCCAGCGCTTATTATATTGGAGTTGTGGCTCTCTCACAACGAAGCTAGATATGATGGGGGCTCAAAGCTTTCTTCTTCCATTATTTGGAAAGTGTTGAATTGGTTAAAGGAACTCAATTTCCTCATTCATCCGAAACAGATCTTACCTAAACAGCATGTTTCTACTTTGGAAAGTTTTGAAAATTACAATGCTGCAGGTGGGACGACAGACAATCCTTCACTCACTTGGAGACCAACTTATCTTCATATTTAGCTTTTGTTGTTATCCTCGATCAGAATGGTTTGAGATTTTTGTAACCCCAAATTCTTTATTTTTTTATATTAAAATAAATAATCAATAAAATTAAAATTCCGTCTATTTTTATTAAAAAAATATATAAATAAATGATATGTTTTCATCGAAATTTCATAATAATTATGACTCATACTTTAGCCAATTCATACAATTAATCATTGCGATAAAGATAACATCGAATCAATGGACTCTAAAAAGATAAAAAGTACTCAAACCCTGGAATCAATCATCTGGAAACTATTCTGATGATCTCAGTCCTGCATTCCTTTGAAGCAGTGATATCCCATTTTGAAGCCAACAATAATTGCTTGGTTCCTTGTGCAAGACTGACTAAGCGGCTGTTGCTCATGCTTACTGCTACCCAATTCCAAGGCATTCATATCATAAAGCAGTAATATGCAACTACGATGCACTCATTGTATAATTATCAATTGATAGTGTTTTAAAAGAGATCGCCAGTCTTTCCAAACTACGTCAAATTATTAAGCAGGGATGACAAAATCAGAATTCTTTTAAACACTTGGTATGATTAAGTGTGGCCATATATAAAACAAGTGGGTGGCCACGCATAAGCATATTTCGTTTGTACAGTACATTTATAAGTTGCATTGTAATACTGCAACTTAATTATTATAAAATCAGCATTGTTCATGGCTATAAGATCGGCAGTGAACTGACATGAAAATGGTACTTATCCTTGAAGTTTTTCCAATAAATATCAGAATCTGGATATTTTGTCTTCTCCAGCGCATGCGCAATTGTGCACTACAGATACCAAAGCTTTTTACCAAAAGATGTCTCATTTGCATTATCATAATACAAGAAATCATTTCTAACCTGTGTGACTCCCATTTTATAAGCTAGTAAAGATGCAACAAGGTTTCCATCACTGTAGTTTCCTATAATAAAATCTGGTATGACCTGTAGCTCAGCAACAAGTTCACTTGCTGCATCCTGATCAAACACAACCAGAAATGATAATAATATTAGCAAAAATTGTTTTTAATTTCTGTAAGCCTGGATACAATGACTCCCAAGTGGCAGGGTGCTATTGAATAATAAAGGACGTGGCGATGCGGGTGGTAAATGGTACATCAATAAAGTTTATCAATAAAACTTAATGAAGTAACAATGGTCAAGCTTTAATGGTAAGGTTAATCAGATTCTCTTAAGAGCAGTCAATTTTTTGTAAATAATTAAATGATTTGCATGCAAAGAAGATTGAGCAAGCCAGATGTAAAAGGTTAATCAGATTCTCTTAAGAGCTCCATTCTCTGACCTAAAAGGAACTCGCAAAATATGTGCATGTCCAGTTCCACTTACTCTTTCCAGCCGCTGATTGCATGTTGTTCCTTTTGAATCAGGTATTAACCTGGTCACCTAGGATAACCAGTGGAAGAAGTACAATGTTAAAAAGAACATTAGGAAAGGTTATCTAAACAATGTAAAGAACATTAGGAAAGGTTATCTAAACAATGTCTACCGATCAAAGCTAAGCACAAAAACACTTACAATAAGAATCCCAGGAGTGATATCCAGTCCCTGCTTACGTATTCTAAGAAGCATTTCTTTCTCCAGTGCACGAACTTGGTCCAATATGTACATAACCTTCACATTAAAAAAAAAAATATTGACAGAATTTAACCAGAGTGTTATGCCAATCTATGAAACGGGAAGGAGAAGAAATGAACGAATGAGCTAGACAAAAGATGGAAAAAAAGGGGGGGCATGTATATTTTGCAGCTCAATTTTAATGATTTATTTCGGAAAAAAAATGAATACCTGGCCACCAGTGTCCGGTAAACCGAGAACATTTGCTTGCCCAAAGTAACCATGTGGAGATAAAATGACAACGTTAAACACCATGGGTATTCTCCCAAGGAATGTCTCTAATGTAGATGGGTCAGGGGCCTGAAGGATGTCCAAGAGAAGATGTATCATCTCCAATACTTGATCTGCTTTATCACCCCAACCTCTTTCAAAACCCATTCCTTGTAATCTGCATGCAAGTGTAAAAGTAAAACCAGAAAACATCATGGAATTGAGACTTGACATACTACCAATCAGAAAAAAATTACCAACAAAAAACATTGTTTTAGAGTTGACATCATGTAGAACGTACGCATATTCAAAATCAGAATAGGGAGTATCAGATGGAAGCTTAGAAATATATTCCTCAGCTTTGGCCAATGCAGACTGAAGTCGTGGTATGCTCTGTATCCGATCATTTAACATCAACGCCTGCACATGCACATAATCCTCATAATCCTCAATCAAAACGTATAGCTCTTCAAATTTCCCATACGAAGAAAGATTTTAAATATTTTTTTCAAGATATTCCACTCTTAACATCAACCCCTGCACATAATCCTCAATCAAATCGTATAGCTCTTCAAATTTCCCATACCAAGATAGATTTTGAATATTTTTTTCAAGATATTCCCACTCCAGAGCATAATAATACCAAATACGATTATACCCACAGTATGCAAAGAAAGGATATTACACCACGACACCTTAAGAAAAACAACTAAAAGTAAATTTGAAGTTTTGATCATTTCCAAGTAAAAAGTATGGTATAGCACAGTGAAATTATTGGAAAATAAAATCAACATTGGAGAAGGCCCCTTGCTTAGCACACTTACACTTCCTTTATATGTGTATGCTCTGAGGAATTCAAGTAATGGCTCCAACGACTCTTTGTTACGAAACATAATTGAAGAAAGGTGACGATTGAGGAACTGAACACCATTGCCAATGGATGAAGACCGGCTGGGGCGAGGAAAATTTGCATTGAACGGCTCAAAGTCGAGCTCTAGTACAAACTTGTCACTCCACCAGAGAAAACACAACTTATGGCTGCATCCACCGCTCGGTTTCATACAGAGAAAACACACGGATAGTGAATTCTATCCGTCCGATCCTCTACTCGCAAGCTATGTATAGAACCTGACCTCTTTCTCTCTCTATCTTACGGAAAAGCCTACATCATATTGCCGCTCAACAGAGCCCCTCTCTCTCTCTCTCTAGATTTCTCATCCCTCCCGATCTCCTCAGCCACGGCAACACCTCCCAAGCCTCACTGCCAGCCGCGCCGCTGCAAGCCACCTCAAATTGTCGTCACCCACTGTAAAACTTTATAATGGAAAACAGAGGACTGCATGAAAACTTGTATATATTCTCATTGTTTTCGTAAGTGTTAAAGGACTGTACAAAGGGTCTATTTATACACTTCATTTACCCAAGCATAGCTATAACAGACTTAACCAACTTAACTGTATAGCTGTAACAGATTTAACTAACTCAACTGATTATTTACAATTTTCAGATAAAGCTTTCTGTTTGGCTTCTAGAGACTGTAACTCTAATTTTTCTACGTGATTTTCTATATTCCAACACCCCCTCAAGATGAGAATGTATATTAATCATTCCCATCTTGCGAATAAGGTGATGAAAATTGAGAGATCCGAGAGGCTTAGTTAATATATCTGCTATTTGGAATCTGGAAGGAATATGAATGATTTTTATAAGACCTTCCTGCAGCTTTTCTCGAACTAAATGGCAGTCCAATTGGATATGCTTTGTCCTCTCGTGGGGTACTAGGTTTGATGCAATCTCAGAGGCAGGTTTACTATCCGTGTATAGAAGTGCAGCTTGAGTATGTTCAATGGTTAAGTCAGATAACAGGTAATTTAACCATTGAAGTTCACAAGTAGTTGATGCTAATGCTCGATATTCAGACTCTGCAGAGGACCTACTGATTGTGTGTTGTTTCTTTGATTTCCTAGAGATGAGAGAATCTCCTAGAAATATTGCAAAACCAGTGACACTCCTTCTAGTATCAATGCAGCCGCCCCAATCACTGTCTGAGTAAGCCTTTAGATGTAGTGGAGACTTGGCAGATAAGAAAATTCCTTGGCCTGGTGTTGCCTTGATGTATCTAAGAACTCTCTCTGCTGCCTTGAGATGTGAGGTGCTAGGATTGGCCATAAATTGACTCAATGCCTGTACTGAATAAGCAAGATCAGGTCTAGTAATTGTTAGATACAACAATCGACCCACTAGTCTTCTATAAGATGCTGGATCAGATAGAGGGTCTGATGAGTCATTTGCAGTTAATTTCAAGGTTGATTCCATAGGGAAAGCAGCTGGTTTGCATCCAGAAAAACCACTATCTTGTAGAATATCAAGGGCATACTTTCTTTGACATAGAGCAATACCTTTGGCTGACCTGGCTACCTCAATCCCCAAAAAGTACTTCAATTCACCCAAGTCTTTTATTGTAAAAGATTTATGCAAAAAATCCTTCACAGCAGATATAAGTTCTAAGTTGGTGGAAGCAACAATGACATCATCTACATATATCAATAGAGCAATGAAATTATTTTCAGTTTTCTTGATAAAAAGAGATGAATCTGACTTTCCTTGAGTAAAACCAAATTGAAGTAGTGAAGTGGACAGTTTTGAAAACCACTGCCTTGAGGCCTGCTTTAGGCCATATAAACTCTTTTTGAGTTTGCATACTCGAGGGTCATTAGGGGTAGAAAAACCAGGTGGTAGCTGCATATATACCTCTTCATTTAAGTCTCCATGCAAAAAAGCATTATTTACATCAAGTTGATGTAAATACCAATTGTTTGATGCGGCTACAGCTAGTAATATTCTCACTATTGTCATTCTAGCAACAGGTGAAAAAGTATCAAAGAAGTCAAGTCCCTCTTGTTGAGTGTAGCCCTTGGCTACCAATCTAGCTTTGTGTCTGTCCAATGTGCCATCAGCTTTAAATTTTATGCGATAAACCCATTTGCAACCTATTGCCTTTTTGTTAGGAGGCAAAATTGCAAGTTCCCAAGTTTTATTAGTTTCAAGAGCTTTAATTTCATCTGCCATGGCTTGTTGCCATTGAGGTTGTGAGATGGCTTGTTTAAAAGTTCTTGCTTCAGATATAGAAGAGACAGCATGAACAAAAGCTTTGTGATTGTTGGAAAGTTTAGAATCAGAAATGAAAGATAGAATTGAATAAGGTTTACCTGAAGAAGGACAGCAAGGAGGTTCATGGACAGCTGAAGAACTTTTAATCAAATTACCACAATAATAATTCTGCAAGTATTGAGGAGAATGCCTAATTCTTTCAGATCTTCTCATATTTGTAATATTATGAGATGGTAATGAAGCAGAATTTTCTGGAGAAGGTGAAGCAGAATTTTCTGTAGAAGGTGAAAGAGAATTTTCTGTAGTAGGACAGTCATATATTTGAGGAGAATTTGGAAAAACAAATGGGATATGGATAGAGTTAGGAATAAATGGAAAAATGGATTCATGAAATGTGACATTTATAGATATGGAGGTTTTGAGAGTAAGTATATCAAGCACTTTGTATCCTTTTACATTTGGTGGATAACCAAGAAAGATGCATTTTGAAGCTTTAGGTGAAAACTTCCCTCGATTATTTTTGAGTGTGCTTGCAAAACACAAACATCCAAATACTTTGAGATATTTGTAAGTTGGTTGTTTATGGAATAAGAGGTAATATGGTGACTGATTATTTAAGATTGAAGAAGGGGTACGATTAATGAGATGGGTAGCTGTCAAAACACAATCTGTCCAGTAAGATAGAGGTAAATTGCTTTGAAATAGAAGGGCTCTAGCAACATTTAGTAGGTGTTGATGCTTTCTTTCAACCCTACCATTTTGCTGTGGAGATTCAACACATGATAATTGATGTATTATTCCATGCTCTTGATAGAAAAGCGGCATGTTAAACTCCTGACCATTATCTGTTCGAAGAGTTTGAATATTTGTATTGAATTGAGTTTGAGCATATTTGATAAAACTGGTAAGTATAGATCTTGTATCAGATTTTGCTTTCATGAGATATAGCCATGTAAAACGACTGTGGTCATCTATGATTGTAAGAAAATAGCTATATCCAGAATAAGAAACTGTAGAAAAGGGACCCCATATGTCAACATGAACTAACTGGAAAATTTTATTTGATTGACTGTTTGATACAGGATATGGAAGCTTCTTTTGTTTAGCTAAGGGACATATTTCACATACATGATTTTGTGAAACTTTTACAAAAGGATCAAGATTACTAATTATTTGTAATCTTGTAGATGGAATATGCCCTAATCTAAGATGCCATATATGAGGATTGTTATTACATGAATGAACTAAGGCAGTAGAAGAAGGACCAATCAAATCAGGCATTTCTCTTTTATTTAAGGCAGGAAAAGATAAGTGGTATAAACCAGATTTGACTTCAGCAAGCCCAATCATCCTCCATTTGCTCAAGTCCTGCAAAATGCATTTGGATTGAATAAAGAACAATCCAATAGAATTATCTTTAGTCAATCTTGAAGCAGAAATCATATTGATATTGAAAGAAGGAACAAACAGTGCATTTTGGAGGATTATATCAGGAGAAAGTTTAACATTTCCAGAAAAAATGATGGGAACAGATTGTCCATTTGGTAAATGGACTTTAGAAGGTTTGCTAAGCAAGTTTTTGGAATCAAATAGATGGGGAGAACAGATCATATTATCTGTTGCTCCTGTGTCAAGAATCCAAGTATAGGAATTCTTTGAAAAAGAAACAGTATTAGCTGAAGAATAAGATATACCTGAAGTGGAGACAACATTAGCTGTGGAATCAGTATTAATATTGGAATTGGATAGGCTATTTGCTAGGGTAAGCAGATTTTTGATTTGCTCTTGAGAAAATATCATATTGGGAATACTTGAATATTGTTCTAATGAAGATACATTGTTTGCAATGGGTTGTGCATATGATGAATTTCCAGATTGCATATTGAGTGATCTTTTCCCTTTAGGACCTTTCCATCCAGGAGGATATCCAATGAGTTGAAAACATTTGTCTGCAAGATGGCCAGAATAGCCACAATGAGAACAAACCAAATCTGTTTTCCCTTTTTGCTTCGTGTATCTAGCACCAGCAGATGATTGTCTTTGAGGTTGAGCAGCAATCATGGCATGAGAATCCAAGGAAATTCCAATACTGTTAGACAGAGACCTTTGACTTTCTTCTTGTAGTAACAAAGAAAATACTTTCCTCATTGATGGTAGGGGGGATTGAAGGAGTAATTGACTTCTGATGGCTGAGTATGAATCATGTAATCCAACCAAGAATTTTATCACATAATCAGACTGTTGTCGATCTGTGAGATTCTTGAGAATACTGCATGTGCACCTACCAAGATTTCCACATTTACAACTCGGAATAGGTCTATAGCTGATATATTCATCCCACAAGGCTTTAAACTACTGAAATATTCAGTAACAGTTTTAGAACCTTGAGAAATGGAACTGAGGGATTTTTCAAGAGAGAAAACTCTCGGACCATCACTTCTAAGATATCTTGTCTTTAGTTCCTCCCAAATGTCCAAAGCAGTTGTAAAATAAAGAAGACTGCCACGGATTTCTTTGGAAATTGAGTTCATTAACCATGAGAGCACTAGATTATTTGCTCTTAGCCAAGCAATTCGAAGTCTAGAATCAGTATCAATTCTAGGTTGAAGTAAAGTTCCATCAATAAAAGAGATTTTATTCTTGACAGTGAGTGCAATTGAAATCGATCGACTCCATGCAATATAGTTCTCACCTGTAAAGATTTCAGATACAAGAAGTGCTCCTGGATTGTCAGAAGGATGAAGATAGTACTGGCTCGAGGAATCATCACAAGGATTCGGCATAGGAGGATTAGCCATAGAAGCTCTCTCAGAAGGAGTTTAGAGTTTGCCATAAAAGCAAGAAACAGAGAAGAAAAAAATATCAAGAAGCAAGAAGAATGGAAGATTTCAGCGGAAGACTTTTCTTTACTGCTCTGATACCATGTAAAACTTTATAATGGAAAACAGAGGACTGCATGAAAACTTGTATATATTCTCATTGCTTTCGTAAGTGTTAAAGGACTGTACAAAGGGTCTATTTATACACTTCATTTACCCAAGCATAGCAATAACAGACTTAACCAACTTAACTGTATAGCTGTAACAGATTTAACTAACTCAACTGATTATTTACAATTTTCAAATAAAGCTTTCTGTTTGGCTTCTAGAGACTGTAACTCTAATTTTTCTATGTGATTTTCTATATTCCAACACCCACAGCCACACCCACAGAACCCAGAGTCGAGAACCACCGTAACCCTCCTCCAAATAGCTAGTGTTCAGCCCAGCTCAGCCACCGTGAGGCCATCCCCTTGTCAGCACCACCTCTTCCAACACCGCTAGATGAAACTCCAAACCACCACTACTCTGTAAGCCGATTGTGCTTTTCCCCTCAGCAGAAGCCAGAACCCCTCTCTCTCTCTCCCCCATCGTGCCGATCCACTCTTCTTCGTTTGTTCTAATTATTAAATGCAAAAAAAGATCTGCTCAATCTAGATGGCGTTCATTCTGATTACGCAATTCCGAAGCGACAAATTCTCTACGTACGTACAAATTCATGCACTCCTTTTATTTTGGATTTTTTTGGATATATACGTGAATGCATGCATGCATATGCAGAAGCAGCTAGCTGCATATTTAAACATCAAATTCTAGAATCAAGCGCACGTAGATATCGATGTCCTTAATAATGAATTGAAGTACATGCATGATGCAGCGGCTGCCAGCCAAATGAACGGTGTTAATTTTTAACGAAAAACAACTGTTAAAATAGAAATTTCTGTTTGACAGGCTCTTTATATATATAAA
Organism: Juglans mandshurica; assembly: GCA_022457165.1. Lineage (NCBI taxonomy): Eukaryota > Viridiplantae > Streptophyta > Magnoliopsida > Fagales > Juglandaceae > Juglans > Juglans mandshurica. Next base: position 37,573,445 of record CM039621.1, read on the forward strand.
GAGAAATATATATATATATATATATATATGTATGTTGTACCCGAGAAATTCACTTAAGCAACTATAAAATTCGAACAAAAATTCTAGAGAAATAGATCCCAAAAATACTATCAAGAGAAGGGAATTGCATTCTATTTGTGAAAGAAGAGAACCATTTCACAACAAAAATATTGCACAGCATATAGAAGAATAATCAGAATTACTTATAACTTATTCGATACCAAATATAAATATATTAGATAGATCGAAAAAAATCATACAAATAAAAACTCGAGGGAGCAACAGGAAGTCAAATCGGGCAAAGCATTGAGTGACAAAAATTACCTATGTTGTTGGATGTTTGCAATTAGCAGATGAAGATGAAGACATCAAGGATGAAGATAAAGATGAAGATTTCATGAGTAATGAAGATAGTCTTACTCTTCTTATAAATTGGTACTAAACCATCAAACTCGTACGCAACTTCTAGATGAGAAAGAAATTGCAAGTTGTTACTTGACTGACCTCTTCATTGGAATATATTCCAAATAAGTTGGAAATTAAACCATGAAAAAGAAGTTAACAAATTGGTAGTTACTTGACTTGTTAAGAAATATATTATAGTATGTGGCTCATATTGAGTGGAACACATATACAGAGAAAGCAGGCTAATGTCGGGAGTGAAGCGGAGCGGAGTGAGAGGAGGGTAGCATACCGAGCAGAGCAGAACGACGGTACAGGGATATTATTAGAATTTTCTATACCTCTTGTACGGCTAGGGTTTAGTCGAAATACATATGATGTAATCCTAATTTTATACATAGTGAAAATTCAGCCCCGCTCCTGTGGATGTGGACACATTACCGAACCACGTTAAATTCTGTGTGTTTTCTTTACTTTCTCTTTTTTGTACTATTCATCATAATTACCGCACGTAGCACAACAAAATATTATTAAAAAATATATTCCAGCCAAAAAAAGTCATCGATCACAAAATCAACGTTCGCACCAAATATCTCAATGCGTAGCTTCACAATAATTGTAGGGAAGCATTCCACAGCGGGAATGAGGCTCCACAAGGTTTTGACTCTTAAGTTTTGGATCTTACCTAGTTGAGACGACCACCTGCACAAATAAAATGGATGACATATACACGTTAAAACTAACCATTTAGTTGTGGCATGGCATAATTCATAGTACTCTTGGTTTGATTGGCTAAAATATTCTTAATTTGTGACTATCGATACAAGAGAATTTCAAACCATTTCTAAAGACTTCAATTCTCTATTCAACCATTTCTTTGTAAACAATTTGAGAGCCATCCATTCACCAAGTTCTCATTAATCACTGGCTTATAAAGAGTTGGGGTTTTACAAATTCTTCAATAAGTAGTGTTACAATGATTGAAGAAAATGGTTACTATTTTTTTCTTTTAATAAAGGGAGTGGCGGGTTTTAAATTCAAAATTTTCATTTAGAGAACTGGATCATATGTCATCAAGTTCTTGGCAAGAAAAATGTTACTATCGTTAACTAGCCATGAATGGTATTAAAGGGACTATTTTCCGGCTTACCTTGCATCTAATCTAGTATTCATGACAAATCACATGTAACCCACGTCTAAAAGTACTTACGTTGTAGTCTATAAAACTTATTAAGTATAATCGATAAGGTCACATAATTGAGTTGTTAACGTATCTCTAAAACCATGTGATTTTACTCAATCATGATCATCAAATTGATATAAATTTAATTTATGTGTAAAGAGTCAAAGACCCATTTAGAATTTACGTAATTCTATTATTTTACAACATTGAAATTTGAACACTATATATATGTTTATAGTCTCCACATCCGTTACACTCTTAACTCATATTTATCACATTGCAATGAGATTATGGAAAGAGGGAATATTAGATGTAAAAGACCAAAATGTCGCACTCTTCTTTTCCAATAGCTGCAAATGCACTCTCTATCAAGTTTTTACAATGCTTGACATGTAGTTTTAGCTTATTAGAATACTTCAAATCCAACACATATGATGAAATGTATAACTAAAAAATAATGATTATAGGCATAATAATAATAATCCATTATTATGTCTTCAAGAAAAAAATTAAAAAGATGTATTTATTTTGGACTTATTTAAAGTTAAAGTTAAAATGTTTTTAAAAGAAATATATAAAATTTACTAAATATCGTTATATTAAAAAAATAAAAATTGAAATCTGGTTTGATATTACATTTCCATCATATGAAAAAAAAAAAAAAATACAAATGGTAAGCCATTGAATTTATAAACGTATGAGGGAGTAATTTTATATATATATCTATATATATATATTTAATTATTAAAGTAGTAATTTTAAATGTATTAATATTTTTTTTATTTTTAAAAAATATTTAAAAATATTAAAAAAATAAATTACAAACTGTCGGTGAATTAGAGGCGGCAGAGTACCCCGACTCTACAGCAAAATTGGTAAAGTTTCTGGAACCATCTGCTAAGGTCTTGAAGTTACCTGTAAAGTTTCTGGAGCCATCTGCTAAGGTTAAACCCTCGTCAGTCGTCACGAAGCAAACACTAACCTCGAACTCGTGAGCGATTCAACTCATTCGAGTTCTTTCGCTAGCTTGCACTCGTACAGTCTTTAGTATGGCAATAATTTCCGATTTCCAAGATGAGCGAGAGAACGCCAAACCTTCCTCGTCGGCGGCAAGAACGATATCGTTTAGTGCGACCTTGGATCCGTCGAGCCCACTAGGTTTTGTGGAGAAATTTTTCGACTTTCTCGCCGAAGAAAGCGACTTTCTTGATAGGGGCTCGGCAGCGGCGGAGATCGAATCGGCGGTGAGGGCGGCGAAGGAGAAGAGGAGGAGGAAGAAGAAGGCGGAGGCAGAGGCGGAGGAGAGGAGGAGGAAAGAGGAGAAGGCGGCGATGGAAGTGGAGAGGGAGGAAGAGAAGAAGGTAGTGAAGGAAGAGAAGGTAGAGGCGATGGAGGTGGAGAAGACGGAGGAGAAGACCGGCGTAAGAGGTACGGTTGTTCCTGAAAACAAGATTTAACAATTAAGTAAAGGAAAAAAATGTAGAAGCTAGCTGAAAGCATGTGGCATTATTGCACTCGTCTAATCCCATATCACAAATTCTCGCAACTATTAGGAATGCGTCTTACTAATTGCTGGGATTTCCCTTTATAATGGTTTTTCCTATTATTTACATTATAAATAGTTTGTCCTTGCCACGGGAGTGTCACAAAATGAAGTATTTTAAGTGATTGAAAGTAGTTTATCTCTTTTGCAAGGTTGATTTAGTGGCGTTCATTCCAGATTCGGATTATCCACGATGAATAATCTCTTCTTCATATCGTCACCTATAATCATGAAAAATGTTTTATGGGTGCATCCAACATTTTTTAATTTATTTCATGTTTGAAATGCGTCAGTTCCAAATAGTGGCAATGGCCTTGATCTGGAGAAATACTCCTGGACACAAACCCTGCAGGAGGTCACCGTAAATGTTCCAGTGCCTACTGGAACTAAATCAAGATTTATTGTGTGCGATATAAAGAAGAACCATCTGAAAGTTGGACTCAAGGGCCAGCCGCCTATAATTGATGTAAGTCTGCTTACAGGCTTGTCTCTCATGTGCCAGCATTTGTTGGATACGCTGTTTCTTTCTATATGCTGCATTCAGCTTATTTTTGCTTTGGCTCATCTACTTGGAATGCTTGCAGGGGGAGCTTTATCAGCCTATCAAGCCTGATGATTGCTATTGGAGCATAGGTACCGTATGTTATCATTCACATACGTGCATGAAAGAGTTGAGAATTTTAATTTGATTAGTCTACTTAGAATAATTGCAAGTTGAGTAAATGCACGAATGCATGATACTGGTGGGAATTTCTTGGTATCAGCACAAAAAATATGACAATTAATGGTTTAAAAAGATAATATCATTTGCATGCATGTGTGTGTTTTGACAGAGTTTAGTCCTGCATTTTTTGCTTAACATCCATGAAATAGATTTCCAAGTAGCTCAATAAATTCCCTTGTTGCAGAGGATCAGAATGCCATATCTATCCTTTTGACCAAGCACAACCAAATGGAGTGGTGGAAATCTGTGGTGAAAGGTGATCCAGAAGTCGATACTCAGAAAGTTGAACCTGAGTCCAGCAAGCTATCTGACCTGGATCCAGAGACACGGCAGACTGTCGAAAAGATGATGGTAAATCATTGATGCTTTATTACTTCTTTAGCCATTGGCTGTCATTTCCTTATTACTTTTTTTCTTTTTCTTTTTTGCAAGTTTGTTGGCATGTTTGTAGTCAGTCACTCAAATGATGGTTAAAAGGAGTTTTAAATGAATTCATTTTGGTTTTTAAATACCTATATAAGTATTTTTATTGAATTTTCAATAAAAAAAAATTGTGAAACCCCCTCAAAACAACACTACTACTTTTGCCATAAATCACAAAACTGTCAAAGTTGTCACTTTATTGGCAAACCTTGCAATTTACCCCCTTGTTAAGATCTTAGTGTTATGAATTATGAAAAATAAACTGTGTTAAGATCTTAATGTTAATGATTGATGGATCTACCCACCCACGGGTACCCAAGTGGTAAGGGCAAACTTATGTGCATGAGCCCCATGTCACAGGTTTGATTCCCCCTGGGATCAAATTGTGATTTAAGTGGGAGGCTTTGACGATGGGTTGCTGTGCTAGTCTCCCCAGGGGTTTAGGTTCCATGGGTGAGTCCTAAGGGCTCTGCCGTGGGGTGGTCCCCCTCAGGTCCCGTCATGAAAAAAATGAATTATGGATCCAACTCTTACTATTGTGCCACGTCCCCTAATCATAACACTAAGATCTGAACAAGGGGGTCAATTGCAAAGTTTGGGAATAAAGTGACAACTTTGATAGTTTGGTAAGCATATGGCAAAAGTAGTAGTAGTTTGAGGGAGTAAAGTGTAATCTATAAAAACTTAATTTGTTCCAATTTCGATTTGTGGTATTTCGTTTGGACAGAGTAATGATTTAGGCATCAAATTAATTGGTGGTACCTTGGGTAGGGGAATTCAATGTGTTCTTAGTCTATGTTCTGGCCTAGCCTCGGTTGTTAACAGGTAATAGTGGGTATGGTTTTTTATGTAAAGATTCCTGATTTTTTATGGAGGGTATCAGATTATTGTTGGTGCATTGAGTTGAGGAATGTAGAATATCATATAAAATATGTTCCGATGAAAACCTAGGTGCTCAAGTTATATGGCTTTTTATAGAGTTTCTGGAACCATTTCTTGGGGAAGCAAATTATAGGGTGGTATATAATCTAGCTCTAGCTGCCCTTGCTTGAGGTAAAGACTTGGAATTTTCTGGTGCTCCGGAAGTTGGGCGCTCTGTTTGCTCTTGCATTGAGACACTTTTATCTTCATATTCTGCCCCTCATTTGCAAAATTCCTGGTTGGTGTCCATGTTTTGCTCTTGATGATTGGTTTGTGATCCTGGAGTTTTCTTGTGCCTTTTGTCCAGTTCGATCAGAGGCAGAAGTCTATGGGCCTCCCAACTAGTGATGAAATGCAGAAACAGGAGATTCTGAAGAAATTCATGGCTGAGGTAAATACTTTAAGCTAGCATACTTAGTTGTGTTAAATTCCTCTCAATAGTAAATTTGTTAAGGCTCTGATAACTAATCTGATGTGCTGCAGCATCCAGAGATGGACTTTTCAAGGGCAAAGATAGCATAAATGGGGTTGTTTCGGTTACTGATCCTTTTTTTTGTTGAACTGTAATTTACTCTGGCTCTTCTCAGTTATATGTTGGTGCTTTTTTGGTTAAGTCATGGAGTCGGATAGTTTCTTACAATGTGTAAAGGAATTTGATCTTTCTTTTTGCCCTATTGGTACAAAGAATTATGGGATAATTTATCGGTTTCTCATTTGGCACGTCCCACCGTTCTTGGCATATGTAGCCTTGGATATCCCCTTTTTTTTTTTTTTTTTTTTTTTTTTTTTAGAATAATTCTATGTACAGAAGTGTAGTGTATCACATATTTTACTTTGAAAAAAAAATTTCATGTAGATTTTATATATATATATTTTTTAAAAGCGATACAGTTATATAATTAATTTTTTTTTTTTAATTGTCCTGAGCAACCTAGGATGTCCTTTCTGTTCGTGGAGTCATGGAGGTATGGAAAGTTTAGAACTGGTACGGCCTCGCTTTGGAGCTTGTGATTCTGAGCCTCATGGTCGTGGATTGAAAACAGGAAAAGAGGGGGCCAAATATTCAGGCCTACTAACATTTTTCCTCGCATGAATCAATTTACTTGAAAAGAGAGGGCCAAGTTTAGATGTTGATCGGACAGTAGAAGTGTTGTGTTCATGTTCAGACCTTAAGATTTTTAAGACACGAAAGTAGAGATGCTTGCTACTAATTAGATGGTATCCGTAACGTTGGCGGTTCAGCCTGTGGATGGCCTAGAAGATTAGGCTTGTAAGATTGGGCACAGGGTTCATTTCCAAACTTTGGACAAGCTCAGGCCTGATTTTTAGTGGCCCGGTCTTGCCTCCCGATACCAGTTTTCTCTAGCAATTTTAATTAGCTTTTAAGAGAGAGAGAATCGTGTATAATTAGAGCTACGAATAAGATGGATGTTGCCAAAATCTGGCCTGAGCTCTGTACTAATATGATACTACAGATTAATTATTAGGACAACTCTACACTTATTATAAGATAACAAATTAATATAAAACATTTTACATTATGGACCCAAAAGTATAAGAGTATATGTACTTACAGTTTTACTTACACTTTTATTTACCAGGCGTATTTTATTAGTTTTTGTTTTAAATTCAAATTTTAAGATTTTCAATGTATCAATATCTGACACGTGGCTGGGGATAGTTGTTGGAGTTTGGCATTGAAAAATCTCGGTCCTTAGTGCGTTTTTGTGCAGAAGATCATAATATGATCATATTCTTTGGCAATGCCCTGAAGTTAGGGTGCTGCTGAAAGACAGTGCACTATGTTCATTTGCAGGTGACCAAATAAAATATTATAGGCCATTTACCCATCATGTTACTATGCAAAATCATTTCCCCATATTGTCTCCGAAAATGGTCCATTGTGTGGCACTGTAGCCTGGGTGTCTGTCTCTTAAGTAGGAATCCCAATGACAAGAGTGCATTCGACAAAAACACCTTTCACTTCTAATCTGCCTAATGGAACCAATCTCTGACACGTGCCTACAAATGACAAGTGAGTCACTCTCACTCACACTCACACTCACACTCACACTCACACTCTCTTCTCCATAAAAAGGTGGTGGGTTCAGCTGGGGCACACCTCAATTGTCTTGTTCTGGTGCAGGTCTGTACCATTTAGCTCAAAGCCAATAAAATGACTCCTGTTTTGCATCAGCCTTATTCTAGAGCCTACGTACATTTTCTTTAGCCTTCAAAGAGATGGACTTAAAACAAGGATGACCTAACTCACAACTTGTACTGTAGTCTGCACTTACATAAACTGATGTTGCATTTTGAGATTTCAGTACATAACACTGCTTTTGGAGACCTATAAGAAAACTATTTAAACAAGCTGGCCGGGTGTTGATGACATGGTTTTTGTTTTATTGAAAATGCCATCCCTTTTCTTGTTAACGACAAGCTGGCATAGACGACAATTCATATCAATGTAGCCTCACTTAAATGTAACCAGTAAGACAATGGGGGAAAGACAGACACAGACTAAGCAAAAGTAAGAAAGAAAGAAAGAAAGTGGAAGATACAGGAATTAGACATACAAGAAAGATCATGTACAGCAGAAAGCCTGCAAGGACCCAACACTTATCCTATACAGAACGAGACCTCCAACAAACTTACACTCGATTGATTGTTTCAAATATTTTAATATGATCATATATCCAAGTTTGTCCATTATTTCACGCGATAAGTTTCCATTAACATACATTATAATTATTAATATATTTTGTGTTTCAATAAATACATGACTTGCAAATATCATATAATGTGATGCCGGACTTTGAATATATATGCTATATATGAAATTCTTATTATATGATTATATTTTGCAATATATTGCTAGCTCTAGCTACATATAGATAGAGCTCTTTCTTTCTGGTCCCATGCAAGATTTTTTACATTGACTGTGAAAATTAGAGTAATGATCTTGCAGATCAGCACTAGCAATTCTAGCAAAGGATTGGTCATTATAATTAATATCTATAGAAGAAAATAGTTATAGAATTTCAAGCAAGTTTTATGATCATTATAATTAAGAAGGTGATATAATAGGGGGGAAAAGCTAATCTAGATAGGTATCCCATCCCACAATCATCATCATCGATCTTAGTCATGACCTGAAATCATTGATCTGCTTTATACATATATATGATAAGAAACGTGCTGGGCATAATATTCTAGGATTTTTCTGGGGCAGATTTTGGATTAGAAGCTGTGTACATTAATAGCCTTATGCGCACTAAGATCTTATTTTATTGGGGTAACATGATTTTTGTTGTTTTCAACTCTTCTCTTTGAAAAACTTTACTAATCATCCCACGTTACACATCATACATAATTTTTTATTTTTTTCTCTTGTCAAATATGTTGTGTATGAATGATGAATAGAAAAACTCGATTAGTTTCGGAAGAATAAAATTAAAAAAACTTTAAAAAAAACTTGAAATATAAAAATAAATGTGGTGAGTGATGTGCGATGATGATGATAATTATAACGATAACGATGACGATAATGATGAGTATCAAAGCTACAATTTCAGCCACTGGTTCATTAGAATTCATTAATTTAGTGTCGCATTCGGCTCTATCTGTGAAAATGAAACAAGCAAAAGAAAAGAAAAACAGTCTTTAGATTACCAAGAGCTAGCAAGCACTTTTTTTACCAAATACGACTGACACTATTTAGATTTTATTCGTAGGGATCTGCTCTGATATCAGACTGCACATCTCATGGGTTGATATTTCTTAGATAACAATTAAGTCAATAGTATAATTAAAGAGGATAAAGATCATTTCTTCCTCTAAAACAGTGCTACTTTAGATCTTATGTATAAATTGAATTCACCACTCCGTCTTTAAGCTTTAACTCAACAAAACGCAGTTCTTAACAGTGCGCATGCACCTTCCTTCTTTTCTGTTATGCAGCAATTTTTCTTTAGAGGCCAACTTTTATATCCGACGAGATGTTTATGTAAAATAAAAAAAAATATTATAAAATTATATATTACAAAAATAGATATTTTTAAAGCCAATATATATTGGCTTGTTTAGAAAATAAAAAGAAAACTACTTATATATAAAAAAAAAAAATATATATATATATATATATATATATATACTGACCTACACACATTGAAAAATAATCTCATATTACTCGTAGACAAGGTTTTGGATGTGTTTATAAGGAATGAGTAATTCTCTCTTATAGAACAGATTTTATGAGATTAATTAGGCCATGAATTTTTTCAATTTCTAAAACCAATATATATATATTGGCTTGCTTAGAAAATAAAAAGAAAACTATTTATATATATATATATTTAAGTAGCATGCAGTACTAGTACCATATATTGTGAACTTGTATGCGATGATTAATTGGTAACTATTCAGGGACCCTAACCTAACCTAATTTCCAAAGTTCTTTCCCTTTTTTCCTAAGAAAGTTTTATGACAAAATTAATTAATTAATTGCAAAATATAGATTATCAACTGTTCTTATATATAATTATGAGAAGCGAGTTAAACATGAAATTTGTCACCTTCAAAACGTCCAAAAGAAAATTGTGTGACATGATATCTTATCCCACGCATGGTCCGGTACTGATCAATGCATATAATAAGGACAACACCATATGTTGACAATTAATAAGATTTTGGCTAATGATGTACATTTCCAAACAAGGTCTATCTTAATTTAGAGCATGAAACATATAATAAATATATAATTCAATTCATCATTTGGTAATTAGTCATGTCAAACCAAATTAAAGCAGGTTGATTCATGAATGTGACATTAATAAGAGTAATTTTATATACAATCGTGAAGTGCATAAACGCTGTGTAATCATTTTAAAAAAAAAGTGGGGTTTACTATTAAAAATTTTTTTTTTTTTATGTAGATCTCATATTTTATTCATTTTTTTCAAAGTAATTATGTTGCGGTTGTAAATATATTTTTTCCATTAATAAATATTGCCAATTAATTCAGGTGGACATGATGCATGAATGCATGGATCTTATATACATGCCATGCATTAATATATGCATCCGGCCCACTTGACCCCTTAATCTTCATATATATATATATATATATATATATATATATATATATATCTCTATATATATCTGTAATTAAGTAATAGTGGATGATGATTTGCACCGACTCACCTGTAACGCTCCAATAGAAGGCCCAAACTACATGACCTATATTCTAAAAGGACTAGTCAATGATACAATTAAAGTCCTATTAGAACCTTATAAAGAGCAATAACTTCTCCTTCCAAACCAATGTGAGATCTCATACATCACATACCATTATCCATATCATATGGGGGTATCACAATCTACCTCCCTTAAATTCCCGACGTCCTCGTCGGGCCTGTCCATTGTAGGTGACATGGCTCAAGTCTCACATTTCTGGTTGGGATAGGCTCTGATACCATTTATAACGCCCCAATGGAAGGCCCAAACCACATGGCCTATACTTCAAAAAGACTAGTCAATGATACAATTAGAGTCTCATTGGAACCTTATAAAGAGCAAGAACTTCTCATTCCCAAGCAATGTGGGATCCCATATATCACCTACCCTTATCCATATCATATGGGGTATCACATCGCCATTATAAGAAAATTGATTATTTATGACCAGTTATTTCTAATTAAATAATTAATTCTAGTTAAAATGAGTCTATTTTCGTTACAAATAATCTTTTTTATCACAAAAAAAAATTATAAATATCCACTTTTTTTGTAGTGCGCATTAAACCAGTCCTAATACCTCCATATATATAGTGCATGCAGTTGTTTATATATAATTTTCTTCCATATATCACGTTTGAGATAGAGTTAGATAAAGTCATGTACTAATCAAAGCGATCGATCGAGATAATAAGTAGTAAAATTATTCACAAGATATTCGTGTAATCAAGAACGGGATATAATTAGGGATCTTCTGGGGGGCTAATTAATTTAAGACAATTAAGGGGTGCTCGTGATCTAGATCTGGGTTGTTTTTGGGATCCGTCTCAGAAAGCAAGTGATCTTCCATAAATAAATATTAATAACACTCTCGAGTACTGATCCACATATGATATTATATAGCTAGATAGATATAATTAGGATGATCATCACTAGCTAGATAGCTAAAAACAATCATATTGATGATCATATGATTATTTTATATTTTTATTTTAAATGGATCGATGGATTTGAAATAGATAACGCATGCAGTACGTAGTATACTTACTATACATGAAAACTTTGTCATGTTTTGACGAACTTGAAGGTAAGGGATGGATGGGATGGGATGGGATTTGACCTGACCTGACTCAAATGTGGCTGGAAAAGGATTTGTCCTTTAATATAAACCAAGAATCAGGTAGCTAGCTCTAGTACGTAAAAACTAGAAACAATGGGTTTGGTGTGAAAGGGGCTCATGGACCATGCATAACACCAAAGAACAGCTCTTCCAGCAGCTGGAAAAGCTAGCTAGCGATACCCTGAAATGAAAGATACAGAATTTTATGCCAAGAAAAGTAATACTAATGTGTCTATTTCTGAATATAATTTATAATTTATTTTACTAATAAATCATAGTAAAAAAAAAATTAATTAATATGATTAGAATGATTAAACGTTTGAAGAAGCATGATATGTCAAATCACCTTACCTTTGTTTTCTCCACTAAACCACTCAACATTCTATTGGATGGTGATTCCATCATGAGTACTACTACCTGTCCATTTTACGAATTTTTCTATCATATGTTGCGATCGATGTGAACATTTTTCCCTGAAAAAATGAAAACTTATTTAGCGAAAATTCTCGGCTGTCCAGTTTTTATGTCAGTGCTTCTCAATCCTGGCCGCATGCAAAATGCCAAAACTGGTAATTCATTGGCTGCCAATATTTTGGTCTGTCATAAACACTGCATGTCAACTGATTATAAGATGAAATAATTTTAAATGAATTAAATAAAATATTATTAAAATATTTTTTTAATATTATTATTATTTAAAATTTGATAAAATAGAACTACTTATTAGATATTTTGTATCGAAATTTAAAAAATTATAATGATAAAATAAGGTGAGATGTTTTCTATTTCAAACAAGCCCTAAAACTCAACCATCATTTCAAACTAACCCTTTTATTCGCATGCATGCAGCCTTTGCTTGTTGTAAAAAGATTAGGTAATGTTATATATATATATATACACTCATGCACATGAATCAACCATTGTTCGCATGTTAATAATTTCTATACATATGATCCATGAGAAACTGCATATATAATCTCGTTCCTGTTGCAGAATTAGATCAGGAAAATACAGGTAGGAGCTAGAGATCATATTCTAGCTAGCTACGTACCACCTCAGTTTCAAACCATTAAAAAAACACCAAGTTTGAATGACAAAAGGAGTAGGAGTAGGGTTTAAGAGGTACTACTTTCTCCATTAATTTCGCTCGAGCTAGTACTTTTCTAAGTACGTAGTTGCAAATTCAATTAACTAGGCTTTCAAATTACTTTCTCCCTTGCTTTTTGCTCACTACGAGCAATACAGGGAAGTGGGAAAAGTTTTGGAATATTGATTATGACATGCATACGTAAAGTAAGCATCAAAAAATTTATTCGAAACTACTAATATATTAAAGCTAATTAATTGGTATTATGGAAGGATTCATCGCTTTGAGATTTACTGTTTACATGATAGAGCTGCAGGAGAAGATCATGAGTGGCAGCCTTGCTTTTGTCAATGTCAACTGGTTAAAACGCCACTCTCAAAACCCTTCTCTCTCACACATCATTTCGAGTTTACCTCCAAAAGAATCCAAAAAGAGACCTCAAGTTTGGGCCAAATAAGGGGGTGCAAGGGGGACCCATTTACCAAAGCAATTCCAATCAGAATTCATCTAAGAAGACAAACACTATGAGACAATCAACTCCAGCTGTTTTTTTTTTTTTTCCTTTATTTCTTTCTTTGTTTTTTAGCACATCACTTTCTCAGTTGTTTTTTTTTTTTTTTTTTTTTTTTTTTTTTTTTTTTTTTTTTTTTTTTTTTTTTTTTTAAGGTGATCTCTTCGATCCTGGCCAAAAGTTCCTTGAATCCATTAAAAGAGAATATTTGGAAACCCAATTAAATTGGAAATTAAGTGTTGATTTGGTTCCTTAATTACACTTAACTCAGCTGAGTTCGGTTTAGATTTAAACATTTTTTAATATTCAAATACTTAACTCTCAAATTACTAAACTCATTTCAATTCAAAATCTCATTACACGTGAGACCCATAATATTTTTTAACTCAACACCTATTTACACGCAGGATTCACAACCTTTTTGAACTTTTCATAAATACATCTAAACTCATCTTAACATTCAAACACATCTAAACTCATCTTAGGTGAGTCTCACAGATAACTTACTCCATTATCTCAACTCACTACTATTCATAGAGAATTCAACTCAGTTCAACATCCAAACATATCCTAAGAATTAACATATATCAATATTCATGTTCAAAAGTTCTTTTTTTAAAAAATAAATAATTTAAATTAGAACCTAAATTAATGGACAAAGTCGATTGGGTGGGGGGAAGTACTGCACATGCATGCTTTTTCTTTGTAAGAAAATAAAGGAATGGGGACATAGAATTAATTGTCATTCAGATGCAAAGCTTGTAAATCAAGGAATGACTAAATTCACTTAATCTCCTCCATTAACAAAATAATTTCCTTTTATATATATATATGTATATAGTCAACTTATAGTTTATAAGTGCGAATTAAGTTGGGTTCTCAAATTCGAGTTGTTCTTTTTCATTTGATTCATTACAAGTTATATATATATATATATATATATATATATATATAGTACGTGAATGAATATAAGAGCCTGGTCATAATACTTATAATAATTAGTGCAAAATCAAACACTTTAAATGATTCACATGATGATATTCCTGATCACTAATTAATGGCCAAAAAAGATTAATGAATTAATTGGCCACCATGCCTGCCGACCCACCTAGCTATCTATGTGCATGGCGCGCAGCCTCAATGATTTTCCATGATACTCTGCAAAAACTAAATTAAAGACTGTCTTTTTCCCCTTCCTTGTCTGCTAAATTCTACTACATAAATTCGGCCGCCAAGTGTTGCGGTTGTAATCCACCACGTGTAGGCAACTTATAATGGGGGATCTATCTATTTCCTATCGACAATAGACATCAAAAATTATTTTAATTAATGTATATATATAAATATGGAAGTTCTTGGGAGCTTCCTTTTACAATTTCTTTTCTTTTCTTTTTTCCTAATGTGGGAATTTAAGGTTTTTGTGTAGTACGTCTTCATGAGAGTAAGCCTGGTACTGTACATACCAGATATGTATATATATATGTATGTTATATATATATATATATATGTAAATGGATGAGAAAAGATATTTATAACCGTAAATGGTACAACCGTCGCATAATCTTTTTGAAAAAAATAAATAAAATACGGGACTCACATGAAAAAAATTAATTTTTAATAATATATCCCACTCTTTTTCAAAGCGATTACACGACGTTTACGCACTTCACAGTTGTATGTAGAATTACTCTATATATATACACATACTTCATGCATTAATGTTAAATACAATCATAAATTATGTAAGTATCGCACATTTATTTTAAAAAAATATTATTAAAAAATTAATTTTTTATACAAGTCTTATATTTATTTATTTTTAAAAAAAAGAGCATACGTTTACCTATTTTATGACTATAAAAATAATTATATATATATATATATATTATAATATATATACTTTCTTATTTGAGGTGTTAATGGTTAAAATTCTGTCAGCCTTTTTTGCTTGCTTTACAGCCCAACTCCATGTATATATATATAAATATTCTTCTGCATGGTGAGTATTTTCTTTCAAACTTGAAAGCTATCTGACCTCAACAATAATTAAAATATACTGCTGCTCGTGAAAAAGAAACCTTTAGTGGGTTTTCCTATTTGGGTTTTTCGTTCACATTCCTCTCAAGATGTCGTTATATACCAAGTCCCACAATCCCCTTTCCGGACCACTCCGCCCTCCCTTTTTTTTTTTTTTTCCATATAAAAATAAGAAGAAAGAAGAAAGAAGAAACAAATAGTTTTTCCAAAAAACTTTTTAAACCGATTATTATATGAAAAATTTTATTTATAAGATGATGTAGATAATACATCTAATAAAATATTTACGTGATATAATTTAATTTGTAAGAAAAATTTTAAAATTTAAATCTTACAATTAATCAAATATTACCATCTAAATGAAGTGGATGTTGTGTTCTACATAATGACTAAAAACTAGAATAACTCATATCGCACGTGTATATATATATATATATAGAGTAATTTTACGTACAACCGTGAAGTGCGTAATCGCCGCGTAATCGCTTTGAAAAAGAGTGGGGTCCACAATTAAAAAATTAATTTTTTTCATGTGGGTCCCATATTTTATTCATTTTTTTCAAAGCGATTACACGACGATTACACAATTCACGGTTGTAAATATATTTTCTCATATATATATATATATATATATATTATATATATATATATATATATCGGAAAAGGAGGAGGATATATAGGGAGGATATATAGGGAAAACTAAATATTCATTTTCACCTTTATATATATATATAAAAGGAATGTGTGATTAAAAAGATTGAATCTCTTGGACCGAATTAATAGAAATTCGTCTTTCTAGCTTGCACTTATAAGTGCCTAGCTCTTAATGCTTACGAAAGGGTTTACTTCAACTTCTTCACTTCTTCTTCTTCTTCTCCTCTTCCACTACTTCATTTGATGGAAAAAAATGATTCTTTCCTTTATGCATGCTTTGAGTTTGAGAAAGGGACAAAAGTTATAGGTTGACACTTGAAAATATATATTGTTTCTTAAAATCCAATTGCAATGCGGAGGAATAGCCCTCTCCACATTGACAGAGAATTTGAATAATTTGATCATCATATTGGTGGACAGAATCTATATCTTTCTTTCTTCCTTTTACAGCTAATACGTACGTACTACTAATTTATCTTCTGTATTTTATTTATTTTATTCATGCATATATGTCGTTCTTTATAACAAAGATAAGCCCATGCAACCCATTGGCGTACACCTCCATCGATCTGTTGAGTCGTGATTGTTCTACTCGTCACTATCCGCATGCTAGCTAGAGTTAACTTGAAAGGAGATCGAGAGGGATTGGGAGCTCTCATATTAATATTCTTTCATTGAAATACATGTATATATACATACATGTGTCGTGTGTGTATATATACATGTACATACATATATATATATATATATATCATGGCAAATTAATTAAGGTTGATTTTGGGCACGAACAAATTAGATATGATCTTAATTATAGAGTTATTGTTTGGAATATTTTAAATAATAAATGATCAATGTGCAAACGTTTTGTAAACTAGATAATATGTAAAATAATAAGAAAGAATTAGAAAGAGAGAACCCGGTGTTGACACACGTTGTGATGGACGCTTTTCTTAGAGTAGATTTCGCTGCCTCCAAATTTAAACATACATTAGGTTTTTTGGCAATCTACTCCCAAGATATAAAAACGCCAATTCTCATTAATACTCTCCTTGTCTGTATGCATGTACACAAAATGAGATCCTTGAATCCGATATAAAATAGCCAAAGTCAGAAAAAAAAATAAAAAACAAAAAACAAAAAACAAAAAACAAAAAAAAGAAGTGTTTCTATAATTCTGTAGAGAATTTGAGTGAGTAAATTTATGGGTGGAGTTCCCTGTTTATAGAGAATGAAATGGCACTTGTTAAAAGTCACAACTAGAATGAAATGATACTTGTGAAAAGTCACAACTTATATAAATAAAATTGTACTTATGAAAAGTCACAACATATGAATGAAATGGTACTTGTGAAAAGTCACAACTTCTCAAATATTAAAGAATACATTGAAATGGTTTCTAATTCACCAAAAGACACAACCTTTTGTTTGGTTGGCAAGCGGTTAAGGCTCATATCCCCAAGAGGCATGCATTGGTTCAAGTCACCATGGCATGCACCTATTCATTTAAATCTAGATAACCGAACTGATACATTGAACAATGGTAATAGTTCACATTATTTTTTATTTAACATTAAATATTTTAATCATTTTTAAGTCTAAAAACCAACAATCCCCCACCTGATTAAAATATTTTAAAAGACAAAATAGAACAAAGTTTTCTTTGGGCTAAGTATTATGCATCAATAGATGTAACTTACGGGTTTGAACGTCTACCTAGTGTTAGTGTTTTCCATCTAAAAGATCCATGGTGAACCAAGTCTTGAACTAAAATCTTTTAATTTAGATTTCTCCACACTACACACATAATACGACATATATCAGGTTCCTTTCAAGGTTGTGTATAAAGGTCGTGCACCGCATCTTGGATTCATGAGCGCTTTAAGGAATAACCAAATTACCATAGACTGCGACCCCACAGTCACACTCACATAGGGAGTCCTCCAAAGGTACCTACAATTCAATACCTCACATTAGTTTTGGACTCATTCAAAACATTTTGTCTTTCCTTTTTCATTGCATTTGTATTACTCACGCCCTAGGGATGAACCTATAATAATATTTTAATAGTTTTATCCAGTCACTTAAATAATTTGTTCTTCCCATTAAACATTCTTCTTAGGATTCCCAATCAGGAAGGTTGGATTGCCGCTACCAGTGACCTAATTAATGAGTTTCAATCTCATTCCCCTTAATGTACGTATAACTTTCGACTTTTGTCAGTCCTTTCTTCTAAAGATCCGTTAGGTTATCTTATGATTTTACATATTCCAAAGTCAGGTTGTCTTAATGTACGTTAGGTTGTCGTAGAATGCCTGATATTCAAATGTCTCCTCTTATAATTAAAGTGTTTATTATTATCAACATTTATCACAGTCTGATTGTCACAAAGAACAAAAATAGTTAGCATTGGTTTTTTAACTAGTGGATTTCTGATAATAAATTCTTAAGCCACTATACCTCATGTCTAGTAGTATCCAACGCTATTGATTCAGCCTCCATAGTAGATTGTAAAATCACAATTTTCTTAGAAGATCTCCAAGCCACAACTGCTCCATCGAGAATGAAAATATATTCACTCGTTCCCTTACGATCTACGGTGTCAGTTATCCAATTAGCATCATTGTATGCTTCTAATACAATGGGATACCCAAAATATTGGATACCATATGTCATGGTTCCTCTCAAATATTTAAGAATTATGTCAAATGTCTTCCAATGAGAATCATCAGGCCTACTAGTGTATCTATCTGTTAAATATACTCACAGCATATGAAATATCAGGTTTAGTAGAATTAGCAATATACAGTAACGTGCCAATAATCTGGGAATATCTCAGTTGTGATACAGGATCTTCAAGATTCTTACTTAAATGCAAACAAGGATCAAAATGAGTACTAACAGGTTTGCATTCGAATCTCTCAAACTTTTTAAGAATCTTTTCAATATAATGAGATTAATTTATACTAATATCATCATAATATCTCATTAATTTAATACCAAGAATTACATATGCCTCTCTCATGTCTTTCATGTCAAAATTCTTATACATAAAGTTTTTAACATCAAGAACAATATCTATATTGGTACCAAAGACGAGAATAACATCAACTTAAAGACGTAGCATTACGCATGCACTATCAACTATTTTAGTGTATAAACACTTATCAAATTCATTTATCTTGAAATCATAAGATAAAATTATTTCATCAGATTTTTAGTGCCATTGTTTAGGGGCTTGCTCTAAATCATAGAGAGATTTAATAAATTTACAAACTTTTCTTTCCAGTCGTAGAACCACAAACCCCTCTGATTGATCCATGTATATATTTTCTTTTAGATCGCCATTAAGAAATGCTATCTTTACGTCCATTTCTTGGACTTCAAGTTTATGGATCACTGCTAGAGTAATTAGAACACGAATTGTTGTTATTCTAGTAACAAGAGAATACGCATCAAAATAATCAATACCCTCTCTTTGTGTTAAGCCTTTTGCAACCAGTCTAGTTTTAAATTTATCAATAGTACCATCAGGTCTCAATTTTTTTTTAAAAATCAACTTACATCCAATGGTTTTACATCCAGGAAGAAAATCACATAAGTTCCAGGTGTCATTAGTCTTAAGAGATTCCATCTCATTATTTATTGTTTCTTTCCAGAAAGCAGAATCAATGGAAAGTATGACATCCTTAAAAGTCAACAGGTCTTCCTCCATAAAATAAGTATAAAAATCGTATCCAAAATCATTTTCCTTTCTCACTCATTTTTCTAAGTTCATTTTCTAATCCAGATACACTCTCAGAATTAGATATAATAGTAGGTTGACTATTGGTGGAAGAAAAACTTAATGTAAGTAAAGGTCTTTCTAATTTATTTCTGATATAAGGATATCCCTAGACTTTATGATGGTGTTGAGATCAATATTTTGGATTCCATAAGGATAATGATTCACATTATTTTTTATTTAACATTAAATATTTTAAAAAGATTTTAAGTCTAAAAACCAACAGTATATTTTCGAATCAAACCCATGAAGTAAGATATATATATATATATATAAATATATATATATACTAATTACATGCATGCTTTTGAGCAGAAAGCTGATTAGGCCTTTGAATAGACGTCCATTGTTTTTTTTTCAATAACTTTGATCGATCGACCTATATATTCGGCTTATAATTATGATGGTTAACAGTACTAAACGCAATTAATGCTTTAGGGGATCAGATTAATTCGGTGCTCTCGATCTTTCCAAGTTCTTTTCAACTGTTTAATCATGATCACTATATTATATATATATATATATATATATATATATATAAGTTTTCCAGAGTGATGATCAAGACCCCGGCCAGTACTCCATTTTTTCAAAAAATAATCATCTAAAAAATTGTACGTATCATTATATATATCATGACCTATATATGGAATAAGCTGTTCCTGATCTCGATTGTATTGAAATTGATGGATGTATGGTATATATATATTTATCCACATACTACAAAATATATAATATATAATATAGTTTGATCATTACATTTTAATTAATGTGGATTAGAATAACAAATGAAATGACTAAAACACCCGCGCGTCGGCAAGTTTTATTAATTAATTAATTAATATGGATTATATCCTCTTTTTCTTTTATTTTCTCATTTAGTCCGCAAAGATCTAATAGGAAGTTTTGGTTATCATTTCTTATTAGGGGTTGGTTGTATCATTAATATTAATAATATTGCATGATGATTTTAATTAATTAATTGGGAATTTGGGAAGAAATTAGTATTCTATTTTATTTTCGTCCCTTCAGAAACAAGATTCAAATGCCAACAATTCTAGACACAACTTGTGGAATATTGGACGCCACCTGATGGAGACCTTACCTGCACGTTCATAAGTAATTAATGGCCGGATATTAAAGTACTATATATATATATATATATATATCTATCTATATTATATATAGGTTATGTATATCTTATCCAAATTGCAACCCTAGCCTATTGGTGGATGTACTTTCTTTCAACTCTCAATATTCATTTGACCATCTGATGATCAGGATAGTTCTATATATATATATATATATATATATATATATATATATGCTTATGGTTGGAAATATAAAAATCAAATCAAAATTCTTAAATATCTTTTATTGGATTATCAAATTTTTTTTTTTTTTTCTTCATGTTTTTTATTGTACTTGATCCATGTCATGTTATAGAAAAAAATAATACCAAAACTTTTAATTAGGGGTGTAACGGGTCCGGTTCGGTCCGGTTCGGTCCGGTTTTGGATAAAATCTAGGACCGAACCGGTATGTACCGGTTTTGTATTTTTCAAAACCGATTACGCACCGATTATCTTCATAAACCGGTACTTCCGATTTTACCGGTTTCCGGTCCGATCCGGTCCGGTTTTTTGATTTTTTTAAAATGTAAGTTTCACAATTTGTCATTAAAAATTTGTTTATAATAAAAAAAATTATTTATTAATATATTAGACTATATAATAGTATTAATATTAGACTATTGATATAGTTATAAGTTATATATTACTGTTAGTTATAAACTTTTAGTGATTTAGTATTAACATTTTATGTAATAATTTATAAATTATAATAAGAAATTATTTCATATATGAATATATATAATTATATATATATTATATATATAAATTTCACATAAAAATTTCTAATTATACATTATATATAAAACTTATATACATTAATATTTAATATAAATATAAAATATTTTGTATAAAACTTATATATAAAAATATTATTTTTTATTTTTTTTAATCAACCGGTCCGGTCCGGTCCGGTCCAAAAAATCCCGAAACCGAAACCGGATCGGAACCGGCCAATTTTTAGATTTTAAAAACCGATTCCGGACCAGACTGGTTCAAAATCGATAAAATCGGTCCGGACCGGTTTTCCGGTTTGAGTTTACACCCCTACTTTTAACTATGTTCTTAAGAATATAATACAAATAATTAAATCTATCTATTCTCATCAGTTAATTAATTTGAGACAAGTGGTAATTTAAAACTAATAAACCCTTTTCTTTTAACCACGTAATTTTTTTTTTCAAGTTTATATATAGGTGAAAATATAATTTCTTTTGGCATACATCTATATATAAATGTGTTTTTATAACAAAAGAATAATTTTACATACAATCGTGAAGTGCGTAAATACTGCATAATAGTTTTGAAAAAAAAGTGAAATCTACTATTAAAAAATTAATTTTTTTTCACATAGGTCTTATATATATATATATATATATATATATTTCAAATCGATTATGCGAATGCTGTACAATTTGCGATTATAAATATATTTTCTCAATAATTAATGATGTTTTAACGCAGTGCATGTAGTTATATATAATCCTCATACCTCAATTAGGATCAAGAACCAACTAAAACTCTGTGTAACTTGTCTAGATATGTGATCGCAATTTGGTACATAAACTTGTACGAACGTAAAATTAATTAAGTCCTTCCAAAGCGATCAATTTGCTAGGGTTTACATAAAAAATAATAATAAAAGATGTCAAAGGCATTAGAGAAGGATTGAGAAACCCTAGAAAGAAAAATAAAATAAAAGATGTATGTACATATGATGCTTATGTCCTAATTGATTAGTCATCTTGATACTATCGGGCAACACTCTGAATTCATAAATAATTTGGTTTGGATGTAAAGAATATTTAATCTCATTTTATCATTATAATTTTTTTAAATTACTATATAAAATATAATAAACAATTTAGCTTTTCAAATTTTAAAATAATAATAATATTAAAAAATAATATTATATTCAACTTTCAACTTTTATCGCAACTCATCTCATCTTAACTAACTATCTAAATCTGTAAATTATCAAAAACCAATTGATCATACCAATCAGGAGTAATCATATATATTCATTACCCATAAAAATTAAGGATTCTGCTACACCCTACAAAGAATCCTCATTGAAAGGGAATTTTTTTTTTTTTTGCTTTTTTTCCAATCATTTTTTTAAACACTTTAAATATTTTTTAAAAATATAAAAAAAAATTATGAAATTTGTTTAAAAACACTTTCTTAATAATTAAGTAAAAAAATTTAAAAAAATAAATTGCAATTCGTTAGAAATTTTCGGTAGGAACTTTACGTGGGAATAGTACTTTCCAAAAACTAATTTCATACTTTCTTTCGTACATTTGACTTTTCTTCAATGAAAACTTCAAAATATTTTTATCAAAGAAAAGTTCAAATTTGGAAAAAAAATATATCAATTAAATATCTTTTTTATTAAAATTTGAAAAAATGGCACGGAAGTTGTATTTTTAATTTTATTTTTTCAAAAAAAAAAGAGAGATAAATTACTGGATTATTTATTTGATGTTTAAGATATGTGTGAAAAAGGAAAAAAAAAAGATTAATGATACACCTATAATATATTGTACAATAATATATTAAATGAGTGGTATTATTATAAAATTATTTTATTTTTATAAGATAATTTACAATAATACCTCTCATTTAACACATTATTATATAATATAGTGTATAATATGTCGTAGATAAATCATTTTCTAAAAAAAATAAATTGTAATAGTGTCCAACGTGCCTCCAACCATGCAGTGATGACTGTTGTCACTGGTGATGAGTGTGCAGTACCGACCACGAACATCTTCACAGATTTTGGTTTGGTGCAATCCATCTGTTACAAAAAATAAGGTTGTGTTTGTACGTTGAACTAAGTTGAGTTGAGTTGAGTTGAGTTGAATTGAGATAATAAAATATTATTAGAATATTATTTTTTAATATTATTATTATTTTGAGATTTGAAAAAGTTGAATTGTTTATTATATTTTATATTTTGTTTATTATTTTCAACATCTTCACTCTCCACGTTTCATATTTTTTTTAATTTTTATTATTTTTTTATCCAATGTTTATTATATAAATAAAAAATAATAAATTTGAAATAATTTAAAAATAATAAATTCAAAAAATATTTAAAAAAATATTAAAAATTTAAAAAAACATGAAATATAAAAGGTGATGAAAGTTGTGCAGCAAAACTTCGGCTACAAATAGAATATAATTGAAGTATACATTTAGGAATACCAAAAATAAAAAAGACCAATAAATAGTATTTTAAAATAATAATAAAAGACAGACACTGCAGTGGGACAGTGCATTATGATAATGATTGTCTTTTTCTTAGTTTGTCCTTACTCGATTTTCTTACCTCATCACCTCCCATTTATCATATTTATAAATTGAAAGCCACCCATTGAACAAACCAAGCAAGTACCCAACCATTTTGGCTGCTCTTGGTTTAGTGTGTTCCCTTCTTTGGTGTTACTCTGTTTATGCTCCGATTTCTTGGGGAGAGTAACAAGCTTCTTCTCTGTAAAAGCTCTGTTTCTGTTTGAAGCTTCGACACTGGGAGAAATGTATGCAGACACTGAGATTTTGTTCCCTTACTTCCAGAATTTCTCTCAGGAAGCTCAACAACTTGAAGAGTACTGCAAAACCCAGAAGTCCTGCGCTTCAATGGTACCATTTTCTTCTATTTCTCTCTAGCTTGGCTTCCTACTCTTTCTGGGTTTGGTTGATCTGCATTTGTTTGTTGGTTTTGATCTTAATCTGAGCTAATTTGTTGGAAGGGTTTTTCTTGCTATCAATGTGTACTTTTATGAGTGGTTTTTGTTTTGTACTCTGAGGTATCCGCTGTTTGCTTGATGAGTAAATGAGGCAAAAGAAAGTCCTTGTTTCAGTGAATTTGAAAGTTCTGATTTTCTATCTAACATTCAAAGTTAAAAGAATTTCGGGATTTTGATCATTTTTCTTGTTCTTTTCTTTGCTTACTCCAATGTTTGGTCGCTGAGAAAATAGGGGGAAATAGAAAATTATTATATTAGTAATCGAAGTATGGCATCTTTATGTTTTGTGCTGTTGGATTTTCCACGAAAGTGGTAACAAATAATTATTTGCTTCTATTTTTACCGAAAATTTTTCGGAACATAAATGGAAACAGCTGTGGGTTTGCTTTTACATGCTGGATCTGGAAAAGGATAGGAAAAGGACAGGAAAGGAATATGAATGTATTGAACGGAGAACGTTTTCTTGGTCATAGCTCCGTGTACTATACTCTTTCTTCCATATTCTCTTGAATTTTCCATGTGAACTCTTTGATAAGAGTAACTGTATTTTTATCAAAACAATATAAAAAATTTCCCCCTTTTTTCTTCGGGTTGTTGAAGAGAGGGGACGGGTGGTGTTAAGAAAAAAAAAAACTGGGGGAAGAAAAAGTAAACTTTAGTTTAGCTTCACTTTACTCAAAAAGAAAATTAAATTAGGGACAAGGGAGGAAACGAAGAGTTGCTCTGCAATTTTTTTTTTTTTCCTGCTTTTTAAAGTAGGTATGGATCTTTGCTTTTGCTAAAAGTAGGTGGAAGATGTAGATCTTTGCTTAGCCATTTAAAGAAGATGTTAAAGGCTTGATCGGTTTCTTATTAAGGGAAGTACTTCGAAAGCAGTGAACTTCAGTTATGCGTGGGGATAGTGCTTGTGATTGTGGGGTTTTCTATATAGATGCTCATTTACAGCTAAATTTAGCATGACGGAATTTGGAATGAAATTTCAGTAAATATCAAATCAACTTCAGCAGAAGTTAATTGTGAATAAGAAAAGATAGTCAGCCTTTCTTGATGTTTCTTTATAGTTTTTTTTCCTGCCGTGGAGCTTTTGTGATTCTCTTCTTTTTGAAATTTCTGGGAAACCCACTGAACATACTTTCCTTTCAAGAGTCAGGTCATTATGGACTTTATTTGATACCAAGCTCATTTGTCCATCCGTTTATACCCAGACAAAACGCAAAATTCAAAACCATGCTTGTTTGCTAAAGCCTGCATTCTGTTTCCAAACTGATTTGAAGTTATCATTTGAGTAAACTTTATTCAGTAAGCCGTGCTAGTCCAAATCCAAATCTGGCTGAATTGTATGATAAACGCCTTTTAAAAGCCTTACTCTTCTTGTCTAAGCATTCTGTCAGATGGCAGAAAATGGCAATAAGAGATGATTCCAATCACCTTCTATGCTACTTTTTGTCAAGTGAATCTGGACAGATTTTAATAATTTAATGTAGCATTTATATTCACTTATCATTACTTCATCTCTCTGTCCAATATTAGTGTCAATAGCAAGGTATTTCAGTCAACAGTTTCTTTTTTGTTACTACTAGATATTTGTTGATTTCCTTTTCCCTTGCGTAATGCAGGGTCACCTGGCTCAGGCCTCCATATTAGAATATGACCTGGGAGGAGAGGGGGATCTATTCAAAGCTCCGGAACCCATCATTGAAGAACAATTCGTGAGCCTTGATCCCATGACAGCAGCCATTTCAATGATATCTTGTGGGCAAGATGTTATGTCCACCCAAGGACTCAAGGTTGCAGACATTGAATCGCTTCAAACTGAGCAGCTTTTGAGTGAGGTCTTTTATGAGTGCAGGAAGGATCTATTGGAAAAGGCAGCAATAGAAGCACCACTCTTTGAAGTTCTGGATATCAAGATTCCTCTCTCAAGTATAGATGAAAACAAAATTCAGGAAAACAGACAACTTCCTGCTGTACCATTCCAGAAAAGTGTCAGCTCGGAATGTTTAAGTTCAATGGAGTGGATGCATGGAGCTGCAGTGAAACCGAGTTTCCTTGATTTTCCTGGGATGGATTTGGGTACAGTTTATGGAATGCGAAGGGCATTTAGTGATGGAGACATTAAGGTCAGCCTTAGTTAATACACATAATTTGCTGACATGTTTATGTTTTGAGGTTGAGATTGTCACACGGCTTTTTTTCTCTTCCAATAATGAAATCACGCCTAATCTATCTGCAGAGATCAGGTTCTGAAAGAGGTTGCACATGGCATTAAAAATGTAATTATAATTAATAGAGGCAAAGAGCAAAAGAAGGAAAACATGGCATATGACAAAAAGTATAGGAAGCATTTTCATCCCTTTGCATGGAGTCAACCGGTTAACTCTTCTATGTGTATTTTTAAGACCTCATATGGTTGGGATTAAAGGCTTAGTTGAGTTTAATATGTTGGGTTTTAATTTAGTAAAGACCACATTTATATCATAGTATTTTTTAAAAGTGGTCGTAAAATAAGTCTGGTTTTTGGATGATGTCTAAAAATCACAACCAATCGATTGATTTTTACTATCTCTCTCTCTCTCTCTCTCCTTTTTTTTTCCTTTTGGTATAAACCACCAGATTTTGGAGATTCATGTACTTGCTATTGAACATCAAACATTCATTCATTTTGTGAAAAAGTCTATGCACTGAGAAATGTTTAGATGTTTCTGGCCATTTCAACAGGATGGGGTTGGGTCATTGATACTGAGTTTTTATGACAGACTCTTGGTAATGGCATGAGCCTCATCCATTCTCCCCTTGAGCGCCCATTAATTGTCAGCAACTGTACTACCGAAGAGCGCCGGGAAAAGCTCTCCAGATACAGGAATAAGAAGACAAAGAGGAACTTCGGCAGGAAAATCAAGGTAATTTAATTGTTCACAAGTGTCCTTTAGTTATGTCTTACCAAATAAATTTTCTTCAGAATTATAAGAACAAAGTTATGTTCATAGAATCGGAGTTCCCATCTATACAAACCGTTCAGAGTGTCCAAAGTTTCACTTTTGGACAGATATTCTTCATCTTACACTGAATTCTGCCCAAGTTGATTGCTGAAACTAATAATTTGGCTTTATTTCAGTACGCTTGCAGGAAGGCTCTCGCCGACAGCCAACCAAGGGTTCGCGGAAGGTTTGCAAAAACTGATGAATCTGATGCCAAGAGGCAAGAGCTGTTAACTAATTCAGTATGAGGAGGTTTAGAAAATAAGCAGCAGGATTCAATGAAATAATCAAACATAAAGCGGGAACCCCCCCCTCGAGAATAGAGCTGGACTCAATGGAGAGAGTTTGAATAGGTATATCCCTTAATAAATCCAGACACCCCCAACTCTTGTAGCCTTGATCTCTTTATTTGTAGTGACAAACCACCTATGTAGACTGAAATGCTCTTAGTAGAGTTGTACAAAAGGTTTGCTAAATAATCGGGGAAGCAGGAAAAAAAAAAAAAAAAAAAAATGTACTTGGTTCATGTATATGATATGTAATGGCAATGATGTAATCTTTGAGTCTGGCTTCCACTTCACAAATGGAATGATCATTCATACACCATTGTCATAATAAAACCTTCTAAACTGGAGTTTCTGCAAATCCTATTTTCTCTTTCTTTTTTCATACATATTTCCTTGGGGTCGGAAGAAGGAGATAACCCAGAGTAAAAGTAGGAACTTTTCTAATGTTTCTACTATTTTATATTGAGAAAATATATCCTGCACCTACTGTACGTTGCAGTCGCACCACACTCCACTGATGAAGTGAAAAAAAGAAAAAAACCACAGCACGGGTGTGCTGCTGCTATGGGCTGCTGCCCAGAATAGCTCTTTTATATTCTTAGTACAATTGCTTTGTGTGGCTGTCGAGGCTTCCACAAAATTTGCAGACCCCAGGCTTATATGACGAATATGGGGATTTTTTTTATTTAATTTTTTTTTTAAAATTTGGTCCGGATGAAAGTTTTGCTTTCATAAATTCAAAAAATATTTCTCTTGAAAAATCTTCTCAAATATTTTAGAAACTCTTCAGTAAAGAAAAAGTCTTCAATCCAATTTCACTCAAATCAATAGTTAGAAACTTACTCAGTTTGGATTGAGAAACACTCTCAACCAATTTCATCTCATCTCATTATTATAATTTTTTACAAATTTCTATATAAAATATAATAAATAATTCAATTTTTTCAAAATTTAAAATAATAATAATATTAAAAAATAATATTTTATTTAATTTTTAAATTTCACTTCAACTCACTGTCTAAACTTAATCTTAGATTTGACATCCACGCAGCTTTAGGTTGGGCCCACTTGATCTTGGGTTCAGAAAAACCTCTTATTGGAACCCAATCTCACTTAAGCTGGGATTATAGTGATGATACTGGTTACTGCGTCCAGCCCAACAAAGATTTTTTGGTCTCACTCATTGTCAATGGGTTCAGGGTCAGGGATACTTCTTGTTAGAAAAATATCGAAGAGTTGGTGCTAAACCCATTTAAAAATCTGTCTGAAATTCACATGAAAAGTGTAGAATAGAAGACAAGTAGCTAGGGAGAAGACGATAAGTTAAATGGAGCTATGGTGGGGTCGTGCAGGCCAGGTCATCTTCGACAACACAGGAATCTTCAGACAGACCCAATCAAAATGAAAGCGTGGCTCTTTTTACCAATTAATTTTACACAAATTCGTAGAGATATATGCTGAGAATCAAAGGCAGCTTACTCTTTAACCATAAACACAGAATTTTCTTTACTCTTAAATATGCCACAAAGAACGAAAGGAAAAGTTGGAAAAATAAGGTTGCATTTGGGTAGTGAGGTATTCTTGAGTATTTTATGAATATTAGTGAAAAATTAATGATAAAATATTAAATAGTAATGAAAAGTAGATAAAAATAATAATAAAATAATAAATAGTAATGAGATATTCTGAAAGGAAAATGCTACTCTTCCCGCTTATTTCTACCGCTCTATTCTACCGCTGTGATTTTTTAATTTTTTTTACTTAGTAATTAAAGAAGTATTTTTTAATAATATTGTGATTTTTTTATTTTTTTAAAAAATATTTAAAAGTATTAAAAAATACATTTAAAAAAAATAAAAATAAAAAATTTAGCCTAACGGTAGCTCCCAGCTCCCGTTGGGAGCGGTGGACGTAGCACGTCCCATTCTCCAAATACCATTCTCTTAATCAAACTAGAGACCAAATTCATATATTGGAACAGAGATATTCTCGGGAACAGCTGGAAGTTGCACCATCTCCGTGTGAAAATTTTTTATTTTTTTTAACCCGGCATGTTAAGTGTGCTGGACTTCTTCACACAGTAGTGTGAAGAAGAAGAATTTTTCATTGGAACATCTCTCCTAGCAACAGTAGCTTCGAAGTAAACCCAAAAACGGACCCATCTGCCAAACAGACTGCATCACAGACAGCCGCCCAAAATACCATCCCAAAAAAGGGGTCGTGACTCGTGGGTGAGTTTTTAAAGTCAATTTTGATGCCATCATTGTTCAGACGCCATGGCTCAAATCCAACACGACACAAAATCGATAACAGCACCCACAACAAGCAGAGACTGCCACCATGCGTGCCCCGACCTTGTTGGCTTGTTATCTTAAGCACGTTGTGGTGGCAAGTTAAGTAGATAACATATATTATTAAAATAAAACACCAAAGCTAGATGGTTCCATGTGATCCGACATGCCAACCCAGTTTAGGCCTCGCCATTAACACCACATACCAGAACTGGAACGAGAAAAACAAAACAAAACATAAAAAACAAAAGTTGTGACGTTCTTATCATCTAACTCGGGACTCATAGTACTTTTTATCATTGACCAAGACTTCTAATGCTCTTTGAATTTCAGCCGTCTATTTGCGCCTCTCCTTTTCTTTGCTGCATTCACAAATCTAGCTATTCAAATGGTTGATTATAGCCCCAAGTTTCAGGTACAAAGACATGGGGCATCTGTTACAGAGCATGCCCGATCTTGGGGCAATGGTCAACCCCTTCAGATCATGAGGAGAATCTTTGCAAAAATAGAAAAAGCCATTAATGAACTCGCATACTAAAAAGCTAGCCATGCCCCATGGTACAGCATCTTCTTGAAGAGGTCTTTCTCTTTAAAACCATCACCCAGATCAATTAACAAACCCAACTACCGACTACTTCAATTCACCTACCATTCCTCTGATTTGGATGGAGTCCAAGTGGTGCAACACTCAGATCAGCCTCTTATCATTCACCCTCTTTTATCACCAACACTGCCAAAATCTTACCCAAAACCTGAATGAAAAGTAAAAAAAAAAAAATGAAAGGTACAAAAGATCGGTGGCTCTGAAATCCCGTTAATATCTCAACAAATACCAATTACAGTTCCATCCACCAAAAAAACAAATCAGGACACCCAACATGACATTTTTTCCATTTAGGATAAAAAAAAAAAGCTTCCGAACTCATTTGCTTAACCTAAATTTACAGAAATTATTCGATAAAATTGTCGAGAAAACATCACCAACCGAGAAAACAATGGATTTATTCGACGGATGCAGGATGTGATGTTCCCTACAAAGCTCAAATCTACAACAGTTTTGGTCCGACAACAAAACGAAAAACATAGGTACCCAACCCAATAGAAAATGTTGAAGAACTGAAAATTAAAGCAAAAAAAAATGTATAAAAGCCCGAACGTATCAACAGTGTCACTGAGTTCTAACTTCTAAACCGTTGACAAACTTTTATTGGCCACAAAAAAGTGCCCAAAATACCCTTCCAAGAAATTGGTGGGAAAACCGAAAACCCACAACTTCCATCGGCGAAGCCAATAGTTCAAACACAAGAAAAAAACCCAACACGAACAACACCATGGCCATTTCGAGTTTACAGAAATCTTAATGCTACAAAATCATCAGCACCATACAAAATTTTCTGAAACTAAAACCCATTTACAATCAGTTCCAAGTGGGCAAGATAACACCTACCAGAAACAGAGAAGTCCCATGAAAAAAATCCACCGTGTTTCTTCACCACCACCACCACCACAATTTGAAATACCAGCGCTCCAAATTAAACAGGCCCATGAGTCATGACAGAATTGGAACAAACAGGCGAGGAAACGAACCATGGTTATCAAATTTAACACATTATAAAGTGAGTCAATCCACAGAACTCACATCATACACAAGACAAAGTCTTTGTGTGTTTCTTTTTCATGGTACGTTAGAGTTCCAAGTTTCTTGGAACGAATATATGTTGGCATAAAAGGCAAAAATAAACACCAATAGAAACCCAGCCCAAGTAGCTTCACCGGGCATGAACTTTCTCTGTGACGACAATAGAAAGATGAAATTGGGATCCAAACACGCGAGTAGCAAGTTTAGTGTTAACCTTCACCCCAATTCCCCCTTCTCTCTCTCTCTCTCTCTCTCTCTCTCTCCCTCTCGCATTTTAGTACCAACACTTGCACAAGATAACGCCGAGACCCTCTCTCTCTCTCGACTCTGTCACCCTCTTTCTCTCTCTTGCAATATTTCCCATTTTTTTTACATGTTTTGATTATTCCATATTTCTGTTCTGTATAATCCAAGATTACGATTTTGTATATAAGGTATTGTATATTAAATTCTCGTTCTTTTACTCTCTTTCTCGCCCCGACTGTGTCACCTTCTCTCTTTTGAAAAATTTCCCAAACTTTGTGACCCAAAAAAAATCTTTTTAACTTCATATTTCCACTTTCCGTAATCAAAGATTACAATTTTTTGTGCAGAATTGTATCATATATTGTTTTCTCCTGTATCCATCTCTGTCTCTCTCTCTGCGCTCTGAAGGAGTAAGAGAAAGAGCGAGCAGATCCATATTCTAACAGAGTCCACGGATTCAATCTTCTACGATTGATTTCTCCAACATTCTCTTTCACAGTTGTCTTTTTTCTCTCACGAATTCGGGTTTCCATTAGTGTGCCTATCGGGAAAAAAGAGTTGTTCAGACCGTATTCTTGCGATGGCTCTGTTTCTTGCAAAATTAGGGTTTATGGGTGTTCTTGGGTCTGGCGTTTGATGTGAAATTCAAAGGTTTTTGGAGTATCACAATTCGAATTCGAAGTCGTGGATTTTTGTTTCTTTATTCGTTAGAGACAATGATAATCAAGCGGAATTTGAAATCCCAAATGCCGAGTCTAAAAAGGAGCAAACTCGGTGACTCGGCGGGTGAGGACGAGGAGAACTCGGCAGTGACTCGGAAGAAGAGAAAGACTAAGGACAGCAACAACAAGAATGGGTATTACCCTCTCAATCTTCTTGGCGATATCGCGGCTGGCATAATCCCCGTGGGCTTTGAAGGGATTATCAGCACGGAGAAGGGCTTCGCTGCTTCGTGGTGCACCGAATTGTCGTGCTCACCCGGGGAAGTCGAGTCGAAAACGCGGGTCCGGGATTTGACAAGAGCGAAGGTGAAAAGTAATCCTACAGTTATGGCTGAGGTTTCACGGCCACCACTGGTGAAAACATCTCGAGGTCGGGTTCAGGTACTTCCTTCACGGTTTAATGATTCGGTTATCGAGAATTGGAAGAAAGACAGCAAGACTAGCTTGCGTGATTATAGTTTTGATGAAGATTCTGAATGCAAAAAGGATAAATTTAGCTTTAAAAGGCCGAAAATAAGTAGTCAGGAGACGAAAAGATCTGGTCACCTTGAGAAAAACGGGTTCAAGAGTAGGGAATATGCAACATTGTGTGACGAAGAGGAGGGGGCGGAAGAAGGGCATGTCGGGTTTAAGATTTTCAATGATATTAGGAAGTATTCGAGTTCGCGGAGTACCCTGACATCGGTAAACGAACAGTTAGGGGAAGATGAGAAGTACCTGGTAGAGCAAATTGAGGAGCAGGTTGAGTTTTTAGAGAATGGTGGGAGGAAAGACGGGTTGTATGGACCGGAGGACTTCTATTCAGGTGACATAGTGTGGGCAAAGCCGGGAAAGAAAGAGCCCTATTGGCCTGCTATTGTGATTGATCCAATGACGCAAGCGCCTGAATTGGTTTTGAGGTCTTGTATAGCAGATGCGGCTTGTGTGATGTTTTTTGGGTACTCTGGAAACGAGAATCAAAGGGTATGAAGTACTTTTTAGTAGAGCTTTGTTCGTTATATTTTTTTAACTGGTGTTATTTATTGGGTCCAGAAGAATGTGGGTATTGAAATTTGAATGGGATACTTTAATGATCTTGACCAGGATTATGCATGGGTCAAGCGCGGGATGATTTTTCCCTTTACGGATTATGTAGACAGGTAAGTTATTGTTGGTTCTTTGGAATTTGGATTTGATTCGTGTAATATAAAGTGACCTTTGTGCTTACGAGAGTTTATGCTTGGTCTAGGTTTCAGGAGCAGTCTGAATTGATTCGCTGCAAGCCATGTGAATTTCCGATGGCTATGGAAGAGGCATTTTTGGCAGAAAATGGTTTTACGGAGAAGTTGATAGCAGATATAAACATCGCAGCTGGGAACACAATCTGTGATGAAACTATTCAGCTTAGGGGGATTCAAGAAGCTACTGGTTCAAACCAGGATCTGGACTGTCACAATGCCAACCAGGCAAGTTGCATTCCAGTACTTCTTTCTGCTTTCATCCTTGTGTAACTGCATAGAGTTGCTCAAAATTCCTCTGGCTGAGTATAATAAGAATAAAAATCAGCAGAACGTGGTTTGCTATAGAATTTCTGCATGACTTTTTGATTGGAATATGTAATTGTGAGGGTAACTCATACTGCTCTTCTTGTTCAAGAATGTAAAGAGAGTAAAGAAAACAAGACTTCAAGTCTTATAGATATCAAATTTGTCTGACACAAGGGGAAAAAACTTTGGTCAACTGAGTCTCTTTGTCCTAATTATTGGAAGTTTTGTTTTGCTAAGGAACCCTGTATGAGACAAGTCTTCGGCGCAAATTACATTTTCTTTTCGTCTGCTCTCTTTTCTACACAGCCAACTGGAGACTAGAAGTTTTTTCTTTAATGTCCTTGCAATTTCCATGATATGGTATTTCTTTCCTCTATGCAGAATGTAATTGGGAAGAAGAAAGCCACACGTCCTTGTGAAGGCTGTGGTACGACCCTTCCTTTCAAAATGACAAAGAAATTTAAGACTGCAACTCCTGGAGGACAGTTTCTATGTAAAACGTGTGCTAGGGTTCGTATGACCTGTCTTGTTGTATGGTGCTTTTTATACAAGTTTTCTAAACCAACTTCTCAAATAGATTTTTGCCTGTGGTACGTTGTGTTATCATTTCTGCTTACACTAGTTCTTATCCCAGTTAACAAAATCAAATCATTATTGTGGCATATGCAAGAAGATTTGGAATCATCCGGACAGTGGAAGTTGGGTGAGGCCACCTACTAACTATTCCAGAGTTAAGATAATTTTTTCTTTTTTCTTTCGGAAAATAAGAAGTCTATTACATAAAATTGTGTTTGGGTGTCCTGCTAAACTAGGTACGCTGTGATGGTTGTAAAGTTTGGGTGCATGCTGAGTGTGACAAAATTTCCAGCAACCTTTTTAAGGTTTCCCCCTCACTTGATATCTGCATAATTAGATAATAAAAGACATTTTGGACTTCCCTGACTATAATTTATTTGTGCTTCATAGAATCTGGGGGGTACCGATTATTATTGCCCAACTTGCAAAGCAAAGTTTGATTTTGAGTTATCAGATTCTGAAAAGTCAGAAAAGTCAGAGCTAAAAGTCAAGTAAGTCTGTTTCTTAGTTTTTAGTTTGGTAAGTAAGTCTATTCTACCTTTTTGTAGTCATTTTTTTTCAAATTTTACAATGGTAATGAACATGGCTGTAACCGCGAAGAGGATGATGATGGAATGACAATGAGTAGCAGTAGCTGTTGTATTATTCTTGTTCCATTCTTTGTTGTTGTTGTCGTCATTGTCATCTTAATAATTATAGTTTATTCTTGTTTTCAAGCCATTTCACATCTGACATTCAGATTGGTATTGAATTTGTCTCTTCACCCCTGTATGTCTAATTATTTGAGAGTTTTCGTTGCAGATGGAACAGAAATGATGGTCAATTGGTGCTACCTAACAAGGTTACTGTGTTTTGCAATGACATAGAAGGCATATATTTTCCAAGTCTTCACTTGTAAGCGTATATAGCTTTCATAAATGCATACTTTTTCTCCGTTTTATGATTGTATTTCCATAACATAATCCTATAAGCCTTCGTCAGCAAAGTAAACTCACGGAGAGATGGTGGATTAAACCCTAGTAAAGATTTTTTCATTATAAAAATATTTCATCTAGATTTTTTTTAATTTTATTAATGGAAGAAAAAATCACTGTCCAAGTACGCAAGATGTATACATCAGATATACCAAATTAGAGAAAGTAAAGAGGTCCAGAAAATTTTGGAAACTAAAGCTAGAGAAAGTGTGCATCCATCCTATAGTAGAGTATATCAAACAACAAAGCTTTGGGTTCCTCCATTGTCTCTATAATATCTTTGAAGCTTCGATTGTTTCTTTCCTACATTTTGCACTACATTACATTGATCGGATTTATTCTCAGCAAGAGTCTGCTGTGATAACTCTTAAATCCTACTTTCTAACATGCTAATAGATCTGTCACCCGTCTAGGCATCACCCACCCTCTTACCACAAAGTGGTAACAATCTCACAATGGAGTAAGAGGTAATCCACTGTTTTCTCCATTCCTTTTACGTATGCATTACCTCCTTAGGTTCTTCAAGGTTAAGATCTTCCCTATTGCTACTGTCCAAACAAAAAAATGCACTCTTGGGGGCTTACTCTCCAGATGGACTTCCATGGAAAGCTGTGTATTACCTGGGCTAGAATGAAATAAAGAGGCCCATGTCCCAATCTATTGCCCCTGATACAGTCGACCTCCCATGGAGGGGATCCATTTAAAAGCTGTTAATGATCTGCCACCTATGAATCCTTAGTCTGAGCAATACGGAATATATCCGGAAAGGTCCCTTTGAGAGGCTGATCTCCACACCACACATCAGTAACACTGTTACTGCAAATGTTCAGATGTTGACGAAGACCATTAGCGTCATGCTTCACTCTGTGGTTTATTACTTACACCCTTAACTTGTGTGCTGTTTTTATGGTGAGAGGCAACGAAGAAATCTTGAAATTTAAATTTTCTTGGCACTAGTGGATCTCTTGTATACTTCCTGTGTAATAGTGTAATACTGAACTAGTGCAACACCTTCTCTTGATTTTTAATAAAATTTCACTTGTTAAAAGAAAAGAAATTCTCTGGGCACTCTAGTAACTAATTTGAGACAATAAGCTGTAATGCTTTCGGATCACTGGATGATGATTGTTACTTAGGGTTAAATTTTCTATAATTATTTCTTTTCCCTGTGGCATGCATATTGGAACAAAATTGGATTTTGTTAGCTGATCATTACCTTCAATTCTATTACGTGTTTTTAAATCTGAAAATGTTTTCTTTAAGTTCTTTTTTCCCCTTCTGTTTCAGAGTCATCTGCAATTGTGGGTTTTGTGGGACAGAAAAGCAAGCTCTTAGTGACTGGGTAAAACATACAGGTTCCAAATTGAAAAATTGGAGGACTAGTGTTAGGGTGAAAGGCTCCATGCTGCCATTGGAACAATGGGTTTGTATTGTGCTTCATTTTTACATTTTTCAGTATTGTATATCTCATCCCTCGTGTCTATCTTGGCATGTTTAGATGGATTCATTTTATGGGAATAATGTATTTGTAGTTGTTGGATTGATACTAGGGTTTTATCTGCATAGGGAAAACTCCAACTAATTATAAAATTAGTTTTTCAACCATCTTCTGCATAGGTTTAGAACCAATTGTTTTAATCTGCGATTTATACAGTCCACAGTCTTCAAAATATTTTGTAATATACACTATAAAGTGTGTAACTGATCATATTCATTTTGTTAACATAGATATTGATTTGTTGTGACTGATCAAAAATAAGATAGTGATTTGTTGTGAAACTTGGAAAAGCATAAATTGCTTCTCTCTGTATTTTATTTTATTTACCTTTGGAAACAATAGAATTTGAGCCATGATGCGGGTGTTTGGCATGGAGTATGAATCTGAGAACATAGTATAGTTGCAGCTGGTGGCTAGCTCCAACTGAAATTTACAAATGCAGGAGTGTTCAAACATGGCCAACTAGATGACTTAATCCTTGTCTACATCATAGTTTCTTGAGTTTTGCTACTCATCATCCCCACACACCACACTTTTTTATTTTTTTTATTTTTTTCTCTTACCAAATGTGTGGTATATGGATAATGAGTAAAAGAATTCAATAAGTTTAAGAAGAATAAACCATAGGCATCCTCTTTTGCTCTATATTCTTATGCTTGACATCGTCAATATAAGCTTTTTCATTAATATCTGCAAAATCGTTACTTTTCTAATAGCTTTCCCCACCTCAAATCTAGCTTATATAATCAGCACCTTTTCTGGGGATTGCTCTCTGCTAATTCCATGTTTCATAAGTTCTTTTAAGAGGCTTCACATTGCAATTCCAGTTTTGAAGTTTAACGCATGTTCTGGATTCTAGAACCTTTGAATACGCTATATCATTCTTTTCCTTTTCTCACTTTATTCTGCTGAGACAATCTTCTTAGTTATAAGAACAATGCTTGTGTGCACTGTCCTTTGTTTTCATCTCATGGGCCCTTATAAATTCGTGAACCTATAATATATTTATCTATTTTAATGCATTCTCCTTTGACTTTGCAGATGCTGCAGTTAGCAGATTATCATGAGAATGCTATTGTTTCTGTAAGAACTAAGAAACCTTCCATAAAAGAACGAAAGCGGAAGTTGCTAACATTTTTGCAAGGTATATAGTTTCCTCCAACTATAGAATTTTACACTTTGATGAGTTGCACCAACTGTTCTGCTGATAGTTGTACCAATGGGCTGCTTTCTCAATTTTACTATGACAGAGAAGTATGAACCTGTTTGTGCTAAGTGGACAACGGAGCGGTGTGCTGTTTGTAGATGGGTTGAAGATTGGGATTATAACAAGATTATCATATGTAACCGGTAAGGTCAATATGTCTTATCATATTTGCGTGATAATTAATCGTCAAGTCTTAAAACGATTCAAGAAAAACCTTTACATACATACATATTATGTGTGCGCACACACAAACACACACACATACACACACACACACACACAACCCCATATATATATATATATATTTTTTTTTTTCTTATCAGTAAAAGATAGATATTATATATATGAATGAAAACGGTATAGCCCTTGTACACAGGAAGTATACATAAGAGCTCCTAAATACACTCTAAAAATGATAAATTAAAGACAAGAAATCCTGAATATTGTCCCCATGCAATACAATAGTGGAAAACCAACACATTAGTCACACCCCCATATATGTATATATGTGTGTGTGTGTGTGTGTGTGTGTGTGTGTGTGTGTGTGTGTGTGTGTGTGTGTGTGTGTAAGTTTGTTAAAGCATGCTTGATTAGAGAATAGAAGGACCATTGTCTGGTGCAAGTACATATTCAAGCCTTGAGAGGAGACACATCATGCCAAAAACGACCATATTCAAGCTGCTCCTCCTGGACCTCCCTAAGGGGGACTCGCACTGGGTGATGAATCCTTATGTTTAATTCCTGAGGACTGGAAACTTTTATAGTTCTGTTTGAATATCATTAAATTCTACGCAAACGCACACACAGAGATAAACCCTTTCTGTGATTGTTTTCCAATCATACAAAATTTTCTGGGACAAGTTTGATTGATAGCAACTTGTCAACCACTTCAAAGCTGAACCATTCCTTTTCTTCCAAATGACCCATATAAGACCAGATTGAATTGAATTGTTGAATGACAACATTCACCTATGAACACGCATTGCGAAAAAGAAACAGTCATAGATTTGAAGACAGCACATGGACAGCGAAGGAACTTAAAGCTTTCTTTTTTAATACACTATTATCGGATAGCTACCCATTTATGTTTCCCTAGCTTCAGCCTCCAGAATTTTCTTTGATTTTTTTAATTTTTCAAGCTAGTTGCATCTAATATATATCCCATGTGTATTTGGATAATGCCTTTTTGATTGTTAATAAGATTATCTTGCTTACAAAAAAAACCATTATATCGATATATATATATATATATATATATATATATATATATATTATTTTGCTCTTGCTCTGAGTTGAGGAGGTAAATCTTTTTGGTGTAACTCGTGAAATATTTCACATGCACCTAAAGTTTGCTCTCGGTTGTGCAAGTTAGTCTGCTTATCTCCCATTCGTTATTGGTAAGTCCTATTATAAATGCTAACTGAAAATAGAATTTTTTTTCTCGGTTCCTCAAAAGAAATGATACTCTTTATGGGAGCTGTTACTATATTTACTGGAGGTTCTGCCTTATTAGATGATTGTACTGAATCTCACTGTTGATTCATTTTGTTTGTTTCAGATGTCAAATAGCTGTTCATCAAGAGTGCTATGGAGCAAGAAATGTCCGGGATCTCACTTCATGGCTTTGCAAAGCATGTGAAAAACCTGAAATCAAGCGGGAGTGCTGCCTTTGCCCTGTAAAAGGCATGTTCATTTACATAGAATTAACTTTCACGTGTGTTAAGCTGGTCAGTTGGGAATTTCCTTGGTTTCATTATACTTGTTTTTTGGAATTTATTCTGCAAATTTATGAGCTATATTCGTCTATTTTCTATAGCAAAACAAGCCTTTCATTTTTTTTGAGTTTAGGCACTTAATAAGGTGGATGTAACTTAAAAAATAAAGTTGCATTTATGATGGTAGCTTTCCTCAGCTAAAGATGGTTATTTTACTTCTGGCCTGAGGTTGCCATTTTCATCGCAAATAACTTCTTTACGTACATGTGAATCATTACTCATCAAGCATTGGTAAAGTTGGCTTCAACATTCTATCATGATTTGATATCTTATTTGTATTTGGGTTATATTTTTTGTGCCCCTCAGGAGGTGCTCTAAAGCCAACCGATGTCGACACATTGTGGGTTCATGTCACATGTGCTTGGTTTAGACCTGAAGTTTCTTTTGCTAGTGATGAAGTGATGGAGCCGGCTCTGGGGATCTTGAGTATACCATCCAATTCATTTGTAAAGGTGGAATATCTGAACTAAACGTGACTTCTTTTTAGTCGTTCCAACTCAAGTCCTCCATTCACCCATACATCTCATCATTTAGAATAAAGTTTCATATTGAAAAATTTGAATATCTCATGAGGGATCACAGTTCTTGAATCTAAATGGTATTTTAATGTGTCCCCTGCTCAATCTTTTTTCCCTCTTTTTGGGCAAAAAAAAGGTCCTATTCACACCATTGAAAATAATGAGGAATGATTCATTCAATATCATCATAGTTTTATGTGGCCTTGGTAAATTGTTGAATGATTTAAGTCTTGTTTAATTATCTGATTTTGGTCTTAATGAATGCATGCTGATTTTAAATGGGTTAATTGGTTATTGAAAGTTTTAGGCATAACAATCTAATTGCATCCTGTTTTATTGAAATTCAGATTTGTGTAATTTGCAAGCAAATTCATGGTTCATGCACACAATGTTGCAAGTGCTCCACTTATTTCCATGCCATGTGTGCATCAAGGGCAGGGTATCGCATGGAGGTACGTTTGAATAATAACTAAACAAAGGAAACTTGGAATTACAGAAAACACCTTTGTAACAAAAAATAAAATTGATTATGTAATGTCTAAAATATTGATGAACTGGTGAATATAGTGTGGGTTGAATATGCCAATGAGTCCCTGCATACAGAATAATATACATTCTGTAATCGTATTCATACCATCAGGCTACAAGATAATATACTTGGTCTAACTTTATCAAAACCCACATTTTTTCTCTTTTGGCCTTTTGATTCTTCCTATATTGGTTTAAATGACACTTAATAATGTGCTTTTCTTTTGGATTAGACTTATGAGTATTCTGTCAATACAGTGTTACATTTCTCCCTTGTAAATTTCAGTTGCACTGCTTGGAGAAAAATGGTAGACAGATCACGAAGATGGTTTCTTATTGCGCCTATCACAGGTATAGAATCCTCATGTCTGAAATATCCCTCCTTTTATCTTTCTTTTTTCTCAATCACTTGTGCTTAGAATTATTGATTTGAATTGCCTTGTTATCATACCTTGAAAGCAATTACTTCTGTGCGCTCTACAGTTTTAGCCTTTTGTCTTTATGGTATCATCTTCATTGCAGGGCTCCAAATCCGGATACTGTTTTGATTATCCAATCTCCTCTTGGGGTATTTTCTGCCAAAAGCCTCCTCCAAAATAAAAAGAAGGCTGGGTCTAGGCTAATTTCATCCAACAGAAAAAAGATCAAAGAGATACCCAGAGAAGAAACTACTGAGCTTGAGCCATTCTCAGCTGCTAGGTGTCGGATCTTTAAAAGATTAAACAATCACAAAAAGGTACTTTGCATGAGATTCTTTGATCCTCATGCCTGATATATTTGCCCTAGAATTAAATTTTCAGAACACTTCTGCTGCTTCTTAATTGAAATATTAGGTTGCAGGCAGGGAGCCTTTTTCCCCTTTTTTCGGCTTTCTTGGAGACGGGTTGCCCGTCAGAAAGAGTTCACAAAGAGTGTTGGGCTAAATTGTGATAATGGAAAGTTTATATTGCAGAAAGTGGCGGAGAAGTAGACTTGTTAATACTTTCTGGCTAAATTAATTTTATTTTTAATGGCTCAAACATATACACCTGGCTGGTTCCAAGGTTCCAATTAGTTATGCACGTTTGGGATTCTGGAAGTTTTTTTTCCTTATAATAATGTTGAACTCGCTATTGTTCTCACTTTTCTTCATTTTTATTTTATTTTCAATCCTCGCTAGAGAACAAAAGATGAAGCGATTGCCCACCAAGTGATGGGTCCCTGTCACCATCCTTTAGGAGAAATACAACGTCTGAACACTGGCAGAGTAAGTTTCTTCTCTTTTCTAGATAAGATGCAACTGTAAACATATGTTCCTTGTGATTTTGAGGATTCAACATATCAATCTAGAGGTCACATGCTTTTTTTTTTCTTAGCAGGTATTAGAGGAGCCTAAAACGTTTTCTTCTTTCAGGGAACGGCTTTACCACTTACAGGCAAATTTTCATCCTCTGTTATATACTAATCTACTTTATGGGCTGGGTTCCTGACTATTTTTTGGGTGTATATATATGATTGCAGAGAACCGAAAATGATAGGGTTTGCTGTGGTAGATCTGGTATACATGGATGGGGGCTTTTTGCACGCAGAAACATTCAAGAAGGAGAAATGGTATGCTGGTTAAAGCTAGAATATTGATAAATGGCAGAAGCATGCTTTTTTATCTGTCTACTTCCCCTTTAATATTACCTATAAAGAAAAATTATGTAGGAATATGGTTTGTGATTGATTCCTAGGCATCTGGATAATGACTTCTTTGTGAGTTTCATACCGATGGAACACCCCCCCCCCCCAAAAAAAAAAAAAAAGAAGAAGGCCCCTGCCAAAAGTGGTCAACTTAGCTCTAATGATATTTTAAGTCCCATGTTCTAATAATGTGAAATATATAGGTGTACCTTTCTCATGGAATTGCGCACTCATTTCAAGAGCTATGTAAGCAGTATTAACTAATTTAAAACACAGTTGTCCTCTGTCTATTTCTAATGCAATTTAGAACACGATCGATTCAACCCAGTGTAAGATTCTTATGAACCTGATTCTTGAAGGATATGTGCCATTTAAGTATACATTTGTTTGTGTATCTGTGGCTATGACCCGTGTATGTCTTTGTCTGGGGTGATGAAGCAGCTTTTGTTTTTGGTATGATTGCTGTATGGAAAGCCTGAACTTTTGAAGTTTCCGTAGCATCTTCTACCCTTCTTTTATATTTATTATTTCCTTCCCTTTTGTTGTTCCACGCCCTGAGGATTCTGCAGTGTATTTGGCTTTCCTCATGAATTAGAACAGTCTTTCATGTGGAATATGGTCTGTAGGTTCTTGAATATCGTGGCGAACAAGTCAGGCGCAGTATTGCAGACCTGAGGGAGGCGAGCTACAGATTAGAAGGCAAAGACTGCTATGTGAGTTGTTGAAGAATAGATTGCTTTTGTTATTTCTTTTCTTTTTCTCCTTTGCACAGGTACAATTTTGATACATTATCTTGCAGCTTTTTAAGATCAGCGAAGAGGTTGTGGTGGATGCCACGGATAAAGGAAACATAGCACGTCTAATTAACCATTCGGTGAGTTGTTTTTGTTAGGATGGGGTGTATTACTTTAGGATGCTGCTTCTCTTGCAGTTCTTCCTCATTTCCTCATCAACTTAAAAAAAGAAAAGAAAAAGAAATTGCTCGACATGCTCATCCTATATGAGTTGGTGGGCAGCCTTTTGGTTCATTTCTTCACCTAATAATGCAACTATGGTTGTCATTTATACTTACTGTGCTGCCCTGGATCAAACTTTTATCCAGTGTATGCCAAATTGCTATGCGAGAATTATGAGTGTGGGTGACGATGAAAGCCGGATAGTACTTATTGCCAAGACTAACGTATCTACTGGTGACGAGCTAACGTAAACACTCATTCCTCTCTCCTTTTTTTTAACTGTCGCCCTTGCTCTTTTGATCTCTTTCTTCGCTTTTGCTAATGCATTATCGTTGGTTGCATCTTTTGCAGGTATGACTATTTGTTTGATCCTGATGAGCCTGATGAATTTAAAGTCCCTTGTTTATGTAATGCTCCAAACTGCCGGAAGTTCATGAATTAGAACACAGCATAGGCCATTGTTTCTCCGCAAGGAACACTAACCCATCTCCCTCTCGCGTGGGATCTTACAGATATACAAAAATTTGTAAGTTTTGTTGATGAAA
This sequence comes from Juglans mandshurica, assembly GCA_022457165.1. NCBI lineage: Eukaryota > Viridiplantae > Streptophyta > Magnoliopsida > Fagales > Juglandaceae > Juglans > Juglans mandshurica. Next base: position 37,617,884 of record CM039621.1, read on the forward strand.
AAAAAAAAAGAAGAAAATCATAATGTATTTTTCTTGCTTTCTTTTTACTTTATGTCGTCTTTTGACAATCTTAATGCTTATAAAAGCTTTAGATAGGCTGGCTAGCCTGTGTATATATATACCTATTCACATTTCATCTTTCTAGTTAAAGGCTAATCCATTTTTATACTTTATTACTTCAATCCAGAGCGTTAGAGTTGGCTTTTATATTTGTTGGGTAAGCATCCATTTCATTGCTGGATATGTGGTATGGGGCAAAAATTCTTCTTATCAACCACTATTCACTACCTCACACCTTATGAAAACACCCTCACACCCTATAAAAAAAACAAAAATGCTATTTTCACCCGGGAGGGGTACCCCCGTGTACCCGTGATACCACGTGGGATTAGTGAAACGGTGCAGATTACACTATCGTTTTGTAGCTTTTGATTGCCGGCTACTGAGAGAAACTCTACGTGTCTCAATACTTTTTTAGTGTAGTTTTATTCCTATGATCATCAGGTTAAGGGACCCAATAAAAAAAGGGATAGACATTAGAAAGAGCAAAGATCTGAAGTTGTATCCAAGCAAAGACAGATTGCTAGGTAGTTTGATAATGAATTGAAGTCGTGCAACTCAGTAGTTTGCTGCGGGTGAGAGTCGGAGAGAACAGAACTAAACATAACAAAAAGAAAAAGAAACACCAACTCTGCAACTCATCAAAGCTAGGAAAGATGAAACAATGAATGGATAAAACAAAATCAGAACGCACAAGCAATATGAGATTTTGTACGGCTATCATCTGGGGAAAAAAGTAGGAAAAAAAATGTAAAACCATGGCTTTTGGTGCTTAGACCAGATGGTATCTCCTTGCCGGCCTGTAATAGAGAGGCAGATGCATTGTGAAAAATAACCCTTTCCGGAAGAACTTTCAGAATTGATTAACCAATGATCAGTTGCAGCATGAAACTTCTGAGTAGGAAGAACATAGAAATTGTAGAAGTATTTCAAGCAAAGCTGGTTCTGTTGAATCAGGCTTGGTTTTTGTCCTGGAAATGGAGACGAAGTATTTGACAAAAATCGGTTTTCAACTGAGCCAACAAGCTGATTGGATGGACTATAACATCACTCTTCGATTCTCAGTTCACGGAAGAAAAGCCTTTTGATTAAAGATCAGAGAAGTGCCGAGAAGCTACTGATGGGGTTGTTTCGACGGCACTCGTGGATGCCAAAATTTTGGTGCTGGTGAGAATATTTTGATTTGTCTGAAATCGTTTTTTTTGAAGTGTGAAGGTGAATAGTGACTAATGCATAAAATTATTCGAGTATGGGATCTCTCTTTGATTGATCAAAAGCTAACAAGCTTTTTGTTCTTCTCGCCGATCTCAAATTATTTTAGGTCCCTTTGGATTTGGTCTAGTTGGAATAGGACTCGTCCCACATCCAACGGGTCCATTTCCTGTTAGAACTAATGTTTTAAATTTCATGCCGTATCGGCCGATATTTACCGTATCGGGATAGTGACTGGTATAGGAAATACGTATGTTTCGTATCAGGTCAAATATCAGTTGTACCGGTATGTTTCAATCAATACTAGCCTGTTTTTAGTGTACCGGCCGAAATTATTTTTTTGTAATTAATATAAAAATTCTGACATTTTCATAATTTTCACTTCAATTCTCACGTCTAAAGACTATTTTCTTAAACTTTTCTAACCTCCTTTTCTCGAGGAATAAAAATCAAATCCCTACTTCCTTTTTCATGATGATGAATAATTTTTTTTTTAAATAGTTAGATTGAAAACATAGAAGTATTATTGAGTTTTATAAATATGTATTTTAACTTTTTAAGACTTTTATTAATGTTATTTTAAAATATAATTTATATATATATAATTAATTATTATATATAGATTATACCGAAACGGTATCAGTATCGAAATATTTCATTTCAGTGCCTTAACCAAAATGGCTACCGAAATGGTATTCAAAACTTTTGTTAGAACTGGAACCAAGCCTGATCCTAAACAAGGAGAAGTTATTACATCTTCGAATAAAAAGATAGCATATCACTTTTTTTTGTATTTATTGAAAGATATAAATCTCTTCAACCATTAAAGAAAACTGAAAACTATATTAAATAGTGTGGAAATCCACCCACAAGGTGTGGTGCATCCTTGGCCATACTTCTTTGGAGAAAATTCCTTTTAAAAACTTTTAGAGAATTTTATCTTGGAAGGAAGAAAATAGGAAACATTATAATCTGTTATTGTCAAAATCTTCCAAGAAAATTTGTCTATTTTCCCAAATTGTTTTCCTAGTTTCTTTGCAGACGACTCGCTGTATTAGTCTTCTGAAGTAAAGAATGAGGAGATAAATAAGTGGGTCGAGTTTCGAACATCCGACCCAGGTGTCTGCTCTATATATGGAAGAAAATAGACCATACGATTTTTTTAATTTTATTTTGAGAGCATTCACTCTTTCAATAGAAAGCTCAATTAAAAAACAGTAAAGAGCGAATGAGAATTAGTGGTGGAATGGAAATGCAGGTGTGTGGGGGAGTGGTGCACGAGTGGATGCTATCCACCATTCAACCTAATAACTCAAAGAAGATGAACACACAGAAAGGCAACAGAATATGCAGGTATTAGAATTTAGGACAAACACGGATATACCTGATCTTCTCGGGAGACGAGCATCATTGGAGGGCCACCCAGCACAAAAAATAAAAGTCCGGCAGTACGGCAACCCCGGACAAGAGAATAATAAACGGAACAAAATGATGTTGGTCCTGACCCCTTGTCAAAAGAGGAGATTTTCCCTTTTTTATTTCCTCACTGAAGAAGAGAGGCAACAAAGATATGAAAGAGCAAAATTACCATAAACCCAAAAATGCAATTTAGAAAAAGCTAGAGTTATTGAAATTGTCTCAATGTGTACTTTCAGGAGAATGATGTATCCGACTTAAAATTACCGACTCTGACTCATTTGTCCCAGGCATCATAGCCTCACATGCCCTGGGAGAACCCACCGGATAACATTTAGGCCCATTTATTGCATCACCTGAAAGCCCTTCCTCTACACTACATGCCGATTTTTCACAAATGATCTTGGTCTTGCCAATCCTCTCGATGTTCGCGCCATCCATGGGAATGGTTGTGGTGGTGGTGGCGGCGGCGGCGGCAGTGGTCTGTGATTCATTACCTTTCAAAATACAATCCCCATCTGCAACCTCCAAATTCACCTGATCAGAAGGCATCCTATCCTTTTTCTCGCCACTAACTGCCAGCGACTCTCCTTGGTTCTCACCACCATAGGCCTGAACCAGCACTTCCCACTGCGGTGGAGTACCAACATGATTCTGGAACTCCTGAGTAGGGGGTGAAACTGGCTCCTCCATATTTTCCTGCATTACAACAGTTGAGACAGCTTCAACTCCCTTCTCTACAGCCGACTTGCGAGCACTTGGTATTTCTAAGTCCAATGTTCGGACTGGCTCCTCTGCTTTCACCGCATCGCAGATGGGGCCTTGCTCTTCTTCCTCTGTCTCCTGGTTTGATGGTGAGATAATGCCTAATGTTCCCACGGCAACTGGCGGCCGTCCTACTACTTCCACCCTCTGCTTCTTGTAGAGGTCCATGGCTCTCTGCAAACCAGAAAGCATATAAACTAATAAGAGGCTAGAATCAATATTCATATATTTAGTCTCATAAATCATGGTTGAGAAAGATTCTTAAAACCATATTGCCCATACAGCCCAGTTATAGCAAACCAATGTTGGTCTAAGAATGACAGTAAAAATGAATTCGTCTAAACAGGAGAAGTATACGTGACCGTTACTTTGTACTTCAGAAGACAGCTATACTGCTCAAAAAATGGCACTCCAAATCCGGTTAATTTATTTCCCCAGATCAAACCACTTGCAAATAGGAAATAAAAGTACATTTGAAACGAGTACCGGAGAAATCCAGTACTTTTTATTGAGACCGTAGGCTGACGAGAAAACTGCTATTCTTAGTTTGCAATTATGCCACATACATTTTGTACTTCGCAATTAGATACATACATACCAGGCAACTACAGTTGTATTGCTTTGCAATCATGTACGACGAAAGAGAAAAGTAAATTGAGGGTCAAAGAACTTGTTAAATTATATTTGACTACAGATAGATACACGCATTATTTGAATACAGCACGTGACAACCAAACCACCTAAAAATAAATCCAGTAGCAGCAATTTTTAACTCTCTTCATCCATCATAAAATTTACCTGAAGAACAGAATCCTTTATGGCAGGAAAAGGTGAATGATTCAATAAGTTATTGGAAAATTTCAGACCCGTTCTTCCAACATCCTGTCACATTACAAAACAACAATAATGCAATAGCTATTGATAAGACTAAAAATTTTGCAAAGCAGTGACAGATTTCTGTCAAGATTTTCTACCTCCAAAAATACATCCATAGTGGTGTCTTCATCTGTAGTTTCCCTTTGTTCAATATCCAGTAAGTTTATACACTGACTATACAACTCTGGACGTGCAAGTTCTGCTGAAATATCGAGCTTAGAAAGATAAAAAATGTTGAAATGAGAAACATCATCACTTGATAATTTAGAATGATCAGCTGCCTTCTCATGGGCAGGTTTAGGCAGAGTTTCAGAAGTTTCTTGTGCTGGAGAAGTGCCCGTGGAACTTATTTCAGTGGTTTTTGCCTGAACCTCCTGATAATTATCTTCATGATGAGACCTCTGACCTGCCTTCACAGCCAAAGCATCGTCTATTGTGGCCTGCACTGGATAATCATCTTTATGAGATGGGGAAGCCAAGTCCCTTTTCATATCAGCATCTTGTCCTTTCCACAAGTCTGCATTGGATTCCCATCCCCTACCATTCATCGAATGCCTCTTCTGGTCCCATTCAGGCCCCCCATACAGGCGAGGAGGGCCTGAACCATTATTTCCATCCCATCCATGCAAGTGAGGAGGGCCTGAACCATCCAACATGTTCTGCCAGCCAACTGGGCGCAAGTGACCAGAAAACCTGTCAGCTTCGGGGATATGATAATGAATCCCAGAGTGGTTAATTTCCACAGCAGGTCTAACACCAAACAAAGGTTGAGAAGGAAACTGTGGGATCATCGCCTGAAAACCTCCATGAGGAGGTCCGTGTTGGAAAGGAATGAAGCCATTTGGCACGGATGATGGCCAACTTGGGACACCCCTCCAAGCATTTCCATGCCCTCTTCCCATGCCAGAATCACTACCCCTCTTATAACGGGCAGTGGAGTTTAGTCTACCATCTTCTTCCAATGAACCCACAAAAGAAGGGCTATCAACTCCAGCTCTAAAGGCAGATGGCGGGGGAATCAGAGAAGATGCATTGCTCAGACTAGTTCTATTGTAATATGGCGAATCTGCCTGAGAGGAATCATCCAATGGAGGCTTTTCTAGTGGAAAGTCTCGATACATCCTGTCCTCAGTTGTAGAGAAATCTCTTGCATCAATCGAAGCAATGCTTCTCCGTCCCGTTTCATCGATATCGAGACTCCGCCTAACACCAGTTCTATTCATATACCTTCGGTCAAGACTTGAAGACGAAGGAGATCTTTCAACCAAGCCCTTGGGTGATGCCTTGGAACTTGAAGACCTTTCATTTGACAGTTCCCCTAAATGACTGTCATCCATTTTGACAATTCTGTCCATGGATCTGTACTTGGCACCTTTCTCTGGCACTCCAGCGAAAGCACTTGCCTCTCTTGAAGAAATTGCTTTGGGCCTCTGTTGAGATTTATTATCCCCATACTTCACATCTTCCATATTTAAATGCCTGAAACAAGGAGAAAAAAAAAGAACATCCTCACCATCAACTCCACATATGCTTCAACAGAATATAAGGTTTAAATCAAAAACCAATAAAACTCTCTTTCACCTTTAAAAAATTGCGTGTGAATTCAAGTTCCATATATTTGATCTCAAATGAAACTTGCAGATATATTAGACAGCAAAATAAGAATTTAAACAAATGCTATTGTTGAACCCATTTCATGTTTCAGTCGTCATCATTCCAGTTGTAGGCTTAAATTCTACCCAATTGATGCCACTTCTAATCATTATACTCCAAGTTTGATTGCATCAAGCAGTTGTATAAAATGAATTGCAACACGTGAAAAGATGGCATCGCGTTGGTTACGAAACTTTAATATATAAATTTATATTGCTACTTTCTCATCATAATCACGACTTTTAACCATCCACCCACAATCAAGATTTTTCAACTAGGATACCACTGATGGTTTGCTAGGGCAGCAAATGATTGAACCAAAAAGATGAACAAACAAATTTGGACCATGCAACACAGAATTAAAGGTATTACCCATATTCTGCAGGAATCTCGGCAGTTCCAATACGTCACCGAAACACCCCCCCCCCCCCAAAAAAAAAAAAAAACTAAAGCTTATAAAAAAGGAAAATAAAAACAAAACAAAACAAAACAAGGAGGTTGCCATACCTGCGAAGCTACCACAGTTTTAACAAGTACAACAATTCGCTTTAAAAATTATAAACCAGAATAGCCTAATTTTGAGAAAGAACACACAAAGAAAATCACCATACAAAACACCCAAGCAAATACAATTCCAAAGGTAAGTTACATAAGTAACTACTCTAACTCCGACTAGATTACCAACTAAATGGAGCGCAAGTAAGATAACTACCTGTACTCATCCATACCAACATATGAACTGGAGCTGGGTGAAGTTCTCCGTCTGTTGCTACTAATTGGAGTGTCTACATGAGATTGGCGTGATTGAGATCTCCCCATATCAGCATCCGATTCAACTTTACTACCACTCAAAGATTTGTTTTCTACATCAGGATAATTAGCTCTGACAAGTCTAGCTTTATTATCATTAGAATCGTCACGATCATCTGGGGATCTTTTCTTTCCCCTGCCATCTTTGTATCCGACACTTCGGTCATCAAAATGCGACCCATCACGGTCACGATGACGATCACGGTCAGAATCTTGGTCACGACGGCGATCACGGTCTTGGTCTCGATGACGATCACGGTCTTGGTCTCGCTCTCGGTCACGATCATATTCACGGTCATGGTCACGCCCACGATCACGAATGCGATCTAGACCACGATCTCGGTCACGGTCCCAATCCAAGTCATAGTCACGATCACTGTCACGATCACGGTGACGACCATGCCCATGGTCCCCATCACGTTCACGGTCATGGTCATGGCCACGATCCCGGTCCCTCTCACGACCAGGATCCCTATCACGCTCTCGCTCACGATCACTGTCCTTGATTTTCTTCTGTCGTATTTCTACAGCATCTTTTTCATCCCTTGGATGCTTATCATCAGATTTGATGCTATTCTGATCTTTGGCAGGGCGGTCATCGCTTTGCTTGTCATCACGGTGCTTGTTATCTCTATCAATGTACTTGTCTTTACCCCTCTCATCCTTGCGCTTTTCATCCTTTTGCCGTCCATCCTTGCCAATATCATCCCTAGATGAAAATCTTCTATCATTAATCTCTACAATATCATCTTGATGCTTTTCCCAATCACCAGAACCATCTCTTCTTTTCCTCACTCGTTTCTCAAGCTGATTTTCTTCAAGACTTCGCAGTTCATCCTGTGCATTCAAATCTGCAAAAAGACACAAATGAAAATGTTAATTGGAGTTTCAAGAAGAGCAGTTAAGATCATCTACACGGTTTTCATACAACAGTTCTTTTTTATTGGTAAAAAAATTAATGGTAAATTAATGGTTTTCCCACAACAGTTTTAGCACAAAATCTTTATATATCATCATTTATGAATTCTGTCGATACTTCTCAAAAAGGAAGAAAAAGAACATAAGAAAGGGCAGGGAACTAGATCACAAGTCAGATCAATACTCGGTTTGTTTGGTGCATGAGTTAGAATCAAGAAGAAACTTAGCTGATCTCACAGGTTAACATTATAATTCATGCAGTATATGTACAATTTCTAAATAAAACCCTCTTCCCAAACAAAATTTATTAGTGGAATCTTAACCGTTCAACTCTCTCATAGCACTAGTACTTCCGATAACCCATAATATTAGTCTGACAATTTTTTTTATTGGCACCGGGGTTCTAAACGATTCCCGGCTAATTATGGGTGTGCACAAGCCCTCGGTAAGAAGTTTAGCACAAGTGCACCTCAAGTTATTCAAGGAAAAACTCCCTCAATCCGATGGCCCCTAGAAATTGTTTGCACCCACTGTTTGAATCTTAGACCAGCAAGGAGCATACCACCAAGACCAACCCCTTAAGGTTTTAGTCCAACAATTACACTGAAAAACTCTCGGTTCATATTCCAATATTAAATCCAAGATGTTAAGGGTCATTCAAAACTATATTTTAAGAAGAAGAGTCATCAGTCGTCACACACTTGTAAGATAAGAGGATGTCTTAGCCAACTAGATATAGCCTCCAAAACATTTGTGCACAAGGCCTTATTGAAGCGCAAAAGAGTCCATTTACTTATATGTCTCCCTCAAGCGTGATTCTTATCCAAATGCCATAGGAATACTTTTTTTTATCAGTAAATAGGAATTTTATTAAATATAGGCGAAGCCAAGTACACGGGACATAAAAAAGAACCACACCTATGCATGACTGTCTAAAGATTATACTAGACTGCTAAAAGTCACAATAGCAAGCATTATTGCTAAAAGATTGTATATAATTCTCATCAACCCTTATATCTTCAAAAAAGGGGAAAATGAGTTATCAAGCCATGAAGAACCAAAGACTATGACCAAGCATGAACTTAGGAGTTCGTGGTTTGATTTTATTATAAGTGAATTTGAAGCATGCTGTGGGAAATAAGTGAATCCTATAAAATGATTATAGAATTAAGGATGTTCTAGAAAATACGTTGCCACTAAAATGAAGAAATGTAGTTAGTAAGCATAACTGGACTCCAAAATCACTATTTACAAAAAGGCTACATATTTATTATAATCTATAGATGGTAAAAAGATTACATGCTTGAGTTATCTAACAAGAACAAACATCCTTTTTGTGGTGGTAGAAAACCGTGCCCAGCGCATCGGTGATCCCCACAACTATACATTCCCAAAATGATTGCTGATTTGCATCCACATGAAAGATATCTGGTCTCACCAGTCTCACCAACTATAGTGAAGCTGCCACATCAAAGGAACTGATGAATATTTGACATATTAGGAAAAGGCTAGGAAAATATAATGGTTATTTGGGCATTGCCTAGTTTCACTCTCTTCTATAAAGATTATTACTTATTAAAAAAAATAAATAATGGTTATTTGATGTGGGAGCCTTCACCTGAAGTAGTCCCAATCTGCTTCATGTAAGTGAGTGATAATTTCAAATCAGGCAAAGGTTTCAAAGTAGCAACACATCTTATGACATGGCACTTTTGTCACTTTACCCTAAAACTATAGTCGATATTTAATGGCATCTGCATCTGTTGTGGAGTTGCCCTGCAAAGAAATCTACAACATCTTCAACATCTAGAAAGGCCAAAACGACTGAACTTCACCAATCATAGATGGATCAGGCATTTATTATTACTTGGGAATCAGTGGAAAGGGGTGCAACCCAAGTACACAAGGTGTATACAAGAGAAAGCCCCTAATTAGGAAGAGAAGAAGGACTAATCTATTCAAACAGAGGTTTTAGCAATATGGTTCTAAGCCCATCCACCTTGTTCCCGCGGTCCTCAAAGTTCCAAGCATTATGTTTATTCACACACACCAGCCAAACTAAAACATTGCAATGACCTACATTCTAACTTCTCCAAAAAGCCAGCAACTCTACAATCCTTTAGCGCATCACCCCCAACACCCAAAATTGGAAGATAGAGACCATGCTTCTCTAGCAACTTTACAATGCAGCAATAAATTATCAATTGTTTCTTCGATACTCTTGCACTTTTTTTTTGGATCGGTGCTCCGCTATTCTTGCACATACATCATCCTTATCACTAAAATTCTCCTCCTCCAATAATATATAACCTAGGATCTTTCCGAATACAATTTTCACGGAAAGAATGTCACCCACAATGCGGCTTCGTTCTGCCAAATGCCTCTCCAGAGTAAAGAGAGTACCAACAGAATGCAACGCTTGATGAAAAGTTTTGACCTCAAACTTCCTTCTTGTGGACAATTCCACCAGATCTTATCCTCAACCACCGATTCTCAACCTAGTAGAGTATAAACGCTTGAAGAATGAGGAAAGCAACTCCAATTCCCAATCTTGTGCTTATGAAAGATGGACTTCTATAGTTATAAAAGAAAGCATTTGCCTAATCAGCACTCCACTTAATACATTATTTTTTATAAGTAGACTCCACTTAATACATAAATGAATTTTATGACAACAAGCAACAAAGAATTCCATTTTTGAGGCACATTTACTGCAGTATGATTCTCTAACAATAAATTTTGAGATTAACAGCTTGCATTCTTGTTAACTTTATCCTTGATCTTCCTTTTCACTAGCAAAACAGGTATTTACTTGAATTTAAATGAACATGAACATTACTTGATGTATTATCAACTAGACGTTTCCCATCAAGAATTGTTCAGATTTTTTTATAAGTAATCAAATATTTTATTAGAGAATGCAAAAGGCATAGGAATTGTCAAATTTCACCTCAAGGGATGGATTCGACCTCTTCTTTAATGCTAACAGATTTTTTTTTTTTTTTATAAGTTTCTTTAATGCTCATAGTTGGGACACGCTTATCATATTCACTATAATTTCTACCCTTTTCAAAGACGTTAAGATCCATCTAAGTTTTCCAGTAGTCTCCAAAGGTACATTCATTTCATGTAAAGTAAATTAAACATTCCAAGTAATCCAAAATTAGTTTTTCAGCATGTAGTTGCTTCTTCTACTATTACTTTTGTGAAATCCAAGGTACCAATGGAAGCAGAGGAATACCCAAAAAGATGCGTGCAGAGACACGAAAAAGACGTCATTGCCAAAGACTTGACAAAAAATTTTGACCTAAAAACTAAAAAATACACAGGATTCGTGTAGCCAATCCTACCAAGTTGGAATTAAAACCTTCTTTACCATATTAAAGACTTATTTACCCCTTAAAAAAACCAAGCACTGGGGAGATATTTAAAGAATCTAAGACATTTTTCTTCTTAATCCCTAGAGTGGAATTGAGCAGTTTTTTTTTTTACACAATTCCATGAACTGGACTAGCATATCAACTCCTACAGTGACTATAATAAATTAATAGCATCATATATTATTTTTTATAAGTCAGCATCATATATATATATATCTTTTATAAGTCAGCATCATATATATATATCTTTTATAAGTCAGCATCATATATATTTTGGAGCTTATAAGATACGTTATGCAGCAAAGCTACAATGCATACAAGGCACTCAGTAAAACGTGATTTCAATTGGAAAATGTAATGGATCTGTCGGACTAATAAATCATTTTAGGTTAAAGAACAGTTCTTGGATAACTATGAGAAAAATGGCTGGATATGTAGAAGGGCCATCGTGCAGCAATGTACAAATGCCCATTTGTGACAACCAGATAGAGCTTTCAACAAGAAAATATAAATTCAATGAAAATAAATGTGGATGTAACTAAAATATTTTTGATAACTAAATAAAAATTATTTTAGATATATCCCCATTTATTATTCAATGAATTTATGTAATGTACCAAAGAATCTAGTATAATTAAGCTTATCAGCCACTGACTGGCACAAAATTCATTCAAACTGAATATGGGGCCTAAAATTGGATTAAAATCAAATAATGATTCCAAGGTCTTCCCTAAGAACTAAAACAACCTTACCATCAAACTCTAATGGTATCTACTTTGTATGCTAGCAACAACCTCACGTTCTGACACTCTAAACACCCAGCATCGGTCATAACAACCGAAGAGGTAGCGCCGGCTCAAGCTTCTTAGAGAGAGAGACTCCTCCTCTCTAGAAATCCCCAAGATCAGAAACGATGGAAGGGGAGGAGCAGCTTCAGCTCCTTCCCCTCCCTCCTCCCTCCCTCATCTCTCCTTCCTCTCATCTCTAGTTTTCTCATTCTCTTTTTCATTTTTGGGTGTTTTTCAGGGCTAAGTATGGAGGAAGGTTGATCTGCTGCTCTCCGGCGTCCGGCAATCACCACACGCCCCACCACAGGCTTCCCAAGGAGCCGATCCTTCAGACGGGCGAAGAAGTTTGCCGAACGGAGCGGCGCGTAAGCCACACTCTCGGCCCAAAGAGAGCGCGTGTATTCCACACGCCACCACTCAGGGAGCCTTTTTGCCGCCATGTGTGGCCTTTATGGGTCCAGGACCACCAGTTACTTCAAACCTAACTGTCCGCCATACCCCCAGGGTGGCGCGTGGCTCTCACGCGCCATCACAACCGCTGTTTGTGTTATTTTTTTCCTCCAAGATTGAAAATGCGGATCTATATCTTTCCAAGAAGTAATCTGTTATTTTTCCATTTTTTTAATTTCTATTATGTCTTTTGTTTTTAGAAAAATCAAAATCAAAAACAGAAGTCTCTTGGACTTTCATCCGTAGAGTGTGTCATCAACTCCGTCTTAGACGGAGTGTGGGGTTTGGTTTATTCTACTCCATCTTAGAGAGAGTATAGGGTTTGATTAACTCTGCTTTGGGAAAAGTTGTCTGTCTCTTAGACTTTAGCTCTGTAAAGGTTTGCAGCATTGGACTAGATAATGTCAGTCATGGGTGAGTATTAGGAAGCTATTAATGTTGTAGTTGGTTACTTATCAAAAAAAAAAAAATTAATATTGTAGTTGCCTTGTAATGTATGTTTCAAGTCCAATTAGTAAGGTCCAATTTGTAATATCCGTTATTAATGAATGCAATATACTTTTTTCTCAAAAAAAAAAAAAAACAACCAAAGAGAATATTAAAATTTCATTAAAATCACAAAACAAATCATATATACCAACAAACCAACCAGTTACCTTACCAGTTTTTTCTACCGCCTTCTTGGCCTCACGTTGTTCCTCATTCTCAACGACCAACCTATCAGTTTTCGCTTCTTTAATCCTCTTCTCTCTTTCAATGCCGCCTTCCCTACTCTCCTTTCGACCCGAATCCCTATGCTTCCCGCTACTCTTCTTTGCCTCCGCACCCTCACCATACAATCCCACACCCTCCTCTCTCCTCTTACTGCTACCACTACTCTTCGGTTCACCCAAAGCCTTTGACTCCTTGGACCTCTTTGACACCTCATTCCGATCTTCCTCGCCTCCATTCCACCGATCGCTCACTGCGTCGCCTGCCCGCTCCCTCCGTCGCTTGGAAGGGCCATGCTCTTCGGAATAGTCCCCATTTCCAGACCCGTACAAGTCTTTGGCCTCCTTTAGAGAATCGACTTTCCGCTTCTCACTCGAACCCGACTCCTTCGAAACCCTAGAGACACCGCCACTCTCTTCCTTGCCCTTCCGATCCTTCAAGTTCGAGTCTTTCTCCGAGTCCGAATGCTCCCTCGCTTCCCTCGAACTGTGTTTGCTCGATTTGTGCCGCGAACTCCTCGGCATCACTGAAACGATCTCAAATTCGAGACAGAAACCTCCCGAACAGAAGCTCAAGCCCTAATTTCCCGCGAACAAAAATTAGCACTCAGATCGAAACTCAAAACCCTAGTCCCGAGTCCCCGAACATTTTCACCGACAAAACCAGAGATCAGAACCGCAATCGTGAAGCTTGTCAACAAAATCAAGCACTCACTCAGACTCAGAAACCGGAACCCTAATTTCGAAACTTTCAGGGGTTGAACCGCACGCACTTAGGAAACAAAAACCCTAACAGTGGACGGTGGTCGGATAACCGGACAGAGAGTTACCTGAATGAAAGGATCGCGGGGATCGGAGCAGGGGGTTAAAAGATTAGGACCGAAATTTGTGTGAAACACGAGAGAGCCACCGAGAGAGAACCAGAGGGGGGGAATAAATGCGGAAGGAAATGGTGCATGTGCTGTTTGAAGTAAAGAAAAGGAGGTTCTCAAATCTCAGCCCTCGGGTTGTCTTTGGTTTTGTTTACGAGACTCCGAGAAGACTTAGGAGGATAATTTGAGACTGTATGACGATATTACCCTTCTACTGTCCAATGAAAATGTGACACGTTAGCATAAACTGTGAAGGGACAAACGCAGAGTAATCAAATGCACTCGACATAGGCATTGGTGGATCCCTTATCTTTACGGATCTGATCGGTGGAATATTTGGTCAAGTGAAATTAGGAGACGGATACGTTTGCATGTTCACTTCATTTCAATTTATCTCGAATGTGAAATTTATTATTTTTTTAATTTCTCATAAAAATTAAAGTCATCTCAACATATTTCATATATTTAAACACATATCTCAATTTATTTATATTTAAACATATCGTAATAGAATTTATAAAATATTACTATTCACATATCAATTCAAATCATCTAAAATCAAGTTAACATTCAAATGCATCCTAAAAGTCCCAATTCTCACTATTGCTCGACTTTCAAAAACCATAGAGTGTCACACTAATGTTTTATAAAGTTACAAACTTGTTCCCCAATATAATGTTCGAGAAAAATTCAAATTCTATTATTAAGTTAGTGTGTAGAGTAAATTTAATAAAATACTTACATAACATAATTTTAAAATTTGAATATTACGTATCAAAGTTTAAAATTTGAACCTTATAGTTTTATTTTTGAAGTTAGTATTTAGAGTTTAATCCAAGCATTAGTTGGTTAAGAAATTTGGATGAATATATGCTGTAAATTGGAACCTTTTTTTTACTTGTCTAAAATAACTGTCCATGTAATAAGCATGTTACAATACATCCCCAACCAACTAATCTACAGATCAGCCTTAATGAATAAGTTTGAATTGACGAAACACCAAATTAAAGAACCCCTTTGGCAGCAATCTCTTTCCAAAACTCCTATTTCTGCTGTGATCTTTTTTGTTTTTGATTGAGTAATGTTACATAAAGTCGTGGAATACATAAGTACCGTATAATCGCTTTAAAAAATAGTATAATTCACTATTAAAAAATTAATTTTTTTTATGTAAATCGTATATTTACTCATTTTTTAAAAAAAATTACGCGATGTTTGTCTGATTATAAATATTATTTCTGAAACTAATATGCAGGGAACACTTTGGTTAGAACTCTTTTCCAATCAATAAAAACTTGAGCTTTTGGTGCAGTAGGATCCCACTCCGATTGTAGAAGAGCTGCATCCATAGCAATCAAATCTATAAACTACTGACATATATCACTTTTCAAGACTTGGAAGTGTATAAATTAACTGAACTTTACACATTATTCAATGTCAAGCGGGGCTTGAAAGTTAAATTTTAAATTTTACAAAATCAAATTATATAATGTGAATGATGTGCGGTGTAAGATTTCAAATGGTACTATTTATTTATGAATAATTCTTCACTTTATACAATTTTATACACTTGTGTATTAAATCACCACTATTTATACAAATTTATACACTTAAAATGATGTCAAATTTGCAATCTTTATCCACTTAGGGCTTGTTTAGATACAGTGTTTCATCTCATCATTATAACTTATTCAAATTTTCATACAAAATATAATAAATAATTTAATTTTTTCAAATTTCAATTCAACTTTTTTAAATTCCAAACAATAATAATATTAAAAAATAATATTCTAATAATATTTTATTTATCTTTCAACTTTCATCTAAAATAATCTAATCTAATCTCACTATCCAAACCATCCCTTAGTCTGTATAAATCTTAAATCATTATTTGTGCTTAATTCCTATGTTGAAGTTGTTTCCAGTCTCGTTCATCGTTAGATTCAATTGATAAAGTTCATCAGAGAACCGATTGAATGAAGGTCAATTTCAGGCGATTGTGAATCCATTTGGATGAGCAATCTGTTGTTGAAATAAACTCTTGATCTCATTGATTTTGACTGAAGGGTAGGGCTGAAAATCAGTTTCTCAATTTCATTCATCTATCAAAATTGTAATGCTTCATTGGAAATTTCAAACTACATATTGTGAATCATTCTAAGAAAAAATTGGTTGTTTGGAATTGTATTTACTAGCCTCTCGGAAGGTAAATTGGGTATCAAAAACCTGTTTGATGTCATTAAAGCACACAGGTTTGAGGTACAAGATAAAACATAAAATTTTCATCTCATCTCATTTCATCATTACACATTTTTCAAATCCTCATATAAAATATAATAAATAATTTAACTTTTTCAAATCTCAATACATATTTTTCAAATCTCAAAACAATAATAATATTAAAATATAATATTTTAAACAAAAAATAAAATATAAAATTCCAATCTCACCTCATTCATGCCCACTTTGGGCCCAAATCCTACATCAAAAGTATATGACTAACGTCATCCCCTTAACCTTGTTGTGGCCAGAACTTTTCATTCTAGCTCTTGGGAATCATTTGTAGTTTTAAACTTTTGGCATGACAATTAGGCCAAGAACAGCTCTTTAGGCCAAAAAACAGCTCTCTAGCCCAAAAAGTTTAACGGTTTCCAACCCTTCCTCAACCTCTAGTTGGATCATTAATAATCTTTACTATGAAAGTTAGCAACTCCCCTTTAACCCTTAAATCGGGTTTTGAAAAGAGTTTGGAAACATACTCAAGATGGTAGTTTTACTTCTAAATTTGCCTAGAACCTTTTTAGAGACTAATCTCATGTGACATGTCTTCCATTTTGCGTCTTTTATTTGGTGTCATGAGATTCCCACGAAGATCTATGTCTTCATTTGGAAAATTGTGGCATTGTGGTGTCGCCCTCAACGACAAGGCAACAATGTGGTATTCTCCAAGCCTCTAATTGTTCTCCATGCTTTGATGGCGTTGTGGAGACTACCAACCAGTCTTCATTGATTGTTCCCTTTTTACGAGGTTGTGGCTTCATTTTGCTTCTATCTTTTGACTATATGCATACTGCATTTAGTAGTTGGAAGACTAACACTATTCAATGGTGGTCCTCATTCCGCTAACCAATTCCACTTATTCGCCTGCTTGTTGCTTTTTCTCATTCTTTAGGAGGTTTGGTTAACTAGGAACAAAGCTAAATTTGAAGATAGCCATACTAATGTTAGTACTATCATTTACAAGATCAACAAATGGTTGTGTGATCTCAACCCCTTGCTTAAGCCTAAGTTCTTATTGTCTTGTTTCAATGCTTCCGTTATCGATTCTCTTCATATTTCAAGTACCACAATTAGAACTAAGAGGCATTTCCATGTAAAGTGGATCCCTCTCCCGTGGGAACTCTCAAGCTCAAAATTGATGGTGCTTTCAAAGGTAACCCTGATACCGTTGGTTGTGGGGGCATATTAAGGGCCTTTAATAACTCTATTATTGATGGGTTTTCTTCTCTTTTGAGCATCAATACTAACACTTTTGCTAAGCTTTCATCTTTAAAGATTGGCTTGCTTTTGTGTTACCAATTGAATGTTTATGACCTTATTGTGGAATTAGACTTTCAGCTGGTGGTTAATTAGTTTAATTCCAATTCTCAGTCCCATTGGCAATTTTTTGATATTTGAGATGATATTTTGCATCTTAAATACTAATTTTCTTTTAGAATCTATCATGTTTACAAGGAGGGACAATGCTTTAGCTGATAGTCTTGTCTCATTTAGCATGCATGGTAATATATGGTTGACCTTCTTGCTTTGGATCGTGCAGGTGTTCTCAACCTCAGGTATTAATTATTTTTTTTAATCCTTTTTTAGATTCTTATTTGTGAACATTTTATTGTTTTTAATAATTTCCACGTAATTTCTAGGAGGTTGGTTTTGGGATTCTGAATGTAACCCTCAAACTCCCTTTTGTATAAGGTATTTTATCCGTCATAAGTTATAGCTATCAATAAAATTTGGAATCTCGTCATTTTCTTAAAAAATAAAAAATTTGAAAATATTTATGAAATCTCACATTGTTAAGACTAGAGAAGTTTTTTTTTTCTTTATAATAATTATAATTAAACTTCATTAATACTATTGGTTGTTTTTTTTTTCCCATCTGCCATGAGTAAAAGGTAAAGAGTATCGACTATGGGTAACGGAGTTATGAGTTTTATGTGCGCGTTGCCCTTCATTGGAGGGATGTAGACATACAATTATGTCTTCTTTTGGGCTAAAGTTGTGGTCCGGAAGCAAGCTACAGTAGTTGGGCTTTTTAACACGCAAGCCACGTGAATGAATATGAATAATGCTAGAGAGAAGCTATTATAGTAGTGCATACTTTGCACTTACTGCGTGGCTGATTCTAGTTGAATGTTTCCAATACTCATTTGGAGAGATTTGTAGTCTAGATGATGCCACATCATGTATGCAAAATGAATATTCCAAATATTAACTTTAATCTATATTTATTCAATGAATATATATAGACTTTAATGTTAAGATTAAAAAAGATGGTGACATTGTTTTTTTTTCTTATATATTAATTAAATAATGATACACACAACATTTTTCATAATATTTTTTACAATATATATATATAATATAAAATGAAGATAATTTTATAAAATTTCATTACTTTTATACGTTATTTTATAATAATATCTCTATTTTAAAATATAATTATAAAATATAACGTAAAAGTATTGTGTTTATCATTTTTTATATTAATATCGATCATAAAAATTGAATTTTAGCAAATTTTTTAACTAAAAAAAAGGCGTGACATGGCGGAATGGGAGGAATCACTGTAGGATACCGGCGAAATCTCACAGGAGAGAATGTGATCGGTGGAAGAAGAAGAAGAAAATAGAGATATTTTGCAGAGGGGAAGGCGGACACGGACGTGCGGAAAGCCCATGGCTAAACGTTTCCACCATTTTCTCCCACGCAACTCTCGCACGCTTCCCACAATTCATACTCGCTATTTATAGTAATACCTCTCTCTCCTCTATTTTAGCTTTCTCGTCTCCAACCTCTCTCTTTCCTTTTTCGGTAAGTTCAAGAATTTTTTTCTCCATCTTTCCGTTACATCTGTTTGCCTGCCCAGGAAAAGAAAACACAACTTAGCTTGAAAACTTGAAATAAGAAATTTGTACATTATTATTGTTATTATTAATATTGTTACTATTAAGATTGCTATACTTGTGAGTTCCACTTAAATTCTGACTCAACTGCACCTAACTCCGTTGTTCCGTTCACCTAAAAGTTTCTCAATTATGATTAGTTTCTATTTGGGGTAGCTGAAACAATAACAAAAAAGCAAAGTTTTGATCCTATTTCCTTTCTCCATCCAGCGGAGTTTTAATCCAAAACCTGGGCTTTGTTCTTAACTCGGAACTGAAGCAACGGGGTGCCTGAAGATTCAGTATATCGTCTATTTTTTTGTTGTCCTTTTCCCTTTTTAAGAGAAACATTTCCTACTCGATTTCTCAGTAAGCAAACGGAGGGTAATTGCCTGTCTGGGCCTTGGTGGCTGTGGGATTAGAGAGAAGAATGAAAAAGTTTAAATTTTGTGTGAGTTTGGGTTGAATTTATTTCTGGAGGCAGCCAAATGGAGCACAATATGCTATGGTTGCGTGCCTAGAAAACTGACGAAAAGAGTGGGAAACTGATTACTACGAGTCTTTTATTTTGTATTGTTCCTAGAAAATAAAAAACTGCGTCCAGCTCGACTAATCTATAGTACAGTATGTAAGTGAGTGGATTCATATTGTTTTTTGGTGCCAAAACAATTCAAAATGGAGGATTTATTCCTTTTCTTCATCGCATTGTTTTTCCTTTTTCAGTAAACAATGGAGCTTGAATGAAAGGCCGCAGATAACTTAGATTTTGTTAGTATTTTCTTACGTTCAGAGCTCTTTTCAATGGCGCTATGCGGAATTGGTTGGGTTCCAAGGGTGGAACGTGTTGAAATAGTGTATTTTAGTTGGAATTTGTCAAAAAGACTGATCAGATCCAGTCCCATACATTTGATTGGGAAGTCCTCTACCTCGAATCAGAGACAATTTTTGGGTGTACGGTGCTCATCAGCAAGAAAAGCTGTATCATCGATGGAATCCGAAGAGAATGCTCGGAGTGCTCTATTGGATTCTGTGGAGGAAGAATTGGAGCATGTTACGAGGTTCAAGATATCCGATTTTAAGATTCTTGATTGTGTTAGCATTGGCCTTGGTGGACGGGTATGAAAGTTAGAATGAGTTATTTGTTTCTGTATGCTTGTGTTAGTCTAGTAATGAGTGCTGCTAGGCCATATGAACTTATAGTGGGAAACTTGATTGAGCTTTTCTGTAGGCCGATGAGATAATTTTTGAAGCCTCAGTGAAGAATGCTAAAAGGTCAGTTTGTTTTTGGTTGAGTGATGTCATGTTGCAAAGAGTTGATCCTCATGTAAGGCATGTTGTGAAATTTGCAGCCCTCTGTATGATTCAAGAGTTGTTCTTCGACGGCTTACTACCGTTCAAGCCCAGCGCAGAGGAAAAAGAGCTATTCAGGTTTATAGATTGTCCATCATAATCTTTGTGCCATTTGCAAAGGTTTTGTACTGGTTTGATTATTTATACTTTTTGGAATATCTCTAGGTGTTGAAGAAGCTAGTTCGTCGGAGACTTATGTACCATTCTTACTCAGTACAAGTTCATGGTTACATTTCTTCACCTACAAGTAGTGGTCGAGGTTCGTTTACCCTGGTCCATGGGGTAGGTCCTTTCTGATATTGCATGGATTCTTCTACTACCACTCAATTTGTCACATGATCGTGACAAGCCTCACCATGAGCTTTATAGTCTGAGAAAGAGTCTAATTGTATCAAACATATCTGTCCTCAAAGGAAAAGCTATGTTCACTGCATGCTATAGACAGATTGTCCTCTGCCTTTCTTTCCCGTAGTACTTCTACGTTCCATTAAAATTCATCTGTTCCTGCAGGCTGCTGACTATCATATGAAAATTTTGCAATAAGAAAAGAATATTCACCCTTATTCTTTTTGACAATTGTAAAATTTTACTGTAGTATCATGGCAGTTTCTCCTTAAGACATTGGCTTCAACAGTCAGATTGGCTTCCGACCCTTGAAGCTACTCTTGTATTGGATGAAGAGTCTGTTAGGAGGGTGGGAGATGACACAGTAGGAGGGCCTGCAGTTAGTCGGCAATTGCGCCTTATTCGAATATTGATGAGGGATCTTTTGATTGGAGTATGTTTTATTTTTGCAGTGATTAATGCACAGTTTGAATTTGACAATTGGAGGATTTGTAATGTTATGTCGTTTATAAAATTCAGGTGAATTACTTGCACAGCCATGGACTTGCCCATACAGAGTTGAGGCTGGAGAATGTGCACATAAGCCCAGTGGATAGGCATATTAAAGTAAGCACCAGATTTCCATGTATGATGTCGGACAATAATTTTTTCCTTTCTCTGTCAGTTTTGCATTGGTGATTTTGTTCAAAATGTCTATCAATTATGACTTAACAAAAACATATGAAGTACATGTGCATCCCCATACCTGTTTTTGTACTTGCTGGACAATTATTTTTGCGGTACCATTAGAGATGGTTAAAAGGGTTATTTGAATAATAATTGATCGGGTGTTTCCTATTATATACTTCTTGTGTGCTTGGTTTACATCCCTTTGCGCTTTGAAATATTTATCTTACTTTCAAAAAGAGAATTGTTATTATTTGGATAATTTGAAGTAATAAGTTATGCTTATTTTTTCCCTGTACTAACAAATGCTAGCTCATGAAATGTATAATGAACGATGTTACACACATGTTATAAATAAAAATTGAAGTATTTTATGGCGGGAAGTTTTTGTGTTGTAGCAACTTATAGCTTATTGATCGGTTAATTAAGTAGTAGTTTGTTTAGCCGCCAAATGCATGCTCAACTATTTCAAATATATACTGGAATAAGCCTCCATTGAGTTATTGCATTCCATGGGGGATGTTGTAGTTGATCACAGATCTTGATAGATTTACCTAATGCAAGAGATATCTCAATCTAAACTACAACAAGAAGGTGGAATTCTGGTGTTACTTCATTTAGGATTGGCTAGTTTAGTTTCCTTCTTCCATCTATGGCCTACGTTTGTATGTATGTAGCTTCTAAAATTTTCCTTGTCAGGTAGGAATATTGGGAAATGCTGCAGACTTTTATGTGAACAGTTCGAATTCTAGTGCTCTGGACAACAACTTGGATAGGCGACAAATGATGATTGCATTTGACATGAGGTATGGTGTGGAGAAAGTTAACGAAGTCGTAAATTATGTTTCATGTCCCCAGATGATCTTCTTGATGCTTATTTTGTTTTGTATGTGATGCAAAGATGTGTTGGATTTATGATGGCAAAAATGGTGTTGCGGGAACTCATGGATCCCTTAATCTTTACGAAGTTCAAATCATTTCTCATGAAGGTATAAGATGCGAAATTTTCCATTTTAAATTCAAAAATTTTAATCATATAATCCAGAAGAGAATTTGATTCGAGGACCTATGTTATATACATGTTTCCTGTAAAAAACGTTTTCACGTTTCGGTGATAGCAGCTCATATCTAGTATGTGGGGAGACATCGGGACATCGTATATAATGATGTGTGTGTGTGTGTGTGTGCACAAGATTCTCGATGCAACTAGTGCTCATGATTTTCTTGTTTCTTTTTCTGGGTCATAGAATGTAGTAGGTGTTTTCTTTTGTATACTCTCTGTGTACTTGGGCAATGCCTATTTCATTCTCATTAACAAAGTTATTGTTACCCATAAAAAATAAATAAATGTGCAAGATGAGCTACTATCAATCGTTCATTAGATGCCATAACTTTCTCATCACTTGTCCAAAAAAAATCTCATCACACTATATAGACATAATTTTGTTTATAAACTGCTGTTCTTATGGAGTTACAGAAAAAAATTCATATGAGTTAGATATTCAAACAAGTATATGGGTATCATTTATTATCATCTTCTCCTCTCATGGGAGAAACTGGTAGCTTGTCTTCCTTCTCCTGTGGTGTGTAAATGAACTAGGTCTCTCATCCCTGATTGGTTACTTACTATCCGGCCTTTACATATATGTTTGTAATTGGGCACTCTTATCTTAAATTTAGTCCCTTCCGATTTGTTTCTGACCCTAATACATGAGCAGTGAGCACTATCATTTCGAGTCCCTTTCTCAAATATGTCCTCCAAGGAACATTTCGGTAAATATATATGTGCATTTTTATTTTATGAAACATTTCAACAAATATCTCGATGATATTCAATTTTTTTGGCATGTACTCTATCTCTCTCTCTCACTCTTGAAGCTGTTGACTCAGAGTCACTTTTTCCTTAACCATGATTATATTTGAAACTAACCTCATTCATATAGCAATATTAATCTCAATTAGTCAGCTCTCAAAACATCAATCGGATTATGAAACGGGTGCTTAAGATAATGTGCAATGGTGCAAAAGTCTGGTAATCTAGATCTTTCATCTCAATGCATTTGCAGGGAAAGGATCCTTCATGCTTGCGTGAATTTCTTCTAAAAATCCTTGGTAGGAATTCCCCACTGGGAAATACTGGACTCCAAGTAAGTTTTTATTCCTTCCACGTGAATTATTTCGCTTTCAATGCTCCTTTCCCTTGTTCATATGAGGATCTTTTGATTGGTTATCATCCTTGCAGATACTGGATAGGAATTGGGGTGCAGGTTGGAACCTTTTGTCCTCATTGCTTGCAACGAAACCTTCCAAAAGAATAAGGTATATTTGTTGTATATGTGATAAAAATGTCATATTGAAAGAAGGATCAGAGTTTTCTTTCCATCATGTCTTCTGAATTGAAAATGGCCCAAGCATGATATGCATGCCGCGTCTCATGATGAAACTGTTGGACATCTCACATATGACAATTATAGTCATATATCTGGGTCTGTTCTGTTACACGAGTAATTAGATTAAAAGCACACAAATAGAAATGCGATCCTTTTTTTTTCATACATGTTTTTTACTTATAAAAAAAGAAATGTGATATTTTTGAGCTGATATTTTGTTGTGTGCCTAACATGAATAGGTTAAGATTATGATGTTCACTTGATACAAATGGAAACCTCATGAACGTTGAAGGCAGAGAAGTTCATAAGGTCATATATGTTGAAACATGAAATATTAAATTGATCTACATTTTTAGGAATAATAAGCAAACGGAAATTTAAACTAAGACGGACATACTTTGGTATCTGCTGGAAGTAGTTATGGGTTTTTCTTCTTTAGAGCAGACTTATATAGTTACTCATAGAAAAAAAGGAGACGGATATAGTTGCATGAACTACTAAAGTGAGATTTGAAAAATTAGAGCGAAAAACAATGGCTACACTATTATGTGCCTTTTAAAGCACATTTGTTTAGAGATTGATCGTTATTGAGAATAATAATGCCATTTGTAATGATCCTTCGTAGCTGCTTTGCAGTTGTTTAGATGCTCTTAGACACCCTTTTCTTTGTGGTCCAAGATGGCGGGTAGTCCCATCCATGGATATAATCAGATGGGGTCTTGGTTCTACTGCTATAAGGATTACTGAGGAATACATTTATGGCCGACATCAGGTTATGGTTACTTTCTGAATCAAGTTTCTTAATTTTATTCTTTTTCAGTGCCTCATAGTGAATATATAGGCATTGTTATCCTTTAATGAATTGCATGGAGCCCATGACTCAAATATATTTAAGGAAACTATGTCATAGTTCCTACTTTAAACAATCTAAACTGTGTTTTCCAGGGGCATGCTCATCAAGTTGGCTTCTGACTGCTAATGATTCTCTCTTTGTTCTGGTTGGAGGAATGCCAACACTCAAAATAATAATGTTTTCTTTCTATTTATTTTAATTTATTGAAAGAAATATGAATCAGATACTACTTGATTGTCCTGTCAGAACCACAGGAGTTACTAAGAACATCTGCTTTGATAAAAATTCTAGTATTGTTTTTGTATGCCATGCCCAAAAATGTATATCTTGTAAATGCTGAACTTGAGAATGTTGAAGTTGCACTGAACTTCTTATCTTTAATGTTTCAGCGTAGTAGGCTTTCCTACTTCATCGAGTTGATGGAAATGCTGAATCCTAACTCAAAGCCAAAGGTAATATCTGCATTCTCTTATATTACTCAACAACTTTTCATTAATGAGTTCAATAGTTTGATAATCGTACTGTTGGAGTACATTGACGGTTTCCTTTATTAATGATCTGCTGCTTGACTAGCTTAACTTTTTGGTTTGTAGTTGGAGCCCTAAAAACATTCTGATCTTATGTGTGTAATATTAGCATATTTTTCTGTATGTGGAAGATTCCGGTGCTCCTTGAATTGGACAGTCCATATCATTGGGAAAAATTGTTGTCTAATGTACTATATATTATTAATTATTTGTTGCTCTAGCTCAAACTTATACTATTTCTAAATGGTCAAGGAAGCTTTTCTGATGGTATGCCTCCAGGAAGTTCGCGTACTTTCAAGTTCGTGATTGTATTCCAGGCTGAGCAGAACATCATTTGCACCCATTTCACATGTTAGGTGTAGCTGGTGTATTCAGTGGCTCCCTCTTCAGCTTTGTGTAATTTTGGTCATGCAGAACTGGCTGGACTTGCTCCCTGGAAAATGGCGGTTAGTGTACTGTACTGGGAGGCACATAGGCTTGACGCTCCGCCAGCCACCTGCCCGAGTCCTCATTGGTGACGTGCACCTGAGTGTGTCAAGAGCATCAAAGTTGAACACCAATCTGTCATTCACCTCAGACATTGGATTCACAGTCATGATTGGTCGGGTTTGGCCCCATGACAAGACTGGCATAATTGGGAAATTGCAAGTAGACTCGTTATTCAGATTAACTGCCGGAAGACGGCTGTATCTTAAGGAAGAAAAGACCAAAGGAAACTTCACCATGGGTCCATCAAATGTTCAAGATTCTCTGGCTAAGAAATTAGCAGGTAGAAAATGGAGGAAAGCAATCCCTTTTAAGGAGTTTCCATCAAGCCTTCCAGTGGCCAAACTTGCTTCAGGAGACGTTGAGGTGATAATGAATCTTGGTGATTCATTGAATCAAGATGTCGATACTGCAAGAAACATAGTGCAGGAAGTTCGGACACTACTCCCACCTGAAATGTTTGATTTGTCAAAGCTTGTATGTGGAACATATGTGGACTCCAGGCTGCTAGTCCTGCGTGGGGTGAATGGATCAGCCCTCCTATTCACAAGGTCTTGTGTCGATGAAAGCAGTAGATAACACTATTGTTTTGTTCAAGTGTAAATATCTGTTGTCTCATTTGATTATCTTATTCTGTGATTAATTCTTTTTTTCACTGCTTAAAGAAAGGGAATGACTGAGAGCTACTCTCAATTGCCACTGTTAATTGCCCCTCTCCCATTATCTCCTTGTTTAATCTAATCATCCGAGTTCATCAAATCGGCGCAGCCATTATCTCCTCATTTGCAAAGAGACTGATAAAAGGCTTATAAATATTATTTTCAAGAAGATGACTATATTGGTGTGCAGATTTTGATTGCATTAAGGTTTGATCTCTCGTGTACAGATTTTTCGACAAGTGTCTTTGGTGTACCAATAAATAATGACCAAAGTGAAGAGGTCATCACGAAGCTTAAAACACAGTACAACCCCAAGGTAAGAGTCCAAACTTTCTAGAAACAAAAATACAGACATTTTTTAATTAGTAACTGCCATTTTTTTTCCCCTCAAATCAATCCCTGCCGCTGCAGATCAGCATATGTCTTCTTGTTGTAGATATTGCCCTCTCTGTCTTCATATTCTTCTTCAAGATCTGGGCGCCACTTGTTCACGCCTTGCCGTTCTTGTATCTTCTTCCACAGATCTTTTGCTTCCTGCATTATAACGTTTAAACACACTTTGTGATTGTTAATATAAAAACAGAATATTATCAGTACCCAAACAGAATACATATATAGCACATGCGTCTATATGCATGCTCTCATCGTTCATCACACAGATGATAAGCACATGTTTTAATGATCTAGTGAAAGACACTACAGCATACAGCCATATATGTCAATATGCATGCAGTCCTTGTTTTGGCCAGAATGCAGTCTTAAGTCTATATATAATGGCAAACTTAAAGCAAGTGGCTGTGCAAGATTTTTGTGTGTTTTGAAGATGAGCTCTGGGTGTTACCCCCCCAAACCAAAAAAAAAAATGGATCGGTCAAGAAACCAAAAATCTCGATCCATTTACAGTATGTGATGCCAGCTTGAGAGAAAAACAGCAGGAGACTTTGTTGACTAGATCGACTCATGATCAGCAATACAGAGAAAGATCCAATGGACAAAGGAGCTTGCAAAAGCATACCTCAATTGATGTGATCTCATTGAAGTTCTTGGTGTTTGGAATACCAAGGCAGCGCATCCCATGTTGATGGCGCCATTCCTTGAAATGCCGTTCAAAAGCCCTACGGCCCCAGTAACTGTAGTTCCCACATATCTCACACTTGAATTCCTGAGATGCATTAAAAAAGCAATCATGAGGGCCATAAAGAACCCCGTAAAAGATGCTGCCCATAACAGGACACCGGCATCTGACAAGAGAACTCATCCCCCAAAAAAACACACTGACACAAAAAATTAAAAAAATATATATATATAGAAAGAAGCAATTGCTTCCCAGTAAGCTGATGTGTATCACATTTTTTACGTCCTATCCACCATGATGCTGGTTAAAAAGCACATGGCAGTAGTAGTAATCTCTTATTTTTCCAGCCCTCATGGTTTGACTATCAACAATAAACCATATCACTTTTTTTTTTTCATGCAGTTGACCCAAGTTAAATAAAGAGTTTTCAAGTTGATTTCAAGATAAAATTGAAGAGAGAAAATACAGATGATATGATATACATCTGAAATGATTAGAACAGGAACTACAAATTTACAGTGCATACAATTTAATTAATGAGTAATGCTTGGTAGAAACCCCAAATAGACAAGCTCCGCACAGGCTCTTTGTAAAAAAAGTGGGTCCCACTAATTAAGAATAGGTTTTTATACACTTTTTCATAGTGAGATTCACTTTGTTACAAAGGGACTGCACGGGACTGGTCTATTTGAGACCTATATAAATCATTACTCTTAATGAGTTAATTAATATAGGAGGAAATATAGCTCAAAGGCTCTTACAATTAAAAGGGAAAACTACCTGACCAAGACCGTGAAGCTTATACAGCCAATACGGTATTGGCTTCCCATCCCAACCCATTGGCAACTTGAGGGGATTATAAATCTGCTGCTCATCATCATCACTTTCAGTATCAGCTTGTGTTTCTTCCTGCATGGATAATAAAAAATCAGAACAATTATTTATTGCGAGAACCAACACAGACTAGAAGATTGTCATGACAGTATTCCAAGCAATTTCATAAAGAAGCATGAAGTATAAATCTAGGGAAAACACAATTTGGACAGGGGCCAGGACTATAAAAGGTCAGGCATCTTTTCAACACATGCATTAGACAATTGAATCTACATGCATAATCAACAAGCAGGTACAAACGTTGAGATCAAGGGGGAAATCCCCATGAAAATATATCACAGCTCCTATATGTTTACCTGGTACTAGGTGGGTGGGTGGGTGGATTTGGGAAATAGAAACAACGTTTTTTTTTTACAAGTAAATACAAATTTTTTTTATAAGTAAGTACATTTACTTACATATACTTAATTATGTATTTACTTACTTTTATAAGTAAATACATAATGTGAGCAAGAAAGAAACAACTTATATATTAAGCGTTTCCAAAGTGATGGGCAGCATGTGTTTGTTCAGTTCAGTGCCAAACTATGTGCTGAAGAGGAACCAACTCATATTGTGATGAATTTGAAATTCAAGTTTTCACCATACTCTAAGGCATTTCACATCCAACTTAAAGTTTTTGCTCGGACCAGGGTAGGGCAACTTCACTAGTCTTCATTGATATAAAGCCACTTTTAACTAAAAGATTAAGGAAAAAAAAAACTAAGAGATTAAGCTGTATCTAAGGGATACATGATGGTTCAGGACCATGTTGTGGTGGTTCAAACATGAAACAAAATCGACAATGTATAAGGTATGGAGAGGTTACCCATCTGCACCCCAAATATGTTACCATCATGGGTGGATAATACTTGCTCAACATAATTGTAGCAAGTTAAACTTTCAAATTATTGATAGAAAATACCACAGAACAAACACCTTAAAGGTTTTAACAAAGTCCTATAATAAGTAGATGCGAACTTATACCTTCAACTCTTGATAATAAGGGTCTAGATACTCACCTCCTCACGTTCTGCTTCAATTTCCTCATATGTCAAAGCCTGCTTCTTCACAACATTGTCTTTTGTTCGTGCAATTGTCTGTGAAAGGTCACAGAAAATTAAAACATGTAGTTGCCAAAAGAGTATAGTTGTAATGGTTAACATATATACAAGAACATTCGCAAATATTGAATAGTGCAGCAATATCTCAATGCTCTATCCTAAAAGAGAATCAAATACATACTACAGATCGAGACAATAAGCTAAAACTACGGAACAAAGGCTAACCTCGTCCAATAAGTCACAGAGTTTTTTCAACTTTGTCTCCAATAGGGCTATTTCTTTTACATTGTCATCTTGTTCTGGAACTGCAGCAGCCTGGTTTTGTTGTGATGCACGTGCACCTTTGGCAAAATGTTTCTTGTCCAACTTCTCAAGAGGTATATGCTGCACAAAAGGAACAAGGGCAATGAGGAAAAAAACTCAAATGAAATCCCTGGCATAGATATACAAACTTCAGAAGAAAGTGACCTGAACCTTTTTTTTTGTAAGTATGTGAGCTGAACATTATATGAAACTGGAATTCAGGAACTAATGCCACACCCAACCAAACAAGAGCTTGCGTCAAGATGGCTTTAGAACATGTCAAGAATATACCATATATGAAGGCTACAGAATAATGATTACTTATTGAAGCTCCTAACACTTGAACATTGAACAATATTCTATTACCTTCCACGGCCTCTCAACCCATGGGATAAGCAAGCATTCACCCTATTCTGCTAGCCAAATTCATTGAATACCATCCCTATCAGAAAGAGCATACAATTACAGGATATCTAGCCCTTACAACACACAACTGTCGCATATTCCAATTTAAAGCATGTTTACCATTAAAAATAATCTGAAGAAAAATATTTGAAGAGAGTTTTCTCTCTAGCCAGCAGCAAATTAATTAGTAATCACTAAAATTAAACTCACTAAATAATACAGCAGATAACAGAAAAACTAATTTAGAAAGTAGAGCACAGACAGTAAATATATTCACATTTTAAAACTTTTTTCCACAAACTTACCACCTTATATCTTTTGCTAGGTAAAAAACCTGGTTCACAATTACCTTTGTAAGGAAAAGCCTTTCAGCACGCTGCTGAACGGTACCGCCAGTCTTAAGCCCTAATGCAGCCAATGCCTGCCAGGCAACAACACAGTGGTCAATTAAGGAAAATGAATCTAAAGCAAATGCCTGGAAACATGTATTTTGAACTTCTAAACGGACATGCAAATAGAAACATGTTTTTATTTTTTTGATAAGTAAGAGGTGAAAATAGAAACATGTTAGAACGAAGAAAGCTTAGATGGAAACATTTCAAAGCAAGGAACATATAATCTTACCCAAATCCAGCTAAATAAGCATTACCTCATAGTCTGAAATTTATTAATGCTCAGAAATTTGGAGTTTGCTTCTTTTTTTTTTTTTTTTTGTTCCATTTTCTTTCAGTTGTGTCCCCAATATATTTCCCATGTAATCATGATTAGTCCCTTCCCTAGCACTGCCCCATCCCACAGTGCCAAGGGTCCTTGCATTGATAAATTTTATCGTCCATCATAGGAAAACAAAAATAGATAATATCAAGAAAAGCAACGATAGATTCCAAAGTTTGGATCTTCAAAGCAACTTAAATATATGCTCAGGAATTAGGTCTCTACAACTAAAGGTTCGTAGATGAGAAAAAGATGCATTTATGCAATGAAAAGTCGCGGAAAATACTGATATAACCATAGGCCACTTACCTCTTTTAACTTTTCTGGACCAAATTCCATCAACTCTTCAACTGTACTGTAATAATCAAGGTCAATAACAGTATGCTGAGCAGGAACATGTCCATTTTCTTGACCCTCATTCTCCCATCCTTGTATATTTCCATTCGCCCATTGCTCTTCAAATTCAGCCCCAACCTACCACAACCAATCATATATTACTTCCTATTGAAAACAAAAATATGTATCGAAGGTTTTGAAATCTAAAAGACAAGGGTCCATGGCTGTTCTGACGCAATCTTGTTCACATTCCACATACATTCTTCTTGCTAGATGGGTGCATATTTTAGTATACTTATTGTATATTAGGGTTGCGTCCTTCATGTTTCAAACAAAGTACTTACAACAAGAAGAGAACTGCTGCTTCCCTTTACGTTATTTTTACAGACCAAATAAAAACAAGAAGAGAACTGCTAGGCCTACAAATAAATCTTACAAAAGTAAGTTTACAAACTGTGGCTTAACGTAATACATCATATCTACTTTACAATAAAAGAGTTATACAATTTTATATACCACGTCAAGCCACAACAATTTGTAAACTTACTTTTGTAAAATTCTTTTGTAGACCAAGCATTTCTCACAAAAAAACATTCCATGTATACATGAATATAAAATAGAACTCAAGATATGAAGTTAGAAAAACAAGTGCGGACTATGATAACTTGGCTTTTGGAATTTAAATTCCTTCCAACACCTTTTCATAGCACTTTCAAATCCTACTACGTTATCAATTTATAATAGATCCAATTATGACAGGCCTTCCAACCTTCAATTGCCACAGCTTTAAAATTGAATCAATAAAGCTTTCTTATGGGAAAATAGAACTCACACCCAAATGGGATTAAACCCATGAACTCACCGTCCACCTTTTGTTTATAGAGCCAGGCAATGCCACTTAGTCTAAGGACCACACTGTGATGAATTATTTTAATGCAAAATTCTACCATAGTATTATTGCATGCATTATAGATCGTAAATTTAGTACTCAGTGCCTAAATTAAACCTTTAAGAAATATTCAACGAAAAAGATCATAAGTGGGTGAGTACCTTCGAGAATATTCTATCAAGATCTTGCAAGGGCTCTGTCCGCTGAAAAAAATATACAAGGTATTCCAATAGATTCTCCATATATTCCCTGTATTGCCTGCAGAAAATAACATTTCCAACAGATTCTCAAAGCACACAACATTACACTGACAATCATTTTCAACATACAAATACACATATACACATAAAGGGATCTCCTATCATTCCCACCTTCAAGTCGAGCAACTTTCCCACTTTTATTTGATAATCAACTTTTCCACTTTTATTGACCCAAATATTACTTTTGTCATATTAAGTATGAGCATTCTTGTCCATAACTGTTGAAACCACCCTCATAAAGCCGCATCCAAGTTTTTTTTTTTTATAAGTAAGAAAAATAAAAAGCCACACCCAAGTCCCGCCATGTCCAATTGGATCCTACCATGTCTCCCTGTTTTTCCCTTCATTTCTCTCTGTACCTCACAATGTGTAATGCTAAACTGCCAAAAGAGATCCTTGATCAGATACCTCGTCTTGCTTCTGATCTCACTTAGCTCCCTCTCTCTCTCTCTCTCTCTCTCTCTAGGCCATCCATTTTTACCATTCAGTCTTCTATGATTTGATCCTCACTGAACTTGAGGTCCAAACATGTAAACACCCCAAACCAGATTTTTCTTTCTTTCTTTCTTTTTTTATTTTTTATTTTTATTTTTTTTTGGGAGGGGGGGGGGGGGTGGCTGGCAGCAAACCATTATATAAATGTAGATATAGTCAGAAAGTATTATACCTTGTTAACTTTAGTTTGCGAGGAATCTTATGCGGTTGTGAAAAAATATCAAGGTAAGCAGAGTACTCGGTAGAAGGCTCCCCAAATTTAGAATTAATGTACAGGTTAAATAATTCATGCATGTCTAGGTATCGCCCAAGAGCTTCCTGAAATTAAAAACTTGAGTTATTATAAAAAAGATGATTGAAAGGCTGTAAACTATACTTAATCAACATACCATTTACACAAATGCCACAAACTGTTTTGATTTTCACAGATAATCTCCATTATCAAAAAATTATTTTTTTATCGGTAAATAAGATTTTATTGATCGCAAGAAGAAAAAATGTTTTTTAAAACATTATCACATGCTTATTCAAATTATACCCACATGCTTTTTTTTTTATAAGTAATTATACCCACATGCTTAAACCACCCCTCTTTGGATAGCACTATATCTTTCATTTCACTTTGGTCTCATGTTTAAATTGAACTATAAAATTCTAGAAGGCAAAAACAGAAGTGTAAGAGCATTGATTACAATAACCATGACGGTTACCGTTAAGAAATGCTCTTACACTTCTGTGCTTACCTCCAATAATTTTATAGTTATATTCAAAAGTGAGGGCAATAAAATGTTTGACCTGAAATTAAACTTTTGGTTAAATATGCTGTGCAGAGAAAGAAACAAAGATAGACAGGGACCTCTCCACTAAACTCGATGATAGGTTCTTCTTTAAGTAGTGCCTCGTACTCCTCAGTAGCATCAACAACACGAGCAGCTGGATGCCTTCTATGGTATTCACGAATCTGTATAGATGATAAACGTTAAAAATCTCAATGTATAAGCAGTCCAACAAGTCAATTCTAAGAACACAGTTTCAAGACCAATGTGCAACAAACATACAGATATTACATTTCTTCTAATACACATGTTCTATGATCCTTTCAAGTTTTCTTATGCATGTTAACTTACATATATGTTCCTTTTTTTTTTAGGATGCTTGCATATTTGTTAAGAAAACAGACGCAGGACCAAAGTTAAACCTTCTCCTTGCAAATACATAGATATAAAATGAAGAATAAATTATCGAAACCATATCTAGAGATAAAATATCCACTTCCAATATGAATTTCATAATGTTTCTAATGCTTCAAAGAGAAAAACTCCAGCACAACATCAGAATGCTCAATGAAAAAGTACAGAGCCTTTATGCTCCTAGTTACATATCACTAGAACTTAGAGATGTAGAATACAAGGATGGCTGTGATCTGAATAAAATTTTGAGACAATGGAGACTTTTGATCAGCAAAAATAATTGGTTCTGCAGTTACCTCTTTCAATCTATCATAAAATGCACTAAACACATTCGTTCCAGTTGCAGTTTGGCCTCCAAGAGCCGCAATCTCATCCTTCCTGGCATTATCGTTATCATCATAAATCTCTACCTGGAAATTACAGTAAAAAACAGCAAAATAACCTTAATCCTTATGAGAGAAGAGACATATAATCAAAGCATAACAAACTATCTCCAACAATGATTTTTTTTTTTATAGGTAATCGAAGATTTTATTTTATTTTTTGACCGGGCGTCCGAAAACAAAGTCTTTGGGGTGGACAGACGAGGGGCAAGGAGTTTCCCATAAGTACACATTGGGTAATTCAAAGGGAAGTTCCCCCAGTCCGATGACCCCTAGAAATTGTATGCACCCAAGAGGACTCGAACCTTAGAGACCTGGAGGGAGCATACCAAATCATGTATGCAAGAGAAACACCAAGTTATAATCTACAACAATTATGAGGTTAGCTAATCAATGGCTTTTTTATATGGGTTAGTTAATCAATGTTACAAACAACCACAAAGAAAATGTCGTAAAGTACACAAACACCTTCAAGGTACACTAACACCTTCAATGCTACAAACAACCACAAAAACAACCCCAAGGGGTTGGCCCAAGTGGTGAATGCCTTGGTCTGGGGTATCACTCCCTTCAAGGTCCAAGGTTCAACACCTCATAGGTGCAAACAATCTTTCGGGACCACACCTCCTAGTGAAAAGTCAGCGATTTAACCAGTTCCATGTGAGGAAACTTCCGAGGGTGCGGTACACAGGACCGGGTTTACTCTGCAGGGGTGGGTCCGAAGGGTCTTGCCTTTAAGAGGTTCCCCAACATAAAAAAAAAAAAAAAAAAAAAAAAAAAAAAAAAAAGTCGTAAAGTACACAAACACCTAATGCCAAATCATTTTATTGTTCAAAAAAACTGCCAACCATAGAGAAAAAACAACTATTCTTCCTCATCAGATTTCTCCAAGATTGCAACAGTGTGGATGTAACGCCCCAATGGAAGGCCCAAACCAATACTCCAAAATGACCAGTCAATGATACAATTGGAGTCCCATTGGAAAATTATAAAGATCAAGAACTTCTCATTCTCAAGCAATGTGGGATCCTATACAGCATCTACCCTTATCCTTATCATATAGGGTATCACAGTGGAAGATGGTCCCGATATATCTATGGTGGTGTATTTGAGGGAGAGGAATGCAAGAAGCTTTGAAGATTGAGCACGGTCAATGGATGAGTCTATTTTTCAATGCTTTACTTCATTGGTCGATTGTAATTGATTTTAATGGCATGTATTTTCATGATTTACTTGTATCGCTAAACTAGCACGCTTAGGTGAAGCTTTTGTATATGCCCCATATACTCAAACTTTTATCTACTTCATGATCAATAAAATTTTTGTTTATCGATAAAAAAAATGATTTCTCCAAGTATTTAAAAACCAAAAAAGGATTAACAAATTCTCGAGCAACACAGGAAATGACCATTATGCAAGATTCAAATATTGGTCGATTGTAATTAATTTTCATGGTGGGACTTGTCATGAATTCCTTGCATCACTAACTAGCACGCTTAGGTATTGTTCTTCTTGTATATGTCCCGAATACTTGGGCTCTTGCATATTCTTATGATCAATAAAATTTTGTTTACCGATTAAAAAAAAATTCTATGCCACCAAACAGTATCAATATTTTGAGTCAGTCATATTTAGTACTGACAATAATCAATCAATATCTGTTAGATTTCCGAAGGTACAATCATGCTCATTTAGAAAACAAACTCAAATAAAATTATCTTCCAAAACTGTACGAGAACTTCAAGGAAATGTCATCTAGACTACCCCTCGGGAGCACAAACGTCTGCGTGCCCAAAGAAACCTTTCCTAGGAATAACGACGCAACAAAAAATTCAAATTTCCAATATTTTCCCCCTATATTCCAAGCACCCAAACACTTCACAAAATTACAGAAAGGTTTGTTTTCAAAATGCTAACCTAACTGTGCGTCATGTTTCATGTGGATTGGAACAGAAAAAAATATAGCAACCATTCATATATATAGAAAACAGGATTCGAGGAATATTTTCTATTTCCTTTTTTATTGCTCGATTTCTCAGCAAGAAAAAAGAAAGAAGGTAAGAAATTGGAGATGAAGTTGAAGAGGGAAGAAGAAGAGTATACGAGTTTTTCAGTGGTGGAAATGATAGTGTCGATCATGTTGCGGACGCGGTGGCTCTGAAAGAGGCGGTCCTTGCTAGTAGCCGGCTCATTCTGGAGGTCCTTCACTATCAGCCTCTCCAGCCGCTCGACGTCCTCATGTGCTGCCCTCGTCACCTCCAGCAACGTCGACGACATTTTCTTCTTCTTCTCTCTCTCGCCCACGTCCTAGGGTTTTTCTGTGCGTCTCTCTGGGCTTTGGAAGGAAAAGAAGGAAGTAAAACCTGAGATTAGCACTGAACCTGAAAGCGTCAAATGAAACGGCGTTCTCAGCTTGGATTTTGGGATAGCTTCTTTTTCCTTTTTAACGGTGGTCACTATGAAAACGGGAACTGTTACAGAGTTTTTACCTTGTCTGATCGTACGGATCTCGCAGTGGCATCCACAGAAGAATCACCGAATAGGCGATCGCCACATAAACTAATTGGTTGAAGAAATATTCACGTGCAAATCATGTGATAATTTATGTCGATGTGTCGGTCAGATATTGGCTTTCACAATGCAAAAGTATAGTCCGTAGTCCATATGCGGAGCAGCTAAATGTTCCCCTTCCGGTATCCATGATTCCATATTCCATTGCGCTCGGCTTCTGTTTACTCTCTCTTTTTAGCGTCTCCTTCAAAGGCAAAGCCATTGAAGAGGTAGAGAACTTGATTTTTCGCCAATGTGGAAGCTCAACGAATCTATGTTAGAAGGCAATGAAGAACGAGGAGATGGATTATTGGATGACGAATCAGAAGGCTTTTGTTCTCTCTCTCCCATGCAGGTACTGCGTGAATCACCCAAGTTTCAAGGTCAAACATTTGTGCTCGTGTTTAGATTTTCTGAAATTATGCTGCTTTTCGGTTTTGATTATACAGAGAGTTTATGGGTTTGCTGCCTGTTTGGTCGCTGGTTTGGTTTGTATGATCCTGGTATGAGCATTCACTCACCTTTCCTTTTATTATTTTCCTGCATTGGTGCTTGAATTTTCATGGCTAGTTGGATTTCTCGTGATTCCAGCTATGATTAATAAGCATTGGAATGTAAGCTTGTGTGTTGGATTAGTGTTTTGAGACGTATGAGGCTTTATACAGGACCGAACGGCGGAAAAGGGATTTACGTAGCGTAGCAGAGCCTTAAGTAGTTGGGATTTGGGTTTGTACTGAACATGGCTTTGCCTATTCTTTAATTAATATACTTTTACTTATAAAAAAAAAAAAAAGTAGTTGGGATTTGGGATTGAGGTTTTGCTGAGTTTTCTTGTTTGTCGAGTTTGCTTATGGACCTCTTTTAGTGGTCAGTGTTAACCATTCTGTACTTGTATGCAAATTTTTGAGGATGGCAAAATCAGTACTCAGATCCTGTACTTGTTACTTATATGAGACTTATAACGAACGACAATCTGTTAAGTGCGTAGGAAGCCTCTGGAAAACGTGTGGTGAACGGAAAAGAATACCAAATAACACATTGAATATGAGACTTAATACCAAATAACACATTGAATATGAGACTTATCTCGAACGGTGATTCATTAAGTGTGTAGGAAGCCTCTGGAGGAAATGTGGTGAACGAAAAGAACACCAAAAAACATGTTGAATATGAGACTTATCACGAATGGAGATCCGCTAGTGCATAGGAAGCCTCTAGAGAACGTGTGGTAAATGGAAAAGAACACCAAATAACTCGTTGAATATGGAACTTATCACAAACGGCAATCCGTTAAGTGTGTAGAAAGCCTCTGGAGAACGTGTGGCGAATGGAAAAGAACACCAAATAACACATTGATATGAGACTTATCACGAACAGAAAAATGTTGCGAGAGACACTAGGAAATCGGTGGCTCCCATGCCAAAATGTCAATGACAGTCGATTGGTGATCTGATATGAGAAAAACCATATTGAAAAATGGACGTAACTGGCGTGTAAAGAACCACACCAGTCAAGTGCTGAAAGACTGTTAAACTGGACGTGGTGTGCTATATAAATAGCAAAGTAAAGGAACATGCCTGCTAACAAAAAGATGAAGCACGGACACAAACGATTCTATGAGAGATACCAGGATCGGGTATGCTCTGATGCCATGTAGAAAATATAATATAATAGAAAAGGGAGATGGAGAGGAGAGGAGAAAGACTTTAGAGGATACATCTTTGCTATTCTTTATTGTCAATTGTTATTGAATACATAACATTTGTCTCTATTTATAGATGAATGAGACTAGAGAAATAATGAAAATACAATAAATCAATTATACTAATTGATTTACACAATAAACTAAATATGGTAAAGAATAAGTCATATTACCATACATACTAGAATATTATGAATATATTCTAAGTATGATAATATTCTAACATAATATTCTAATAATGGTTATTTCAT
The DNA here is from genome assembly GCA_022457165.1 of Juglans mandshurica. Taxonomy (NCBI): domain Eukaryota; kingdom Viridiplantae; phylum Streptophyta; class Magnoliopsida; order Fagales; family Juglandaceae; genus Juglans; species Juglans mandshurica. The sequence continues at coordinate 37,656,722 of CM039621.1, forward strand.
GATCGATAAAAATTTTGTTTGTCGATCAAAAAAATATTCTAACAATGGTTGGTTATCTGATATCAGTTTTGCTAAGAATTTTCCTGTAGCTCAATTGGCATCTCTCTCTCTCTCTCTCTCTCAAAATATATGGCACCAGTCTCTGATGTTTGTGCTTAGAAAACCCATGTCTGAGTCTGGAAGTTAGAAATTTGAGTTGTAGGTTGATTTTATCTTCTCTAGAGGACTAGCCATATTGTTGCATTCCTTTGTTATTGGCAATCAACTAAATTACTTCTGCACGGTTGTCACATTGCACTTATCAATAGAAAAAAGTTGTCACATTGTGATTTTTAGGTGGTCCTAGATCCCTTCTGCCCTGATGTTGTCTCTATGAGAGATAGTGTCAGTGTACCCAATGCCATGAGGGGAAATGAAATTGGCATAAGAATGTAAAACTATGAACCAAATTTGACCTCAGTTGTTTTTTCATATCCTCTAGATAGAATGCCATTAGAAAATCTTGTGCCCCACTTAACACCTTAACACTTGGTGGGCTTATTTCAGAATCATGGGTGATAGGTTGATGATGGTTGTGACATGGGCTGTAAGCTTCTTATTGGAAGTGATAGGAAAGCACCACCAAACCTGCCGTATGAAGATTGAGAACTTCCCTCCATGCCTGAGAAGGCCATTGATTGTTGCACCACCCATGACAGCTATATACTTATGTGGACTGTCCACAACAAAGCTCAGATTGGCTGTAGAACACTCCCAAGTGTCCTAGACCTTCTATAGACTCGTCCTTGATTTTTCTGCATCTGGGTCACTTTGATCTATACTTCCTTTCCCCCAACCCATTTTTGTGGTTGTTTTTTGCTTACCATTGTGCCCTTTCTTTGTGGTAGTGAATATTTATAATTAATGATCTTTACCGATCAAAAAAAATATCTCTAATTAAGTAAAAACAGTACTGTAGTTACCAAAAAACTTCATGGAAGACAGGGAGTATCCCTTTAATGTTTTTCTTTAATAAAAAGAAATATTAAGTTCACTTTAAGGCAAAACGTATCAAACATGATTTTGGGAAATTTCACAATTTGTTCTAGAAACTTAATTTTGATTTTATGGATGCAGACAGAAAAATTTATAGCCCAGTTACTGAAAGACACTTAAAATTGATACCGTAAGAGCCCTCACAGCATTTGTTGAATTCTTCTCCTTTTGCAGTCATTGATTGTTTTTGCCAAACCCATCAAGTTTGCAGCACTGTTTACGTTTGGCAATGTGTTGGCAGTTGGAAGGTAGGTTAACTGGTAATGGAGCCGAGCAATGAGATAAACATATATGTAGTTTAGTAGTTTCTATTCCAAAGTTGTATCTGATTCAATTAAACTGAATTTCTTTTCCTTCTTCATTCTTGAGGGATTTTTCAAGTTCTAAACTTGTGGTCCTGTTTGGCAGCACAGCCTTCCTCATTGGACCCAGGCAACAAATCGGAATGATGTTTGATTCTGTTCGTGTCTATGCAACTTCCATTTACGTTGGATGTGTTGTTATTGCTCTCATTTGTGCTCTTTGGGTAAGTTTTCTATCTTGATTGTACAAGTATAAAATGGAGGGGGGGAAAAAAAATCTGAAGGCCTTAAGAATTGACGGACTGGTCTTCTCCTTATTAATACTACCGTTTACTTATAAAAAAAAGAATTGACGGACTGGTCTTTAATTAGCATTGGGAACTAGATCTGGTAACATGAGGGGTTCCTATTTTTAGATCGTACCAGTCCTTAGGACCAAATTGTTCTAATAGGATACTTGTTTTTCTGTTATTTTCTTTCTTTTTTGATAAGTAGGATACTTGTTTTCCTGGAATGATTATCATTCTTTGCCTCTGTTTAACTGGTGGGCTAAAATAGTAAAGCTGGGGTGACTTTACAAGAATCTTATCTTCTGATGATAATCTGATGGTGTAGGTCAGTTTCCTTGAAGATGTATTGTGTAACTTGTTTGCATTGATGTTCTTGTCACATCCCCTCAGTCAGCTCAGTCCTTTTGTGCACTGTGCTCCACACATCAATAATTCTTTTTTCTTTTACTCTCAAATTTATTAAGACACTAGACATGGTCAAGAGTTGGAAGTCTCAGATTTGAATAAATGGCAGAACGAAAAGCCCCTAGTTTTGCGTCATCCCCGAAATTAATATATGTGCCCCTGCTGCATCCTATGCAACAAATTTCATGTTCAAGCATGAAAAACCCTTTGCCATTAGCTTCATTTTCTAGTTCGATTTATTATGTTATGATAGTCACTGTTCCTGTTCCTGGCTATTTTCATCTTGCAGATCCATAACAAGATTTTAACAATACTTGCAATAATATGCGAGTTCTGCGCCCTTATATGGTGAGTTTGCCTTCCCCTCCCGCCTAAATTTTCTGGCATAGGAGAGGGAGATCAGACACTTCCTCTCAACCTTATCAATTTGTGTTTATATTTTACATGGTGTTCTACCAACTACCAATGGCAAGATCTTCATCTAGCTTCTCTAATTCTAACTTTGAAAAGACCTAGTTATGCATTTATAATGGTTTATGTCACCACTTGATATATTAGTGATGAACTGTTTCAGGTACAGTTTGAGTTACATCCCTTTTGCTCGGAGAATGGTTTCTGGACTGATGGTGCGTTTGTGGGACACTGAACTTTAGGAGCTTCCATCTGAACAAATGACTGTTTGAGGGTTGAAATTTTTCGGATGCGGTTTTTAATTGTTTTCTTGTTTTTAGTGTTTGAGTTGGGACAACAGGTTTTATGTTGGTCCTTTTATGTTTGTCACAATTGTATATTTCTTGGCTACTTATTCTCATTATCGATTTTGACATTTGTTTGGCTTCACTCTTTTGGCTCAAAGTCTATAGAGTTATCCTCTTGCATTTCTCTTACTTGGTTAATAGTTTTCTTTTCAAGGAACTCTATACCAAATCCTAGACCAGAGGCCTATTGAGCAAAATGTTTCTGTGCACCTCAATCCATCAACTTAAGGGCCCAAGTGCCAAATGTCTGTAGGGCATAAACCTTCAGCTTCCAAAATTGAGGTGAAACCTCCCTTCCCAAATGTATCAAAAAAGTAAAAAGAAAAAAACTTAAGGGCCCAAGTTTGTATTTGGGAGCTTAGACTATCTCATACCACTTCATTATTATTCACAAATAGTTCACTATTATTTTCAAATAATTCACTACTATTAAAAAACTATTTACTATTATTTCATTTTTTTTTATAAGTATTATTATTTCATTATTATTCATAAACTATTTCATTATTATTTATAGATGATCTTAGATACTCTTAACGTCTAAACATAGTTTAGTGAAAGAGAGACATAGAGTTGAGTAGAGTGGGTTGTGAGATGGTTAATTCCCATAACAAGGATCATCATTAAGCGAACCCATGTTTCTCAGCATTAAGCTTGTGGATCAAAATAGTTGGAGGCAGCCCATGTTTAGCCGAATAATTAATTCAAGCAATGAGGCAATGGGTAACCCTAAAGACTTATCCTTTTCTGTAACCCAATTAGAGTAGAGGAGCTCCCAAAGTGGATCAAGTTTATCTTATTATTTTCCAACCCAACTAGCCCCAACTTTCAGATCCACTTTCATACTTTAAAGCTAAGGCCCTGTTTCTTCGGTTAAACGCAAAACATTAACATCCCCGATTGAAAAACAGCTTTCAAACCATCGCCGAAGAAGCAAGAGAGAAGGTTGCTGATTGGCCAATGAAAATGACAAGACATCTGTTTTTGTCCATTTTCCAACAACCACCTAATGATGTGTGATGGTATGAACTTAACACCAGTATAGGCATGTGAAATGCATACTCAACTACCTTAACATTTGCCATCCACCTCACAACAATGCTTTTTTAACTACCAAAACTTGAGTACCAACGTCGATGAGACTTCATAAATACTTCCATCTACTTATCGTACTCATTGTGACATATCCCGCCAATGTCTCGATCTCTGTCGCACATGCACATGGTGACATCATTTGTTACCCCAAAAGAACAAAGCAAAAGATGATAATTACATCCTTGAATCCATTTTATTACTACGTTTGCAATCTGCAACATCTTTCCCATTTTGAGTCTTGACTTTGAGAATGCTTGAGTTAATTTTACTCAGAGAGACAGAGAGAGAGATGAAGGTGTGAAATTAGCCCTTCCTGTAAAGCTGAGCAGAATGACTCCTTTTGTCCAAGTGAGGAGTCTTTACTTCTAAAAAAGGTGGCATTTGAACGTTTCATGAATCACATGCATGGTGATAAGCCATTAAGAAGTGTAAAATACTTTACACACAAAAGAATTACACAAAAATAAACCCACAAACTAATGTGGTTTGATGTGGTACGTCAAATTATAAAATTATTTTTATTATAAAGTAGATCTAACAGATCTCATGACACCACATCAGTTTGTAAGTTTACTTTTGTATAATCTATTTATGTATGTATCAATTCTCTTCAAGAAATAAACATCAAAGGTACTTCTACACAGTGCAAAAGTTCAACCAGAAATTCACATAAGATTGCAGAGTTCAATTCGAAGTGCGCCATCTGCAAAAGCCTTTTAATCAGTTGGTAGAGCTAAAAAAAACCCCACTTTCTGTCAAAACAAAACTAAAATACTTTAAAGGCATGGTTGGTGCTGGGAAAATCCAACTCCACAATAGCATACAAGCATCACAAAAAACTCCAACACACTCCTTTTCCAAGATTTCTTTATTTATTTTTGGTTCATGTAGACATACAGAATCAATGAATGAAATGCAGCAAGTCTTTGACTAATCAAAATAATAAAAAACTATGCTTATTGGGTTGGTGGAAATAATTTTATTCCCCCCATTGATTAGTACCTTAATCTTTGTTAATCGAAATTAATAATCAAATGAAACTGGTTGGCATCAGTAATCACCCTTATTCACTACTTTTCAGCTACCCACTGAACAATTGTCAATAGGGGATGGTCCATCAACCTACCACTAGAGCTAGCTACCTCTTGATTAGCCATCAGTCAACAACAAACACACATTTTCAACAGCACTCTCAATGCTAAATCAATAGGAACTTGTTTAGAATATGATTACTTTTTTTAAACATGTGTGTTACTTTTAGAGTCAACGAAGTTAGAAGATTGTCATTTTTCAGTGAAATGTGTATAAAGAAATTGCCAAGGAAGCTTCGTTTGCACCCAAAACAAAAATGCTATAGATTGCAAAGGTGATTCTCTCAGATTTGGTTCCTAGCTAGAAAGGAGAGATGGTTGGCAAAGCTTTTCCACCTAACGGAGAAGTCCCTACTTTTTTGTGAGTGTCCTTGACTTTACAAAAAGCCATGGAGTTGTGTTTGGACACAAATAAAATATGTGGAGCCATCAAACGTCTGTTTCAGACATTTTGTGTTCCCCGAGATCAAAAGGAGGGGCTGAGAATCTAACGTCCTTGTAAAATAACTCAAAAACAAAAACTAACATATGGATTAAGCTCACGTTTGGAATTTGGACGATTTGAGAGTTTAGTATAATTTTAAGTTGATTTTAACATTCAAATACTTAATTTTTAAATTATTAACTACATTTCAGCTCAAAAATTTTTTATATGTAAGACCCACAATCTTTTTCAACTCAAAATTTCTTTACACGCGAGACCTACAATTTTTTTCAACTTTTTATAAATATATTTAAATTTATCTCAACATCTAAACACATCTAAAACATTTTAGGTGGATCCCATAAAACTCACTCTATCATCTCAACTAATTACTATTTATAAAGAACTCAATTCATCTTAACTCAACTCAACATTCAAATCGACCTAAGAAAATGGGGAGATAGTTTTTTGGGATTTTGTTTTGGGTTTGAACATTCCACTGTTAGCATTGCCAATTAATGCCTAAGATAAATGTGCTATGGTCACGAGATGCTTGAGCAGTAGCAACTATTCAAGACCTCCATTCTCACTATCTTGGTAGAGACGTGATCAGATCCAATCAATTAGAAGTAGTCACGTAGTAAGTACAAAATGTGTATTGCTATAATGGCTTCTTTCTAGCATTACTCGTTAGGAATAATATCTATAAATTTATATATAAACAATATTGCCGATATACTTGTTGTTTTGTATCGAAGATAACACACTAATTTCAAGCAGATTTTTTTTTTTTTTTTTACAAAAATTTCAATCAGAAATTTATTTATTTATTAAGGACATGAAAATAATGTAAAAAATGAGAAAGGGTGGGAATTAAAAAGTATTATATCCGATCAATTGAAGCGTCACGGGTAGTTGTGGGTACGGCTTTTTGCCGCCTACTCTCTTATCGTCTTTCAGGATCTCTTTTGCGTTCAATGTTCATAGTCCATATTGTGTTTTCTACTTTTTCCATGATGCACGTCTCTCTGCCTTTTTTTAAAAATGACAAACTTGGAAATTAAAGAAAGGACAACATTTTATTACTAAAAATGATACTGCTCCCACCGACAGTTTCGATCATTTTTTTTTAATAATTAAGAAATTATTTTTTAATAATATTGTTAATTTTTAAAATATATATATATTTAAAAAAAATGAGAAATTCTATTTGCAACTCCCAAATGGGGACTGAATATTCAAACCCTTTATTAAATGAGAAAAAATATCATTTCAGGAGGGATGGTTTTGTAATTTTAAAAAATTTTAAAGATAAAATTACCTAGACTTACATTACAGTTTCTAAATAGAGAATGTATCTAACATTGCTAAAAAAAAATTACCCTTATTGGACCTTCTCGTGCTACACTCTCGTTGCGTGTAGCACTGCTATTTTATTACTGTGGGTTGCCATGAAAGCTCGAGTACATGTGGAAAACATGCATCTGTGACATAATTATATTTGACCTGCGTTTCTAAAGATTAAAGGGCCTTCCTTTCTATTACAATTCTAATTATGGAATTACCATCCTTTAATGAACTCTGTTATGATTCAATGATCAAGAAACTTCTAAATTTTAATCTAAGAATTTTAAGCGAAAGAGATAGATATATGATGTGAGTTCAATAACATTTACTGTATTGAAAAATGTTACTTATCTTCCTCATACCACATACCAATATGTGATTTGTCATCTTTGTTATTTTATTTAAACACACATATTTACACAATGATAAGTATATTTTTTCAATGAGTTAATGTAATGTATGCCCAATTGTGAATTGACAAACATCATTCAAACAATAGGAACGAAACTTTAATGAAAAATATTATAAAAGTAATGATACTCTTATCTTTTTAAATGATACCATATTATTAAAATTGCTCATATAAACATTAAATTATAATACTATATCATTCTATGATATGATGGGAGTATTACTCATATGTACTTCAGAACCATCTAATAATTACTCAACTTTTACGTGAAAATATTAATAGTTTGTAAATGTGATTGGAATTGATATTGCTCTAATTACTTTGAGTCAAATGCAAACTACGTACAAATGAATGTATTATTTAATTTCTATTTTAAGATAGGAAAATCCAAAAATAAATATCAATTTAAATTTTAAAGAATTAACTTAGTTATTTAATTTAAAACAATAAATAAAAACCATATCAAACTAATTCCTGATAAACAATATATATTGTAGGTTTAAAAGGTCGTATTTTTCTCGATTTTGGTAAGGATTCAAATGAAATTTCTAGGAATTATGCTATGCGAGTCATGACATGATACTATCATTTATTATGACGAGCAATCTTTAAATTAGTTTTTCTAAATAATAAATTCACAAATTGAAGATTAATAACAAATTATTAAGACAGGAGTGAGAGTTGCATAACATCTTCCAATTTCTTGTTTATAAAATGAAAAATAAATTGTACAATCTTATGATGTGTAATATAATCTATTTGAGAAAAATAAAGATGAAACTAACTAATATATAATGTCATGTTAACCCAATTAGACGATGGTATTATATATATATATATATATAAAATATTGAAGAAAAAATATGTTTGCTTTTCATGATTACTATTTAAACAGAATTTAGAAATGACAAAAAACAATTCCATATTTCCATTAATTCGAATTCACCAATTGAGTTTTGCTATGTACAAGTAAGTTTACGTATTAATCTACATATTAATATTGTTGCTTTCATATTTTAAATTTAAATTAGTACTGTTTTCAATAAAACCTACTTTCTGACCAATCATATTGAGTGAGTATACATATTAGTGCGCATAATCACTTATAATTAAATTTTTCCTTATAAATTACAAGCGCCGCGCGTACGTAAAGCGAGCAATCAAACAGTATAGATGGGGCAATTAAGCACAGTAGTCTGCCTCTTTTGCATCTGACCTTTGCATTCTCCCAAGGAGTACCTAACCCCTCAACCGTTTAAACGGCCATAATCTCTGTCTGTCTCTCTCTCTCTCTCAAACTTGACCAATCCCATCCATACTTGTGATAAAGTGTTTTCTGCTTAAAAAAATTGAAAGAAATTTGACATTATAATCTTCTTCTTCTTCTTTTTTTCTGGGCTTTACATTTCGTATACGCAGCAACAATAATGCCCATATAAATATATATATATATATATATATATATAATGAGCATGACCACCGCCGCCCAAACAACAAGACGTTATCAAAACAGTTTCATGTCTCCTGCCAATGTATTTATATTACTGCTTCGAGAGGCCGCATTTCATACATATATAATTTCCATGCATCTTCTCTACCTATCTTCTTCTATATTTTATGTGTATATATATATATATATATATCATATGTTGCATGCAAAGTTGACATTTTCATCTCAAAATTCATGACCCGTAAAGCTTAAGAAACAAAAAGAGTTGGGCTTACATCCAAATCACTTGACGTGCCGTGCCAACTAAGTTATAAAATGGACGAATGAGATTTACTTATTTATTCACCTCAATCGATCGTACGTGTCTGTTCATTTGCACAACAGGCCAGGGCACTCTCAATGAATCAAAAGAAGAATATATAACATGTACTATATATATAACTTCCATCCCTTTGCTGTCATGCCAAAGAAGGCTCTAATTTTTATACGGTTGAATATTATGTGTAATGAATGGGCAGTAGCTATAGGCTTTAAATTATGAAAATACTTTAGTCATAAAGGCATTACATAAAAGTATACACATAAACTGATGTGACTTGATGTTGTACGTCAAATTGTAAAGTTACTTTTATTATAAACTAAATCTAATAAATTTCATGCATGAAATCACATCAATCTATAGATTTAATTATTTTGTATATATATATATATATTTTGTGTCTGTAGTTATTCTTAGTTAATGAATCATGTAGTAGTAGTGCCGTGGGCCACCTTATATATGAGCTTTATATAAGCATTCACATGGGTGACAGAGAGGAGATATGGGGGTGGGGAGCAGCAAATTAAGTAGGGTTTGAGTGTGGGTCTGAATCTGATTTCGATCTTTGCTCCTTGGACTTCGAGTACTGTGACAAACTCTTGGGACCACTTTTGCTGCCAAATGAAACTTATTATGCAAGTGGCCTGGTTGGTCTTTTTCGGCATGGGAAATTTATAATGATCTTCCAACTCACTCAAATCTATATACCGCCAAGAAAAAATAAAATAAAATCACTTAAATCTATATTTTGGAGGCTACATTATTCTAACTCATCATCCTCACATATATCTATTCTATATATAATAGGTGCGGATAGTCATGAATAGTAATTTTGTCGTCTTCCATATAAATGTCTGTTTTTTTCCGTGTGTTTTCTCCTTTATATCCTTTTGTTTTAGTGTTTTTGTCCGTTTAACTGGAGCTATTTTGGCCTTTTGGGGTATTTTATTGTTTTTATCTTTTCCTTTCCTAAGATATATACATCGGTTTTAACTTAAAACCGTCTCTCTCTTTATCTTTATTGTTCGATTTTAACTCTCTCTCTGTCTTTTCCCTTCCTGAAAACTCTATATTCTCTCTTCTCCGAAAGCGACGCTTAATAAAATATTTATAGTTTATTACTGTAGACAAAAAAAAAAAATCGTGCTGCTATTGGACATGATCAGAGACTAACCTTGTAATTAAGGGAAATAAATCCCAAGAATCAATCTCAAGAACACAATAAATAACTGTCCCTATGGTTTTTCTGTTGAAGACGTTTCCTTGTAAGTGAACCGCATAGAAAAATAATTTGAGAAATGATATTTATAATCTTAAGATGTGCAAGTCTCGGACATTATTTTTAAAAAAATTAGATAAATTTGACGCCCACATGAAAAATGATTTTTTTTAATAGTGGATTTTTTTAAAAAAAAAAGTAAGTGCATTAGCTTGTTTAAAGATAAACTGTATCTAACAATGTATCACGCTCAGTCTTGAGTTTGATATCATGAATCTGCAAATTAGTGTTAGGACTCGCTGATCCAGCGTTGGTCGCAAGACTTCACAATTTCTTGCACTACCCAATATTCCAAACTACCAGTACCCTTACCATCTTCAAATTTTTTTTTTTTCACAAGCCCATTGGCAATCTTACCTACATGATCACATTAGCGCCCACTTACAATTCAGATACTTCTAATTTTGTGTAGCAAAAGAAGTTCAAATGACAATGACGTGAATATCTTTTTGAAAAATTCTTCTTATCAGTCACTATTTACTATTCTACATTTTACATCCTACGAAAAACACTCTCACATTCTATGAAAAAAAAAAAAAAAAAACTATAGGTGTGGCCGGGTGTGAGAGTGAATAGTAACTGATGCATAACACTAATCTAATTTTTTTTTTAGTAATGCTAGCTGATACAAGCCTTAAATAGACAAGCCTCATACAAGCCTTTTGTAAAACAATAGGTCCCACTAATAAAGAATAGTTTTTTTTACACTTTTGTTAAGATAGGGTCCACTTTTTTACAAGAGCTTGTATGAGACTTGTCTATTTCAAGCTTATACAAATCATTTCTCTTTTTTTTTTTTTTTTTGTTTCTCCATTTCCTCTCCCACTTTGGTATACGCGCGCAGCTAGTGGACAAGGACAAGCTTCTAAAATAATAAACTTGGTTTAAAATAACGTGCATCCATAATTTGCATCCAATATTTGCATTGTTTCTCCTTGTCGCATAAACGACGCAATTGCCATCATCATGTGAAACAGCCAAGTGCACGATTTCATTTCACACGTATAAAAAAAATAATGCAATCTTTTCTTTTAAGGCTATAGGCCCCCATTTTTGGCATTTAAATAATAGGGTTTTTCTTGAACTTAGTGCATGACTTATATATATATATATATATGTATTAATTTAAGGTATGGTCAATTGCATTGTTTACGTACGAGCAATAAAACTTTTATCTTGTTTTGATTGCTCCTTGAATGTGATGACCACATGAATAAACAAATGCGGAGGTTTCGAAAATTTCTGATTGGACAGAAACGACTTTCTCTGTGTTTTTCTTTTTCATTTTTTTTTTTTTTTTACTTTTCTTTTGAGCATCGTTTTCTTTCTTTATTTGTCGATGAGATACATGTAAAGGAATTTCTCTGCAGCGTCGATCGAGGAGGCAAAACCTAAGTTCTGGTTCGGACACGTTTAAGTTTCTGATAATCGCCTGATCAGACTTTAACCAGCTAGCAGCTTAGGATTGGCAATATATAATAAATCATGACTTGCAATTATCACATGCCAATCATGTCTATATACATATATATATTATTCAGCATTTTTTTTTTAATTATTATGTTATCATAATCATCTTCTAATATGACATCAAGTTATCTTCTAATAATCACTACAAGAAAATTGTTTATTTGTGACTAGTTAATTCTAACGAAATGATTATTTATAACTAAAATTAGTTGCGAAAAATCTTTTAATCGCAATAAATTGATTGCAAAAATCCATTTTTCTTATAGTGGATTTTCTCGTCATGATGCTCATTGCAAGTCAAGTACTGGTTTAATTAAATGAAACCCATCCAAATTAATTCGTTAAAGAGCCAGAGTCCATTCCAACAACAGAAGATCGATGATCAGAAGATGGTGAAGTTGAAGTAGTCTAACATGTCACAAATAGATAGTTTGTGTTATATCAAAGATTGCATGATATGTCGATTATATTGTATTTATCGCAAGTTGTAGCCTTTATCCCCTAGTTATGAACGTATTATTTGTAAATTGTTATATATATATATATATACACACACACACACAACTACATGCTGATGCAGATGAATTAATTTTGTCCTTCCCTGTCGTTCAACTCGTCTTTCTTTTTAAAAATGGATAGATCATAAGTAAAACATAATTATAAACAGTTTTACGATCATTTAGGCCTCGTTTGTTTTCGCAGATGAGTTTAAATAAGTTGAAATTAAAATTAAAAGTTTAATAAAATATTATTATAATATAATTTTTTTAATATTATTTTTATTTTGAAATTTGAAAAAACTGAATTGTTTATTTTATTTTGTGTGAGAATTTGAGAAAGTTGTAATGTTTTGATGCGATGAGTTGAAAGTAATTATAAGAATAATTTCTCTCAACTCATCTTATCTAAGAGTAATTCTATATAGAATCGTAAATTGTGTAACCACTGCGTAATTGATTTGAAAATTAGTAGGGTCCATTATTAAAAAATTAATTTTTTTCATGTGAGTCTCATGTTTTATTTACTTTTTTCAAAACGATTACGCAGCAGTTACACAATTCACAATTATAAATATCTTTTCTCATATTATAATACAAGATATTTAATGATCAATATGATGGCCAGTAACAAAACGATAAATATATAATACTTCTCATAAAAAATATTTTATTTGATATTATTCTCTCTCTCTCTCTCTCTCTCTCTCTCTCTCTCTCTCTCTCTCTCTCTCTCTCTCTCTCTCTCTCTCTATATATATATATATATATATCATTGCCAAGCATACAAATTAAATACGCGCGTTATGGTTGGTACGTAGGAATCTAGTCAGCTAGCCTAAGATCGAAATATATATACATGTTGCTTTCACCCTTGAATGTCAATATATATGAAGCTAACATAAAAACAAGGATGTTTTGTCGGTATTTGATCGTAATGTCGACCCATTAAGAAAAGAGGTGCTACCAAATTAAGTTAGGCATGGAGATGAACATAAATGATCATTAAAAGTATTGGCTTAATTCTTATATGATTAAAAATACTGTAGAGTACTTACGTATAACCTATACATGAATGATCGATGTAGATTGAGTGAAAAAGATAGTGTACTAGCTCACCAAAAAATCTTAATTACTTTGACTTTTTCGAGATTCTACATTTACATATATATATATATAATGTTAATTAAATGTGTCTATTAAATGTGCACAATAGTACAAATAAATTTTGTTTTTTAATTTTTCTTTGAGTATTTTTTATACATCTTTAATCACTAAAATATATATATATATATATATAAATTCACTAATAGTCGCTTACTAAACCATTAAAAAATAAAAATAAAATCAAAAAAATATGAGTTGACACATTTGGTGGGCATATTCAGTAGTCATACTATCATCTTCTTATATATATATATATATATATATATGCTACTTAATTAATTAATTATTTAAGAAATAATCGATTTTCTTAGATCTGTTGGCTAGTTCAAAAATTGCTTGTTTGTACACGCATCTTCTTCTTAATTTAAAGCTTTATAACAATGACTTTCATTAAGCTGCCACCTGAAAATAGGTAAGACATCATTGTCGACTTCTGTGTGAGCTGGGGAATCCAATTTTGAACGGCAACGGCTTGACATATATATCTTTTCTTTAATATAAAAAATATTTATAATTAATATATATCTTTAGATCAAAATCTTTTAAATCTTAAAAGGATAATCTACCGGATATATATTTTTTAAAATAACATTGTTTATTAAAACCTAATATATGAGAAGATAGATAGATCATGAGGTTATTAATGGCGGCCACTGATCAGAGGTATACTATCATGAGCTATAGGAGAAATGAAAATTATATTTACAAGCTGTTGTGGAGAACATACTATTTAATTACATAGTTGACATGTCATAGTTTGATGTGTAAGAACAAATCAAATTATGACATGTCAACAACAATCGAAGGGAATAAAGTGAAAAACGTGAGCTAAAAAACACAAATCATTAAGGAAAACTAGTAAGATCTGATCCGTTGTTGTAATAGTATATATTAAAGAAAAAAATTTATTCATTATCTTAACTTCCATCATCATCTCATTATCTCATGATGTGGTATTAGATGATTGGTTTATAAGTGAAATATAATAAATAATATCCAATCATTTAATGACACATCATAGGATGATGGAGAATGATGAAAGTTGGGATGATGAATAGCATTAATCTATATTAAATAGCCATAAATTAAAAGAAAATGAACAGTCCAATAAATTTATGGTTAATTTAATTATTAAATAGACTCGAAAATCATATTAATTGAGTGATAATTCTGGCCATCTACTTGTATTCTTTTGATGAGTGCGAAAATGATTGGAAATGATACTTCAAGTTCAATCGAGAAGTGAAATAGGAATATGTTTTTTTTAATGATTATGATGCTCCATCAGTTTAAATTGACAAGTACTAAATTCGTGTTACGAAAATTCCTTCAATAATTGAGGTAAAACTACTTACCAACCACGCATGAAATATATATATAGGAACATCATTCATGAATGGAGCATCTTCGTTTGGTTTAATTATATATAACATAAAAGTTATTATATTTTCAAATCGGTATATAGAGCATATAATGCATTACATCATCTAAATAGTAAAATTTAAATTTTAAAATTTATTTTTTAAATCAAATTATATCAGATATGTTTAATCCACAACCGATCGTGGATATATACCGTTGGCTGTTGAGGAGTTCTTGGAACTCATGATTCTTGCTCTTTCCTCCTATGTTTTGGGAAAAGCTATGAATGCATGCATGGTTATAACCTGTATGCATGCAATTGAATATTCAAAAGTTGATTGTGCAATTTCCTTGGAGATGCTTTGATTTGTGGGACGACATTTTGCAACCTTAGCTTGTTCTTATCTGTCATTTGAGATTGCACATGTCCATTGGAAAGGTAATGGCCACGATGATGGGTTGGCAAATCTATTAATAATCAGAGTATTAATTAATTGTACTTATAAATAATTAAAAAAAAAAAAAACTGGTTTGTCTTGTTCGATCTAGACAACAGGACAACTTTATTTCACGTACTTAAATTGTGAGATCGAAGTTTCCAATTCTATGGATAGTTGATGCCGTCAGTACTACTAATTAATGGGATGCTTATGTTTTTCCCTCTTTATTCATTTGGTATAATTCCAAATATTTATGCCGTTCATTACAAGAAAATCCTCATGAATTCTGATAAAAGATGCCTTTCTTTTAATCCTTTTCAAAATAATGGATAAACTTGATGGGCACGCAAGGGATCTCTTTTCCATTGATTTGATAAGTGAAAAATTGACAATATATGGAAAAAGACTGCGTGACATATAATTTTCAAACCAACAACGTAAAACTTTGAATAAACTCATGTAGTTGGTCGATTAACCTAACACCCAATATACCTAATTTAATAAGAGTTCTTATATTTTTAAACTGGTATATAGAGCACATCATCCACATCGCTTAAATGATAAAATTTGATTTATAAGATTTAAATTTTAAAATTTATTTTTTAAATAAAATTATATTACGTAAATAGTGTGTGGTGTAGAAGTCGTATTGATACTTATTTAATAATTATTATAGTAACAAAGAAATTAAAAAAGAAAAGAAAATAGAGAACATTATTTTTATTTTAAATTTTTGGTAGATTACTCTGAAAAATTATTTGCATAAAAGTAGAGGATTGATTGTCAAAGGTAGTTGGTGCATATATGGTGGTGTTCTGGTAGCCACGTGAAGTGTGAGTAGTATAAAAGTGGTGTTTAGTGCCAAACACCTCGGGCCCTCCCATTGCTCATAATTGGTAGCAAAAAAGCAAGAGCGATCAGAACATTGCATCATGACAAAAAGATGCATGTCAGTAGCCTCATGCACGTATATTGCAGCCTCTTTGACTAATCCATCATCATGCTGATTTAATAAATAAATAAAGCACCCAATTATTAGCTTTTATTTTTTTCTTTGAATCTAATTTCCATGCGTCAAACCGTTTAATATATATATATATATATATGATTGAAAATGATAAAATTTAAGATGAAAATAATAACTTAGTCTAACATATTGTTAATTACCTAAATTTGTATAACAGACCGAAAGGGAAGAATGAATTATCTTCGGCTTACGATGATGATTCAAATTTCAATACAGTGCTCTTCACATTCATTTATAAAATAATAAATAAGTAAATAGAAATAAATAAATAAATATATAGAGATTTACATGATTTGATATAAAAGCCTACGTTCACGAGTTGTTTGAGAGCAAAATCCATTATGTTTGGTGATTTTACAATCTCATATGGCCTCACATATCGCTTAATACAATGGAGAAATTTAGTCTAGACGTCCAGAAGTCCTCCCGAGCATGTGGAGAGTCCATCCTTTATAGATATCTATTTTCTTTCTTGGAATGATTGAGTCTCACTTGTCTTGTGAAATATTTTTTTTTAAGAGTCTAAGCCAATTGTTTGGTTTATTTCTTCATTGCCTTATCTCTTTTTTGTCTTATGTCTTAGTTTTATCTCTTCTCTTATTATTAAGAGCAATACTACGTACAGTCTCTAAATGAGAACTATAATGCAAGTCTAGATAATTTTATCTTTAAAATTTTTTAAAATTATAAAAACATATTTCCTAAAATGATATATTTTTTTCATTTAATAAAGAGCCTGCACATACAATCTTCAAGTGGGGACTGTAAATAAAATTTATCTTTATTAATGATAGGTTTTCGATGAGTTGGGCGCAATCAATTTTGTCCCTAACACATATATAATTAAAAATAATAAAATTTAAGATGAAAATAATAATTTTTCGAAAGATGCATGATTCTAACTGTATAAATTAAGCATTAATTATTGTTAATTAGGTTAATGGAGCAAATAGTTCAGCAGAGCACGTGTTTCAAACACGTAACCTTAATTTACAAAACTAGGTCTCTCCGACTCCAAGTGCCAACCATTTCACGACATTGTAGGCATGGGAGGTAGTTGGCAACAGCATCGAAACTTTTTTTTTTCCTTACAATAAAAGACAAAATCAAAAGTAGGATAGAAAGGGTTGAGATCTACGTACGCGCGCGTAGACCATGAAGACTTGAAGAGATCGCTAACCCACCCAATTATATTTTAAGGAGCAATTTTACATATAATTATAAAGTGTGTAAATATCACATGATTGTTTTGAAAAAGAATATGATTTATTATTAAAAAATTATTTTTTTCATGTGAGTCCCATATTTTATTCATTTTTTTCAAAACAATTATGTAACGGTTGCACAATTTACAATTACAAATATATTTTTTCTATTTTAGTTAGAGTCATTTCAAGGGGGACAGGCTTTGGAGCTTTTGCTTTTGAAAATTTTTATTCATTATTCTCACGTATCATATATCTTATTTTTTAAAATTTTGTTCTCTTATCAAATATATAATATATGAATGATGAATAGAAAAATTCAATAAATTTAATAATAAAAAAAATTAAAAAAATGTGATATATGATATATGTGGATGATGAGTAGCAAAACTCTTTGCTATTAGGTTGTGATTGTGAAATATTCTTTTTAGTAAAATGCTATATTTATGTCTGAATTTATATCTTTCATTATGCTTTTTGATGTGGTGCTATGTGTTTTATTAAAAAAATATAAATATAAAATAGTAGAAAGAATATAAAACTTTATTTTTTTTTTTTTTGTATTTTTTAGAACTATTTTGTTTTGAATATATATTTTTTTAAATTTTTTTAATAAGTCACATGACACTACATTATAGTGCCATGTCAACAAACAAAATGAATAATATAAATTAAATGGGAAAGCTAGCTAAGCATAATCAGTACTGCACATGAATCTTTATCATGCATAGCATCAAATTAAAATAATTTAGGGTTAGTGATGAGGCACTTTATACAATATAAGTCACTTTGCTGGCACAACTTCTACCCCAGAATAAAAGCAAATGGGGCCAACAAATGGAATCATTTTAATTGTTATGGTGCTGGATTTAATTAGCATTAAAAACAAAGGGTGCTTTTTTCCATTACTTTCTAGTTTTGGGAGAATTAAAATAGCTTTTCTTATAAGTTTAATTAAAGAAACTAGCTTTTGATTCAATTTTATATACGTGCATATATGGTTGTGGTAATGCCACCAAACTTTCTATTTGTGGCTTAAATGGATTCTCTTTCCATTGGGGCTAATATATATATGTGACTATCTTTAGGTCATGTGAAACACATATTAATTATGATTCTCTTTCATTATTTCATCGAATTGAATGATTTAATACATAGATGTAGACGCATGCAGTCTAATGCTCATGTGAGATCCACTTGTATCCAAAAACTCTATATGAATGAATAGTTTTAGATGTTGTATGTAGATGACTCGCATGAGGGTCTTTCTTGCATATCACATCGTCAGTTTATATGACTCATGAAGATCATAAAATGATATTTGCATGATCAAGGAGAACGCTAGCTGTAACTAAAATGCTTAGCAAAATTAATTCCCTTTCACAGTATTTCTGTGCTAGCTACAAGAAAAATAAATATTTATAATAGATTATTTGTGACGATAACGAATATTTGTGATAAAAATAGACTTATTTTTACAGAAAATAATCATTTTTGTTAAAAGTAATTGATAACAAATAATTAATTTTATTGCATGGGCGCGCTTTATGAAACAACTGAGTGTGTGGTCAGAAGTCATAGCAGTTCTACTTGGGGGTCAATGCAGACTGCATGCACAAGAGATTAGGAATTAAAAGGATCACTAGGAGGAGTGGTCGATGTGGCGTCGTTTTGCTGTGTTGTTAATGCTGCTACGTACAATAAAGGACATGGAAAGAGTTGCGTTGAATCAATTTCTCTTTTGTCCACTGGGACAGATCATCTGGAAGGTCCTTTTCATCGCCATTATAGCTTGTCGCTGATACTCCGATACCTCCTACTTCGTCCCATGCAGTGCTAGCTTTTAGGACCATTTCAATTTTTTATTTTATTTTTTTAATTTTCTTTAGGTAATTAATAATTAATTTTAAAAAAGAAGAAGTTACGTACACATGCATTCAGTGGTACAATAAATTAATGCTATTATATTTTTATTGAGTTTTACTATGTACAAGTAAGTTTGCGTATTAATTTATGTACTAATACTGTTATCTTCATATTCTAAATTCAAATTAGTATTGTTTTCAATAAAATCTATTTTCTGACCAATTATATTGAATGAGTACACGTATTAATGCGTAGAATCGCTTACAATTAAATTTTTTCATTTTTATAACTCGATCCCCAAATATGATATGGGTTTAACAATACTTTCTTTCTCGAGGTTTTTTTTTCGAGAGTAATTATTATAGATAATGACTGTCACAACTATATTTTAAATGAATGATCATAATCACATAAAATTTTAAATAAAAATAATTATTTTCCTTTAAAACTCTATTTGAATAATGAGATGAAATAATTTTAGATAAAAATTAAAAGTTAAATAAAATATTATTAGAATGTTATTTTTTAATATTCTTATTGTTTTTAAATTTGAAGATGTTGAATTGTTTATTTTATTTTATATAAAAATTTAAAAAAATTATAATGATAAAATGAGATGAAATTGTTTTTATATCGCTTTAAACCTCCATTAACTTTGAAACTAGACAGCAGCAGCAATGCACCAATCAAAATGTACTGAGCATAAATGTCATTATCTTATCCTTGAATGATAGACTTGAATTATTGAAACGAACCAACAAAAAGTCAATAGATTATGACACAAGGATGACTAGCTAGCGCCTTAGGATCCTCTTTCAGTATTACTCAAACTTGCTTTTACAAATAGAAGGAGACAGTATTTATGAGGTCCTCTTCAGGTCTATTCATGTATGCAGCAAGAAAATCCAGACTACACAAAATGGGTTTTTGTTTGGTACCCTCCAAAACTTGCATATACATTAAATATAAATTCTATACATCAGTCATTATTCAGATTCACACCTCACATTTATAGACTTATAGTTTTCTTTTTCTATAGAATGTAGGGATATTTTTCATCTGGTGTGGAGTATAAGGTAGTGAATAGTAGCTGATGAGAATAATTTTTCATATATGAAAATACAAAAAGTCTATTCTCTCCTTATGTCAAGTTATTTCTTTTCAATTTCAGATAATGAGCTAGATGGCTACTACTCTTCTATGTATTACTCCCTTCTATTTCTTCCACCAGTATATGATAATATTGAACCATATATGGAAATAAAAACAATTTATTTTCTTGTGAAACCCATTCAAAGAGAAAACAAACAGATCGAATTTGTGACTTTTTGAATGGTTATTAGATATTTCGTTGACATTGTATGAGGGACAAGAAATTTTAAAAAAATAAATAAAAATAGGGTGCCATGGCTTTGTCAAAGTGAGAAAATTTGCCTGTGTATGTGCTAGAAATATAAGTAACGTAGGGATGTCACCTACATTTGATGCTGGATCTGAGGAGGTTTGGATAGTGAAATGAGATTAGATAAAAGTTGAAAATTAAATAAAATACGAAAAAGTCTTATTGCAAGTGAGTTCGCGTACTACATCCTCACCTATGCTGACATGTAAGGTATACGAATTGAAGATGAAAATGATTGTTGTGAGACATAGGACATTTTCTTCTCTCAAAATTTTTCTTCTTTTATTTTTTCACTCAATAAAAAAAATAATGTCAACGTCGGTAAATAGTTTGATGCGTCAAACTACTTGTACCTAATAAGACTCATAAAATAATATTAGAATATTATTTTTATTTAAAAATTTAAAATAGTTAAATTATTTATTATATTTTATTAAAAATTTAAAAAAACTATAAAGATTAAAATGAGGTGATATACTTTCTAATCGAAACAATTATCATGGTGACAGAATGGCTGAAATTATTGACCATGTTTGCTTTGTTTGAGGGAGGAACATTCAAGTATTAAACTGACAATACAGCACACCTTCATCATTAATTTTCAAAGCTCTTGATGTTTGATGTTAGGCAGTGACAAGAAATTCCATACTGCATCTAGACTTTTCACAATTTCTTTTACCCAACACCAAGCAAATGGCAGCAGAAGTTGGTAAGTGCAACTACTTTTTTAATGTTTCAAAATGATTATTCTTTCAAAAGGTTCACAGAATAAATACCAATAAAAGGAAAGTAGGCCTCCGTACTTCTCAACAAATTGATAACAAGGAGTCCTTATAATTTTTTTTTGCAAAAAAGTACCCTAACTTATGCTTATAACAATTTATCAATTTGTACATTTTGATAGGCTGTTCTTATGTTTTTGGCCATTGGTAGGTGGTCGACTGGGACATGGGGGTAGGTAACACAACGTGTCATTAAAGAAGTCGAATTTCTCTTTGCACATCGACACCTAACAAGTTTAGTATATAAATTGTAATAATTAGATAAGATGATATGAAATGAGATGACTTATAAAAATAAATAAGAGTAATACAAAAAACTAGCACATAATTAACATAAAAAATATTAAAAAAATATTATTTTTACTATTATAACGAATCTCAATGAAATATTATTATTTTTTTTTTCATGTTTGTGTTTTTCTTAAAAAGTCGAGTGTAACATAAATATATAATATAATATAATAAATGTGCCAATTAGCGTGCAAAAGTAAACTTAAACATGTATACAAATTGAATGTTGAAAATTATTTGTTATGTTTTATTTATAAATCAATCATTTAATGTCATATCAAGAATGGTTGAGAGGAGGTTGATAAAAAAAAAAAAAAAATTCTATACATCACACTATCATTTCACTTTCATCTCAATATGTAAGATGAGACACATTTATCACTCATTATATTCATGATTGGTTTCATTACTTTGATCTTTTGAAACATAAAATTTAATAAACTATACTATCTATAAATGTTGAGATATAGAGAGGTTTTGATTCAGAGATGAGTTGAGATGTGTTGAGATAGTTTATGAATAGTAGAATAAAAATTGAATTATTTATTATATTTTGTGTGAAAATTTAGAAAAGTTATTTTGAGATTTGAAAAAGTTGAATTGTTTATTATATTTTGTGTGAAAATTTGGAAAAGTTATTTTGGGATTTGAAAAAGTTGAATTGTTTATTATATTTTGTGTGAAAATTTGAAAAATTTGTAATGATGAGATGAGATGAGTTGATGTGGGTTTTGAATCCAAACCTCTCCTAAATCTAAACTATTTAACAACGTGCATGTTTGTGATTGCGATGAGAAATATAGCTTATATTTTTATGGTTTATAACTTATTGCTTAAGTAATGAGTTCTATTATTACAAAGTTATTTATTATTTGGTAATAATATGTTTAAAGCATTTTCAAATATGTTACATTTGTTTGAGAAAAATTAAAAACGTGATTTCTGAGGTAGAAATAACAATTATTTGATTTTTAAAAAATTATGATCATATCCTTAAAAGTTTGAAAGTTGTAATTATCTAAAAGTTGTATATGTATTTTCGTCAATTAGCAGCTTTTTTTTAAAATTTGAACTAAATTTTGGATTATACAGAAAAATATGTTTAAGGAAAATCATCAAAATGATTTTTTTTTTCAAATGCATTTTTTTATCTTATTTGAGATTAAAAAATACTTTAATATATAACACTCAAAGTCTCAAACAACTTAATTTTTTCTTTAAATAGTTTTTAAAGCTATTTAAGCATTTTTTGAAGACTTCTATCGCAATTCCAAACAGACTTATAATATGTTAGCTAAAATATTAGGGATTTTAGTGGGAAATTATCCCACAAATTCTACAAGAACCCTATTAAAGATATTTGGTAGGTTTTGGATTATTGAGTAAAAGGTGATAAATAAAATTGAATCACTTACAGTTGGTGGCGTAAAATCTGTCGGCAGCAAGCAAAATTCGAAGAATATAATGGGCTTAATGTATTATATTAGACATGACTCATGATATTCAATTTTTGGCCATTGAAATTCGAAGAATATTAGGCAAAAAGATAATTAAATTAAAAAAACAAATATTTCGCTTTACTGTTGGCCGCATAAAACAGCCTAATTACTTTTACTATTGGCCGCGTATGCGGTGATCGATCAATAAATGAAAATAAAAATAAAAATACCCTTCTAAATTCCTTTATTTTCCTCTCCTCTCCCTGCCACGTTTTCGTCATCCATAGCGTCGCATTACGTGGTCAACTGCCCAATTGGACCTCTCATTTATTGTTTACCCAAAATAACCTCCATCCAAAATAGCAATTTTTTTTTTGGGAAAGGTTTTCTCAATTTCATTTAAAATTAAAAAAATACCCATTTTCTTAATATTTTATTTTAAGAAAATAACCCGATATCCAGTTTTTTTTTTTTTTAGATTGAATACTGGTATCAATATGTTTATTAATCACAATTTATTTTCATAAACCTTCCTTCCAACAAAATTTACAAAGAGAATTATAGAAATTATACCTATAATTATATAAAAAAATTATTTATATAATTATAAAATTTATAAATCGTGCATTTTTTTAAAAAATAAATAAATATATGAAAAAAATATTTTTTAACAACAAATTTTATTTTTTTTTAAAAATATGTAAAACTTATACAACTATAATTTTAAATATATAACATTATTCATTATATTAATAGATATCCGATGAAAAATTTATATTATGATAAGGAAAATTTTACGATCAGCTATAAAATTAATTTTTATATTTGTTTAGATGGACAACTCCATACATTTTTCATTATTTAAAAAAAAAATTATATTCTTCATTCTCACACATCACAATTTTTTTATATATTTTTTTTATTAAATATGTGGTATATAAATAATAAGTAGAAGAATTTAATAAATTTAAGAAGAATAAAACTAAAAATAAATTTTAAAAACTAATAAAAATATGATGCGTAATGCCCGAAAACATAGCAAAAGGTTTTTTTTTTTTTTTTTTACTAATGAGCATAGAAGGGTGATTAGGACTCTTTAATTAATCCAGCCCATCGTCGAAGTCCCCAAGGGATGGGACCCACCATGAGCGGCTGTCGCGTGCCGCATAGGGCAGCTAACACGTGGCAATCGAGCAGATTCCAATCTGTCACTTCGCCAGAAAATTGTGTATTGAATGAAAAAGGTAAGGTCGGACTGTGGGGTAGTACCGTAAATTTACGTAGATCATACATCGAGTTCTGTAATTCCCGGCTGTGGGTCCCCACACTGCTCTCTGAATCTCTCTTATAACGCCTCTTCTCCTCTATATAACGCACATCGCTTCTGTCTCTTCAAAGAGAACCCACCTTCAAAACTCTCTCCCTCTCCCTCTCCCTCTCCCTCTCCCTGAGCTTTCTTGTTTGTTTTCCGGGAAGCTGGCGGTTGGTTGGATTTGGCGCTCTGACTCCAGCCCCGAAAAATCTCTGCACGTGACGATCAGATTCTCGTTCGCAAATTTGTAAAAAAAGAAAAAATAGTTTATGTTTTAGTTTCTTCGTTGCTTTCCCCTTTAATTTCTCCGAATCAGTCAGATTTTCCTTCAGTTTTCTCGGATATCATCACAGAGCTAAAAGGAAAAAACAGGCCTTGGATTCCGTTGGGGACGAAGTTGAATGGTTTAGATCTGTGAATTGTCTCGAGAAAGTAGTAGTGATAATTTCCAAGTTCTATATGTTTCGCCCCGGATTTATTGGTTTATCTGGATCAGGCTCCTCTTTTTTCGAAATTTGAGTTTCGTTCGTGATTGAAATTCTAATACTAGATCTGAGTTTGAGACCTAAAAGAACTCAAGTTTATAGAATAAATTATTTAATTTTACTCTCTACTATATATTCGGGAACCCAACCGTCATTGAAATCTCGTTAGTTTTCGAAAATGTTCACGTGCTCGGGCTCATATCTCCATCTCCGAACAAGCTCTTCCTGTGCTCTGCCTTCACTTAACAAGCCTTCCAACCAACAACCGAAACTCAATGCGGCTCCAAGAGCTCCTATTAGCCGGTTTAAAACACGTTGCTCGACGGCGAGGAAGTCAGTGAATGTAATAGACAAGAGATTCTTGGGGGCCCGATTGCGGGCGCCCGGATCGGAAAAGGTTCAACTTTGGCGGTCTGACGGGCCGGGGAGGTCACCTAAGCTGAGGGTCGTCGTCCGCTCGGCGCTTTCCGCGGTTCCGGAGAAGCCGCTAGGACTCTATGACCCGTCGTTCGATAAGGACTCGTGTGGGGTCGGGTTCGTCGCTGAGTTATCCGGCGAAAGTAGCCGTAAAACGGTAAGAATATCATTTCTAGTATGTATGTATGGAGGCGAGAACGGAGGGAGCTATGCCTATTCTGCTTTTTGCAATCGATTTTATACATGCTATGTTTGTATCTACGTATGTATATTTTCGTGTATCTGCGTATGTCTGTGTGTATCTTTCCTGTATGTATGTTTTGATTTCATGCATATGATTTCCTTGAATTGGATTTTTGGAGAGTTTGTGGGTATGTCTGTGTTCTTTCATTGCCTATATGTGATGCGTGTTCATTGGTTGTTGAATATTGGGATTAGTTGTGTGTGATCTGAGGTAGGTGTGATGGTTTTGTTGTGGGGTTTTTTCTTGTCGTAGGTTACGGATGCTGTGGAGATGTTGATACGTATGTCACACAGAGGTGCTTGTGGCTGCGAAACTAACACTGGTGATGGAGCCGGAATTCTTGTCGGTCTTCCGCACGAGTTCTACAATGAGGTATTTTTTACTTTTAAAAAATGTATTTCTGTTCTTTTCACCTTTTCCTTTATTGTTCTTCTCCCGATTGGTTTTTGGTTGGTTTGACAGGTTTTTGTTAAAATATTTGACCTTTCAGAGTATTGATAATAATACCCGAAACTTTTTCTGTCTGTATTTCCCATTTTGCTTTAGTTGGTCCTCGAAGCATTTTCAACTACGAAAAAAATCCTTTTATTGGGAAATCCTACAAATATATCCTCTCGTTGAGAGTTATTCTTTTTTGTTATATTAACTTTTATATTTCTTTTGAGGGAAAATAGTCCCTCAAAAAGGGGTCCGAGGGAGAAATTTGCATCGAGTATTATCATCTTTGCGGACTATCAAACCAAAGAACCTTTGATTTCTGTGATTTGCAATTAAAGTCAAGCTGCTGGGGTTTGGCTTTTTTCTTTCCTTAATCCTTTTCCCTAAAATTTTCTTCCGTTCGTGGTTAGGATATAAAATTATGTAATTATTGTTCTTGGGCTGCCTTTTTTCAGGTTGCTAAGGATCATGGGTTTGAGCTTCCACCATCAGGGGAATATGCTGTTGGCATGTTCTTTTTGCCCAAATCTGAGAGTCGGAGGGAAGAAAGCAAAAATGTATTTACAAAGGTAATTTTTGAGTTTGAAAATTTTGCTCTGTTTGGAGTAATTTGAGTATCACTTCCTATTTCTTGGTGGACTCTCATAATTCTTTTAAAGTGGTTTCTGCTACGTGCTTTGGTATCTCGTTTTCCAATTTTCTTTCTCTGCTTCTCATGTTATTATTTTTCTCTTCCGAGGGATTATCTATTGATGAGATTCCTTTGCTTTTGTTTGAAGGTTGCGGAGTCCCTTGGGCATACTATTCTTGGGTGGCGACCTGTGCCAACAGATAACACAGGATTGGGGAATTCTGCATTGCAGACGGAACCGGTGGTTGAGCAAGTGTTCCTTACCCCTACTCCTCGGTCACAAGTTGATTTAGAGCAGCAGGTAGTTTTCCATCTCTGATATTCTACAAGTCAGTTACAGAGGTTTAAAGTGCAATGCATGATTATTTTGTGGTATTGTTAGGATAAGTTTTCTAAATAACATTACTTATAAAAAAAAAGTTTTCTAAATAACATTATAGTCATGCTTTTCAAATTACCAAAAATTTGAACAAAGCTTTGCTGGATTATTTTGCTAAATTAATTAGTTAAATCCCTTTGCTTGATTCAATGATCCTAGCAGTCAAACTAATTAAAGTATTTATAAATGGAAGACACAAAGTATATACTCATTTGCGGTTTATCAATTTTCTAATGTAGTTAAGTTAGAACATCATGATAACATTCTCCCACTTCTTTCTCTACAGATGTACATACTAAGGCGGGTTTCAATGATTGCTATCCGAGCTGCATTAAACCTTGAACATGGTGGTGCTAAGGACTTCTATATTTGTTCTCTCTCCTCAAGGTACATTTTTCAGAAAGCCACATTATTTGTTCTAGATGCTAGGTAGCATGTAATATAAGATTTTTTTCCTTTTTGCAATCACATTGTCATTGATTTTGCCTGTTTTCTGCAGGACTGTTGTTTACAAAGGTCAGTTAAAGCCCGATCAGTTGAAGGATTATTATTATGCAGATATTGGCAATGAAAGGTTTACGAGCTACATGGCCCTGGTAAATATATTATCCATTCACTTTCTTCTCTCTCCACTAACTCTATACTCCAACAAACAGCATGGGAACAACCGGTAACTGAAGAGATGCAAGGTTGAGGAATGACTTCTGAGGCATTGAGGTTTGAATGATCTCTTAAGTTCTTCCACTCCCTTGATTACTGTTTGAATTTGGATGCTGGATTAGATACATTGGGTGAGTTGGTAAGAAAGCTTCATTATCGAGATAATCATGTTTGCAGAAACTTGGTGCCGCGCTCTTTGTGATCAGTTGTTGGGGATGAAAATGTCAATGGAGTGGTGGGAAGAAAATTGTGTTGGTTAAACTAGATTAGGGTTTCCAAGCATTATAGTGTCAGTGCAAGTATAAGTGCCCGAACAGAATCTCAAGTGCTGTTACCAAATCAATTTCTGAAGTGAATATATTAGATGCGATTGCCACTGACAATCATTGTTCTTTTGATTTATGGTGCAGATACACTCTCGATTTTCAACAAATACATTTCCCAGCTGGGATCGTGCTCAACCCATGCGTATCTTGGGCCACAATGGAGAAATCAATACACTTAGAGGCAATGTAAACTGGTATGTCATCGAGTAAAAAGGTTCTTTTATGTTCTTAAGTGAATAGTGTAATTGCATCTTGATTCTTGAGCTGTATAACTGATAAGGATCCTTCTGTACGTAAAATGGTATACACCAAGTTCTCAGTTTGATGTGATATGCTACCGGCACCTAAACTTACACACTATTTCTTGAGTTCACATCAAGAATGCCTGTTTATGGGTCAAGTTAGTAATGATGATGGATGCTAGTAATATTTTCTCTTAAAGCTAAGCAAGAAAAAATCTTCAACATAGCTGATGCCCCCTGCATCAATAGCCCAGATTTTTATCTGAATGTGCTTACTTCTCAAGAAATGTAAATGTTGAATGATAGTTCATTAAGTGTAACATCTATTCAGCTGCTCAGTTAATGACTTCTTGTACTGGCTACAACATCTGGGAAGATAGGCCTGACTTCCAGTGTTTAAAATTATTAATATTGCTGGTTGGTAGTAAGGAATGTAGTCTCTGAGAATCCACTTGCTATCCACTGCCCTACTTGCCAACGACCTGCTTGTGCATTGTCAATTCACTATATTTCTAAAATGTTGGAAACAATTGGTAAAGAGGACTGCTACATCCACAAAGAAATTATACAAAAACAATCCCACAAACTGACGTGGCTTTACTTTTGTGTAATTTCTTTGTGGCTAGAGTATTTCCCATTGGTAAATGGCATTGCTGGCTGATTGATTGCTTATGGTCAAAGCTGATTTTATTCATATTTTATCTTGAATAAGAGTAATGAAAACGCAATGCCGACCCATTTTGCTTTTTATGCAGGATGAAGGCACGTGAGGGTCTGTTAAAGTGCAAGGAACTTGGTCTTTCAGAGAATGAGTTAAAGAAGCTTCTACCTATTGTGGATGCCAGTTCATCTGATTCAGGTGAAGTTTTAACTGGTATCTGGCATTTGTACATGCATCTTTTACCTATAAATATATATATAATCTTGCATGTGTCCATGCGTATATCTGTGAACATACGGAAATTCTTCCATGAACTAGCATCTCATTGCCTCTTTCATGTCATGTTTTCAGAATTTAATTGGTAACATGTTCTATAGGATTCTGTGCATCATCTTATCATATACTGACTTGCTTTATACGTTTTTTTTCCTCTATAGGAGCTTTTGACGGTGCCCTTGAGCTTCTGGTTCGAGCTGGTAGAAGTCTTCCTGAAGCAATCATGATGATGATTCCTGAGGCTTGGCAAAATGACAATAATATGGATCCTCATCGAAAGGCACTGTATGAATACTTCTCTGCTCTGATGGAGCCATGGGATGGGCCAGCTCTTATATCATGTAATAGTTCTATTTTTTTTTTTTTTGCACCAACTCCACAAGTTTGCTTTAGATTTCTTCTATTTTTTAGCTTTTAATGTGTAAAATCATATGCAGTTACTGATGGCCGCTATCTTGGAGCAACATTGGATCGCAACGGGCTGCGACCAGGTCGTTTCTATGTCACCCATAGTGGACGAGTTATAATGGCCAGTGAAGTTGGTGTAGTAGACATTCCACCTGAAGATGTGCTTAGGAAAGGAAGACTAAACCCAGGCATGATGCTTTTGGTGGATTTTCAAAATCATATTGTTGTCGACGATGAAGCCTTGAAGCAGCAATACTCAATGGCAAGGCCTTATAGCGAGTGGCTAAAAAGGCAAAAAATTGAACTCAAGGACATAGTCGACTCTGTTCATGAATCTGAAAAGGTCCCTCCTCCAGTTGCGAGAGTGATTCCAGTAAGTATTTTATTACTGTTCTCCTTGATATTCCTTTGTGGACATTGCTCATATGAGATCTTGCCTTTTGTAACTATAGGCATCTAGCAATGATGGTAGCATGGAAAACATGGGAATTCATGGTATATTGGCTCCATTAAAAGCTTTTGGGTACGTAAATCTCTGCCTTGCTGCTGCTGCTTTTATTTTCATGTTTTTAAACTTTACAGGAAATCATTTTCAGTTCTGGCTTCCCTATGCAGTTACACTGTTGAAGCCTTGGAAATGTTGTTGCTTCCCATGGCAAAAGATGGTGTAGAGGCCCTTGGTTCAATGGGAAACGATACTCCCTTGGCTGTAATGTCTAACCGAGAAAAGCTCACTTTTGAGTACTTCAAGCAAATGTTTGCCCAAGTTACAAACCCTCCAATTGATCCTATTCGGGAGAAGATAGTCACCTCAATGGAATGCATGATTGGTCCAGAAGGTGACCTGACGGAAACCACTGAAGAACAATGTCATCGTCTTTCGCTAAAAGGTCCTCTTTTATCCATTGAAGAAACAGAGGCAATTAAAAAGATGAATTACAGAGGTTGGCGAAGCAAAGTTCTGGACATTACTTATTCTAAGGACCGAGGTAGGAAGGGATTGGAGGAGACCTTGGACCGGATCTGTAATGAAGCACATGATGCAATTAAGGAGGGTTATACCTTGCTCGTGCTTTCTGATAGAGGTATCTCATTTTCTACTTTTATGCCTACATTTGATTGCAGTCACTGTTGTGCATTCGCTGAGTTAACATGTATCTGCATTCATGTCTTTTGTATACGTCCCGTGTACATGGATCGTTTGTATTAATGAAATTGTCTTCTTACTTATCAAAACAAAAAAACATGTATCTTCATTCAACAGATAATTGGAAACCATGCAGAGTATCGAATTCATTTATTGACTGATTTTTTTTTTTAAAAAAATTCTTTGATTGTATAGCTTTCTCACCTAATCGTGTTGCGGTAAGCTCCCTCTTGGCCGTTGGTGCTGTCCATCAACATCTTGTTAAAAAGCTCGAGCGCACTCAAGCTGGGTTAATAGTTGAAACTGCTGAGCCACGTGAGGTGCACCACTTCTGTACGCTTGTTGGGTTTGGTGCAGATGCTATATGCCCATACTTGGCCATAGAAGCCATTTGGAGATTACAGGTTGATGGAAAGATCCCTCCCAAATCCAGCGGTAACTTTCATTCAAAGGAAGAGCTGGTCAGGAAGTACTTCAAAGCTAGCAACTATGGAATGATGAAGGTTCTTGCTAAGATGGGGATATCAACTTTGGCCTCTTACAAGGGTGCGCAGATATTTGAAGCTCTGGGTCTTTCATCAGAAGTGATTGAGAGGTGCTTTGCAGGAACTCCAAGTAGAGTTGAGGGTGCAACATTTGAGATGCTTGCTTTTGATAAACTTCATCTGCATGAGTTGGCATTTCCCTCTCGTGGTTTCCCTCCCAATAGTGCGGAAGCTGTAGCATTGCCTAATCCAGGTGATTATCATTGGAGAAAAGGTGGTGAGATTCACCTTAACGATCCCCTTGCTATAGCGAAGCTGCAAGAGGCTGCCCGAACTAACAGTGTTGCCGCCTACAAAGAGTACGCCAAGCTTGTTCATAAATTGAATAAATCCTGCAATTTGCGGGGACTCTTGAAATTTAAAGCGGCAAAGGTGGAAGTTCCTTTGCATGAAGTGGAACCTGCCAGTGAGATTGTCAAACGGTTCTGTACTGGGGCCATGAGTTATGGATCTATATCATTGGAGGCACACACAACCCTTGCTATCGCTATGAATAGAATGGGAGGAAAGTCGAATACAGGTTTTCCACCCCCCTCCCTTTATAGCTTCGAATTGTTCTTTTTTGGTAACTAAGGCACTTTTGTTGATTAGCGTCTGGTCAAGGTTAAGCTAAATACCATATACTATATAGACGAATTTGATTGAATCAGGTTTTGGAAGTTTTCATTTTTACTTATAAAAAAAAAAGTTTTCATTTTTGCATCGCTTACATGTTTGGAATCTCTTTAGACATTTCTTACACGTTAGTTTTTTTTTTTTGAAAAAACAACTCAGTACTAGCTTATAGTGCGATTGACTTTCTGAAGCTTCAATTTGTTAAATATGAAAGGTTAACTGTACCTTTGAATTATACTAATGATATATTCAAATCATTGATTCTTCCTTTGAATTTTTGCTGAAGGCGAGGGAGGTGAGCAACCATCTCGCATGGAACCACTTCCAGATGGTTCAATGAACCCAAAAAGGAGTGCAATTAAGCAGGTTGCAAGTGGGAGATTTGGAGTTTCGAGTTATTACCTTACCAATGCTGATGAATTACAGATAAAAATGGCTCAGGTATCTGTTTATTAATTTATGAATGGATGCCCATCATTTATATATTTTAATGTAAATATATTCGTTTTTGCCCTATTTCCTATTGGAACGGAGTTTCCTCTTGTTTATGGACCTATTTTATGGCAGATGATGCTGTGTCTGCAAAGCACCTCTGGGTGCCTTTGCATCTTTAATTGATATATCATATATACATTTGGCATTTTATGAGATAGAATATAAACTGAATTTGATAAATCTCTGTGATTAATTTGTTTTAACTTTGTGTTCATCATGGCTCAGGGGGCAAAGCCTGGTGAAGGGGGTGAACTTCCTGGCCACAAGGTTGTAGGAGAAATTGCGCTTACCCGGAATTCTACTGCTGGGGTGGGACTTATTAGTCCACCACCCCATCACGATATATATTCCATCGAAGACCTTGCCCAGTTAATTCATGATCTTAAGGTACGTGTAATGCTGTTTTTGCACTCATTACTTTGAGGCACAACTAATCAAATAAAATATCTGTCCCATTGAAGGCCCTGGTAGATTACTTCAGTGTATTCCCTTCCTCCTGGAAGGACTTTGTAATTTTTTTTTATATATTTTTGGCTGTCCTCTTTTGTTAGAGTAATGCTTGGCTGATATATGGGGCAAATGGGCCTTAAAATTTAATTACTCTTTATTTTTGAGCTGTGGACAATCTGATGCTTTTCTTTTCAATTTATAGAACTCCAACCCAACGGCTCGAATTAGTGTGAAGCTGGTATCTGAAGCTGGAGTGGGAGTAGTCGCTAGTGGAGTAGTGAAGGGGCATGCCGACCATGTCTTGATCTCAGGTCATGATGGAGGTACAGGGGCCTCTAGATGGACGGGAATAAAAAATGCTGGGCTCCCATGGGAACTTGGTTTGGCTGAGACTCACCAGACTTTGGTTGCTAATGATCTGCGCGGCCGAACAGTTCTCCAGACAGATGGCCAACTGAAAACTGGAAGAGATGTGGCCATAGCCACCCTTCTTGGTGCAGAAGAATTTGGCTTCAGTACCGCACCTCTCATAACACTTGGTTGCATCATGATGCGGAAGTGCCACAAAAATACCTGTCCAGTTGGCATTGCTACTCAGGATCCAGTACTCAGAGACAAGTTTGCTGGAGAACCGGAACATGTTATTAACTTTTTCTTCATGGTAGCAGAGGAGATGAGGGAAATAATGTCACAGCTAGGATTTCGAACAGTAACTGAGATGGTTGGCCGTTCAGATATGCTTGAAGTGGATAAAGAAGTGACTAAGAACAATGAGAAGCTGGAGAATATTGATCTGTCCCTATTACTTAGACCTGCTGCTGAACTTCGGCCTGAAGCAGCACAGTACTGTGTCCAGAAACAGGATCATGGCTTGGACATGGCTTTGGACCAAAAACTTATTCCACTGTGTGAAGCTGCATTAGAAAAGAGTCTTCCTGTTTACATTGAAAAACCAATCTGCAATGTGAATCGTGCTGTTGGAACAATGCTTAGCCATGAAGTGACTAAACGGTATCAAGCGGCAGGGCTTCCTGCAGATACCATCCATATCAAATTCAATGGGAGTGCGGGTCAGAGCCTTGGAGCATTCCTCTGCCCTGGAATCACACTTGAGCTTGAAGGTGACAGCAATGACTATGTTGGCAAAGGATTATCTGGTGGGAAGATTGTAGTTTATCCTCCAAAGGAAAGCAATTTTGATCCAAAAGAAAACATTGTAATTGGTAACGTGGCTCTCTACGGGGCTACGAGTGGAGAGGCATATTTCAATGGAATGGCAGCAGAAAGGTTCTGTGTACGTAATTCAGGGGCTAAGGCAGTTGTGGAAGGTGTTGGTGATCATGGATGTGAGTATATGACCGGTGGGACTGTTGTTGTGCTTGGAAAAACTGGCAGGAATTTTGCTGCAGGTATGAGTGGCGGTATAGCTTATGTTCTTGACATGGATGGAAAGTTCTGCTCTCGGTGCAATCCTGAGCTCGTGGATCTTGATAAAGTTGAAGAAGAGGAGGATATCATGACTCTTAGAATGATGGCTCAGCAACATCAACGTCACACAAACAGCCAACTAGCCAAAGAAGTACTTGCTAACTTTGAGATTCTTCTGCCTAAATTCATTAAAGTTATCCCGAGGGAGTATAAGCGGGTTCTTGCAAGCATTAAAGCAGAGAAAGCCTCCTTGGAGGCTGTGGAAGATGCTGCTAAAAAAGCCGAGGAGAAAGTTGAGGCAGAACTAAATGGAAAGGATGCTTTTGAAGAGCTTAAGAAGTTAGCAGTTGCATCTTTGAATGGGAAATCCAATAAGGTAATTCTCTTTTTATTGCAATTAGTGTTGGTCTTTATCGGGATTATTGCTCTCTCTCACTCTCATGCACTTGAGGAATTTATATTTGACAGGACCATAAATTCTCCTAGTCGCATAATGTGATTCAAAAAATTTTGAAGGATGTAGCTTTTAGTCATGCTTAGGTGAAGAGTTGAATCGAAATCCATATTAAAAGTTGAGCCCATAGATGGCCTTATTGACTTCTGGATTGGTTAGTTTTAGGGCTCGTTTGGACACCTAGAATATCGAATTATGTGAATAATAGTAAAATAGTTTGTGAATAGTAGTGAAGTGGTTTGAGTTAAAATGTATTATTGGGTTTTGGGAAAGGAGAGAAAAAAATGGATAAAAATATTATAAAGTTCAAAATTGTTTGAATATAATTTTTTCATATTATTTTTGTTTTGAGATTTGAAAAAGTTATATTTTTTTTGTGTTTTATTTAGAAGTTTGGGAAAGTTGTATTGGGTTTTGTGTTTGGATAAGGATTATGTAATGATTATATGAAAAAGTTGAAAATTTGAAATGGAAAATTGTTGTGTTTGAGTGATATTTGGAAATGAAATTATGAGAAGTTTTGAAAAAATATCAGAATACCTCGTTACCCAAACAAGACCTTAGTCTTCAAATTTCAAAATGAGCTTACTTTAAAATGAGTTTTTGCTCATACTTCAGGGTTTAACCATTTTTTTATTTGTTGGTTCAGTTTATAGTTCACTTTCAAAATTGATATTTTTTTGAACGCACTGCTAGATCTGTTTTGCCTTTCCTCAAATTTTCAGAATCTCGTTTTCACTTTTATTTGGTCCTACTAACTGGTGGGGTAGTGGGGAAGGAGGGTGAGATGGGTTTATCAAGCATGCTTCTTGCTGGTGATCGTTATAGTAATTTATTTGTTTGATGTAATTTTTTGCTACTTCCAGAATGTAGAAGAGGGTGAATCATTGAAGAGGCCTACAAAGGTTACTGATGCCGTTAAACATCGAGGTTTCATTTATTATGATCGTGAGGGTGTTCAATACAGGGACCCGAATGTACGGATGAATGACTGGAACGAAGTTATGCAGGAATCAAATCCTGGCCCACTTTTAAAGACTCAGTCGGCTCGTTGCATGGATTGCGGTACTCCTTTCTGCCATCAGGTGATTTTCCCACTTACTAGTCTATATGCAACTATTTGTTTTCTCTATTCAAAGTTTCATATAAACTTTTGTGCACTAAAATCTCCATTTTTAAAATTTGCAGGAAAATTCTGGATGTCCTCTAGGAAACAAAATACCTGAATTTAACGAGTTAGTATACCAAAACAGGTGGCGTGAAGCATTAGATCGGCTCCTTGAAACAAATAACTTCCCAGAGTTTACTGGTCGTGTGTGTCCCGCACCTTGTGAAGGTTCGTGTGTCTTGGGAATTATCGAGAATCCTGTATCTATCAAGAGCATTGAGTGTGCCATTATAGACAAGGCATTTGAGGAGGGATGGATGGTACCGAGGCCTCCTCTCAAGAGAACTGAGTAAGCCTTCAAAATCTATCGATGAGAAATGATACTGTCTTTCAAGTTACTCTTTCTTGTTAAACAGGGATATTTGTTTTCCTTAACTGGTGGTCTTTGAAATGGTTTTTTCTTGGTTAAAATGTGGTCTGACAGTTTTTGTTGTTTTACCCAGTTAGAATAGTCTAGTTTATGAAGATAAATTCTGTGTGGATAAGTCCCATCTGCTCCATGGAAATAACCTAATGTGTATGATCACAGGAAAAGAGTTGCGATTGTTGGAAGTGGACCCGCTGGCTTGGCTGCTGCTGATCAGCTAAACAGAATGGGTCACTCTGTGACTGTGTATGAACGTGCTGACCGAATTGGAGGACTCATGATGTATGGTGTTCCAAACATGAAGGCTGACAAGGTGGATATAGTTGAACGTCGGGTGAAACTTATGGACCAGGAGGGTGTCAATTTTGTGGTTAATGCTAATGTTGGAACTGATCCTTTGTACTCTCTTGATCGGCTCCGAGAGGAGAATGACGCAGTTGTTTTGGCTGTAGGAGCCACAAAACCAAGGTAATTTGTAGAAAATAGAAAGATAGAGATTACTAAATTATCCATCATAATCTCTAGAAATTATGTTTAGCTAAATTACTTAATGCCGATGCATGTTCAAAGGATCTAGTTATTTTTTGGTGCAGGGACCTTCCAGTACCAGGACGGGAGTTATCAGGAGTCCATTTTGCCATGGAGTTTCTGCATGCAAACACTAAAAGTTTGCTTGATAGCAACCTCAAGGATGGTAACTACATTTCTGCTAAGGGCAAGAAAGTAGTCGTCATTGGTGGAGGTGACACTGGCACAGATTGTATAGGGACATCCATCCGACATGGCTGCAGTGGCATCATAAATTTAGAGCTTCTCCCTGAACCACCACAAACTAGGGCCCCAGGCAACCCTTGGCCACAGGTTTTGACTTTAATTTTTCCTTAGGTCTATTTTATGATGCATGCCAATGGCCCAACGTAGAGCAATTTTCATTTAGTTTCCAGCTGTGATCTTTTTGTTACTTGCTCTGCTTTTAGTAGTCGAATATTGTTGATGCCCCTTTGATGCCATATTTACTCAAACCATATCTTTTTTGTGCATATTTGGAGTCAAGAATATTTGAATGAGATTAAGGACTATTTGGGAGTATTTTGATTTTATATTGGAATATTAGGTGCTTATTTTGTAAAGACAAAAAGGACCAGAAAGTGAGTGAATTGTACTTGTAGATGCTTCTGTAATTAGTTACTTTTATTTTGGAATTGCAGTGGCCTCGAATATTCCGTGTTGATTATGGGCATCAGGAAGCTGCTTCCAAGTTTGGAAAAGACCCGAGATCTTTCGAGGTATTGACCAAGCGGTTTTTGGGCGATGAGAATGGTGCTGTGAAAGGACTTGAAATTGTACGGGTCCACTGGGAGAAGGATGCTAGTGGAAAATTTCAGTTCAAGGAAGTTGAAGGTTCTGAGGAGATCATTGAGGCTGACCTTGTCCTACTTGCCATGGGATTCCTTGGCCCAGAGTCGGTTAGTTTATTTACTTTGCTTAGCCCTTACAATTTACCTGTAGATTGAAACCAGTTGCCAAGTTGAGCTCCTTTTCTACATAAAAGCAAATGCTACTTGGATAAAAACTGTTGTTCCAAGTTGTCTTCTCTGCTGACGTTTAGTGGTATTCTGCCATTTGATTTTCCAGATTGTAGTAGAGAAGATGGGATTGGAGCAGGACAATCGATCAAATATCAAGGCTGAGTATGGCCGTTTCTCAACCAATGTGGATGGTGTCTTTGCAGCTGGCGATTGCCGGCGCGGACAGTCCTTGGTGGTATGGGCGATCTCTGAAGGCCGGCAAGCCGCCGCACAGGTTGACAAATATCTCATACAAGAGGAAAAAGACCTTGCTGTTAGCCCTTTGATCCGGGAAGACCTTATCAAAAGGCATAATGGACTTCCCAAGAGGCACCAAGACAGCAGCAAACACCGAGTGTTGACATAGGCGACCTTGATTTTCCTCCCTAAACAGTATTTTAGAGAAAAAGATGCATAGAAAAATTATTTATATGTTGATCTTTCTCACGGGCAACAAGTGATGCTCAATTCACAGACAACAGGAGGAAGAAGTGGGTTCATTGGGGGTTGGCAAGGTTTTGCAGAAAGCAAGAAGTAGCTTCAATTGGGCTGCTGCTGGATATAGGTTTTCGAATGTTGTGTTAAATTTCTTCATCAATTGATGTTTATAGGTTCTACCTCGTGATGCTTAAAATGTTAGCTCATGTAGTTGTTGTTAAGAAATAAATGTACAGTTTTTTTCTTTCTTAATCATTGATTAAGAATTACATGTTGGAAATTCTTGATACCGTATGAAATTGTGAGGTCTTGAGGTTGCTAAGCATGCTTGAATCTGTTAGTTCCGAAATCTTTTGACTTGAATTGATTACTTTTGAGTTGGATCTCATATGTGCACATTTGGATCTCTACAATGTATACTGCAATCAAGGGTTATCCAACCAAGTCAAAGCCCTCTCTCCTTCACCATGCTCTCGGTTTATAAGGATGATTCATAGTGCGAGTGTGGTTCCCAGTTCGTTTCCATCCGATAAGCGTAAACACGCGGATATACCTAGATAGAGCAAATATGCGTATATACCTAAATCTGCATTTAGAATTCATGATGGCCTAGTTCATCTAAACTCAAGTTCGACTTGATTCGACTTAATTCAATTAGTGAATAAGTTGTTTGTGAATATGAAAATATCATCGATTACTAATCGATACAACTCGTATAAAAAGCTCGACTCAACTTATACAATCTTGCATAACTTAGCATTTAAATTTTTTTTTTATAGCATTATCTTTCTTTATAATGAGAATATCTTGAACATTTAAAAGTATAAAAGGAAATCATGTTCATAATACTAAGCATGTTTAAGTCCTTGCAAATATAATCGTCACTATATGTAGATAAAAACTATTAAAGATATTTATAAATATTCAAAATTGGTAGAGAAAATTATAGGATATGGTATATAAAACTTGTTTTTTGGTCAAAATTAAGTAAATCTTGAACAAGTTATAGGCGCTTGGGCGAGTAGTGGTTACTGAAGTTAAGGAAGTAAAAAAGTGCATGCGATTGATTGCCAAACCATTCTTGTAAAGCATAGCTTCTTATTCTTCCTAAAGCTCTGCACCTCGAAGCCCCCTATCACGTAAGGCGTTTGATCAGGCACCTACCCCTCGAACTTCCATTTCAATGTGTCGCCTAAATAATAAATGAACTTATTCATGAATATAAAATTTAACATGGCCACTAGTTTGGAACTCATCTCTGTTTAAATAAAAATTAAATGAATAAGAAGATTTCGTTTGTTTTCACAGATGAGATAAGATTAGAACTGTAATCAAGCCAAGTCGAGCCGATCTTTGGCTTGCCGAGCTAGGCTCGACTCAAAATACTGGAGCTCAAGCTCGAGCCCGAATTAAAGATTTTTTATTTTATTTTATTTTTTATTCTTTGTTTGAGCTCAACTTGATAAGCTAAACTTTCAACTTGAGTTCAAGCTCGAGCTCATCTCACAAACAAGTTCGAGTCGAGCCGAGCTCGTGCTCGAGTTCGAATTGATTATTTTTTAATTTTTTAAATAAGATTTAATAATTAATAAATTAAAAAAAAATCTAATATTGAATTTATACAACTAACAAGTAGAATATTTATTGAATTATAAAATTTTAAAAAATTTATAAATAATTAATATCTAATTAGTTGATATTTATCCAAAATAATAATATATTATATGCCTACATATATTATTAATACATACACTTAATATGATAGCATATATCTATTTGATATATGGTTCCCACATACTAGTATATGAAATTATTAAATTTTATCAACTAATTATTATACAAATTATAAAATATACTTATGAAGTATATTCATTATATAGACATAAGTAATTAGATTACATATTATATATTTAATTATAAAAGTGGTATGCTTTTATTATTAGATAATACATATATATATATGTATATGTATATATATAGGTATATATATATATTTATCAATATATGAATGAATTTTAATCGAGTCGAGCTAATGAGTCGACTCGAGTATAAACGAGTTGGCCTTAACGAGTCTTAGCCTAGTCGAGTCGAGTTTTGTCGGATATGTCATTTACAATTTGAACGGGTATATGCTTTCATGAATGAGTTTTTTTTTTTTTTTTTTTTTTTTTTTTTTTTTTTTATGAGTTGAATTTGATTCGAGTTTAACCGAACGAGTATAGAGTGGGCTATCAAATAAACTGGTTCATTTACAGTCCTAGATGAGATGAAAATTGAAAATTAAATAAAATATTGTTAGAATATATTTTTTAATATTATTTTTATTTTGAGATTTGAAAAAGTTGAATTGTTTATTTTATTTTGTGTGAAGATTTAGAAAATTTGTAATAATTAGATAAGATGAGATAAGATGAAAAGTTTAGTAAAAGTGAACAACGCCTTAACCACAGCGTCCACGTTTCAACTCAACTCGTTTACAGTTCTAGACCCTAAGTCCAATAACTAGAATTCCATTTGTGAAATTCAAGACGAATTTCCTTTTCTGATGAACTCGCATTTCTTCTTGTGCCAAATACCTATCAAACCTGTACCAGCCTTACTGTGGAAAAGTAAGAAAAAGAAGAAGAGAGAATATAGTCCGACTGAGAAGAGAAAATCAAACGAATCCATCCATTATGTCCTGACGGATCAAAGCAGGTCCTGTGATCCCTTCCTCAAAACCCCTTTGCATTCCAACTGTTACATAATACCATAACAGAGTACTTGAATTGCATTATTATGCCAAATGATATACAGAAGATCCAAAAGTCTAGATCAATTGCACCTCCATGGTACTAGTTCTTGGTTAGATCAGAAGCATCCACCCAACTGCGAAAGATCATAGGAACAAAACAAAATCAATGCAAGTATCTACTTGAAGAGTTGCTGGCTAAGAGGGATTGATCTTCTAAACCCAAGTGCCTGTACCTACTAATGAGTGCTTAGATAATTTTTTTCGATATTATGAATGCATTGCATAAAATCAAGTTGTCATAACAGGTTTTTTCCATCATATAATTTCCAGAAAATCTAATCCATCCAACACTCAAGTAGGCAGGAATTTTTCCATAAAACATGGAGCTCAAAACAAAGCACCTCAGGGGTCTGTGGCAAACCTATTTAGACAAATTCTAAAGTTTAGAGGTCAGGATCAGATATGATCTATCCCAGATTCAAATATTTGAATTTTGATAAATTTCAATAGATATTTTGCTCACCAGAATAGCCTCTATCTCTTTTTCTGAGACTGGTGTTCGTTTTGGCTGAAGAGAAGCTTTCCCTCCCAAAGCAGTGTTTGTGGGTGCTGCTGGAACATCTGACTTTGAAATGGTAATATTACGAGCATCCCTACTCTGAGCTTGTGATGTAGAATCTGTGCACGTAAAGGAAATCTGAAATAGACATATTTGTAAACGCACACTAAGAAAAAAACTATAAAGGCAATATAGCAAATCTGTACCTGAGATCGATTCAAGTAAATGCACTAGTGTAATAAAAAAAAAAATGTGGGGAGAGAAATCCCTTACCATGCCTTTAAGAATGGTTAATCATTGAGAATACATCAGTGAACAAAAGAAAAAAACAGGTAGAAACACTTGGAAGTCACTGCTTAAAGCTTCACACAACCAAATATACTTTATCTGCTCAACCAAGAAACATAGCAGTATCCAAAATGTCATATATGCGTTAACCATGTAGCCATTTCCCATTTCCTCAGGATTTCATTTAAGTATATCATGTATCAAAATATATGGAACCATCTTGAATCCAACCTCTTGGGACCATAAAATCTACGAGTGAACAGCACTGCAGGGGGAAGAGGAAGATCTTCATTTGTACAAAGATTGGAGGAACCCATACTAATATTTTTAGGGACGATTAAGTTAAATATGGATACAGGGCAGAGGCAATACACAGACCAACAGACTATACAAAACTACTGACATGTCATAATGCCTTGCATACACCATTGATGAAGCTCATCAAAATGAATAAACAGAGGGTTTGAAAACTAGCCACTATTATAAGTACCAGGTTTCAGAGGAGACATCTTGATCAAATTGAGGTCTGATATAGCGATAAGGTGCAACTTAAATAAAACAATACTAGATTAATTTATGAGCAAAAAGCCTCATCCCATTTCTTGGGATCAGCTACAAAACCTTCATCTGCTCATTATAGCATTACAAAACATTCCTCATGAGAAAAACCCAGATACCACATCCTTGCCAAACTTACCTTCTGGGTTTTTAGCGCCCTCAACCAAAGATTTATTGATGAATGCCATGGCCTTACCTCTCCTCAGGAGTGAAATCATTATCTATCTTACCCATATCTAAACAGTCTCTGTCAGCATTTTCAGACAATTCCCTAATTAGTGGTACCTGAATCTTTTAATTGATGCATCAAGCCATTGACATTAGCGAATTCTACAGCATTGTGAAAATGATAAGCAGTCTTTTCTTGACCTCCTCAATGGGCCTTTATTGCCTTGCTTAGTCTTTGTGATGCCCAACTTATTGTACTAGCCCATACAACTGCAGCCATGAAGTCTATGCTAATGTCACACTTTCCTAAACTTATGGCGACCAAGCCCACAATCTCATCCATCTTTCTCCAACTCATCCCTTATTTGTGCTGAAACTAACTTGTCATCACAAAGGCAAGACATCGATCAGTAGGCTACGCAAATACGCTGCTGCAGCATCATAATATATGTCATGTTATACCACTTATATAGCTTCTATTCTTAAAAAATTGAATAAGCCTAAGGTGCACCATTCATGGTCATGATTCAGTGGTGCCTGGACTTTTCCACAGATATCTCAACCAATCTATTTACAGAAGACAGGTTAAAAAATGAAAAACACCTTACCAGATTAAATCTGTTGAAGAACAAAAGGGAAGCCAAAAAGAACACATATAATGGAGAAGAAAATAGTTTGATCGGTATAATTGAGCTCTGTACTATTCAGAAAGCCGTCAACGTCAACGGTCAATGAGTCTCATTGCTCACAAGAGAACCAGCACGGCCTACATTTCTTTACGTTGTCTCCGTTATTGCTACATATAACTTCTCATAACTGAGTTAAATTGAGTTAATCTTTAATGAATCATATATTATTGGAACGACTGTGAAACCCACTCTCTCAATGATACCATTGTTCCTGTATTTCTCTTCTCAAACCATGCCCTTTCTGACCTCCTGTTATCCTTGTAATGCCCCACTGGAATACTAGAAGACCTAACATTCAATCTTGGGTGAGACTTCCAAAATACAAAAATGCCACCATTGGTTTTCACAAAATAGCTAAAAGACATCTCATTACACTTCTGCCCATCTTGGTAGCAAATCGCTCGTCCATCTCAATAGCTCATGATAAGCATACAATTGGAGAGAAAATTAACCAATCCGAGTTAAATATTTACGAAACTTACATTTTATA
Source organism: Juglans mandshurica (assembly GCA_022457165.1). Taxonomy (NCBI): domain Eukaryota; kingdom Viridiplantae; phylum Streptophyta; class Magnoliopsida; order Fagales; family Juglandaceae; genus Juglans; species Juglans mandshurica. The sequence continues at coordinate 37,700,517 of CM039621.1, forward strand.
CAGTCTTTTTTCTTCCAAAATAAAAGCGAAATAATGATCTGTTGAATATACAAAAAGCAAAAAAAGAAAAAGAAAAAGAAAAGAAACATGCAGTTTTTTTGCTAAATAAAAGCAACATGCACAAACCAAAGCCGGATTTCTGTTCAATCACTTCTAGCAAGAGAATTGTTGATAACAAATTAAAGTTACAGTAAGCATAGCAAAGAAGGAAAAAACATGAGACTTAAAAGAGAGAGAGACAGAGAGACCTGAAGCAAAGGATTTAGGGTGTCTTTGTGGGAATCTAATGCGGGGAATCCTCTTCAAGACATGTGCTTCTCCACCCATTATCGCCCTCTTCAACTGTGCGTCTCTCTTTCTCTGATGCGATCGCAGAAGTTGTTGTCTGGTTGTTCTTCAAGGAAGCCTAGTACATGGCAAAAATTTGCCCTTTACTCGTGTTTAATTTTAGAGAAACGATTTACCTTCTCTTTACAAATTTTCTACCAACTTTAAATAAAATAATATTTTTAAAAACATTAATTTTAATTTGATGTGTTTAATTTTTTAAAAAAAATACTATTTTATTGATAAGTAGTAAATAAAATGTAAATGAGTTTGTAACTCTGTAATTGCTCTTAATTTTAGGGGGCGATTTGTTAGGCCAAGTTGGCATAACCCTTAGCTTTTAAAATGGAGGTCTGAAGTTCGAAACTCCCAACTCTCGAATAAAAAAAAAAAATTGAAAGCGTTGAAACTATCTTTCCGATAAAGCAGCAAAGCTATTTTGGATAACATTTAGTTTTTTGTTCTGAGATATTGGATAACATTTGCTATTTGATTTGTTTGGTCTGTCAATGTGACAATAAAAAATTCATAATACAAGAAAAATAATTAGACTTCATAGCTAAAAAATCAAAAAGCCATATAATTTTTATGAAAATAATAATTCTTTTTCTATCATTTTGAAAAAAAAAATAGGAAGACTTTCATAAAATATAGAAGTGGAAGGTGTTGGGACACTTGGGGAATAAAAGCTTCTCTTGACTCATAGCTTCCAGACTCCCTCCCATTCCCTTAAGTTAGAGATCTATATTTTCCTCTTCCCACATACCTCTTTTGGTAGTGCATGCCATAGACCCCAAACTTGTGATATGCTCTCACAAATGACCGATATAGGAATTTTGGTTTCCAGTTAAAATCTATTATGCCAAGGTACTCAAATGTGCTAAAAGCATTGTATCCCCCCATGTTCTCGAATGGATTGCAGCTCCATCGTAGCTTTATCCTAACGCTTGGAGGATCATTATGTCATGTTGCATCGTATGACACTTAGTCTTGGAAACCGACGACGAGGATTACCCCAACTTGACTGTCAGAGAGTTTTTTACACCCATGGGATATGGTGCCATGACGGTAATTTGTGTATTTCTCTCTCCTATACCAACTATCAGGTACTTTGCCTGGAATCCCGTTTTTCTTGTTTCAAGGACTGGTTAATTTTTTTTTTCATGTTAGGTCACGGTTGAGAATTCTCTACCGGCGAGGCTGACTGCTAGGAGTTTCCCATTTGAGTTGTGTGGGGACTTGTTCCAGATGACATGGTGTTTTCTTTGAATCTTTTTTACTGGGAGCAAACTCACTTCAAGAATGTCTATTCCTTGCTCGGACGACACTAGGAAGAAGTTTCGACTAACGCCTATTTTACTAGAGCTAATACTGATAAGTTCTTAATGATGTTAGATCGGTTGCGTGTTAGCGGTCACCATTTGCTAAGGGAGCCATTTGCTACCCTTGGCCAAAAGAGGCCTTTTGGCACTTCATCGAAGGGGAAGGAGAAGAAACCTCGTATAGAGGACGAGCTGACCAACGAATCGATGGGAGTTTGCGACCGTTCGGGGGCCCTAGCAGGAGGCTCCCTTTCCATTTGGTGGCTGTAGCCACTTTTTGCGGGCTCAGTCATTATTGAGGGCTAGTGGATCAACTCGGCATGAATCTCCCAACCCGATCAACCTTGATGACATCTTGTAATAGGCGGAAGTTGATTTGGCTATCTTGTTGGGTTTCAAATGCCCTTCACCTAGTCTACTTTTGGCTCCATCACCTTCCTTGGTTCTGCATTCTACCCCGCTAGGTGATCAGGGGTTGATTGAGGCTTCTAGTCGGGACGAGGAGAAACTTGAAATGACTTTTACTCTGCCTTCATCGAACCTGTTCAGAGGGGTTCTCATGAACCCGTCTTGGGCATGCTATTTGAGGATATTGCAAAGATGCTCGCACCTTTGGACGATAATGTCGGGACATGCGTGTGGGGTGCCTTCCTACCTACTTCTTGACGTTCTCTGGGGAGGTGCTGACGATGGCACCCACACCCCCCGCTCTATTCCCTCCATCGTTTTCTAGTTGTGAAACCCCGATTCTGCCCTTTGACCCTAGGGATTTGTCCCAAGACAATCCCTTGACCGTGGATTTGAGTGAGGATAGGGTCTCGATACATTCCTCACCCTTTAGTACCTTTTCGAAGTTGGAGGTTCCTTCGCCAGTGGCTATGGAGGAAACCATGCCACCAAATCCTCCAGCGGGTGATGTAGAGCCTCTGGGTGAGCTAAGGTTTGACGCTTCTTCGAGTGTGAATCTTCTGCCTTGGGCACTTTCTCCTACTCATTCCTACCAGCTTGGGCAGTTGCGAGGCTTGAGGTCAACTTCTCGGGGTGAGAGGCGTGGTTTCTTTGGATTGCCCAGGCCTTTCGGAACCCATCCTTCTAGATTCGGTATGAGTGCTCACAAAGTTAGGGTTGGATTTATTCGTGAAACAACTGACAAGCTTGGAAGTTTCCTTTCCTTGATGATCTTTCTCAACGCTCATCTTCAGTCTATTCTCCTTTATCATTCCTTTATTGACCAATTTGTGATGGCATGTTAGGGGATTGACTTCGTGGCTGCATGGATCATCAATGGTAAGGCTGAGCTAGAAGATGAGGTTCGAGTATTACGGTCTTTTGCAGTCCAAGCTCATCGAAAGGTCACCAAGGTGAGGGTTGAGAGGGATGAGGCGGAAGCCACCTTTGCTCATGTGGATGCTTATTCCTGCTCATTAGAAAAGAGCATCTTTACTCTTAGCGAGGATGCGTCCTACCTCCAGAATGACCTAGAAAAATCAGAGGAGAAGATAACTGGCTGCTACCTTGAGGCTAAGCTATTTGAAGATGAGCAAGATGTTGGGCAGGATCGGCTAGCCCGCTTGGAGTAGAGTTGGAGGAGACTAAGGAGCAATGTTGTGGGTATGTGGCCATGGTGAATCAAGCAGAAGGGACCTATTGAAACTTACGTACGGACCTTGACCGCCTCAAAGGCGAGATGGAGAGTCTTGATAGCCAGTACGCAGTCGCCTCGTTTATAGTGGGAGAAGGTGGAGGCCAAATTTGTCAAGATTAGTGACTATTTGTTACGCAAGAGGGGGAAAGTCGCCTCCCAAGACCAACATATAGCTAGTTTGAAATCCGAGCTGGTTTCTTCTAGGGAGGAATTGGTTTGACTTTCTCCCCAGTTGTCAATGACAAAGGTAGTTCGCAACATGGCTTGGGGCTATAGATACAAGATAGGTTTGGAGACATTGAGAGACCATTTGATGGAGAACCCTTAGACCGACTTGAATACTCTAGCCTTGAAGACTCTCAAGCCCGATTGCCAGTCACTTCAAATCCTTGACTCTTTGAGTAGGGATCTGATACCCATTACCTTTCCTCTTTCGGCCCCAAATTGTCGATTTTTAGTTTTCCCTTTATGATTGTATTGATGATGATTATTTTTTAGACCTTTTTTGTTGATTCGAACAATATTAATATGGATGTGGTCCGAACAATATTAATATGGATGTGGTAACTTTTCCTGATCTCTCTGTGTGTACATCACTTTGTTTATTTACTTGGGTTTCATTGAGTGTGAGTAACCCGAATGGTTTAGGCCTTCACAACTTAGGCCCATCTAGTTTACTTGGTGGATGATATGAGCTCTTCTTTTTAGCTGCCGAGAAAGCGTTTGGGCGGTGGCAATTGAATTACTCGTGAAAGTTGCCTCGACTTCCTTGTTGGTTGCACAGTTCGGCGAGGAAGGGAACATTTTGGGGATGTATTCCTTCTTCCAACTGCCATGTGTGTTTAGAGACACTCGACTTTGTTGTGCTAGTCGGCGGGGAGATGCATGCTTAGGAGGAGTATCCCCTTTTGTGATTGCCACTTGAGTGTACACATGAGTGTAGAAACACTCAGGTTTGAGATCTAGGCGGAAGATGAGCTTGATCATACTAGGTGGCTAGGGGAGAACACCTTGAGATGCTCTGCGTTCCACGGGCACTATAACTATTTTCCCTCGTCATCCCTTAGCCAGTAGACTTCGGGTCGGTGGTAGGTTGTAACCACATATGGTCCTTCCCATTTTGGCCTAAGCTTTCATTCTTCTTGGGAGGTCATTCTGGCTTCCTTCAGGACAGGTCTCCTACTTTGAGCAATCTAGGCCTCATTCTTCTAGTGAAGTATTCTCTGTTTTCCACTTGTTGGCAGTCGTCCTTGTTTTTGCTTCTTCTTTGATTTCTTCTACCAAGTCCAAGTTCTCACGTAATGCCTTTTTGTTCAGTCCTTCGTCGAAGTACTGGACTCTGTAGCTTGACATTCCTACATCCACTAGGGTCATTGCTTCAAATCCGTAAGTTAGGACGAAGGGCGTTTCTTCTGCTTGGGTTTAGATGGTGGTTCGGTACGCCTAAAAAATTCTTGGGAGTTCTTCCTCCCAAGCCCCCCTTTTTGGCCGCTAGTCTATTCTCAAGATCCCTACCAAAGTTTTATTAGTCGTTTTGACTTTCCCATTGGCTTAGGGGTGCCCCAGGGAGGAGTGTCTAACCTTTATGCTTAGCTACGCGCACCAGCCTCAATAGTAATTAGAGTCGAATTGTCGCACATTATCCATAATGATGACTCGTGGTATGCCGAATCGGCATACCACAGCCTTTTCTAGTAACCTGGTGATGTTGGTGGAAGTTATTGTTGTGAAGGGTTCCGTTTCTGCCCACTTTGTGAAGTAGTCCACCGTGACTATGATGAATTGTACATCTCATTTTCCCGAGGGCATAGGTCCTACGATATCTAGTCCTCATTATGCAAGGGGCCGCAAAGATTTAATTGATGTTAGCTCCTTAAGCAGACAATGTGGAATTGACACTTCACGCATGTCTTGATGAATTGTTTTGCATCTTTGAGAGCCCGACACCAATAATAACCTGCTCTCGTGACCTTTCCCACCAAGATTCTTCTACCCGAGTGATTCCCGCACACTTTATTGTGTGTTTCAGCCATCACGTACTGAGTTTCTTCCAACGAGATACGCCTTAGGGGGGAAGAGGAGAATCCTCACTTGTATAATGTTCCATTCAAGAGGGTGAATTGGGCCACCTTATTTTTCACATTCCTCGCATTTTCTTTCTCACTTGGCATCTCTCCGGTGTTTAAGGACTTGGTTATCTCACGTGCCCATTCGAGTATTCTAGCCCCTACTTCTAAGACTTCAAGTCTAATGGTGGGAGTCTCCAATGTTTTGGTGATCATTGCCCATGGTAGTGCTGCGTCGTCCATACTTGATGCAACTTGTGCTAATCTATCTGCCTTCTAATTGTCCTTTTGGTAAATTTAATGAAGTTTCGGAAACAGTCTCGCTCTTCCCATACTCGTTGTAAGTAGAGTGGGAGTCTCCCCTTTCACTTGGTTCACCACCACTTGAAAGTCTGCATTTACTTCCACTTCCATCGCACCTAGTGCCTTTACTATGGCGGGTCCTGCAAGTAAGGCTTCAGATTTTGCTCTGTTGTTGGTTTGAACTCGAGCCTAATCGAGTAATAGGCCTCTTCCCCAGAGTTTGATATTATGTATACACTTACACCTCCCCCGAGTGGCAAGACGAGTCATCGACATAGACTTGCTAGTGACTCTCAGTAGGTGGGGTGGGCACATCTTCGAGGGGATTAGTTAGCTTGACGAAAAAATTTGCAAGGGCTTGCCCTTTAATGGTAGTCTGAGTAAGATAGTCGATGTCGAACTCGCTAAGCTCAATTGACCAGCTTACCAAATTCTTTGATGTGTTTAGTCGTTGAAGCACTTTCTTGATAGGGGCTTTTGTTAGGACCTTTATCGGGTTTGCTTGGAAATAAGGTCGCAAACGGAGGGCAGCTACCACCAATGTAAATGCTAGTAGCTCCATTGGTGGGTATTTAGTTTCGGCCCCTTCAGCTGGTATAATAGACTAGCCTTTGTACCTTGTCTTCTTCTCATACCAACGCTACTGATATGGCTTCTGCCATGATAGACATATAGATATAGGTACAAGGTTTCTCCTTGTACAATTTGACTCACGAGGGAGGATTTGATAGGTATTCTTTGAGCCGAGTGAACACTTCTTCACACTCTTTATAATTATTTTTCCATATAAGAAAAGCATCTATCATAACACACTTCAATCTCAGGTTCTCTCTTTCTACAATATATTTATTATTTTCTTTGTTCATGACCGGTTTACAAAGCATATTGTACATATTATTTATCTTTCTATTTTTCAACCCATTTTACATTTTTTTTTTCTTTAAGAAAACCTATTGATTATAAGAGAAACACATGCAAACTGTAATTTTTCCTTCTTCTAGGCTGAAAATCTAAAAAAGAAACTTTCTGAACAAATAGAGCAGTGGTCTGGCTAAATCATGTATAACGAGCACTGCATTAGCTTCTTTATTTTAAACTTAAAACCAACAGAAGCAACATCTTCGACTCAATATTCCAGAAAATTAGAAACTGAAACAAAACAAAAGGGTAGCACACAAATATGCATACTTGTTGCCAAAAAAATTCATTTGATAACTATCAATTTCTAGAAGATTAGAGAGCTGTTTGCACACATTTTATAGAAGTTGAACAAAAACTAAACTCTCGTTCTTTCATTTTTCCAAAATATTTATATGCAAACAATTCTTTTGAGCTTTTATTTTACCTAAATTGGAGAGATGAGTTATAGTCATGTTTGTATCCTAGGAATGAATTGATGAAGGCCCATCACTAGAATGTGTGATTAATAGCCCAGAGAGTAATTAAAAGCCCATCCCCAAAAGAGTGCAAGATGCCAAAAAGGTCAAAGCCTATGCGCTTCTCTCTCCCTCTCTCTCTCAAAGCCCACCCTCCAAAACATGTGCTTTACTGCTCTTTATTGAAGAAAATTAATTGGATAGATACCGACCTTAATTCTTTTAGGATTACATTTTCAAAAAAATATGAATGAAATAAATTTCATTAAAAATATTTGTAGTAGTGTTGGTTTTATTCTCCATTATCTCATCTCAAATATTTATTATTTTTCAATCCGCTCCCAAGCACCTCTCTTCTTCTCTCCCGTACTTTGTCCAATCAGGAAAGTACAATTAAAAAAAACAATATAATTGCTATAAAGAGATGAGTTTTTTAAAACATGACTATTAGATCAAAGTAATAATTTGAAAGTAAGATAAATAGGAAAAGAAGAAAGAAGATGAGTTTTGAAAAGAAAGAAATGAGATTGTTTATATAATGCAGCGAAGAGATATTAAGATTTACTCAATATCTAGGATGAAGTAGAGAAAGTGACATGCCTTATAAAATAAAACAATGGTGAACTTATAAAATATATCCCCGATTACTATAAAATCTACAATTCAGATTACTACAATATGTCTATCACTTGCAATTACATCAATCTATCACTTGCAATTACATCAATCGAATTTCTGCATTATTGCGTATATATTATATAGAAAAAGAAGATTGCGACTGCTTTGAAAGAAAAATTTAATTTTTTTTCATTCACAAAAATTAAAAGGATATTCCATGCTCCATGATGGAGAGGACCTCTGCCAGTAATGTAGATTGAGATTATCGATCTAAACTAAAATGAAGAAAAGTCATGACGTTGATGGTCAAGTTATTAAATTTAAAAAGACGTGCACTGATAAATTAAGTAGTCGATAGACATGAGAAAGATGTCAATTGACTTGAAAAATCAACACCAATAGTACTAAAGCATGTTTTTTATGATCCATCGATATCTAGGAAATCTCTTAGAAACTGTTGTGATTTATAAGGGTGCGTAAACAAATTGAATTCGTACGTGTATGGTTAGACTTTAGAAGTGGTGGATGATCTAATTTTATTCAAACACAACATAAGTTTACAATCAAGTTACATTTTATGTTTAGGAATAATTTATTTATTTCTTGTTGTTTGCAGTCCCTAAAAGAAAAGTACCACGGGGTAACAATCTCCTTGTTGTATATCGTTTATAACATTATAAAAACATCATCCAAGAGTTTGAAATCCTCAAAAAAGTAAAAAGAAAAAAAAAAGAGTTTTTACTTTATACAATTTCATCTGCATAATAAGTTATTTTTGTGAAGGCTACATGTCCTATCAATTGTCGAAATCCTCCTCGACCACTACTGCAGATGAATGTTTCATGATGCTCATACAATTTCATTCTTTTAGTCCCTACTTGTTAATTATATTTTGTGTTCAAATTTTGTATTAACTTACAAATCATCATTCTTACCTAACCTCTAGTATTTTATGTGAGCACATATTATATATAATGCTATGCGTTGATCATTATCAATTATGATAGTCGACATGAATCCATGTGAGGTCTAAATTAAACAATTCATTAGGAGATAAGTCTTTTATGTGGGTCATCTTTTCTGATGTTGATTAGAACTTAAATTGATCTATCAACAAAAATATCGACAGGCTTCAGTGCAAGTAGTTTGTTGGAATAACACTCTGATCTTTTCAATGTTAAGGAGCCCATCTTCTATATATGGGACATTGATTATGCGGCCTACCAATTCTTACCAATCCGGTTTCTGCATTGTTATTATCTCTTTCAATGTCAAGGGTATGTCTTTTACATATATAGTGGTTGAGCCCGTCTTTTATGGGACGTTGATTGTGCAGTCTACCACTTGCAATATTTACACTAGTAAGATTTCAACGTTGCATATATATTGGGGTGGAAAAAGAAGATTGTGACTACTTTGATTCTTGTTTAAAAGAAAAATATAATTGCTTTTCATTGACAAAAAATAAAAAGATATTCTAAAAACTAAAACATATATATTGGGTTAGAAAAAATGAAAAAAGATGATTGAGACTGCTTTGACTGTTTTCTTTTCTTCTTCTTCTTCTATTTTTTTATTTTATTTTATTTTTATAAAACATATAAATATATAGTTTTTCATTTACAAAAAGTATATAAATATTCCAAAAATTAAGACGTTTATCTACAAATAATTTTAAAACAAATTCTTATATATGCTCTAATTTTTTAGGACTAACAAAAGATCATGCGCTAGCTGATAAAATATTTTCCAATTTGCATTTTAGTAAGGATTCTAAGAACTAATTCAGACCTGCATGTCTCCATAGCAATTTATAAATGTGAGACCCACTTGCATGTTAGACCTTGACATGCCAATAATGTGAATTGGAATTGTCTAAACCACATACATCAATAAAGAAAAGTCATAACGTAGATGATCAAGTTATTGAATTTGAAAAGTCATACACTTGATTAATTACGCAAGCCGTGGGCTTGATGGTGATGCCCGGCCATTGATTAGAAAAATAATCTCATGGCACGATAAAACTCACTGACTATATATAGTATAAGTATTATATAGCTACTACGGTGTAAGTATGATATATAGTTACTATATAGCTATAGCTATTATAAGTTATGATAATTATACTCATACGTTATATAATATTGTAACACTAACTATAGTTACTAGTTATTATTATAAGTTATGATAACTATACTTATTATAAGTTATATAATAAGGTAACAAGGATAGTATATAGTTACTATTAGAAGTATAGTATAAGTATTATATATAGTTACTATATAACTATTATAAGTTATAATAATTATACTCATATAAGTTATATAATATATAACACTAAGTATTGTATAAGTACTATATATTAATAAGTACTATATATAGTATAAGTATTATATAGCTACTATAGTGTAAATATTATATATAGTTATTATATAGCTATAGCTATTATATGATAACTATACTCATATATGTTATATAATATTATAACACTAAATATATATAGTTACTAGTTACTATTATAAGTTATGATAACTATACTTATTATAAGTTATATAATAAGGTAACAAGTATAGTATATAGTTACTATTAGAAGTATAGTATAAATATTATATATAGTTACTTATAACTATTATAAGGTATGATAATTATAGTCATATAAATTATATAATAATATTACACTAAGTATTATATAAGTACTCTATATAGTATAAGTATTATATTAACTATTAGACCAAAAGTGTATTATATATTATCAATTATAATATAAAATAGTTGCTATAGTATATATATGTATATTATATATGATAGATTATTAAAATATTATATATAATAGATTATTATAATTATATATAATACTTATAAGTATAATAATACTAATATTAGTTCAAATAGTTGCCAATGAATATTTTGATTTATTAGCTCGAACTACTATATCACCCATTGAACGTTGGCACTTGAATTAAATCATGGCAGAATTTGACGGCTTTTTGAAAATTTAATGTTTGAATGCGTAAATTGTACGTTCGAATGGGACTTCACATATTCATATACCTATATACCTTCAATTTATTTTCACGCATGAAACTCGAATCCTTTGGAGGCAGAGCACGAAGAGGCGATTTTGTAGTCTGTAAGTGAGTGTCTTGGAGAAAGAGAGGAAAAGTTATAGTGAGAGAGAATGGATTCTTGAGAGAAGAAGAGGTATGCTATATTTTTTTACTATTTATTTTTGTATTTCAAGTAGGCATTATTTTGCAATTGAATAGCACTAAAAATTTCACGGAAAATCCTACTGCAATTGTAAGTTGGACTAACTAATAATTAAGAAAAACAATAAACACATACTATATTTTACACAATAATATTTTAAAAAGAAAATTATTTTTATAAATTAACTTGTAAAAATAACATTAATCCTAAATCAAGGGTCCGTCTTCTATATAATGGTCGAGCCCGTCTTTAATGGAACATTAATTATGCAGTCTATTACTTGCAATTAATTACACCTGCCAGATTTCTACGGATAGAAAAAAATGAAAACAAGATTGACACTGCTTTAATTCTTATTTAAATGAAAACGTATAAAATATATCCCGATTACTACAATATCTACAATATGTCTATCACTTGCAATTACATCAATCAAATTTTTGTATTATTGCGTATATATTGTATAGAAAAAGAAGATTACGACTGCTTTCAAACAATTTTTTTTTCATTGGCAAAAAGTAAAAGGATATTCCATGCTCCATGATCAAGAGGTCCTCCGCCGATAATGTGGATTGAAATTGTTGATCTAAACTAAAATAAAGAAAAATCATGACGTTAATGGTCAAGTCATTAAATTTAAAATGTTGTGCATAGATTAATTAAGCAGGTAGTGGACGTGAAGATGATCTTATCCATTGACTTGAAAAATCAACACCAATAGTATTAAAATATGTTATCTATGACCTATCGATATTTAAGAAATTCTTTAGAAACTAATGGGATTTAATATAAGGGTGTGTAAACAAATTAAATTCATATGTTGTTAGACTTTATAAGGAGTGGTGGATGATCTAATTTTATTCAAACACGACTTGAGTTTACTATCGAGTTAAACCTGGCCGATTTATTTATATATTTTTAGCAATGATGCTAATATTCATTTTTTCAGAAACAGAAATAAACAGTACTTTATAATTTCTTGATCAATGATCTCAAAATAATTATTGAAAGTTGAATCCGATATAAATAGAACTGTATTGAACTTATAAAATAAATCCCGATTCTTGTCTAATAAATTAATTTGCTATATATGCCTATCCTATTACGTACCGTGAATACAATTAATATTGATGAAGTGTTGGAAAAATTTAATAGTACTGGGATAATGCAATGCGTGTGAGGTCTGTTGGCATAGCGCTGTCATATTAATGTCAAGGCCGGCCCCATATTAATGTCTAGGAGCTTTCGGCCAGGCCGTATCGGGAGACAATATATTTATTGTGGTCGACCCCATCTTCTATGGTCGACGTTCACATCAACGTAAGTAAAGGTGCTTAATTTCCAAGTCGTGCATTGACTTATATATTTATAGCAGGTTGTGAGCGTGAAGAAGATCATGCCAATGACTAGAAAAATCAGCAACAGTAATATATGGTGATTTAGTGAGTTGAGATGATATGATATGAGATAAAAATTAAAAATTAAATAAAATATTATTAGAATATTATTTTTATTTTAAAATTTTAAAAAATTGAATTATTTATTATATTTTATATAAAAATTTAAAAATATTATAATGATTATACGAGATAATACGTGTTGAATTGAAATTCATCAATTCAAACAACGCTAGAGTTTTTGGTAAAATGTTAGCAATTTGTAAGGTTGTTGAATTCGTGGAAAATCAATTTTTATTTGTTTAATTTTATTTTCATGACACTGTCTTTTCAATATCAAGGGACTTGTCTTCTATATAGTGGTTGAGCCCGTCTTCAATGGGACGTTGATTATGCGGTCTACAAATTATTTTAAAGCAAATCTTTATGCTCTAATCTTTGAAGACTAAAATTAAAATTTATTTTTAATAAATTGACGTGTTTGCATTAGTTGATTATGAAATAGGTTGTAAAAAAGTTATAAGTATATTAATTATTAAAAAAAAAGGAACGGAAAAAACTGTAAAGTAAACTCCTGGTTCCAACTTGCAGGTTGATGGAGGCCACCAAGTAGGAGATCTTCTTTCACGATGGCATGGCTATGGATTGGAGATATCCTCTTGGTTGTGGCAGTGCAATACATGATGACACTTGATTTTAAAGAGTTGGAATCAGAGGCAAGGTGGCGAAGGCTTTGTTAGCATAATTAAGGATATTTTTCACTATTTGCATTACAATAACTTTGTGCGTTTTCATCCTTTTTATAAAAAGAAAGTGAGAGATATAGAAAAGGTTTACGGTTAGTCCACAACTTTTGATTAATTCTTTTAACCAATTCGTTCTATGTTTTGATTAATTCCTTGAAGGATGCGAGTATTTCTAAAGAAAGAAAAATTAATTGGAAACGAGCTCTACTCTTAAAGATTTATTAGTTCACAATTCAACAAAGTGAAAACTAGCTTGAAATTGTTATCGTAATATTAATATGAATTGAATTATGCTTATTCAAGTACATGGCATGCATTTTGAGAAGTTTTAATACTCGCATAAAAGTGTCTATTAAGAATCAAACATGAGGGACCTAGAAGATAGAAAGTTGTAGACGTTCGTTCTGTCAAGTCAGATTTCAGTTATAAATTAAACTCCATCTTCACCTGATAATTTAATTAATAAATCCTTTGATAGTTAATAATAATAGTATAAGGTAAATTCATAATTGGATACGAACTCAAAACTTAATATATGACAAACAACTAATTAGAATCATTGAGTCACCGCCATATATTAATGATTAATGGGTCATGCATTATGCGTTACAACTATACAATACAAATGGGAATCCTTGTAGACATCACTAAGGCAATGTGTCTACCATAAGAGTACTAGTCAATATCGATTAGCTCCTTCGGAACTACCAAATTTTATTCGAAACAAATATGATCATATCAAGTTCATTTATAAGAAGCAACCTTGAAATCCTTTATTATCATTCCAACATCAAAAGTAATAATGTTCAACTACAACATGATTTCAATATCTTCAAAACAAACTCCTAACACTTAGTCTAATTCTTGGATAACGTCCAATTCTTGGCCTAAATGAGTCATAGGCTTCCGTGCATGGATTCTTGTAGGGCCTGGGGAGGCAAAAGGATTAGGAGGCATAGTTAATTTATCTCCTTCTTCTTGCAACATTTGAACCACAAGTTTCATAGAAGGACGATCCATTGGGTGCCACTGGATGCACCGAAGTCCCACGATTGCAAGTTTTTTTGCAATTTTCATATCTCCATCATCCTCGATAAAAACTCGCAACTCTACTTTTTGTTCCAAGAGATTGTAGATCCATTCTGGAAAGTAAACTTGGCTAGCATTTTCCGCCGTCATGTCAGTACTTCTCCTCCCTCCAACAATTTCAAGCAACAACATTCCAAAACTATAAACATCTGCTTTATAAGACACAGTCCCAAAGTTTCTAGAGAACACTTCAGGTGCAATGTAACCCATGGTCCCCCTGCCTGTGGTCATAGATACTGCACTTTGATCCTTGGAACACAACTTTGCAAGACCAAAATCAGAAATTTTTGGAATAAAGTTTTGGTCTAGCAAAACATTATGAGGTTTGATATCAAAATGGAGGATTCTTTGATCACATCCTTGGTGAAGATATTCGATTCCTTTTGCCACACCGAGAGAAATATCATGTAGTCTCTCCCAACCAAGAAAATGGCTCTTAGAATTCTCTGAAAATATGAACTTTTCTAATGAATAATTTGAAAAGAACTCATAAACTAGTGCTCGTCTAAATCCATCAGCACAAAATCCAACCAAGCGAACCACATTGACATGATGGATTTTACCCATTATTCCAACTTCATTTATGAATTCTTCTCCATTTCCCTTGGAACTGTTCAAGATCTTCACGGCAACGTGGATTTCATTAGAAAGTTTTCCTCTGAACACTGTTCCGTAGGCTCCTTCGCCCAATTTCTCGGTAAACTGATTTGTAATCCTTTTAAGATCAGCGTACAAGTATCTCGTGGGCTTGTAGCTTCTGTAATCGTCCAAGAAATTTTCAATCTTCTTCCGATATTCTTTTTCTGCTTTGTCATTGCTATAGACGCGATAAAGTGCGAAGGCAAGCAGTAGTAAAAGAGTTGGACCTAAAATGGCACCTGCATATATATCAAACATTCACCAAGTCAAGAGCTCCAGTCTTCCCCGATTAATTAGTACGTACGTCTGAAACTTTCTAATATAAAAAGCCAAGGGATGACTAACTTACCAGTGGTCACTAATTTTGTTGATGAACCTGTAAAATATTAATTTGACATATATAATCATCAGATTCTCGTTCTATTCTGATGAAGTAAACATGAGAGTAAAGGCATCATTCCGTGATTAAACGTTTTTATTTTTATTTTTTTATGATTTCGTGAATATTGCAGAAAATTCCCCGTGGCAGAAGATCATCTATTATAAGCTAAGCCTGCAAAATTGTTAAGAAATTGATGGTAATTGAATAGAAGATGATACCTTTCTTGTGTTTGGGGACGCACTGAATTTCTGACTCGGTACTACTGCTATTAATATATCTACAATTCTTGCCTTTCAGTTCACATTTTCCGCAGGCTGGTCTGGACCAGTTCAAATGAAGGATATCATCAGGATTATGTACAATATGAGCTGGAATTGATCTAACACTATACATCTTTGTACAAGGTAGTGTGGGCAACCAGTAGATGTATGCATAATTATACAAGACAATCACTTGGTGGCTATAGCTAGGGTCATTAAGACAAGAGATCGCATCCCAATAACTGTGTTCTTCTCCTTTAGTATGGGAACAGTTGAAAAAGGAATAGTCAGCAAGGTATTGATCTGCTGAGAATTGGAAAGGTGAGGGAGATAAATTGAGTTGCCGGATGCATCTTGGAAAGCAACGATCAGGATGATAAACTTGAATTTCCTGAGATTTGTAGTCAATCTTTTTGACAAAAAGCTTGACTGAAATTGGCAGCTCGAGCATGGTATCGTTCGTATCGGAGCAGGACAAATGAAACCTAGGAAAGCCACAGTGGTCCGGGTGGCGATCTTTGAGTCGGAAAGGAAATCGGATGTCTGGGCCATGGTCGCCACACCGCAATGATTGGGCACACTTATCATGTTGGCCTTGCAGTACGGGGTGTAAGATGAAAAGCACAAACAAGAAGAAAGATGACTTTGCCATTCTTATTACGATATGACTCAGCCTCTCGTGACTAAAAGGAAAACAATCACACTATCATGGTGAGATACACGTACAGTCTCAAATTTATTGACGCAATGATCGGAAAAAATATAAATAAATGTAATCCAACTAATTTCAAAAAATAAAATTAAGTTGGTCTACAAATCAAAATAAGGCCATAAATGTATTTTATCCCGTCTTATTTTTTTTAATAATTTATATTTTTTAAATCTCAAAATAATAATAATAATAATATTAACCAAACCGCTTCTAATAATTAATAACATGTGACGCAGTTGCTTACGCCAAACTAATATCTGAAACGTACAACTTGTATAGCAGTGGAAGCTTATGCGCTATACTCCTCATTCACTCTCTCTCTCTCTCTCTCTCTCCCAGAATGAAGACAGGTGTACCGTCCCTTCCTGCAGAGCTCATGGCCCTTATCGTTCTAGTTGTGCTGCTACTTCATCAAACTTGCAGTGCTAAGGATTCAAAACCCGACTGTGTTAATCCTTCTTCCTGCGGCAATATCCCCAACATAAGCTCTCCATTTCGATTGCAAAACGATCCTCCAAACTGCGGCAACCCAAGCTATACCCTGTCATGTCAGGACAACCAAACTGTGTTATACTTATTCTCCGTAAAACACTACGTCCAGGAAATCAATTACACTTCCCAAACAATCCGAGTTGTAGACTCAGGTATTCAGAAGGATAATTACTCCTACATCCCTTGTTATTTCTATTTTTGGAAAGATACTCCATATTATCGGGGCTCTACGAGAGAAAACATGGTTTTCTTAAATTGTGAAAAGCAAGTGAATTCCCCAGGATATCTGAACAAATCTACTTGCTTTGGCAATAGAGCGTATGCTTCCAACTCATCTTCATCCCAGCCTGAGGCCGGGTTTAGATATGTGATATATAACCACGCGGAAGTGGGGGATGTGGAGGACTTGTGCCAAGTAGAGCAAATATTCCAGACATCGTGGCGGTCAGTCCGCAATCTGCTACCAGAAGACCCAAGTAATATTTCCTGCACAGACTTACACAACCTATTGCAATACGGTTTTGAGCTTTCTTGGGATACCCCCGATTGTGGAATGTGCGGCATCTTCGAGTTTTCTGAGAAACGTTATTGCTGCAAAAAACATACGGGTGAGTATACAATGCGGGATCCGATTTCTTATTAAATAAACGATGAATGCTATTTTATGAAATTTCTATTTGAAGGCTTTTTATGCCACGAATCAGTTAAGGACATAATTTGATTTGTTAGGTTTACATCTCAAAATTTATCTTTTAAATCAAATTAAACGATGTGGATAATATGAATTATTCAATTTCTTTATGCATGTATATATACCAAACCCCCATAATATATAGGATTAATGTTTCCAACTGCTAACATTATTTGTCTTTTGTTTTTCAAACCAGGAATCCTTGCAATACCATTTCAGGTTTACGTAGGTGAGGTTAATTTTTATCTCAAAATTGATCGAAAGCGCGCACAATGAAAAAATTGGATGAATTATTGTGATGATGAATTGATTTTAGTACGTGTCGATAACTTTTATTCTTTTCTTTGGTGAACCAGCTTTGCGTGTCATACTAGAAGATTTGTATTACGGTAAGGTTAATTTCTTTCTCCAAAAGTTGCTGGAGTGAGTTGTATTATTAGTTCAATATTTAATTAAATGTGAATTATGACAGTATGAGTTATATTTAATTATTTATTTTTGGACACAAATCATGTTAATCTCAAGAATTATTTAGATTGTTATGCAAATTATTGGGCCATATTTTGAAATTATTTGAAATCACCTTTTCGTTTATTTTTCATGGATGTTAATTTATGTATATACCTTTTTTACTATTGTAGGCCGTATTCGGGATAAATTAATGCAGACAGCACGCGGTAAGATCATCTAACCAGTTAGTTACTGCTAGAAACAGTATTTCCATACTTGTTAGACTGCACTTTTAGAGAGAGAATCATATGGCATAAAGGTGGAGCAACACCATACGGCATACATGCATTCATTGGTCTCTGATCGATATTGCATCAAATTATTAATTACTAGTTTCAGCACTTGGACAAGATGAAACTTTAAGGACACTTACTTGAACGATATAACAAATAGTACTATTACTGGCGGTTGGATGGCAATTTGCTCTTAGCATTAATAATAATATTTTCGTTTTGATAAAATTCTGAGTTTTAATTAAGATAAATAATATTTACAGTCATAAAATGTATAAATTTCTCGCACTCGTTTTAAAAAATTGGATAAATCTAGAATCTATATAGAAAAAAAAATATTTTTTTATTGGCCGAATCCATTTTTTTTTTTTATTTTGAAAAAGAATGTGCAATTTAAAATTATATCTAACCTTACTTATTAGTTAATTTTGAATTTCCAAATGTTGATGATGATATTATTCTTTTCTTCTGCAAAGCAGGACGTCGGGTTGATTATCATATCACACGTTATTTAGAAGGATATGCATATAAAGGTGAAGGTGAGGTTTCTATGATATAACTGTTAGAATTATATAAATTATATGATCAAATTCACACCTCTTAATCGTTAAGTTTTAACTTAGTAGACTTCAAATGCACACTCGATATGTCAATCATTTCATTTTACATAGCATGGTAACTTGTTTATATGCTTGGAAACTTGTTTATTCCATTCTCTTTGGCCATGAATTTTCTAATTCATTCAAATCACTTTCTTGGTTAATTAATTAATTAATATGTATTCTTTCTTGTAGGATCTGGATCCCAAATAATAATAACACTAGTGATCATTATTATCGACCTCGGTAAGAAGCTATACATCTCTTCCTTTCGTCTTTTAGAAGATATAAAAACAAGAAGAAGATGACTAATATTAATGAAAATTTCAAAAAATAATAATTACATATGTAGTTTGCTTAATTAGTAGAATTTTGAAAGTAGCGCAACAACATATTTTTTTCAACCACTGGGTCGAAAGGATTCAACATGTTAATGCGATGCATGTTATTGATTGTTGCATTTAAACATTAAACAATACTCTTATATATGAAGAACTTCTCAATAAATACATTTTTATTCACACGAAGGAGGCATTGATCCTTCTAAATAAAGAGAAGGTGTATGATGATATTGCTCTAGGAATAGTAGCTTGTGGTATCGAATATCTTGGAGCCTGTATGTGAAATTCATCATATGTACCTTTCATTTTGATGAAATTTACACTGAAAAAGAATAACTACTTTGCTTAAGTACTAGAACTTTTAACTATTAATAGATACGTTTTCTTACAATCCATTTCATTCGATGATGCTTTTTCATAGGGCTATACCATGGAGCAAAAATGATAATGGGGACCCTATTTGTGCTTGCATTCTTGATATATAAATGGCGCAGGAGACATTTATCAGCGTTTGACATCATTGAAGAATTTTTACAAAATAACAATAATCTCATGCCAATAAGGTATTCGTACTCAGAAGTTAAGAAAATGACCAAAAATTTTAAGGATAAACTTGGTGAAGGTGGCTATGGCACTGTCTTTAAGGGTAAACTTCGAAGTGGCCAACGTGTAGCTATAAAGATGTTAGGTAAGTCCAAAGCTAACGGACAAGAGTTTATCAGTGAAGTTGCAACAATTGGAAGGATCCATCACATTAATGTAGTGCAACTAATTGGCTTTTGTGTTGAGGGATCAAAACGTGCTCTTATATATGAGTTCATGCCCAATGGATCTCTCAATAAATACATTTTTTCACAAGAAGGAAATATTCTTCTAAGCTACGAGAAAATGCATGATATTGCTTTGGGAGTAGCTCATGGTATTGAGTATTTGCATCGAGGATGTCAAATGCAGATTCTACATTTTGATATCAAGCCTCACAATATTCTGCTCGACGAAGACTTTACTCCTAAGGTTTCTGACTTTGGTCTAGCAAAATTGTACCATATGGATGACAATACTATTTCTTTAACTGCTGTAAGGGGAACGTTAGGATACATGGCCCCTGAGTTGTGCTACAAAAATATTGGAAGCATCTCATACAAAGCTGATGTTTATAGTTTTGGAATGTTATTGATGGACATGATGGGTAGGCGAAAGAACATTAATGCAATTGCAGACCAATCAAGTCAATACTTTCCCACTTATGTCTATGAGGAAGTGCAAGATGAAAATGGGATAAAAATAGAAAATGCCACGGAAGATGAAAAGAAAATAGCCAAGCAGATTATTATAGTTGCGTTATGGTGTATACAGATGAAACCAAACGATCGTCCTTCAATGAATAAAGTTGTAGAAATGCTTGAAGGGGGTATTGAAAGGTTACAAATACCTCCCAAGCCTTTTCTATCATCACTGGAGAGACAACCAGAAGATATTGAAGACAATTCAAATCAAACTTTCATGTCAAGTCAATATACTCAATCGTCGATCCAAAGTAATTGATATGTTGATTGTTGGTTTTACATGGGGAACCTATTAGCTGTAACCAAGAATAAAATCTTGTAATATTTGACATGCAACATATGATTGTTTTCCTTATTCCCATTATCTTTTACTTGGAAATTTTATTTGCTCATACTTCAATAACAAATTTGATTTCAACTTGGCAAGGTACAATGTGATTATTCAATTTTAATGCAATCATGATCTCCACTTGCTTCTTGAATTTCACATATAAAACTCATTGTTAAGAGCTCCTAAAAGGTCACGAGGCCGTTCAATTGGTACCAAGGCCCTATGTTGTTTGGAGTCCCTAAAAGAAAACCATGGGGATAACATTCTAGAGCTCTCTATAACCTTATAAAAACAACAACTAAGAGTTTGAAACTACCAAAAAAGTAAAAATGAAAAAGAAAAAGATATGAAAAAACAGAGTTTTGTGAAGGTTGCATGCCCTATTAATTCTTGAAATCGTCCTCGGCCACTACAACCGATGAAAATTTCATGATGCACATATAATTTCATTCTTTTTGGCCATGTTAATTATATTTTGTGTTCGAATTTTGTACCCTACACAACAACATTATTACCTCTAGTATATGTAACACATATATACATCCTTGATGCGAAAAAATCCTTTTTATAATTATCAATTTCTAGAAGATTAGAGAGCTCTTTGCACACATCCTGTAAAAATTGAATAAACTAAAATCTTGTCATTTCCTTTTCCAAAATATTTGTATGCAAACATTTCTTTTGAGATTTTATTCTGAGCAAGTTGGAGAGATGAGTTATCATGGTTGTACCTAGTAATTGATGATAGCTCATCACTAGCCTAGACCCATGTCAACATGTCTCACGGACAGAGAGTAAGCCCATCCCCGAAAGAGTGGAAAAATCTCAAAGCCTGATGTTTCTCTCTCTCTCAAAGCCCACCTCCCAAAACATGGACTTCACTACTCTTTATTGAAGAAAAATTGATGGGCTTAGTCACTTAACACTTCCTTAAGAAGATTATTAAAGTTATCCGGACGGAGACACATTAGTACTTGTTATCTCTTTCAGTTATTTAAATGGACTTGATTAATTTAAACCTAAATTTGATAGATGCGACGATTAATTTTTAAATAAATTCATATATGTATATCACATTGAGCAAATAATAATAATTTGGAGGAAACACCTACATATACAATGAAGCTTTCACTCAGCTTGGGATTCTAGAGTGATTTGTGCTTTATGAGAGGACCTTTATTATGTTACTTTTTATCTCTCCTTGATAGATACGATCATATGATGAAGATAACTCACAACTCAAACAACCTGCAAGTGATAAGGCTAAGATTGAAGGAAACAAGCAAGGTGATAAGCCTTCAAACTAACCCTATATAATCTTGATAAACATGTATAGTTAGAGATGGAATCAAATACTAGGGTATGATCATTTATAAATAAATGCGGACTCCCTCTAAGAATCGGAGAGGAAATCGTTCTTTACAAAACAATGCATACTTATAGTTTTGAACTTATTTACCTATTTTTCAATTTAATTTTTTTTTTTATCAAGAAAATAAGCTCACTTTCACGAAATTTCCGAGAAGATTGTTAACGTCAACAAGAAGGAAAGAAAGCAAACTTCTTCCCATTTAAAAGACCGAACATATTATATATTTTAATAGGCTTGGTACCAGGCTCACTGATTGATCGATTGCCATGTTGTAGAAGACTGGTATAGGCTCATTTATGTGTACTAATAGTGGTTTAACGTGCAAGACACGTTTACCTAGTTAGAAGAAAAAAAATTATCAATTTGTTAAATCCCTGTATAGAAGCAAATAACTTGAATTGATTAAGATATGTGTTCATTACATACAACACAGAAATTAGTACTAAAGTTCTAATAACTAAGAACAGAGCAGACAATTTCCAAATATGCCTAGAATAAAAATAGCCGTCATGCTTAGAAAGGTAATACATAACATACAGCTCAAAAGGGAGGAAATTTATAGGTAGATTTGGACCATAAAGCCATCTGATAGAATTGAAAATGAATACTTAAGCAGGGATGTAGCTGACAGAAAGATGAATTTATCGAATAGCTTCCAAAATGAGTTGACGATGATTACTATTTATTGTAAATGCATTTCTACGAAGTCTTTGAAGAAGCATTAATAGTTTCCATGTTCATTCCTAAACCATGAGCTGCAACAACTGTTGTAGTCATTATTGGATGCTTGCCAGCTTTAAACTTTGAGAGGATCCAATCCGTTTCTGCTTGACTGTTATCTCTAGTAATTGAGAGGGTTGGCCAACCATCCATGCGAAGATGTCGAGTGATGGGATCACATTTGATTTTTCTATCCATGAACATCAGTATCTGACTGTCATGCATGATATCCTTCAGCAGCTTTTCCAATCTTGAAAATAAAGTTTATCAGTAAGATGAATGCAGTAGATCGTATAATAAGACTTCAAAATATCCATATGTACAAGAATACAAAGCAGTGTGGCCTACTTGCTACATTTCTGATTCTTAGAAACAATGTCTAGATGCTAGGATATGATAAGATTAGCTTTCAAGTTCGGAGCAACAAAATCAAGCAGCCTAAAATTCAGGGTAAATGATATATCATTATTGGCAATTTCATGCATTCAAAGTATAGAAAAAAACCAGACGTTAAGGAAAATTTTTTTTAACAAGATATCCCATCCCAAAATACAGGGTAAATGATATATCGTTATTGGCAATTTCATGCATTAAAAGTATAGAATAAAAATTGACGTTGAGGAAAAAAACTTTTAACAAGATATCCCAACATAGTAACAAAATTTATTCAAGGGACTTTACTTTGTATGGGTTGTAAAGGAACTGCTTGGCATGTTTTTCAACTTCCTTAGGCCAGGTAGCACTGTAGTATATAGTTCGACGATCTACGCGAATCAACATAAAAACATTAGATACGAAGTAAAGGGATTATTGATGTTATGAAGAAAATTGCATAAATCAAGCTAATTGCATAAATCAAGCAACATTCCATTTGTAGCTTTACCTTCCATTTGTAACATCATTTCCTTTTACAAATAGTGTACATATTCTGTAATTGCAGATCAGATCAGATCAATACAAATCATTTTTACAGCCAAGTGCATATTTTCTCTCCTCATTTACATTTCTTATCATGGCATCAGAGCAATTCTTTCTTTGGGATCTCTGAAACATTTCTGCAAACACCATGGCTGCACCACCCCAAACTCCATCGCAACTCATAAGTGACCTCACTTCCCCATATTTCTTCACTGCTGCTGACAACCCTGGAGCAACCCTGGTTCCAAAACTCCTCACCGACGATAATTACCCATCATGGCGACGTTCCATGTGCATGGCTCTCAATGCCAAAAATAAACTTGTTTTCGTTGATGGCACTTTAACAAAACCTACAGATGCATCCATAGCTACACTGTGGGAAAGGTGCTGTGACATGGTCCTTTCTTGGTTACTCAATTCCATCGACAAATCCCTAAGGCAAAGTTTGATCTATTGTCAAAATCCTTCTGAAGTTTGGAAATCACCGATTCTCTCAAAGCAATCACCCGCGGTTCTATCGTCTCAAGCGTGATCTCGTCAACCTCCATCAAGATTCCATGACTGTTACAGCCTACTACAGCACCATCAAGGGCCTCTGGGATGAATTGCACAATTTACAGAAACCTAACTCTTGCACATGCAGTACTCGAGAAAATGCTTAAACAAAGGAAAATATAGAACATTTATTCCAATTTCTCATGGGCCTCAATGATTCCTTCAACAATATCAAGAGCCAAATTTTAGCTATGGATCCACTACCCTCCATTGCCAAAGCATATGCTACTATTCATCAAGAGGAGACACAGCGCCACCTTCATCTAACTCTCTTCCCCGCACCTGACAAAACAGCCATGGCTGTTTCTCGCCCTTTCAATCAAGTCCACAACAGAGCACGAAATGGCAAGAAATGCACCAAATGTGGCAAAGAAGGCCACCTGGTTGAGAGTTGCTATGAGATTATTGGATACCCAGCCCATTGGAACACTTCCAAGCCTAAAAAGAAGCTTGCTGCTGCCACTACCAACGCAATATCTTGGGCATTTTCTCCTTCCACTGCAAGTGTAATTCCTAGCGTCTCCATTGAGCAATATCAGCAATTGATGGATCTTTTTCAGCCCAGCCGTGCGGATGATTTCTCTGTTTTTTTTCTTTCACTGCTTCCATTTCTTCTATGCCTTGGATTATTGTCACGGGTGCTTCGGCACATGTAGCTTCTATGAAATTTCTACCACATGCTACCCACATAACATCGTACTCTCAGTTTCTTGTTTTACCCACACGGGCCACGGCTCAAATAACTGGGCAATATTCAATTATCACCCCTTTTCCACCTTACTAATGTGTTGTTTGTTCCTGGTTTTAAATACAATCTTATTTCTGTGAGTCAACTTACTAAAGCCTCATCTTGTCTTGCTTTTTTTACTCCATCTCATTGTATTTTTCAGAACCAACACATGAGGAAGCTGATTGGAATGGGTGAGGAACGTGGAGGTCTATATCATCTTCGAGCCTCGGGTCCCATTGCTCTTCACACCGACTCTGCTACTAAACCATTGTGGCATTTTTGTTTAGGTCATCCATCCCTTTCTTGTACTCCGAAATATTTTTCTGATTTGAATAAAGATGCTCATTGTGATATTTGTATTCGTGCTAAAAATACTCATTTACTGTTTTCTTTGGTTGAAAATAAAAGTGCTAGTTATTTTGATCGTATTTATTGTGATATATGGGGTGGCTATGCCACACCTTCTCATTCTGGTGCACATTATTTTCTTATCATTGTAGACGATTATTCTTGTGTCACTTGGGTTTATCTCATGAAATTTAAATCAGACACTTTTTCTTGCCTCACCAATTTTTTTCTCATGATAAAAACACAATTCAATTTTGACATAAAATGGATTCGCACTGATAATGGTCAGGAATTCTTATCTCATCGCATGCAAAAATTCTTTTCTGATCATGGTGTAATTCATGAGCATACTTGTGTTGAAACAACTCAACAAAATGGTGTTGCCGAACGAAAACATCGTCACCTTTTAAATGTTGCTCGTTGTTTACGTTTTCAAGCTTCTTTACCTATCTCTTTTTGGGGTGAATGTATCTTAACTGCTACATATTTGATTAACCGCACCCCATCAGTCTCTCTTCACCATCAAAGTCCGTATAAATTTCTCTTTCATAAAACCCCCTCCTATCAACATCTTTGTGTTTTTGGTTGTTTATGCTATGCACATAATTTGAATGTTCATCGTGACAAATTTTCACCACGTGCCACCCCATGCATCTTCCTTGGTTATTCACTTAGTCACTCCACCTATCGTGTATATAGCATAGACACAAAGAAAATCTTTTCTTCTCGTGATGTTCGGTTTGTTGAGACTGTCTTTCCTTATGCTGACCCTACAGCTTATCAACTCACAGACAATCCACCCACCGTTCCTACTATACCTATCGACTTCAATCCTATCTTCCTTGAATGTCCTTCTCAAGATAATTTCCCTAACCCCAATCCAGACAATCCAACAGCTAGTCCCACTGATTGTCCCGCTCTTGAACCCGTTGACACCAACCCCTCAAATGTCTCTTCTCGGTCCCACCGCCAAATCACTCGTCCTTCCTACCTTCAAGACTACATCTGCTCAGATCTTCCAGAGTCATCACGTTCCAATCCTGCTCCACAGACTTTCTCAGGTACGGTTCATTCTTTACCTAATTTTCTTTCTTATCGTTTTTTTAGTCCTAACCACTTTGCTTTTCTCACCTTTGTTTCCAAAAATATTCATGACCCTCAATCTTATTCTCAAGCTATTCTTGTTCCTCACTGGAGGATTGCTATGGCTAATGAAATCAAAGCCCTAGAAGCCAATCACACCTGGACTCTCGAACCTCTTCCTCCCAACAAAAAAACCATTGGTTGTAAGTGGGTTTACAAAACCAAACTCATGGCTGATGGATCCATCGAACGCCATAAAGCTCGGTTGGTTGCTAAGGGTTATACTTAGGTAGAAGGTTTGGATTACCATGATACTTTTGCTCCCGTTGCTAAACTTGTTACACTTCGTTGTCTTCTTGCTATAGCTGCAACTATAAGTTGGTTTTTACACCAATTGGATGTTCACAATGATTTTCTTCATGGTGATCTAGATGAAGAAGTCTACATGCATCCTCCTCCCGGTTATTTTCCCAAGGGGGAGAAACATTTTTGTCCCTTGCACAAATTTTTATATGGTCTTAAGCAAGCCTCTCGGCAATGGTACTCCAAGTTGTCTCATGTTCTTACCTTGGCAGGTTTTTGTCAATCTCATGCTGATCATAGTCTTTTCACCAAGACTACGAGCACCATGTTCACTGCCATTCTGATATATGTTGATGACATTCTTGTTACTAGCAACAATCTATCCACCATCACTGCCCTCAAGGATCACTTGGCTACTGCATTCAAAATCAAAGACCTGGAGAATTTGAAGTATTTTCTTGGCATTGAAATAGCATGATCACCTGCTGGAATTTTCTTCAACCAACGCAAATATATTCTGGACATCCTCTCTGATGCTGGTCAACTTGGCTCTTGCCCTGCTTACTTTCCTATGGAGCAACATCTTAAGCTCAATGACACTAATGGTGATCTTCTTGTTGATCCAGCATCCTTCCGCCGCTTGGTTGGTCGTCTCATCTATATGACCATCTCATGTCCAGATATTACTTATGCAATGAATATTCTGAGTCAGTTTATGCACGCCCCTCGTAAGCCACATCAGCAAGTTGCCCCCCATTTACTTCAGTATTTAAAATCCACTCCTGGTTATGGATTATTTTTTTCTTCAGCTTGCAGTTTCTAGCTATCAGCCTATTGTGACTCTGATTGGGCCAGCTGCCTTATGCCTTGACGGTCCACCATTGGCTTTGTTATCAAACTTGGAGAGAGCCCTATCTCTTGGCGAACAAAGAAGCAATCCACTGTCTCTTGCTCTTCTGCTGAAGCTGAATATCGTGCCATGGCTAACACCTCTTGCGAGATTACATGGTTACGATCTATTCTTCGTGATCTCACAATCTCTCATCCTCAACCTGCACTACTTCACTGCGACAATCAAGCTGCCATTTATATTGCACGCAATCCGATTTTTCATGAACGCACCAAACACATAGAGATTGATTGCTACTTGGTGCGTGACCACATTCGTGCTGGT
Source organism: Juglans mandshurica (assembly GCA_022457165.1). Lineage (NCBI taxonomy): Eukaryota > Viridiplantae > Streptophyta > Magnoliopsida > Fagales > Juglandaceae > Juglans > Juglans mandshurica. Next base: position 37,728,298 of record CM039621.1, read on the forward strand.
CTTCTTACTCCCACTTATTCACCCACTTCTCAACAACAAGCAGATCTCTTCACAAAACCTTTGGGTCGAGAATTGTTTGTTTTCTTCAGATCCAAGTTGGGTATTATAGATCTGCATACTCCAACTTGAGGGGGAGTATTGACGTTATGAAGATAATTGCAGAAATCAAGCTAATTGCATAAATCAAGTAACATTCCATTTGTAGCTTTACCTTCCATTTGTAACATCATTTCCTTTTACAAATAGTGTACATATTTTGTAATTGCAGATCAGATCAATACAAATCATTTTTACAGCCAAGTACATATTTTCTCTCCTCCTTTACGTTTCTTATCAGGGATGTTGCATTACCATTGATACATTCCAGTTCGGATATCTGAAATCTCTAATAGCCATATCATCATCAACCAGAACTGGAACTTTTGAAAGCAACTGCATCATATTCAAGAACACGTATTCTAGTCATGATATGCAGAGCCACCAACCCCATAGAGGAAAATGAACTCCATTCTTACTGAAGTAGGAGGATTCGAATAAGATGATGCTAAGTTGTCATATTGCACGTTAACTACGCTGAAATATCTTGAGGTGATAGATCAGCGCAAAGATGGTAGGAAATCGTAATATTTCCTTGATTGAGACAGTTTGGGGCACATTTCGGTATTTTGGCCATAACTTAGGCTACAAGTATCATAATCGTGCATATGACCCCAATTCGGAAAGCTCTTTTCGACGCGCACGTTGTGGTCAACCCAGCTATGCTCAGTGTGCATCTTTTTCAAGTCCAAAAGCCACTGTTTTCCCCTCTAAATCTCTATTTTTAGTTATTTTTTACTTTTTATGGTATTATTTCATTTATCGTTTATAAAGTGATTCTGAACTCGATTTAGGTCAGATTTTTGGCAAATTACTTCTTTTATTACGTACTTACTTTTGGTGTGATTATTGAGATTTTTATATTTTTGATAAAATTATGATATAGTCGATTTTCAACTATTACAGCCCGACTTGTGGGTTGATTTCGCTCATTCTTGGATTTTGATAATTTTAAATTGAACATTAGAGTCGTTTTCTCTGTATTTTGGGTGATTCTCTTGTCTTTCTTTTATGTGAATTATCTGTTGAAACTAACTTGTAGAATAATCACTATTCTATCCGGCATCACTTGCCTTTTAGATTTTATTCATGAATTAACTTTGTTTATGTTGAAACAAATAGTTAATTTTTCTGCTTTATCCATGAGTAACAAGTTTGGATACATACATGTAAGTAAAGCATGTATGGAAAGTAAAGGATTTCTGTGGGGTTCGATTAAGGCTGTTATTGCTTGGGTGGGACTTCTTTTGCATGCTAGTAAAAATATGAATGATGGTGACGAAAAAGTGTTGGATGTTTTCTCTATTCCTATTAAACCTGTTAAAAGATAGAAATCTTATCTTGTGAAATAGATAAAATCGGTGTTGGGCTGGTTTAAATTAAATGTGGATGAGTGTTCTTTGGGAAATCCAAGTCGTATGGGTGAGGGTGGTTTAATTAGAGACAATAAGGGGAATCTTGGGCTTTTGCTAAAGAATTGGGGCATGGCTCTAATAATGAAACTGAGCTCATTGCACTTTTCTATGGTCTGCAATATTGTAAGGATTTGGCTATTCAAAGAGTGGAGATTGAATTAGACTCTTTGTTAGTGGTTCATTGGCCAGAAAAAGGGAGATGTGATATATGGTATCTTGAAGATTATTTGGAAAAGATACAAACTCTTCTTTCTATGTACCTAGGAAGTTAAGAGCGTCAGTTTGTTTTGTTTTTGTTTATTATTATTATTATTATTATTATTATTATTATTATTATTATTATTATTATTATTATTATTATTATTCATGCTTGTTTAGTTTTTTCCTGCTTTGATGGTTATTTGTTTCAGGCTTGTTAGAATTTGTTTTTTGCTGGTTTTATTATGATTTTATTAGCTTGTTTTGACACTTGCTTTTGAGTTAGTTTATAGCGTTATGTCTTGTAAACCCCCAGGACACTTGCTTTTGCAAGAGTATGGACATTTTGTTTTGAATGTTCAAAGAAGAGTATGCGCGCAGTTGACATTTTAAATTGCAATATTTTGTTTTTGTAGAACGTTCTTAATAAGTTATAACACACATATAAAAACAAGGTTGTTTTTTCTAGTGTTGTATTCTTCGGAGGAGTAAAAACATGGAAGCTATTCTAAAAAGTCTCATTGCTGTGTTTTTTAAGTCATGGAAAATGTGTCTACAGCATACGGCCTGGGAGTGCATGATAAACATACATGTCAAGCAATGCTTTGGAATTTGACAACTCACTCTTTGCGTGTTCTACAACAATGGAAAACCGGAATGCCTTGTACCATACTTACAAAATGACAAATATGAAGTCCAAACCCACAAACAATATATCATGCAAAAGCTGAAATTTCTATCAAAATTCACTACCTATTACTCGCGTTCATTGCTGTACTGCCACTCAGGTCTCTCTAAAGTGAGGTCCAACCTAAGATTTTTAAATTTGATCTTTTGGAATTTGTTGATTGGGCACAATGAGCACTTAACTACTAGGAGTTTAGAAACTTAAATCAGTTAATTTTTGGTCACAAAAGAACACAAATCCCTTCAAATGAAATGTTGGTGAGCGTTCATATGGTATGTTGGGGCTGCATGTAATCATTTAGATAAGCACATTGTACCACTTAAAACTGAGATGGCTTGGGCGTTGGGAAGAAGCAAAAAAATTTTCTTGTGATAATGTGAAGTGTGTTCTAAGAATGTCAAATTTTTTCAGAATTGAATGAGCAGATGCAAAGACAAAAGCATCACCCAAATCAAGAAAGCATGGTGTTTGCCTCAAGAAGTGAAGACTATCAAGCAATATTGGAATTAATGGATAAGTCTGGTTAAGTAATTTTTGAAATAGTTAGAATGGGATAGTAATCATGGATAAGTTTGGTTAACTAAGAGGGATTTTTTATGTTGTTTAAAGGATGTCAATTGCATATCATGAGCCTATACTAATTCAGTAGATTGTTGAAGTGTATATTTCTTAAGCAAGCACTATTTTATGCAGGATAAAATATGTACTATGGTATTGACTTGTTGATTATTTCATGGTTTTTCTTGAGAAGAAGAATAAAAATTATGAGAGGAAAAAATCATTTCCAAGAATAAAAATTGGCTTGTCCTCATTTCCAAGAAATCACTAAATTATCTTGATAACTTTGATCAACCTCCATCACTGGAAAAGAGGAAAAAATGGTAAAAACAGATCCATAAGAGCGAAGAGCTAGAAAAACCCCTTACCAACCTTTAAGCCTAGACTAGCATTTTTGAAAATGGGAACACATCGAAGAAAATATTCTTTTCAAGGATTTAGGTTGAATGGATGTCTATATCATAATATATAATGGGGAAAAAGAAATCCACAATAAAGATAAAACATTCATGATTTTTGCTCTCAGATACAACAAACATGGAGGCCAGAAAAAAATCAAGAGAGAAATGGAAACAGGCAGTGAGAGAGAAAGCAGAAAAAGGAAGAAGAAAAATAAAACAAACAGTAAAACAGGGAAAGAACTAAAAAAACATGCTTTCAAATCAAGAAAGAACAAAACAGGTTCACAATCAAGATAGAAGATAACATTGAGAAGCAAGAAATAAAAAGAAGCCGACAATTTTTTTTAAATGGACACAGAAACACAATTCAAACAAAATAGGAGACATTTTACCAAAAAAAAAAAACATAACATCCCCATGTGAGAATCCAAACACTCCATGTTGCACCAAAAAATCTAGAAGTGGAACAATCCTGGTATGAAGAAAGCATATGGAACTCAATTCCAAATAGAAATCACCTCTGAAAATCAAAGATTAAAACACAGACATAGATTAGTAGCAGAACAACCTATCAAAGGAAAAATCAGGGCATTCTTTCTGTTTATCAAAACTATTCAATCTCACTTGCACAAATATTCAAACTTAGAAGCCAAACACCAATGCTATGAGAGCTTAAACTTTCATTTGCGACTTTCCATTCTAATGCCTAATGAATTCCCCTGGGTAGTATCCAAATCAAGAAGATTCATAAAATCACCCGTACACACTCAATCTAGTGGTCAGAGAAACACAACTATCCAAAAAGACAACAATAAATATAAGGAAAAGATAAATTTCCTTTTCCTAAGAACAACCAACACATGTCAACGTTCATGATTTACAGCCACAAAACTTCTAAACCAAATATTGATAAATCTTAGATTTCAATCGATTATCACCCTTTGATTGGCTGCCTCCCATGCTTGGCATTCCAGGGAAAAAGAAACCCAGTTCTGGAGAAACCAAATAAACTAACAATAAAGATAAAACATTACATCCACAAACAAGAAATAAAAATCCTAAATGCAGAATGTGTTCACAATTTCTCCTCTCAGATACAACAGACATCAAGGCAATAAAATAGAACCATAGTTTATCTGCTCTATAGACTAAAAGAAATAATAATAAAATAATTTGTAGGCATCCAATCAAAAAAGAATTGCTCTAGAAACCCCAGAACAAGAACTTCATTCATTTAGAAGAAAATCACTTGCCCAACCACTAATTTATCAGCTAATTTCTTTGCATGCCACCCCTAATGTTCCTTGTTTCCATGCCGAGATTTAATACATCTTGCTCCTATCCAAGTTTGTCCAAAGTCCCAGAAAACCGAGAACTCAATGGACAATTAATACACTCATGGAGGCAAAACAATGCAGATTGTACATTTACATGCAAGACATAACGCGAGTTTCGCTCAGCATCAAGCGTAAATTTATTGACATAGTCTTCTATCAGTCTAGATACAAGAGGCAGCAAAGAAACGAAAAGCAGTTTCAATCAATACAAAGCTACAGCTCTTCAAATGGGAAAACATAATGGCGAAAGATACTGTTGTGAAAAACGGTGACAATAAAGTAAAAATAAACACAAGAGAACAAGCAATCACACATGATACATTATTTACGTGGTTCTGCAAATTGCCTACGTCCATGGGAGCTGCAGAAGATTTTATTTCTTGAGGAGTCGTAATACAATAGTGTTTGGGGCGACTACTATTCACTTTGTACGGTCACAAGTCAAAACAAAACATTATTTATACTGCGGCGGAAACCCTAAAGAATTGAGAAATAGTGATGTTCGCTCGAGCGGAGTGTCGAGCCCACATCGAGCAAACATGTTTCTCGCAATCACTTGAGCCATGTGTCGAGCGACTCTTCAAGTGAATTCTCTGACTTCCCTCTACTCGAGCGGTTTGTCGAGCAGTGTCAAGCGAACTCTCTGACTTGCCTTTGCTAGAGCGGTATGGACTAGACTCCACAATACTCAACAATTCTCCCACTTGGAGACTAGTACACCCACAGTATCGCCCTCTGCCTCAAACATGATCTCCTCCACCTCTACAACTCACTGCCCTTGTCTTCATGCTAGAAGACCAACTGAAGTTGCGCACAACTTCAGGTTCTCAAGTATAATACCCTTTGTCAACATATCAGCAGGGTTCTTACTTCCACAAATTCTCTCAAGTAACAATTGTCCGTCATCTAACAATGATCGTATAAAGTGATACCTGATCTGAATGTACTTAGTCCTAAAATGAAACCCTGGGTTCTTGGCAAGGAATATGGCACTCTGACTATCACTGTAGAGAGTGTCATTCTCATTCTTTTTACCCAATTCCTCCAAGAAGCCCTGTAGCCAAACCATCTCATTTGCTGCTTCTGAAACTGCAATATACTCAGCTTCTGTAGTAGATAAAGAAACTGTCTTCTGTAGATTGGAACCTCATAAAACTGCAGTACCATCCAGAGTGTAAACAAACCCAGTTGTACTCTTTATGCTATCAATATCTCCAGCTAAATTAGCATCAACATAGCCCTGCACCTTTAAGCCCTATCCTGAGAAACACAAGCACGTTTAGAAGAAGCCTTTTAGGTACCTCAGAATCCACTTCACTGCTTCCTAATGTTGTTTTCCCGGGTTACTCATGTATCTACTCACAACTCTCAATGCATGGGTAATACCTGGTCTAGTGCAAACCATAACATATATAAGTGAACCAATGACTGAGGCATAAGGAACCTTACTCGTATAGTCTTGTTCCTCTTCTAACTTTGGTGACTAATCCTTTCTAAGTCTGAAGTGACTGCCCAAGGGTGTGCCAACTCGCTTGGCCTTGTCCATATTGAACTTGCTGAGTACCTTTTTCACATACTCAGTCAGCGAGAGTCTTAAAGTGCCTCTGACTCTGTCTCTGACAATTCTCATGCCAAGGATTTGCTTTGCAGCTCCCAAATCTTTCATTGCGAAGTGCTCTGACATTTGTTTCTTCAGATTATTGATCTCATCAATACTAGCGCCTGCAATAAGCTTGTCATCCACATATAGTAACAGAATAATGTAAGAATTGTCAAATTGCTTGACATAGCAACAGTGAAATGCCTGACATCTGATGTACCCTGCACTGCACATAAAACTGTCACGTTTCTTGTACCACTGTCTAGGAGCTTGTTTCAAGCCGTACAAAATCTTCTTCAATCTGCAAACTGAACCTTCCCTTCCCTGCACTACAAACTCCTCAGGTTGATGCATGTAGATCTTCTTCAAGATTTCCATGAAAAAACGTTGTCTTCACATCTAATTGCTCAAGAAATAAATCTTTAGTATCAACCATAGCCAGTACTAACCTGATGGTTGTGATCTTTACCATAGGAGAAAAGATCTAAGAGTAATCAATACTCTGCTTCTGCTGAAAGCCTTTTACAACAAGTCTGGCATTGTACATCTTACTGCCATCATGCTCAATTTTCACCCGGTACACCCACTTGTTGTGTAATACCTTCTTCCCTGATGGAAGTTCTGTCAACTTCCATGTCCAATTCCCTAGCAAGGAATCTATCTCATCCTTCATGGCTATCTTCCACTTGCTAGAATTTTCATCTTGCAAGGTTTCTTGGTAACTCTGCGGTTCTCCACCATTTGTCAATAGAATATAATTCAAAGTAGGTGAGAAACGCTGTGGAGGACGAATAGTCCTAACTAACCTGCGAACTGCAGCTGTAAGAGTGGACAACTCTAGATCTAACTGCGGAATAATAGGAATGGATGTATTGGACCCACTCTCTCCGTCACACATATCTCTTCACTCATTGTGGTTCTGGTAGGTCATCCAAACTCACAAATTCAGACTCCTGAGGAGCTGCTTCAGCAATTGTACTAGACTTGATCTTGTACACAATCTTCTCATTAAAAATCACATTCCTGCTTTTTATAGTCTTCCGACCCTGATTATCCCAGAAACAATAGCCAAATGCCTCGTTTGCATTTTCTTGACTTAGCCTCAAGTTTACTACGAGCATCATAATGAAGAAGAACATAAGAAAGACATCGAAAAGTTTTAAGGTGAGAAAATTAAAATTAATGAAAGTGTGAAGTGTTAGGAGGTTGTGAAGATTTATTTTCAAGGTATTTATATGCAAACTATTCTTTTGAGATTTTAATTTGGACAAGCAGGAGAGATGAGTTATGATCATGGTCGTACCTTAGCAGTTGATGATGGCCCATCACTAGTCTAAACTCACATCAATATTGCTCATGGCCCAGAGGAAAAGACCACCCACCAAAAGAGCGTGGAAAACCTAAAAGCATGTTGCTTCTCTCACTCTCAAAGCCCAACCCCAATAATGGGCTCAACCACTCTTTATAAAAAAAAAATAATAAATTGATTTACTTAGTTACTTAACACTTTCCAAATAAGAGAGTATTAAAGTTAAGGGGCCGGAGACTTATAGTTGCCGTTATCTCTTTCAATTATTTAAATGGACTTATTAATATTTTATTTGGATTAAACCTAATTTTGATAGACGCCAATCTTAGTTTTTAAATACAGTTTTATATGTTTACCATATTCAGCAAAGAATAATAAAATAAAAACTTTAAAAATATGTATGAAACCATATTAATCTTCCACTAAAATTATTTGTAATAGTCTTGATCTTTAATTCCGCTCCAAGCACCTCTATTCTTGTCTCCACTTTGTCCAATATTTAGGAAAGTACAATATATATTTTTTTAAATATAATCGCTAAAAAGGAATTTTTTTTTTCTAAAAAAAAATTAAATATTAAAAATTTGAAAAGAAGAATAATAGAAAAAGAAAAAGAAAATATGATTTTTTAAAAGAAGGAAATGAGAATATTTATATAATCAAACTATGATTTCTTGTGGGTGAGTGTATGAACCTTGTGAGACTCTCCTAATTATGGTTTAATTATGGTGAGCTTTCTGTAATATTGCATGATTTAGGCCTACATGCATATATTTGCACTGACTCCATATATTTTTCATCTGTGAGCGCTGCTTAATTAATTCAACGTATGTACCCAAGACCACCCTATCTCTTTATGCTAATTTGTATGTTACTTATCAATTAGCAATGGACAAGTACAATTTTCACTACATGAGCTGCATGGGTGCACGATTCATTTTCTTAAACCTGGCCGATTTATTTATATATTTTTAGCAATAATGCTAGTAATATTCATTTTTTCAGAAACATAAATAAACAGTACTTTATAATTTCCTGATCAATGATTTCAAAATAATTATTGAAAGTTGATTTATTTGATATAAATAGAACTGTATTGAACTTATAAAATAAATCCCGATTCCTGTCTAATAAACTAATTTGCTATATATGTCTATTGGCCAATTACGTACCATGAATACAATTAATATTGTTAAGTGTTGGGAAAAACTAATAGTACTACTGGTGGTACATGATTTTAATAATGCATACTACCCGCAAAACTATCCTTGTCAACATAAATAGTCAATAGCTATAATCTGAAATTTTATGAGCAAATCAACTGAATATAGTATTACAAAACACAATACAAATGTTCATTACAAAAGATCTTGCAATTCATAAGTACATCAATTCTTTTTTCATCTACCGCAAGAGGCGTGACGTGGAGGAGACCGGATGCTCGGCTTGGGCTCTATAGGAGGGGGCTTATGGACGACAAAAATTGAAAATGTTCTTTCTATTCTCCTCTGCGTTTTTTTTTTTTTTTTTTTTTTTTTTTTTTTTTTCTTGTAATCTCTGATAGAACTCTCCACATAAGCAGTCAATATACAATTGGTATGCACCACCGCTTGCACCCAAAAGAATTGTTCAAGCAAAAAAGGAGACATTTTACAAAAAAGAATAGAAAAACATAAGATCATCATGTGAGAATCCAAACACTCCATGTTGCACCAAAAATTATAGAAGTGGAACAATCCAGTTATGAAGAAAGCATCTGGAACTCAACACCAAATAGAAATCACCTCAGAAAATCACCTCATAAAATCAAATATTAAAACATAGACATAGATTAGCAGCATAACAACCTATCAAAGGAAACATCAGGGCATTCTTTCTATTTATCAAAACTATTCAATGTCAATTGCACAAATATTTAAACTCTCATTTGCGACTTTCCATTCTAATGCCTACTCAATTTCCCTCGGTAGTATCCAAATCAATATTTGCAATTCAGGGTCTCCACATATATTTAATTCAACATCAAGAAGATTCATAAAATCACCCGTACACACAATCTAGTGGTCAGAGAAACACAACTATCGAAAAAGACAACGATAAATTTAAGGAAAAAATAAATTTCCTTTTCCTTATAAGAACAACCACCACATGGCAACGTTCATGATTCACAACCACAAAACTTCTAAACCAATTACTTTCTTGACTTTAGACTGATAAACCTACGAAATAGAACCTCTAATCAGCGAACAGATTCTAATGACAGGATAACCACAGCTACAGAAAAACATACAAAAAATTAAGTAAATAATTATCTAATTGAATAAAAAACATTACATCCACAAACAAGAAATAAAAATCCTAAATGCGGAATGTGTTCACAATTTATCCTCTCAGATACAACAGACATCAAGGCAAGAAAATAGAACCATAGTTTATCTGCTCTATAGACTAAAAGAAATAATAATCAAATAATTTGTAGGCATCCAATAAAAAAATAATTGCTCTAGAAACCCCAGAACAAGAACTTCATTCACTTAGAAGAAAATCACTTGCCCAACCACTAATATATCAGATAATTTCCTTGCAAGCCACCCCTAATGTTCCTTGTATCCATGCCTGGATTTAATACATCTTGCTCCAATCCAAGTTTGTCCAAAGTCCCAGAAAACAGAGAACTCAATGGACAATTAATACACTCATGGAGGCAGAACAATGCAGATTGTCCATTTACATGCAAGACATAATGCAAGTTTCACTCAGCATCAAGCGTAAATTTATTGACATAGTCTTCTATCAATCTGGATACAAGAGGCAGCAAAGAAACGGAAAGCAGTTTCAATCTATACAAAGCTACAACTCTTCAAACGGGAAAACATAAAGGCGAAAGATACAAACTACCAAATAAAATATAAGCAAGAAACATGCAAAGATCGATCCTTGCCATATCTACCATATCCCCATCAACTATATCTACACATCAATTTCTAAGCGTATATGATAGAGACAATTATCTACCAAAAGCAAATAATTCTACATAACATGTAAATGTAAGGCGCTTATGCTTATGAATTTTTAACGAAATGAAATAACAGCCCAAATAGAAGTGTTGGCCTCCCTCACCCTAAAACACTCCACTCCAGGCTAACCCCAACCCTCTTTAAATGCAGAGAAGTAACACTCGAACAGAAAGGCTGGTGATCGTTTGTTCTTTTCAATTTCTCAACTGAAGATGATGAAAGTATCAAGCTAATTGTAAAAGTTAGATGGAAATTCAGTTTCATGAATTCACAGCAGTAGATTAATCTTCAATTTGAACCAAAAAAACCAAAAAGCAATTTGGTGCTACCATGTATTTAGAAAATAAAAAAGGAACAAGAAGGAAAAATAACCTCTGGAAGGGGACCTGGGGCATATATGTCATCATCCTCAGCTATAACAAGGACTTCATCCCCTTCTTTCAAAACATAACTGTCATCTGGATATAAAATTATCTTCCCACATCTGTAGCCAACTTAATTCCACAAGGAATTGCATCAGGAAATGAAATAGCTGCATCCTCAAAACGCAGACCATCCAACCCCAATATATCCTCCCAAATCTGCCACAAGAAACCAAATAATACAAAAATTAAAGACTAAAAAGCTGTAGTTTCAATTTGTGAAATTAACACTCTAGTATTTAAGAATTGCAGAAGAGAGGCTGTATAAACCAAAGGTTCTATGACTAAAATCTTGATAAATTTGAGTGGATTTCCTGCTTAAGGCAATAGATCCTGAAAAACTTAAATGTTCTACATCAATGTTCCAAATAAAAAGGAAAGTTCAAATTTAATAACAGGGTGATATGCTTGTGAAAAACTTGTATTATAAATGTACAGAGCATCCATACTTTGTTTTATAACTTGGTGTACCTTAGCTGCTTTCTTGAGAACCTAATTGCAAAACCGTCCGATAACACAAGTTTTTTTATTTAGCTTGCTTTTGGTGACTTTCTTCATTGGTTAACCAAAAGACATAGAGCATGAGGTTCGATCCTTATTCTCATCCTTTATTTATCCCCACTCCCTAAGAAACTAACTAGTCTTTATTCTCAAAATGCATATAGATCTGATTTCTACCACCAGATCTGAATTAAATTCCCCTACGACACACACACACACAAACACACAGAGCATATGAAGCAACTATGCTCTGTCATTAAATAAGTGCAAATATGTAACACTTCACACACAGTTTGGGAATTGAAAGGGGTTTCTCACTTAGAGGGTGAGGGGCTCCAAGATTCAGACGAGAGGAAGAAGAAGGTAGAATTGAGCTAATATTACTTTTTGCATAAACCTGAACAAATCATCCTTCTGCCTATACATACAGCAGACGTATAACAGAAAGTGATCCCAACCAATGGGATAATGACACATAAAGCAAGGATATGATAGACAATACAAATATAAGGGCTGATAAAATCGTAAACTAATAAAAGTGTCTTTAATGGTAATTTCCGCTACACAAGCATTAAAGGTGCTGCTGCGTCCACGTGGAAGATCCAGGTGCTTCCCGCTTGACCAAGAGACTTCAGAACAGAACCATTTCAACTTCGTCTTGTTCCTTCTCGAATTCACCCAAAAACTCTGTCTTTCCTTCCTCATACCTGCCGACTGTAACAATTCCCCACCATTGGAACACCTTGCCTGCAAGGTGGGGATACTGATTTTTCAAGCCCGCGTACTACTCCCAAGTGGCATCTTCCAGTCGTTGTCCTTGCCACCGTATCAGCACCTCCGTGCATGGCCTATTGTTCTTCTTCACCATGCAATGGGCTACGGCTTCCTTGGGCTCTGGTTTCAAGGTCCCTGCAGCGTCAATGGCTGGTAGGGTTGCTAAAGGCATGACCTTTGCCCCAATCTTCTTCTTCAAATGGGACACATGGAACATGGTGTGGATCTTGGCAGATAGGGTAGATGCAAGCGGTAGGTCACAGAACCGACTCTCTCCAGCACTTGAAATGGGTCGTAGTACCTCGGAGCTAGCTTGAGATCCCTCCTCTGCGACACCGAAGTCTGTCTATATGGTTGTAAACAAAGATAGACCCACTCATCGACGATAAACTCTCTCTCCAACCTCTTCAAGTTTGCATTTTTTTCATTTGTTCTTAGGCTCGATGTAGATTTAGTTTGAGAGTTTTCATCATTTGTTCTCTAATTTTTAACTCTTCATCAACCGACTCGTTATTTGTTGTATCCGGAATGTAACTCCTGAGGCGGGATGGGGCATATCCGTAGAGGGCCTCAAATGGAGACAACTTTGTGGAGGAGTGCACATTGGTGCTATACCACCATTCGGGCAAGGAAACCCACTTGGATCAGTTCCTTGGCTGATCTAAGCAGCGAAGGTAATTTTCTAAACTTTTGTTTACTGCTTCCAATTGACCGTTGGATTGTGGGTGGTAGGCTATTGAAAATGCCATCTATACTCCTTGTAATTTAACGAATTCTTGCCATAAGTGACTGGTGAAGGTTGAGTCTCGGTCTGAAACTATGGTTAGAGGAAGGCCATATAGTTTAAATGTGTGTTTGAGGAAGAGTTGGGCTATGTGTTTGGCTGTGTATGGATGGGAATGTGTGTGAAATGGCTGTATTTAGTGAGTCTGTCCACCACGACCCATAGGCTGTTAAACCCTTGTGAAGTGGGGAGGCCCTTAATGAAATCCATGGTTATGTGTGACCATGGTTGGGATGACACAGGTAAAGGTTGTAGGAGTCTAGCAGGGTAAATATTTTCATGTTTCACTCTTTGGCACAAGTCGCATCCCCTCACAAGCCTTTTTACATCTGCCTGAAGTCCCACCCAGAAGAACTCCCTTCGAGCCCTATGCATGGTTTTATCAAAACCAGCATGACCCCCCAAGGCACTACTATGCACCCCCAATAGTTTAGTTAACCATTTTTGCTGCATGGGATTGCCAACCTTTTGGTCTAGAAGGTATTTTAGGTTTTCTTGGTCAGTTTTGACGGTAAAGGACTGACCTAATAGGTAAGGACACCACTTGTGCACTGCTGAAACAAGAGAAAGCAGCTCTTTCTCATATGTAGAGAGTTGTAATGCCTTTCCCTTCAATTTTTGACTGAAATAAGTAATAGGCCTGCCCCCTTGCATAAGTACCATCCCCACTGCTCCACCCAAGGCATCGCACTCGATGGTGAAAGGTTGGCAAAAATCCGGTAAAGCCAAAATAGGTGGTTGTGTAATTGCTGCCTTCAGTTTTTCAAAAGCCTCCCAAGCCTCACTTGTCCATTCAAAACTGTTTTCTCTAAGCATCTGAGTTAGAGGTGATGCTATTCCCCCATATCCACAAATAAACCTCCAGTAATACCCTGTGAGGCCCCAAAAACCCCTCAGCCCCTTAACTGAATTTGGGAGTGGCCATTGCAGCATGGCTTTCAGTTTATCAGGGTCTACCCGAACCCTCTGAGCTGATATTAAGTGTCCCAAATAAGTGATTTCACTACACCTCGCTCATGAGGCTTTGAAAGGTTGAGGGGGCATTAGTTAGCCCAAATGGCATAACTAAAGATTCATAGTGCCCCCCGTGTGTTCGAAATGTTGTTTTGGGCACATCTTTGGGCCTCACGCGAATCTGATGGTATCCAAAATGTAGGTCCAACTTAGAAGATTTTTTAGAATCATGTAGTTCGTCCATAAGTTCTTCGACTACGGGGATAGGGAGCTTATCTTTGATTGTGACCTGATTAAGTGCCTTGTAGCCGACACACATGCGCCAAATGCCGTCGACATTTCTGACTAGCAACACGGGTGAGGAGAAATGACTTTGACTCGGTCGGATTACCCCCGAGTTGAGCAGCTCTTTCACTATCTTCTCAATTTCATCCTTTTGAAAATAAGGATCTCGGTAAGGACAGGCTGAAATTGGACCTGCTTGGGGCAGCAGTGTAATTGCATGATCATGTGTCCAAGAGGGGTAACCCCTTAGGTTCAGAGAAAACATCCGAATAGGCCTATAGCAATTCTTCCACCAGCCCCATTTCTTGTGGTGGGTCATTATTTTCTGGTTCATGGAGCAATTGTAACAACACCCCCCGGGTTTCCAACTTGTGCTTCTTGTTTCTATCCCCTTCCTCAATGAGATGAGAGGCTGCCAAACCTTTAATTTCCACAGCCTGGTTGAGATGGGTGAACTTCATTGTGAAGTTCTCAAAGTTCCATAAGATAAAACCTAAGCCCCTCAACCATTGGATGCATAGCACCATGTCACACCCCTCTAACACCAAAACATGCATTCTGTCAACAAAATTGGTTCCCTGAATATTAAATTTGGTTTGCACACTTTCCCCCTCACTTAGGAGCTATTCACCACTAGCCACCCTAACATTCACCTTCTTATCTTCGTTAATAGGTAGCTGGCTCTTACGCACTACTGCAGGATTAAGAAAATTGTATGTGGAACCTATATCAATTAAAATTATAGCCCACTGTGATCCCACCTTCCCTTTGACCCTCATAGTTCTTGGGTTAAGGGAACCCGTGATTGCATGCAATGATATCTCTGGATTAGATTCCACAGTAGAGAGATGTAAGGTAGCAACTAGTTGTTCCACTTCTGGTTTCTCCCCCATTTCATTCTCACCACTATCTGTCCATACCTCCTCAAGGATATATATAACTTCAGTTTTTTACACTTATGGCCTGGACCTCACTTGGAGTCACAATAATAGCACAATCCTCTTTCACGTCTATCTTTCATTTGTGCTTGATTAATTTTGTGGACTAGTATTTAAGGTTTAACAACCCCTTTGGGTGGTTCAAAGTGCATGGTAGGGGTGTTTTTAAAATTCCAGGTTCACTGGAAGGTAGTATGGGGGTATGATGGTATCTCCTTGCCAAGGCCACATTCTCCTCTTACAATCTTGCAAGGCTATAGGCAACTATGAGATTGGGAGGGTTAAACATCTTAACCGGTACCCGAATCTCATCTTTAAGGCCACTGAGAAAGCAACTTAGTTTAAGAGGTTCTGTCAAGCCTACAAGCCAATTGGACTGGTTTTCAAAATTAGCCTTATAATCATCAACTAAACTAGTTTGGCGTAATTTAGTAAGTGATTCCATGGGATCATCGTAGGCACTAGGGCCAAAATGCACTGACAAGGCATGAATGAAAGAATCCCAATATGTGAAAGCTCCTATTTCCTCCATATTTTGAAACCACACTAATGTTTGTTCTTCCATATGGAATGATGCAAATCACAACTTATGCTAGGGTAAAGTGTTATGAAAGTTTAAAAAATGGTTTACCTTATAGATCCACCCATTAGGATCTTCCCCATGGAATGAGGGAAATTCCACTCAAACTGACCTTGGCACTACATCTCCAAATGTTTCTCTGTGATTTTCTTTGTGTGGGTGAGTGACTGGGGATGATTTTGGTTCCTCTTGATACTGACGTTGAGAATTCTTTTGCAACTCCAGGGTCAAAGCTGCTAGTTGGTTACTGACTTCCCTGTGCAAGGCAGACATCTTAGTTTCAAGAGTCTTGAACTGAGACTCCAAGTATTTCTTCAAATTGGACATCTCGGACTCCATGGCAAGATATTGGGCATCTGTGGTTTTTTTTCAGGGCATTGAGCCCTTCATGTATCTGGTTATAGCAAGTTCCTTCTACCATTGATTAGAAATAAGGATCGGTGACAACTGATACCACTTGTAACACTTCACACACATGGCTTGGGAATTGAAAGGGGTTTCTCACTTAGAGGGTGAGGGCCTCCATATTTAGACGAGAGGAAGAAGAATGTATAATTGAGGATAATCAACTAAATATTACTTTTTGCATAAAACTGAACAAATCATCATTTTGCCTATACATACAATAGAGGTATAACAGAAAGTGGTCCCAACCAATGGGATAATGACACATAAAGTAAGGATATCATAGGCAATACAAATATAAAGGCTGATAAAATCGTAAACTAATAAAAGTGTCTTTAATGGTAATTTATGCTACATAAGCAATAAAGGTGTTGCTGCGTCCATGTGTAAGCTCCAGGTGCTTTCCACTTGCATGATCCAACGGCTGCGAATCAACTCCATTCCACTAATCCTTTTGACCAAGAGACTTCAGAACATAACCATTTCAACTTCGTCTTGTTCCTTCTCGAATTCACCTAAAAACTCTGCCTTTCCTTCCTCTCACCCACCGACTGTAACAAAATAGCACAATCAACATCGAAATTCTTCACATTGATTAAAAATCTAATAAAATAGAGAAAAACCCATATCATAGATAGCTCTAAACAGAGAAAAATATGAAGACTTCCAGCTCTAAACCATGATCACATGCAATTCCTGAGAAATAAGAGAGAGAGAGAGAGAGAGAGAGAGAGATTACAAATGGCTTACCAATCAGCACAGGGGGTGAGAGAGAAGTAGAGAGAGAACACTGGACAATGAAAAGCTGAGACGGAAAGAGAAAAGTTGAGATGGGGAGAGAGGGACTCACAGTGATGGCCGCTGGGCACGAAGGAGCTGGGAGCTTCGGTGAAAGAAGAATGTGCAATGGTGGTGTGCGGTGGAGTCGTGTGTGACGCAAGGGGCTTTTGATGCTCAACGATAGCTACATGGAGGCTGGTTGGCCGTGGATGTGCCTTGCGGTGGTTGCTACTCACAGTGGTGCGGTTGGTAGTGAGGCCTAGGTGGTGCGGCTGTGGCTGAGGAAATCAAGAGGGAGAGGAAGAAGTCTATAGAGAGGATTTGAGGTTGAGGCTAAGAGGAAGGAAGGGTTGTCGCCAGCAAAGCTCGACGGTGAAGATGGTGCTGTCCACGGCGGCTTGGTTGCAAGGAAGTGTGAAGAGGGCTCATGGTAGGTTACAGTGCAAGGAAGGAAGAAAAAGAGAAGAGATAGGGGAGAGGAATTAGGCTGCATTTAGATGTTGAGCTGAGTTGAAATTATATGAATAGTAGTGAGTTGAGGTGGTGGAGTAAGTTTTATGGGGCCCACTTAAGATGAGTTTAGATATGTTTGGATGTTAAGATGAGTTTAGATTTGTTTGGACGTTAAACTGAGAATTTGAAAAAGGGTATGAGTCCCACGTGTAAAGTGATGTTGAACTGAGAAAGCGTGTAAAGAAGTTTTGAGTTTAGATGAGTTTAGTGATTTGACAGTTGACTGTTTGGATGTTAAACTCAGCTTAAAATTAGACCGAATTGAGTTGATCTCAGCATAGTCCAACAATGAAACGGGGCCTTAGGGTTTGTGTGTGGGATCTGAAATTCTAGGTTAGTTTCACTCAGTCAGGGACAAAATGCTAATAAATTCTAGGTCTGAAATTCTAGATACAAGCTTCCATAGCCCAAACTTCTTGACAGCAAGCAAAAGCTTTGGGTAAGAAGTGGTCAACAGCTAAAGCCACAACTGCATTTGTTAAGAGATTACGGGGCTATCGAAATGCTCTTCTTAGAGGAAGGAGAAACTATCGAACTGCTGCTGAAAGTGAAGGCTCTGATGAGAATGAGGATGCAAATGGTAATGATGGAGGCTAAGATTCATCTTTTGCTGATGAGCTCACAGAAGTCAGACCAAAGAGAAGCAAAAGATGAGGAGCTCGAACCTCTCTCTCAAATGAAGTTCATGAAAAAAGGAAGTCGAAAATTCAGTCCTCTATGGGAGAAAATAGGGTTGCTAAACCTTGATCCACAATTATTTTAAGTTTATCATAGGCCACCAGTGTCTTCTGGTCACATTTGTATGTTCCTTCCCTCTGGCCAATACCTCGCCGTCGGAGTCTATTATTACTTCCTTTATTGGGTCCTGAGTTCGGGGACCAGGTTCCAAGATAAATGCCTCCACCTATAGTTCATTGCAAGATATAAACAGTGCAATTAACAACAAAAAACCAAAAAAAAAAACCTTGAATACTAATATTGGATGCTTCAGGAGTCTCTTTTATGTTTTCCTTGTGAGAGCAGATGTGGCATAAGGTATCGTCAAGATCCTTCTAGAAGGGCAGGTAACCGCAATCTCTGTTGATGGCAGGGATGGTGGGAGGAGGTATGGATGGGGTGGAAGATCTATCGGGAAATCTAAGGTTGATGAAAGAGGAGAGTTCAATGATAGAGTTAAGGGGGACGAAGGAAAATATAAAGGATAAAGGGGAAAGAAGCTTGGTCAGGAAAGTGTTTTTGGATCGACCGATAGGGAAGGAATTAATCTCCTCCACGATGGCAAAAGTGTGAAGGGGTGAGTAAGCCGGCAAGGTTCTAGAAGGTTGGAGGGTCAGTGGGATAGGTAATAGAGGTGGATGTTCCGGAGGATGGTATTGGATGGGGGAGGTTTTGAGGGTAAAGATAGAAATTCCTATTAGTCAGGCGATTGCCCGGGGTCGATCTATTGTAGTGAATGATAAGAATGTATGGGTGAACTTCCAATATGAAAAATTACCACGAATGTGTTTTAAGTGTGGATGGATCCTTCATGGTGAAGTTGGATGTGTGAGGGGAGGGGAGGTAAAGGAGGAAAGGGCACAATTTGGGTCATGGCTCCGAGTTGAAAAGACTTCACAGGGAGGGTCATGGCAAAAAACTCCCTCACATGGGAAGAAGAATCCTCCAAATCAGAAGAGTCAAGCAGAAAAAGAATTCTCAAATAGTGGAGATGTGGAAGCTAGTGAGATGGAAGGGGAGGAGGAAGGAGAAGGGATTGGGGGAGAAGGATGGGTCAGATAGGAATATGGGCCAAGATTCGGGGTGGGGCCAAGAGGGTAGAGAAGATCTCAGAAGAAATGACATGGAAAAGGGGTTCGAAAGTAGGGAGGAAGGGAGGGAAGACGAACGTTGGGTGGTTGTTAAGCCCAGTATGGAGATCAAAGTGGCCTATGGGTCGAGTACTGAAGGGGTACCAACGCTTGTGTTGACAAACAAGGAGGAAACTAAAGGGTATGAAGAAAGGGAAGGGAGCCACAGAAAGAAAGAAGACTTGGTGGAGAACAAGTATGTTAACAAAGGAAAATGGAAATGCAGAGCACGAGAGAAAGGTATGCCAAAAATCTTTTAACAAATAGTGTTTTGAAGAAGAGAGGCGTAATTGAGGAAACATTGGTGGAACTGGAGGAAGTAAGTTCAAAACAAATAAAGCAGGAGAGGAGAGGAATGGTGAAATCAAAACACAAGGAGCGGCAAAGGCTGCAAGGCAGCCCAGCCAAGGGTATGAAAATCTTGAGTTAGAACTATCGGGGGCTTGGCAACCCCCAAACAATTCAGGCCCTTTACTTATTAGTAAAGGAAAAACAATCATATGTAGTTTTTCTTATGGAAACAAAAATAAGAGTTAGGAGGGCCTGTTTTATAGAAAGGATGCTGGGGTTTGAGGGGTGTGTGGGTGTGGATCCAGAGGGATTGAGTGGGGGTTTAATCATGTTGTGGAAGGAGGAAGTGGTAGATTTAATCAAATATTCTCAAAGGCATATAAATGTTTGGATTGAAGATGAAAGTGAAGGGTCCAAATGGTTATTGATGGGTTCTATGGGAACCTAGAAACTAGTAAAAGGAGAGAATCAAGGGAATTATTGTCATCATTCAAGCCTGATGCAGAAACGGGATGGTGTGTTGTTGGTGACTTTAATTAGATTGTAGTTCAAAGTGAGAAACAAGGGGGAAGACAAAGAAATAAAGAACAAATGGATTGTTTCAAGAAGGCCTTGGAGTGGGGGAATCTAGTAGATTTAGGATGGAATGAGAATAAGTACACATGTTGTAATGGACATAAGGATGAGTCTTTTGTAAAAGAAAGGCTAGATCAAGCAGTAACTAATCATGTTTAGTTGAGCATGGTTTTAGAAGTAAGAGTAGATGTTTTGGTGTCTATGTGTTTTGACCATAGCCCAATATTGGTTAATTCATGGAGGGGCAAAAGGGAGAAGAGCTGCAGATGGAAGGGTAACTTCAAGTACGATATAAGCTGGGATTTGGAAGAGAGTTATTAAAAAATTATTGAAGAGGAATGGAATAAGGGCAGGAGACTAGAGAGTTCTTTTACTAGAGTTCAAAATCAACTGTCTGGATGTAGGGGTGCATTGAGTCACTAGAGCAGGAATTTAATAAAGGAGAGGGGTCGAGCTATAAAGGAAAAATCTGACCAACTGAAGATCCTGTAGGAATCTGAGGGTTCAGAACATATGGAGGATATAAAAAGGAGGATGGAACTTGATGTACTTCTGGACCAAAAGAACCTAAAGTGGAAACAAAGGGTAAAAAGACACTGGCTTCAACAAGGGGCAGGAATACAAAGTACTTTCACGCATGTGCAAATCAGAGGAAGAGGAAGAAATTCATTGGGAAAGTTAGACTCAAAAGGAAAGCCAGTGAATGAGGCAAAAGAAATTGATGATGCTTTTTGGAGCTATTTTTTAGAGATCTATACATCCTCCTACCCCACAACAAAACAGGTGGAGGATTGTGTTATGGTAACTGAGCAAAGGATAATCGAGGAGATGAAGGGAAGATTAGAAAGAGAATTCACTGTTGAGGAAGTGGAAAAGACCCTAAAACAGATGTCTGCCCTCAAATCACCTAGCCCTGATGGTTTTGGTGTGGGGTTTTAATAAACCATTGGGGAATAGTGGGAAGGCAGACAAGTCAGGCAGTCCTTGAGTTTCTAAATGGTGGAAAGATGAGTAAGGAGTTGAATCATACGTATTTGGCCTTAATTGCAAAGGTAAAGACCCCGATATCTGTGAAGGAGTACAGACCAATCAGCCTCTATAATGTGCTCTATAAACTGATCACAAAGTGTTCACAAATAGAATTAAAGGTGTTTCACATGGAATTATCTCCTCAAGTCAGAGTGCTTTCATCCTTGGGAGGCTTATATCTGACAATATTATGATTGCCTACGAGTTGTTGCACTCGATGAAGACAACTCAGAAAGGGAGGACTGGGAGTATGACTATCAAACTAGATATGGCCAAGGCTTATCATAAGATTTAATGGCCTTTTTTAGGAGCAATGTTGAGAAGAATAGGCTTGGAAGAGAAGTTAACCTGTCTGATTATGGAGTGTGTATGTTCAGTAAGCAACTCTGTCTTGATAAATGGGAAACCTGGGAAGAAAATAACCCCATTGAGAGGACTAAGGCAAGAAGACCCCATTTCTCCTTATCTTTTCATAATTTGTGTTGAAGGGTTGAGCCAACTCCTTAACAAAGCAAATCTGAAGGAAGACATAATGGGTGTTATAGTGGCTAGAGGGGAACAAAAATCAATCATTTGATGTTGCTCTTGATATAGAGAACCTGAGAATGGGAATTAAGATTATAGTGAGAGATAATAATGGTAATGTCCTGACCTCAATGTGTTCTCAAAGAAGATATATAGGTTCCCTTTTCTTGCTGAGTGTAATGCCCTGTGGATGGCTATGGAATTGTGCAAGGAGCTGGGGTTTCGAGAAGTTAGCTTTGAAGGGGATGCAAGAAATTTTATTGAGGCTGTTATGGACAAAGAAGTGGATGAGTTAGGGAGCGGGCAAGTGGTGGATGACCTGAAGAGAATGCTAAGGTCTTGCTGTTACTTGACTCTGACTTTCACACACAGAGAAGGCAATGTAGTGGCTCACAATCAAGTTAAGATGTCTTTGTTTACTAAAGGGGAATTCTGTTGGATTGAAAATGTCCCACAAGAAATTAAACAGTTAGTTGTAAATGATAGAATTTGTAATGATTTGAGTATATAATGAAATGATACGAAAGTTACTTAAAAAAAAAAAGAATTCATAGCAAATTCAAATTATCAATTCGTTTTTTTCTATTTTAGTATAGTTTATTCCCAAACACATGAAAAGATATCACCGATAAGATCACTTGATCTTGAACAAGGAAAATAACTAAGTAGTCACAAAATACGGCTACGTGATACTCCCAACTTATTATGGCATGCCATAACATTAAAATTGCTTGTAAAAACATTAATTTATTATGACATGCATAGCTTTTTAAGCTATATTAAATGTACCACTTGTCCATATTTTAAAACTATCTAATAATTACTTGTAAAATAATGCACATTTAATAGAAATGGCACATGATGAACTAAATATTGGTTTATTTGTAACCATGCTAAAAATAGGCAACTAAAATTAGGCGACATAACCACAAACGAAGATCACAAAGACCATGAGAACAAACCTACTACAAATTTTATGTTCATTTGACAATATTAAATGAATAATTTAATAGGGATTTTCTTTGAAAAAATCACTTGAGAGAAGCTTCTAAAAAACATTAACAAATTTTCTTTCAACCTGTCACATCATATGACAACAAAATTTGACCTGTGTTCTCGAAAAAAACAATAACCAACAACGAGTAAAAGAGATCCTCGAAAATGATCTCCTAAAAAAAGAGTGAAGAAAACTCTTTTGTGTTAGTTTGTTAACCACAACACCATCCTTGTAATCAACATTGCCAATTCTGGAAGGAGAAAGAAGTTTAGGATTGCACCTCTAGGTACCCCCCACTCATTGAAAATCATTTTTTTCTAACTGTTGATGTGGCTATAAGACCTACAAGCAGTACCTCAACAACAGCTTTGCAGAAAGCTAGATGGATCCTTTGCATTTGTCATAACCAGTTTCTCAACAAATACTAACCCAAAAAAAGGAGAAGCAAAGGCAGCCTTCATTGGAATACAAGAAGCTCATGAACAAAACATCAGAAAGATATAAATAGCAGGTGACTCCTTAGTGGCTATCTTAGCTCTACATAACCCTCGGAAAGCTTTGGATAGGGTCATAGAAGGAATATAACAAGATTCCTCCATGCATACTCGAAACCTGGGAAGCAACCAAAATACATTGATCACAAAATCAATGCGCGCGTTCTATTGCACAATGGCCACATTCAAACATGTTTGGAAATATCCTATTGATCAAAATACCTCAAAGTCTACTAAAGACCCTCCCCTCTCTAGTTCTAATCTGTAAATATCTCTCTTACTATGCTTATGCTTGTTGTAATGGACAAGGCCTTACTTTTATAATATAATGAATGATCTCTTGTTGGGGGGGGGGGGGGGGGGGGGGGGGACACAATGCTTGTAATCATCTCCTTGGGTATTACAAGGACCTAGAAATGGAGCTCACCATTTTGTTTTTTCTCTTTTCATTTTCTTTTGTTTCTAGTGTGTCTTATTTAATTCTAAAAAATAGCCAAAAAAAAAAAAGGCTTTGTTGTGGTGCATTTTTCTTTTTCGATGGGCTTCTTTCTACATTGGGCCTGCTTTTACTTTGTGTTCTTTGCGTGTTGTGGGCTTTCAAGTCAAAACCAGTCAATCAGCCAGGGTTTTTGCTTGTGGTTCCTTGATAATATAGATTGCTACTGTTTATGATATAATGCTAATGGATGATTAAGGAAGGTAGAAAGGGTATTGAAATTTGTAATATTTTTCATCCTCATTATAAATATCATGCCTAGACAAGCATCAATTTGGCTTTCTAAAATTTATCACGCAATAAAAATAGAGAATCGATATGGGTATAATTATTTTACAGCTCTATAATACAATATTGATTCTTTTAAAATCAAAACAAAAATTAAAGAAAATTAAATGTATATTTTTGGATAATAATGTACTTATAATTCTTTTATAATTATTTTACAATCAATCAATGCTAGTATACCATTCCATTAAAACTGAAATTTAATTTTTCAATATGACCCCCCACTTAATAGAGAGTTGTAAATAAACTATTTTTCAATATTTTATCATGTAGTTGTTGGTTCTATCCCTATTATATTGGATGATCCATTATCCGAAACTCTGCCTCCCTTAACAATTTTTCTTTCCTTAGGAGACTCTCATTTGTGGAATCTAAGATTTCTTACTAAATAATGTTAAATACAGTTGTGGAATGTGCAAACACTGCGCAATCATTTAAAAAAAGAGTAAGATCCACTATTAAATTAGATTTTTTTCTTGTGGGTCCTGTATTTACTTATTTTTTTCAAAAAGATTACGCAACGCTTGCACATCCACGATTGCAAATATCATTTCTCTTTCTTACTTGCTTTTTTAAAACTATAATATAAAAAAAAAACTAAGGTTGTACTTGGTAAAGAAAATTCTATACCTCTCTAAAAATCTACGTTTACAAGGTTTTTTCCTTCTTTTTTGCACTTATTTTTCTACTAGGTCAAAAAAATCTCATATAATGCCTTTTGATCACCAAATTTGTACAAGCTCCAAAACAATGCACTCCCCAGGCAATGATCCACTACATGGGCCAAGAAATAGTGTTGTTGAACTAGCACGTGAGTCTCACATGGCACAAAATTCGCACATGAGCTCCATGCGTTGTCGCTACTTGAACACTCCAATGACTATACAGCGGCATCAATGGAGTCCTTGGGCTTAAATTTTTACAATATGTCCAACCCCACCCAAGTCTCATCGCCATGCAAGCCACATGCCAGCATTGTGGCCAATCCTCATTTGGTGTTGCCGCTGATACCATGACTTTTCGTATCTAGTTATCCCATTTTGTTCCAGTTTTCCTGGAATGAGTTCATGGAAGTTATGGAAGTACAGTACTCCTGCAAAAGCACCAAAACAATCGACTACAGTATCGGTAACAGCCTGCCAGAAATTCAAGGGATGTATTTTTTAGGCTTTAGGAATCGTGTGAAAATCCAAAAGTTTTCACGAATCGAATCAATCGCTTAGATTTGAGTTTGTTAGCATAGTTAGTATTGACACTCACTATGGTGCCAGAAACACTATTTTATTTATTTGAGGTACCTAGAAGTGTTAGAATAAGATACGGTCTGCGTTATTAGTTTCGTTTGAATATTTAGGATTTTATGGCCAATAAAATCATTCGCAATTTCCAGACGAATGGCTTGTTCGAAAATGCATTTTGATTATTTTGAGGGACTTCGGAGTCATATTTCAATAAATAATTTGCACTTTGAGATTAGTATGATTATTTAGAATTTTACAGTGCAATGTTAATTTTTCACTTTTTCGGAGTGAACGTAACCTAAATAGTAGCATATACAACGACATTTTCAAAATCACAATGTGAAATGTCCAAATTAGGTTAGAGAAGTTTTATTTAGAAATTTGGCAAGATCTTAGCCACACTTGGTGAATAGTATTGGACACTTGGCACCAAAAGGAACCATGAGATAGAAATGTGAAGGAAATCAAGTTTTGTAATAATGCCACCTAAGCAAAACCTTATTACATCCAGCCATCCAACTTGTGCCAAACCAAATAGGGTTTCAATCCTAGAGAAACCCTAAACAATTAGAATCCAATTGAAACCCCAAAAACTTGGTTGAAACCGAAACCCTAAACGGTTTCTCCAAACCCCAAGTTTGCCTTTAAACCCTAAATGGATCCGATTTTAATTTAGTATTTAATCACTTGATTAAATCACTTACACGTGCTATTAACCACTCAAATTCATATTATGACATCATTATTTATTCGTTTCAATCATTAAAATGTTATTAAGCCAAGAAAAATTAGATTTGAGTTTAATAGTAACCTAAACCTCAACCAAACCCTAAATGGGAGCCCATTCGGTTAAAGCTTGTGAAATTGAGCCACCTTCGCAAGGCTTGTGGAGGAGGTTTCCCCTACCATGGCTGACCAAACACTACCCAAAGCAGCCCCAAATAGTACATATCTGAAGGCAAAAGGCCACCTCATTCCTCCTCACTCAATAGTCCAAGGCATAAAACTATGGGCTAGTTTTGCCCATTGTTTTGGCAAACATAACCACCATTCCAAGTGTCATTCACAACTTTCCATCACCCTTTAAAATTTCAAAATGATTCCAAGTCCCTTTCCACTTCATTTGATCACTTTCCCACTCTTTTCTTGGAGAGAAACTAGAGAAACTCTCAGGCTGAATTTCTATCTCAATTTGTGCGATCTTTTTGAAGCAATTGTAAGCATTTTTTCACAGAGTCACCTTTACAAAATTTGTTCCTAT